>CM068375.1:128704676-131123665 GCA_034769895.1 Magicicada septendecula
AAGTAAGTAAGAATGGTCCTCTATTTCTTCACGAGTGATATCAGTACAGGATGAAACGTTCAAATAAATGTATTATGTTCTGGTTGTGTACGAAGGAAAAACATCAGTCAAAGGTACATCAAAGCAAATACCTAAATCTGGAAGCACCAAAGGCATAAAATAAAACTCAACATTTTTATAAAATTGTTATGGTTTATTTGGGGGTGAAGTTACGAGGAATTTATTGAAAATACAAAATCTGTATCTTTAGTTTCTGTATTTTGTAATGTGACAGAAATAATGTGTCTCAACACTCATTGCAAATTTTGGATCGCTTTCAAATAGTTTGTAAACTATGTTTCAAAAAAGCTTTATATTTTGTTATCATTTATGTATATTTGCGAATAATGTTAGATACAGAGATCGATGGAAACATACATACACTGGAAAGCTATGACTAAATTATTTGTCATTTAGGTATTATGGTTACACACTTAACTAAAAAAACTGACGCAGTAGTCCAAAAATTTTAGTACTTGTTTCATGATTGCCTGCTCTACAGTTATGTTACTAATAAAATGGTAGAATAGTTGGGTTTTCGTAATAGTTTAGATAATATGAAAAATTGTCTAATATTGGAATGTAACTAACTTAATAATAAATGTATTTTGTTCTGGGACCTTACTAGTGCTGTGATAATGGTTCTAGTAATGACTTGTACAAATTTTCATTGGACCGCTAGTGTTTGCTACGAAGTTGGCGAACAGCAGATATACAGATATGAAGCCAGGTGTCTAATGATGCATAGATAAGCTCGGCGCACAGAACACGGGCTTATCAGCATCGGCGCTGTGAGGACGCTACCCAACTGCGTGCAATCGCAAGAGAACATGTACTACGTAATTCGAAACAGGCATTTGTTTATAAGAATGTGTAGTGATAATGTGTTGTGTCTACCAATATTCAGCAACAGATCTCCAGCACAGAGATAAGATTTCTCATTAATCAAATTCCCGCCAACAACATTCTTAATGTTTTAATGACACAGCAGTGACTTTTTACAAAAAGTACTACTGTTTTGGCTGAAACATATACAAAGCTAACGTCTGAACTCATGCAATGTCTGAACTCAATGGTTAAAGAAATGGCGGCTAAAGGCGAACGGAACTAAATCATCACACATTACCTTCACTATGAGACATGACAGCTGCCCGCCGGTAACACTCAATAACTGCCAACTACCGCAAAAGGAAGATGTAAATTACCTCGGTATATATCTGGACCGCCGCCTTACCTGGCGAAAGCACATAATTACCAAAAACAAACAGCTCAGACTACAGTACAGGCAAATGTATTGGCTACTCGGAAGGAGATCCCCTGTAACTCTGGAAAGCAAACTCCTTACCTACAAAGCCATACTTAAGCCAATCTGGACATGGCATCCAGCTGTGGGGGGGGGGACAGCGAGTACTTCAAATATCGAGATTTTACAACGATTCCAGAATGTGGTGCTCCGAGCTATGGTCAACGCTCCTTGGTAGGTACGTACTGAATAATGTCGTCATCGAGAACGACCTCCAAGTGACTTCTGTCCGACATGAAATCAAACGATTCTTCGTTAAGTACAGTAAGAGCCTAGCAGCGCACCCCAACGAACTAGCTCAAAAACTCATGGAAGATGCAGGCACCAACAAAAGAAGACTCAAACGCCACAAACAAGTGGACATTGCGGCTAGATTTATATAATATTAGTGCTTAAGGAGGAGTGATCACTGGACAACTCTCTACATGTCATATATATATTGTCACCAATTTTGCCAAATGTTTATTTTGTAAACAATTTGCAAAAATATAATAAATTTTAAAAAACCAAACGTGTTGATAGGCTGACGTGTTCGTACTACTAATTTATTCGAAGGCTGTTTGTATTCTTAAGGAAACCATATTAAAATAATACAGATGTTTTATGGTAATAATATAATAATAATAACTATAACGATTTTTGGGTTTAAAGTTTGTAAATAACGGTGGCGGCAGTATCATTATACATTTTGACTCGTGAAAAAGTTAATTGTCTTTTGGCGCAAACAATTCTTACTACCTCCGCTAAATCGCGAATTTCTTTGATCTCCAACAATTGGATGCCGTTGGATTCCTTTCGCTTTTCAAACCATTTACATCCTACCTTAAGGGTCTCAAAGGCTTTCGCATGAGATGCTCCAGAATTTTCAGGTTCTTCCTCTTCATCCTCAGTTTTTTCGTTGTTTACGTTAAATATTGCCTGAACGGTATCTTCGTCCGCCATCATTTGAAAACCGCCATCGTTGGCACACTATTAAAACCAGTTCACGATATCATTATTATCACACTTATTGATTGAGTAGTTGACTTTTGAAGCGACCAGCGGCTCTGAAATTTTACTTATTACTATATCATTTCCTGCTTCCTCTTCTTGTGTTGCAGCGTTGTCCTTTTGTTTTTCTTCGTATTTGTTTTCCTCCTTTATCGATTTATTCCATTCTCGTTTTAAATTGCAAGTCTCAGTTGAGTACAACGCGTCCACGATCATGTAGCAACAATCTTTCAAATTAATTTAAAGAAAAAAAAAGACAAAACACTATCAACATGATCGTTTTCAGCAGAGCAGCCGACGTAAAATGTTGCTTTCTGTAAACTTTCTTTAAAGCTGCAATAACGCTTTGATCAATCGGCTGAGTGGAGCCAGTGGTGGTGCCAGAATTCAATAGTGAATAAATAATTTTCTTGCTCCAACATTTCCGTGGAAGGATGTGCCAGTGCATTATCTATTACCAACAGCACTTTTCCATTTTCTTTGCCGACATTTTTGCGAAATTCTTCACTTAGGGTATTAAGGTGTTGTCACACCAGTCGACAAACACTTCGGTGTTCATCCACTCCTTTCTCTGAATTTTGTAAATTAAAAAGATTTTTGCATTTTTAAAACATCGAGGTTTTTTTAATTACCCATTAGGAACATTTGGGATTTTGTGTGTTCCTTGGGCAATAGCACAAACCATCAGAATGACCCGGTCCTTACTTACTTTAGGCTATACCCTGGGCCCTAATGTTCACGTTTAGATTCCAGTGTTTTAGATGATAGGATTTTCAGAAAAAGACCCGCTTCGCCCGCGTTGTACAGAACGTCTAAATCGTACTTGCCGTCTTTAAAAATTTCTGCGAATTTTTTGACAAATGAAGTCGTACTTGCAACATCTGCGGTTATTTTTTCGGCTTGACTAGGCAGCCCCGCTCTCAGCTTGCCTTGCGAAATGTTGGTAGTATATCCAAGGGACACTTATATTACTCGCAAGCTCCAAAGGGAAATTAATAGCCGGACGGATATTACGGATAATGACCAGGCAAAGAAGAAGGACAAGAAGAAGGCATTAGGAAAATTAATTTAAAAATTATTTAAAATTATTTCCTTTAAGAAAATAAAAAATGCTGCCTGGAACGTAAGAGATATACAATATAAAACAGACGAATTGAAAACAGAACTAAAAGAAAGGAAAGTGGATGTATCAGTATTAACAGAAACCAAAAAGAAAAACAGAAAGGAAGTACAAACTTAAAATACTATACAATGTTACATACTGGTGTCAACATAAATATGCGAGGAGCTCAAGCAGGAGTGGCCACTTAATAAATGAAGAATTTAAAAGGACTATAAGATGCTATGACTAGATAAGCCAAAGAATAATTTCAGTAAAATTAAGAGTGGAAAGAGCGAGTCTAACAGTGGTGGGAGTTTATGCACCGGAGGAAGGAAGGCAAAAGAATCTGATGAATTCTACCAACAACTGCAAAGAGTAATTGATAAGGTAAATAAAAATGACTTCCTCGTTATTGCAGGATAACCGGAAAGAGGACTCCATAAAAGATTTGTATCAAAGAAGAATATAAATAGACCACAATCCTGAAATTGAGACTGAGTGGGAATGTATAAAAGGTGTAGTACAAAACCCCGCAAGAGAAGTATTGGGAGCAAAGAAAATATCAAATCCTAAGCGTGGTCTAAGACATGGGATCCTGAATTATAAACATTAGTGAAAGAGACGAAGGAATCCTAATTAAAATTCATTAACAATAGAACGGAGCAGAACAGAATTGATTCTCTTCAACTTGTTTTTGGACTGAATTGTTAGTTTGTCTTAACAGTGTAAATGGAGGAATCATAGTTGCGGGCAAAATGCTTAAGACTGATGTTTGCAGATGATCAGATTTTATTGGCCACAAATGAAGATGACCTGCAAAGGATGCTCCACTCGTTAAATAACACTGCGAAAGAATTTAATGTGGAAATATCTGACAAAAAAATGTATGTCTTTTAAAGGAACATAGTCGGTTAGATCAAAAATTGTTTTGGATAGGAAAATTGTAGAACAAGTCTCAGAATTTAACTGTTTACGCTGTAACCTCTCGTAGGCCTATACAAAGAATATATTAATAGGAAAATATATTCTTTAGTGAAAGAGAAGAAGGAAGCCTACTTAAAATTCATTAACAACAGAACGGAGCAGAACAGAATTGATTTTCTTCAACTTGTTTTTGGACGGAATGTTAGAATTTGTCTTAACAGTGTAAATTTAACCAGATAAAAGGAATTCTGCGACGTGCTCTAAAAGACAACGCAAGGAAAGAGTCCATAATAAAATTATACAAAGCCATGGCACTTTCTACCCTTACTTATGGCTCAGAAACGTGGACAATTTCTGCTAGACGAATATCAAGAATTCAGGCTACAGAAATAAAATTTTTGCGTTCCATAGATACACAAAATTAGATATGAAAAGAAACAATCAGATAAGAGAGGAACTGAAAGTTGAAGAAGTAAACGAAATTATCAATAAGTATCGAGAAATTTGGAAACAACACATTAGCAGAATGGCCAGTGACAGAATCCCCAAAATAGCCTTATTGTATCAGCCTATAGGGAAGAGAAGCCTGGGAAGACCCAAAAAGAGATGGTCCGACCAGTTTGGAGCCGGAACAGGCTAAACAGTGTAAGGCGTGAAGAAGAAGTAGAAGAGACTTTCGAGCTCACGAACCCCGTATCATTTAGTAAACTTGCCTAACCACCCATCACTTGCTATAAAAGAAGAGTCTCCGCCAAGTTTTTGGTTAAAATCCACAGTTTTTTTTAATAATAGAGGGTCAGATACTACTTCACCGCTTGCTCGTTTGTATAGGAACCGTGTAAAAACACAGCCTCATATTTTGTTTTTTCCATAATTTTTCGATGTACACTTACATCCTTACTGTCAAAATTGCATCAACTAATCGGAATTTTTCGTTACATCTGAAATGGTGGGGGTCCCTACGTCGTATCGATCAACTAAAACACGACTGGATTCACAATTTTTTAACCACTTTACAATTTCAAGTTTATTTTTAAGTGACAAAACAACTTTCCTTCTATTCGGCATTCTACAAAAGTCAAACCCATGAAATCAGACAGACCGGAACAAAACAATTGACGACCTAATGTGCGATAAATGACATGTACTAAAAAAAACGATAGAACCGTAATAAGTTTCAAAGTCACGCAGTAGTAACAGCTTACAGTAACAATAGTCATTGATATATGATATATAGCACTTATAAAATTGAAAACAACAAAAACATTATATAAAGACAGAAAAAATAGAGGAAAAGAGATGATTTCTTTCTTTCTTTGTTCGTAGTAGCATGGTGTGTGTGTGTGTGTGTGTGTGTGTGTGTTTTATGGCTATCGTACGAGAATGTGCTGACGTTGTTGTTTGTGTTTTTAGTGTAACGCGCGTGAGTGAAGTGGAAGGGGATACGCAGCAGGGTCTACTGACCTTGAATCTTTTGACACTCTTACAAAACAATACACTGAACACTTGAACGTGACGTGACCACAAGCTGAATATAGGTTCTAGTTTGCCAAAACAAACGAGGAATAAAAATTTCTTATCGCGCAGGTTTTAAAGTATAAAGAGACCACTGATACAACGCAGCATAGAAATAAATGTAGTTCAACAATATCTATACATTTTCTAGGGAAATAGAAAAAAAGACTGATATTGAAACGAAGACAGTGCTAATCGTTGATTATGGTGTGCCAATGCTAACAAACAAATGCACATAGCAATTCAATAAACATTAATGTAATTTTACAGTATCGCTGATATAAACTTGGCTTCTTTATTTACGCTCTGCTCCAGATACAACCACGGTTCTCGCCCTGGTGTTTCAATCCTTGTCTACCCTCTTTCCTCTTCTTCCTTTGAATGGCTAGAAGTCTTAGGATCGTTGCGTGGAATGCCCATGGGGTAGTCCCTCAACGATCTGAACTGATGACTTTCGTAACGGAGTACGACGCTGATGTCGTCCTCCTTTGCCAGACTCATCTGGCTCGCTACTATACCTTCAACCTGCCATCTTACATCTGTTTTCGTCAGGATCGTCCCCAGCGGCCTGGCTGTCGCCCCTCGGGGGGGACAGCTGTCTTAGTCCACAGGCGGATTATCCCACAGGACACTACCCCCTTTCGATACATCTCTTGTTGAAGGTTGTGCGGTGGCGATAGACGCAGGCGGATCGGAGTTGCGCGTTGTTGCGGCGTATCTCCGACCCAGCCTGCGGATACCTGCACCGCCCGAGGAGTGGGACGCTCTCCTCGATCATCCCCTACCAACCATTATAGCCGGCGACTTAAATGCCAAGCATCCCTCTTGGAACAGCAAAGTAGCCAACGCCTACGGAAAATCTCTGTATCAGTTCGTCTCCGACGACCCGGTACTTCAAGTCGTCGGCCCAGAAGACCCTACTCACTTCCCCTTTTCCGGTCATCAACCGGACGTCCTTGACATTGTCATAGCCAAGGACTTGACCCATCACATCCAGGTCTCGTCAGTGTCGGATCTCTCATCCGATCACAATCCCCTTTTTATAACTGCCCGTGAGATGTCGGCGTCATCCCGACCTCCCGCTCAGATTGTTAGGAGAGTCAACTGGCGCTCCTACCATGACGAGTTCTCACGGCGGTTTCCATCGCTCCCCGCGGACCCGATCGTCACTTGTGACGATTTGGATCTCCGAGCCACTCATCTTCAGGAGTTGGTCCAAGGTGTCATGGATCGACACACCTATGCTCTCGAGGTGAACCATCCACGCTCGACCCTACCTCCGGAAGATCTCCACGCCATCTGGTTACGGCGCAAGCTCCGCCGCAGATGGCAAAGGACCCGTGACCCCGGCGTCAAAAGGCGCTTTCAGGCCCAGTCTCTTTACGTCTGATCGATGGGACTCATATCTTGAGTCTCTTGAAGTCGACCACGCCTCCGTCTGGAGAGCGGCGAGTAGATTGACCCGCGAGAAGAGAACTCGCAACCCGCTTGAAACTCTGAACGGGGATGTATCTTCGTCAGAAGGCAAGGCTGAGGTCTTCGTCGACTGCATGGAGGTACAATTTACTGTTCACCAAGGCGTCTCGGACCCTGTCCACTCGGCAGCAGTCCGTGACTTCCTATCTGGACATTTTTCTCGCCCTCCCGATGTCCCAGCCCTCCCGTTCGACAGGGGTGAACTAGTTTCATCTATCTGCCGACTAAATCGCCGACGCGCCCCCGGTCCTGACCGGATCGGGGCCGCTGCTCTACAAAATCTACCGGCCTCAGGCGTTGACCTCGTTCTTGAGCTGTGTAACTACTGTCTCCGGCAACAGTACTTTCCCCGCCTGTGGAAAACAGCCAATATCGTAATGATTCCGAAGACTTGCAAGCCGCGAATGCTTCCTGAAAGCTATCGCCCAATCTCTCTCTTACCAGTCATCTCGAAGGTGTTCGAGCGTCTCCTGCTGGCTCGCATCTCGCCGCTGCTAGATGGTTTCATCCGCAGCGAACAGTTCGGGTTTCGCAGAGAGCACTCGACCACGCTTCAATTGGTCCGCGTTGTTAAGCACTTGTCAGACGCCACCAACAGGCGAGCGGCTACGGCCGCCGTACTGTTGGACGTGATAAATTCCACCTTCGATAAAGTCTGGCACGAAGGTCTTCTTTTAAAACTTGCCAATTCCCCTCTACCATCGTCCATAGTGTTTTTCCTCCGGTCGTATCTCAGCGACCGAACCTTCAGCGTGAGCGTCGACGGGTCCTGTTCTACAGTTCGACCCGTCGCCGCCGGCGTACCACAGGGATCTGTCCTCGGCCCCGTTGTGTACCTTGTGTACACGAACGACCTGCCTGTATTGCCCGGAGTCACGTTGTCTTTGTTCGCTGACGACGCTATGTATCACTGCAGCTCCCTGTCCCCGCGATTTGCGAGTACAAAGCTCCAGCGTCAGTTGAACCAGCTTCCGGACTGGCTACGGAAATGGCGGGTGACGATCAACAGGGAGAAATCCGATGCGATCTGCTTCACCCGTAAGTCCATCTCCCGATGCCAGTCCCTCTCCCTGGAAGGGAGGCCCATCGCCTACAAAGAATCGGTGAAGTATTTAGGCGTTCGGCTAGATCGTCGACTTTGCTTCAACGCCCACGTGACAGAAACCCTTGCCAAGGCTCGCGGCGTCTGAGCCAAATTATCTCATTTCCTCTCGTGTCGCAGCCGCCTGGCCATGCGCACGAAGTTTACCATCTATCTGCTTTTTCTCAGGTCTGTACTGACCTATGCGGCTCCCGCTTGGTGGTCTCTTTTATCCACCACCAACAGGTGTAGGCTGGAAGCGTTCCAGTCCCGAACCCTCCGATCCTTGACGGGGTCCCCTTGGTTTGTAAGGAACGACGTGTTTCGAAGGGGTCTCCGTGTTCCTACCTTGTCTGCCTCTGTCCGGTCCCTGGTTCTAACTCTGTTTACTAAAGCCTCGACCTCCACCTTCCCATACCTACGAACCATCAGTGCATCAGAACCACCACCGCCCATTCGGGTCAAGCGCCCTCGGCGCTTCTTGATGACCCGCCATAACGCCATCCTATTTCAGTTAAACTAAAAATGTAATCATCAGTCCTAGACCAGAGTTTTTTTCACTTAAACTGTCCTTCTCTCCTTCCTGACCACTTCCTAGCACGCTGAGTCGGCTGCTTGTCGCTGTCATCAATCATTGGCGCGGAGGCTCTCCGCCTCGAGGGGAGCGACCGACGCCCTCAGGGCGTCTGCTGACTGGACTTGAAACGGGCAACATCTGTTGCTCGAATCGGTACCAGCGGCAGTGCACAAATCAAAATAAAATTTATACTCCCCCGCCTTCACAGTTAACTGGTTGGCGGTTTCCCTTTCCAGTTTTAGGTTACCAGTCGAAAATGTACCAGCACTATGTTCACTTCTGGCAGCCATTGGACACGCTCCAGATGCTGCAAATAAGCCACGGGTGTAAAGACACTCCGCATCCACAATGCAATGCAATGCAGTCTTTATTTACGAGCACTAGTACGGCCGCCACTTTGATTTCGAGTTGCCAGTTTGCATAAATTAGAGCGACGGCTCTTAATGATAGTACAGAGATTAATAGTAAAAGCGGATCAATACCACTTATTACTCTCCCGTTTAAAAGAATGACAGGCATCAAAGCAACTATTATCTGTCGTAATTCACAGTATGTAAAATCACGCGTAAGCATCACTCCTTGTACTCTACTTTATGTTGACTGTATTTCTTACAATTAGCAATAGAAATTCTACAAAAAATCAAACCACGTATTTCGTGGGTAGCGTGCTCTAAGCGCCGATCTTATCTATGCTTTATTAGACACCTGGCTGCATATCTGACTATCCGCTGTTTGCTAATCTGTAGTAGTAATATAATTCGCTAGCGGTCCTATAAACATTTGTACAAGTCATACCACTAAGACATTATCATAGCACTTGCAAGCGACCAGAACTACCAGAACGGAATACATTTATTAATAATATTTTGTAAGTAACTCGGTGAGTTTCCTGAGGTCTTCCATATAATATCTTCAAATAAATACACTACAAGTAGGTTTATTTTTACCTGACGCACGTTTAACAGAAATTATTCTGTATCTTCAGAGGTTTGTTTGTATTGCAATTGAATGTTTCGCTTACAATTGAACATTCAATGACAATTCAAACAAACCTCTGAAGAAACAGAATAATTTCTGTGAAACTTGCGTCAGGTGAAAATAAACTTGCTGTGTATTTATTTGAAGATATTACATTTATTATTAAGTTAATTAAATTCCAATATGAGACAATTCTTATATTATCATAAAAATTTAAAAAACCTAACTACTCTGCTATTTTACTAACAAGTTATTAGTAACATAACCGTACATCAGACAATCATAAAATAAGTATTAAAAGTTCTCAACTACTAGTTAGTATTTTAGTTAAATTTGTAACCATAATACCTAAATGACAAATAGTTTAGTCATAGCTTTTCATTGTGTGTATATTTCCGTAGATCTCTGTATTTAACCATATTCATAAATATAATATATAACTGATAACAAAATATAGTTTTTGTTAACATAGTTTCAAACTTATTGAAAGCGTTTCAAAATTTGAAATGAATGTTGAGACATATTAATTCTGTCAAATTACTACACATACAAAATTCAGAGGATATGGATACAGATTTTGTATTTTCGCTAAAATATCTCACTACTTTACCCCCAAATAAACATTACAGCTCAGCTTTCTGTCTCACAATCGTATTTTCATTTTCTTAATTACAGCTGTATTTAATCAACTTTGTTCGTCCCAACCGAATGAGCAATCATGATTTAATAAAGACGATTATTCGCTGAAGATGCACGTGCAAAGGCACTATTACTGCATAATAAAAAATTTCAAAGTGAAAGTTGCAGGCTTCTGAAAAATGTATAAGACAATATGCATCAGGTCCCTTTAAAAAACAGCAGTAGACCTGAAATATTTAATTACTTTTAAGACTTCTTGGAAATAAGTTATTTTACTTCTCATTGACAGGTGCACGCTCTATCTCTCTCTCTCTCTCTCACACACACACACACACACACACTTGTAATTTGTGAATGAAACTGTGATTCCTGTAGTTAAGAGTGATGTATAATTGTTAAATAATATTAAAAATACTAAATACAAATAATAATAAAATCCTTAATTTAGAGAAAGAGAGAGAGAATGAGACTGGGGGAGTGTGAGAGAGCGTGTTGTGGAGATTACGAAATCTGTGCGGGTGTGTGTAAGTGTACTCGTATATGTATTTGTGCGTCTGTCTGTGTGTGTGCGCGCGAGCCTGTGTATCTTGCTGTGTGTGTGTGAGAGAGAGAGAGAGAGAGAGAGAGAGAGAGAGAGATTTATGTATGTGTTTTAGACTGCGTGAGACAGCGAGTGAGAGGGAGTGGTAGATAGTAAAGAAGAGAGAGAGTGAGAGAGCATGCGAGTGAGAGGGGGAAGAGTGTAAATGTCGACGTCTACATAATTTTACAATACAAAATACTCTCTATAGACCATATAGTCATTAAATATTATTTTACAACAATATAAATAACAAATAATAACCACTGTTACATGACTGATTGATTTAACACAATTTTGTGTTTTTAATATTTGTAATTCTGTTATAATTCTCTAATTTATGGACAAATGTGTTCAGTTCCAGTACAGTAATAATAACTTTCAGAATTTTTTGGGGGGATTTTTTCAAGAATAACATTTTAAATCCAACATTGATGGAAATTTTTACCATGTTTGTGCAACAAACTAAGCTATTAGTAAAAAACTAAAGCAATTGCATATCTTTATGATTGTTTTAACGAACTGGCGTCATAAATGTCTCTACCAGTACAACTAGTAGTAAATTTTGTTTTGGAATTTGGAAAACTGACCATGGCAGCCTGCAGCAACATCCTGTCAATGAGTCAGAGGGTACGTGAATAATAAATCGTGAAAGTAAAAATGTGTGCGTGACCGTGTGCTAAGCTTGTAGACCGGTCGGCGGGCACTTTTCAATTGGGGTGGGGGGTGCTGAGACTTTTGGGGGGATTTGCGCATTAGGCCTTGGGGGGGATGGGCACCCCTGGCTACCTGTACCAATTCCAGTATACATCTGATGAATACTCCTACAATTATTTATAAACATAATTAAGGGATTATTATACAATCAATAATTAAAATTGTAATATTGTATTAATTAGGTTTTTGGAATATTATAATTATGCTTATCTTTTTAAGTAAAACTGTATGTAATAAATGTAATTATTTTGCTGATGTAAAACAAACTGTCTCACCCCCCCCCCATACGGACAGACACGCGCACACACACACTATTAGTTGATCTGGTTGTCTTTGAAATTTTGTCTTACACATACCTGTTGTATAAAATTTGCTTTGTTTGATTTCATCAGGCTCTCAGATTCAAACAGGTTAATTTAATTTGCCTGATTCTGTATAAAAAAATGGTACTGTATTAATTAGTCGGTAGACTAGTATTTAATACATAATAAATGCATAATTAACCACAACTTTTACTAATGATTTTTACTAACAACACATAGGTTACTGTTCTGAGAATGAGAATACAGCGGTTTTCTGAAAGGTTTTAGAAAATACAGTAAAACCTCAACGACAGGGATTGAAAATCAAAACAATGCATATGGAAAAATAACAGTTCTAGAAACCCAATAAATTTAAAGAATAATTTAATAACATATACTGTAGGCCTATGTTCTTGCTGTCTGGATTATTTTAGACTGTCAAAAAATGTTAATTATAAATTGGTTAAAACAACAGATACCGGTACCTAATTTGTTTGGGTTAAAGTATCATGCTCATTTGAAAGTAGTTTTCATGTTTAATTTAAAGGGTTCCTATAGCAGGTAGCCGTCGAAAATAATTTGTCATAATCGGGTATTCTTTCTGCTGTGAACCAGTGCCACTCTGACCTTCAGCAACAGAAGTGGATCTAGGTGGCATTGGCTTATTGTTGTCACATTCCTAAAATATTCTGATCACTTAATGTCAAAGGAGCTGAAAGTCCCCTTTCCAGTTGACACTGTGAAGAAAGATGCTTGGTGTCAATCCTTGTTAAGAATGTGCCCCCCCCCCAACCGTAGAAATTTGACCACCATATAAAGCTCTTTTTTATGGTCTGTTAAGGAGCTCTATAGGGGTTTTACTGTGTACATTTTCTAAAAAAAATCTCTACAGGTCTTAACAGTTAAACCATAGTAAAACCATATGCAAAACACAAGATAGCATTAAATTATATGAAAATCAATATTCTTAGTTCTCTATGGATTTTAACTTATTTGTCTTGGGTGTATAGGTCAAACATCACATTACATAATAACATCACATGACTGTTTTTTTTTTAAAGCTGAAATATCATCTTTATATTTTATTACATGTGATACATACACCTACCTGGCATCTGCTATGAATTTTCCCGTAGCTTATACAGAAAACTACTGAGCTACAAAACATTAAAAAAAAATATGGAAAACAGTTATAGTGAAACAAGCCATCAGTTACTTACAGAAAAAATACAGACAGGATCTAGTTCCTAATACAAACTGTTAAGTGTGTAAAATCTATTGAAAAAATGCATCATTCTTTCTACATGTAATGTATTAGGTTTTATTTTTGTCGAAGTTGCTCTAAACTGAAAATGTGTTTTCATTTTCCTCTGCGTTTGTCTCTCCAACAGTGTACTGGCCTTCGCCTTCGTTATGGTATAGTTGATATATATTTTTGGAAAATTTTGTCTACCTTTGTGCAATGAACCTACTTTTGAAGGTGAAGTGATTTTTGTAAGCAGCAGCTGGCTTTTAGTAGTAATCAGTTCACAGCGAGTGTTGTAGTGATTAGAAGTGCGAGTGTGATTTTAAGACATATGCGTTTAGTTCTGATGGTGTTGTTCATGCCTGTAACGGTCTGAGTTGGTCACCAGTCTGAGTTGATCAAATGACGTCACTGGCTTATGACATCAGAGAGGCCCTGGTAGCTGGTTTCCGCTGTCTCTGTGTACATGTACGTTGACGAATTGGAACGTGTGGAAAAGCATTGCATTGCAAAAAAAAATATCGGTATGGAGAACCATACATGACTTCCATGTTCTAAGATTTATATTTAAAATCATATTTTAAATATGATTTTATTGAAATGAAATGTTTCCATAGAAACTACGTCTTTCTACTTATTGCTTCAGCATTAACCACAGTACTGTGGTCACTAACGTATACCACCTCACGTTTTCGCACTCGATTTTCACTGATGATGGCAGTCGATGGCACTGCCGAAAAGTCTGGTTTTACAGAAAACATTGGACTACGGCTAAACAGCCCGGGAAGCAATTTTAACAAAAAACTACTTCTTTGTTGCCGATAACATAGTACACGTATAAAAAATTCTCCCCTCCACCTTCAAATATAATTTTTAATAATAGAAAATTACCCCCACCCTGTTCACCTAACCTCTTCATTTATAGATATTTCATCTACGTTTCTACAGTGGATTATTATGAGCTTCTTATCAGGATACTTTATTTATAAAAATTAAGTAGTTTACTCTTGTTAAATCATAAAATGTTTCAGGTAAACTACCCCTTTCTCTTAACCGATCTTCTCCAAAATCAATAGACCTTCAGTCCTCTACAATGTAGGGATGCATGCAAAAAAATATTTGATTCTGTTTGAATGTGCGGCAGTTATCGTTCGTCATAAAAAAATTACCCTTTTTAAAACATAAAGCTTTGGTGATAAACTACCCCTTTCCCTTAACCGATCTTCAACAAAATCAACAGAACTTGAGTTCTCTTTAGTTCAAAAAGGTATGCAAAAACGTAGTTGATTCTGTTTGAATTTACGGCAGTTATTGTTCGTCATATAAAAAATAACCCTTGTTAAAACAAAAGGGGTAAACTACCCCTTTCCCTTAACCGATCTTCAACAAAATCAACAGACTTTGAGTTCTGTATAATTCAAAAAGGTATGCAGAAGAGTAGTTGATTCTGTTTTAATGTACGGCAGTTATCGTTCGTCATAAAAAAATTTACCCTTGTTAAAACATAAAATTTTGCAGGTAAACTACCCTATTCCCTTAAACGATCTTCACCAAAACTAACAGGTTTTGAGAACTCTACAATTCAGGGCTGTATGAAAAATATTATTTGATTATGTTTTAATTTTCGGCTGTTATCGTTTGCCATAAAAAAATACCCTTGTTAAAACAAAAAACGTGGACGGTAAACTACCCCTTTCCCTTAACCGATCTTTACCAAAAACAATAGGTCTTGAGTACTCTACAAATCAGGGCCTTATGCAAAAACTTATTTGATTCTGTTTGAATTTGCGGCTCTTATCGTTTGCCATAGAAAATACCCTTTTCAAACATAAAACGTTCTCAGTAAACTACCCCTTCCCCTTAACCGATCGTCACCAAAAACATTAGGTCTTGATCGTCAACTCTACAATACAGGGTTGTATGCAATACATTGATTCTGTTAGAATTTGCGGCTGTAATCGTTTGCCAAAAAAAATAATTAACCTTGATAAAAAACCGTTGCAGGTAAACTACCTCTTTCCCTTAACCGATCTTCACCAAAAACAATAGGTTTTGAGTACTCTACAAATCAGGGCTGTATGCAACAAATTATTTGATTCTGTTTGAATTTGCGGCTGTTATCGTTTGCCATAGAAAAAAAATCTACAGACACACAGACACACAGACAGACAGACAGACAGACACACACACAGACACTTTTCGGAAAACGACTTTTTTTCATGTTTTGAGTGTAGTAGAATCAGAATCTGCAATAATCTCGAACACGATTTTTTTTGCCATCACCATACTTCCATTCCTTAAGGAGTATGGAAGTAAAAACAGTCGCTCTGAGACGTTTTTAAAGTGTGGTTGACTACGTTCGGCTAAATCGTGTCTTTAAACATCGTCGCTTTGTTATAAATCAACGATATTATTATTTTGTTGTTGTGTTATATTAGTATTTGTGTTTACAGTGTTTTAAGTATCTTACTTAATATTCGACAGTTGTTCGTATTTTGTTTGCATATTCAGATCTCAGTTGGGATAATTAAAATGAGGAAGGTTGGTTTTCGAAGGAGGAATAACACCGCTGGATATACAAAGGTTTTTAATTACTGGAGCAATTCCTGAAAAGTGTACAAAATCGTATCAAAGTAGAAACTTTAAGAGACGATGTAAACTTTATGTTATTCGTGACAATAAACTGTTTTATCGTAAATGTGACAGGCTAAGAGGTACAGAAAAATTAATACAAATTGTTCACGACGATAATAAAAAAAAAAAAATTGATGGGCGTAGCCCACAAAGGTGCTGATACTAGCAAACAAGCGATTGGTATGTCTGCACATTGAGGAATTAATAGCACCGTGGACTGGACATACTTTCACAACGGTACTACTTTAAAAATATAAAATTAAAGGTGACAGATTTTGTAAAAAATTGTGAAGTGTGTCAGAAAGTTACACCTCCATGGGTGTCTTGTGTACCCGAAATGAAGCCAATTCCTGTTCCTAAGAGAGTCATGGAACAAATTGGAATAGATGTTATGCAGTTACTAGAAGTGCAGGGAAAAAAATACATAGTGGTGGCAGTAAACTACTTTTCAAAGTGGGCTGAGGCGAAAGCCCTTAAAAATAAGACTGGCATTGAAGTGGCTAAATTTATTTATGAAATTATATGTAGACATGGTTGCCCTAAAATACAAATTAACGATAATGGTCGCGAGTTTGTAAATGAAGTTTCTAAAGAATTGCATAGACTGACGGGGACAAAACAAAGATTAACATCACCCTACCATCCACAGGCTAATGGATTAGTAGAACGTCAAAATAGGACAATAAAAGATAAACTAAAAAGAACTTTAATGGAAAACATTAATAACTGGCCTGACGTTCTCGAGAGTGTATTATTTGCGTACAGAACATCTACACACAAAACAACAGGATTTTCACCTTTTTTTATGTTATACAACAGAGAACCAGTTTTACCATTAGACCTTGTTGATGAAGATAATTTGACCGATGAAGACGAGGAGTCTCTTCAGGTAGCTGAAAAAACAACGGATGTTCAAGAAGTAGAGGAAGATATTGTCGAAGAAAATAAAGAAATGGAAAGAAAATTACAAAAAATATTAGAAGTGAAAAAAGTAATTGATGAAGCAGCATTAAAAAATATCAGAAGAGCTCAGATTAAACAGAAAAAGCAATTTGACGAAAGACATACAATAACAAAGAAAATGGAAATAAAACCTGGGAGTAGAGTTTTGGTAAAAAATGTGACAAAATTCAAAAATAAATTAATGTTTGCTGAACTTCCATGGAGTGGACCATTTACAGTTAAAGTTTTAAGAAACGAGTATTGTATATTACAAGATGAAAGTGGCAAAGTGAGGAAAAAGAAAGAACATGTGAAAAACTTGAAATTTTCTACAATCTAAATGATGATTAATCTGATGTGGAGGTTTCTGGTGAGTGGTGTGAAGTGATTTTTTTTTATGATCCGGTTGACGTAGAGTGGCAAATGGAAAAGTGTAAAGTGTTGGGTCTGTCCTTTGAAGGACAATGCACATGTATTAGAATCGGTCATAAATTAGCACTTGCAAAACCACACGGTGTGAAGAAAATTGTGGGTGACGGAAATTGTTGGTTTAGGGCAGTTTCCTACGTAATTACTGGCAGTGAAGGTTATCACATGGACGTTAGAAACATAGTTGTCAATTATATGGACAATGAATTGAACAACAACCAAGCCAATGATTTATTTAAAGGTAGGACGTCACTAAAAAATATGATAAAAGAAGGCACATGGGCAACTGAAAGTGAGATATTTGGAACTGCATCACTTTTGAATACAAACATTTTTGTGTACACAAAGATAAACTCAAAAAATGGAGAGAAGTGGGACTGGCAGTTATTTACAGCAGGTGCTTCAGCAAATTAAAAAAAAAAGTGAAATTCCAAGCCAAAAAAATACATACATTACAAATGAAAGTGGTTGTCATTATGAAGTTGTTATTTCAGTTCATGGAATGGGTGTAGTTTAAGCAATACCTACGTGTCTACAGAAAAGTAAGTAGGCTACTATACTATTATTTTATCTCTTACTGTATATAAAGTGTAATGAAAACTAAAGACATCTTTTTATAGTGTAAATAATTAATAATTTTGTTTTTATTGTTTAAAATTAATTAATTGATACAGCTTTAAACAATTCGTTATCAAAACAAATTTTAAAAAGATTAATTATTATGGCAACTTAAATTTAGTTTCATGAAACAGATAGAAACTAATTTTGTACTGAGAATCCCCGAAATACTCCACTCTGTGCAAGCCGAAACATAACGTTTATTGCATACTGCAAAAATATTTTTGCTATTAGTCTTGTCTTTCTGATTGCATATAATTTACTTTAAGGAATAATGGTTAACACACAAACTAAGTTATTTTTTCATTCAAGTGAGTTTACGTTAAATTCGAATACTTTTAATCCTATAGTAGTTTAATTCTACAAGACCGAAGGAAGTGACAATAAAAGTAAGCGACGATATGACCATCCAATTTTGAATGCTTCATTCGCCGTGTTTAAAGCTGAGCTTCTGGAATTTGGAGCTACCAACCACGAAAACATCAGCTGGCACAGTTCGGCGAAATTGGTAAGAAACCTGTAACATTTACTCTGAAATAATTAAGAGCGGGAAGGGGCGCATATACGGGGGGGGGAATGGGACCGGACCCCACCCCACAAGGTCGACAGTTGACAAGAAATTTTGTTAATCTCCTAATTTTTAAGCTGTTTTATTAATTTCACAGCTGTATACGCTAATACAGTAGTACCCCTTTTTTAAATAGAGGTCTAAAAACAAATTTATTACACAGAATATGCGTGTACGTTTGAAATATGAAATATAGGAAATTCAAATAAGTCAATAAGTATCTTATGAACAATGTTGCAATAGCGCTTATTACTTCCATATTCCTTAAGGAAATGGAAGTATGGTGATGGCAAAAAAAATCGTGTTCGAGATTATTGCAGATTTTGATTGTACTACACTCAAAACATGAAAAAAAGTCGTTTTTCGAAAAGTGTGTGTGTGTGTGTGTGTGTGTGTGTGTGTGTGTGTGTGTGTGTGTGTGTGTGTGTGTGTGTGTGTGTGTGTGTGTGTCTGTCTGTCTATCTTGTGTAGATTTTTTTCTATGGCAAACGATACCTGCATCTTCGAAGAGTTGCTAGGCTCAGTTGGGGAGGCTTCGATGGAGGCATTTGAGAATGAAGAGGAAGCAGGAGAATTCGAGGATGATAGAGAGGAGTTGGTGCCATCCTATGACGAGGTGTATGAAGCTCTAGAAAAGCTTAAAAATAACAAGGCAGCAGGTTCCGATGGTTTACCAGGGGAACTATTAAAGAGCGCAGGAGGAGATTTCATAAAGGAATTTGCCCATCTCATAGAGCGAATATGGCTGGAGGAGGTAATGCCTGATGAGTGGAACAATGGGGTGGTGTGTTTAACACATAAAAAGGGTGATCCGCTCATATGTAAAAATTATAGGGGCATCTCTCTACTTAATGCAGCGTATAAGGTATTGTCCAACATCATATTTTCTAGGCTGCTTCCCTACGCTGAGGAAAACATAAAAGAATATCAATGTGGATTCACTAGGAATAGGTCAACAACAGACCAAATATTTACACTAAGGCAAATCCTAGAAAAAACGTTGGAATATGGAGTGGCCACTCACCATCTCTTTGTGGATTTCCAGTCGGCATATGATTCAATCAACCGGAAAATGCTATATAGAGCTATGAAGGAGTTGAATATACCATCTAAGTTGGTGCGTATGGTTGGAGTAGTTATGTCCAATTCTAAGTGCCAAATAAGAATACAATCAAATCTATCTAACTCCTTAAAAACATTGAATGGGTTGAAACAAGGAGATGCCTTAGCGTGTCTGTTGTTCAACATAGCTCTAGAAAAGGTCATCAGGGATTCAGGAATGCAAACTAGCGGACACATATTTCACAAGGAGGTACAGCTTCTGGCCTATGCCGATGACATTGACGTCATAAGTAGGTCTGAATCTGGCTTAAAGGAAGCCTTTCGGGAACTGGAGTTGTCCGCTAAGGCTATGGGCTTGGTTATAAACCAAAGCAAAACCAAATATATGGTTGTAGGTGCCAACACTCGTGCCCTGTCCCTGCGCATTAACGATTATGAATTTGAAAAGGTTAGCACGGCAGGTCCTTCTGCGACTGCACCCAAAGCGCGCCTCTTTAAGTGTTTGTTGAATTGTTACATTGCTGCAAACAGATTACTCAAGTATGAGTGTGTAGTCTAAACGAACACAACGAATGTTAAACAAACAACGCACACTACCTTGGACAGGCACAGAGACAGCGGAAACCAGCTACCAGGGCCTCTCTGATGTCATAAGCCAGTGACGTCATTTGATCAACTCAGACTGGTGACCAACTCGGACCGCCACAGCCATTCCGGCTTCCCGCGCTAACCTAGCGATCAGCTGTTTTTGCCGCGTGACGTGGACTGGTGGAAGAAATACGCGCGAGTCATGATTTACCATGCAATCTTACCTGAGACAATGTCCTACTTAGCATCTCTCTGCTGTTTACACGAAATATTAACAATAATTGTAATGAGCTATTCATATAGAAAAAGGATTAAACAACAAAATTAAATGGTTTGCGGCAAAAAATAATGGTAAAATTTATTTCTACATTTAATAGAAAAGTAAGCAAGTCTGTCCACATATAACATTGACAAAATGGCACAAGATGTAAAATTAAGTCGGAAAGGAGGCGATATTATATATATAAATATATATATATATAATTTTTTATTATTCGTTAATTTTATATTAATAGAATTATTTCGATTGTTATTAATTTACTTAGAAACCTCTGATGATACTGATATTTTTCAGTGAAACGTGCGTCAGGTGTTAAAAAGAATATACGAAATTATACTACTTGCAGAAGAAACAAATTGAAAACATCACAAATTATATATATATATAATATATATATTTTATATATAATATGCCTGCGTGGGTGGGTGCGCGTACGTGCACACGCGTGCGCGCATGAGTACGTGTATAAACATTTCTATGTAGTATAATATATTTGAAACAAGCTTCCAAATTATTATAATTATAATCAATATCATAATCATTTTCTTTACCTACATTTTCATTGTTATTTCATTGTTACTAGTTTCAGTTAAAAACTGAAGCTAGTACGTTTAGTTGTAAACATAAATACTTTTATCAACGAAATAAAAATGGTTATTTAGTTGATACATACCTTCATAGGTGACTTAAATTTTTGATTAATAATATTTCTTTAATTCATTAGAGTAACTACGTTTGTTAACAAGTTTTAACTTGACGAACAAATGACAATACAAATGAACAAAATAACAATAACTGAAGTGACATACTCTCGTTACAATAATTCTATTGAGTGTTTTCATTAAGACATAATATTATATATAAAAAAAACATTCTTTATATACTGACTATTCTTTATTAAAACATTATAAAAGCTTTACTAACTATATTTCTGAATTTGGTACGTTACCACTTTAAATTAGGCATAAATGATTAAGATGTCAATTATACATATAACATATTCCTTAACAAATTTAGAACACTACTGAGCACTTCTGAGTATAAATAATTCATTATCCAAAATCGATTAATGCTTTAAGTTTGAACTAAGTAAAACAAAACAAAGTTGTAATTACGCTTTTGATGTGGCTCCATCGTAGACAGAAGATGCATATCTACGATGTACGGAGAGTGCGCAAGGACCCCGAAACGTGAACAAGTGAAAAAAAGAGTGTGTGTACTTCCCAGTGCTCTCGTCAGTTTTATACCCTGCGTGACGCAAAAAGTCTCTATGAGTTAAAACCCAAAATTCAGCCAATCAGAACTGGACTCTGCACCTGTCTCGAGACTTATTAGGTCACACGAGAGGACAATTTGACATTGATGTTTGTGAATCAAAATCCGAATTCGTTTGCGAACACTGACAAGTAAACAATTCTTATCTCCCTGGTTGATAACACGCTACACGTGCTACAATAAAAAATGGTCAGCACTCTTCCTCACAATCGCTCAGTTTTTTCCTTAAAATAATTCTTAAGATAAAATAAAATAATACATTGAGTAGTTTGAGTATGAGTAAAATCCTCATTTACAAATATATATAAAATCATAACGTGGAATGTGCTGGGCACAACACCCCTCCCTACTTTATAAAAGGAAAGTACGGGACGTACTTTGCTTTTCAAAATTTATCCAAAGTATAAACAACTTACATTTTTACTCAAGCTCAACGATCTTGGAATGTACTACAATATATATAGTAAGTAGTACAGTAGTATTACCTACTATGTTTACATCATGAAATCTACATCTGATCTGTTTATCTACATGTAAACAAACCACAAAAACAAAAAGATAAGACTGCGCCGTCTACGGTCAATCATTGCTATTGCGAAGCAGCCGTACACGCTCAGCTGTGTGTAGATAACACATTGTGTCGATGTACACATTAATATATTATAACCAATGTTGTGGGTGTGTGACGTCCGTCTCGTTCAAGCCCCGCGATGGAAGCCAATTTATTACAAAACGTGTGCCGTCTTACTTCAGCAAGCGTGCAAACGACGTCCTTAAAGTATTCTGTAAAATGTTGAAGTGTGTCAGCGTGTAACTTGTGTATGTGTGTCTTACCAATTCGTCCTCGCACGGTAACGTAACTTACGATGCTTGAGTCCGTAGCGACCGTACAGATAACCAGGTATCATAGTCCCCGATCTGAGGTTCACTAGGAGTGTATTATTCCCGGGTGGCGCCAAATTGTTTAATTAAACAATTAAAAATGTCTTATTATCAGCGATTCAGCTCAGACGGTGTGAAGGATTCAATTTGTCCCGCCGTTTCTCGAGTTGTATAATCGAGCCGGCAGTTACCGTATTCGCTGCTTGAGCGCTAATTATCCCGTCAGCGACGTTCTCTGTAAATTATAATTTTAAGAATACACTTTCCTACTGAAAATAAAACACATATTTACATACACAGTATTGATTTATTAGCGATTTGATATTACTGTTTTCATAGACACAAGCTATATTTGATTTCTTATATAAATTTGCACCGGTTATTTATTTATGAGACTTTTTCTCTCTGGGTTTTACAATCGATTTTGAACGTGATTAACATACAGTATGTCGTTCCACCCAAGTGGTAAACAAATAATTTCGTTCAATTGTTTTGGATTCTTCTGATCACGTTAAAAGGCTCAGATGCAATTACAATAATAAAAATACACAACCTTACAATGTTTCTACTTAAATATTGTAACGTGTAACTATAAATGGTTTGTTGAAGTGTAGTAGAAGTGTTTTAAAGGTTCGTACATTAATGCTAGGTTATCTTTATAATTTGACCAATATACAGTGTCTTAACATTTTTGTTTAATCTTTGAAAGAGAATAAAATTGGTTCAGTGGTACTTCAGAATATAGTGAGAAATATTCAAAGTGCGTTATTTCGGAAGTTTAGATAATTTATTGGATACTTAACAGCTTCGTAGCATGTGATTAGTTTGTTGGTCTGGAATGAAGGAATGTGGCCGCAATATATTTCAGTTTTCGTTTACTCGGGCTTCGGGCATCTTTTTCAAAGTATTAAATTCATTTATTCACTTCGTCTTGAAATAAAACGTCTTCTCCATCAGGTAATTGAGTTCAGTGATAGTCAGCCTCCTTCTCGTTCAATTTTGATAATTTATTTTCCTTTCAACACATTTTAAATAAGAAAATAGGTTGTTCTGAATTCTGGCGTCTGTTTTTCCGGAGCGTCACTTTCTGAGTAATGATATTCAACGGTAATTTCGTCTTCAACCGTGGTTTCCATGGTTACCAAAGTATTCTGATTAGGCTAGCTTGATATAAATCCATTGTTATCAGAATTTGAATTCTTTTCAAATCTTCCTATATCTTTTGACTTTCTTCCTTCCATTATTTCCCTTCTTAAGTATTAATTATTAGCACTGTCATTTGTATTTTCTCACAAAGATTATTTTGGTATCCCACAATATTGGGTTATTTCATGTTTTCTAAAGTTACAATTTATTTAATATTTACTAATTACATTTCTCTGTTTATATAACTCCTTATTTTAATATTTTGTTTTTAATAGCATTTACCATTTATCCTTGGTTAATTAGTCACCTTGGATTTGTTAATTACTTGGCTATTTTCATACAATTAGTTTGACCGTTAGGCCTGTTTCAAGCCTAAGTAGCCATTACTGGTTTTTGATTGTTTCATACACATTATATCTCATTTTGTCCTAGATCGTTATTTTGTTTTTTATAATTAGGTTTGTTATCTATGGAGGTGTTTTGGTTCAGTCTTTGTGTGATTTTTGTGTGTAACAACTGTGTTATTCAATATTTCTTGCTAATTATTTACTAACAGTTTTTCTCTTTTATGACTCAAACATTGTTTTCTTTCCTTATTTTTTAATTACTCTGTCAATGTCAACAATATGGCTATTAATTACTACTCTTTCATCATATAACATATAACATTTAGGTCTATGTTTGGGATAATTACCCAATCCATCTCCTATTACTAAACAATTGTTTATACATTAATTAACCCTTATTATTTAATATTGGTGTACAATTCATTACTTCTGATTTATTGTTCGGGTGATAAACAATCTAACCTCTATTGAACTTGTTTCATTACTCTCCCCTTATAACATGGGTATTTACTTATGGTGATTACATACTTATTTTATAAAACTCTTTGCTTTTCCTTCCATGTTAACATCATTTTATTACTTTTTCTTGTGATTCTCACCATTAAATTCTACAATACATTCTTAAGTTCTATAATAATATTATTTCATAATTACTACAGTTAATATCACTCTTCAGTGTTCATTATTACTGAATCAATGTTTTATTTTAAATATTATTCATAATAACTTTCTTAAATGTTATTGTTCACTATTAAATCTTAAACATTGGTTATTTTACTAAGTCTTTATCTTAGCCTTCTCTATTCTTACTATTTTTTACTGACAATATTTTTATTTATTTATCACTTGCACTTTTAAATTATTTTGTGTTCATTATAATTTACTTAGTGTTTCTTTTTCTATCATTTCACTTTAGTGTAAGTTCACTATCACTAGGTCAACGTCCGTTTACTTCTCACTATTTTATTCTCTTTCTCTACACATATTATAAATAATTATTAATATCATGTCTTTCTCTAT
This sequence comes from Magicicada septendecula, assembly GCA_034769895.1. Taxonomy (NCBI): domain Eukaryota; kingdom Metazoa; phylum Arthropoda; class Insecta; order Hemiptera; family Cicadidae; genus Magicicada; species Magicicada septendecula. Next base: position 128,729,937 of record CM068375.1, read on the forward strand.
TAACAACTTACATGTACTCTTAACTCTTTGGCTAGTGTATTTTTAGCTATCGTGTTTTATTAATGACTATTTACAATTGTCATTCAATCAATACTAACATTCATTAATTATTTTGGTTCTTAAACGGTTTCATTTCTTTATTATTTTTGATTAGATTATTCCTCACTTCTTTATTCTTTATTCCTTGTCAGGGGTTCCTTGACGTGTTTCATTTTATTTTCTTCAACGTTGGTTTGTTCCCTCTTTGTTCTCATGTTTCTTCTCCTTCACTTCTCATCTTGTTTATTTTATTTTGGTTGTTAACTGGCCAATATCTGGGGTTGGGTCAATGTCGTTCGTTTGTCAGTCTAGTCGTTGAGTTTCTTTATTAATCACTTTTGGTTTATAATTCTTTCTCCTTCTTTCTTAATTACTTTTTATATTTTTATTCTCTACATTATTTATTTATTAAAACATAGTATTATTTAGCATTTTTTACATACTTGGTGTTATCAAAACTGATCTGAATTTGACGATGTTATATAATGCCCTTCCACCAAAATTGATCATTTTATAAAACGTGATTCTAAGTTTGATGAAATTATCAATTGTATTGTATCATTTTCTTCTTAAATTCTCCTGTTTCCTGTTCATTTTTTATGCTTAATTCAGTATCTTTTATTTCCTTTCTTGTGATTCTTATCTTCATTATTTTCTCTTATTACGAACTGGCTTATCGATTTTTTATTATAAATTAAACCCTATAAATCTTATTTTCCCTATAAATCTTATTTTTCCTAACTATCCCTACTTTGTAGCTGAAATCGATTCGGATGGGCCTATTGGCTTACCTAACTCCGTCGTTCAAAACTACTCTTTTTCTGAGATCAGGGGAACATCATCCCTGCTCAGTTAAATGATTGCTGGACTTATTCAACAGACAATCTCAATTAATGAATCTTCAATACAGTCATCTCGGACTCATAATAATAATAATAATAATAACCATAATATTTGTTGGGAAACTTTTACTTTTGTATTTCATTATTGCTCAGTTCGAGTCATATATTTTTTCATCTTTCTTTATAGATATCATTTGATAATACTTGAAGTGTTGCTTTTCATTCATACAATTCACATTTTTATTCATTTTTAATTACTCTTTGTTTCATCTCATTTCATATTATAACTCTGAGAATGTTTATTTTATTTATTTCGTTTTTTGATCATTGGCTTGTTTAACTTTACTTCCTATATTTTTCTAAATAGTCGTGGAAGTTGATCATTTTGATTGATACCCTTTTTTTTCATAATTTTTTAAATATCATAGTAAGTTAGTGCTTCTTACAAGTTAAGAATTTTTGTAGCTTATTCCTTTATAGTATGTTTTGCTTTTTATGCCTCATATTTTGGCTAAAGATTATCGTAACTTAATCTTATTTTGTAGGAATGTTCTGTAACTTCACTCCTTTATTATTATTTTTTATTTAAATATTATAGTAAGTTTGTGTTTCTTAGTTTATATGGATTCTTGGTAACTTTATTTCTCCATTTTATAATTGGTCTAGAATATTATCGAAATATTTGTGTAAGCTGTCCTTACATAACTTTTTTGAATTTTGAAATTCATTTTATTCCTTTCTTTATTATTTACTAGCAAACTTATTCGTTTGTATTATTATTTCTTTTTATTCAAAGTAACCTGATTGGTTTTTCAATTTTAAATTTTTTCAGTCTTGTTTGGCTGTCATAATATTTTTCTATGTTCTCCCCTTCGATGATTATCAATCATTTTAGTTAATTCCATGTTCCTTCTTTTCCATTTGTTGGCTTGGTCGGTAATCAGTAGTTCAGTCCCATATTCCAGTGTTCATCTGCACTTGGTTTATCCATGGTCCATGATGACATGAGTTACCTCCGTTGTTCGGACTGCTCTGGTGTGCATAGTTACTTCTGTCCGTGTGATATAAGTATCTTTTATCTGGTACTGCCATTCTTCTAATACCATGTGTTCCTTGGCATCAGTGCCTACCTCAATCACTTGATGATGTTGGTTATTACTCAACGAAGTGAATCGTATCTCCGTCATTGATTTTCTTACTGATATTGGTTGATTTCGCAGTTCTATCTCTGATAATATCCCTTTTCTTATAGACTTTCTTAATTTGTCATACCTTGTTTTGTTGTGATGCTTTTCAACTTTGGATATCCTCCATTTAACGATAGGTTTGCTGAAGTTTTTATTCGCTGGTTGATCGTTGATCCCTCCTAGAATTTCCTTCGTAGTTCTCCTACATTCCATAACATTCATCATTTCAGCATGGTCGGTCATTGGTAAATTAAACATCTCAAGTAGTCCGTTCTTCATCATCTCCAATTCTTCTCTGGTATTGATTAATTTTCTTTGACGCATCTTCTTAGTCTTTATTTCCATGGTTTGGATATTCTCTTGGTTATTGTTACTTTTATTCTGAGATGACAGTGTACTTGGGTCTTCTTTACTTTTTATTTTTTCATTACTACCTCCAAAAGTGCTGTTTAGTGTTTCATTCAGTTGTGTAAAACTCCTATCCACTGTTTCACTTAAATTTCTGATATTCTCCTCCATTCTGTCGAATTTCTCCTCCTGTTTCTAAAAATGTTCATTGGTTTCTTTCTTCTGTTTCTTAAAACTTTTATTAATCAATTCCCATAAGTGTTGTAAATCCATGCCTCCTCTGGCTCCTTCCTGTCGTGTGGGTTCTGGCATTTTCTTCTGTTGCTTCACTTCCACGTCCTTGACTATTTCTTTTTGTAATTGAACATTTGATTGTCCCATGTTTTTATTACTTGGTATTCCGTCGAACTCTTCTATGCGATTATGTTCCTTCCTCCAATTACACATATCTTCTCTGGATAGTTCAAACATGACTCTTATCCATTCCCTTAATTCTGCGTTTTCTGTTTGTATTGATCTTTCTGGTTGTCTTATTGATTGTTTTCATTTTTGATACTCCTCCTGTGTATATTCCTCTGTCACCTGTGCGTATACTCCCGTTCTTTCGTTTTTCATCTGTGTGCAGTTTTCATCCCATCTTTCCCAATCTTCTTCAGTCATTGTTTCCACATTGTTATCTCCTTTTTCGTGGGCTGTCCCTATAGTCTCTTCTTCATTATACTTGGTGTCTAACTTCCACATTTCATCATAAATATCTCTCAATGTCATTTTGTCCTTTGGCGTTCCCATTGCATTCGCGCGACTCATTTGTGCTCTTTCATGGTCAGTGCTATTTTTTTCGATGTATTCCATCTCCTTACTGAATTTTTTAAATAATGTTGTCAACCATTTCGCATAGCTGAATCGTTTTTCTGGTTCTGGAATTTTTGTTTATTTCTTATTTTCATTATTTGGTCCTTCTTCTTACTCGATTTTACTATCATTTTCTATTTCTTCCTTTATTATCTCCATCATTTTGCGTCCTGGTTGTTTATTGACTAATTCTGTATTTCGTTTGATCCTTTCCCGCCGTTTTCTTATTTCCTGCGGGGTTTCTCTTGATGTTTCCCTCTTGTGCATCTTGATCTCCTTTCGTGACCGCCGCTAGAATTTCGTATATTCCTTTCTTCTAGTCCCACCAGTTGTTCGCCAATTTATAACCAACGTTGTGTGTGTGTGACGTCCGTCTCGTTCAAGCCCCGCGATGGAAGCCAATTTATAACCAATGTTGTGGGTGTGTGACGTCCGTCTCGTTCAAGCCCCGCGATGGAAGCCAATTTATTACAAAACGTGTGCCGTCTTACTTCTGCAAGCGTGCAAACGACGTCCTTAAAGTATTCTGTAAAATGTTGAAGTGTGTCAGCGTGTAACTTGTGTATGTGTGTCTTACCAATTCGTCCTCGCACGGTAACGTAACTTACGATGCTTGAGTCCGTAGCGAACGTACGGATAACCAGGTATCGTAGTCCCCGATCTGAGGTTCACTAGGAGTGTATTATTCCCGGGTGGCGCCAAATTGTTTAATTAAAACAATTAAAAATGTCTTACTATCAGCGATTCAGCTCAGACGGTGTGAAGGATTCAATTTGTCCCGCCGTTTCTCGAGTTGTATAATCGAGCCGGCAGTTACCGTATTCGCTGCTTGAGCGCTAGTTATCCCGTCAGCGACGTTCTCTGTAAATTATAATTTTAAGAATACACTTTCCTACTGAAAATAAAACACATTTTTACATACACAGTATTGATTTATTAGCGATTTGATATTACTGTTTTCATAGACACAAGCTGTATTTGATTTCTTATATAAATTTGCACCGGTTATTTATTTATGAGCCTTTTTCTCTCTGGGTTTTACAATCGATTTTGAACGTGATTAACATACAGTATGTCGTTCCACCCAAGTGGTAAACAAATAATTTCGTTCAATTGTTTTGGATTCTTCTGATCACGTTAAAAGGCTCAGATGCAATTACAATAATAAAAATACCAAACTTACAATGTTTCTACTTAAATATTGTAACGTGTAACTATAAATGGTTTGTTGAAGTGTAGTAGAAGTGTTTTAAAGGTTCGTACATTAATGCTAGGTTATCTTTATAATTTGACCAATATACAGTGTCTTAATATTTTTGTTTAATCTTTGAAAGAGAATAAAATTGATTCAGTGGTACTTCAGAATATAGTGAGAAATATTCAAAGTGCGTTATTTCGGAAGTTTAGATAATTTATTGGAACTTAACAGCTTCGTAGCATGTGATTAGACTGTTGGTCTGGAATGAAGGAATGTGGCCGCAATATATTTCAGTTTTCGTTTACTCGGGCTTCGGGCATCTTTTTCAAAGTATTAAATTCATTTATTCACTTCGTCTTGAAATAAAACGTCTTCTCCATCAGGTAATTGAGTTCAGTGATAGTCAGCCTCCTTCTCGTTCAATTTTGATAATTTATTTTCCTTTCAACACATTTTAAATAAGAAAATAGGTTGTTCTGAATTCTGGCGTCTGTTTTTCCGGAGCGTCACTTTCTGAGTAATGATATTCAACGGTAATTTCGTCTTCAACCGTGGTTTCCATGGTTACCAAAGTATTCTGATTGGGCTAGCTTGATATAAATCCATTGTTATCAGAATTTGAATTCTTTTCAAATCTTCCTATATCTTCTGAGTTTCTTCCTTCCATTATCTTCCTTCTTAAGTATTAATTATTAGCACTGTCATTTGTATTTTCTCACAAAGATTATTTTGGTATCCCACAATATTGGGTTATTTCATGTTTTCTAATGTTACAATTTATTTAATATTTACTAATTACATTTCTCTGTTTATATAACTCCTTATTTTAATATTTTGTTTTTAATAACATTTTCCATTTATCCTTGGTTAATTAGTCACCTTGGATTTGTTAATTACTTGGCTATTTTCATACAATTAGTTTGACCGTTAGGCCTGTTTCAAGTCTAAGTAGCCATTACTGGTTTTTGATGTTTCATACACATTATATCTCATTTTGTCCTAGATCGTTATTTTGTTTTTTATAATTAGGTTTGTTATCTATGGAGGTGTTTTGGTTCAGTCTTTGTGTGATTTTTGTGTGTAACAACTGTGTTATTCAATATTTCTTGCTAATTATTTACTAACAGTTTTTCTCTTTTATAACTCAAACATTGTTTTCTTTCCTTATTTTTTAATTACTCTGTCAATGTCAACAATATGGCTATTAATTACTACTCTTTCATCATATAACATATAACATTTAGGTCTATGTTTGGGATAATTACCCAATACATCTCCTATTACTAAACAATTGTTTATACCATTAATTAACCCTTATTATTTAATATTGGTGTACAATTCATTACTTCTGATTTATTGTTCGGGTGATAAACAATCTAACCTCTATTGAACTTGTTTCATTACTCTCCCCTTATTACATGGGTATTTACTTATGTTTATTACATACTTATTTTATAAAACTCTTTGCTTTTCCTTCCATGTTAACATCATCTTATTACTTTTTCTTGTGATTCTCACCATTAAATTCTACAATACATTCTTAAGTTCTATAATAATATTATTTCATAATTACTACAGTTAATATCACTCTTCAGTGTTCATTATTACTGAATCGATGTTTTATTTTAAATATTATTCATAATAACTTTCTTAAATGTTATTGTTCACTATTAAATCTTAAACATTGGTTATTTTACTAAGTCTTTATCTTAGCCTTCTCTATTCTTACTATTTTTTACTGACAATATTTTCATTTATTTATCACTTGCACTTTTAAATTATTTTGTGTTCATTATAATTTACTTAGTGTTTCTTTTTCTATCATTTCACTTTAGGGTAAGTTCACTTTCACTAGGTCAACGTCCGTTTACTTCTCACTATTTTATTCTCCTGCTCTACACATATTATAAATAATTATTAATATCATGTCTTTCTCTATTAACAACTTACATGTACTCTTAACTCTTTGGCTAGTGTATTTTTAGCTATCGTGTTTTATTAATGACTATTTACAATTGTCATTCAATCAATACTAATATTCATTAATTATTTTGGTTCTTAAACGGTTTCATTTCTTTATTATTTTTGATTAGATTATTCCTCACTTCTTTATTCTTTATTCCTTGTCAGGGGTTTCTTGACGTGTTTCATTTTATTTTCTTCAACGTTGGTTTGTTCCCTCTTTGTTCTCATGTTTCTTCTCCTTCACTTCTCATCTTGTTTATTTTATTTTGGTTGTTAACTGGCCAATCTCTGGGGTTGGGTCAATGTCGTTCGTTTGTCAGTCTAGTCGTTGAGTTTCTTTATTAATCACTTTTGATTTATAATTCTTTCTCCTTCTTTCTTAATTACTTTTTATATTTTTATTCTCTACATTATTTATTTATTAAAACATAGTATTATTTAGCATTTTTTACATACTTGGTGTTATCAAAACTGATCTGAATTTGGCGATGATATATAATGCCCTTCCACCAAAATTGATCATTTTATAAAACGTGATTCTAAGTTTGATGAAATTATCAATTGTATTGTATCATTTTCTTCTTAAATTCTCCTGTTTCCTGTTCATTTTTTATGCTTAATTCAGTATCTTTTATTTCCTTTCTTCTGATTCTTATCTTCATTATTTTCTCTTATTACGAACTGGCTTATCGATTTTTTATTATAAATTATTCCCTATAAATCTTATTTTCCCTATAAATCTTATTTTTCCTAACTATCCCTACTTTGTAGCTGAAATCGATTCGGATGGGCCTATTGGCTTACCTAACTCCGTCGTTCAAAACTACTCTTTTTCTGAGATCAGGGGAACATCATCCCTGCTCAGTTAAATGATTGCTGGGCTTATTCAACAGACAATCTCAATTAATGAATCTTCAATACAGTCATCTCGTGACTCATAATAATAATAAAAATAACCATAATATTTGTTGGGAAACTTTTACTTTTGTATTTCATTATTGCTCAGTTCGAGTCATATATTTTTTCATCTTTCTTTATAGATATCATTTGATAATACTTGAAGTGTTGCTTTTCATTCATACAATTCACATTTTTATTCATTTTTAATTACTCTTTGTTTCATCTCATTTCATATTATAACTCTGAGAATGTTTATTTTATTTATTTCGTTTTTTGATCATTGGCTTGTTTAATTTTACTTCCTATATTTTTCTAAATAGTCGTGGACGTTGATCATTTTAATTGGTACCCTTTTTTTTCATAATTTTTTAAATATCATAGTAAGTTAGAGCTTCTTACAAGTTAAGAATTTTTGTAGCTTATTCCTTTATAGTATGTTTTGCTTTTTATGCCTCATATTTTGGCTAAAGATTATTGTAACTTTATCTTATTTTGTAGGAATGTTCTGTAACTTCACTCCTTTATTATTATTTTTTATTTAAATATTATAGTAAGTTTGTGTTTCTTACTTTATATGGATTCTTGGTAACTTTATTTCTCCATTTTATAATTGGTCTAGAATATTATCGAAATATATATGTAATCTGTCCTTACATAAGTTTTTTGAATTTTGAAATTCATTTTATACCTTTCTTTATTATTTACTAGCAAACTTATTCGTTTGTATTATTATTTCTTTTTATTCAAAGTAACCTGATTGGTTTTTCAATTTTAAATTTTTTCAGTCATGTTTGACTGTTATAATATTTTTCTATGTTCTCCCCTTCGATGATTATCAATTATTTTAGTTAATTCCATGTTCCTTCTTTTCCATTTGTTGGCTTGGTCGGTAATCAGTAGTTCAGTCCCATATTCCAGTGTTCATCTGCACTTGCTTTATCCATGGTCCATGATGACATGATTTACCTCCGTTGTTCGGACTGCTCTGGTGTGCATAGTTACTTCTGTCCGAGTGATATAAGTATCTTTTATCTGGTACTGCCATTCTTCTAATACCATGTGTTCCTTGGCATCAGTGCCTACCTCAATCACTTGATGATGTTGGTTATTACTCAACGAAGTGAATCGTATCTCCGTCATTGATTTTCTTACTGATATTGGTTGATTTCGCAGTTCTATCTCTGATAATATCCCTTTTCTTATAGACTTTCTTAATTTGTCATACCTTGTTTTGTTGTGATGCTTTTCAACTTTGGATATCCTCCATTTAACGATAGGTTTGCTGAAGTTTTTATTCGCTGGTTGATCGTTGATCCCTCCTAGAATTTCCTTCGTAGTTCTCCTACATTCCATAACATTCATCATTTCAGCATGGTCGGTCATTGGTAAATTAAACATCTCAAGTAGTCCGTTCTTCATCATCTCCAATTCTTCTCTGGTATTGATTAATTTTCTTTGACGCATCTTCTTAGTCTTTATTTCCATGGTTTGGATATTCTCTTGGTTATTGTTACTTTTATTCTGAGATGACAGTGTACTTGGGTCTTCTTTACTTTTTATTTTTTCATTACTACCTCCAAAAGTGCTGTTTAGTGTTTCATTCAGTTGTGTAAAACTCCTATCCACTGTTTCACTTAAATTTCTGATATTCTCCTCTGTTTCTTAAAATGTTCATTGGTTTCTTTCTTCTGTTTCTTAAAACTTTTATTAATCAATTCCCATAAGTGTTGTAAATCCATGCCTCCTCTGGCTCCTTCCTGTCGTGTGGGTTCTGGCATTTTCTTCTGTTGCTTCACTTCCACGTCCTTGACTATTTCTTTTTGTAATTGAACATTTGATTGTCCCATGTTTTTATTACTTGGTATTCCGTCGAACTCTTCTATTCGATTATGTTCCTTCCTCCAATTACACATATCTTCTCTGGATAGTTCAAACATGACTCTTATCCATTCCCTTAATTCTGCGTTTTCTGTTTGTATTGATCTTTCTGGTTGTCTTATTGATTGTTTTCATTGTTCATACTCCTCCTGTGTATATTCCTCTGTCACCTGTGCGTTTACTCACGTTCTTTCGTTTTTCATCTGTGTGCAGTTTTCATCCCATCTTTCCCAATCTTCTTCAGTCATTATTTCCACATTGTTATCTCCTTTTTCGTGGGCTCCTATAGTCTCTTCTTCATTATACTTGGTGTCTAACTTCCACATTTCATCATAAATATCTCTCAATGTCATTTTGTCCTTTGGCGTTCCCATTGCATTCGCGCGACTCATTTGTGCTCTTTCATGGTCAGTGGTATTTTTTTCGATGTATTCCATCTCCTTACTGAATTTTTTAAATAATGTTGTCATCCATTTCGCATAGCTGAATCGTTTTTCTGGTTCTGGAATTTTCGTTTGTTTCTTATTTTCATTATTTGGTCCTTCTTCTTACTCGATTTTACTATCATTTTCTATTTCTTCCTTTATTATCTCCATCCTTTTGCGTCCTGGTTGTTTATTGACTAATTCTGTATTTCGTTTGATCCTTTCCCGCCGTTTTCTTATTTCCTGCGGGGTTTCTCTTGATGTTTCCCTCTTGTGCATCTTGATCTCCTTTCGTGACCGCCGCTAGAATTTCGTATATTCCTTTCTTCTAGTCCCACCAGTTGTTCGCCAATTTATAACCAACGTTGTGTGTGTGTGACGTCCGTCTCGTTCAAGCCCCGCGATGGAAGCCAATTTATAACCAATGTTGTGGGTGTGTGACGTCCGTCTCGTTCAAGCCCCGCGATGGAAGCCAATTTATTACAAAACGTGTGCCGTCTTACTTCTGCAAGCGTGCAAACGACGTCCTTAAAGTATTCTGTAAAATGTTGAAGTGTGTCAGCGTGTAACTTGTGTATGTGTGTCTTACCAATTCGTCCTCGCACGGTAACGTAACTTACGATGCTTGAGTCCGTAGCGAACGTACGGATAACCAGGTATCGTAGTCCCCGATCTGAGGTTCACTAGGAGTGTATTATTCCCGGGTGGCGCCAAATTGTTTAATTAAAACAATTAAAAATGTCTTATTATCAGCGACTCAGCTCAGACGGTGTGAAGGATTCAATTTGTCCCGCCGTTTCTCGAGTTGTATAATCGAGCCGGCAGTTACCGTATTCGCTGCTAGAGCGCTAGTTACCCCGTCAGCGACGTTCTCTGTAAATTATAATTTTAAGAATACACTTTCCTACTGAAAATAAAACACATTTTTACATACACAGTATTGATTTATTAGCGATTTGATATTACTGTTTTCATAGACACAAGCTGTATTTGATTTCTTATATAAATTTGCACCGGTTATTTATTTATGAGACTTTTTCTCTCTGGGTTTTACAATCGATTTTGAACGTGATTAACATACAGTATGTCGTTCCACCCAAGTGGTAAACAAATAATTTCGTTCAATTGTTTTGGATTCTTCTGATCACGTTAAAAGGCTCAGATGCAATTACAATAATAAAAATACCAACCTTACAATGTTTCTACTTAAATATTGTAACGTGTAACTATAAATGGTTTGTTGAAGTGTAGTAGAAGTGTTTTAAAGGTTCGTACATTAATGCTAGGTTATCTTTATAATTTGACCAATATACAGTGTCTTAATATTTTTGTTTAATCTTTGAAAGGGAATAAAATTGATTCAGTGGTACTTCAGAATATAGTGAGAAATATTCAAAGTGCGTTATTTCGGAAGTTTAGATAATTTATTGGATACTTAACAGCTTCGTAGCATGTGATTAGTCTGTTGGTCTGGAATGAAGGAATGTGGCCGCAATATATTTCAGTTTTCGTTTACTCGGGCTTCGGGCATCTTTTTCAAAATATTAAATTCATTTATTCACTTCGTCTTGAAATAAAACGTCTTCTCCATCAGGTAATTGAGTTCAGTGATAGTCAGCCTCCTTCTCGTTCAATTTTGATAATTTATTTTCCTTTCAACACATTTTAAATAAGAAAATAGGTTGTTCTGAATTGTGGCGTCTGTTTTTCCGGAGCGTCACTTTCTGAGTAATGATATTCAACGGTAATTTCGTGTTCAACCGTGGTTTCCATGGTTACCAAAGTATTCTGATTGGGCTAGCTTGATATAAATCCATTGTTATCAGAATTTGAATTCTTTTCAAATCTTCCTATATCTTCTGACTTTCTTCCTTCCATTATCTTCCTTCTTAAGTATTAATTATTAGCACTGTCATTTATATTTTCTCACAAAGATTATTTTGGTATCCCACAATATTGGGTTATTTCATGTTTTCTAAAGTTACAATTTATTTAATATTTTCTAATTACATTTCTCTGTTTATATAACTCCTTATTTTAATATTTTGTTTTTAATAACATTTACCATTTATCCTTGGTTAATTAGTCACCTTGGATTTGTTAATTACTTGGCTATTTTCATACAATTAGTTTGACCGTTAGGCCTGTTTCAAGTCTAAGTAGCCATTACTGGTTTTTGATTGTTTCATACACATTATATCTCATTTTGTCCTAGATCGTTATTTTGTTTTTTATAATTAGGTTTGTTATCTATGGAGGTGTTTTGGTTCAGTCTTTGTGTGATTTTTGTGTGTAACAACTGTGTTATTCAATATTTCTTGCTAATTATTTACTAACAGTTTTTCTCTTTTATAACTCAAACATTGTTTTCTTTCCTTATTTTTTAATTACTCTGTCAATGTCAACAATATGGCTATTAATTACTACTCTTTCATCATATAACATATAACATTTAGGTCTATGTTTGGGATAATTACCCAATCCATCTCCTATTACTAAACAATTGTTTATACCATTAATTAACACTTATTATTTAATATTGGTGTACAATTCATTACTTCTGATTTATTGTTCGGCTGATAAACAATCTCACCTCTATTGAACTTGTTTCATTACTCTCCCCTTATAACATGGGTATTTTACTTATGGTTATTAAATACTTATTTTATAAAACACTTTGCTTTCCCTTCCATGTTAACATCATCTTATTAATTTTTCTTCTGATTCCCACCTTTAAATTCTACAATACATTCTTAAGTTCTATAATAATATTATTTCATAGTTACTACAGTTAATATCACTCTTCAGTGTTCATTATTACTGAATCAATGTTTTATTTTAAATATTATTCATAATAACTTTCTTAAATGTTATTGTTCACTATTAAATCTTAAACATTGGTTATTGTACTAAGTCTTTATCTTAGCCTTCTCTATTCTTACTATTTTTATTACTGACAATATTTTTATTTATTTATCACTTGCACTTTTAAATTATTTTGTGTTCATTATAATTTACTTAGTGTTTCTTTTTCTATCATTTCACTTTAGGGTAAGTTCACTTTCACTAGGTCAACTTCCGTTTACTTCTCACTATTTTACTCTCTTTCTCTACACATATTATATATAATTATTAATATCATGTCTTTCTCTATTAACAACTTACATGTACTCTTAACTCTTTGGCTAGTGTATTTTTAGCTATCGTGTTTTATTAATGACTATTTACAATTGTCATTCAATCAATACTAACATTCATTAATTATTTTGGTTCTTAAATGGTTTCATTTCTTTATTATTTTTGATTAGATTATTCCTCACTTCTTTATTCTATATTCCTTGTCAGGGGTTTCTTGACGTGTTTCATTTTATTTCCTTCAAAGTTGGTTTGTTCCCTCTTTGTTCTCATGTTTCTTCTCCTTCACTTCTCATCTTGTTTATTTTATTTTGGTTGTTAACTGGCCAATCTCTGGGGTTGGGTCAATGTCGTTTGTTTGTCAGTCTAGTCGTTGAGTTTCTTTATTAATCACTTTTGGTTTATAATTCTTTCTCCTTCTTTCTTAATTACTTTTTATATTTTTATTCTCTACATTATTTATTTATTAAAACATAGTATTATTTAGCATTTTTTACATACTTGGTGTTATCAAAACTGATCTGAATTTGGCGATGTTATATAATGCCCTTCCACCAAAATTTATCATTTTATAAAACGTGATTCTAAGTTTGATGAAATTATCAATTGTATTGAATCTATTTCTTCTTAAATTCTCCTGCTTCCTGTTCATTTTTTATGCTTAATTCTGTATCTTTTATTTCCTATCTTCTGCTTCTTTTCTTCATTATTTTCTCTTATTACGAACTGGCTAATCGGTTTTTTATTATAAATTATTCCCTGTAAATCTTATTTTCCCTATAAATCTTATTTTCCCTAACTATCCCTACTTTGTAGCTGAAATCGATTCGGATGGGCTCTATTGGCTTACCTAACTCCGTCGTTCAAAACTACTCTTTTTCTGAGATCAGGGGAACATCATCCCTGCTCAGTTAAATGATTGCTGGACTTATTCAACAGTCAGTCTCAATTAATGAATCTTCAATACAGTCATCTCGTGACTCATAATAATAATAATAATCATAATATTTGTTGGGAATCTTTTACTTTTGTATTTCATTATTGCTCATTTCGAGTCATATATTTTTTCATCTTTCTTTATAGATATCATTTGATATATTTTACTAAGTCTTTATCTTAGCCTTCTCTATTCTTACTATTTTTATTACTGACAATATTTTTATTTATTTATCACTTGCACTTTTAAATTATTTTGTGTTCATTATAATTTACTTAGTGTTTCTTTTTCTATCATTTCACTTTAGGGTAAGTTCACTTTCACTAGGTCAACTTCCGTTTACTTCTCACTATTTTACTCTCTTTCTCTACACATATTATATATAATTATTAATATCATGTCTTTCTCTATTAACAACTTACATGTACTCTTAACTCTTTGGCTAGTGTATTTTTAGCTATCGTGTTTTATTAATGATTATTTACAATTATCATTCAATCAATACTAACATTCATTAATTATTTTGGTTCTTAAACGGTTTCATTTCTTTATTATTTTTGATTAGATTTTTCCTCACTTCTTTATTCTTTATTCCTTGTCAGGGGTTTCTTGACGTGTTTCATTTTATTTTCTTCAACGTTGGTTTGTTCCCTCTTTGTTCTCATGTTTCTTCTCCTTCACTTCTCATCTTGTTTATTTTATTTTGGTTGTTAACTGGCCAATCTCTGGGGTTGGGTCAATGTCGTTTGTTTGTCAGTCTAGTCGTTGAGTTTCTTTATTAATCACTTTTGGTTTATAATTCTTTCTCCTTCTTTCTTAATTACTTTTTATATTTTTATTCTCTACATTATTTATTTATTAAAACATAGTATTATTTAACATTTTTTACACACTTGGTGTTATCAAAACTGATCTGAATTTGGCGATGTTATATAATGCCCTTCCACCAAAATTGATCATTTTATAAAACGTGATTCTAAGTTTGATGAAATTATCAATTGTATTGAATCTATTTCTTCTTAAATTCTCCTGTTTCCTGTTCATTTTTTATGCTTAATTCTGTATCTTTTATTTCCTATCTTCTGATTCTTTTCTTCATTATTTTCTCTTATTACAAACTGGCTTATCGATTTTTTATTATAAATTATTCCCTATAAATCTTATTTTCCCTATAAATCTTATTTTCCCTAACTATCCCTACTTTGTAGCTGAAATCGATTCGGATGGGCTCTATTGGCTTACCTAACTCCGTCGTTCAAAACTACTCTTTTTCTGAGATCAGGGGAACATCATCCCTGCTCAGTTAAATGATTGCTGGACTTATTCAACAGTCAGTCTCAATTAATGAATCTTCAATACAGTCATCTCGTGACTCATAATAATAATAATAATCACAATATATGTTGGGAATCTTTTACTTTTGTATTTCATTATTGCTCATTTCGAGTCATATATTTTTTCATCTTTCTTTATAGATATCATTTGATAATACTTGAAGTGTTGCTTTTCATTCATACAATTCACATTTTTATTCATTTTTAATTACTCTTTGTTTCATCTCATTTCATATTATAACTATTAGAATTTTTTTTATTTATTTCGTTTTTTGATCATTGGCTTGTTTAATTTTACTTCCTATATTTTTCTAAATAGTTGTGGAAGTTTATCATTTTGATTGATACCCTTTTTTTTCATAATTTTTTAAATATCATAGTAAGTTAGAGCTTCTTACAATTTAAGAATTTTTGTAGCTTATTCCTTTATAGTATGTTTTGCTTTTGATGCCTCATATTTTGGCTAAAGATTATTGTAACTTAATCTTATTTTGTAGGAATGTTCTGTAATTTCACTCCTTTATTATTATTTTTTATTTAAATATTATAGTAAGTTTGTGTTTCTTACTTTATATGGATTCTTGGTAACTTTATTTCTCCATTTTATAATTGGTCTAGAATATTATCGAAATATTTGCGTAATCTGTCCTTACATAACTTTTTTGAATTTTGAAATTCATTTTATACCTTTCTTTATTATTTACTAGCAAACTTATTCGTTTGTATTATTATTTCTTTTTATTCAAAATAACCTGATTGGTTTTTCAATTTTAAATTTTTTCAGTCATGTTTGGCTGTCATAATATTTTTCTATGTTCTCCCCTTCGATGATTATCAATCATTTTAGTTAATTCCATGTTCCTTCTTTTCCGTTTGTTGGCTTGGTCGGTAATCAGTAGTTCAGTCCCATATTCCAGTGTTCATCTGCACTTGGTTTATCCATGGTCCACGATGACATGAGTTACCTCCGTTGTTCGGACTTCTCTGGTGTGCATAGTTACTTCTGTCCGTGTGATATAAGTATCTTTTATCTGATACTGCCATTCTTCTAACACCATGTGTTCCTTGGCATCAGTGCCTACCTCAATCACTTAATGATGTTGGTTATTACTCAACGAAGTGAATCGTATCTCCGTCATTGATTTTCTTACTGATATTGGTTGATTTCGCAGTTCTATCTCTGATAATATCCCTTTTCTTATAGACTTTCTTAATTTGTCATACCTTGTTTTGTTGTGATGCTTTTCAACTTTGGATATCCTCCATTTAACGATAGGTTTGCTGAAGTTTTTATTCGCTGGTTGATCGTTGATCCCTCCTAGAATTTCCTTCGTAGTTCTCCTACATTCCATAACATTCATCATTTCAGCATGGTCGGTCATTGGTAAATTAAACATCTCAAGTAGTCCGTTCTTCATCATCTCCAATTCTTCTCTGGTATTGATTAATTTTCTTTGACGCATCTTCTTAGTCTTTATTTCCATGGTTTGGATATTCTCTTGGTTATTGTTACTTTTATTCTGAGATGACAGTGTACTTGGGTCTTCTTTACTTTTTATTTTTTCATTACTACCTCCAAAAGTGCTGTTTAGTGTTTCATTCAGTTGTGTAAAACTCCTATCCATTGTTTTACTTAACTTTCTGATATTCTCCTCCATTCTGTCGAATTTCTCCTCCTGTTTCTTAAAATGTTCATTGGTTTCTTTCTTCTGTTTCTTAAAACTTATTAATCAATTCCCATAATTGTTGTAAATCCATGCCTCCTCTGGCTCCTTCCTGTCGTGTGGGTTCTGGCATTTTCTTCTGTTGCTTCACTTCCACGTCCTTGACTATCTCTTTTTGGAATTGAACATTTGATTGTCCCATGTTTTTATTACTTGGTATTCCGTCGAACTCTTCTATTCGATTATGTTCCTTCCTCCAATTACACATATCTTCTCTGGATAGTTCAAACATGACTCTTATCCATTCCCTTAATTCTGCGTTTTCTGTTTGTATTGATCTTTCTGGTTGTCTTATTGATTGTTTTCATTGTTCATACTCCTCCTGTGTATATTCCTCTGTCACCTGTGCGTATACTCCCGTTCTTTCGTTTTTCATCTGTGTGCAGTTTTCATCCCATCTTTCCCAATCTTCTTCAGTCATTATTTCCACATTGTTATCTCCTTTTTCGTGGGCTGTCCCTATAGTCTCTTCTTCATTATACTTGGTGTCTAACTTCCACATTTCATCATAAATATCTCTCAATGTCATTTTGTCCTTTGGCGTTCCCATTGCATTCGCGCGACTCATTTGTGCTCTTTCATGGTCAGTGGTATTTTTTTCGATGTATTCCATCTCCTTACTGAATTTTTTAAATAATGTTGTCATCCATTTCGCATAGCTGAATCGTTTTTCTGGTTCTGGAATTTTCGTTTGTTTCTTATTTTCATTATTTGGTCCTTCTTCTTACTCGATTTTACTATCATTTTCTATTTCTTCCTTTATTATCTCCATCCTTTTGCGTCCTGGTTGTTTATTGACTAATTCTGTATTTCGTTTGATCCTTTCCCGCCGTTTTCTTATTTCCTGCGGGGTTTCTCTTGATGTTTCCCTCTTGTGCATCTTGATCTCCTTTCGTGACCGCCGCTAGAATTTCGTATATTCCTTTCTTCTAGTCCCACCAGTTGTTCGCCAATTTATAACCAACGTTGTGTGTGTGTGACGTCCGTCTCGTTCAAGCCCCGCGATGGAAGCCAATTTATAACCAATGTTGTGGGTGTGTGACGTCCGTCTCGTTCAAGCCCCGCGATGGAAGCCAATTTATTACAAAACGTGTGCCGTCTTACTTCTGCAAGCGTGCAAACGACGTCCTTAAAGTATTCTGTAAAATGTTGAAGTGTGTCAGCGTGTAACTTGTGTATGTGTGTCTTACCAATTCGTCCTCGCACGGTAACGTAACTTACGATGCTTGAGTCCGTAGCGAACGTACGGATAACCAGGTATCGTAGTCCCCGATCTGAGGTTCACTAGGAGTGTATTATTCCCGGGTGGCGCCAAATTGTTTAATTAAAACAATTAAAAATGTCTTATTATCAGCGATTCAGCTCAGACGGTGTGAAGGATTCAATTTGTCCCGCCGTTTCTCGAGTTGTATAATCGAGCCGGCAGTTACCGTATTCGCTGCTTGAGCGCTAGTTACCCCGTCAGCGACGTTCTCTGTAAATTATAATTTTAAGAATACACTTTCCTACTGAAAATAAAACACATTTTTACATACACAGTATTGATTTATTAGCGATTTGATATTACTGTTTTCATAGACACAAGCTGTATTTGATTTCTTATATAAATTTGCACCGGTTATTTATTTATGAGACTTTTTCTCTCTGGGTTTTACAATCGATTTTGAACGTGATTAACATACAGTATGTCGTTCCACCCAAGTGGTAAACAAATAATTTCGTTCAATTGTTTTGGATTCTTCTGATCACGTTAAAAGGCTCAGATGCAATTACAATAATAAAAATACCAACCTTACAATGTTTCTACTTAAATATTGTAACGTGTAACTATAAATGGTTTGTTGAAGTGTAGTAGAAGTGTTTTAAAGGTTCGTACATTAATGCTAGGTTATCTTTATAATTTGACCAATATACAGTGTCTTAATATTTTTGTTTAATCTTTGAAAGAGAATAAAATTGATTCAGTGGTACTTCAGAATATAGTGAGAAATATTCAACTTTCTTCAGATAAGATCGAAAATACCCATGTCCAGTCAGAAACTGGGTGAGGTAACAGTCGATCTCCCAATTGTTCCTCTCCGCCCATGGTTGCACCTTTTTGATGAGCCTTCTTCTCCAACAACCTCACTCTTCTTGCTCCCAAGCTCTCTGCCAGCTCTCCAGCATCTGGCTTCGGGCCTCTCGATGTGCAGCTTCACCACCTACCTTCTTCTTCCTCTGAAAGACGATCTTACGTTCCTTGGCGATAAGGTCAATCGGCATTACTCCGGCAACGACCAAGACAGCCTACTCGGAAACCGTGGGGTAGGCCGATGCAACTCGAAAAGCAGTTCGTCTTTGGACCTGAACTAGTTTCATCCTGTAAATCTTACGATTCGGGGAGTCTGTCCACACTTGCTCTCTATACAATAGGACTGACTGGACAGCTTTCATCAAAAGTCTTCTTCTAGTTGACTTCGGGCCGCCGATGTTGGCCATGAGCCGATTAAGCACTATAACTCCCTTTTCCGCTTTGTCAACCGTACGCCTAATCTGCTAAAAGAAAACTCATCTTGGAGTCGATCATCACTCCAAGGTACTTCACCGCTGGCTTTGACTCGCCACTTCGTCTCCGACTCGTACCGAGATTATACTGGGAATCCTCTTCTTGGTCAAGACCACGACTTCCGCCTTGCTGAGGCCCAACGTCAGCCCGTACGATTTCATCCAATTGTTGACTAATCGCATCACCCTGTTGAACTTGATCTAGGCCTGGTCAATGGTACGAGCAACGACAAGCACCGCGACATCGTCGTCGTACCCCATTAAACACGAATCGTCCGATATGTCCACCCTCAGCAGGCTGTCATATGATGCGTTCCAGGGGTCCGGCTCAAGGACTGAAACATGAACGTCCAGTGTTACCAGCAGCACAACCTTTCGCGAGAAATGGTTGTAGTCATCAGCTCTTCTGACAGCCTCACACACTTCCTGTATCGCGTCCACCGTCGATCTTGCCGACCTAAAGTCGAACTGCTTCTCGTAGAGATCCTTAGCAGTTCTGATCGCCGTTGCCAGTCTTGTTCTGATGAGTTTCTCCAGTAACTTCACAGCCGTGTCTAACATACAGAGTGGTCGGTACGACAACGGGAGATCTAGGCCACCTTTTTTCTTGCTGATCAGCACCAGGCGTGCTGTCTTCCAAGGAGCGCAGAACACTCCCGATGTTCAAGTACTCGTTGTACATCTTCAGTAACAACTTTGGCTTCTGACGAAAGACCGCCTTCAGCACCTCATTGGGGATTCCATCGAGTCCTGGAGCTTTCCTGTTCTTCATCGTCCTGACTGCCAGCTCTAACTCTTCTGCTGTAAAATTAGGAAAGTTTCCGAGGTTCCCAAAATCGGTCCTGCCTCTCTCAGGGTGGGTGGAGAACAGAGCTCTTATGATTTTCTATGTGGTCACCGCATCCATAGGTGGTCTTCAAGGCTCCGAGGCTTTGGATTACAATCTTATACCCCAGTTCCCGTGGTCCCTGTTGTGATCTTCACACAGGTACTTCTAAAAGTGCGGCTTGTTGCGGTTTATCGGCCGTCGAAGTTCCTCGCAGCCTTGTACTCAGCCAGTCTGACAGTCGCCTCAAAATCTTTACTAATATAACAATAATATATTTGCTACTAACGTATTAATAATAATATTAATAATACTCAGTCATTCACAACAAAACATTTCATATATTAAAGAAATACAATATGGTCTTCATTATTACTTAGCTAAGAAATAAGTCCGTCTTAGTCATGCGTCTTAGGCGTTGGGTCACGAACCTGTCAACATATTAATTTAAAGTTATTTATATAATATGTGCACAAGAAAGTGCAGTAATTAATTAATTAATTAGAATGTGTGTGTGCGAGTTTGCGCGCGCCTGAACACTAAGTCTGATTCCCACAGGTCCCCACTCCTCCATACACAAAGCAGTGGAAAGTCAAGATGAGTTAATACTGAAGTATTGTTCTTAGTAAAAATTCTCCAGTGGCAACGGAGCCGGACGTTATCCTGCATATGGACATATGGACATCCGGCATGTGCAGAGAGCATAAACTAATCCTACAATCTTTCGATTAATTACTGTTAGCAAATGCCATATGTGTACCTTTTCTCAGACGATTCGACTATTTATGCAACCCCGTCTTCATTACAGAGATTAGGGGTTCGAAAGGCTCTTTCTTCTACTTCGAATCTCTCTCAAGGTCTGTGATCCAACCGAGTTCTTTTCTTCTCCTGATATCATCGTTCTGGATGAGCCTCTTGCTAACTCAACGACATCGCAGATTGTGCAGGGAAAAGTCGGGTCACAGGGAAAACGCGCTTTTCGGAAATTCAAACCCTAGGTAGTGTGAAAATTCAGGTTCGCTTCTCACATAAATTTAAATAGATCCTGAAATAGCTGTGGGTGAGGTAGGTGATGGAATACTTCGGTCTAGCTTTTGAGAGCATTCTACAGCCCAACGTGAGCTCTGACTTCCAACACAAATCTTCTCTAATGTGTCTTACCCGTTGCCATCTCAGCGTCACACCTCACACCCATTCTTCCGAGATGTTCCAGCACACCAGCCAATCATCTTATCCTAGATCGACCCCTATTTCTGCCTTTGTAGCTCCTGTGTCATACCAAGCTTAAAAAGTAATATGAGTAGTTTTCAGGGTTTATGGGATTTTTAAAGAATCATTGAAATTCACAGTCCTCCATTTGGAAAACGTTCAACCGTCATCCTCTGAGTTTAAGTATACTTCAACCAGATTCCAAGACGTGCGTTTCCAAGAATTATCTTGCACAATAAACGTCTTCAAACATACGACGCTACCGAACATAACATCAATTAACGCAGCAGACAAATAATGAAAATTATTATTATTATTTATTTATGTTTATAAATTACGTTTTGTAACTTATTGCAGGTTTTAGGATGTAATATACCTGTTCCTATTTATATATTTATAAATTTCCCCTCAATAATTATAATTTTGAATTATTCTTATTACACTTATGTTTACGTTATTTCACTTGTTTTTTCCTTAGTTCGACTTGTTTTCATTTCTGCGTTTCAATACGATTCTTATTTGCCAACGTTTTTACTTTCTTAGTCCAAGGTTGTGTTCTGCATATTATTATTATTTTTATCGTTACTATTACTATTGTTTTTATGGTGCGGAGATCTGGGCTGATGGACTCAAACTCGAGAAATACAAACGACGCATCCAGCAGTGCAGCGACGTGAAGTGCTCAGAGTGGTTTGCTCCTAGCGCACGGTTTCGGAGTCTGCGGTTCTTGCCGTCGCGGAAATAGTCCCAATCGATCTGCTGGCACAGGAGCGGAAAGAGATTTATAAGAGGAAGGCCAAAGTAAATACTGTACAAGCTCACAAGGAGGTCAGGGCCCGTACTATGGCTCAGTGGCAGAAAAGATGGACCAGTGACAAGAAGGGAAGATGGACCGCTAGGCCCATAAAACAGTTAGCTGAGTGGACTGACCGCAAACATGGCGAGATTAATTATTTCATAACGGAGTTTCTAACTGGTCACGGCCTGTTCCGGGCTTACCTATATAGGATGGGGAAAGTATAATCAGACCAGACTGTATTTTCTGTAAACAGGTTTTAGACGACGCGCATCACACGTTTTTCACCTGTGATAGACGGAAAGAGGAGAGGGAAACCTTGAAAAATGTAGTGGGACAGATCTCGCTCAAAAATATCATCGGCAGTGGCGAAGCTAGTAGTTAATGAATGGGTAGGCAAAAATCATATCTTCGATTTTTTTTAAGGAATCACTAAAAGGACGGTGGTTCAAATCGGACGCTGAGGTAGAGTTTGCTGTAAGCGAATGGTTCCACAAACAGACGTAAGAATTTTACTAGCAGGGAATCTACAGGGTAGTGCAACAGTGGAACTCATGTCTTAATGTTAATGGAGACTTCTTTTTAAATCGTTGAATAAAAAATGCTTTACAGCTCTATATGTCTTTCTATTGAACAATCCTTATATTAGTCATACACAATAATACAACTGATTGAACTTCACAATTTTAAACTTGATTAGTTTCTATATATATGTTTAATGTTACAAATAATTCAAATAACAATCTTGATCATCTGTTAGTTCAGCGGAATAACAGGGACACTTTTAATAACCGCATAAAATAAACACACTTATAAACAACACAGGCGCTTTAACTTGACTGTTTGGACCACAGAAGTGAGGCATGCCTCAACGCTCTATGTGTACAGCGCGGGACAATCCCCCCTCCCTTCACTTCCCTATCACACCCGCACATTGCTTACATACGATGTATACAAAAAACGCTGAGGCAAGTTCAGGTTGCCTCATTCGCTTTAAACGAGCTATGCCGAATCTCACCTGTCACCATCTAGCGGTCGCTCAGTAAAGCACGTTTCGGTTTAATAAATTCGGCAGTCGCGGTAACAATGTATAATCTTTACGATATGTAGTTCATACGTATTTATAATTTTTATTCTACAGAATTTTTTAGGGTAGGCATTGCCTCAATTGCCTCCATGTAACTTCGCCACTGAATCATCGGAATAATGCTGCAAAGCGAACACCACTAGGAGCAGGTAGCAGCCTACATAGAGAAGGTACTAAGGCAGAAGAAGTAAGCCGAAGGTGATCTAGCCTAGGGCCGCTGACAGAATAGCAGAAAACAGGTAACATGGACAAGCTGAAGGTTTAAAACAGATGGACATGCACAGGACGAAGTACAAATGGCAGCTTGACGTATTGCGAAAGCTGAGTCCCGAGGTGAATCCATGCCGTGGACAATAGGGTTTGTGGTTATGGTCGGTGCGAGTCCCACACACCGTAGGAGTGCGGACCCCCCTGCGACAAACATTAGTTTTCCACAGTATCCCTCGTAAAAATAAATTACTACTACTACTACTACTACTAGTACTACTACTTCTACTATTATTATTATTATTATTATTATTATTATTACCATCATGGTATAATGGTTAGTCGCTACTGGATAGGGCCATGGCCGTCCGCCTACCTGTTTGTTCATTTTATTGGAAAGAAGGTTACTTTTACGAGAATTGAAAAAGTATGACTATTATTCTGGGTGTCTGTTTATGTAAACTGAAGGCAGACAAAAGTTGATGGAGTAAGAGTCATTTCCACACGCCCTTGTGGGAATAATGAAATAGACTTATAAAACGATTAATTTGAATATTTTAAATTTATTTAAAAAAAATCAAAGGCATAGGCAAATTAGGCAATTGCCTACGGGCAGCAAAATTTGAGGGGCGCCAAATTTTGGAAAGGTGAAAATTGACGGCCGTTCTGTTGTTTTTTACCTAACAGATGTTTCAAGTGCCGCTCCATTTCGTCCCAATATAATAAGAAACTTTTAAAAATATTTATTGTTTAGTAACTAGGCTTATTACATAAAAGAGAATAGTTCGTCATTTGCTTGTGATACTCCCTATACGAAGTACATCGTTTTTTCCATAATTACATTTACATGCATTATCCACGTGATACTTCCATTATATTAATTAATTTCCGTACCCCCCCCCCTACAGAGACTCGTGGGAGGGCGGAAAATTTACATTGACTACGGGCGACAAAATGGTAAATCCGCCTCTGATTACAGTGTGATTGTTTCCAAATTAAATTTTTGATGCTGTAAGTCCTAAATACAAAATATGAAATGTCTTCAAATAATAAATACTTCTGCAAGTAATTTTTTATTGTATTCCACCTGATGCACGTTTCACAGAAAGTATTCTGTATCTTCAGAGGTTATATATATTATATGAAAGAAATCGGTTATACGTTAATTCCTATAAAAACCTATGAAAATGCAAAATAATTTCTGTGAAACGTGCGTCAGGTGAAATACAATTTACAAAATTTTACTTGCAGAAGTAATTATTATTTGAAGACATTACATAGAAAACCTGTAAGAATCTCAGCGAGTTACTTACAAAGGAATAAATAGAAAATAGCACTTAAAATTTCACATTAAATTTACGTACGCAGTTGGTGACAGAAAAACTCATTTAATGACTCAATTCAGTACTGAACGTGCAATAAGCTTAATGTTTGCTACTTTAGGTTAAAACAATTTTCTGTGTTCAATAAACAAATTAAGAAAAATTTGTTTTTAACATACGAAAATATTCATCTGGAACATCGATGTCCAACTGTATGAACGAGCGAAGGATAGCTACGGCAGACAGTGCAGCCTGCGTTTAATACACGAAGAATATTTTTTTTGTTTTACGTTTCATAGACTGATCATCGTCAGAGACTGACAATGTATTTAGCAAAATATTTAAAAACCGCGTACTCCGAAAACGTAAGGCAGAGCTGAATATATCTCTTAATTGTAGGAAACGATGAAATAAGAGCTATAACACACACACACACACACACACACACACACACACACACTCACACACACAATTTGATTGGGCTGTAATTTTAATTTTTACAAATTTGAATACACTATTTGTCTGCATAGTGCATATGACGGTCAACGTTTTTGGCAAAAATCATCCTACCGGAATTAGCGGTTCATCTTATGATTCTTGGTAAAAAAAGTCTGGAACTAATTCATTTTAAATTACTCAGTTAATTAACCGTCGGGTGTTATTCAATTAGTAACGGGTTGTGTTCCTACAAATAGGAGTTTTGTAAGTAGGCCGCACAAGGAAAATCCGTGCGGGCCGCGTAACAAGGATGTGACAGATTACAAACTAATCCGTGTGGTTCTGAATATTCATTACCTCAAAGTGTTTTTGAAGGCGGCTGACGAAAATAACGTGCTAAAAAATAAATCATGTCGTAAGAGACTTGTTGAAATTAAATTGTTATGTAAGGGAAGGCATTAAAAAGATAATCTAGTAATAAAACCTTACAGCTAAAACATACACAGGTAAACAAATAGAAGATATTAAACTTAGTAAAAGTATAAACATTATAGATACTACGAGTCCAGATAATACAAATACATATAATACTTTCTTCTTTCCCTTCAACCCTGTTGTGCCTGGTCGTGGCGTAAATACGGGGGATCAGGGGGGATCAATCCCCCCAGAACTTCCATAATCATTTAACGTAGGCCTATTTCTAAGCCAGTTGCGTGTGTTACAATAAAGTTAATTAAAATATCGGTATGGAGAACCATACATGACTTCCATGTTCTAAGATTTGTATTTAAAATAATTTACGAAATGAAATGTTTCCATAGAAATTACATCTTTCCACTTATTGCTTCAGCCTTAACCACAGTACTGTGGTCACTAACGTATACCACCACACGTTATCGCACTCGATTTTTACTGATGATGGAAGTCGACGGCACTGCCGAAACGTCTGGTTTTGCAGAAAACATTGGACTACGGCCAAACAGCCCAGGAAGGAATTTTAACAACAAACTACTACTTTGTTGCTGATACCGTAGTACACATATAAATATCGGTATGGAGAACCATACATGACTTCCATGTTCTAAGATTTATATTTAAAATCATATTCGAAATGAAATATTTCCATAGAAACTATTTCTTTCTACTTATTGCTTCAGCCTTAACCACAGTACTATGGTCACTAACGTATACCACCTCACGTTTTCGCACTCGATTTTCACTGATGATGGCAGTCGATGGCACTGCCGAAAAGTCTGGTTTTTCAGAAAACATTGGACTAAAGCTAAACAGCCCAGGAAGGAATTTTAACAAAGAACTACTTCTTTGTTGGCGATAACGTAGTACACATATACAAAATTCTCCCCTCTCCCTTCAACTATAATTTTCATTTATAGAAAATTACCCCCACCCCGTTCACCTAACCTCTTCATTTATAGATATTTCATCTACGTTTCTACAGTGGATTATTATGAGCTTCTTATCAGGATGATTTATTTATAAAAATTAAGTACTTACTCTTGTTAAAACATAAAACGTTGCAGGTAAAGTACCCCTATCTCTTAACCGATCTTCACCAAAATCAATAGACCTTCAGTCCTCTACAATGCAGGGATGCATGCAAAAAAATATTTGATTCTGTTTGAATGTGCGGCAGTTATCGTTCGTCATGGAAACATTTCTCTTGTTACAACATAAAATGTTGCAGGTAAACTCCCCCTTTCCCTTAACCGATCTTCACCAAAATCAGTAGGCCTTAAGTTCTCTACAATTCAGGAAAGTATTCAAAAAAATATTTGATTCTCTTTGAATTTACGGCAGTTAACTTTTGTAAAAAATTACCCTTCTTAAAACATAAAATGTTGCTGGTAAACTACGCCTTTCCCTTAACCGATCTTCAACAAAATCAACAAACCTTGAGTTCTCTTTAATTCAAAAAGGTATGCAAAAATGTAGTTGTTTCTGTTTGAATTTACGGCAGTTATCGTTCGTCATATAAAAAATTACCCTTGTTAAAACATAAAATGTTGCAGGTAAACTACCCCTTTCCCTTAACCGATCTTCACCAAAACCAACAAGTCTTGAGAACTCTACTATTTCGGGCTGTATGCAAAACATTATTTGATTCTGTTTGAATTTGCGGCTGTTATCGTTTGCCATATAAAAAAATCGGTATGGAGAACCATACATAACTTCCATGTTCTAAGATTTATATTTAAAATCATTTTCGAATTGAAATATTACCATAGAAACTACTTCTTTCTACTTACTGCCTCAGCCTTAACCACAGTACGGTGGTCACTAACGTATACCACCTCACGTTATCGCACTCGATCTTCACTGATGATGGAAGTCGATGGGATTGTCGAAACGTCTGGTTTTGTAGAAAACATTGGACTACGGCCAAACATCCCGGGAAGGAATTTTAACAAAAACTACTTCTTTGTTGCCGATAACGTTGTACACACACACACACATATATATATATATATATATATACATATATATATATATATAAAATATGCATAAAATTAATGGCTTGTATAAGTTAATGTTTGATCTCCATTAAGTAGTGCTCAAGTTTCCAAAGTTTTAATATTATGATGTCCGTAATTAAAACATCAGAGCAGGTTTAGTGTGTATGAGGGTACACCGTGGACAAAAATTTTCAACATTTCCTATTGAGCGTTGCTTAGAGTAAAGCTGCGAATCTACAGTGTACGTTTCACAGAACAAACACGCGGAAAAGAAGGAGCGCTCCGAAGTCATTCATGGACCCTCAGCATCTTGCAGAGGGTTCATTCCCTAAAGACGAAAATTCTGTCTGTGAATCGTTCCTCTGTAAACACGTGCAGTTACACTGCCCAGCGATCCACAGGAAGCAAATCGCTATCCACGCTGGACAATTTTTCTGCTTGCACACGTTATGTTGGTGTGGGTTTCGGCACTTTCCATTTAAAAAGCGTGCAAATGTAAGAAAATAAACATGAGTGATGCCAGAAATAACGCGAATTTTGTGTGTGTGTTTCCTGCCTTTTTATTGCAGTAATTATAACAGCAAATGGGGCCCAAATGGGGGAGTGATGCGTAATATATGGCCTGCATACAAGAGCTGGTCACTAGCCTCTCCTCTCCAACTCCAACTCTCACCTACAAGCGGTGGGCCCTGTTAAGTCGAGCAACCCATGCTAAGGTTGTGGTAACCAATCCCTTCGGCAGCTTGGGTCGGCGAGCCAACGAGAGATGGTCTGGGCGAGGTGGCCCTGAGGTAATCAGGGACCCGGCTTACCAAGATGTAGTGTGTCGGCAGCAGGATGCATGGCGGGGTTGGCGGCGGAAGAACATAAAAATGTCAACGGCGGCGCCCATAGATCTAGTGAGTATGGTCTACTGCGGACGGGTGGATGAGACTCGTTAGCTCAGTGAAGGCAACTCATCTAAGAGACGGGAACTCTAAACATAAAACCCCTGGTCCTCCAGGTTGGGGGTTGGGCGTAGGGTTAACAACCCACCCCATAAAATAATATTGTTATGAAACCAAGAGGAAAAGGAAAAGCCGGACGGATTAATGGAATTGGGACTGGATCGTGTAAAAAGGACAAAGATTTTAAACTTGCGACATGGAACTTGCGTTCCTTATACAGACCTGGAGCCTTGAAGATATTAATAGGAGATGTTCTCAAATATAAGATAGATGTTTTGGCTATGCAGGAGATGAGGTGGACTGGTGCTGGAATCATGGATCGAAGGGACTACTCGGTGTATTACAGCTGTCAGAACCGGAACCATGTGCTTGGAACTGGCTTCTTGGTAAGCCGTAGAATGAAAGCAAATATCATTGATTTTAAACCCCTTACACCTAGAATGTGTAAAATAAGACTTAGGGGAATCTTCTTTAATTATACTATAATAAACGTGCATGCCCCAACTGATGATAAGCCTGAGGAGGAGAAAGATGATTTTTATGACTTGCTGGAGAATGCGTATGCTAGCAGCCCTAGACATGACATAAAAATAATCATAGGTGACTTAAATGCCAAAGTGGGAAGCAGCCATGCCTGTAGTAATATAGGAAAGTATAGTTTACACTCTGAACACTCAGACAATGGTTTCCGACTATTGAACTTCGCAGTTGGTCAAAATATGATCATAGGAGGGACTTTCTTCGACCACAAAGACATACATAAGGGCACATGGATCTCTCCAGATGGGAGAACGGTCAATCAAATAGATCATGTCCTGTTGGATGGCCGCCATAAGTCAGACTTACAAGACGTTAGAGTTTATAGAAGTGCCAACATGGATAGCGATCACTATCTCGTAGTTGCAAAACTGAGAGCTAGAATCTCCAATAATAGAAATGAAAAAGGAATAAAGACTGTTAGATACAATACAGAAATATTAAAGGAAGAAGAAATAAAACGGAGGTTCGAGGAAGTTACTAATGAGAAAATTAGACAGCGTAGACATGAATGCCGTGAAGAACAAGATATAGAAAACCACTGGCTTAATCTAAAAAACATGTTAGTGACCACGGGAGAAGAAATCGTTGGTTTGAAGAAGAGACATGGGCGAGTGAGTGGTTTGATAAGGAGTGTGAAGAGGCAACTGACTTCAAAAACAAGACATACAAATTTATGATCCAAAGGAAATGCACTAGGGCTGTTCAAGAGGAATACAGGAAGGCCAGGTGGAGGGAAAAGAAGATTCATAGAGGAAAAAAGAGGGAGTATATGATGAGACAGATGAAAAGATAGAGGAATATAAGAGTAAAAGGCTGAGCCGAGATATGTACAGGAAGGTGAATGATATGAGACAGGAATTTCAGCCTAGAACAAATGCCTGTAGGGATAATAATGGTGGCCTTGTGAGTGATAATGCTGGCGTAATCAGGAGATGGACAGAATACTTCGAAGAGTTGCTAGGCTCAGTTGGGCAGGCTTCGATGGAGGCATCTGAGAATGAAGAGGAAGTAGGAGAATTCGAGGATGATAGAGAGGAGTTGGTGCCATCCTATGACGAGGTGTATGAAGATCTAGAAAAGCTTAAAAATAACAAGGCAGCAGGTTCCGATGGTTTACCAGGGGAACTATTAAAGAGCGCAGGAGGAGATTTCATAAAGGAATTTGCCCATCTTATAGAGCGAATATGGCTGGAGGAGGTAATGCCTGATGAGTGGAACAATGGGGTGGTGAGTTTAATACATAAAAAGGGTGATCCGCTCATATGTAAAAATTATAGGGGCATCTCTCTACTTAATACAGCATATAAGGTATTGTCCAACATCATATTTTCTAGGCTGCTTCCCTACGCTGAGGAAAACATAAAAGAATATCAGTGTGGATTCACTAGGAATAGGTCAACAACAGACCAAATATTTACACTAAGGCAAATCCTGGAAAAAACGTTGGAATATGGAGTGCCCACTCACCATCTCTTTGTGGATTTCCAGTCGGCATATGATTCAATCAACCGGAAAATGCTATATAGAGCTATGAAGGAGTTGAATATACCATCTAAGTTGGTGCGTATGGTTGGAGTAGTTATGTCCAATTCTAAGTGCCAAATCAGAATACAATCAAATCTATCTAACTCCTTAAAAACATTGAATGGGTTGAAACAAGGAGATGCCTTAGCGTGTCTGTTGTTCAACATAGCTCTAGAAAAGGTCATCAGGGATTCAGGAATTCAAACTAGCGGACACATATTTCACAAGGAGGTACAGCTTCTGGCCTATGCCGATGACATTGACGTCATAAGTAGGCCTGAATCTGGCTTAAAGGAAGCCTTTCAGGAACTGGAGTTGTCCGCTAAGGCTATGTATGGGCTTGGTTATAAACCAAAGCAAAACCAAATATATGGTTGTAGGTGCCAACACCCGTGCCCTGTCCCTGCGCATTAACGATTATGAATTTGAAAAGGTTCAGGGTTTTCCATATCTCGGGTCATATGTGGACTCTGGAAATGACTCCTCTAGAGATATTGAAAAACGAATATTATCTGCTAATAGGTGTTACTACGGACTGGTGAAACATTTTAAATCAAAATTAATAACTAAAGATACAAAAGCCTCCCTATACAAGACCTTGATTAGACCAGTCCTGATGTATGGCTCGGAATGCTGGGTGTTAAAAAAACTAGATGAGCAGAGACTATCCGTTTTTGAGAGGAGGGTACTGAGGAGAATCTCTGGCCCTGTGAGGGAAAACAACATTTGGAGGCGACTGCATAATCGAGAGTTGTACGAAAGGTTTAAAGATCTTCCGATCGTGCAACTCATACAAATTAACAGATTGCGTTGGGCTGGTCATGTGCAGAGAATGGCGGAGGATAGAATCCCAAAAAGAGTGATGAATTATTTGCCGATGGGAAGGAGAAGGAAGGGAAGACCGCGTACAAGATGGCTGGACCAGGTTGGTAAGGAGGCAGTGAGGCTGGGTGCAGCAAACTGGTGGACATTGGCCGGGAGTAGAGACCAGTGGGGAAGATTTCTTTTGGAGGTCAGGGCCCGGACTGGGCTGTAGCGCCGAGGATGTATGATGTATGTATGTATGTAATTATAATAATAAAATGGAAACGTAAACATTACATAATTGAGATATGCTTGCCTGCCACGAACGATATATTTTCTCTCATACATGATTTACATTAAAATGAAAAAATTATAATTTTATTGCCTGGCAACAAAATTATTTTATTTTTAACAATTACCATTGTTTGAAAAAGTTTAAATGAATTTTCAAGAACTTTACTGTTGTTAAAACGTAAAAGGTTGCTGGTAAACTACACCTTCCCCTTAACCGATCTTCACCAAAATCAAAAGGCCTTGAGATCACTACAATTCAGGGATGTATGCAAAAAATTATTTGATTCTGTTTGAATATGCAGCAGTTACCGTTCGTCATAGAAAAAATTACCCTTGTTAAAACATAAAATGTTGCAGGTAAACTACTCTATTCCCTTAACCGATCTTCACCAAAACCAAAAGGTCTTGAGAAATCTACAATTCAGGGCTGTATGCAAAACATTATTTGATTCTGTTTGAATTTGCGGCTGTTATCGTTTACCAAAAAAAAAAAATTACCCTTGATAAAAAAATGCTGCCGGTAAACTACCCATTCCCCTTAACCGATCTTCTCCGAAAACAATAGGTTTTGAGAACTTTACAATTCAGGGCTGTATGCAAAAGAGTAGTAGATTCTGTTTGAATTTGCAGCTATTATCGTTTGCCATAGAAAATACCCTTGTTAAAACATAAAACGTAGCAGGTAAACTACACCTTTCCCTTAACCGATCTTCACCAAAAACAACAGGTCTTGAGAACTCTACAATTCAGGGCGGTATGCAAAAGAGTAGTAGATTCTGATTAAATTTGCGGCTGTTATCGTTTGACATAGAAAAAAATTACCCTTGATTAAAAAAAAACCGTTGCCGGTAAACTACCCCTTTCCCTTGTGCCGATCTTCACCAAAAACAATAGGTCTTGAGTACTCTACAAATCAGGACTGCATACAAACAATTATTTGATTCTGTTTGAATTTGCGGCTGTTATCGTTTGCCATAGAAAAAAATCTATGGACAGACAGACACGCGCGCGCACACACACACACACACACACACACAGACACTTTTCGAAAATATCGGTATGGAGAACCATACATGACTTCCATGTTCTAAGATTTATATTTAAATAATTTTCGAAATGAAATATTACTATAGAAACTACTGCTTCTACTTACTGCTTCAGCCTTAACCACAGTACTATGATCACTAACGTATACCACCTCACGTTATCGCACTCGATTTTCACTGATGGTGGAAGTCGATGGCATTGCCGAAACGTCTGGTTTTGTAGAAAACATTGGACTACGGCCCGGGAAGGAATTTTAACAAAAACTACTTCTTTGTTGCCGATAACGTTGTACACACAAACACACACACACACACACACACACATAATATGCTTAAAATTAATGGCTTGTATAAGTTAATGTTTGATCTCCATTAAGTAGTGCTCAAGTTTCCAAAGTTTTAATATTATGATGTCCGTAATTAAAACATCAGAGCAGGTTTAGTGCGTATGAGGGTACACCAATTTTCAACAGTTCCTATTGAGCGTTGTGTGCTGAGTCACGAAGATTCAGCGAGATTTCAGTAATTGACGATTGGAGATTGGGCTGATCTCTAGCGGAGAGACGGCGCGAAACGACTGAATATACGGCCTGTAGTTATAGGCAGTACAGAATTTAATGCGGTAATTAGTGCTGCACCCTACCCGTGGATATAGGAAAGACTACCGGTGAAGTTAGAGTTGATCGGTGCTGCACCCTGTCGCTAGATACTGATAACGGGCGAATGGAGAAGGCACTGCGTTTCTATTTCTTGGTCTCACAAAATACTCCGTGGCTGAAGGTCGACGCCATTTTTTCTCCGGTAGAGAAATGAATATTTTCAACAACTGCAAGCCTTCATACTATGTCTAGATAAATCTCTACATGACTGCGGTAAGTCTCGATTACTTTCATATTAATAGACTGTAATATTTCACTGGGGAAAACTGTTTTTTAATAAGCCTAAGTAAGTTGATTCTGTTCACCTGTTGCAACCATGCGGTTGTGCAATATACTTTTGTTGGTAAAGTTTTTAAAAGCCTTATAAAACATTCCATTCACGTGTCAGAATGTCGGCACTAAAAAGTAAAGTAAATTTAAATACAGATATTTAAGTTTAGAATTTATCTAACATCGATGTAACGAGATTCGTGTTACGTTAATCTAGGTTATTGCACAAGGCGTAGTTGCTTTAGATAGCATACAAGTTTTGCTACAATTAACAGTAAAACTTTATATATATCTGGGAACTTACTCAGGCACGTTTTGAAAGTAAATAACCACCAATTCATATTATTTTCTATAGTAAAAACTATGTATTTGAAACAACTTCTTAACCACGTGGTATCTACATATTCACACTAAGTATAAAGTTTATGAAATGGTACAAAGCCATAATTAATTGTCAAATTGCAAACAGGGTAACTCACATTAGGTGAAGTTAATATTATGAAGAATTACTGTTATAAAGATTTTCAAATAAGGCATGTTGGCCATATAAATTTTATCAAGTTTAATTAAGTAGCTCAATAGCTGTGTTGACTTTATGTATGTATTTTGGAGGGTGCGCAAACTTTAGTGGGGCATTGTGTTGTGTTCTCTGACTAAAATATATAATGGTGTAATTAGGGTCCACTGCACAGACGAGAACAAGACCTACTACATGGCTGAACATTTAACATCCTAAGCTCTCATCTTCGATACCGGAGGAATGGCCAGAAGACCACACCAACACCTATAATGTCAACCACGAGATTGTCACTTTCATAAAAACCCCTCATGGACGAAATCAGGTGATACAAAACCAATTATTAATTACACATAAGAGTCAGCACTCAATAATACCCAGTGACCAGTTATATACATCTACCAACAACAACATTTCAAGTTTTAAACATTTAATTAGATCCCCATTTGATGGGACAGTTTAGTGTGTGGACTGGGTGCAAAATTAATTGTAAATTTCAGTATATTTCTAGTAAAATTGTCAGCTCAGAGACTGGCATGACTACAGTGCAACATTCAACCTAGATTTTCCCCTTATTTCATTATATGGGTTTCTTTACAGATTTTAAGTCATTCTTGCTATTAGTAATTTATCGTGTTCAATTCAGTAGCATATATATATATATATATATATATATATATTCTTAATTTAAAAATCAGTTTAATTCATATTGTATAAAAAAAATTACTGGGGAGGTAGGTGCATTTTCCACAAGTTTCAACCAGAAGGAATGCTGTTGATGCACTTTTGAACTTGTTTGTTTAGACAGGTTGAAAGATGAATCAACTGGCTATTAACATGTCGGTCTCTGGGCCAAGTGTATTTTTTCATAGGGTTATAATATTATGCAATATTTCTATTTTTATTACTTGGCAATGTTTCAGTATATATAAATTCTTTGAATTAATTATGATAACTGGGGGGGTTCATTGTTTTAAATATTTTTTATTTCTCACTATAATAGAGCCCAGTGGGGGCAGTATTGTATAACTGCATTAGGCACTTGGCCAACATTTTGAAAGTTATTATGTCCTGGGGACTACTGTATGCTTAAGCATTATCTAATACACCTGATGTGTAATCAACCAACACCATGGGGGTAATATAAAAATAAATTTGTAATCCTAACAGGGATAATTATAAAAGAAGTAAGAATTTATATACACCATGAGGGTAATATAAAAAAGGGCGTGGCAAGAGATCCTTATGTATATTGTATTGTATACTATTGTATAATGTATTTGTATTGTGGAACATGTTATGTGTGTATATTTGTGTGTACATTTTGGGGGCTATAAGTATTATGCATTTAGTGTATTTTGGTGGGGACTTTAGATATAGGGTTTATTGGTTCGTTGTCTTTTTTATAAAAGAAAGTTAATACATGGAATCATGTAGATATATCCTTTTCATTTTTTATAACAGGTATTCTATCTCAATTAATCATTGCTGATCATTTCTTTAAGAAAATAATTGATTTTATTTAACCTTATAACAAGTGTATGAATCGTCACCCTTTAAAATGTATTTAATTTGTTTGAGTAATTATTATTATAATTAATATTAGCAAGGAATCTATACCATTTATCTTCATTAAGTTATATGAAGCATTCTAAAAGGAACATATAAAATAAATTTTATATTTTATTAATATTTTCATGGAAACTTTATTTCAAGGTTAGTTATGGTTTTAAATTTCAATTCATTGGTAGAGTGACATAGCAAATTCTTTTCTTGGTATTAATAAATGTTTTCAGGTGGCCTTGTTGAGAAAGTATACTTTATTTAATTTACTATTTAAGGGAATTATAGATTATGACTGTTGGGTTTATTTATTTTTATTCATTTGTTTACTGAGATAGAATAATAAAAAGGATTTGTTAATTGTTTTAATTCATGAGTTTTCATTACAAGTCCCGTCTCTCTGGATCCAGTGCATTTTTGGCTTCTCTAGGCTTTGCCTAGTTATAATTAACTTGTGGCCCCTCTTTACAAAAAAAAAAAAAAAATTTTCAAAAAATTAAAAAAAAAAAATAATCGTAGTTTTTTTACTGCTTAAGTTAAAGAGGGGTTTCAGTTGCTTAGAGTAAAGCTGCGAATCTACAGTGTATGTTTCACAGAACAAACACGCGGAAAAGAAGGAGCGCTCCGAAGTCACTCATGGACCCTCAGCATCTTGCACAGGGTTCATTCCCTAAAGATGAAAAGTCTGTCTATGAATCGTTCCTCTGTAAACACGTGCAGTTACACTGCTCAGCGATCCACAGGAAGCAAATCGCTATCCACGCTGGACACTTTTTCGGCTTGCACGCGTTATGTTGTTATGGGTTTCGGCACTTACCATTTAAAAAGCGTGCAAATGTAAGAAAATAAACATGAGTGAAGCCAGAATAACGCAAATTTTGTGTGTGTGTGTGTGTGTGTGTGTGTGTGTGTGTGTGTGTGTGTGTGTGTGTGTGTGTGTGTGTGTGTGTGTGTGTGTGTGTGTGTGTGTGTGTGTGTGTGTGTGTGTGTGTGTGTGTGTGTGTGTGTGTGTGTGTGTGTGTGTGTGTGTGTGTGTGTGTGTGTGTGTCTTCCCTGCCTTTTTATTGCGGTAGTCATAATAATAAAATGGAAACGTAAACATTACATAACTGAGATATGCTTGCCTGCCACGAACGATATATTATTTTATACATGTATATTAACTCATACGTAATTTACACTAAAATGAAAAAATTATAATTTTGTTGCCTGGCAACAAAATTATTTTATTTTTAACAATTACCATTGTTTCAAAAAGTTTAAATGAATTACTTCAATATTCCTTAAGGAAATGGAAGTATGGTGATGGGAAAAAAAATCGTGTTCGAGATTATTGCAGATTCTGATTGTACTACACTGAAAACATGAAAAAAGTCGTTTTCCGAAAAGTGTCTGTGTGTGTGTGTCTGTCCGTCTATGTGTCTGTGTGTCTATGTGTAGATTTTTTTTCTATGGCAAACGATAACTGCCGCAAATTCAAACAGAATCAAATAATGTTTTGTATACAGCCCTGATTTGTAGAGTACTCACGACCTATTGTTTTTGGTGAAGATCGGTTGAGGGAAAAGGGTAGTTTACAGGCAACGGTTTTTTTTATCAAGGGAATTTTTTTTTTGGCAAACGATAACAGCCGCAAATTCAAACAGAATTAAATAATGTTTCGCATACAGCCCTGAATCGTAGAGTTCTCAAGACCTATTGTTGTTGGTGAAGATCGGTTAAGGGAAAGGGATAGTTTACCTGTAACGTTTTATGTTTTAACAAGGGTATTTCTTATGGCAAACGATAACAGCCGCAATTTCAAACAGAATCAAAAGATTATTTGCATACAGCCCTAAATTGCAGAGTTCTCAAGACCTATTATTTTTGGTGAAGATCGGTTAAGGGAAAGGGGTAGTTTACCGGCAACGTTTTCTTAACAAGGGTATTTTATATGGCAAACGATAACAGCCGCAAATTCAAACAGAATCAAACAATTGTTTGCATACCTCCCTGAATTGTACAGGTCTCAGGGACTTTCGATTTTGGTGTAGATCGGTTAAGGGGAAGGGGTAGTTTACCAGCAACGTTTTACGTTTTAACAACAGTAAAGTACTTGAAAATTCATTTAAACTTTTTGAAACAATGGTAATTGTTAACAATAAAATAATTTTGTTGCCAGGCAATAAAATTATAATTTTTTCATTTTACTGTTGTTAAAACGTAAAAGGTTGCAGGTAAACTACCCCTTTCCCTTAACCGATCTTCACCAAAATCGAAAGTCTTTGAGATCTCTACAATTCAGGGAAGCATGCAAGCAATTATTTGATTCTGTTTGAATTTGCGGCGGTTATCGTTTGATATAAAAAATTACTCTTGATAAAAAAATGTTGCCGGTAAACTACCCCTTCCCCTTAACCGATCTTCACCAAAAACTATAGGTCTTGAGTACTCTACAAATCAGGATGGAATGCAATAAATTATTTGATTCTGTTTGAATTTGCGGCTGTTATCGTTTGCCAACTAAAATACCCTTGTTAAAAAAACGATGCTGGTAAACTACCCCTTTCCCTTAACCGATCTTCACCAAAAACAATATGTCTTTAGAACTCTACAATTTAGGGTTGTATGCAAAACATTATTTGATTCTGTTTGATTTTGCGGCTGTTATCGTTTGCCATAGAAAATACCCTTGTTAAAACATAAAACGTTGCTGGTAAACTACCCTTTTCCCTTAACCGATCTTCACCAAAATCAATAGGTCTTGAGAACTCCATAACATAGTGCTGTATGCAAACATTATTTAATTTTGTTTGAATTTGCGGCTCTTATCGTTTGCCAAAAAAAAAATTACCCTTGATAAAAAAAACCGTTGCCGGTAAACTACCCCTTTCCCTCAACCGATCTTCACCAAAAACAATACGTCGTGAGTACTCTACAAGACAGGGCTGTATGCTAAAAATTATTTGATTCTGTTTGAATTTGCGGCTGTTATCGTTTGCCATAAAAAATATCGGTATGGAGAACCATACATGACTTCCATGTTCTAAGATTTATATTTAAAATCATTTCCGAATTGAAATATTACCATAGAAACTACGTCTTTCTACTTACTGCTTCAGCCTTAACCACAGTACTGTAGTCACTAACGTATACCACCTGACGTTATCGCACTCGATCTTCACTGATGATGGAAGTCGATGGGATTGTCGAAACGTCTGGTTTCGTAGAAAACATTGGACTACGGCCAAACATCCCGGGAGGAATTTTAACAAAAACTACTTCTTTGTTGCCGATAACCTTGTACACACACATATATATATATATATAAAATATGCATAAAATTAATGGCTTGTATAAGTTAATGTTTGATCTCCATTAAGTAGTGCTCAAGTTTCCAAAGTTTTAATATTATGATGTCCGTAATTAAAACATCAGAGCAGGTTTAGTGTGTATGAGGGTACACCGTGGACAAAAATTTTCAACATTTCCTATTGAGCGTTGCTTAGAGTAAAGCTGCGAATCTACAGTGTACGTTTCACAGAACAAACACGCGGAAAAGAAGGAGCGCTCCGAAGTCACTCATGGATCCTCAGCATCTTGCAGAGGGTTCATTCCCTAAAGACGAAAAGTCTGTCTATGAGTCGTTCCTCTGTAAACACGTGCAGTTACACTGCCCAGCGATCCACAGGAAGCAAATCGCTATCCACGCTGGACACTTTTTCGGCTTGCACGCGTTATGTTGGTATGGGTATCGGCACTTTCCATTTAAAAAGCGTGCAAATGTAAGAAAATAAACATGAATGAGGCCAGAAATAATGCGAATTTTGTGTGTGTGTGTGTGTGTGTGTATGTGTGTGTGTCTTCCCTGCCTTTTTATTGCGGTAGTCATAATAATAAAATGGAAACGTAAACAGTGCCATAACTTAGATATGCTTGCCTGCCATGCACGATATATTTTCTCTTATACATGATTTACATTAAAATGAAAAAATTATAATTTTATTGCCTGGCAACAAAATTATTTTATTTTTAACTATTACCATTGTTTGAAAAAGTTTAAATGAATTTTCAAGTACTTTACTCTTGTTAAAACGTAAAAGGTTGCTGGTAAACTACCCCTTCCCCTTAACCGATCTTCACCAAAATCAAAAGGCCTTGAGTCCTCTACAATTCAGTGAAGTATGCAAAAATTATTTGATTCTGTTTGAATTTGCGACTGTTATCGTTTGCCATAGGAAATACCCTTGATAAAAAAACACTGCTGGTAGACTACCCCTTTCCCTCAACCGATCTTCACCAAAAACAATACGTCTTGAGAAATCTGCAATTTAGGGCTGTATGCAAATAATCTTTTTATTCTGTTTGAATTTGCGGCTGTTATCATTTG
Source organism: Magicicada septendecula (assembly GCA_034769895.1). Classification (NCBI taxonomy): domain Eukaryota; kingdom Metazoa; phylum Arthropoda; class Insecta; order Hemiptera; family Cicadidae; genus Magicicada; species Magicicada septendecula. The sequence continues at coordinate 128,770,137 of CM068375.1, forward strand.
CCGTAGAAAATACCCTTGTTAAAACATAAAACGTTGCTGGTAAACTACCCCTTTCCCTTAACCGATCTTCACCAAAAAAAATAGGTCTTGAGAACTCCATAATTCAGGGCTGCATGCGAAACATTATTTGATTCTGTTTGAATTTGCGGCTGTTATCGTTTGCAAAAAAATTTACACTTAATAAAAAAAAATCGTTGCCGGTAAACTACCACTTTCCCTCAACCGATCTTCACCAAAAACAATAGGTCTTGAGTACTCTACAAATCAGGGCTGTATGCAAAAATATTGGATTCTGTTTGAATTTGCGGCTGTTATCGTTTGCCATAGAAAAAAATCTACACACTGACAGACACACAGACAGACACACAAACACACACACGCAGACACTTTCCGAAAAACGACTTTTTTCATGATTTGAGTGTAGTACAATCAGAATCTGCAATAATCTCGAACACGATTTTTTTTGCCATCACCATACTTCCATTTCCTTAAGGAATATGGAAGTAAAAAATCTACAGACAGACAGAGACACAGACAGACACACAGACAGACACACAGACAGACACACATACAGACAGACACACAGACACTTTTCGAAAAACGACTTTTTTTCATGTTTTGAGTGTAGTACAATCAGAATCTGCAATAATCCTGAACACGATTTTTTTTACTTCCATGTTCCTTAAGGAAATGGAAGTATGGTGATGGCAAAAAAAATCGTGTTCGAGATTATTGCAGATTCTGATTGTACTACACTCAAAACATGAAAAAAAGTCGTTTTTCGAAAAGTGTCTGTGTGTGTCTCTGTCTGTCTGTCTGTCTGTCTATCTGTGTGTCTGTAGATTATTTTCTATGGCAAACGATAACAGCCGCAAATTCGAACTGAATCAAACCATTTTTTGCATACCGTCCTGATTTGTAGAGTACTCACGACCTACTGTTTTTAGTGAAGATCGGTTGAGGGAAAGGGGTAGTTTACCAGCAGCGGTTTTTTTAAAATCAAGGGTAATTGTTTGCTATGGCAAACGATAACAGCCGCAAATTCAAACAGAATCAACTACTCTTTTGCATACAGCCCTGAATTGTAGAGTTCTCAAGATCATTTGATTTTGGTAAAGATCGGTTAAGGGAAAGGGGTAGTTTACCAGCAAAGTTTTATGTTTTAACAAGGGTATTTTATATGGCAAACGATAACAGCCGCAAATTCGAACATAATCAAATAATTTTTTGCATACTGCCCTGAATTGTAGAGTTCTAAAACGCTGTTGATTTTGATGAAGATCGGTTAAGGGAAAGGGGTAGTTTACCGGCTACGTTTTATGTTTTAAAAGGGTATTTTCTATGGCAAACGATAAGAGCCGCAAATTCAAACAGAATCAAATGATTATTTGCATACAGTCCTAAATTGTAGAGTTCTCAAGACCTATTGATTTTGGTGAAGATCGGTAAAGGGGAAGGTTTGTTTACCAGCAACGGTTTTTTTTAAACAATTGTAATTTTTTTCTATGGCAAATTATAACAGCCGCAAATTCAAACAGAATCAACTACTCTTTTGCACACAGCCCTGAATTATGGAGTTCTCAAGATCTTTTGGTTTTGGTGAAGATCGGTTAAGGGGAAGGGGTAGTTTACCGGCAAATTTTTTTTTATCGGGGGTAATTTGTTTCTATGGCAAACGATAACAGCCGCAAATTCAACAGAATCATCTACTCTTCTGCACACAGCCCTGAATTGTAGAGTTCTCAAGACCTGTTGATTTTGGTGAAGATCATTTAAGGGAAAGGGGTATTTACCTGCAACGGTTTTTTTACAAGTGTAATTTTTACTTCCATATTCCTTAAGGAATGGAAGTATGGTGATGGCAAAAAAAATCGTGTTCGAGATTATTGCAGATTCTGATTCTACTACACTCAAAACATGAAAAAAAGTCGTTTTCCGAAAAGCGTCTGTGTGTCTGCCTGTCTGTCTGTCTGTCTGTCTGTCTGTCTGTCTGTAGATTTTTTTTCTATGGCAAACGATAACTGCCGCAAATTAAAACAGAATAAAATAATTTTTTGCATACAGCCCTGATTTGCAGAGTACTCGCGATCTATTGTTTTTGGTGAAGATCGGTTGAGGAAAAGGGGTAGTTTACCTGCAACGTTTTTTTAACAAGGGTATTTCCTATGGCAAACGATAACAGCCGCAAATTCAAACAGAATCAAATAATGTTTTTCATACAGTCCTGATTTGTAGAGTACTCAAGACCTGTTGTTTTTGGTGAAGATCGGTTAAGGGGAAGGGGTAGTTTACCTGCAACGTTTTTTTATCAAGCGTATTTTCTATGGCAAACGATAACAGCCGCAAATTCAAACAGAATCAAATAATATTTTGCATACGTCCCTGAATTGTAGAGGTCTCAATGAGTTTCGATTTTGGTGAAGATCGGTTATGGGGAAGGGGTAGTTTACCTGCAACCTTTTATTTACATATGTGCCTGAGCTATAGAGAACTCAATGTCTGTTGATTTTGGTGAAGATCGGTTACGGGGAAAGGGCAGTTTACCAGAAACATTTTTTGTTGTAACATGAGTAAAGTACTTAATTTTGATAAAGTATCCTGATAAGATCTTAATAATCCACTGTAGAAACGTAGATGAAATATCGATAAATGAAGAGGCTAGTTGAACGGGCTGGGGGTAATTTTCTATAAATCAAAATTATAGTTGAAGGGGGAGGGGATAATTTTTTTTTATATGTGTACTACGTTATTGGCAACAAAGAAGTATTTCTTTGTTAAAATTCCTTCCCTGGCTGTTTGGCTGAAAATGATTTTAAATATAAATCTTAGAATATGGAAGTCATGTATGGTTCTCCATACCGATATTTTTCTATGGCAAACGATAACAGCCGCAAATTCAAACAGAATCAACTACTCTTTTGCATACCGCCCTGAATTATAGAGTTCTCAAGATCTATTGGTTTTGGTGAAGATCGGTTAAGGGGAAGGGGTAGTTTACCAGCAACTTTTTTTTATCGGGGGTAATTTTTTTCTATGGCAAACGATAACAGCCGCAAATTAAAACAGAATACACTACTCTTTTGCATACCTTTTTGAATTATACAGAACTCAAGGTCTGTTGATTTTTGTTGAAGATCGGTTAAGGGAAAAGGGTAGTTTACCAGCAACGTTTTATGTTTTAACAAGGGTATTTTCTATGGCAAACGATATCAGCTGCAAACTCAAAAATAATCAAATAAATTTTTGCATGCCTCCGTGATTTGTAGAGTACTCAAGACCTGTTATTTTTGGTGAAGATCGGTTAAGGGAAAGGGGTAGTTTACCAGCAACGGTTTTTTATCAAGGGTATTTTACTTCCATGTTCCTTAAGGAAATGGAAGTATGGTGATGGCAAAAAAAATCGTGTTCGAGATTATTGCAGAATATGATTGTACTACACTCAAAACATGAAAAAAAGTCATTTTTCGAAAAGTGTCTGTGTGTGTGTCTGTGTGTGTGTCTGTCTGTGTGTCTATCTGTAGATTTTTTTCTATGGCAAACGATAACAGCCGCAAATTCGAACAGAATCAAATAATTTTTTGCATACAGCCCTGATTTATAGAGTACTCGCGACCTATTGTTTTTGGTGAAGATCGGTTGAGGGAAAGGGGTAGTTTACCAGCAACGGGTTTTTTTTATCAAGGGTAATTTTTTTGTTTGGCAAACGATAACAGCCGCAAATTCAAACAGAATCAAATAATGTTTCGCATACAGCCCTAAAGTTTAGAGTTCTCAAGATCTGTCGATTTTGGTAAAGATCGGTTAAGGGAAAGGAGTAGTTTACCAGCAACATTTTATGTTTTAACAAGGGTATTTATTATGGCAAACGATAACAGCCGCAAATTCAAACATAACCAAATAATATTTTGCATACTACCCTGAATTGTAGGGTTCTCAGGACCTTTTGTTTTTGGTGAATATCGGTTAAGGGGAAGGGGTAGTTTACCTGCCACGTTTTATGTTTTAAAAGGGTATTTTCTATGGCAAACGATAAGAGCGGCAAATTCAAACAGAATCAAATACGTTTTTGCATACAGCCCTGATTTCTTGAGTACTAAAGACCTATTGTTTTTGGTGAAGATCGTTTAAGGGAAAGGGGTAGTTTACCAGCCACATTTTTTGTTTTATCAAGGGTATTTGTATGGCAAACGATAACAGCCGCAAATTCAAACAAAATCACTTAATATTTTGCACATAGCCCTTAATTATAGAGTTCTCAAGACCTGTTGTTTTTGGTAAAGATCGGTTAAGGGAAAGGGGTAGTTTACCAGCAATAGTTTTTTATCAAGGGTACTTTTTTTCTATGGTAAACGATAACAGCCGCAAATTCAAACAGAATCAAATGATGTTTTGCATACAGCCCTGTATTGTAGAGTTCTCAATACCTATTGGTGTTGGTGAAGATCGGTTAAGGGAAAGGGGTAGTTTACCAGCAACGTTTTATGTTTTAAAAGGGTATTTTTTATGGCAAACGATAAGAGCCGCAAATTCAAACAGAATCAAATACATTTTTCATACAGCCCTGTTTTGTTGAGTACTAAAGACCTATTGTTTTTGGTGAAGATCAGTTAAGGGAGAGGGGTAGTTTACCTGACAAGTTTTTTGTTTTATCAAGGGTATTTTATATGGCAAACGATAACAGCCGAAAATTCAAACAGAATCATATAATATTTTGCATACAACTCTGAAATGTAGAGTTCTCAAGACCTGTTGGTTTTGGTGAAGATCGGTTAAGGGAATAGGGTTGTTTACCTGCAACATTTTATGTTTTATCAAGGGTAATTTTTTTTTGACGAACGATAACTGCCGTACAATAAAACAGAATCAACTACTCTTCTGCATACCTTTTTGAATTATACGGAACTCAAGGTCTGTTGATTTTGTTGAAGATCGGTTAAGGGAAAGGGGTATTTTACCTGTAACGTTTTATGTTTTAACTAGGGTATTTTTTCTATGACGAACGATAACTGCCCTAAATTCAAAGAAAATCAACTAATATTTTGCATACAGCCCTGAATTGTAGAGTTCTCAAGACCTATTGTTATTGGTGAAGACCGGTTAATGGAATAGGGTAGTTTACCAGCAACGTTTTATGTTTTATCAAGCGTGTTTTCTATGGCAAACTATAACAGCCGCAATTTCAAACAGAATCAAATAATTGTTTGCATACAGGCCTAAATTGTAGAGTACCCAAGACCTGACGTTTTTGGTGAAGATCGGTTAAGGGGAAGGGGTAGTTTACTAGCAACGATTTTTTATCAAGGGTAATTTTTTTCTATAGTAAACGATAACAGCCGCAAATTCAAACAGAATCAAATGATGTTTTCCATACAGCCCTGTATTATAGAGTTCTCAATACCTATTGGTGCTGGTGAAGATCGGTTAAGGGAAAGGGGTAGTTCACCAGCAACATTTTATGTTTTAACAAGGGTAATTTTTTATATGACGAACGATAACTGCCGTAAATTCAAACAGAATCAACTAGGTTTTTGCATACCTTTTCTGAACTAAAGAGAACTCAAGGTCTGTTGATTTTTTTGAAGATCAGTTAAGGGAAGGGGTAGTTTATCAGCAACGTTTTATGTTTTAAAAGGGTAATTTTTATTATGACGAACGATAACTGCCGAAAATTCAATGAGAATCAAATACTTTTTTGCACCCTTTCCTCAGTTGCAGAGAGCTCAAGGTCTATTGATTTTGGTGAAGATCGGTTAAGGGAAAGGGGTAGTTTACCAGCAACTTTTTTTTATCGGGGGTAATTTTTTTCTATGGCAAACGATAACAGCCGCAAATTAAAACAGAATACACTACTCTTTTGCATACCTTTTTGAATTATACAGAACTCAAGGTCTGTTGATTTTTGTTGAAGATCGGTTAAGGGAAAAGGGTAGTTTACCAGCAACGTTTTATGTTTTAACAAGGGTATTTTCTATGGCAAACGATATCAGCTGCAAACTCAAAAATAATCAAATAAATTTTTGCATGCCTCCGTGATTTGTAGAGTACTCAAGACCTGTTATTTTTGGTGAAGATCGGTTAAGGGAAAGGGGTAGTTTACCAGCAACGGTTTTTTATCAAGGGTATTTTACTTCCATGTTCCTTAAGGAAATGGAAGTATGGTGATGGCAAAAAAAATCGTGTTCGAGATTATTGCAGAATATGATTGTACTACACTCAAAACATGAAAAAAAGTCATTTTTCGAAAAGTGTCTGTGTGTGTGTCTGTGTGTGTGTCTGTCTGTGTGTCTATCTGTAGATTTTTTTCTATGGCAAACGATAACAGCCGCAAATTCGAACAGAATCAAATAATTTTTTGCATACAGCCCTGATTTATAGAGTACTCGCGACCTATTGTTTTTGGTGAAGATCGGTTGAGGGAAAGGGGTAGTTTACCAGCAACGGGTTTTTTTTATCAAGGGTAATTTTTTTGTTTGGCAAACGATAACAGCCGCAAATTCAAACAGAATCAAATAATGTTTCGCATACAGCCCTAAAGTTTAGAGTTCTCAAGATCTGTCGATTTTGGTAAAGATCGGTTAAGGGAAAGGAGTAGTTTACCAGCAACATTTTATGTTTTAACAAGGGTATTTATTATGGCAAACGATAACAGCCGCAAATTCAAACATAACCAAATAATATTTTGCATACTACCCTGAATTGTAGGGTTCTCAGGACCTTTTGTTTTTGGTGAATATCGGTTAAGGGGAAGGGGTAGTTTACCTGCCACGTTTTATGTTTTAAAAGGGTATTTTCTATGGCAAACGATAAGAGCGGCAAATTCAAACAGAATCAAATACGTTTTTGCATACAGCCCTGATTTCTTGAGTACTAAAGACCTATTGTTTTTGGTGAAGATCGTTTAAGGGAAAGGGGTAGTTTACCAGCCACATTTTTTGTTTTATCAAGGGTATTTGTATGGCAAACGATAACAGCCGCAAATTCAAACAAAATCACTTAATATTTTGCACATAGCCCTTAATTATAGAGTTCTCAAGACCTGTTGTTTTTGGTAAAGATCGGTTAAGGGAAAGGGGTAGTTTACCAGCAATAGTTTTTTATCAAGGGTACTTTTTTTCTATGGTAAACGATAACAGCCGCAAATTCAAACAGAATCAAATGATGTTTTGCATACAGCCCTGTATTGTAGAGTTCTCAATACCTATTGGTGTTGGTGAAGATCGGTTAAGGGAAAGGGGTAGTTTACCAGCAACGTTTTATGTTTTAAAAGGGTATTTTTTATGGCAAACGATAAGAGCCGCAAATTCAAACAGAATCAAATACATTTTTCATACAGCCCTGTTTTGTTGAGTACTAAAGACCTATTGTTTTTGGTGAAGATCAGTTAAGGGAGAGGGGTAGTTTACCTGACAAGTTTTTTGTTTTATCAAGGGTATTTTATATGGCAAACGATAACAGCCGAAAATTCAAACAGAATCATATAATATTTTGCATACAACTCTGAAATGTAGAGTTCTCAAGACCTGTTGGTTTTGGTGAAGATCGGTTAAGGGAATAGGGTTGTTTACCTGCAACATTTTATGTTTTATCAAGGGTAATTTTTTTTTGACGAACGATAACTGCCGTACAATAAAACAGAATCAACTACTCTTCTGCATACCTTTTTGAATTATACGGAACTCAAGGTCTGTTGATTTTGTTGAAGATCGGTTAAGGGAAAGGGGTATTTTACCTGTAACGTTTTATGTTTTAACTAGGGTATTTTTTCTATGACGAACGATAACTGCCCTAAATTCAAAGAAAATCAACTAATATTTTGCATACAGCCCTGAATTGTAGAGTTCTCAAGACCTATTGTTATTGGTGAAGACCGGTTAATGGAATAGGGTAGTTTACCAGCAACGTTTTATGTTTTATCAAGCGTGTTTTCTATGGCAAACTATAACAGCCGCAATTTCAAACAGAATCAAATAATTGTTTGCATACAGGCCTAAATTGTAGAGTACCCAAGACCTGACGTTTTTGGTGAAGATCGGTTAAGGGGAAGGGGTAGTTTACTAGCAACGATTTTTTATCAAGGGTAATTTTTTTCTATAGTAAACGATAACAGCCGCAAATTCAAACAGAATCAAATGATGTTTTCCATACAGCCCTGTATTATAGAGTTCTCAATACCTATTGGTGCTGGTGAAGATCGGTTAAGGGAAAGGGGTAGTTCACCAGCAACATTTTATGTTTTAACAAGGGTAATTTTTTATATGACGAACGATAACTGCCGTAAATTCAAACAGAATCAACTAGGTTTTTGCATACCTTTTCTGAACTAAAGAGAACTCAAGGTCTGTTGATTTTTTTGAAGATCAGTTAAGGGAAGGGGTAGTTTATCAGCAACGTTTTATGTTTTAAAAGGGTAATTTTTATTATGACGAACGATAACTGCCGAAAATTCAATGAGAATCAAATACTTTTTTGCACCCTTTCCTCAGTTGCAGAGAGCTCAAGGTCTATTGATTTTGGTGAAGATCGGTTAAGGGAAAGGGGTAGTTTACCAGCAACTTTTTTTTATCGGGGGTAATTTTTTTCTATGGCAAACGATAACAGCCGCAAATTAAAACAGAATACACTACTCTTTTGCATACCTTTTTGAATTATACAGAACTCAAGGTCTGTTGATTTTTGTTGAAGATCGGTTAAGGGAAAAGGGTAGTTTACCAGCAACGTTTTATGTTTTAACAAGGGTATTTTCTATGGCAAACGATATCAGCTGCAAACTCAAAAATAATCAAATAAATTTTTGCATGCCTCCGTGATTTGTAGAGTACTCAAGACCTGTTATTTTTGGTGAAGATCGGTTAAGGGAAAGGGGTAGTTTACCAGCAACGGTTTTTTATCAAGGGTATTTTACTTCCATGTTCCTTAAGGAAATGGAAGTATGGTGATGGCAAAAAAAATCGTGTTCGAGATTATTGCAGAATATGATTGTACTACACTCAAAACATGAAAAAAAGTCATTTTTCGAAAAGTGTCTGTGTGTGTGTCTGTGTGTGTGTCTGTCTGTGTGTCTATCTGTAGATTTTTTTCTATGGCAAACGATAACAGCCGCAAATTCGAACAGAATCAAATAATTTTTTGCATACAGCCCTGATTTATAGAGTACTCGCGACCTATTGTTTTTGGTGAAGATCGGTTGAGGGAAAGGGGTAGTTTACCAGCAACGGGTTTTTTTTATCAAGGGTAATTTTTTTGTTTGGCAAACGATAACAGCCGCAAATTCAAACAGAATCAAATAATGTTTCGCATACAGCCCTAAAGTTTAGAGTTCTCAAGATCTGTCGATTTTGGTAAAGATCGGTTAAGGGAAAGGAGTAGTTTACCAGCAACATTTTATGTTTTAACAAGGGTATTTTTTATGGCAAACGATAACAGCCGCAAATTCAAACATAACCAAATAATATTTTGCATACTACCCTGAATTGTAGGGTTCTCAGGACCTTTTGTTTTTGGTGAATATCGGTTAAGGGGAAGGGGTAGTTTACCTGCCACGTTTTATGTTTTAAAAGGGTATTTTCTATGGCAAACGATAAGAGCGGCAAATTCAAACAGAATCAAATACGTTTTTGCATACAGCCCTGATTTCTTGAGTACTAAAGACCTATTGTTTTTGGTGAAGATCGTTTAAGGGAAAGGGGTAGTTTACCAGCCACATTTTTTGTTTTATCAAGGGTATTTGTATGGCAAACGATAACAGCCGCAAATTCAAACAAAATCACTTAATATTTTGCACATAGCCCTTAATTATAGAGTTCTCAAGACCTGTTGTTTTTGGTAAAGATCGGTTAAGGGAAAGGGGTAGTCTATCCAGCAATAGTTTTTTATCAAGGGTACTTTTTTTCTATGGTAAACGATAACAGCCGCAAATTCAAACAGAATCAAATGATGTTTTGCATACAGCCCTGTATTGTAGAGTTCTCAATACCTATTGGTGTTGGTGAAGATCGGTTAAGGGAAAGGGGTAGTTTACCAGCAACGTTTTATGTTTTAAAAGGGTATTTTTTATGGCAAACGATAAGAGCCGCAAATTCAAACAGAATCAAATACATTTTTCATACAGCCCTGTTTTGTTGAGTACTAAAGACCTATTGTTTTTGGTGAAGATCAGTTAAGGGAGAGGGGTAGTTTACCTGACAAGTTTTTTGTTTTATCAAGGGTATTTTATATGGCAAACGATAACAGCCGAAAATTCAAACAGAATCATATAATATTTTGCATACAACTCTGAAATGTAGAGTTCTCAAGACCTGTTGGTTTTGGTGAAGATCGGTTAAGGGAATAGGGTTGTTTACCTGCAACATTTTATGTTTTATCAAGGGTAATTTTTTTTTGACGAACGATAACTGCCGTACAATAAAACAGAATCAACTACTCTTCTGCATACCTTTTTGAATTATACGGAACTCAAGGTCTGTTGATTTTGTTGAAGATCGGTTAAGGGAAAGGGGTATTTTACCTGTAACGTTTTATGTTTTAACTAGGGTATTTTTTCTATGACGAACGATAACTGCCCTAAATTCAAAGAAAATCAACTAATATTTTGCATACAGCCCTGAATTGTAGAGTTCTCAAGACCTATTGTTATTGGTGAAGACCGGTTAATGGAATAGGGTAGTTTACCAGCAACGTTTTATGTTTTATCAAGCGTGTTTTCTATGGCAAACTATAACAGCCGCAATTTCAAACAGAATCAAATAATTGTTTGCATACAGGCCTAAATTGTAGAGTACCCAAGACCTGACGTTTTTGGTGAAGATCGGTTAAGGGGAAGGGGTAGTTTACTAGCAACGATTTTTTATCAAGGGTAATTTTTTTCTATAGTAAACGATAACAGCCGCAAATTCAAACAGAATCAAATGATGTTTTCCATACAGCCCTGTATTATAGAGTTCTCAATACCTATTGGTGCTGGTGAAGATCGGTTAAGGGAAAGGGGTAGTTCACCAGCAACATTTTATGTTTTAACAAGGGTAATTTTTTATATGACGAACGATAACTGCCGTAAATTCAAACAGAATCAACTAGGTTTTTGCATACCTTTTCTGAACTAAAGAGAACTCAAGGTCTGTTGATTTTTTTGAAGATCAGTTAAGGGAAGGGGTAGTTTATCAGCAACGTTTTATGTTTTAAAAGGGTAATTTTTATTATGACGAACGATAACTGCCGAAAATTCAATGAGAATCAAATACTTTTTTGCACCCTTTCCTCAGTTGCAGAGAGCTCAAGGTCTATTGATTTTGGTGAAGATCGGTTAAGGGAAAGGGGTAGTTTACCAGCAACATTTTATGTTGTAACAAGAGAAATGTTTCCATGACGAACGATAACTGCCGCACATTCAAACAGAATCAAATATATTTTTGCATGCTTCCCTGAATTGTAGAGTACGGAAGGTCTGTTGATTTTGGAGAAGATCGGTTAAGAGAAAGGGGTAGTTTACCTGAAACATTTTATGATGTAACAAGAGTAAAGTACTTAATTTTTATAAATAAATTATCCTGATAAGAAGCTCATAGTAATCCACTGTAGAAACGTAGATAAAATATCTATAAATGAAGAATTTAAGTGAACGGGGTGGGGGTAATTTTCTATTATTAAAAATTATAGTTGAATGTGTAGTGGAGAATTTTTTATATGTGTACTACGTTATCGGCAACAAAGAAGTATTTTTTTGTTAAAATTGCTTCCCGGGCTCCTTAGCCGTAGTCCAATGCTTTCTGCAAAACCAGACTTTTCGGCAGTGCCATCGACTGCCATCATCGGTGAAAATCGAGTGCGAAAACGTGAGGTGGTATACGTTAGTGACCACAGTACTGTGGTTAATGCTGAAGCAATAAGTAGAAAGACGTCGTTTCTATGGAAATATTTCATTTCGAATGTGATTTTAAATATAAATCTTAGAACATGGAAGTCATGTATGGTTCTCCATACCGATATTTTTCTATGGCAAACGATAACAGCCGCAAATTCAAACATAATCAAATAATGTTTTGCATACAGCCCTGAATTGTAGAGTTCTCAAGACGTATTTTTTTTTTTGGTGAAGATCAGTTATGGGAAAGGGGTAGTTTACCTGCAACATTTTATGTTGTAACAAGAGAAAATGTTTTCATGACGAACGATAACTGCCGTAAATTCAAACAGAATTAAATAATTTTTTACATATGTGCCTGAGTTGTAGGGTTCTCAACGCCTATTGATTTTAGTGAAATCGGTTAGGGGGAAAGGGTAGTTTACCTGCAACATTGTATGTTGTAACAAGAGAAATTTTTTCATGACGAACGATAACTGCCGTAAATTCAAAGAGAATCAAATAATTTTTCACATATGTGCCTGAATTGTAGGGGACTCAAGGCCTATTGATTTTGGTGAAGATCGGTTAGGGGAAAAGGTAGTTTACCTGAAACATTTTTTGTTGTAACAAGAGTAAAGTACTTAATTTTGATAAATAAAGTATACTGATAAGAAGGTCTTAATAATCCACTGTAGAAACTTAGATGAAATATCTATAAATGAAGAGGCTAGTTGAACGGGGTGGAGATAATTTTCTATAAATGAAAATTATAGTTGAATAGGGAGGGGATAATTTTTTATATATGTACTACGTTATCGGCAACAAAGAAGTAGTTTGTTGTTAAAATTCCTTCCCGTCCTGTTTGGCCGTAGACCAAAGTTTTCTGCAAAACCAGACGTTTCGACAATGCCATCGACTTCCATCATCAGTGAAAATCAAGTGCGATAACGTGACGTGGTATACGTTAGTGACCACAGTACTGTGGTTAAGGCTGAAGAAGTAAGTAGAAAGAAGTAGTGTATATGGAAATATTTCATTTCGAAAATGATTTTAAATATAAATCTTAGAACATGGAAGTCATGTATGGTTCTCCATACCGATATTTGCCATCACCATACTTCCATTTCCTTAAGGAACATGGAAGTAAAATGACTTTTTTTCATGTTTTGAGTGTAGTACAATCAGAATCTGCAATAATCTCAAACACGATTTTTTTTGGTATCACCATACTTTCATTTCCTTAAGGAACATGGAAGTAAAAATTATCCCCTCCCCCTTCAACTATCTATAATTTTCATTTATAGAAAATTACCCCCAGCCCGTTCAACTAGCCTCTTCATTTATAGATATTTCATCTACGTGTCTACAGTGGATTATTAAGATCTTCTTATCAGGATACTTTGTTTATCAAAATTAAGTACTTTACTCTTGTTACAACAAACATGTTTCTGGTAAACTGCCCTTTCCCCGTAACCGATCTTCACCAAAATCAATAGACCTTGCGTATTCTACAACACAGGCACATATGTAAAAAAATATTTTATTCTGTTTGAATTTACGGCAGTCATCGTTCGTCATGAAAAAATTTCTTTTGTTTCAACATAAAATGTTGCAGGTAAGCTACCACTTTCCCTTAACCGATCTTCACCAAAATCACAGGCCTTGAGCAGTACTCTACAATTTAGGGACGTGTGCAAAAACGTATTTGATTACGTTTGAATTTACGGCAGTTATCGTTCGTCATAGGAAAAATTACCCTTGTTATCACATAAAATGTTGCAGGTAAACTACACCTTTCTTTTAACTGATCTTCACCAAAATCAATAGGACTTGAGCCCTCTAAAATTCAGGGATGGATGCAAAGCATTATTTGATTCTGTTTGAATGTGCGCCAGTTATCGTTCGTCATAGAAACAATTACTCTTGTTAAAACATTAAAAGTGGCTGGTAAACTACCCCTTCCCCTTAACCGATCTTCACCAAAATTAATAGGCCATGAGTCCTCTACAACTCAGGTAAATGTGTAAAAAATTATTTGATTCTGTTTGAATTTACGGCAGTTATCGTTCTTCATGGAATACGTTCTCTTGTTACAACATAAAACGTTGCTGGTAAACTACCCCTTTCCCTTAACCGATCTTCAACAAAATCAACAGACCTTGACTTATCTATAATTGAGGAAGGTATGCACAAAATTATTTGATTCTGTTTGAATGTGCGGCAGGTATCGTTCGTCATAGAAACAATTACTCTTGTTAAAACATTAAAAGTGGCCGGTAAACTACCCCTTATCCTTAACCGATCTTCACAAAAATCAATAGGCCATGAGTCCTCTACCACTCAGGTAAATATGTAAAAAATTATTTGATTCTGTTTGAATTTACGGCAGTTATCGTTCGTCATGAAAAAATTTCTTTTGTTTCAACATAAAATGTTGCAGGTAAACTACCACTTTCCCTTAACCGATCTTCACCAAAATCAACAGGCCTTGAGGAGTACTCTACAATTTAGGGACGTATGCGAAAACTTATTAGATTATGTTTGAATTTACGGTAGTTATCGTTCGTCATAGAAAAAAATTACCCTTGTTATCACATAAAACGTTGCTGGTAAACTACACCTTTCTCTTAACTGGTCTTCACCAAAATCAATAGGTTTTGAGTCCTCTACAATTCAGGGATGCATGCAAAACATTATTTGATTCTGTTTGAATGTGCGGCAGTTATCGTTCGTCATAGAAATAATTACTCTTGTTAATACATAAAATTGTGGCTGGTAAACTACCCCTTCCCCTTAACCAATCTTCACCAAAATAAATAGGCCATGAGTCCTCTTCAACACAGGCACATATGTAAACAATTATTTGATTCCGTTTAAATTTACGGCAGTTATCGTTCTTCATGGAATATGTTCTTTTGTTACAACATAAAACGTTGCAGGTAAACTACCCCTTCCCTTAACCGATCTTCACCAAAAGCAATAGTTCTTGAGAACTCTACAATTCAGGGCTGCATGCAAAACATTATTTGATTCTGTTTGAATTTGCGGCTGTTATCGTTTGCCATAGAAAAAATTACCCTTGATTAAAAAAAAAAGTTGCCTGTAAACTACCCCTTTCCCTTAACCGATCTTCACTAAAAACAATAGGTCTTGAGTACTCTACAAACAGGGCTGTATGCAAAAACGTGTTTGATACTGTATGAATTTGCGGCTGTTATCGTTTGCAGTAGAAAAAAATCTACAGATAGACACACAGGCACACACAGACACACACACAGACACTTTTCGAAAAACGACTTTTTTTCATGTTTTGAGTGTAGTACAATCAGAATCTGCAATAATCTCTAACACGATTTTTTTAGCTATCACCATACTTCCATTTCCTTAAGGAACATGGAAGTAAAATGTGTTTATAAAATTATATAGGGACAGTCCTGAATTTTTTATTTGTCTGAAGAAAATCCCCCGCTCAGGAACAGCACCTAGTTACGTCACTGATGCTTGGTAATGAGGACACTCTTTCCTTAGCTTCTTCAGTGTATCATTCCTTTGTGCTACTCTAATCCACGAAATCCTAGTCATATCACCAACACCGTTATTCCAAACAAATTGCAAGTCCCATTTACTCTCTCTGCTAAGTGTGCCGTGGCGACAGATCTATGCGTCGTGATCCGCAGGATGTGACATTTACACTGCGCTAAATTATCGACTGCATTAAACTGTCGCTAAATTGTAGACTGCATTTTTTTATCGATTGCAGTTGACTAAGTATAACTGTTAGATAATTATCGACAATTCTGGTGATTGTGAAAAAAGAATGGAAAGTATGTTAGACTATTTAATTTGTGAAGAGGGCTTGAGAAGATTATGGTTATTTAACAAAACCTGGGATTGTTTTATTACGAGTTTTTGATTTGATACAGCACGCTGGATGTGTGACTACTTACGAAATCATTTGTGCGACTATTGTGCCACAAATCATCCATATAATAATATATTTAGTAGTACCGTTCTTTCTTGTGTCCTATCTTGCACGGACGGAAGCAACTTTTTTTAGCCCAGGCCCTCTGTCTACTCGATCCGAAACGTCAATCAGCACCAATGGTTTCTCTTTAAAAGTCTCGCGCGAAAATTATATTAACAATTATTTGTCCTCATATGTACATCATGCTAAAACATCTAAAAAGATGTAAATGACCAAACGATTTAAATGGCCAAAAGGTTTAAACAGCTAAATGATTTAAATGAATAGAGAGTCTTCACGCGAATACGTTAATAGACGGATATTATTGCACTAAACATTATTTCACTTCTTCTCCTTTAGCAAAACTATCTTACGACAGGTTCTAAAAACCTGGTCTCAGTTTTTCTCTTCCTTTGTCTGTTCATAGGACCTTCTGTTTCTGATATCATCAGCCTTTCGTCTTCCCCGTCATTTCCTTCCTTCCACTTTTCCCTCTATGATCCTTTGCTGCAGTTTTTATACATCGTATGTCCCAACCAAGCTGTTTTTATCTTTCTTATTAGGCTACTTTCAGCAGTTTTCCTTCCTCTCTTCTCGTCAATACTTCATCATTTCCCACTCTACCAGTCCATTAACCTTAATCATTCTTGACAGCAACTACATTCCAAGTTCTCTAGGTAACTTTCTTCTTTCTTTTTGATGGTCTATTTTTCACTGCCATACAAAACCACTCTCCAATAAAACAGTTAGCAAATCTCTTCCTTATCCCAATCGAAATCCTTCTAGCTCTTAGTAATGCTTTTACCTGTTCAAAAGCTCTCTTACTCATAGATTCTGATATACTTCGTACAGCTTGCATCTCAACGTACTCCCCTAATACTTAAACGAGTTTTCCTTCCGAGGAAAGTTTACTAAAGCATTTGTTCTTTCTAATTCTCATCACTTTAGTTTTTCCAACGTTTATCTTTATTCAGAACCCTTCCCCACTTTAACAATATTTTCAATCATTGTAAAGTTGTAGAAATTGTAGCTTTTTTTCTCATTCCATCAACACTGCGTGATCACCCGCGTATTTAATGGCCTTAATTATTTCTTTCCCCACTACAATTCATCTTATTTTTTCCAAGGCTTTCTCTGTCAGTTATTCAGAGTAGATATTGAACATTTCTGGTGACAAACAGCGTCCTTGTCTAACGCCTCTTCCAATGCCCATCTATTCCAATTAATCCAAATCTACATTTACTATTGTTTTCTGTTTTGTGCGCAGCTACTTTACTTCTCTTCTATCCTTCAGTATAGACCAATATCTTTAAAAATCTTCAGAAGGATATTTCAGTCAACTATACGAACGCTTTCTCCAAATCGATGAAATAAGCATGCATATCCCTCCTTTCTAATGCATCTCCGTTTTCACTAATAATATTCTTTCTCCCAACATCCTCAGACATCCAACTGCATCTCTTGTGTCTTTACCTTTTCTAAAACCAAATTGATTTACCTCCATATTATCCTCAATCCTTCTCTCTGTTCTTAGCACCAACCTTGTAACGTGACACACAAAACTAGTTGTCCTATAGTCTTTACCGTTTTCAGCATTTCACGTCTTTGTTAAGGTAACTAGAATAGTCTTCAGTAAATTTTCAGACCAAATATCCGTGTTGTGGATCCTATCGACTAGATCAGTCAGTCTTGACACTGCGTGAGTCCCTAAGGCTTTCAACCCCTCAGATGGTATTCTATCTTAGCCCATTCCTTTCCTCCCCCCAAAATCCTGAATTGTCTTCTGCACTTCCCATCTTAATATCTTTGATACTCGGTCCTCTTTACCACATTTTCACTCATCTTCCAGCACTAGTCTTGTGTAGTAACTACTTTCAACCTGCATGAAAAGAAACCAATGTAGGATGTAATTCCTTCGCCCTTAATATTCAATACGGATGGCATAAATTTTAATAGTCTGTATTGTGTGTACGTGTTGTGTGTGTGTGTGTGTAAATTCATGGTTATTTGGTATTCTGCCACGCTGCAGGCCGCTGTCTCTATTCCAGCCTTGAGCCTTAGTCCCTTCATATGGCACCAAATGTCACCCAAGACCTTCAGTCTTCTCCCTTTCTCTCCTCCCACTGTTCTCTCAAAAACCTTATTAGTAGTCCGAATATATGCAGTCCAGATTCATTCGTTCCTCTTTACGTAACCCTTAGAAGTATTCTACCCCCTTGATCATTTGCGTTGATCATTTTATCCACTCAGCTTATTCCTTCCGTCAGACTCCACATCCACTTTTCCAGCAGCTTAATCCAGTTCCCATTCCTTTTCGTCATTATCCGTGTCTGTGACTCATACAGCGGAACATTCCGCAGGAAACGATTCACCAGTCTCTCCTTCAGCTTCAAGTTCGTTTTGCCACTCGAAAATGCCTTCATATATTTTTTTGCCTTTCTCTAAGTCTGTTGTATTTTTAATATCATATTATTCTCACTAGGTGTCTGTACCTTCCTGTATTCTAGTCACCTTTTCACATATTTAGTTTAAAACTTCCTTCCTTTAATCTCACTATCTTCGTTTTTCCTTTATTTATTTTAATTTCATAACCTTCCCCGATATCTTATAATTTTTGTAACATTCTTTGTGCAGTCTCATCCACTAAAATCACAACGTCACCATTGAATTTTAAACAGTTTATTTCCTTTCATTAACGTCTGTTCCACAATAGTGTATTGTGGCATTTAGTTTTTATAAACAGCCTGTACGACAAAGAACAACATTTTGTCTCACTCCGCTCCAAATGTTAAACCACTTTCCTTTATCTTTTGTTATTTTCATAACTGATTTTCGATTCGTATACAATTTTTTTTGTAAATTTTCTATCTTTCCAATGTACTTCCTTACCTTTTAGTGAATTCATTAACTTGTGCCACCTTACACTATTAAAGGCCTTATCTAAGTCTATGAGACATAAACTGATTACCTACTCACTCTCTATGTAGGCCTATCTCTCGCAAACCATTCTAATCCGTCCATTGTCCATGTCCATGCCTATTAGTCAAATCTTCAGTGCCTATGCCTCTAGTAATATAAAATTGTTGCTTCTCTTTGTTCTCCCTCTGAGCACTAATTATCGGTTCCTGGTTTTTAGCAGCGCGTGCACACTCATACACATACACATATATTACAACATACGCCCATATACGCCCATTTGCATACACGTCCATATTTTTTTGTACATATGAACAATGCGGTGATAGGAATTACAGAAAAATTGTTGTAAGTACTTTTAAATAGTGGAAAAACAGGAATAGACCTGTTTTAATACAGTTCTCGACATGCATTACTAAGGGTGACGAGCAGTGTGTGTGTGTGTGTGTGTGTGTGTGTGTGTGTGTGTGTGTGTGTGTGTGTGTGTGTACACGTGTCTTTTTGGTTGCTGTGTTCTGTCAGCTGTAACCTGATTTATTCAAGACAGGAAATCCTTTGTTTGTGTACGACATACTTTCTTTGTGTGTGTAACTCTGGTTAGAACCAGTGGCGGCTCGTGGCTGTGAAGTTAGGTGAAGAGCTAGTAGGAAAATAATTATATTTACACATGATTATCTTAATAATTAAACTCACCTATTTCTTGTATACCAAATCGATCCTTCGGTTCTTTAAGGCGCCAACTTGTCAGTAATGTCTTCATAGAATGGCTGTTTCTTCATTAACTGCAGTAGAAGTTCTTTCTGAATTGCAATATTCCCCAATGAAGAAAGTCTCTCTTCTGAAATTGCATTCCTGAGGTATGTTTTTATACTTTTAAGACAAGAAAAGCTTCTTTCCACAGATGCTGTAGTAGAGGAGATGGACAGAATAAGGGAGAACAATTTATAAGCGTCCGTAAAAATGTCGTTATCCTCATGAAGGATTTCGAACATCTTTTCGGTGGAAATCTGTCTGTACTTCTCATCGGCATATAAAATACTGTAGACAGTTTGTTTCTTAAGCGATGTGACTTGGGGAATACAGATCCAAAGAAATTTTGCACGTTTTCAAGTGCACTAGAAGGAAAGCATGTGTGGTATTCTTCAAATTTTGTGGTATCAGCAAGGCAAACAAATTTAACTTTTTCACAATCGCGAAATCTCTCATCCATTTCCATCAAAATGTGGTCCAAAATTTCATAATATAAGGCTCAATAAATCTGAACACATTCATCCTGAGGCAGGGAGCTGTACTCTCGTGTGAGGCGCATATCCGTCATTTTCCTGGTCTTTTCAAAGATAACTGAAAAATACTGTTCGTCCCGCTTGTTTCTTAGCATGTCACAAGTAGTCCTTATTTTTGATATACAGTAGTTAACATCCAATGACCTCTTTTGCAAAACATCAAACAAGACATCTGTTAAACAAAATATGTCATGAAACACTACTGCCAGAAATAAGAATTCAAAACTGTTCATGTCGTGAAGAAAACCTCTGGCAAGTTGAGGAGAATTATCGTCGGACTGTTCACAGCAAACTATGGTTTCGAAAAGCTCTTTCAACTTTTCCCAGTCGTCCACAATTACATTCAATAATTTCGAGTTGGAGCTCCAGCGGACAGGTGTTACAGTTGGAATGCGTGATCCCGATGCAGAAGTAATTGCGTAGGTTCTCTTCGCTGAGTGATGGAAAAAGGTAGGAATTTCAGTAATAGAAGAAAAAAATATACGACACTTTCGTATTTTTTTGCAACTCTGTTGTAAGACTAGATTTAGGCGGTGTACCAAACAGTGCATAAATACTGCAAGAGGAGCTTTCTCCTTAATTTTTTTCTGGAGTCCATTTAAATGGCCAGGCATCACGCTTGCACCATCATAACACTGTCCTACTAATTTGTGTTCGTAGCCAAATAGTCTCAAGAGTTTGTCCAATAAAGCAAACAAAGTTTCTGATGATCTGTCGGCACTTACATCATAGAAACCTAAGAAACGCTCCACTAAAGCTCCATCAGCATTAACGAACCTCACTATTACAGAACACTGAGACACCTGTGTAATATCTGTCGTATCATCTACCTGAACAGAAAAAAACCCAGCAGTTTCCAATTCAGTTTTTAAAAAATCATTGATGTAGTCTGAAATGCACTCGATTAGTTCATTTTGTATACTTTTTGATTAGCCACTGAACAAACTTTTTATCTTAGAATACTGGTTTTGTATTTCTACAGGACTCCTTGATACCAGAAACGTCAACAGTTCCTTAAAATTCCCACGATTTATTGAGTCTATTGTTTCATCGTGGCCGCGAAATGCCAATTCTTGCTTACTTAAATAGAGTACTGCATCAATCACTAACTGTAGGAAAACCTGTTCAAACGTACATTTTCATTGAATTGCATAGTATACAGTCTAGCATTTTCCTTCAGGGCATCTGAAATTGTGTTTCGATTTCTTTCGAAAGGTTTCAAATTTACCTGGCACTTTATATGCTCTGCCGAATCTGAGTGTTTGTGTAACGATCGTGTTATATTCAACAAAGAAGCAAATCCTTCTCTATTCCAAACGTTGCTTTTATTGCTAAAAAGCAAGCATGGCCAACAAAACAATTTCTGTAGAGTTGGAGAGGAGCACAACCACGGAAATTCCCTAAACCACGACCGTTTGAAACTAAGATTATAGCATTTACCTGAATATTTCACTTCTATTGTACCACATATTTGTAGAGATTCAGTAGGGCGCCCCCAAAACTTCCTTCTTATCTTCGTCTTTCCAACGTGAAAATGATGTTTCTAATAAAACACACACTATATCATAAACAGGATTCATATTTAAAACAGCACAGCACTACGAAACAAGCACGCTCCGAAAGCATTTCACATTGGAAGAAGAAACATATTTCTCTCTTGTAACTTCACCCGTACGATTCTCTACAGCGGGTGACGTCACGGTTGTCATAGCAACCATCGCCCCGGTTATCGAGCTAAGCTCCGCCCTCGTAGCTAGCTCGTAGCTAATGAGGGGACGGGGCTCAAGGCCCCTGCATGGTAGCAGCGCCCGGAGTGACTCCTCCGATGACTGCAAGTAGGTCGTGCTCTCTCAAGGACTTTGAAAAAACAAGGTCAAGTGGGTGGGATGGTGTGCTCCTTTTACAGTTGGGTAGGGGAGAGGATCTCACAATGGAGGTGCTCAGCCTAGCCAAAGTCTGGTAGGTTTTGGGCCCTGAAGCCAGCGGTGACGCGTCCGAGTCACAGCGGGGAAACCTCCCGGTACATATGAGGACCGGTTGGCCAGCGCTGCTGCCTCCGACGTGGCCCCACTGTCCGCATAGCGGTGATCAGCACAGGCCCGTTGCGCATCCAGGGCGGGCGCCTGATGAAAGAAGGGACTTGCACAACTAACATAAGACAACTCCGCCGAGGCCGCAAACGACCAGGGCAGACCATTCAGGGCAGAGGAGATGTAATGCTATGTCTATGGTGTGGTAGGTGTTCTGTTTGAGGTAGGGTACTTGCGGTAGGGTGTTGACTCCCTCAGGAGAAGGCCCTATGTAGGAGACTATGGGGGTCGTCCAGCAGAGTGCGGGGTCTCTTGACTACGTGGCAAGGGGGACCTTCGTCCCTGGCCAGGTCACGGAGGTGGGGATATTGGGAGTCTGCAGCCCGGAAGAAGAGGCCCACAGAGAGTCTGAAGACAAACTCTTCCACCGTTTGCAGACGGAGGCCCGTCCTGATAGCTCTGTTACAAACAAACCAGGGCGAGTTGGAGAGGATACGAACGGAACTGTTTTGGAACTGTTCCAGCTTACGCTTCGTTGTGGCAGATAAGAGGGGCCACCACACTGGGGCTGCGTAGGTGAATACTGTTCTGATAAGCAGGATATAAAGGGTGAGTTTAGTACGCAGTGAGAGGGGATTTCTGCGCGAGATAAGGGGAAAGATTTTGGCTCTGACGCCACGGGCTTGTCGGAGTTTGGTTTGGACGTGGCCGGCGAAGCTTAGTCGACTGTCGATAGACACTCCCAAGTACTTCACCGACTTCTTCCAAGCGATAGGGTTACCATCTAGGGTTAGGGGCTGGCATGCGGTCCGCTTGCGCGTGATGCAGATCGCTTCGGATTTCTCCGCGTTGATCGCCACGCGCCACTTACGTAGCCAGGGAGGCAGAAGGTCAAGTTGGCGTTGTATCACTGTGCTAGCAAAACCAGGGTTCTGCGAGCTGTAGTGATACACGGCATCGTCAGCAAAAAGGGAAAGAGTGACGTTAAGATATACGGGCAAGTCGTTCGTGTACACGAGGTACAGAACCGGGCCGAGGACTGATCCTTGGGGAACGCCAGCGTCTATGGGGCGGACAGAAGAGACCGCTCCATCTACGCTAATGTGAAAAGTCCGGCCGCGGAGATACGACCAGAACAGTCTCACAGTAGATGCGGGAAGGGGCGTGTGTGCCAGTTTATAGAGCAGACCTTCGTGCCAGACACGGTCGAAGGCCTTACTAACGTCCAAGAGGACGGCTGCGGTGTGCAGCTTTTTGTTTGCAGCGTCAGAGAACTGGGTAACGACGCGGACTAGTTGTAGGGTGGTTGAATGCTCCCTGCGAAACCCATACTGTTCGCTGCGGATGAAACCATCAAACAGTGGTACAACACGGGTGTGCAAGAGGCGCTCAAACACCTTCGATAACACGGGCAGTAGTGAGATGGGGCGATAATTTTCAGGGAACATGCGAGATTTTTCGGGTTTGGGGATCATGATTACCCTTGCATTTTTCCACAGGCGAGGGAAGTAATTGAGGCGGAGACATGAGTTGAACACGTCCAGGATGTGGTCAGTGACAACTGATGGGGCATTCTTTAGGGCTGTTTAAACTTTGTACTGGTTTATCAGCTGTAAGCGGTCCACCACCGCTATACGGCACGCGCGGATGACGTCACGCGTTTATCAAACGCTGCAGCTGGCCATCACCGCCGGCTACAAGCAAGTTTAGTTCAGTTTATAACGAGACTCCGAGCGCAACTCTCGTAAAACACTTCTCTTTCAGCCGCGGCTTCTGGATACTTTTTTAGCATGCATTTATAATATTTCATTTCATTCAACTACCTGCGTCCATCTACAATGGACCACGATTTCATTCAAAATTAATTTCGGGCGTTATTGCCTCAAATGCATCCGCACGTGCCGATCGTAATTAACAATCAGATTTTTTCAATAAACGAATGTTCAACATCTTTAATACAGTCCACTTCTTTCTAACAAACAATCCAGCCTTCCTCATTAGCGTCTTTGGAATAACTCGCGATTATTCAAGAGCTTCCAAACCGCAACATTTTTGGTCATCCGGGCCGGATTTCATATTTTCGGGCCCAAAAACGACATCATTTTAGGTCCCCGCGGCACAGATTTCTCATATCTGAGTACACAAGCGACAGCATTTATTTATACACATCATTTCTGGAAAAACCGATCTGAAGTTAATCACGCCCTACGGGCATCATTTTCGTCCTGAGCGACACCATTATTGTGAATCACGTCGCAGTCATCTCGACAAGATTCAGCCAAGCAGTAGACCAGAGACGACGGGACGAAACAGGACAACATTTTCGAGATTCCACAGCTTTAATTGATGGAGGGTACAACATGAGGCATCGGCTGACCGGCAGAGACAGGAGGTGTAGCAGCTCCAAACGGGATCGAAGCCAGCTTCATCACGAATGGATCGACGGCCACGTGACTATAAACTTTACTTATATTTGATTTTTAATAATATTTCACTTAGTGGGTATTTTTTGACACATTTGTATAAACAAACACCTCATTACACAATACAAATTAATAAATGGTTGGCAGCTCATTATCAGTTAGACCTTTAAAGATAAAGATATACTTTGTAACCATTTAGATTCATAATTTCAATAATTTAACTGCCAACAAGTTTGATTAGTTAGAGAGAGTAAGTTTATGTTCAAAACAACGATCGCTAGCTACCGAAACGTATTTAAACTCATTCAAAATTAAGTTTGTGCTTCACATGCTCTATGCTCAATTGCTTTCTAAATATTTTCCCCTTTTTATCTTAAACTGTAATAATGGCCGATGTAAGGGCTCTAATAAAAAAACGAGGCACAATTAAGGCCTCAATATCCCGAGTAAATACCTTCGCGGATAACTTCGATTTGTTAAACAGCGATCCTCATGCGCTGAAAATAAAACTGCGTCATTTGATGGAATTATCCACCAAATATGATGAGATACAGTCACAAATCGAAGCTGAGGAAGCAGACGTTGCTTTAACGAGTGATAGAGTACAAACGGAAGACGATCTTTGCAATATAGAATGTAAATTGCAACACCTGCTAGAGCAAGCTGAGCATATGAACCAAAAACCAGTAATTAATGCAAGAAAACGGAAGAATTTATAAGGGAAGGACCATACGAGGAAATAAAGTATGATTATACAAGTAAGTACCAGTCAAGGATAAAACAAATGATGAAACAGATAACATTTATAGAAGAAAATAAGAAAAAGTATTTATTGGAAAGTAATCCAACAGCACCAACTTTTAAAAGTCAGGTTAAGATACATAAAGAAGGAAAACCAATTAGACCGATTGTTTCTTTTATTAATGCACCTATTTATAAATTATCAAAGGAAGTTAGCAGAGTACTGAAAGAGAAATATGAATTTGGGACAAAATACAACATAGAGAATAATGTAAAATTGATAGAAAAATTAGAAAATGTTAGGATTAATGTAAATACAAAATTGATATCACTGGATGTTAAGGACATGTTTACCAATATCACAGTAAATAAAGTTATTAAGTTAATAAACGATAATAATATGGGAGAATACAGGTATAAAAAGCAGTTGATGAAAGTAATTAAAGAATGTGTAAATCAGAACTATTTTAGGTTTAATAACAAGTTTTATATACAGAAAAAAGGTTTACCTATGGGGTCTTCATTATCCCCTATTCTTGCTGAAATATACATGAATGATTTTGAAAAGCAATTAATAACTTCCACTAAGTATAAAAACAATATAAAATTATGGTCTAGATACGTTGATGATGTATTAGTAATTTGGGAAGGAAGCATAGAAGAAGTGCATGAGTTTATAAATGAGGTAAATAGTAAGGATAAAAACTTACAATTTAAAGAAGATATAGGAGGTAAGAAAATAAATTACTTAGATTTAAACATAGAAATTAAAGATAATGAGAAACTACAGTTTGGGATATTTAGGAAAGAGTCGTATTCTGATATAATTATACCAAGAGAGTCTTACCACCCATATAGATATAAAATGGCGGCAATCAATTCATTTTGTTACAGAGCTCAGAAGTGTTTAAAAGAGACCGAGTCAAAAGATAGGGAGTTAAGAACGATAAAGGGAATTGTAAGGAATAATAATTATAACACCAACATAGTGGATAAAGTTATGAAAAGGGTTAACATACAAAAAGATAAAATAGAACCAGAACAAAAGAATTATGCAGGGTCATTGACATACATAGGTTCACATACGAGAAAAATTATAAAATGTTTTAATAAATATGGAGTAGATATAGCTATTAAAAAATGTGAAACGGTATTTGATAAGATAAGGAATAAGAATATAGAAAAAATTCCAGTATTACAGAAAAGCGGAATTTATAAATTAAAATGTAAAGACTGCAACAAGGTGTACCTAGGAGAGACAGGACGGAAATTCGTATGCAGGTTGTCTGACCACAAACGTGGAGAAGGTAATAGAACAACCAATTCGTTATATGCAAGACATTTCATAGAAGACAACCATAAGTTTGTTAATCCTTTGGAAGAATACGAAATTGTAAAAGTAGTGAATAACACAGTTGAAAGGAAGCTTAGAGAGGAGTTAGAAATATTGAAAGAGAGATAAAGGGTTAGACAATTTAATTAATATTAAAATTAAATTTGATAATGAAGAAATATTTTATAACATGATTAAGAAGTAAATGATAGAGGACAGATAGATAATATTAAGAATTATTTTGCATAGTGCTATTTGGATGTTTTAAAATAAGGGTGTGGACTGACCCACGTGTGTGGAGAGGAAGTGGGTAGTTTAAAAGGATGCACACACACACACACACACACACACACACACACACACACACACACACACACACACAACACTGAAACACAAGGAATTTGCTAGAAAAAATATGTAACTCTACAGATGGTGGGACAGGGTTTAGGGGGTGGGGAAGGGTCATTTATATTATAGCTTGTTGGGTGTGTGAGCATGGTGGTGGAGAGGGGTGAAGGGGTTGTTTCCACTTATTTTGTGTCTATTCCAATCTGACGATGGGCTGTGAAGCTTGAAAGCGCTAATTGGGATAATTTTTACATAGTGGTGTGCAACTGTGATCATTCTGATTGATACTTTAATGGTCGGTCCTACGATCCAGCAGGATCTGTTTTCGATAATGGTTCGGTTCCGAACCCACCGATACGTACTTATTGCGGACATTGAAAAGATGTATCGCCAGATCATTGTTAATCCTAAGGATTCAAACTTGCAACGCATTGTTTGGCGTGATGCACCGCATAAGGAATTGCGACATTACGCGTTAAGGACGGTTACATATGGCACTGCCAGTGCCTCCTTCCTTGCTACGCGTTGTCTGGCTCAAATAGCATATGAAAATAAATCCGACTACCCTACAGCTGCTAAGGCCATAGCAAATGACTTTTACGTAGACGATCTCATAACGGGTTCGGATGATCCGAACGGCTTAGCTGAAATGAAATGCGAGATCGTGAAGTTGTTGAGGAGGTATGGTTTTTCGTTACATAAATGGTTCTCTAACCACCATAAGATTATGACTCTTCGCGCCCAAGTAACCCGTGACTTCAGCAAGGGTCAAAACGTGCGTACATTGGGAATCCAATGGAATGTTGAGGGGGATAACTTTTTATACACCGTTAGGGGTGATGATAATTTAACCGTTTTCAACAAGAGAAGCGTGTTGTCAATCATCGCCGGGATCTATGATCCACTAGGTTTAATCGCTCCCATCACATTTTGCTGCAAGCATTTCGTGCAGCAGTTGTGGTTGGCGGGCACTGATTGCGACGAACCCTTGTCTGGATCATTAGCCAATCAATGGTTGGAATTATACGCTCAATTAGTCTCCGACACTCATTTTGAGATTACTAGGTCGGTTAAGAGTTCGAACAGTTACACAGTTAGTTCATTGCAGCTGCACGGATTCGCCGACGCTTCGGCTAAAGGTTACGCGTGTTTCATTTATGTGCGGGCGGTCTATTCGAACGGCGCCATATCATCAAACTTGTTGTGTGCTAAATCTAGGGTCGCTCCGCTGAAACAGATAACGCTTCCTAGACTTGAACTTTGTGCTTGCTTATTGTTGGCTCAATTAACGTCCAAGGTTTTAAATGCCGTCGCTTACAATTTTGACGAACTATATCTTTATTCGGATTCGATGATAGCGTTGTACTGGATACATCAGCAATCTTCCCGCTGGAAGGTATTTGTGGCCAACCGTGTCACGGAAATACAGCGTCTTGTTAGCAGCAGGGGAATTTGGCGTCATGTAGTATCAAATGACAACCCTGCCGACGTTTTATCGCGCGGTTGCCTCCCTCGTAGTTTGCACTGTCATGCTCAATGGTGGCATGGTCCCTCCTGGTTGGCTCGTGATTCGGCCTCATGGCCGATCAGCGCGTTCGACATTAATACTCCCTGTACTTTTCCCGACATTGAAGAGGAACGTCGCAAGCAGGTTCAAACCTCACTAATTGTCGCGTCCTCAACACATAGTTACATTGAAAATTATTCATCTCTTACGAGGCTTATTCGCGTCTTCGCATATTGCCGTCGATTTTTTCGCAATTCTAGGCTCGCGGTGGTTGATAGAGACACGTCCTTTTTGTCGGCTCAAGAATTGTCTGACACGCTCTTGATTTTTGTCCGGCAATCTCAGAAGTTGCATTTCGACGTGGAGGTTAGGGAACTTGAGGCACACCGGTGCCTTCCACGCAGTAGTAAAATTCTTGCTCTCAACCCATTCCTGAATAAATCAGGCATTTTAAGAGTGGGTGGACGCTTGCAATTCTCCCCACTTAGCTACGAGACTAAACACCAAATAATTTTGCACCCGCACTCTCATCTCACGAGATTAATAATTGAATACGAACACATCTGTTTGTTGCACGCTGGAGTGCAATCAACTTAAGCTTCGCTTAGGCGAAAGTATTGGATCATACACGATAAGTCCTATATCCGCTCAGTGATACATAAGTGTGTCACTTGTTTTCGTTTCCGGGCTAAAGGCGCGAATCAATTACTCGGTCAATTACCCTCTTCTAGGGTCACGCCGTCAAGGCCATTTTCACAGTCGGCCGTGGATTACGCCGGTCCTGTACTTTTGCGCCATGGCGGGCAGCGCTCTAAGTCCACGACCAAGGCATATATCGCTCTATTTATATGCATGTGTACTAGGGCCATCCATTTAGAATTGGTGTCGGATCTCACTTCCAACGCCTTTATAGCGGCTTTAAAAAGGTTCATATCGCGCAGAGGTATTCCCGCGCAAATATTTTCGGATAATGGCACGAATTTTCGTCGTGCCAACCACACGTTGCATGATTGGTACAAATTTTTAACCTCCAAGGAAGTTGAGCAATCTTCTCTGGAGTTTTGCGGTCTCCACGGCATCAAATGGTCCTTTATCCCCCCTTCAGCCCCTCATTTCGGTGGTTTGTGGGAAAGTGGTGTAAGGAGTGTTAAATTCCATTTACGTCGCGTAATTGGCGGTACGATCCTGAATTTTGAGGAATATTCTACTCTTCTTTCTCAAATTGAGGCTTGCCTTAATTCACGCCCGTTATGCGCGGTGTCCGACGATGCTAGAGACCCTGAACCCTTAACACCTGCTCATTTTTTGGTCGGTGCTCCACTGACGGCACTTCCGGAACCCGACTATACACAAGGCAATAATACTCATTTGGGCAGATGGCTTCTGCTCCAAAAATTTACGCAGACCATCTGGAAACGGTGGTCTAGGGATTATCTGCACCAGCTGCAGCAGCGCAATAAATGGCGCACCCCATTAAAGAATTTGAATGTCGGACAGCTTGTCCTCATTTTGAATGACAATTCCCCCCCTCTAGAATGGAAGCGTGGGGTAATTACCAATGTTTTTCCGGGTCAAGATTCCTTAGTACGCGTCGCAGAAGTTCGCACCGCGCTAGGTATCTTACGCCGACCCATCCACAAATTATGCCCCCTTCCGGTGGCAACAAATTAATCGTATGCGTGCCATACGAGGTGTGTGTGTGTGTGTGTGTGTGAGTGTGTGCGTGTCACATTACATGGATCACGCCCGGGACATTCCCCGGGGCGAGCATACAAGTCAATTGTATCATAAGCATTGTAATATTGTTTACGTGCCGCTAGCTATTACTGCAATAGTGACTGTGTTTCATATGTACTATCAATCATTATGGATGTTGTGTATTATCAATATGTTTGAGTGATTCAAATTCTGAGAACCACAAGTGTCATTTATAGTGTCAATTATTCTATATGTGTATTGTATTTTTCAATGTCATGTACCATTGAACTTTGATATGATTATGATAACATTATGTTTCTATTATTTCTATTACTATATATGAAGCAGTGATCAAGATGGTTTCTCTTATATAATTTAAGATTATTATTTACGTTTGTCAAGGTTTAAATATATGTATTTTTTATCCACATGTTATGCTTCAAGAGAGATCATGTTCAGTTATGTAAAGGTTCGTTTTTATCATGATTTTTTATTTGTTGTACCTTTTCTAGCACAGAAATTGTTTTGTTTTGACTTAAGCTTTGTGCTAGATTAATGAATTTTGTTTTCTACAAATTTTATGTATAAGTCTTTAAGTGTATTATGTTTATTATGTCATTGCTCTCTGGCCAGCGCGCCAATTATTGTATCGCTTACGACATGTAAGTCTAATTATTATATTGTTCAATTTAACCTTTATGTACAAAATCGTCCCGATTTTGGCGGGCAGTATGTTTAAACTTTGTACTGGTTTATCAGCTGTAAGCGGTCCACCACCGCTATACGGCACGCGCGGATGACGTCACGCGTTTATCAAACGCTGCAGCTGGCCATCACCGTCGGCTACAAGCAAGTTTAGTTCAGTTTATAACGAGACTCCGAGCGCAACTCTCGTAAAACACTTCTCTTTCAGCCGCGGCTTCTGGATACTTTTTTAGCATGCATTTATAATATTTCATTTCATTCAACTACCTGCGTCCATCTACAATGGACCACGATTTCATTCAAAATTAATTTCGGGCGTTATTGCCTCAAATGCATCCGCACGTGCCGATCGTAATTAACAATCAGATTTTTTCAATAAACGAATGTTCAACATCTTTAATACAGTCCACTTCTTTCTAACAAACAATCCAGCCTTCCTCATTAGCGTCTTTGGAATAACTCGCGATTATTCGAGAGCTTCCAAACCGCAACAAGGGCGGTCGCTCCTATTCTGTCCGGGCCGCAGGCCCGTTTAGGATTCAGCCGTGCGATAGCATGGACGAGATCGGCTTTTTCAAAGGAGGGTGGGGGATCCGTCAAAGGTTGGGCGAGATAGTTTTCGAGGAAGTCCTCGACGCGAGCCACGTGGTCCGCATCGTAGATGCCTCTGTGAGGGGTAAATTGTTCCTCAACGGAGTTTGCGAAGACCTCAGCCTTGCGCTCCGGTGAATGAACAACACCCGTCGGGGAGTCGAGGGGGTGGCGAGT
Source organism: Magicicada septendecula (assembly GCA_034769895.1). Classification (NCBI taxonomy): domain Eukaryota; kingdom Metazoa; phylum Arthropoda; class Insecta; order Hemiptera; family Cicadidae; genus Magicicada; species Magicicada septendecula. The sequence continues at coordinate 128,801,692 of CM068375.1, forward strand.
CCTCTTTTCGCCAAGGAGGCGACCAGTTACCTGCCAGACGGAGGCGTGGTCGACTTCCAGGGATTCAAGATAGTTGTCCCAGCTATGCTGATTGACATCAAGCAGGAGTTGCTTTACGTAATCATACTGTCGGCGATACTGCCGCTTGACAGCGGGATCGCAAGTGTTTTGCCAGCTGCGGTGAAGGCGCCGCCGCTGGCTGATGGCTTCTTGGACGTCGACAGGGAGTTGAGACTTCCTACGATGTGCTGGAACAGTGTAAGAGTGGGTATCCATGCAGTGGGTAAGTGTGTCATGGAGATGTGTGACTTGGCGGTCCAGCTCCCTTCGAGAGGGCGCTGGGGCCTCGGGGGCTGATGGGAACCTACGGCACAGCTCGTCGTGGTAAGAGCGCCAGTTGACTCTCTTACAAGGACGGGCAGGCGGGGAGTCGCTTGTTCGTCGGAGCGTCACAACCAGTGGATTGTGGTCGGACGATAGGGCTGAGATGGCCTCGACCAGGATGGGGCAGACAGCGTCCTTGAAAATAACTATGTCGAGAACGTCTGGCTGGTTGGCAGGGTTGGCGGGGATGAATGTCGGTTCGGCTGGGCCGATGACGAGGACGTCAGGCTTGATCTAGGCGTATTGGGCGAGAGCACGACCGCTTTGATTAGTCAAGCGACTATTCCAAGACGGGTCTTGCAGTTCATGTCTCCGACTGCAACGGTTGGTAGATCGTGGTTAAGGAGCGCGTCAAGCTCCTGGGGGTTTGGCACCACGCCAGATGCGGCTCGGGTGAGTGGCACTGGGCGGTCCGTACGATAGGTAGCGTAAGCTGGTAGGTTAAATCGGTGTTGGGGGCGCAGGTGGGTTTCGGAGAGGAGGACTACGTCCGCGTCATACTCGCACGCGAAGCAGGCCAGCTCAGCTCGCCGCCCGGCTACGCCATTTGCGTTCCAAGTAACGAGTGTGAGAGGCCTAGCCATTACGGGCGAGCAACAAGGACGTAAGAGAGGTCATGATTGTGACGACCAGAGAGTTCATGTCGCGCGCAGCAACTAGTTTGGGCAGGAGATCTTCCATCCAGTCTTGCAACTCCGCGATCGTTAGCACGCCCTCATCGGGCTCGCTCACGGCCGCGGGGCGGCGGACTAGCTGGGGAGCTGGCTTCGAGGTTTCTGGGGTTGCCTCGGGCTTAGGTGGTTGGACCGATGGTAGTTGCTGAGCGGTGGAAGGTTTTTTAGAAGGAGCTTTAGCAGCTGGGGGTTTCTGTTTGGGCTTCGGAGCCTTCGCGCGTTGAGGCGCGGATGCGGGTTTAGATGCGACGGCTGCCGCGAATGACTTGGCGGTGGAGGGAGGCTCCGTAGTAGTAGCAGGGTGTGGGTCGTCACTGGGACGACGAGGTTGGACGGGCGGTTGGCGGGCTGGGGCAGCCGCCGTAGTGGCGGTCTGCTGGACTTTGGTTTGGCGCTGAGGCCGGGACGGGTTGCGGTGCCGGATCTCGTCCATCTCCTGCTTCCGCTCAAGGGCAGATTGGTAGTGTTCGCAGCCTCTCCAGTTGGCTGGATGGTTCTTTTCGCAGTTTGCGCACTTTGCGTCGGCTTAGGGTCCTTCGTGCAAGCGCCCTTAGGATGACCTTCGCCGCAGCGTACGCAACGGGGTGCCATGTGGCAGTTGTAAGAGGCGTGGCCGTACCTCTGGCAGTTGTAACACTGCGGAGGGCCGGTGGGGGTGTTATACCTGGAGACTTCAATCTGGAGGCATAAAAGCTCTCGGAGGGAGTAGATGAGTTGGTAGTCTCCTACCTTCTTGAGCTTAATAAAAAAGACGTTGACCTTCCGTTTTTGGCGGTCAACGAGTGGAATGCAGGAGGTTGAAGTGAAGCCAAGGCTCTCCAACTCCTCGATAATGTCAGTCGGGGCTACATCGTGGGGGATGCCACGAATGGTTACCTTGATTTCTTTCTCCTGAGGGAGACCAAAGGTGTGGAATTGAACGTTTAAGTCAACCAGGGTTTTCTGGACGAAGCGAAATTCGTCGGGAGTCCTAGTTTTGATGCGGAGAAGCTTTCTCTGGTGATAAATATCGATAGGGAAAGCTGCCGCCTGTTTGATGGTTTTTGCAAAAGCATGCCACGCTTTGGGGGCGTCAAGAACTATGGGTGGCATGCGGAATGGTTCAGAAGACTGAGGGGTTGGCTGAGCACCTGGCCCGGTAGTGGGAGCCGAGCCACCACTGGGTTCCGGCCCGCCCGAGGAAGAGGAGAAGGTCCGTTTCCGGCTCTTCACATTTTTCCAGGCAGGGGCGCCGTCAGTGGCACCGGGCACAACAGTACCGGGGTGGTCCTGAGAAGGGCCTGGTTCGGAAGGCGGGCTTGCTGGGGAGTGCTTCTCCATGAACTCGCCGGCGTAGTCCGCCGCCGGGTTGGGTGCTGTCGGCCCTAAAAAGGGCCGATCAGGGCGAAGGGTAGAGATAGGTGCTTGGGTACCGCAAGCGGTACCCAAGGAGCGATCGGATGTTTGAGAGGTGGACATGCCACCTCTCAAAAGCGGGTAGGGAACAGACATCTAACAGAGGGGTAATGTACGGCTTCGTTAGATACCGAACTTTGTGCAATGTTCGGTTTCCACCGTACTCTTTACCTCGGAGGTGTTCAAGGTCGGTTACCACTGGTGGGGCCTTCCAAGGATCTCTCGGGGCAGCGCTAGCAAGGAAGCGAGAGAGCCGACGTCCACTCACCTGAGGAGTCTATCCGGTAGCCGGTTCCCACGCAGTTGCCCAGGTCCAGTCCGTGAGGCAGTCGGCGAAATGCAGGCTGGTCTCAAGATGTCCTGTCCTGTTGCTAGTGGTGTGGTAAAGGTGGCTGGTCGAGAGCGAGATGTTTCCTCTTCAAGAGCTGGAAGCGTTCTCCGACTGTTGCGCTCCGCTCCGCCCCTGAGGTTGAGAAACTTGAAATAAAGCCTACCTCACGTGGTCGGTCGCCGTGATCAGAATCGCACCGCGCTTGGTGCCAGAACATTAAAAGAGTCCCACGCCGTACAAAAATACAGAAATACGTTTCTATTAAAACCAACATACGTGATATGGAAAATAAATTTTTCCTTATAATAATTGTTATATTATAAATAAATAATATTATATTATTATAAATAATTGGTGAAGTGACACTTCACCTACTACCCCTGAATAGCCGTGCCTGGTTAGAACGCGTTTCTAATAAATACATTAGATTTTTTCTTTAATTCACTTTTTAAAATCCACTTTTTGCCAACCGAGCAGTGCCATTACAGGAAGACCGAAAAGACGTTGTATATTGTAACGAGATATATGAGTCCAATATTTCAGTAACCCAAAATATTAGCACATGTCAGAATAATTGAGTCAAAGAGGCACACCAAATGTTTAATCTAAAGTGCCAAGAATGAAACTACATGAGCAACTCATCAACTAGAATAAACTCACAACACAAGAGTTAATAAAACTAATGGTAACTAAAAATGTAATAAAATTATAAGAAGAAAGAAGATGCAACAAACAATGATTGTAACACAGGAACCAACAACCCAATAGTTTTCTGTCAGTAAGGAACAAATGAAAACAAGGAAGAAACATACTACGAGGAAGACACCTAACAACTATGGCATAAAATATAGATTCCAAGAGCCAGTCAACTATAGACTAACATCTTACCCGTATAAACAATAACTAGAAAACTTTCAGATTGAAGAGATAGACAACAACTGACTAAATGAGATGACCAATATACAACTGATGATATTGTAAATGAGTAGGACATCCTATATTATAAAAAGAAGGAAGTAACAATACTGTTAATTAAAAAGAAGCTGTAAATACAAGCATAATGACATGTTATGCACAGCATAAATGTAATGTAAAGGAGTATTAAAATTGTCTCATAATAATAACAAATGTTAGTCAAATAATCAAACAATCATGTAAGATAAGAAAAAGAAATGACTAATAATACCAGTTATCATTAATAAAACTAGACTTAAAAAAATAATGTTAAAAAAAAATGTAAATTTGTATGAACATAAGACATGCATTGTTGCTACAAATAAGGAAACCACATAACCTAAGATACAGGTACTGTTCACCTAAGATCATATTTATTAGTAGGGAAAACCTACCCAAACTAAAATGTTTTGTACCTTAAACCAAGTAGAAGTAATAAGCTTTCTACACATACCAACATAAGATACCAAAAATGAGTTCTATGTAAGAATTTAAGTAAATGAAGTGAACCAAAACCAGCCAAAATGAGATTCACTATATGAGACCTAAACAAAACCACATGATAATGCCAAGTAGAAGTAACAGACTAATACCCATACCACAAGTAAGGTATAATACCACTATTGTAATAGTATAAGAGTATTATAAGCAAGGAAATAATGTATAATAAGAATAATTAATGACACCTGTCATGTGACACCAGGTGTAATTACTGTTATCCAATACTATACGCTAAGGAACAGGCTAATGTATTAAAAACAATAGACTCATTATCCAGATACTACTATTGTTCAACTATTCTAACTAAGTGATAATATGAAAGGACAATAGAATACCAAATAAGAATGAAAATAAATGTGCACCTCATGGTGCAATATAGAGCTCATATTAATAACAGAAATACCAAGGAATAACAATAGATTCTCACTAACAAAGACTCACAGTAGTTGAAACCACTTATTGTTTACAACTGGGGTCATACAGAAGGAACCCAAATACCTTTGATTAAAAATAATATGTAAATACAAGTAACAGACACATAGGCTAAGGCAAGGTTAACATAAGCAATATATTTTGTCATTTGTCAGTAGATTTAAGTAACAAGTAAGTAAGAAGTGTGAGAGGACTTGGAAGGCATGCCCACAAGTAGGTATGAGTGCCATTGAATAGTTTTAATCTAAGAATAAGTACAATTAATAGTGAATAGTGAAATGTGATAATCTCAAACATTAACTCCCTTAATAATGGACAAAGCACACCATGAGTGGACTCAAAATAAAGAGCCGAGTGTTACCAATACAGTGATACGCTTAGATTTCAGATCTATGCTGTAATAAAAAAAGTTATTAAAAGTATAAGATATTTGTGTCAAATCGAGCAAATGTTTATAATCTCCACACCAAACACTCCACGCTAAAAACAACAATTAAAATAATGCGCGAAGGGGGTATGTGCATCAAATTAAAGATCGTCAACCAATCAGATCCAAGAAATTAGAAAAATTTTCAACGATCACAAGACGGAACGGGAGAATGAGATGCGTGTTCCCGACTTTTTATAATCAACTTCAGAGGAAGGCAGACGGCTAATCGTCAGCGTAAAGAAACAGCTGTGCATATGATTTGTGCGCGTCACCGTTGTAAACAAGGCAACTTAACCTCAATTTGTGCTAACATAAATACTGTAGTATCGAAGGTGTTTTAAGTGTAACAGTGTGTAACAAGGATTGCTCAGTGTATAATCCAGAGCAATTCCGGGATTTAATTTAAAATATGAAGGGAGTACAGTGATTTTTCATATTTAATTAAGAATTTAAGAATTTAATCGAACCGCATTACAATAATGCGTGTAAATAAAGCATATAGGTTAAGGCGTATTATCAATATTATTCATTCAACAGTATTAAAGGCAATCCTCAACTTATTTTGAATATTCTATTGTTAAGAATTTTTCAAACAATCAATCAATTATTATGTATGAATACTTAGTGTGACATAACCACACCTAATTAAAGTTGTCATTTATTAAACATAGGTCAAACAACCATCATTCACAAATGATTGAGAATTGTCAACTGGATGAACAATTAACGAAAGTTAATGGAAAATTTCAATGTTATTTATGTTTTGTAATTTAGGAAGAGTCTACTACTATAACTATTTAAATGTTTATGTTTACTATGGATAAGAAACTAAGGTTGTCAAGCTACATGAATACTTGCAACTATGCAATTACCTTTTTGTAGAGTCAAATAAAGATTCAGATGTTCCATTCAATAACACTGTTTCAACATATTATTTTATTGTTCACTTTTTAAATATTTTATCAAGAGATTTTAACGTTAACAAACGTTCTTTAAATCATTTATTGTCGATTGAGTTTAATAATTTTGTTAACCTGGAATGTCCAAAGCAGGCATGGTTATAATTTTGAATGTTAATTATTAAGTGATGATCGAATTGCAATCATTATCAAACTGCCTAATAACGGTAGAGTAAGAGTTCTATTCAATAATTTGGTATTCTGCCAGCTAAAAGAACCCACCCACACACACATGTGGATTAAATAATTTTAAAAATAATTTTAACCAAAAAGCATTTAGTGTTGAGTATGAGTTTTTTTCTCAACACCGCAGAACAATACGAAATATACAAACACAACAAAACACAACCAAACAACATACTCAATGAACAATTACAATTTAAATCCAACATACTATTCGACACAATAATACAATAATACACAACGGACACGGACACAATTCAGAATCTCGCTCCAACCCCCTTCCATCTACACACACCCCCACACACAACCAGTCCCTAAAAAACCGTTACAGATTACCAACGCCTTGACGCTTTCTGCATTTATACCTCACTGATGAAGGAGCAAACTACTCTGAAACGTGCGTATGAGGATATAACAAAAAGTAAGTTTTTTCACAAGTGAAAGTGCATTTAATTATTAATTGTTACTATACTGTACTTTGCAGGCCTAATGTTTAATTTTATTTATTTTTTGTGCCATACTCGTCTTGTCAACATTGTCTATGTTGTCAACTCTTGTTAGTCTTTATTAAAATGTAGTAAATTAATGGAACGTGTATACAATAATAAAATAAATATATTGTTACAGGGACGGTCTCACTGATCGCCATATGGTACAGTGGAAACAAATACAGACACCAGTAAAGTCCCTAATTACCAGCTTTCATTAATCTCACATAAAAATTTGTAATCAACTCGTACAATAATTGAAATTAAATTTGTTCACATGCAATAATAATGTTAACTATTAAGAGTTCCACATACTTATTGTCAGATATTTTGTTTTCATAACAATAGTTAAACTCACCCTATCAATATTTCATTATCTCTAATAGAATGCACTCCCATTACCTGTTTCAAAGTTCAATTCACATTGTAATCAGCAGTCATAATTAGAGCGTTTTTCTTTCCTGTAGTGTACGGTATATCGTGCAGTTCAGTTCTTTTCGTTTATACCCGCATACCGCAAGAATAGAAAGACTATTCAACGCTCTTGTTATTTTACTTTGTGCTTTTTTTTCATGTGTTTATTTATGTGTTTAACGTTTGTTGGGATATTATTGTTAAGTTTAGGACTGCCTAGAAAATCACCAGTGTTGCTTACAACAGGACATTTACAACGCACAAGTACAAGGTCAGTAAACGCTTAATTTTTATGCATTGCTGATTACATGGGAATAAAGCCTTTTAACTATTTATTTTGACAATATACAGTCCACTGCAAATCAAAAAGAACCCCACATTTTTGGTCCGTCCAGCCCGGATAGCATCTTTCATTCAGAATCCAGCACGTTGGAAAGCAAGATTTTTATTAATTATTACGCTCTTTATTATTATGTTTATTGAATTATTGTAACGCTTAAATAAAAAAAAAAAAAACAATTATTTACTACTGGCAAGTATTGCCAATACTCAGTGCTCTTTTCATTTTGTTATGATTTTCTCTTGTTTTTTCATGCAAGCATAGTTTTATTGATTCATTGTGCAGCGTGTGTTATTTCATGTTTTATCTAGCAAGCATAGTTCTGAAGTGTAGTGTGTTTCTTCAAAACCGAACTCTGTATTAGTTTCTAAAATACAGTAGCCATATTCCTTTATTACCATATTACCATTATTACTGTCATCTACGCTATTGGTATTAGAGTGATAAAAAATAAATAAATTAAAATTATTTGGACTGGAAATTACTGAATAGTGGAAGAACATTGTGAATTACAACTTTTACTTAGAACTCTTTTGTTATTTACATCTGAATTTGTTTTTTAAACCGAGTGTATTAATAAATTACCAAAATGAGATTTCCTTCTTTTGTGAAGCAATGTGAACTGATTGAGAATAGGCTTCATAATATTAATAAGCAAATTGTTGCTCTTGAGGTTATTGGTATAGGTAATTTAACTGAACAGCAAACACAAAAAGTTAGTTTGCTTAGTTCCACCGCAGAAAATAAATATGCTGAATTTGAAAGGCTTATAAATAAACTACTTAGTACAACACCTTTACCAGAAGATCTGGATAATGAACAGATTTCAAGATTACAAGATTCTATATCAGACTTAAATATATCTATACAAAGTTCGTGTGCTCCTCTTCTACCATCGCAACCGCAGGAAACCTTGGATCAGTCTCACACTGGTGCACCACAACTAGTTGCACCCACTCCCACTATAAATTTACCTCGCTTAAACTTGGGAACATTTTCTGAACAACCTGAGAAATGGGTAGCCTTTCACAGTCTGTTTGAAAATGCAGTGCACAAAAATGAAACCATTTCTAATGTGGAGAAATTTACATACTTGCTTTCTTGTTTGACTGATGAGCCGCTAAATTTAATTAAATCGTTGCCTGTTACTAATACAAACTATGCCACAGCCTGGCAAACTTTGCTAAAAAGATATCAAAATTCTAGATTGTTGATAACACTTCACGTAAACAATATATTTGAGTTACCACAATTGCACAATCCTTCAGTTAAACAAATGAGGAATTTTCTGTCGACCTACAATGAAAATTATCAAGCGCTCAAAGCACTAGGACATGATATTGCTAGTGAAAGTTTGTTGTTGACCTCATATATTTTGCGTAGATTTGACACGGAACTCAGGACCAAACTTGAACGTTCGCGAGATAATTTACAAAATGTTCCTACCATTACAGAAGTAATTACATTCTTAGAAAATGAATGTTCTTGCAAAGAAGCAGCGGGTTTAACTAATATCATCTCAAAAAATGAACCTTCTCTTCAAACCTCTCAAAAAATCAGTGGCTTTAAAATGAATAAAAACCAGTTTAAACCGCACAAAATAGCGATGGTCACTACTCACACTCAGCATTGTATCTTCTGTTCATCAAATTCACACAACATATATAGATGTGCAGATTTTTCCGCACTTACTGGACAAGAGAGACAAGCTTTTGTTAAAAATAAGAACTTGTGTCAAAATTGTTTTGGAACACATAAGTTAGTCACCTGTAAGTCCATCCACACATGCAATGTATGTCATAGGCGTCACCATAGTCTACTACATTTTTTTGTTGAGAACCGCTCCGCACAACCGCAACAAAAATTGACTCAGTCAAATAAACCTACCTTGTGCCCTTCTGTTGAAACGACGATGAATAAGCAAAACCACTCTGCAGAGTGTCACCAGGATACTACCTTGATAGGTGTTTCTTGCAACCAGAATAACACTGTGTTACTCGCAACCGCTTTGGTGCATATCACATCTGCCAATGGAAATGCAGCAGTTGTACGAGCTGTGCTTGATAGTGCATCCCAAACAACAATTATTTCAGAAAGTTGTGCAAAGACTTTGTGTTTGTACCGCTCTCAAACAGATATTCCAGAACTTAGTGGCATCTCTACAGCCCCAGTGAAAACAAAGGGACTTACCTTTGTGACATTGTCATCGCTCAGTGGGAATATTTTAGCAAAATCTCACCCAGTCATGATTCTTAATAAAATATCATGCAATCTGCCTCGTGTTCAGCTCCCACCAGAAATTAAAGAGCGACTCAAAGGTTATATGCTAGCGGATCCAACTTTTGATGTTCCGGGTCCAGTTGACCTTCTGATTGGAGCAGATTTATTTGCATTGACTCTTAATGGTACCTTTATCAATCTCGGCAAGAATATGCCATACGCTGTCAATACAATCTTTGGCTATGTTGTGCTTGGTCCGACACCTGTTTCACTTAAGTCTAATCCTTACTCAGGCTTAGTGACTCTTTTATCGACGAATGATCGTGATCTGCACGCAACATTGCAACGTTTTTGGTCCATAGATGAACCACCTCACACTACAAAACTCGCTCCACAAGATGAAAAATGTGAAGCTCACTTCGTCTCTACTCATAAGAGAGATGCCTCCGGCAGATATGTTTGTCACTTGCTTTTCAGCGGAAACCCTGCTCAACTAGGTGACTCTACAACTTTGGCAAAACGCCCGTTTAATACACTGGAACGCAAATTTGAATCTCAACCTGAGTTTAAACAGAAGTATGTCAATTTTATGAATGACTACTTAGCATGTGGGCACATGAAACTGTGCACATCTGTGCCATCTCTGAACAAGCCGCATTACTTTTTGCCACATCATGGCGTTTTTAAAGATAGGAAAATCCGTGTTGTTTTCAATGCATCAGCACCATCTTCTACAGGTGTCTCACTGAACCACATTCTACATCAGGGTCCAAAGTTGCACAATGACTATACTGATATAATTCTTCGCTTTCGTCAACATAAATTTGTTTTCTCTTGTGATATCAAACAAATGTTTAGGCAGATATCCATCCATGAAGATGATCAGATCTTTCAGTTAATATACTGGAGAGAAGACACTTCAGTCCCGCTAAAGGTCTACCAATTGACTACTGTCACTTATGGTATGACGTCCTCGCCTTACCTTGCTAATAGATTAGTACAACAGCTCATTATGGACGAAGGAAAAAATCATCCAATTGCTGCTGAAGCACTCCAACAGCAAATATATGTTGATGATGCTCTATTAGGGAGCAATTCTCTGGAAGAAGCTCTCCACCTTCAAGAGGATGTTGTTTTACTTTTGAAAAAGGGTGGATTCGAACTGAGCAAGTGGTCTTCAAACCATCCTAAACTCTTAGAAAATCTCATGCAAGATAATCCTGAGACACCCCTCATGTTACGCACATCGGAACAGCCATTTTCAAGTGTATTAGGGCTAAAATGGATCCCAGATATTGATGTCTTTTCATATGTGATGCACACACCTTCAAGTAATTACACAAAAAGAACTTTACTTTCATCAATTGCGCAGATTTATGACCCTTGTGGTTGGATATTCCCAATAGTTTTTTGGTCTAAAGTCTTAATGCAGCATGTATGGACCTTAGGCTTAGATTGGGATTCTCCATTACCTGATCATATTTCCGAGAAGTGGTCACGATTCGTGAAAGAACTTCCAGAAATAGAAAAGCTAAGGATACCACGTTTCATATCCTTAGCAACTGCAGTCAATATCCAGCTTCATGGATTTTCAGATGGAAGTGAATCCAGATATGCAGCTTGTGTCTTCCTGCGCACAGAAGACGCAGAAGGAGATGTCAACATACGACTGCTGATCGCAAAATCAAGAGTAGCTCCACTGAAGCGTGTGACTATTCCCCGCTTGGAACTTTGTGGTGCGCACATGTTAGCCAAATTGCTACATTACTGTACAGAACAGCTCTCACAACATCACAAGATTGACAACATTTCAGCATGGTGCGACTCGACAGTAGTTCTATCTTGGATACGCACTCTATCTTTTCGTCTCAAGGTGTATGTTGCTAATCGTGTGGCACAAATACAAGACTTAGTTTCACCGCACGTCTGGAAATATGTTTCAACTGTTGACAATCCTGCTGATTGTGCTTCTCGAGGCTTGACACCCACGGTTCTGATGAAACATAGTCAGTGGTGGCTAGGACCACCATGGCTCGCTAAATCAACGCAGACCTGGCCACAATCTATCCTTCATCCAATTTCGGAGGAGTCTATTCCTGAAATGAAACCAAACGTGCTTAATCTTATGATGACCACAAAAGAAGTCCCAACATTTGGATTTCTTTCAAAGTTTTCTTCTTGGAAGACTCTTCTTCATGTAATGGCTTATGTCCTTCGCTTTATAACCCGTTTGAAATTTAAAACCACCATAAGTGGAACATTTACAGTAACTGAATTAAATAACGTCTGTAACCGCATTTGTTGGCTCATTCTGAGACTTCACTTTGCAGAAGACATAGATCTACTCTCCAAGAAAAGGACATGCTCAAACCGCATCCAACGTCTAGCACCCTTTATTGATGATGCAGGAATAGTCCGTGTCGGAGGTCGACTGAAAAACTCTGCGCTTACTTACAATGCCAAACATCCTATTCTTCTGCCAAAAAATCATGTCGCTATTCTTTTACTCATTGATTACTATCATGGCATGTACCTGCACGCTGGTCCCCAGTTCCTCCAAGCAACACTATCTCAACGCTTTTGGATCCTCTCCACCCGCAGTGTTATACGCTCAAGAATATTTAAATGCGTACGATGTTTTCGTACAAAATCAACAAACACGTCTCCGCTCATGGGTGATCTACCAGCCGGTCGTGTTACCCCTACTCGTTGTTTCAACGCTTCTGGAGTTGATTATGCTGGCCCTTACACGGTCAAGTTTTTTACACTTCGCAGGATACAGCCTATAAAGGTGTACCTCTGCCTGTTCATCTGTTCTGCAACAGAAGCTGTACACTTGGAAGTGGTTACTGATTTAACTACAGACGCCTTCATTGCAGCCCTTACGAGATTCATCTCTAGGAGAGGTCTTGTATCAGACCGGTACTCTGATTGTGGGACTAATTTCATAGGAGCTGCTTCTTCGCTCAAAAGATGTTTTCAAGATCTCATGAAGCAACCAGAGATGCAAGATTTTGCTACGAACAACAGTATCACATTCCATTTCATTCCTCCGCGTGCACCTCACCAAGGTGGACTTTGGGAACGTGCCATTAAAGGTGCAAAATATCATCTCACCAGAGTCATAGGTGAACACATTTTAACGTACGAAGAATTTACCACCTTAGTTGTGCGTGTTGAAGCTATCCTTAATTCGAGGCCGATAGCTCCTCTCTCGAATGACCCTTCAGATCTTCAACCTCTTACACCAGGACATTTTCTAACTGGAGGACCTCTTAATGCCCTGATCGAACCTCAACTAACCAATGCACCACTTAATCACATAAAACGCTGGAAATTGGTTCAAGCCTTCACACAACATCTCTGGAAAAGATGGAAAATGGAGTACCTCCACACACTTCAAGAACGGTCCAAATGGATCAGACCTCAAGAAAATCTCAAAATAGGAGATTTAGTCGTTATTCATGAAACGAACCTGCCACCCCTCAAGTGGAAGCTCGGGAGAGTCATCTCCGTATCTCCAGGGAATGATGGAGTGGTACGTGTCGTCAACATGAAGACTGCCGGTGGAACCTTGACCCGTCCTTCTGTTAAGGTATCCCGTCTTCCCATTTACTAAAATCCTCGACCAGTCAATTGGCTACTGCCCCTTATAATTTAGTTTTATTATACTCTTCCAAAGGATCAAATTTGTTCTTATGTTCTTTTAATGTTTCTTGTTGAACCAGTTGGTTCAAAGGGGCCGGTATGTCAGATATTTTGTTTTCATAACAATAGTTAAACTCACCCTATCTATATTTCATTATCTCTAATAGATGCACTCCCATTACCTGTTTCAAAGTTCAATTCACATTGTAATCAGCAGTCATAATTAGAGCGTTTTTCTTTCCTGTAGTGTACGGTATATCGTGCAGTTCAGTTCTTTTCGTTTATACCCGCATACCGCAAGAATAGAAAGACTATTCAACGCTCTTGTTATTTTACTTTGTGCTTTTTTTTCATGTGTTTATTTATGTGTTTAACGTTTGTTGGGATATTATTGTTAAGTTTAGGACTGCCTAGAAAATCACCAGTGTTGCTTACAACAGGACATTTACAACGCACAAGTACAAGGTCAGTAAACGCTTAATTTTTATGCATTGCTGATTACATGGGAATAAAGCCTTTTAACTATTTATTTTGACAATATACAGTCCACTGCAAATCAAAAAGAACCCCACACTTATAATACAATAATCACTTTTCACTGATGACTCGATCCACACTAAACAAAACGCTCACAGTAACTGACTGACAAGGTCAGCCGCTGTAGATTATATAGAGAGCGCAGGTGTTCCAGAATAACTTTCCATCCTTACTGCGGCGTGCCAGCATAATGCGTATTTCAAGTGCTCTCCATAACAGTCTCGAAGCTACTTGAATGCGGCCTTGAGTGAGACGCTACACCTGATTGGCTGGAGGAGAAACGGGTGGAAGGACGCTCTGGTCTTTTCGAGAAGGTTCCATCGTTACAGTACTAACCATAATAGCGATAGGAATAGTAGTAGTAGTAGCAGTAGTTAACAGTACAACATTTTTCATGAAATTAAATAATGCAATTCGAAAAAAAAAACAGTCTTCACTCAAAGATTGCCTATTGTTACGTGTTTCTTGCGTGCGGAGTTCTCGACATTTTTTCAACAACGAACAATACTTGTTTTATTCCGTTTTCATGTCATAATGGAAAAATGCAAAGAGTTGAAACCCATGGTTAAAGTACGTGAAACTTCCGAAAACTGTAATCATCATCATGGTCATCATTTTTACTATTTTTTGTACACAGTTAGGATCACACTCCCAAAGATTTGATGATCGGAAGTGATGATCGCGTCATCATCCATTGGATGGCACGAGATGCAACGTTGGATGCAACGTTTCCACATTAGTATCTAATTGAAATATGGCTGTTCAAGTTCTCATTGCCACTTGCGAAGACTAGAAAATCACAATTGAGAAATCTCAGTTGCGATTCCTCGAGTAAAACGGTTCAAAAGTCAATTCTGAAACTTTATTGCAACATCTGCAGCTTCCGTGTATGTTGAACTAACGTATAAGAACTACCCTATTGAACTGAATTAAATGCTTTTCACTCTAATTTTATCCCTGTTTTCCGAAGTTGTGTAAACAGTTTTATGCGACAGAGATCCCTCCCTTTCAAATATCACTGTTACACTTTGTTTCTTCTAGTCTCTGTACTGTAGGAATCTTTCTCGTGTACAGATATACTGTTGCTCACTCATTGTGCGACTCGTATTGTGGATGGAGAAGACAGTGTATCAATGTGTTTTTTTTTTACTTTAAGTCATTAAATTCCTAGGTGGAACATAGGGCATCGACGAAATTTGTCCAGGTGTTCTGTCCATTGCCAGGGCACTCACCTCCCTCCATGTCTTGTTGACACCAGCCAGCTCTCTTTCCATAGTCCTCTTCCAGGTGTTCCTCGGTCTTCCACGCCTGGGGCTACCTTGCGGATTCCAATTCAGTACCTGTCTAGCGATATTTTCTGGTGGTCTCCTCAGGGTGTGACCGATCCACCTTCATTTTCTTCTCTTTATCTGTTGTTGGATGGGACTCTGACTTGTGGCCTCCTATAGATCTCTGTTCGAGATGGTCTTGTGCCACCAAATTCTCATTACCGTATGTACCTCAGGCAACTGTTTATGAAAGTCTGTAACCTTGTGGTGATGTCCTTTGTCACTTTCCACGTCCCACATCCATACAGCAACACCGATTTGACATTTGAGTCAAATATTCTGAATTTTGTCTTCCTGCGTATATGGGGTGATATCCATACTTGTCGCAACTGTGCAAATCCTGCTGTTGCTTTATTTACACGACTTATCACATCCCTAAGAACACCTCCATCCTGACTAACCATGCTACCCAGATAGCAAAATTCCTCTACCCTTTCTGGAGATATTTTCCTCTAACTCTTCCGTCTAGTATCAAATCAGAATTATTTCTATTGTAATACGCATTTCCTTGGTCTTTTTGTTATTTATCTTCAAGCCTACTTGTTTGGATCAATGTGTTCAGGTGTTAAAATTGATTATGGCGTGCACTATTCAGTCGCAACAACCGTTTTGTATTTTTAGCTGTTCTCATTATAGGTACCGGCCGGTACCTAGGTACATGTCTTCCAAACATATGTCACAACTATAATTGTTATTTCGTCTCGACCAACTATAGACCACGTTAATTTAATTGTTTCCTTCTCAGGCTTTAATTTTTACCCTATACTTCTGAATTCGTTTTCGGTGCGCTTCCTTTCATTCTTCAAACCACGTCTTTCCTGTTCTTGGATTATGGTGTTTCTACAAAGCCAGGTTTGTTACAAGTTTCTTCTTAAGAGAGTCACGTTCCTGGATATCCTCACACGTGATCTTCACTTCCTGTAGTTCCCTTTCCGCCTCGGAAAACCAGACCCCCTTGGTTTCCTTATTTAGAAAGTAGGCAGAGAACCTGTTGGGCAATCTTTAGGCTTATTCGTGTTATGACACCACAAAACCCAATCCTCGTTCACCGAATTCTGTTTATTATCTTATGCACATGTGTGTATAGTTCGCGGTTGTGCCGTCTTCTCTACTCACCGTTTTCTCTGACCCAAAATTTACCTCAAGATCGTCCGGTGTCTTGGTCAGATCTTTTCTGTTCATAATGAGGCATTATGCTGCGTACAGGCTTCCCGTCGAATGTCTGCGCAATAGCGTCTGAGCTTGGCATTGAAGGACGCAGACCGTTTGTTGTAGATACCTTTGGTTAACTTGTATCTCGTTTCCATTCTGTTGATTCTTGACGCGAAGGTTTCTTTCTCAAAGATGTTTGGATCTATCAGTTCGCCTAAACGTTTAAACATTTCTGACCGCTTGATTTTCCCTGCTCCACATCTAGCTGTCTATACGCTGCCTTGGTGCTCGGTGTGAACTCCGTTTCCTCAAAGAAGATCCGGAGTCCCGCCTTTGCCGCTTGCGCCTTGAGGTAGTTGATTTGTTTTGAAGCTGAGCTCAGGGAATCAGAAAAGATCGCTAGATCATATGCGAAGGCTAGACAGTCGATCATCAGGTTTGTATTTTTGCATCCCAGTCTAATCCCACTTTCAACTACTTCCTTCTGTAATAATAATAATAATAATAATAATAGTGATGATGATGATCTTAGAACATACTACGTTCTGGCACATACTTCTTGGTGCACAGACTACGTTTCATGTAGCGTTGTAGGTTTTTATGTGATTCAAGCTGAATCTGGTATGGAAATACCGTCCACTCTTTATACCATACTGTGTACTATGTACAGATGGAGCTACAGACCCGCAGAATCCGTTCATTGTTAAGGAAGGGGGGATCGCGGGCTCTACCGAGAAACGGTGAAACCCTGTACCACCTGTACCATTCTGTACACTAGTGTCATGTATGTGCTTTAAACAAACGTTTCTATAAGAAATAAATACATCCATTTAACGGCACTTTGCGTTTTACAACAGGCTCATCTTAACTGTAAAATAGATTTCCTTAAAATTTGCAAAAGATACGTGTAATTAGAATAATAATATTACTTTATACGTTTGCTAGATGCATCACTTAATTTTTATTGGTCCAAATTTTTGGGCAGTCATTTTATACACACTGCCCCGGAAACTTTGTGTAGTGTGTACAAAATGACTTGAAACTCTCACCATCATCAATAAAATTATTATTATTATTATCATCAATATCATTGTCATTATTATTACGGCGACTGCAGTCAAAGGCATCGTACGTTGAGGAATGCATCAGTATTGTAGCCACAGTTTCCCTTTCAATCACGCTTACCACTGAACGAACAGCTTTCGTTTACTCTCTGCTTCTTATCGTATCAGACACGCGTTTTCACAGTAATTAAATTCTGTACAAAAATATTTTTCCAGTTTGCGAAATAATCAAAGTTATAGCTTCGGTGTATTGTGACCAGGAGACTTGTATTTTGTGTGTGTGTGTGTGTGTGTGTGTGTGTGTGTGTGTGTGTGTGTGTGTGTGTGTGTGTGTGTGTGTGTGTGTGTGTGTGTGTGTTATTTAATTTTTCTGTGGAAACTTTCTCATTGTAATACTGAACGTGTCCAAATGATGAAGTCGTATTTTGATTTAAATGGAATAACTCCTACTGTAGTACCAAGCCACGTGTTTGTTAACCAAATACACTGTTACTCACCGTCTATGGCCTTTCCGTGATGTTATTTCGTGTTTACATGTTTCGAGGAACTTGCCTCATCATCAGAACTTTATAAAAACTAATCTATGTCATCAATGATGACATGTGTCAAAATACTAAAACACAATACGGCATTAAACCATGTACAGAACTTGCTTTAAAAATGAGCACGTCAATGTTAGGTGTGCCTTGCAAGACAACACGCGCCATACTGACGAAATCTAAGTTTTATCTTGACCATATCGCATAGCGGTATCGTACAGTATATTTGATTTATATTGTAATTGGTCATTCAACACGTGTGGCTTGGTATTGGCGTCGTTATATGCTTTATAAATCTCATATTCTTCAAGGGCGTTCAAATAACCCCATTTATTGCAGAAATGAAGGGGTATTAGATTCGAGCTAAAATCCGTGTAACTGTGATTGTTGTCTATAAGGTGCCTGGCGAAATTTGACTTGTTGTCAAAGTTGTAAACTCGTGTAGGGGGTCTATGTTCAGAAAATCTTTTCAAAAAACCTCGACCCGTCTGGCCCACATAAAAAGCCTCACAGTCGTTGCAGACTAGCTTATAAACTCCTGTTTTATTTTCAAGACTGGTATGTTCACGGCTGCGGAGATTATTTAAGATGTTATTACTGGTCTTATAGGAAACAACTATGTTGTTGACTTTATTAATGGTTGACTTAAAAATTCCTGGCATGAAATGCGTATAAGGTGCCGCAATGTACTTGCGTGCCTTTGTTTCGAGGTTCTCATTTCTATTATTTATATCTTTAGTTTTATTTTTGATAGTGTTACTCTTCTTTTTCTTTTGTTTTTTTTTAAATATTATCTATTATTTTTTCGTTATACCCGTTGTTAAACGCAATGACTTTAATGGTGTTTAATTCTTCGATGTAATCCTCGATGCCAAGGGGTATAGACAATAGGCGATGTATCATGCTATGGAATGCAGCTAATTTCTGTGAAATGGGGTGGAACGATGAGGCATGTATGACAGCGTCAGTCATCGTGGGCTTCCTAAATATATTAAAACATAGTTTTTTTAGTAACAAAGTCCTTAGTTACTGTCAAATCCAGAAAATGTAATTGACCTCTAACTTCATTCTCCAAAGTAAACTGTATTTTGTTATTAATGCCATTCAAGTAATTGTAGAGCTTGTCAATTTGACGATTTGTGCCTTTATACACCATAAAAGTGTCGTCGACATATCTACCATAGAACACCACATTGTAATTATGTGTAGGGTTTGCAAACAAGAAAGAATTTTCAAAGTAATTTAAGTACACCTCCGCTAGAATACTAGAGAGTGGGGAACCCATTGCCAACCCCTCCAGCTGTCTGAAAAACTGTTTGTTATGTGTTAAATAATTCTGGTCCAAAATCACTCCCAACAATTCTAATATTTCATTTATGCACTTAGCATTCAGTTTATTGGTGTTAACAAGGTTAGTTCTTAATAGGCGTAAGGTTTCACTCACCGGTACATTTGTATACAAGTTCACAATGTCAAAAGAAATAAGTTTATAGTGGGGTTCAATCATCAGGTTTTTCACTTTTTCAACGAAATCACAACTATTAATCAAACTTCGATTATTATTCAAATGTAAATTGTGTTTTAATATACTCACTAATTTTCTAGCTTCTTTGTAACCGGGTGCAGTGGTAAAATTTGCTAGTGGTCTAATAGGAATCCCCTTCTTGTGAAGCTTTGGCAGACCTGATAAAACAGGCGCTTTAGAATTAATTGGTTTTAAAGAACGTCTAGTACGTTCATCAAAGAGATGTGTACACATGTTTAAGCTACGATTAAGACGTTTTACATATAAATCCGTGGGGTCAGAGGTTAGCAGAGTGATATTATTATTTGCAATGAAATCGCGTATTTTATCGTCATAATCATTCTTATTTATAATAACCAGGGTGTTACCCTTATCCGCCTTAGTGACAAGGGCTTGATCGTCAGATAGTTTTTTCTTTGTTTTTAAAATCCTACGTTCGGCATTATAATTAGTCATAGAAGGAATAGGAGAACGTACGTTATTAAGTTGGTTACGTATAATTTTGTTAAATTTGTTATTTATTATGAACCGTGCTTCATTTTGTTCTTTTTGTTCATTAATTGCTTTAATCACAGTTTCGGCACTAGCAACTTCAGTTAGAATATGCCTTGTGTTGAAGTTCGGCTTATGTAATGGGAGATTCTATTTTAATCCTTTATTTAAAAGATTTTCTTCATCAGTATTTAAAGCAATCGAAGTCAAATTACATAGTCGTGTATGGAATACGTGTTTACAACTAGTATTACTGGTTTTAGGTATTTGATCGTCTATTAACCTTTGTAACTTGTTAAGCTGCGTCGTACGCATATTGTAAACAACTATTTCTATCGTAGTTTATAAATTCCAGATAATGATCTAGTGCAGCTGGATGTACGTTATTAAGTAGTTGTAAGTGTGCTCCATACAATTTAGAATTAAGAAGTGATTTTTTAATATATAACGACCTCAATTCCTCTTTAATTCTAAAAATCTCTGCATGTTTTTTAGCTTTCATATCTGCAATAGACGAGCCTTTAAACTTTATAATAACGTAATTTGGAATAACCTTATTTTTCAAACATGCTTTATTAAATCTAATATGCAGAATGGTCTTATGCAATTGTGTTTTAATATTCTGAAATCTGCGTACTACGTTATCACGACTATTATTATTCATTTTGATTTAAATGGAATAACTCCTATTGTAGACCCAAGCCACGTGTTTGTTAACCAAATACACTGTTACTCACCGTCTATGGCCTTTCCGTGATGTTATTTCGTGTTTACATGTTTCGAGGCACTTGCCTCATCATCAGAACTTTATAAAAACTAATCTATGTCATCAATGATGACATGTGTCAAAATACTAAAACACAATACGGCATTAAACCATGTACAGAAGTTGCTTTAAAAATGAGCACGTCAATGTTAGGTGTGCCTTGCAAGACAACACGCGCCGTACTGACGCGAAAAGATTTTCTGAACATAGACCCCCTACACGAGTTTACAACTTTGACAACATCAAGTCAAATTTCGCCAGGCACCTTATAGACAACAATCACAGTTACACGGATTTTAGCTCGAATCTAATACCCCTTCATTTCTGCAATAAAGGGGGTTATTTGAACGCCCTTGAAGAATATGAGATTTATAAAGCATATAACGACGCCAATACCAAGCCACACGTGTTGAATGACCAATTACAATATAAATCAAATATACTGTACGATACCGCTTTGCGATATGGTCAAGATAAAACTTAGATTTCGTCAGTACGGCGCGTGTTGTCTTGCAAGGCACACCTAACATTGACGTGCTCATTTTTAAAGCAAGTTCTGTACATGGTTTAATGCCGTATTGTGTTTTAGTATTTTGACACATGTCATCATTGATGACATAGATTAGTTTTTATAAAGTTCTGATGATGAGGCAAGTGCCTCGAAACATGTAAACACGAAATAACATCACGGAAAGGCCATAGACGGTGAGTAACAGTGTATTTGATGAAGTCGTATGCCAGAGGCTCTCCACAAATTAATAAATAACAGAGTCTCAGTGAATCGTACAAATGGAAAAGACAGAACAATGAATTTGTGCACAAGAAAAGTGTAAGAGGTTATCCAGTGACAGAGAGGGGATACGACACAGTCAATTACAGCTCTTTGTACAGAGTGTCATGAAAGGATAAATGCAATTTAACCTAATTTTGTAATACTGAATTTAGTGTCAATTGCGTAAATAAATCTGAATAATTAAAATATTATTACATTATGAATTATTATATGAAATATGCATTTGGCATTTGAGAAATGCTTTTTCTAAACAAAGTCAGTGCACTTTATCTAGTAAATTACAAAATAATAATAATAATAAAGAGTGTTCCTTCAAATCGTTTCGTAATATTTACTTATATTTAAAAATTCTATTTTAAATTTTATATCCCTAAATTTCACAGCAAAGATTTACTGTTTTAAGTTAAATGTTAAATTACAACAAATTTTCTAACGATTTCGGCAACAGTAGAAACGCATTAGTAGTAACATGTCATGATTAGTACCGTACGGGAGTCCCAGGAACGTGACCACCTAAATTAATTTGTATGAAACGTATAATAATTTGAAACGAATAAAGGTAGAAAATTAGGAGATCGATAAAAACGTCATGTGACTCATTCTGTATAATTCATCCGCTTAATGATTTGGTCAAGCTTGAACAAGATAAATGTTTCTCGCACGCTACTTTATTCTCTTCACGACTGATGAAATTGCAATATATTGTTACACCAGTTACGGAACGGTCCCGAACAGTCGAGAGTGTCGTTCTACGCGTTTCTCGGCTAGCCGGACAGGTGCATGTCTCTGTCAAGGTCGTATACTAAAGTACCTTGTAGACTATTCGAGTGCTCGTTAACTACACAAATTATGCTGGCACTCCGCCAAAAGAAACAACATCATTCTGAAACATCTGCAGGGTATATAAACAACTGGGCCGGCTTAGTCAGTTACAGTAGGCGATTTCTTCAGTGCGGATCAAGTGATTGTTAAGGAAAGTGATAATTGTGTTATAATAAGTGCGGAATCTTAATAGTTGATGTTATTATTACCTGTGGACAAATTTAACTTGATTTATTGTATGAGAGTACCTTGTTGCTTTCACATTGTGACTAATTAAAGCTGATAATTAGTGACTTCATTGGTGTCTGTATTTTGTTTCCACTGTACCATACGAGGATCGATGAGACCGTCATAACAATATCATGAAAGTTCTTTTTTTTCTTATTACAAGAATGTTACTAAATTTCAGTAACACCAATATGCTGTATGTACTTGGGAAAACATTTTAATAAGAAATATATGTACATCCGTGTAACGGAAGGTTGTGTTTTTCATCTTAACTGTAAACTAAATGTCATTAAAATCTACAAAATAAAATATGTGTAATGAGAATACTATTATTACTGTATAAGTTTGCTAGGATGCATCACTTAATTTTTATTGGTCCAGATTTTTAAGTTGCTTGGTAAACCCATATACACGATGTATTTATCTCTCGAATAAGAATAAATAAAAGCTTAAAATGAGTTTTCCATGAGTTTATAGTCAAGCTCGCACCCAGCTCTGATTCAGATTTTGACCCGTGGAGGGCTAAAAATTAATTTATATATCCAAGACGACAATTACCTACAACTAATAGCCTAAATCCCGCACTGAAAGAACAGAAGTGTTTTCATTAACCCTTGCGGAAGTATTTAAACAGTTTATGAAACATGGCGATGTGCGTGAGGAGATTTTTGAGTTACTAACCTGTCCCAATCAGATGGCAGATATTGGTCCCACAAAAAATCGGACTACATCGGAAGAAAGGTAAAACCCAATTAAAAAATACAATTAAAGAAAGCTTTTGGATATAACTTACTTAATGAAAAAATTTGGTACAGCTACCCAGAAAATGATAATACAAATTGGTAACACAGTTCTTAGACTAGAATGTTTCACAGTGCAATTAAAAATTGTGTAAACAGATTAACCCAGAATGAGAGGAAGACTGGTTGGAGGATGTAGACAAGGATCTGAGAAGAATTCATGTCAACAACTGAAGAGCAGTTGTAACGATCTGAACGACTGGTGCGTATCTGTAAAATGTGTACACCAGATTTTTTATGTGTATAAAGTGTTAGTGTGGCGTGTTTGTCTCACACCTGTCGTTACTTTAATAGTTGTTGCTAACGAAGTTCGTAGCGTTGTCACAATTATCAGTACAACCTACCTGTAATTTCATAGGGGTTTGTAAATCGCGGGTGGCGCCAAATTGTTTATTGAAAACAATTAAATTTGTTAATTAATAAGTTAGTTTGGTGTTTTCAGCGGTGACGGCTGGAGCGTTCGAATGGTTCCCGCCTCTGTACAGCTTACTGTATTGCACAGATAGCAAGAGCGCTAGTTGTCTGTTCTGTGAATTCGCTAACACACACATATATAGTACAACTTCCTATGAAATAAAACAATGGTAACACTCTGTACTGTATCTTTAATTATAGTTTGGTAATTCATCAATTTGACAATAATATTATAATTTACTTTCCAATAAAATTGCTCCGGCTTAAAACATGAAACACAAATCTCAAGGCTGACGAAATTAATTTTGAAACGAGTTATTCTGACGCCATTATGGCTACTGTTTGTACATTATTTATCAACTCGCCCAAAATCTGGAGTTCTTGAGATTATAAAGAAAACATAAAATATGGTTACATTAAAAAAGTACACTACCGTACCTTATCCGTACTTAAATAATATAACGTGTAGTTACAAATTGTTCGGCAGTGTAGTAATAGTTGTTACAAAGTTCGCAAATTAGTGCGAGGTTATTTTTTAGTTAACAATTTTGCTACGTAAGTTTGTTTAATTATTCAATCCTTGAAAGAAAATTATTTTTACTTCATAGTGAGAGTTTTGTATTGATGTGAGAAATATATAAAGTGCTTTTATTCCTGGGATTAGGGTATTTAAATGATACTTATCAGTTCAGAAGGTTGTGATAGATCGTTGTTCTTTGGTAATGGAAATTTCATCAAATTTGGAGGGACTTAAGCTGCTAGCGTCTTCTCCTATATTGTCTTGGGAATTTCTGCTATGAAATTTCGTTTATTTAGTTCCTGGACATCTGTTAATCGTTGAACCTCTTCATCTCCTTCTCACTGGTACATGTTGTTGACTTTTGAATGTTTTAAAAATTTTTTAAAGTAAAATTTCGGTCATACAAAATCTTGCGTCCCTACTACCCAAGCGTCATTTTTCGAGTAAACAAATTTAACGGAAAACGAGTAACCAACGGCCCGTTTCTATGGTAACTGAAACCCTTTGATTGGTTAAGGCCTAGATTAAAAGCATTGTTATCATATTTGAAATTTTTATTCAAATTTACTATATATTTTCTGATTGATTTTATTCTTCTGTCTTCCTTCCTGGGTATTAAATATTATCACTACTGTATTTATTTCCTTTCAAAGATTAAAATAATACCTCATAAGGTCATGTTATATTAGATATTAACTTTTCTCTAATTATGCTGACGTTTGATAATTACATATTTCTTTTAATTTAAGCTCTTATTGTAACATTTTTCTTTTAAAATGATTTATACATTATTTTTGGCTAGTTACTTGCCTTAGATTTGTTAATTTCCTTGTGGATTTTATACAATTTGTAATTATTGGTTTTGACAGTTAGGCATTTCAGATGCACTAGTATCCATTAACTATATCTACTGAATTTATATAAATGATATTTCATTTGATTCTAAAGTATTTTGTTTGATTAGTGGTTCTGTTATTTTCTACATTTATTGAGTTTCTATTGTAATTCGACTTGTATTGTCTTCTTAATCATCTATTTTGCTTTTTTTAATAATATGGCTACTACTCCTTATTCTTCCTCAATAAAAAACATAACATTTAGGCGTATGCTCTGTACAAATTCTTCAGTCATACCCTATTCATAAATATAATGATACAATTATTTTAACATTATTTAGTAAAGTTTGTTTACAACTCAATTCATTAATTACTATTATTAGGGTGTTAACTAACATCACCTTTTGAACAATTCTTTACAATTCATTAGTTGCTGTTGGTTTAACATACCTTTCATTATTTTACTATTACTTTGAGTGAGAAACATCCTCACTTCCTTCAAACTTATTTAATTTATTTTCCCTTATAACATAGGGTGTTTATTAATTATATTCTTACTTCTTAATTCTTTACTAATCCCTTTCTCCATTCCATGTTAACACAAACTGTTTATCTTACATGGGCTTTCTCCCCTGAATAACATCGTATCCTTTATCTATCTCTACTTTAACTACTATTTCTAATTACCCTTAACTATATAATTTTTTTATAAGCTCACTCTTAAATCATTTATTGTTTCATCATTGATTTGTTAAGTGTTTTCTTATCTATTACTATCTTTTTTAATCATACTATCATTTACAATATCTTTTTTCAATTATCACTTTCACCTTTAATTAATTGGTGTTTATCACTGATACACTCATTATTTTGGGGTATTTACACCTTCACTATTGCACTTTTTAACTGTTTACATTAAGTGTTTCTTAGTGGGTAATCCCTATAATTATTTCTCTTTGTCACTTTCTCACTATTTCTTTCATTACAAATTATACACAGTATTAATGATATTTTTCTATAGATTTTACTATATCTAACTCTAATTTTTGGGTTAGTGTACTTTTACTTTTTATAATATTACTTTACTCTTTTGGTTAACACAGTTATACGAATTATTTCATTTATAATAATATTTATTTCCGGTATTGGATAATTATTGGTTTTATTCCCAATATTATACTTGAGTGTACCATTTCTCCCTTATATATTTGTGGTGTTTCTTATCCCTTGGTTTCATTTCGTTTCCTCTTCATTTTTCTTCTTCTTCTCCTTCATCTTCTTCATTTTCAATTGGCTTCATTTTAATTCGGTTCTCCCCGTCTCGTTTGGTTTTACTTTATTTAGTTGTATGAATTCGTTCACTTCCTTCAATTGTCTTTATTCTTCTTTGGTTTTGGTTTTTTCTCTTCTTTGTCGTTTGCTGTTTGTTTTGTCAATCACTTGGGTTAGGTTATGTCGTCGTTTGTCGTGTTACCGTCTTTACATTTTATTTATATTTAATATTTTATTTTATATGAAGTATATTTATATTTATTATCATCTTTTTTATACCTGGTACTGGGGTGGCTTATTTGTGTTGTAACACAGTGCGTGATGACAAATCAATGGAGATGGATTTTGTTGGAGACAAAGCTCATCATGAAATAAACCACATAGGGTAAAGTAAGATAAGATCCATTATGAAGAGAATATAATTTGATTACATATCATATTTGCAGAGTTAAAAATACAACCTAATTTTCTGTTTGTTACTGTGGGTGAGATATAATTTATCTGGATGGAAAGATAGAATTTGCATATATCATATAAATACCCTCAAATGATTTATTTAATATTATTTTTATGACATCAATAATCTTTTGTTGCTTATGTTTGTTGCTATGAGAGCAATTGCTTTTGTTGCTTAAACTTTTGTGCAACCACATATTCTAAAATATTGACCTTCTTGCCATTTTTTCTTTTATTCTATTCACAATATATGGTAGGTTTTGAAGTGTTATAAATGATATTCTTTCATTCTGTTCGTTTATTATATAACCTTTTCAAGCATCGTACTCCCATGTCACTCAAATCATTCTCCATGTTGTCCAACTACATTTTCCACAGGCTCTCTCGTAAATTATCTTTCCATTGGTTTCCACCATTTTATTCTCTCTGTAACAAATGAAGGTTTGGAGGGAAACATGATGAAAGCCAATGAAACTTGATTTTGAGAAAATTCATAAAGAAAGTTTAAACACTCTGCTCTAGTTAACATAAATCTTAAATTTAATTTTATTACATCATTGTATAGCTAGTACCAATGGTTATTAAACTCACACAATATTGTTATAATTGAATATTTTATAAATTTGTATTATTTAATAGAGTGTACTAATTACAAATTATTTTTGAGAAAAGTGATCAGGGTCCAACTAAAAAAAGATGACAGTTCAGTAAAAACAAAACAGGCATAATCAATAATCAATAATTATGATTAATAATGTTTTGTTTTTACTGAACTGTCATCTTTTTTTAATAAATTAAGTTGGACCTTAACTTTAAGTTGGACCTTAATTTGGAATTAACACTTTTTTTAATTTTTATAATTAATTAATATTTTAAATTAATTTTCATAAATGCACTTCACACACTGCCTATACGCATGTACTCCGTAAAAAATAGACTGCATTGTCTTCTCGGGTTAACCTAACCTCCACTCGAAGTTTCGAGGTTAGATTGTGTCTTTACAGCTGTCGGCTGTCAAATCCACGTTTTTTCTGGATGTTCGGCTAACGTGGACTCTCTCTCGTTGTTGATAATAGACTGGCTATAGTTACCTGGTCGGCATTCTTCACTTCGTATTTTTTAATGAGCTCTGATTGGCTAATTGTCTTTATTTCGTGTACACTCGGTGAGATTCGTCAAAATAGACGCTTACCACGGCGTCAGTATCTGGGTTCAAGATTATGATTTGTCGGTTACATACCCACGCGCAAGGGCTCGTCACTTTTTAATTATTTCTTATAAGTCAAATATCTTATCTATAATTACACTGACGATATTTTTATCATTCCCATCGTTGATATTTTTTGATTACGAGCAATTTGCATACCATCATCATATAGTTCTGATTTGGCGTTGATAAAACCGCACTTGGTATAAATTCATAATACTTATTAAGTTATTTAATACTTTAAATACATTGTTTTTATCCCATATTTTCGTGGTGATAACATATTGTTACAGTATTATTCACTTTTCCCTTCTGGTTATGTACTAATAATTATACAATATCTATTTTCATAGGTTCAAGTCCTATGCTTACTGTTACATATTTTGTTTATTAATACTATTATACTAACATTAATAGTTAATAACATTTTATTATGGCCTATGCATACTGCATTGGTCATTGTCACTTCTGATAGTGTTTTTTTCTTTATCTTATGGTTTTGTTACCTTAACTATAGTTTGTTAGGTGAGCTTACTATACTTTAAGAAGTTACATTGTTACATGATTTGTAATCCCTTCAATTTATTCTCATTATTGCTTGCTTATCTCTTATCATTGTTTTGATAGCACTGTTATTATTGTGTAGTAGTTTATTCTGCATTTATACTGATAATTGCGTTGGTTTAAAGTTACC
Organism: Magicicada septendecula; assembly: GCA_034769895.1. Lineage (NCBI taxonomy): Eukaryota > Metazoa > Arthropoda > Insecta > Hemiptera > Cicadidae > Magicicada > Magicicada septendecula. Next base: position 128,830,490 of record CM068375.1, read on the forward strand.
AAGATTAGTTGCATCTAGCTGTCAACATGGTTTATTTATTATTATTGTTATTATTAGTATTTGGGTAGATATAATCCTTGGATTTACTTATTTGAACAGTATTCTGCCTCATTCAATGTTGTTAGTTGAGAAAGTTATGTAATAAACGAATAGAATGAAGGAATATCATTTATAACACTTCAAAACCTATCATAGATTGTGAATAGAATAAAAGAAAAAATGGTAAGGTCAATATTTTAAAATATGTGGTTGCACAAAAGATTAATAAGCAACAAAAGCAATTGCTCTCATAGCAACAAACATAAGCAACAAAAGAATATTGATCTCATAAAAATAATAGTAAATGAATCATTTGAGGGTATTTATATAATATATGCAAATTCTATCTTTCTATCCAGATAAATTATATCTCACCTACAGTAACAAACAGAAAATTAGGTTGTATTTTTAACTCTGCAAATATGATGCGTAATCAAATTATATTCCCTTCATAATGGATCTTATCTTACTTTACCCTATGTGGTTCAGTTCACGATAAGCTTTGTCTCCAACAAAATCCATCTCCGTTGATTTGTCATCACACACTGCTCTTCAGTTGTTGACATGAATTCTTCTCAGATCCTTGTCTACATCCTGCAACCAGTCTTCCTCTCATTCAGGGTTAATGTATTTACACAATTTTTAATTGCACTGTGAAACATTCTAGTCTAAGAACTGTGTCACAAATTTGTGTTATCATTTTCTGGATAGCTGTACCAAATTTTTTCATTAAGTAAGTTATATCCAAAAGCTTTCTTTAATTGTATTTTTTAATTAGGTTTTACCTTTCTTCCGATGTAGTGTGAAACTTTGGTAATAAATCTGAGAAATTTATTTTTAATTGAATTGTATAATAAATGATAAATAATTAAACGTAAAAGGTGTTTATGTATTGAGATTACAGGCAGTATGGATTGTATAAAAGGTTATATTATGTGTATGTAGGCCTACATTGTATTTTGGATACTTAACATTGATAATTCTTATTGAGTACATGATAATAATAATTGATGAAATGATTAACAGTATGTAATTATTAATATTTTATAATGTAATGGTAAAGATATTACAATCAAAATAATTACAGTTTTGAGTGAGTTGATAACAACAATAATATTTTATTTTGATAAAGTAATTGAAGTAATTTAAATTATTGCAAATAATGTATACTTTGTTCACCCAGTGTTTGCAGAAAATATTTCAAGTGAATGACATTGACGAGGGTTGGATTCTATTGTTATCGGTAACATTCCAACGCCCGTTTCACAGCAGTCCGCCAACTCACGTTTCCTGTTCGTCACATTCTGTAGGTACTGTGCGTAGTTCAGTTCCTTCCTTGTTTTCACCGTTGAATAACGTGTCATTTGGGTCTGTATTTACTATTTAGTTATTATTAATAGCTTGGAATAAAACTGTACAATATGGAGACTCTTTCCCCAATAGCAAGGAACAAACGCGGCAAAGTTATACATAGTGCTAAGAGATTGTGTATAGTGAATAATTTTAAACATTTAAGTACAGAGAATCCTACCATAAAAAAAGGACAAGGCCATGGAAAAAGTTGCTGAAATGACCGGTGTTAGGAAGCGGAGTGTTTATAGTGTTATTAATGTATATTTGAAAAACAAAACGTTAGGCTCGAGTTCACCAAAAAATAAAAAATCTAGAGTAGCGGCAGTAGATAAATTGGACGAATTTACAAAATGTGCTATTAGGAGAAAAGTTCACGAATTTTTTTTCAAAAATGAACAACCGACAATAAATAAAATTTTGAGTGCAGTTAACAACGATAAAGACTTACCGGATTTCAAACGGTCTACGCTATATAAACTGTTAAAATCATTGAATTTTAAATTTCATGAAAGAAGACGTAACATGTTTATCTGTGACAGGGATGATATAGTTGTATGGCGACGGAATTAGCTACGCAAAATTAAACAGTTTCGTGAAGAAGGCCGTAAAATTTACTATCAAGACGAAACTTGGGTAAATGCAGGCCATGTCAAAAATAAGGTTTGGCAAGATAAAACTATTAAGTCGCCGAAAGATGCGTTTTTGAAAGGTCTGTCGACAGGACTACGAAGTCCGAAGGGGAAAGGGAGCGCCTGATAGTTGTGCATATGGGCTGTGAAGAGGGCTTTTTGAAAGATGGATTAATGGTGTTCCAATCAAAGTCTACTGCTGACTATCACGAAGAAATGACCGGGAATGTATTTGAAGATTACTTTCGAGAACTCCTACCTTCCCTGGAAGATAACTCTGTTGTGGTGTTAGATAACGCACCATATCATTCAGTAAAGTGTGAAAAAATTCCGAACATGTCGTGGAAAAAAAATGAAATAGCAAATTGTTTAAAACAAAAAGGTTTTAATGCTGATAGTAGTTATCTAAAGAAAGAACTTCTTTATATAGTAGAACAAGAAAAAGGAAATTACGACAAATGTGTTATTGATGAGATGGCCAAGAAGGAAAACAAGACAGTATTGAGATTACCCCCCCATCACTGTGAGTTAAATCCCATCGAGTTGATCTGGGCTCAAGTGAAAAATCATGTTGCGGCTAACAACACAACATTTAAGCTTGCAGATGTAAAACGGCTGTTGGAAGAAGGGGTGGAAAAAGTAACTGAAGAAGACTGGAAGAAGTGTATAGAGCACGTAAAGAAAGAAGAGGCGAAACTGTGGGAATTGGACAACTTAATAGAAGAAATGGAGGAGAGTGGCCCTTTGATTATAAATGTTGGTAATGATGACAGTAGCAGTGACTCCGACTTAGCTATGGAATTGGAATAAACGTAGTTTCCATTGTTGTAAATAGCCCAATGTACGTACATACTGTAGTAGATAGGCTGATGTAAATATTGTAGTAAATGGCATGTTAGTATTATCATAGCAAATAGGCTTATTTTATAATTAATTTTATTGTAGATTTTAGTATTGTGATAGCAAATGGGCCTGCCTATGTTATAATTTTAGTCCGGGGTTCTCCGTACCACAGGTTTATGTGATCTAGGCCTGTGGAAGCCTCTTTCCCCTAGCATAAAAAGAGTGACCTCCGACAAGGTGGAGGGGTTGACGTTTCCCTCGGAGGCTTATTAATACTAACGTCCACCGATCACAAAACATCAATTTATTAGATGCTCGGTAGCCCGTGCGCCCCCCGCACGTCCGCCTGTGAACAGGCCTCTACCATTCGCCAGTGTCGTAATAGGCCAACATTTTCTGCAAACACTCGTTGAACCATGTATAATTAAATTAATTTGAAGCAATTAATTTAAATTACCGTATTGTTCCGAATACAAGCCGCACTTTTTCTCCTAAAAACATGGTCGCTAATTTGGCCTGCGGCTTGCATTCCCGCGCTTACGAAATTCGAAGTTATATCTGACTTCTGGCGGGACGAAAGCTCTTGGTATCTACAGTATGAGTTGTTTACTGCCTAAGCAACAGCAGTTTGCCTGGCTGTTGTTAACTCTGGCATTATGATTTATGATGTATGTTTTAACAGCAAACTGAATAAAGAATAGGAAGAAAAATTGTACGTGCGTGCACACGGGCGCGTGCTCGACCCTTCTGTAGGCGGCAAGACAAAGGATGAGTAGAGGGAGTGTGAGTAACATGTTTCTAAATACCGGGTAAACTATATTGTTTACTGTTGTTGTTTTTTTTACGCCAGTGTGGTTTTCTGTTGTAACAGCGACAACATCGCTTATCTGTACTTTGTTTTCATTCGGCGTTTTTGTAGTAGTGCATTTGCGGTGTGAGTGATATTGTGGAGACTAAAGGCATGCAGTCAAATCAAATTCCAAAAAATAAACGTAATATGTACGATGCGAATTATAAATTAATTGTGATACAACACGCAGAAAAAACATGCAATCGCAAATTCGCAAGAAAATTCGTTATTGGTGAATCCTGTATTCGACGATGGAGAAAACAGTAGGAACGGCTTTTAAAAGCAAATACTGCGCGACGAGCATTTACAGGACCTCAAGTTGGGCGTTTTGTAGCAGTAGAGTCCAGCGTCTGTGAATACATACGGCTTTTAAGAAGGCAAGGACTCCCTGTCATTAGACATGTTTTAAAATTGAAAGCTTTAGAAATCGCAGAAGAATTAAAAGTCTCTGGTTTCAAAGCCAGCTTCGGGTGTATAAGACGAATGAATGCTGCGAAATGGATTTGCGCTTAGACGACGTACATCACTTGCGCAAAAACTACCGAGTGACTACGAAGAAAAACTCCTTCAATATCAGCGGTTTGTCATTAATTTATGTAAGAAGCATAATTATTCACTTGAACATATGGGAAATGCCGACGAAACGCCCGTATGTTTTGACATGACCTCTAACTTTACGGTGGACCAAAAGGGAACCAAATCTGTAACAGTAAAGATACGGGAAATGAAAAATAACGTGTCACTGTAATGCTTGCTGCATTAGCCGATTGACGAAAACTTCCACCTAACGTAATATTAAAACGGAAAACCATGCCAAAAGAGAAGTTACCATCGGGTGTAATTTTTAGCTGTCACGAAAAAGGTTGGATGACAAACGATCTTATGGTAGATTGATTAAAATGTGTATGGAATAAACGCCCAGGAGCATTATTAAAACGATGCGGTTTGTAAGTGCTAGATTCATTTCGTGGTCACACTACGGATGAAATAAAAAAGCTTCTTTACAAAGAAATGAACACTGATATCGCCGTTATTCCAGGAGGAATGACAAGTGAGTTGCAGGTGATGGATGTTATAGTGAATAAGCCTTTTAAAGATAACCTGCGGCGTTTATACAATAACTGGTTGGTGGCAAGAAATCATCCTTTGACTCCTACAGGAAAAATAAAAAACTATCCATAACGGAACTCGGCAACTGGATTAAGAGTGCATGGGAAAGCATCCCACCAGAATTCATAATTCGTGGTTTCAAAAGGTGCTGCATATAGAACTGCATGGATGGAATGGAAGACGATGTCATTTATGAAAAGGACGAAGCGACTGTGTCAGCGACAAGTGACAGTGAAATTGAAGACAGTGACAGTGACAGTGATTAAGTATGGGAATATTTTATAGTGCACAAAATATAAACTACTGTACACTACTATAAAATATCTTAACAATAAAAAAGTATAATTTTTATAAACGGTTAGTAATAATAATAATTAATTAACAATAGTGTACTTTTACATGCTATTTCTTTCTTCATCTTAATAAAATTTAGTAATTTTTATTCAAACGGTGAGTTTATACTTTTTGCAAATTTTAACCTTTAACCTACGGTAATTTTTGAGGTGCGGCTTGTATTCGGAACAATACGGCAATTGAAAAGATGGATTTTGGATAATGATTTCCTAATAAGTATAAAGCAGGAATTGATTTCAATAAACGGGTGTTAGACACAATAAGGGTTTCAGGAGTAAAATGATATAAAAACGGGTAAGTAGCAGTGACACAGAAGCGAGAGTGAAAGTAGGTAGAGGGAAAGGGAGTAGTGAAAGTAAATAGTGAATATGGGAGAAAGGGTACATAAGTTTTGTAGTAAGGATAAAGGTGTAGGGAGTCCACAACGTAAGGCGTTGCGGCGGGTCGTGAAGAGTTTTAAATGGGGTTTGGCGGAGTTACCTGGAAGGGCCAGGAACTAATAAAGGCGTGAGTATAGGGTAAGGGAACACATCCTATGTACAAAAAGGTTATAAGCTGCCCTATTCTGAAAGAAGAGGTTCAAGTAGAGTTAGAGAAAATGGTGGAGGGAGATGTAGTTGAGAGGTCGGTGTCAACCTATTTAAACCGTTGGTAGCTGTCGATAAAGAATAATGGGAGAATGAGGTTAGGTCTAAATGCCCGTAATATAAAACAGATTATTATTCTTGAAAGGGAGTCACTCGTTTATTGATAGATGAAGATATGAAATAGTAATTCAGAATAGAAGGTATTACCGGTATGTAACAGTTGGAAGATTTAATTGAAAAAATTGAAATTAAAGTTGGAATGTTTGTAAATCTTATTCACATTCAATGTGAAAGATTTATGTTAATTTAATAATGGTAATATTCATGTTGAGTGTTTATTATGTTGTATTATGTTTATCATGTATGAAATATAAGATGTTTATTGGAAATATAATGATGTTAATAATATAGAATATGTAATTGATCTTATGATGTTATTAAATGATTTTGTGTTGTTTTGAAGAGTATTATGTAGATGATTAATAATTTTTTCAGAAAAGATATAAATAGATAATTTGTGATAATGTAGTCAATTTAAATGTGTCTAAGAGGAATTTTAGTAATGAATCTAAATATTTTGAGATGTGAATTGGGTAATGAAAGATATTTGTAATGGTGTAATGGGAAGTGGTTATTTAAATAATTCTGGTTGGAATCAGGGAAACATTTTGAATTTGGGATAAGAATTAACGAGAGAGGGGCATACAAAATGTTGGTATTAAAAAATTAAGATGTATTAGATTAGGTTAAGGATATATGTGTATTAGGAGTTAAGAAAAAACCAGTGCTTTTTTAACGCAAACCAGCACAGCTAAGGGGAGACCACATCAGTTCTGGATATGGTATAATGCACGGCCATTACTTACTATTGTGATTTGATGTTCTAGTGTCTGGTGATGCTATGGCGGCGGTCATCGTGTGCTGGCCCACGCGTCAGAGCAGGGGCGTCAAGTGCCTGTCTGGCCTTGCGGTGTTGGGATCTCGAGAGGGAAGTCCAGTAAGGTCATTCAGGTGCGGCAGCAGTCACTGGATCATGCCCATGAGTTTTAGTAAAATGTAAAGGGGGTTATGGCGCCATATCTGGACTGATCCTTTTAGGAAGTATGTGAGTGTCAATGAGTTTTTATGCTTCGGCATAAAACCTCTCATTGAGGGGGTATTGTAACGGTACAAATATTACCGTCCCGAGACATATTGGGAATAGTAACATTTTCTTTAGTAATTGTATTGGGGAAAAGTTATTAGCTACAGAATCGTCGATCGAGCGGTGGAAGGCAGCTATTTTTAACAACATGATCTTTGGACTTTGTATTTTGAACAAAGCAGCACAATGCGTCATTAGCCGAGCCCAACATACGTCACGTTGGAATGCAGGCGTGTCAGCTATCCCGACGGATCGACACCAGCAGTCTGTCTGCGTTTCAGTCGAGAACCAGCTACCGGCTCAGGCAGATCTCTTTACCGTCTTGGGCCATACGAACGTAATTTCGGGTGGGCAGCCCGAGTGTTAAATTTCGGGGTGCCCACCGGCTAAAACCCAGTTGAATTCATACTCTCGTACAGTACGGCCGTACAAGTTCCGCGGACCAAATTTACGGGCGCGCCCAACGCCAAAAAGTGTAAAAATGTGAATTAACAAAAATTCAAGTGGGCCCATTATTAAAATATATTTAAAAAATGTAACAATATTGAAGTAAACAGTGTTTTTTAAATACAATAGCAGATTACAAGTGACTCGAATCAGTGACGACGGACAGTGAATTAAGATATGTGAAAAGATCGAAAGTGCATATCTAAATGGCTTGACGTCTCCTGGACAAGTCAACTAAGTAACAAATGGGGGGTAAACAGATTTTTATTAAAAATTAGAAACAAAACCAACAGTAAATTGTGATCTCATAAGGGCATGGGGTGCGTGTGTGAATGAAAATTACATAATAAATAAGAAGCGCTGGTTTGCGGTAAATAAATTCAAGTTTACGTTTAAATTTTTTTTCTATCTCTGAATTTATGTACAATCAATAATATAATCATATAATCAATGTATTGTTTTATCGTTTAAATCGTATAACAGGTGTAAGAGAGGGAGAAAGAATATTTTTGTTTATGATGGGAATGAAATGAATTTAAATTGTTTTTGAATAAAGTAATTGAAGTAATGTAGTAATGATGCAATGAAGAATAAAAGAGGATAAATGTGTATGCAAATAATCAATTTGTTTTCTTCAAATAACCATTCTGCTCTCTCTCTCTCTCTCTCTCTAGCTCGTTCAAACGAACCTTGGTAAGTAAAATATGCAGTTGGCAATAGTTTCAAGATGGTGTCCGAAAGTGCAAACACAGCTGATATTTGTAACAAGAGTAAACAAATGTTACAGATGCTTGAGTTCTGAAGAAATTACGTATCAGCTACAATGGTACCACCATCTCAGATGGATTAAGACTATCCTCAACCTTTGTGAGGAAGGACTGTACTTTTGGATAAAATGTCTGTAGGTCGAACAAAGAGCTAGCTAAAAGCAGCTGCGATCTGATTCCTGTAAAGAAATTGTACTCTCGCTGCGAGGGGCCGAGGGATGTCTATAGTGTTATCAAAGTCTTTCTTGTCAATATATTGTCAAAGTCATTTTTCTTTTTTAAAATCGAGTCTTGATTTCTTTCTTTCCATTTGTCTTTTGATTTCCTGAACGACTATTCTGTTCACGAATATAATTATAAATTTCTCAGCAAAACATTTCTTCCTTAATATGTTTGTGTCTCCTGTTTAACACCCACCATTCTGATCCATGTCATAATGCTATATTCCACACAGGCTAGTAAATAACTACTATAGCCATCAGGTAGGTCAAAATATTTTCAAGGAGGGGCAACAATTTTCCAAAGGAGAAAAATATTTATAACACATGCACATATTAGTTTATAATTCTCATATCATAATAGAAATAAGTACACAGATTGTATTAATTGCTTTAATACAACAACACTGCCCAGCAATCCACAGGAAGCAAATCGATGTCCACCTTTTCGGCTTGCACGCATTGTGTTGGTGTGGGTTTCGGTACTTTCCATTTAAAAAGCGTGCAAACATAAGAAAATAAACATGAGTGAGGCCAGAAATAACACGAATTTTGTATGTGTGTGTCTGTCCTGCCGGCCTTTATATTGCGGTAATCTCAATAATAAAACTTTGGAAAAGTAGTAAACATTGCATAATTGAGATATGCTTGCCTGCCAGGAACGATATATTTTCACTCATACGTGATTTAAATTAAAATGAAAAATATAGAATTTTGTTAAAGTGAAATGAAATGTTTCCATATAACCTACTCTTTGTTGTCAATAACGTCGTACACATACAAAACTTATAAAAATTTACCTCCTCCATCATCAACTACCATTTTAATTTATAAAAAAAATTACCCCCTCCACCCATTCAACTACCCTTTTCATTTATAGATATTTCATCTACCTTTCTACATTGGATTATTATGACCTTCTTTTCAGGATACTTTATTTATCAAAATTAAACACTTTACTCTTGTTAAAACATAAAATGTTGCAGGTAAACTACCTCTTTCCCTTAACCAATCTTCACCAAAATCAATAGGCCTTGAGTCCTCTACAATTGAGGACTGTATGCAAAAAATTATTTGATTCTGTTTGAATTTGCGGCTGTTATCGTTTGCCATAGAAAAAATTCTACACACAGACAATTTTCGAAAAATGACGTTTTCATGTTTTGATGGTAGTACAATCTGAATCTGCCGTTATCTCGAACACGATTTTTTACGCCATGACCATACTTCCATTTTCTTATGGAACATGGAAGTAAAAATTATTCCCTCCCCCTTCAACTACCCTTTTTATTTATAGACATTTCATCTACCTTTCTACAGTGGATTATTATGACTTTCTTTTCAGGATAATAATAATTTAATTTATCAAAATTAAGTACTTTGTTCTTGTTAAAACATAAAACATTGGAGGTAAACTACCCCTTCCCCTTAACCGATCTTCACAAAAATCAATAGGCCTTGAGTCCTCTCTACAACTCAGCCACATACGCAAAAAATTATTTGATTTTGTTTGAATTTGCGGCAGTTATTGTTCACCATATAAACAATTCTACACACAGACATTTTTCGGAAATGACTTTTCTTCATGTTTTGATGGTAGTACAATCAAAATCAGCCCTTATCTCGAACACGATTTTTGAACATGCGTAGAAAAACAAAAGAGTTAAGTGTGACTAATTAGGCAAGTCTCCAAAAGAACATGTAAAAAAAAAGAAGAAATTAACATTATGAAAATATATGAAGGCACTTTGTGGGCAAATATATTGCAAATTTTTGTGTGCAAACTGCAAATAGGCATTCATTTTTCACATCTATGATTGTCTCAGGCTTGTAGTAGATGGTGAAATAAGACAGTGTTTATCCCATTTATCCTGGCTCCAGAGACCAAGAACCTTAAGTCAGAGTGGTTCTTACTAGTTGTGGCTCCATAGCATCCTAAAATATTTCGATGGAATCTATCACACACACACACACACACACACACACATACTCGTCTCTCAGCATTAGTGGCACTAGTTCATACACACGTACAAGTGGCAACGTCAGAGTTAAACACGCTACAACATAGATCTTTTACCTCTGATTTTGACAATTTCATTAATTTTTTTATACACACCAACTTATTATGGATACACTCGATATCCATTGTTGTGGCAACCGTGCCACACTTATTATAATTCGTGAACTCCATACACACGTTGCCACAATACGTTCGTATCCATGTCGTGTGTATACAGCGTTAACAATTTTCTTCGGGCAAAGCGCGCCAAAACTCACTCATAACAACAAGACACTTGCAGCTTGTAATACTGCTGATACTGTGTTGACAGTCTACCAGAATTTTTTTCTCATTGTCATGCGGGTCTTTGCTTAGTTTGCGTGGTATAACCATTACGCTTAATTTTCTTAAAATTTTTCCAACGAATAAGAGCAAATGTTTTAAAATATTCTGAACATTACTGATTAATAAGCGCATTGTGTTTTGCATATTTTTATTTATTATTTAATCTTGTATTAAATATAACAAAAGCTTATATTGTAAAGTACAAACGAAGAACGTATTTTAGTGGAAAGGGTGCAATTATTTAAAATTATTAAATGTCACTATTACTTTAACGACTCGGAACACTAGGTTTTTTATAAGTAAAAGCAAAAAGTTTTACCTTACAGGCTGTAAGGTAAAACTTTTTGCTTTTACTTATAAAAAACCTAGTGTTCCGAGTCGTTAAAGTAATAGTGATATTTAGTTAAGAAACGGACACGTCATGGACAACGAAATCCAAGAATTTAAAATTATTGTTTAGTTAGAGTGTCAATGACAACTATATTTTTAGATAGTTTTCCGTATAAAGAAGTCTATGCAGTTTTTGAATAATATAATAACAATTGTGTTTTTGTCCCTGTTGTTTTATTATTACAACGCTAATAAGTTACAGAAAAATATTCTCATGATTGAAAACTCAGTGGTACAACGGCAGTAGCTTACCGGAAATTTACACTTTAGTTTAGATTCTTTAAGTTATATCCAATTTTCAGATGAAGAGCGTAAAATTTTGTAACTAACTGGTGGTTTGGTTGGGCAATAACGCCAATTTATTGAGAATGTTTAAAGTTATTTCAATGAAATGAGACACAAATTTATTAAGAATTCCTTTTATTTAATATTTCAATAAACTCAGAAACAAACTTTATTCCCACCAGTTTTGCACTGTTAGTCGTCGGTGATAAAAGTAGCCTAGGTGGTTGCATCGTTCTTTAACAGTATTTCTGTGTATACGACGTTCTTTGTATATGCCGTATCACCATCTTGGCATAGATCGAGTCTACACTGCAGTAGGCCTACTCTGTCAAAATCCCCTGAAAGTAAACACAGCTCAGCTCTGGTTGATCAGGTTGCAGTTGTCGTTTAACGGACACTCAATAATTCGGGTTTGAGTTTCTAAACACATTATTTTATTTTATTTATAAAATTATTATTTGAAATAATTTTCATTATTTCCATCCAATTAATTTTGCAAAATATATGGTTAACAACTGAATATTTCTTGCATTATAAATCTGCTGGGAATATTAAAAATATTTCCATCATGCTGTGTTTCCATCACAGGAAAAGTTCTGTTCCCCAATCGAAGGTTCCACTCCACAAATTGTTGTTCATTAGCACTGGTATAACGTCTCCCTTGTCAAGACATTATAAACATCGGGAACCAGTTCAATTGTTCGTTGTTAATTAAACTAGCTGCCATTGTTAGTAAAGTTTACTTACCAACAAATTATAACAATGTATAGATCAGGAATTAGTCAAGGGTTACATAAATTTATTCACTCTCTGGGTATTAGCGAAAACATCTCTATATTCTTATATTTTAACTAAGTATAAAAGTAATAGCTTTAATGGTCATCCTTTAATTTTCGCTTACTTTACTTCGCTTTTAAAAGAAAGATTCTAATGATTCCTGCATTAAATATTCTTTAAATTTTTAATTGTTTACTCTTTTTATCTCAAAAACATTCAACTATGTATTATTTCAAGTACCACGGATCCGGGTCTCAACTTTTTAATATTCTAATATATCACAACTTCATCCAAACTATTTGAAGAATAGTTCGGTATAAATTTTAAGAATTACTTTACCTCTAAACATCGTAATGTTATTACTATATCATTACAGTGATTACAAATATTTATATGTTAATCTTTAAGTTATTTAAAAGTCTTTAGCGTGAAACTTTACTGTTCTTTTTGTTTCGTTTTATTTAAAAAAACCAGTTATGCACAAATGTAAAGATTTAATATCACCTGAATTGAACGTGAATTAGCTGTGGGTATCCGTGATGGTCTTCTACAATAGTCTTCTTGGGTGAGATACGATGTTCCTCTTGATGCTCCATTTGGTTTATTGTTTGCGAATTTTTGTCTAGCTCATGACGATTGGATTCTGCTACGAGAAGTTCATACGGTTGTTGTTGTAACTTTTTTCTACTGGAGTCGGTTGTTCACATTTTACATTTTAATTTTCTTATTTTAGCAGCACTAAAATATGGTAAGGAACATATCTTACCACTTACTGTTTGTTAAGAAATGTGTCGGCTAATTTTTTTATATTACATATTAACAATCTTTGCTTCACGCACTACATTACTAGTTTTCTTTTTTTTTTTCCAACGCTACATTTGGTCAAATCAAAATAACAACTAACGTGATATTGTATCGTAGTTTAGAAGTACACCTAAGTGTAACTTGACAACACATTTTTGACATCCTTACATGTCGATGTTTCTCCGGCGAGTGGCAATTGTTTAGCGGCAAGTGGTCTGTATGCTGTCGCGGTTTACGCGTTGAGAAAGTAGTTCGTTCCTTTAACAGTATTAATTATTCATTAACTAACTAGTAATAATTTATTCTACCTTTTTGTTATGAGTTAGGTATTTCCTTTACTATTAATACGTTTTTTATTTAATCAAAAGAATGATTATTTTTCGCTTAATAACATCGTACTTTGCGTGTTCGTACTGGACAATTTGCACGTTGGTACAGGAATCTAGGTAATAAGGGGTGGATTATACTCTTACTGGTTATAAGAACCAAAAATTTAATTTGTGCTATTTAAACAAAAATTTTTTTTTTAAATCGTCACATCCTCCTGCACTTAACGATGAGGACGGGGCGACGGGGTAATAAATGAAAACTACAGTGATATCTTTTCTTTCGTGAAGTTCCCTTTCTCTTGTTTCTTAACTACTACCTTAATACTATTTACATATAAATAAATATTACTTATTTATCTATTTATTACTCTTAGTTTCCGTAACTTCACAATATCGTGGCCCGACTGATTACATTTGCATACTCTAACTCTGTCAGTTAGCTTTCTGCACATTCTTTAACCCTTGAAAAGAACTTTCTTTAACACTTGTAAAGAACTCTTTCAGCGCGGCGCCATTGTGACTGTGTTACGTATTTATCCCTATATCTCTTAATTCTACTACAGTAATCTAAAGTTGATCCCATACTCAACCTTAGATCCTTTCTTAATACTAATGTCTTATTCTATGGAGACAAGCGGAATTTCACGAAGGGGAATCTTTATTTACTTTTAAACAATCAGCTGTTACAATGCAAGAGGGGTCAGACACTTTACACTAGACGCATTGTATTATACACAGGGAGGTTTACTATTGTTTACCAATGCTGGCTTTCATAACAATAGGGGTCGCTTACTACAATATTCAACATGATTGTCTCCTGCACGAACGAGTTTGTCTATTACTGGCAAGCTGGGGGAATTATTTTTCGAACAGGCCACGACCGGGTGTTTACACGATTCAAATATACTTTTATTATTTTCTCTTTACTTATTTTACTACTACACTTTACACTTTTATTACACATTATTTTTATTTAAGCTATTACTAAACCTTTTTATTTAAAGTACTTATTATTTATTTTATATCAAACACTTATAAAATTTGAATTCGTTTAAACACACACATATATATCTATTATTACACATAGAATCTTATACTAATTAAGCAAATTAAAATTATCTCAAATCAATTCAATTTCCTGTACTGCTAGATATTATCAGTCGCAACAAAATGATAGTATTATTTTGTAGTGGAGAGAAATTTCACACACGAAGAGTTCATTGCTTTTATAATAGCACAACGGATCAGCTGTTTGGAGGAGTCTTATTGTTTGCGTATGGGTGGTTTAACAAAGGAGGGTGATTCGGACAATCTCAAACACGATTATTTCCTGTTCTGAACTGTCTGTTATGTCCGCGAGGGAAGGTTTGTACGGGATTCTCTATACGTACAAAGGGGGAGCGTACATTTCTCGACACGTATTTAACATGAAACTGCCTGTCAATACCGACAGGTTTAAAATGGAATATTTTTACCAGCAAGAACTTGTTTATTACGGTAATGTCCCAATACTAATATTATTATTTCTTAATTAAAACTTTACTTATTTATTTGTTCACAATTACAGAGTGAATAAATTTATATATTCTACAAAGTTACTGTTAATTAATTATCACAATATAAACAATTATTTTTAAAAGATAGCAGAGTGTTACACAATTTTATATGTGTCACTCTGTACACCATTAACTTTTTTACAAAGCAGAGTGGCGCAATTTTATAACGTCTCTCTTGTCAAGACATTATAAACATCGGGAACCAGTTCAATTGTTCGCTGTTAATTAAACTAGCTGCCGTTGTTAGTAAAGTTTACTTACCAACAAATTATAACAATGTATAGATCAGGAATTAGTCAAGGGTTACATAAATTTATTCACTCTCTGGGTATTAGCGAAAACATCTCTTTATTCTTATATTTTAACTAAGTATAAAAGTAATAGCTTTAATGGTCATCCTTTAATTTTCGCTTACTTTACTTCGCTTTTAAAAGAAAGATTCTAATGATTCCTGCATTAAATATTCTTTAAATTTTTAATTGTTTACTCTTTTTATCTCAAAAACATTCAACTATGTATTATTTCAAGTACCACGGATCCGGGTCTCAACTTTTTAATATTCTAATATATCACAACTTCATCCAAACTATTTAAAGAATAGTTCGGTATAAATTTTAAGAATTACTTTACCTCTAAACATCGTAATGTTATTACTATATCATTACAGTGATTACAAATATTTATATGTTAATCTTTAAGTTATCTAAAAGTCTTTAGCGTGAAACTTTACTGTTCTTTTTGTTTCGTTTTATTTAAAAAAACCAGTTATGCACAAATGTAAAGATTTAATATCACCTGAATTGAACGTGAGTTTGCTGTGGGTATCCGTGATGGTCTTCTACAATAGTCTTCTTGGGTGAGATACAATGTTCCTCTTGATGCTCCATTTGGTTTATTGTTTGCGAATTGTTGTCTAGCTCATGACGATTGGATTCTGCTACGAGAAGTTCATACGGTTGTTGTTGTAACTTTTTTCTTCTGGAGTTGGTTGTTCACATTTTACATTTTAATTGTTCTTATTTTAGCAGCACTAAAATATGGTAAGGAACATATCTTACCACTTACTGTTTGTTAAGAAATGTGTCGGCTAATTTTTTTATATTACATATTAACAATCTTTGCTTCACGCACTACATTACTAGTTTTCTTTTTTTTTTTTTCCAACGCTACATTTGGTCAAATCAAAATAACAACTAACGTGATATTGTATCGTAGTTTAGAAGTACACCTAAGTGTAACTTGACAACACATTTTTGACATCCTTACATGTCGATGTTTCTCCGGCGAGTGGCAATTGTTTAGCGGCAAGTGGTCTGTATGCTGTCGCGGTTTACGCGTTGAGAAAGTAGTTCGTTCCTTTAACAGTATTAATTATTCATTAACTAACTAGTAATAATTTATTCTACCTTTTTGTTATGAGTTAGGTATTTCCTTTACTATTAATACGTTTTTTATTTAATCAAAAGAATGATTATTTTTCGCTTAATAACATCGTACTTTGCGTGTTCGTACTGGACAATTTGCACGTTGGTACAGGAATCTAGGTAATAAGGGGTGGATTATACTCTTACTGGTTATAAGAACCAAAAATTTAATTTGTGCTATTTACAAATTTGTGCTAAACAAAAATTATTTTTTTAAATCGTCACACTGGCACACATATTTTAGGTCAAATACAGTATGGTAATAAAGGTCAAAGTTTTGTTTGTTTGTCCCGCCTTTGGGACTAACGTTAAGACCTGTTTAAACTCTCCACTAAAAGTATCACTTTTCCATCCATCTGAACTATACTTAATAATGGATGTCTCGAAGTATACACCGAACTATACACTTCATTATGTTTCGAAGTAAATGATCTATACTGCTACTGCAGAGATCGTTGACATCTCATCAATTAGAATAACTTTTTTTTTTCTTCGTATTGTTTAAATTAGCAGCCATCCTTACTATTTATTTTATGAATTTGCTAACTGCTATAATTTTTTTATTGTTTGACTAAGCTTTTCGTCATTACTGACATCTTCAGGTCTTAAACAACGTTTAAGATCTTGGTTGTTTAAGACCTGAAGATGTCAGTAATGACGAAAAGCTTAGTCAAACAATAAAAAAATTATAGCAGTTAGCAAATTCATAAAAGAAATAATTAGAATAACTGACTTTTCGTGTAGAACTGTAGCTTTGCCTGACATAGCCTTAATGGAGGAAACTGAAAAAGGCAACACTGGACCAAGAAGACCAAATAACTAATGGAGTATAATTCCTGCAGACAAATATTGCGCAGGTTTGCATGTCCATTTTGTTACTAGACTAATGCTAAATGAGCCTGTTCCCTAACAATATTCAGAATATTTGCGAATACGTAGGTCATGCTACGTTCTGCTGCGGCTTCTAAGAATAACAGCTTCTCAATTGTCTCGCCTGCTATGGCCCACATAATTTTATTTACAACTAATTTCTGTTTTTTATTTAATTTGCTATGTATATTAGCACCATGACTGGCCTCTTCATTCACATTGCGTACAGGGTTAATAAGCATTGGATTATTTGGTACTGGCAAGCCGATGCTCCTGCACTCCAAACCATTACTTCTTACAATGTAATCTATATCCTGCAATGCTGCATTTTCAGCTGCATTTCCTTCAAGGGCCTGCGTATTGTCTACATTAGTATTTTGATAATCGTTTACACT
Source organism: Magicicada septendecula (assembly GCA_034769895.1). NCBI lineage: Eukaryota > Metazoa > Arthropoda > Insecta > Hemiptera > Cicadidae > Magicicada > Magicicada septendecula. The sequence goes on from CM068375.1 coordinate 128,848,005, forward strand.
TGAAACGGTAATGTTGGTTTGTAGAAGTAGCACATTAATGAGAACAACTCTCGTAGTTGACACGACATGTACAGTATGTGCTCTGCATTTCCTCCCAACATTTGTGCCAATCTGTGTCAATTTCAAGTAACCCACATGCAAGAGCCGCTCCTTTGTATGGCTTATAAGTTGCGTATGTATTGCTGTAGCTGCGTGGACATGCGAATGATGTTCCTCCTTTAATATGAAGTAGTAACATACGTATGTAAAATCTGTTATGATCGTTTGGTGCGACAGTGTACATTCTCCCTATCATTTTGCAACCATCTCTCTTTCCTGGAATCCATTTATTATCAGCGAATCCGTAAAGTCCTGAAATGCCAGTATACAGGAATTGACAAGCACAGGGATCGCATTGATTAAAATCAAACCATGCATTCATCAATGTTGTGCGTTTTGTTGCAGGTCCTTGGATTGCATTCTCATCCCCTGCCCTAATACACATTATAATATCCATCTTCAAGCACAGCTAAGCGAACGATTGTATGTGACTGATCATGCATTTATTTTGAATGAAGGCACAGAATATCTGATGAGAGCTAAAGTATGGCATATTCGCGTATGTTATAGTTACAACATATCCAGTTAATGATCGTCACTGATGCTTCTTACGAATTGCATACATGTTGAGTCACATTATTTATACATGTATTGGAATAGGTTTTCAATATTGATGTGAGCATTGTACTGTAGAATTAGGAAGCGATTGTAGAGAACGAATCACGATTATCAAATGATATATTCCTTTTACTTCAACAATTCCGTCATCTCCTCTCCGGTACTTTGGATAACCATTGTTATTTTCAGTAGTTTAATGTAAAACGTTGCTCGGTTATTATGTGTACACATTCCATCAATCATGCAAGGAACATTAGGATTACGAGATCTACAAGATCCATGTATCATAGTCGAGATAACAATTTTATGAATCCTTGGAAAACTGACTGGGTCAGGTATTTCTCCGCACAAAACTTGGGAGAAGCATGAGGTAGTGTATTAATCCACGTTTCTGGGATTCAATAATAAATATGTGTAGACAACAACTCCTCACAATGAGTGACTTTTTTAGTAAGTCATTTTTATCACTAGTTGAGTTTGCAATAAACACTCCAGAAACCTATCACGACTATCGGCAGATTTTTCACTTTCACCAAGTTAAGAAGTTATATCTGTCCATTTCGGATTGCAGGTCATAGTTAAAAACCTGTCAAGTTTTCCAGATTTGCGTACTGTACGATCGCCATCAGATCCTGGTACCGAAGAGTCATGTTACGTAGTCTGCTCCTTCATGTTCGATAACCTCGGCCGTGTAGTGCGTAAGGATTATTAGCCAGAAAGCTGCCAGGATTGTGAGTAACGAATGTTGAAACTCTTCGTTTTCATTACGAACAATACGTATGTCATATTCTGCCAAAGAATAAGGTTTGTCGCCAGCAAGTGGTAAATAATCGGAAATATAACTGTGAATCTGTCCCTAAATTTTTAAGGAGTAGAAACCTGTACCAGGGATATGATTTTCGTGACCAAAAAGTAAGAGAATGCCCTCACACTATTATATTTCCGGATGGTTTGGAGAAAATTAATGCTGTTAAGAAGCAATTCTTTCAGTTGCGTACTTACCTGCATTCTGGAAGGGAATTAGGCCGTTATGACAATAGGAATTGAAATTACCATTTACTGACTCGTTAACGAAACGCAAGGAATGACAGTAAAAACATTAAATATTCATTCCATTCAGACAGTGCTTAAATGTGGTAGATTCTTCCAATAAAAGATTAATGAAAAACAGATGGGCGTACGATGTACCTGCTCCGCGATAACACTCAATACGTGTGTATAGAAATTCCTACGCTCAAATTCATTAAGAAAATCACTGTCGCATTTTGCTCACGTAACAGTACTCGTCGCAAATACTGTAGACACAAGCCGACTCTATGTTAATATGCTGGAAGCTTCAAGGGAACTGAGCGGCCAACAGCGAAGCACATTCGAACCTGCCAACAGACAGATGGCAATGTACTGTAATTCTCCCTCCCGCTCGATCGTCTCAGTATATACAATCCAGTACTTTACTTTAAAAAAAATTTGAAGCACAAAATGGAACTGTACAAAACTTATTTTTATATATTAAATATATATATATAATATTTAAAATTTATATTTACTTTACCTCAAAATGTTATTTTTCCCTTATTTGGAACATGTTTCTTTACCCTTAGTGTTCCCATTCATGAGCCTCCTAATTTTGAAAATTGTGGAGTACCTGTGTGCTGGTTGGCGGTTGTTATGGCTTCCCGTTGGTTTTCGGTTTTTTAATAAATATTAAATATATTATATACATCAAGAAATAGACTGTAGCAAAAAGTGTCAGCCATGGCACGATGTTTATTAAAACAGTAAATTAAAAATAAATAACTATTGTATGTATTTTTTTATTTCCCAGTTAAAGGATTGTCGAATTAGATAAACTGAAGTATTGATTTAGTAAAATACAGTACGGTTTTAAGTAAAAAAATATATGATTTTCTTTTTGAGAGACAAGGTTGAATTTTCGTATTGTTTTTTATGAATCATCATGTCAAACATGTCAAGCATGTACAGCTGCTTGGTGACTGAGCATACTAAGCAAATTAAATAGCTTGGCTTCATAATAGACAGTAATCTCTCATGGAAATGTTTTATTTGTAACCTGAAGAAATAGTTATATACATTCTTACGAAAATTCTATTTGTTACGAGATTTTTGTCCCGAAATAACTATTCCTCGATAACATCCAGATAAGTCCTGTGATCAATTCATGGCCGTGTAACTGGTTAGTTCGAATTGCTTACTACAATTCTCATGTATAAACGTTTTCGTACTCATGACTAACAAAATTGTTCCATGAAGGTATGCAGCAATTGTTGTCAGATGTGGTACTATCAAGGAGAACTATGTAATAACAGACATCAGCTGCCTTGTGTATACTACGCACACAAGCCAGTTGAAGACATAATATGCAGTCCTGTTCGAATAAACAAACTCGTATTCATTCTTTGTCCGGTCTTGGATAAGTAGTCACAACTGTTATGTGAATATTATAACACTATTATATAAATTACCTTCCTGAAATAATAACTCATGGATATGATTTAATAACATAATGATTTAATCTGTGTAACATAAATTCAAATTATTGGAAAATTCCATTCGATACATAAGGTTGTCACAGGGTCGATATTTATCTCAGGATTTATAATTAATATATTTCGTGGGAATTCTTGTGGCTGCTACGAAAAGTTCCTTTGCATGTTGATTAATAATAGAGAGTACCTTTACAAACAATATATTACTTATAATCTAAAAATTTACACAAATTATATATTAAGTTACATACAAGTTTTGACGATATTCAATTTCTCCGTCTCAGAAAATAATGTAGTTTATTAATGTGTACAATAAATGTTTTCCTTGTAATCACTGTTAGCTTATATATTGAATTTGGTTGCACTTTAAAATGTTTACTGGTGATTAGTGTTAGTGTAAATTGTTATATTGTCTAGTGGTTGTTCCTTGTTGAAAAAAAAATATTGTCAAATTATACTTTACACATTTAGACGATATTGCTGAAGGGTTCCTGGTTTATTCTGAATATTTTTCTTGATTGTGTGTATTATTTGTTCATGAAAATTGTAGTGGAAGGATTATTATCTTCGATGATGGTCCTTCAGATCTTCTTTCACAAACGGGTTATCTATTTTTATATATTTTTAATTACCTCTAGACACGCACTATTCAACTGTTTTTCATCACAATTAACAATTAAGTGTTATTTCTTCTTTCTTTTAGTTACCTAACTCATACAAATTTCTTAAATTTTGATTGGTCATTTATGTACAGTTTAAATATTATAGGATCAACACCCATTACCTACATTATATTTTATAAATTACCTTTAATAGATAATTTTATTATTATACTCTAATTATATATGCAATGTTTATACAATTATTAATTAGATAATTATAAACAATTTGATACTAAACATGCCTCAGTTTATAACTGTAAAACCTTATTAATTTGAATTTCTATGATATGTGGTAGAACAATTTGTTATGATTGATTGTAATTTCTACTTTGACTACCTGAGATAAATATATTTACATAAATTAACTGGTGAGATAAAATCTTATAACATATAACAAAACTTTTAATAATAATAATTGTTTTTGACAGTTTTAGTTTATTTATACTGCTAAACTATTGTCTGTATGATAAACTAAAATTCTGTCTAATAATAACAAAACACTTCCATCAAAAATAATTACACTGTTTAACTGTAGTCTGTGTCGCTATTTCTTATGATCACACTCATTACTTTAAAGGTTTGTGTCCCTTTTCCTTTCCTTGATTATAGGCCTATATGATTATAATTAATACAATTTTATTATATGGATTAGGTACTCTTTATTGGGTTTGGATTATTATTCAGGGTAAGTTGATTAGGCCTACTAGGTTTATTTATTTCACTTTTTTCTGTTTACTGCCCTATTCTACTGGGTTATTTCTGGGTGTCTTGATAATATTATATAAGTCAAACCAAATAGTTTTCCTTTAATTTGCTTTCAATTATTATTTCTTGGTTCCTCTCTGGATCGGATTCCACTATTATTTACTATTCTTTTGTAACATTTTGTTTCGTTACAAATTGCCTCCCTTCAGAAGTAATTATTTCTGAACACTTCATTAGGTGTGAGGACATAATTACTTATGTTATTTTAACTTTTCTTCCTCATGATGTTTTTTCATGGATTGTTGATTATAATTGCCCTTGATCTTCTTTGAAATGGGGTCGGTTAATTCGTACGTGTTGTTGTTGTTGTTTTTTGTTATGGTGTAGGGTCCAACGTATAGTAATAATAATTTCTTTGATATCCCTTCTAGAGTGCTAGGCAATTCCCTGTTCTTTAACAAAACTTTCTCTCCTACTTCATATTTAATTATTTTACCCTTTATTTTCTGGTATTTATTTCTGCGTTTTTCCAGATTTTCCATCACCTGATTATAGAATTTTAATTTATTAAATTGGTACGGTGGAGACTTAGGAAATTTAATCAATTCTTGGATCTCTCTGGGTGGTTGTTTTTCATACATGGCAGTGTATGGAGTGTAATTTATAGATGGATGATAAGCCAAGTTTAAAAAATCTTCTGTGGCTGATAAGTAATCAGGCCACTTCCTTTGTTGTTGATGACAATAGGTCTTTAAGATTCTACCAACCTCTCTCAGTATTCTTTCTGATGGATTGCTACTGGGGTGGTATACGGAGGTCTTATAGCTTTTGATGTTCAGTTCTAACAATGTGTTCTTCCATTTTCTGCCTCGAAACTGTGTACCATGGTCGGTAACTATTGAAACAGGTATTCCTATTTTTGGAATGTATTGAGTAGTTATTACTTCAAGAATTTTCTGCGTAGTTGCTCGACTGATTGGATACAATTTGATGAATTTGGTGAAGTGGTCCATAATGATTATAAGGTATTTATACCGGCTTCTACCTTCACTCCTAGGAAATGGTCCACATATGTCAATGAATAATTTTTCCAATTTTTGTTCTGACGATATAGGTATCATTACACCTTCCCTTCGTTCATTATTAATTTTGACCAATTGGCAGATATGACAGGGTTTTATATAATTTTGTACCTTCCTGTGTATGTTCTTAATGTAACAATTCTCCTCCAATGCTTTCACTACCTTTACTGCACCCATATGTCCGTATCTTATGTGATATTCCAACACTAGTTCTTTCTCCATGATTCTGGGAATGATTACCTTCCAGTCTTCTTGGTTTGTGACGATTTAAATAAAAGAATTAATCTAGAAAATAAAAAATTTTAAAAATTAAGGTTGCGAGGTCTTAAGCTATTTAAATCTCACTGTTTTAATATAAGATACCTGTATGTACTCAGTTATAAGTTATAACTTAATCAGTTATAATTAATTAGTTATAAGATACTTAAATAAAAAGATAAATTGTAAAGCGTTATTAATATCGTATTTAACCCTTTGCTTGTAAGCAGGCGCTTTCCTGTTGATTCCAGACTCGACATGCTTTCAGAGTCTTGTGTGAGTAAGAATAAGATAAAAAACTAATAATAATAATAATAAAATCTGAAGACATAAATAGTCGCTAAAACAACTAATTTAAATTATATATATTTGTTTAGGGATAGTTTAAATAAATAAAAATGTTAAGTTAAATATAGTTAGGAACTATATTCTCGCGCGGAAGTTGTCCCACTAACTTTTGTCCAGTACCTGGCGAAGGGAGCGTAAATTCTCTCTCTTGCAATGGTGACTCCGTACAGTGTAGACGTAAGAGCTATGCTCTTCAAATATGTGTATCATATTTGGTTTCATCTTCAGAAAGTGTACCAGATGTAGTTTGTTAAAGCATCTGGATGTATAAATTAATGTAGTCATGTGAATAGACAATAAGTTAAAGTTGTGTAAAACAAAAAGTATTGAAACGTAACAAAAAGTGTAACACAAGATGACTACGTACTTCAACGTATAACAACTATTCCAAAGTAATACCCGGAGATGTGAACTAGCAGAAGCCACAAACTCTACTGCACGTGACAGAATATGCAGATCAGGACATCCGAGAATCTACATGATCATCGTAGATAACTACATGACCTATTGTTCTCCCTGCTAACTTTGGAGCCCTTTACTGAGGAAAGCCAGACCGAGATGACGACGTAGCTGTTCCTGTTTCCCAAGACTGATACCCCAGGAGGAGTCTTCTGCATACCAATTAAAAGGTGACTCGATAGCCTGTCTATCGAGGGTTAATAATATTTGTTACACAACACATCTTGAAAGAGACTTTTCAGAAATGATTAACTTTGTAAAGACTTATAAATTAAATCTAATGTTTATAAGATTATATCTTATTAATTAATATTTCATGTAACTATTCTAACTTCATACGTTGTAACAGTTTATATGTTAATGTAGAGTAATATAACTCAAGCAATAATACCATTCTTAAATGTTGAATTAAAAGAAAGTCTTGCAAGCTAATATCATGAAAAGAGTATTATTAAAAGTTTTAATACAGAAAGTTCACCCGGATCCGAGGTATAACTATATAGAATCTATTTTGATGCCAAAGTTTAAAGAAACCTTTCGATAATTTAATAATTGAATTAGTAATGTCATGGCATCAGTCAGTATATGTTTTTCTTAAATGTTGAATAAAGAGAAGTCTTCTTGTTACACACATATGAGGAGTGCTTAAATCAATTGTATACCTTGCCATTGTTTCCTTACAGAAAGTAAACAATTACACAGCTAGTAAGTAATATGTTATTTTAATTATTTGTGATCAATTCTGTTACAACGTAGGCAGCCCTTCTAATTAACGGAGTTTAATTACGAAGGGTTCCCTGGATTTGTAACGCGGCGAAAAGCTAGTTACAAAAGTGCGCCACTCTGCTGAATTGTAAAAAAAATAAAAGGGTAATTGTTTACAGAGTGTCATAAAAGTGCATTCACTCTGCTAATTTATGTAAAGGGTTGTTAAGCACCGTGACGTAAACAAAAGTGCGTTACTCTGCTTACATTATTTGAAATAAAAAAAAAATAAAGGAAACAAAGGAAAGAGTTTTAATTGTATATATATGTGTCACAAACAAATTGCATTCACTATTTATGCGTGGATAAACATAAATAGTATGATTAATAACTAAATGTTTAATATTGATATATGCACTCAGAAAGTTACTTTAATAAATGTAATGTTCAAAACATATTTAATACACTATTAAATAACGTAATATGTATTAATACGTAGATGGTAGTATGTATAAGTAAAATGTCATTAGCGTCATACAATGTAAAATGCTATATGCAGGTTCCTACCGGCACAACCTGAATAATTCGATGTAAGTACTTGCATACATGAACAATGACCAAGCATAACAATTTTGGTCAACCGAACAATCTGTAACAGGTTTGTTTACGACAAACTACGACCTGTTGTCTCCTGAATCATTCTGCACAGTGTATGTCCAACTACATAGCTTACATACACTAGTATGTGTTATAAAAAAAAAATTGATAAAAATAACTTTGTAAATAATAATAAAGTAATTAAGTAGAAGTCGTGATTTAAAAATTGTGAACAAAATAAGTAATTATTTAATTGAGAAAAGTTTATGAAAGAACGAAGCCAAAGTGTTGTCTAAGCGGAATAATAAAAAATGTGTTGTACAAAAGTGTGCTCCCCTTCTCAAGTTTAAAACGACCGGTTTCAAATCGTTGGTGTTATTCACTCGCATTGTGTAGACAATAATATGTAAAAGCAAACACCCCATTGTCACACACTCTCACCCTCCTTTGTTAACTAAATATGTAGGCCACCCTCTGACCTACATTCCAGTAAACAGCTGATCGGCTATTTAACATTGAAAGATATGTGTGTGATTTCTGTCTCTCCCTTAGAAGAGAAATGGTTCTTTTCTAATTTGTGTAAATTGATTACTTATGAATTTATTATATGTAATATATGTGTAATATAATAGTATTAATTTTAAGTACGTGCTAATGTGTTAGAACAAAATGGCCCAATTTAACCCTGATTTGTTATTAAAAGACGAGCTGTCTTACGAAGCTCTTTTGCGTGGACTACCCCATGCTGATGTAACAGTCGCGGAATTACGAAGTTCAATTCGCGAATGTGGATTTGATGCGCCCGTGGAATTAAACAATCTAAGCCAACTCGATTATGAAGGCGAGAAAGAAATTTGTACTGCCAAGTATAGTGAACTATACTTATTGTCTCAAACACTCCAAGACGAGAAATCTCCGGCAAAAATTTTGCGGACTACCCAGAGAATAGAGCATTTAACCAGGCGAATAAAAAATTTGTCGATCTGGCCGAATCTCAAAGTAATACCCGAAGAAAGATCTCGACTATCATTGATGAATAGACCCAATACGATGCTGATCTGGAACAGTGCAGTATCCATTCTTCAAATGTATGGTACTCAGATCAAAATAGAGAAGCAATGAAAACCTCTGGAACTAATAGACATCAATTGCAAGCACTACTGCCTGATGTAACAACCTCGTATGAAAGTCAAGTTTCTAGTAGACCTCACTATGTGCGCAAAGCTGGTAAGTTAACTGTAAACCCAGATAAAGCGGAAACCAAGTACCCACCTCGCAGAAAACCCACCTGTTATAATTGTGGCAAATATGGACACATAAGTAGAGAGTGCAAAAGTAAGCCATTGGAACGGAACCAACCTGTGAATATAAAGTGTGCTAAATAAATATGGTGATTAAATAGACGATAGTTCTAGGAGCGTTTCTTAAATCCCCAAAGTAGTTTAATAAATAATAAAGTGAATAATAATAATTGATTTAAAGACTAGAGCCAAATAAATCCTAAGTTATACTAAAATTGTGTGAAGTGTAGAAGTAATTAAAGGGAAAAGAATAATAATAAAAAGTAACGTTGCATAGTGAAAACACTTCGCAGTGGTGGCAAGTAAGAGAAATTAAAGCGTGTTCAGTATTGTAGGAAATGGAGTAAACAGCCACGCACCCTCCCTATTGTGTTAAACCGGTGCTAGCCTGAACAATTGAAAAACCACCCCTAGTGAGTATGACTAGTATGCATTATGTAAAGTGTCTCCTCTCCCGCATAGTTTGTTTAAGTATTGTTAAAAGAGATAAAAGAGAATCATATTCGTGAGATTCCGCTTCTCTCAAACCAGTGATCTAAAGTGGAGTATGGGATCCTCTTTAGATTACATTAGAAATAAGTTTATGAGATATAATCAAGTATTGATTATATATGTAACGTAACAGGTCACAACGGCGCCGACTGAAAGGGAAATGATAGGGCTGAAATGTGCCAAAGATCATTAATAATTGCTGAAAGCTAACTTCCTTAGTTAGAGTAAGCTGGTGTCAGTCGGGCCGGGATGTTGTGAGTTACGGATAAGTAGGGATCATTCCAATCTAAGGTTTGGAAATTAGGATTAAGATTAAAATGTAAGTTAGTACTTAAGAAGTAAGAAAAAGGGAATTTCACGAAGGCGATCATTTAAATGAATAATGTCATTTAAAGAAATTAGGAAAAACAAACTGTGCACTAATAATAAATAACTTCACACACTGCCACTAATCGTACTCCCAGTCCCCAATTACCACGAAGGTCACAAGTCGACCCCGTTCGAGTTACTATACAAGTATAGACCAAACCACCCTTTGTCCACAAAATGGAATATACACGAGCTGCTGCCTCCGCAAATAACGGATAAGCAGATAAAGAGAATATGGAACAAAGCCCGCTCTAACTTGAGAGCAAGCTTGGAAAAATCCAGAAGATACCACGAGAAAGGTAATCATAGCAACTCAGTCAGGTACCAAGTAGGTGACTTGGTAATGTACAAGACTCACCCCATTAGTAGTGCGATTGATAAGACCACCTCGAAACTATCATTCAGATGGTGTGGCCCTTATCAAATCCAAAAGTACCTAACTCCAGTTACAGTAGCCCTGTGCGAAACTGCAACTCAGAAATATGTGCGGAGATCGCATATTTCGCAACTAAAGTTGTATAAGAAGAAGTGACGGTATAGTATAAAAAAAAAAAAGAAAAGGAATACTAGGTAGTAAAGAAAATTATATTTCTGAATCCGCGTAAGAAATGTAAAACGTAGAGTTTGGAAACGAGGCCTGATCAACCTGAGTTCCAGTTCTGCGGAGCATGCATTAATGAATAATCATTAACTAGATGGGTACTAACACTCATTAACTACATGAGATATATATATAGGACTCACAGAAGAAAAGATAGAATTCTAAATAGTAGAGATTTAGAAAGTTACTCTACAGAAGAGAGAGTAAGACAAACAAAAAACCGGTAGTAAAATTAAGTGATAGAGATAAGAAAGAGTTTTGTGTTTTAATTGTGTAAATATTTAGTGTAAATAGTATGTAAAAAAAAAGGTAGTTCATAAGAATATAAAGTGTACTGTGTTGTAACTATAGGAAATAACTATGTGGAGAACGTTGTAAAGTGTACAAGAAAGTATGTGAAAGAAATTACACACACTAAACCCATTCAATATCCCAGTGCCCAATAGTGAGTTAGACTCAAAAAGCTAAACCGTAGTGTGCAATTCAAGCGGTGGAGTATGTGACGATTTAAATAAAAGAATTAATCTAGAAAATAAAAAATTTTAAAAATTAAGGTTGCGAGGTCTTAAGCTATTTAAATCTCACTGTTTTAATATAAGATACCTGTATGTACTCAGTTATAAGTTATAACTTAATCAGTTATAATTAATTAGTTATAAGATACTTAAATAAAAAGATAAATTGTAAAGCGTTATTAATATCGTATTTAACCCTTTGCTTGTAAGCAGGCGCTTTCCTGTTGATTCCAGACTCGACATGCTTTCAGAGTCTTGTGTGAGTAAGAATAAGATAAAAAACTAATAATAATAATAATAAAATCTGAAGACATAAATAGTCGCTAAAACAACTAATTTAAATTATATATATTTGTTTAGGGATAGTTTAAATAAATAAAAATGTTAAGTTAAATATAGTTAGGAACTATATTCTCGCGCGGAAGTTGTCCCACTAACTTTTGTCCAGTACCTGGCGAAGGGAGCGTAAATTCTCTCTCTTGCAATGGTGACTCCGTACAGTGTAGACGTAAGAGCTATGCTCTTCAAATATGTGTATCATATTTGGTTTCATCTTCAGAAAGTGTACCAGATGTAGTTTGTTAAAGCATCTGGATGTATAAATTAATGTAGTCATGTGAATAGACAATAAGTTAAAGTTGTGTAAAACAAAAAGTATTGAAACGTAACAAAAAGTGTAACACAAGATGACTACGTACTTCAACGTATAACAACTATTCCAAAGTAATACCCGGAGATGTGAACTAGCAGAAGCCACAAACTCTACTGCACGTGACAGAATATGCAGATCAGGACATCCGAGAATCTACATGATCATCGTAGATAACTACATGACCTATTGTTCTCCCTGCTAACTTTGGAGCCCTTTACTGAGGAAAGCCAGACCGAGATGACGACGTAGCTGTTCCTGTTTCCCAAGACTGATACCCCAGGAGGAGTCTTCTGCATACCAATTAAAAGGTGACTCGATAGCCTGTCTATCGAGGGTTAATAATATTTGTTACACAACACATCTTGAAAGAGACTTTTCAGAAATGATTAACTTTGTAAAGACTTATAAATTAAATCTAATGTTTATAAGATTATATCTTATTAATTAATATTTCATGTAACTATTCTAACTTCATACGTTGTAACAGTTTATATGTTAATGTAGAGTAATATAACTCAAGCAATAATACCATTCTTAAATGTTGAATTAAAAGAAAGTCTTGCAAGCTAATATCATGAAAAGAGTATTATTAAAAGTTTTAATACAGAAAGTTCACCCGGATCCGAGGTATAACTATATAGAATCTATTTTGATGCCAAAGTTTAAAGAAACCTTTCGATAATTTAATAATTGAATTAGTAATGTCATGGCATCAGTCAGTATATGTTTTTCTTAAATGTTGAATAAAGAGAAGTCTTCTTGTTACACACATATGAGGAGTGCTTAAATCAATTGTATACCTTGCCATTGTTTCCTTACAGAAAGTAAACAATTACACAGCTAGTAAGTAATATGTTATTTTAATTATTTGTGATCAATTCTGTTACAACGTAGGCAGCCCTTCTAATTAACGGAGTTTAATTACGAAGGGTTCCCTGGATTTGTAACGCGGCGAAAAGCTAGTTACAGGTTCAATGTATTTTTGATAAATAAAATTCCTTCTTGTTCACAATAGAATTGGTTTATTGAAGAGTTTTGGTTCGCCATACGTTCCTTGATTTTTATTAATTTTGGGTCTAATAACTGATTAGCTTTGATATTTTTTAATAATGCTTCCAAATCAGATCTACTTTTGAGAATGTTGTACACCTTGATAATCCTTTCTTTCTCACCCTCAAATGTCTGGGTGTCCAGGTTTATTCGAGATAACACGTCTGCTATCACGTTTTGACTCCCTGGAATATATTCCCATTTGATATTATACTCCTGCAAGGCGAGTATCCACCTCGTAAGCCTTCCATGACTCAGCTTACAACTTCTTAAAAATGAGATGGACTTATGATCTGTTCTGACAGTTACAGGATATCCCAAAATGTACGTTCGGAATTTACTACAAGCAAAGACTATGCTTAATAGTTCCTTTTCCGTAACATTATACCTTCTCTCACAGTGGTTTAACACACGACTGGCAAAACTGATGACTAAATGGTTTCCTTCTGTGTCTTCTTGGTACAATACCGTCCCAAGACTGACATCACTTGCGTCACAGTTCAAAAAGAATGGGTGATCAAAATTTGGATGATGAAGGATTACTGTCTCTAAGAATTTATCCTTTATCTGTTGTAGTATCGCATCCTGTTCATGTCCCCATGTCCATTTGTTTTTGGAAGACAGCTGTTCCTGAAATTTAGATGTCAATGCGGAATAATTGCGTTGGAACTTCCGGTAATAATTACACAGTCCTAAGAAGGATTGGAGTTGCCTCTTATTCTTTGGTTGTGGGAACTTCTGGATTGCAGTAACCTTTTCTTGTGATGGGGAAATACCTTGTTCAGTCAAATTGAAACCTAAAAATTGAACCTCCTTCGCTATTAATTGGGATTTTTCGAGTTTTATGTCGTTCTCTGCTAACTTACTCAATACATATTCCACCCTGTGACAATGTTCCTTCCAGTTGGATGAGGTAATCAACAGGTCGTCTACATAAACTGTGGTGAATTGTAGCGCTTCCTGACCCAATACCTGGTCCATACATCGTACAAAAATTGCTACCGAATTGACTAATCCAAATGGCAATCTTTTAAACTGGTAGTTTCTACCCTCGAAAATAAAAGCCATATATTTTCGACTCATCGGGTGCAACTCCACCTGCCAGTAACCACAAACTGTGTCCCAGGTACTGATAAATTTTGTACTATGAAATTTCTTTAGAATTTCTTCTATTTCTCCAGGTGACGTGCGATCATTTACTATATGTTTATTTATTTCTCGGGCATCCAAGCAAAGTCGAACCTGTACGTTCTTCTTCTGAATTGCCACTATTGGGCTAGTATATGGTGATTGGCTATGCTCAATTATATCATTTAACAACATTTTATTAATTTCAGCTCTAACCGCCTCCTTCAATGAATATGGTATAGGATAGGATTTTCTGTGGAATTCTGCTGGTTCTTTAAATTGTATTCTACACTGATAGTTTTTTACTTTTCCTGGGTTTTCTGAAAATACATGTTTATACTTCTTATATATTATTATAATGAGATCTTCTACTTGTTTTACTGTCAAATTATTTGTGCCTTGGTGTCTAAACTCTCTTATCTCCTGTAATTTACTGTTCCACAGGTCTTCATTTGTCATATTATAGATTATTTTTCTGCATTGGGTGTCATTATTTAAAAAATTTAATTCCCTAACTTGGTGATGGGTACGGTTCAGAGGGGCACCATCGCTTCCTATTAACTCTGCCGTCCACATAACACCTTCTGAGTTCAAGGACACCTTCTCCTTGCTCAAATCAATAATGGCTGAGTATTTCCTCAGCATATCGCATCCGATTAATAATTCGAATGGTAGGCCGATTGCGTCCAAACATATAATATTAATTGTAACACCTTTGCTTTCTATTTCCAATGACACTTGTTTTCTCACTGTTTTATTTTGACGCCCAGTGGCACCTATTAAAATAACATTATTGACAGGTAAGGTAGGTATTATATTTTTACTTTGTTTCTGTATTCTCTCCAGTTCAGCGTCGTTAATAAGTGATACATTTGCACCAGTATCTATCGTTATTCGTGTAGGAATTCCTTCAATTTGAGCGGTTATGTATAATTTCATTATGCTGGTTGATTCTACTTGTCACCGGTTCCTCCAACAGTTCTTCTCGAAGATTTTTCAAATAATAATTGTAAATAATAGTAAGATTTTGACTGTCCGTCCTTAAACTTTGGTTATTGTTATACTTCAAAATTCTTTGATTTTCCATAATTAGTTTTTCATAATTAGTTGGTACTAATTTGTTATTACTATGTTTTTGAATTTGGTGGTTTTTGTACCCAGTAGTTAGTAGCAGTAAGGGGTCGCGAGGGTTTATTACTGCCTCACTCCATTTAAATTAAGGCTATCATGATTATTTTCCGGGCATGACTGTTGATTTGCCTGGACTGGTGTGCTGGTTCCTGGTTGTTCAACCTCTCGGTTGTCTAATTGTTCGCTTCCCCTTGATTCTCGGAAGTCCTCCTGGCTTCTACTTCTTACTCGGTTATAATGGTGACTCATCCCTCTGGGATTTCCTCTTTGATCATAACTGTTATTAAAACTGTTACTCCGAGGTTGATGGTATCTCCAGTAATCCCCTTCTTCTGCACTGATATAATTTATTCGGGGTCGGTACGGACGATTGTTATTATAATTACCCTGATTACTATTGTTATTAACTCCTGAGTTACTCCTAAAATTATTATAATTTTGGTTTGTTCGGTAGTTATTATAATTATTATTATTTCTATTACCCGGATGGTAATTTTGATTGGGCCTGTTGTTATCATTATTGTTAATTGGGTTTCGATTGAAGTTTGCTGGTTGGTTATTATTTGGGGTAAAATTTTGGTTGTAATTACGATCGTTGACATATCTATTCCGGTTATTCATGTTATTATATTGATTATGATTCATACCATGGTTATTATTTTTTGAACCGCACTGATCAGTTCGTTGTCTGCTTCTTTTGTAGTAACCCTCGTGTTCATAATTTTCTAATAAGTCAGCCATTGCGTGGACCGTTTTAATCTGGCTTCCCAGGCGTGCTCTGGCAATTCCTGTGTCATAATGGTATGCCATTTTAGTTACTAGGGATTCTTCTGGTATTCTTGGCTCTAGGTGTCTCGCCAAACACACCTTTCCCCAGAAGTAAGTAGTTGGAGATGTACCTCTATTTCCATCATATCTTCCCTGACAAATGTTGTCCCTTATAATATTTTGTATCGCTTCGGACCAGTATTTTTCTTTAAACAGTTTTTTAAATTGAGCGTAGTCCACTATCTCATTCCTGGTTGCTGTCCACCAGTTGTCCGTAATCTCCCTAAAATGCTCATCCAACATCTCTCTAATCGAGCTCCAGATAGTTATTCGATGTTTATTAAAATGTTCCTCAATTCTGCCAAGGAATTCCATGGGGTTTCTGCGATAATTTTTGAAATTAATTCCTTCTCTGGTTTCATTTGTGGAAACATGAGTAATATTATTTGGTCTGGTTCTAATTAACTCAATTTCTTCTTGATTTTGGCGTACCTGACCAGTTAAACTATTCACCGTAGTGTTAATATTGTCACACCTTTCTCCGGTTTGTTTCTGTAAATTCACTAAATTTTCTTGTTCCTTTTGTATTCCTTCTATTTGAATACGACTATTTTCTTGGACCTGGTCTATTCTAGTATTTATCACTGCTTTATTTTGTATGATGGTTTCGTTAGCTTTTCTCAATCTCTCATTAGTGTCACCTATTTCTTGCTTCCTTTCCTCATCGATTTTGTCCATCTTCTGGTTAATTGTATCATTGACTTGTTCAATTCTACCATTAATTCTTCTTAAATTCTCTTCATTGATTTGTCTGAACTCTTCCTTCATTTGGTTATTATTTTCACTTATAGTTTGCCTTAAAGTTTCATTAGTACTTTCCTTAATACTATCAATTTTCTCATTTATCTGTTTTAAACTCTCATTAGTGGTTTCGTTTTGTTTCCTAAAATTTTCATTAGTTTCTTCTTTGTTTTGGTCAAATCTCTCCTCCATCTGTTTTAATAAATTTTCACTCATTTTCTCATTTTGTATCCTTGAGTTCTCGTTAATCTCTTCCTTCATACCGTCTATTTTCTCGTTTGTTTGTCTGTTATCTTCCTTGATACTATCAATTTTTTCATTTGTTTGTCTGTTATCTTCCTTGATGCTCTTCAAATCTTCCTTCGTTTGCTTGTTTTGTTCCTCCATTTGTTTTAATAAGTTTTGACTCAAAATTTCATTTTGTTTCCTTGAGTTTTCAGTAAATTCTTCCTTCTGCTTCTTAAAATTGTCATTCGTTTCTTCCTTATTTCTGTCCATTTTTTCACTCATACTATTCATTAACTCCATTAATTTTATAAGATTCGGGTCTCCCCTATCTTCCTTTCTTGCTACCGTCTCCACATCCTCCACTGAT
The DNA here is from genome assembly GCA_034769895.1 of Magicicada septendecula. Classification (NCBI taxonomy): domain Eukaryota; kingdom Metazoa; phylum Arthropoda; class Insecta; order Hemiptera; family Cicadidae; genus Magicicada; species Magicicada septendecula. The sequence continues at coordinate 128,865,388 of CM068375.1, forward strand.
GTTACTTCTTTCTCTTCCATCCTGACTTCTTTCTCTGCCTCCTTCGTCCGTTTCAATGATGTAGCTCTCTTACGCATCTTTATAATTTCTTGGAACTTATAGCAGTCGCCAGCTAAAAATTAGGAAATTAATTTGCTTGATTCAATTTCTTCACTTAATATTCCCTAATTTCAGCCTCACTAGTTGGTGCGCCAATTTATAACACTATTATATAAATTACCTTCCTGAAATAATAACTCATGGATATGATTTAATAACATAATGATTTAATCTGTGTAACATAAATTCAAATTATTGGAAAATTCCATTCGATACATAAGGTTGTCACAGGGTCGATATTTATCTCAGGATTTATAATTAATATATTTCGTGGGAATTCTTGTGGCTGCTACGAAAAGTTCCTTTGCATGTTGATTAATAATAGAGAGTACCTTTACAAACAATATATTACTTATAATCTAAAAATTTACACAAATTATATATTAAGTTACATACAAGTTTTGACGATATTCAATTTGTCCGTCTCAGAAAATAATGTAGTTTATTAATGTGTACAATAAATGTTTTCCTTGTAATCACTGTTAGCTTATATATTGAATTTGGTTGCACTTTAAAATGTTTACTAGTGATTAGTGTTAGTGTAAATTGTTATATTGTCTAGTGGTTGTTCCTTGTTGAAAAAAAATATTGTCAAATTATACTTTACACATTTAGACGATATTGCTGAAGGGTTCCTGGTTTATTCTGAATATTTTTCTTGATTGTGTGTATTATTTGTTCATGAAAATTGTAGTGGAAGGATTATTATCTTCGATGATGGTCCTTCAGATCTTCTTTCACAAACGGGTTATCTATTTTTATATATTTTTAATTACCTCTAGACACGCACTATTCAACTGTTTTTCATCACAATTAACAATTAAGTGTTATTTCTTCTTTCTTTTAGTTACCTAACTCATACAAATTTCTTAAATTTTGATTGGTCATTTATGTACAGTTTAAATGTTATAGGATCAACACCCATTACCTACATTATATTTTATAAATTACCTTTAATAGATAATTTTACTATTATACTCTAATTATATATGCAATGTTTATACAATTATTAATTAGATAATTATAAACAATTTGATACTAAACATGCCTCAGTTTATAACTGTAAAACCTTATTAATTTGAATTTCTATGATATGTGGTAGAACAATTTGTTATGATTGATTGTAATTTCTACTTTGACTACCTGAGATAAATATATTTACATAAATTAACTGGTGAGATAAAATCTTATAACATATAACAAAACTTTTAATAATAATAATTGTTTTTGACAGTTTTAGTTTATTTATACTGCTAAACTATTGTCTGTATGATAAGCTAAAATTCTGTCTAATAATAACAAAACACTTCCATCAAAAATAATTACACTGTTTAACTGTAGTCTGTGTCGCTATTTCTTATGATCACACTCATTACTTTAAAGGTTTGTGTCCCTTTTCCTTTCCTTGATTATAGGCCTATATGATTATAATTAATACAATTTTATTATATGGATTAGGTACTCTTTATTGGGTTTGGATTATTATTCAGGGTAAGTTGATTAGGCCTACTAGGTTTATTTATTTCACTTTTTTCTGTTTACTGCCCTATTCTACTGGGTTATTTCTGGGTGTCTTGATAATATTATATAAGTCAAACCAAATAGTTTTCCTTTAATTTGCTTTCAATTATTATTTCTTGGTTCCTCTCTGGATCGGATTCCACTATTATTTACTATTCTTTTGTAACATTTTGTTTCGTTACAATATTAATCACCAGAAAAGTTGAACAAAAGAAGACAATGCTTTCTGTCCGCGTAAAAACGAGTGATATTTTAAAGTAATAATGTGCATTTTGGATAATTTATTTACATTTTCTGATAAACCTAATTTTCATTATTAAATTATACGTAACAGTATAACAAGTATTTAAATTACTACTCCTACTTTATTACATATTTACACAAATATATGCATGACAATCAGAAGCCTCTGATGTAATAATTTATTTAATTACGCAGCACTTTCCGAAACTATATCTATGCCCAATCAGATTATACCTTTAGTAAGACAAGATAACAGTTTCGAGTACACGTTGCCGCTGTGTAGTCACAATTAGTATTCATGAATCCCAGCTTTAAGTGAATCGGCCTAGTGTGTCGTCGTCATTTTGCTGTCGGTATAGTCGTTGTTTAATGATGTACAGTAACATGACAACAACGTAACTACACACATAAATAAATAACAATTGCTCCCGACTGCCATCCTTTTGACCGAGGGTGTATTAGATTTTTAACTGTTTACACATAGTGTAACAAGCCGTGTGTCACTCTTAAGCCCCACTGTTGTGAGCGCCAATTTGTAAAAAGCCATGATATGCGGTTACAAATAATTATTTTTTGTTCGTGTACAAAAAATAAAAAAAAAAATTTAATTTAATTTTAAAAATTAAAAAAAAAAATTTTAATTTCTGTTTTTATGTTCAATTGTTTAATAATCCTTGTAGTAGTGTCGTGTGAAAATTTTGTTTTAATCTGTGTTAATTATGTCAATAAATTCGCTTCTTTTTCACTGTAAATAAATTTATAGTTAATAGGATTGTCTCATTTCATTAATCGATCGGCTATCTTTCTTCTTTCTCAAGTATATTACTCCCACTTGAGTAATGTCGCCTTTTTCTTTGATCCTGTTGTGAATTAACTCTTTATTTATAAAGTTTCTAAAATAAAAATTAAATCAAGCGTAGAATTAATATGTTTTATTGACAAATTTAATAATATAGATTTAAAATCGATTATCACATATAGAACACTCGACTCTTGCACAGGGGTAATCGATTGTTAATACAGGTTATTATATAGAAATGTTTCGAATGGTTCTTTGAACGGTTATAATTATAATAGTCAGAGAAGGGGCAAGTATAGAAAGTATAACATTCACAAATAGATCTTAATAATTAATAATTACAAAATGAACTAATGTTATATAATGTTTATAAAGTTGAATCGTTTTACCAACAGCGAACGACGAATTCAGTCAGTGGAGGTGGTGTTGAATGATGGGATTTTTCAAAATGGCCGCCACTTCGTATTTGCAGTAAAACTGGAATGATGACGCTGAATTTTCTACTAATAAAGCTGCCTTCTCGACTGCTTCCTTGGTTCTGCGATGTTGAATAATGTCTACTGTGTTGTGAGAGGTGTCCTGGTTAAGTATTCCGTGTTCACTGATTAAATGTTTTGTATTAGGTGTATTCACTTCTGTTGCGTGTATGTCGAAAAATGTGATGTTCGTTTGGTTAAGTTATATTTCTTGTTTTATAGTTTTATTATTTTATTTCACTTGTATTTCGTTCAGTTTTAATTGTTTTCACCGTTTGTGGTTGTTGTATTCACTGATTTTATGTTAAAGTTCAATTTTTCCGTAACTCTCGGTTGTTTTAATGTAGGATAGGCTCAACCGTTATACGCCATTAACGTATTCGCTATCCGTTTTATTAGCGCGAGCTTAATTCAACTGTTCACTCTCAATGTTAAATAAGAACTGTTTTACTTCCTTCGTCTCCTGAAATATCTTTCCAAGTTAATATTAGAAAAGTATTGTTTCAATTATTATTCACTTTCTATGCATGTGATTTAAAGTACATTATATGCAGAATATATTTTGGTTATTGATTACTTTCGTGAACTAGTAATTACATAATTGGTTTCTTTAACTCCTTCTACTTAATTTGACATACAATAGTCCATCTTTATAAAGTTTTTTGTCAAAATTGGTATATTTCTGTCATTTTGGAAATATCTGCTTCTTGTTCTTGTCCAAAATTTTAGCCATCTTAGGTGTTATAAATATGATTATAATAAATTTCCGATTGATATAAATCTTTATCCTTCCTTAATTTTTTACAAATTTATCAATTGATCATTCTTTTAGTTATAATTCATGAATTTACTATTCCTCCTCTGAAATTATTAGGTATTACATTTTGCAAATTTTTTAATAATTTTATACATCTTTTTATATTATTCTTTTAAAGTATAGTTTCAGTTATAGTAATTGGTGATTGATTCACCTTATATAAATCTAATTAGTTTACTTGGTTTATTTAACTTCCTTACTAAATTATAATGTTATTTGGAATTTCCTAATTGGCCTAGATTTTATAGTTTTACATATACTGTTTTTCGAATAATGTTATTTCTATACCCCTTCTAACTTTCTAAAGTTAACACAATATTAAATAAAATCTTCTTATATAACTATTGGTACATGTAGCATTGTATTCATGCTCATAATACAAAAACAATATTGAAAATTAATTATTAGTCTTTAAAGTTAGACATTTTAGTTTTAACTATTTTTAAAAATACATAACAAACATTTTATAAACTAGTATAGTATACATACATAGACATTTTAGGCTGTATGAATACTGTTATGTTAATAAACATTCTTATCTTAATCATAATCCTTATTCTATATACCACCTTGAAATGTGGAGTTCATAGGCTTTAAACACAAACATAATTAGCCATTTAATTTTTATTTTTTGTTAAACTTAAATTGATTGCAGTCCTCCCTGTTCATTGTGTATTATATTTTAATCCCCTGTCACAGTAATTATTCCCCACCTGCTCTCTTTATCATTTACATTTCAAAGAATGTTTTTTTATAAAAAGTGGGCTCTTCTATGAAACATTAGAAATATTTTCACAACAATATTTCATGACATGTTACCTCTGTATTTATATAAAATATTAAAGTTATTTAATAGTACATAGTTAAAGTAACAGTTACACCTTTACTTGAAGTTTATTATATCTAAATCACTTGCACTGGTTCACTTACACTGTTGGGTCTGATTTATATTTGAGTTTTACAATATTCTAAGACCAAACCTTTAGTTATAATGGACTGTGAAGATTTGTTTATTTTATTATATAATAACTTTAATCGGTGAACTTCTATTCACACTACTAAACACTTTTGTTTATAATTATTTTACATTTCTATGAGGTTTTGGGGTGTTATACTTTCTTTGGGTGACATTAAAATTTGGTTCGGGGTTTGTTATTGTTAGTAATAGGTTTATCATGGGTATTCCTCGTAGTCCTACCATCCAATATCTTCTTTTCTTCACTTCTTCCTTCTTGGGTTTTCTAAGGTAATTTGGTTTTATTTTGTCCGTTGGTTGGTTCGGAGTATCTTCTTTATTACCTGCTCCTATCCTACCTGGGTACTATCCTGATTTTATTTTAATTTCTTCGGATTTAATTTTCTTGATACTTTTTTGTTGCATTTTTATGATTTAATTTTACTTTTTCCTTTATGGTTGTATTTTTCTTTGATATTTAATTATTTTCCTTTGAATTTTCTTTTGAGTTAATGTAATTTAAATTTATTTATGATTATAATGGAATTATTACTTAGTGGACTATCTGTCATGCTACAGATTGCCCTCCTCCAGAAGTGATTAGTTCAGACTATACTTGGTTTGTCTGAAATAATTGCTTATGATAATTATTATCTTTTTATTATTCTTGAATTCCTTCCATTTCTAAATTTTTCTTCTTCATATTCGAGCTTACATATTTCATTCTTAATTGATCTTCCTTGATAGTAATAGTCATCTGAGTTTCATATTTATTATTTTATTTTCATTTCCCTTAATTTGGTGTTTTATCCCTGGGATATTTATTCTCTATCATTCCCTAACACGTGAGCTGGGGCAGTTCAGAGAGGCACTGTAGGCTACATACTCTGCTGGCCAATACTTCACTTCTAATTGAGTACAGAGGCAAATCATCTCTGCTCAAAAACATATTAATACGGCTGGACTTATCTACAGACAGTTATAAAAAAAATTATTTAAAAATAGTCCACTTTATGACTATTTAAAAAAAATATCTTTGGATACTTCACTTCGTATATTGCTCAGAGATTTTAATATTCCTATCTCAGTTATTCTTCTGACTTGTTAGCTTTATTGTTATCTCAATTCTTATTATGGTGGGAAGCTCTTTAATTAATATAATTATCATTGTTTATTCTAATATAAAGTTTTTGTTATTAATTCTTTATTCTTCTCTGATTTTTATTACAATCTGCTTCTGTTTATTGGTAGCATATATTTTTTGATATTTTTTGTTTGTTTCGCAGCTTTTATTTATTCCACTAGTTCCATGTTCTAGCACTTTCTTCTAATTGTCTTTATTACACTCGACACTTATTTCATGATCATACTCATTAGTGATTTATTTAATTTCATTTATTTTTTGTTCCTTTTCTCAAATTACTTCTCTCTAATTTTGTATTCAAATGAATTCTTTAATTAATTTTTAATGAGGTCATTGTTTCTCTTTGTATTACTTCAAAGTGTTATTATTTTTATTTCAACACAAGTTTATTCATTTAATCGTATCACTGGTTTTTACTTCCTTTTATTTAATTTCATAGAATGTTTTTATAAATCATTGGTTGTAATTTGACATTATTATATATTTTAGAATTGATTTGTTTTACATCTCTAAATTCTTTTTCTTTTATTTATCATAAATATTTTTTATAAATACTTTGTTTGTAATTTTATATTATCATATATTTGAATTTTGTTGACTAACAAAAATTCTTTTCTTTTTGTTCCAAAATAGTTTTTCATAAATAGTTGTTTAGTAAGGTGTGCTTACAATATTTTAGAATTTTGTTGTCTTTAACAAAATTCTTTTCTTTTTATTTTCATAATGGTTTCATTAATAATGGTAGTAAGGTGTACTTACTATATTTTTTAATTTAGTGGTTTTTTACATCTCTAAATTCTTTTTCTTCTTCTTATTTAATTCTCAATGTTTTTCTTTCAAAACTTGTTAGTGTAAGCTGGTCTTACTCTTATTTTAGAATTTTGTTGTTTTTAACAAAATTTATTTCTTTTTATTTTATATCTCAATGTTTTTCTTTCAAATTTAGTGGTAAGTTGTTCTTACTATATTTTAGAATTTGGATGTTTTTATATTCAAAATTCTTTTTCTTCTTTTGAATTATTCCAAATGGTTTCTTTCAAATTTATTTGTAGTAAGGTGATCTTACTATTATTTTAGAATTTTGCGGGTTTTTAACAAAATTCTTTTCTTTTTATTCCAAAATAGTTTTTTCATAAATATGTTGTAGTAAGTTGATCTTACTATTATTTTAGAATTTTGCGGGTTTTTATTACTCCTCATAATATTTTTTCATGGAAGCCTGGTTATATACACCTTTGGTTCTACCAGAACCCATCTCCTTTATCTCATAAGTATTATTGTTTTTGTCCATGGAGACTATATAGGGTCCAGTGTATAATAGTAACAACTTCTTTGTTATTCCTTCCAGTGAGCTGGGTAATTCCCGATTTTTCAATAATACCTTTTCACCACTTGTATAGGTTATTATTTTACCCTTACTCTTTTGATATTTGTTTCGCCGTTTCTCCTGGTCTTCGGCCACTATGTTGTAAAATTTTATTTTGTCAAAAGTATAAATATTATCTCTTGGGAACTCTAGTATTTCTACGATCTCTCGTGGGGGTTGTTTCTCGTACATGGCGGAGTATGGGGTAATTCCTATGGCTGGGTGGTATGCCAAGTTGAGGAATTCTTCTGTGGCTTCTAGATAGTCTTGCCACCTCCTCTGTTGATTGTGGTAATATGTTCTTAATATCCGCCCCACTTCTCTTAATACTCTCTCTGCCGGGTTACTGCTCGGGTGGTAGACCGAGGTTTTGTAAGTACGAACACCCATAGATAGTAGGGTATCCCGCCATTTTTTCCCCTTGAATTGGGTTCCATGATCTGTAATGATCGAAACTGGTTTTCCGGCGTTTGGGAAGTACTGGTCGGTTAATATTCCGAGAATTTTATTAGTAGTTGCCCGATTTGCTGGGTATAGCTTAACGAACTTAGTGAAATGGTCCATCACGATTATCAGATACTTATATCTGTGACGACCACCACTGCGGGGAAATGGCCCGCAGATGTCCAAGAATACCTTTTCCAACTTTGCCTGTGATGTTATAGGAATCATTTGGCCTTCCTTTTTCTCATTATTAGATTTAACGAGTTGGCAAATGTGGCAACCTTTTATATACTTCCGGACCTTCCGGTTGACATTTTTCATGTGGCAGCTCTCCTCCAGGGCCTTTATCACCTTTAAGACGCCCATATGCCCATATCGAATATGATAATTAATTATTATCTCCTTTTCGATATGGGTTGGAATGATTACCTTCCATGTCTCCTTCCTTAAAGATGGTTTAATGAATAGAATATCGTTATTAATTTGATAATATCGGGCGATAGTTTCGTCCCCTGCTTCTAATCTCGTCTTAATATTTCTTAATTTCGGGTCTGCTTGTTGGTGAGTCCTCAGGTTTTTAATAATGAGGCTAGATCGGCTCTGGTGCTAAGAATGTGGTATATCTTGAGTACACTTTCTTCTAATTGTCTTGTTTTGGCGGCCGGTGGCACCTAATAAAATAATATTATTCAACGGCAATGTCGGTAATACTCTTCTGCATTCCCTTTGTATTCTCTCCAATTCTGTCGTACTAATTATAGAGACATTGGAACCAGTATCGATCATTAACTTTGCGGGGACTCCTTCTACCTCCGCATTGATATGTATTATTTCATTATTTATATTACTGTTGGGGCTAGTATCATCCTCCTCCAATAACTCGTCTTGAAGGTTTTTTAAATAATTGCAACCTATTATTGTAATACTATTTGTATCAGTTGGTCTCTGCAACTCGTTTATATACCCAGGAGATAGGAGCAGTAGAGTGGGTCTAGGTTATTTATTACTGCCTCCTCCCGTTTAAATGTTCGATATCATCATTAGTATGTGTCGCACTGATTGAGGCATCAGTCGGGAGACCTTGAGTGGGTCCCTGCCGCTCTGCGCGATGATCCAACGGTGGTTCGCGGTTTGTTTGCCGTTCTGTATTGTCTAGACTGGTACTCCGTCTAGTCTGACTATACCTTGGATCGTCCCGTTCTCGGCTCCTCCGCCTATCCTCATATTCATGGTAGCTGTTCCGTCGCTGATGGTAGTACCTTCGTTGGCGACCGTCTTCAGCTCGTATGAAGTTCACTCTCGGTCTGGAAAACCTATTACTACTACTGTTATTATTTGGTTGATACCCACGATTATTATTATAATAACGTTCAGTGTTATTATAGTTGGGGTTTCTCTGACTATTAACGTTGGGGTTTGGGTAATATTGGTTTCTATTACCCTGATAACCATTATTCGTTATATTTTTATTTTGGTGATTTTGAACGTGGTTTGTGTTATTATTATTATTATTATTATTATCGTTGTTGCTGTTATTATTTGGTGGATTGGCGCGGTTTCACTGGTAGCCATGGTTGTTGTTGTTGGTACCGTTGTTGGTATACGGACAACAACGTATGTATACATACGTATACATGTATGTATACAACGTATGTATGTCCTCCGGCTTTGTCGGTAATACTCCTCGTTCTCGTAATTTTCGAGAAGTTCAGTCATGGCCTGTATGGTCTTGATTTGGCTGCCTCTCCTTGCTCGAATTACCTCTTCATCATAGTGATATGATAACTTATTAATGAGGCATTCTTCTGGTATGGCTGGTTCCAAATGTTTAGTCATACATACTTTGCCGAGGAAGTATACCGTCATTGAGCTACCCACCTGTTGTTTGTAACGGCCGTGACAGATGTTGTCACGTATTAAATTTTGGGTAGTCTCAGACCAGTATTTCGCTTTAAATAAGTTCTCGAATTGCTGATAATCCTCGATATCACTACGGTTGGCCATCCACCAATGATCCGTCATTTCCCGAAATGACTCGTCTAACAACTCCCGGTTGTTGACCCATCTGTTGCCCCTGTGTTTGGCGATATATTCTTCTATCCGGGCCAAGAACTCCATGGGTTTCCTTTTGTATTGGCGAAAGTTTAGCCATTCTCTATTCTCATTCATGGGGAAATTAGTGAATTTAGCCGGTCGGTTTTGGATTACCTCCATCTCTTCCTGGCTCTGCCGCACTTGTCCGGTGATATTCGTCATCACCGCTTCTATTCCGTCGCACCTTTCTGTGACTTGGTTACGCACCTTACTTATTTCCTCCTGTGTTTCTTTTCGGTTTTCTTCCAACCTTGTCTTATGGTGTTCTTTGATCTGGGTAATTTCGGTATTTATTTTTTCCCTGACTTCCTGTACTTCACTCTCAGTTTGGCGACATCTTTCGTCAACTTCCCTGATTTGTTGGTTTATTATTATTGTTTCTTGTTCCAATTTTTTATTTATAGCTTTCTTATTGTCGTTGATTTTCCTGTTCAATTCTTCCTTTGCCAACTCTATTCTCTCGTCTACCTTGTTCATGTTTTCTTGGTTGATTTCCTTTAATTCTTCTCTCAGTAGTTGGTTATCCTCCCTCAATTCTTCCAACTTCTCCCCCATCTTCTCTTCCATTTTCTTGTTATTTTCCCCTAATTCTTCCTTCAATTGTTGGTTGTCACTTTCCATCTTCTTACTATTTTCTTCAATCCTCTTGTTGGTATTTTCAATCTTTTCTTCCATCTTCTTACTGGTTTCTTCAATTCTCTTGTTGGTATTTTCAATCTTATTACCCAATTCTTCCTTGGTTGTTTTGAATTCTTCCTTTAACAACTGGTTGTCTTCTTTCAATTCTTCTTTTGTGGATTTGAATTCTTGATCCAGTCTCTTGCTGTTTTCCTCTATCTTGGATTCTATGTTTTTATTCATTTGTAGGAACATTTCCATCAATTTGTCCATTTTACTATCTTCGGTTGCCTTGGCTTTTTCTAGCTCCTTTTCCTGGAGATTGACCTCCCCTGGTTGTGTTGGTATTTCCGGTTGTTTTTCTAGTGGTGCGGGTTGTTTAGTTTCCACTGGGGGGAAATAACTCTTCTATGGGTGTCGCCTCCTTGTCCCCCATATCGATTTCCTTTTCGGCCTCTGCCGCCCTTTTCTTAGAAGTCGCACGACGTTGCATGTTGTTTCCTTCTTTGACTGTATAACCGCTGCCAAGCTTAATTAGTAATTGGGTAAGTTACTGTAGTCTTCCAATCGCTAATCGAAGCCCTTCAGTTGGACGCCAATTTGTAACAAGCCGTGTGTCACTCTTAAGCCCCACTGTTGTGAGCGCCAATTTGTAACAAGCCACGATATGCGGTTACAAATAATTATTTTTTGTTCGTGTACAAAAAATTAAAAAAAAATTTTAATTTAATTTTAAAAATTAAAAAAAAAATTTTAATTTCTGTTTTTATGTTCAATTGTTTAATAATCCTTGTAGTAGTGTCGTGTGAAAATTTTGTTTTAATCTGTGTTAATTATGTCAATAAATTCGCTTCTTTTTCACTGTAAATAAATTTATAGTTAATAGGATTGTCTCATTTCATTAATCGATCGGCTATCTTTCTTCTTTCTCAAGTATATTACTCCCACTTGAGTAATGTCGCCTTTTTCTTTGATCCTGTTGTGAATTAACTCTTTATTTATAAAGTTTCTAAAATAAAAATTAAATCAAGCGTAGAATTAATATGTTTTATTGACAAATTTAATAATATAGATTTAAAATCGATTATCACATATAGAACACTCGACTCTTGCACAGGGGTAATCGATTGTTAATACAGGTTATTATATAGAAATGTTTCGAATGGTTCTTTGAACGGTTATAATTATAATAGTCAGAGAAGGGGCAAGTATAGAAAGTATAACATTCACAAATAGATCTTAATAATTAATAATTACAAAATGAACTAATGTTATATAATGTTTATAAAGTTGAATCGTTTTACCAACAGCGAACGACGAATTCAGTCAGTGGAGGTGGTGTTGAATGATGGGATTTTTCAAAATGGCCGCCACTTCGTATTTGCAGTAAAACTGGAATGATGACGCTGAATTTTCTACTAATAAAGCTGCCTTCTCGACTGCTTCCTTGGTTCTGCGATGTTGAATAATGTCTACTGTGTTGTGAGAGGTGTCCTGGTTAAGTATTCCGTGTTCACTGATTAAATGTTTTGTATTAGGTGTATTCACTTCTGTTGCGTGTATGTCGAAAAATGTGATGTTCGTTTGGTTAAGTTATATTTCTTGTTTTATAGTTTTATTATTTTATTTCACTTGTATTTCGTTCAGTTTTAATTGTTTTCACCGTTTGTGGTTGTTGTATTCACTGATTTTATGTTAAAGTTCAATTTTTCCGTAACTCTCGGTTGTTTTAATGTAGGATAGGCTCAACCGTTATACGCCATTAACGTATTCGCTATCCGTTTTATTAGCGCGAGCTTAATTCAACTGTTCACTCTCAATGTTAAATAAGAACTGTTTTACTTCCTTCGTCTCCTGAAATATCTTTCCAAGTTAATATTAGAAAAGTATTGTTTCAATTATTATTCACTTTCTATGCATGTGATTTAAAGTACATTATATGCAGAATATATTTTGGTTATTGATTACTTTCGTGAACTAGTAATTACATAATTGGTTTCTTTAACTCCTTCTACTTAATTTGACATACAATAGTCCATCTTTATAAAGTTTTTTGTCAAAATTGGTATATTTCTGTCATTTTGGAAATATCTGCTTCTTGTTCTTGTCCAAAATTTTAGCCATCTTAGGTGTTATAAATATGATTATAATAAATTTCCGATTGATATAAATCTTTATCCTTCCTTAATTTTTTACAAATTTATCAATTGATCATTCTTTTAGTTATAATTCATGAATTTACTATTCCTCCTCTGAAATTATTAGGTTATTACATTTTGCAAATTTTTTAATAATTTTATACATCTTTTTATATTATTCTTTTAAAGTATAGTTTCAGTTATAGTAATTGGTGATTGATTCACCTTATATAAATCTAATTAGTTTACTTGGTTTATTTAACTTCCTTACTAAATTATAATGTTATTTGGAATTTCCTAATTGGCCTAGATTTTATAGTTTTACATATACTGTTTTTCGAATAATGTTATTTCTATACCCCTTCTAACTTTCTAAAGTTAACACAATATTAAATAAAATCTTCTTATATAACTATTGGTACATGTAGCATTGTATTCATGCTCATAATACAAAAAAAATATTGAAAATTAATTACTAGTCTTTAAAGTTAGACATTTTAGTTTTAACTATTTTTAAAAATACATAACAAACATTTTATAAACTAGTATAGTATACATACATAGACATTTTAGGCTGTATGAACACTGTTATGTTAATAAACATTCTTATCTTAATCATAATCCTTATTCTATATACCACCTTGAAATGTGGAGTTCATAGGCTTTAAATACAAACATAATTAGCCATTTAATTTTTATTTTTTGTTAAACTTAAATTGATTGCAGTCCTCCCTGTTCATTGTGTATTATATTTTAATCCCCTGTCACAGTAATTATTCCCCACCTGCTCTCTTTATCATTTACATTTCAAAGAATGTTTTTTTATAAAAAGTGGGCTCTTCTATGAAACATTAGAAATATTTTCACAACAATATTTCATGACATGTTACCTCTGTATTTATATAAAATATTAAAGTTACTTAATAGTACATAGTTAAAGTAACAGTTACACCTTTACTTGAAGTTTATTATATCTAAATCACTTGCACTGGTTCACTTACACTGTTGGGTCTGATTTATATTTGAGTTTTACAATATTCTAAGACCAAACCTTTAGTTATAATGGACTGTGAAGATTTGTTTATTTTATTATATAATAACTTTAGTCGGTGCACTTCTATTCACACTATTAAACACTTTTGTTTATAATTATTTTACATTTCTATGAGGTTTTGGGGTGTTATACTTTCTTTGGGTGACATTAAAATTTGGTTCGGGGTTTGTTATTGTTAGTACAGGTTTATCATGGGTATTCCTCGTAGTCCTCCCATCCTATATCCTCTTTTCTTCACTTCTTCCTTCTTGGGTTTTCCAAGGTAATTTGGTTTTATTTTGTCCTTTGGTTGGTTTGGGGTATCTTCTTTATTACCTGCTCCTATCCTACCTCGGTATTATCCTGATTTTATTTTAGTTTCTTCGGATTTAATTTTCTTGATACTTTTTTGTTGCATTTTTATGATTTAATTTTAATTTTTCTTTATGGTTGTATTTTTCTTTGATATTTAATTATTTTCCTTTGAATTTTATTTTGAGTTAATGTAATTTAAATTTATTTATGATCATAATGGAATTATTACTTAGTGGATTATCTGTCATGCTACAATAGGCCTACACAATGATCTTTTTTACTTTCTTATTTGGCAATGAAAGTACTGTAATTGATAATTAAGTTCTTTATTTGGGATCAGATTGTAATTTCGTGTAGACCTAATTACGTTTTTGAGATTCCAAAAACACATGTTAGAGTAGAAACACAAGGAAGGAAGAATACCAGGCAGCCCAAGAAGTAAATGCCGAGAGAGTATAGACTCGGAACAGAAAGGGGCCTTGAGACCACTGCGATAGGTGATTGGACATTGGACATCAGACAATGATGTAGTCTAATACGTATTTTATTTGTGTGTGTGGTGTGAGAGAGAGAGAGCGTGTCTTCGGTGGGAGGGGGAGAAAGGAACGTTGAAAAACTCTTTATGTTATGAATGCTTAATCTTACAAATTGTTATTATTATGTTTTTACTATAAAATGTTCATATTATTTTAACATAACATGATTTTCTGGAACATGTTTGGTGGAAACGTAAAAACAGACAGCTGATGTACAGTTGCATGAGTTCAGACGTAGATGTGTCAGCCCAAACAGTAGTATATTTTGTAAACATACACGTTGTGCCATTAAACATTAAGAATGTTATTTGACCTTGAGTAGGGAGTCCTGTTGGCGGGATTCTGATGAATGAGAAATTTTGTCTCTGTGCTGGAGACCTGTGGTGTTACATGTATTAACACATTATCATTCTGTGATAACACATTATCACTCTACACAACAGTGGCTGACGTGTATTAACCATTTCTGAGTTCGCGATACCACAACTCACATTAAACTGTGCACAATGTTTGTAGAAAAGACGGACGTGTGTGACGTAGACGCCAGTTTGCAAAATGCATCATCGTTCCCGCCAGAAATGTAATCACGTTTCTCGTTTATCTTGTCTCAGCCAAATAAACATTGCTATGGGTTTACCATATTCCAGTGTCCTTCATATTTCATAAACACTTGAGAAATTTTATTGTTTCTAACAGAGGCACCCTTAGAGGTGTCCGGCAGGTGTAAATGTACATAACCTCCTTGGTTAATTCTTTAATAAAAATGAGGGAAAGAAAAATAGAACGAATAAGGAGAGAGAGAGAGAGGGCGCGGGTGAGAGAGAGGGGGGAGTGAGAGAGAGAGAGAGAGCAAGAAAGTGAGAGAGAGGTACACAGACAGAGGAGAGCTGTATACATTTTTTACCATACTTCATTTGGTTTAGAAGTCACATGACATAATTTGTATAAAACATTAATTAAATGCGCGGCCAGAACGTCACATCCTATATATAATGCGACACAATACGTCACGTTTGTACAGTTCTCATAAGTTCGTTTTTGTTTACTACTATATTACTTTTTTGTAATATTTACTTGAGTACGAGCATTAGCACAAAATTTGCGTACAAAAGTAATTAAATACGGTTATTTAACAGAATACGAAATTCCTTAAATGATTATAAATACACATTATAAGATATAATATAACTATTATGAACATGTAGCCATCATTAATTAGTAACCTGATACGAGGCACAAGTAGGCCTACATAGACTTATACCTAGCAACATCAGCGCTCACATTAGAGGCCTACTTAGTACTTAAATGAACGATTATAACGCGATGTAATACATTTGTTATAAATTATGAAGTATTATAAAATATAAAATGCCCTGAGATTGTGTGTCATTTGCGATGAAACAAGACCTTCGCTTTAAACTAAGGGATAAAAGGGAAACGAAAAAACTTGAATTAACATTCATTCATCAGCGTTGTGCACATCCGTATCTTACTGAAATGGAATACAAAAGTGTTAATAATTTTCGGTGTTTCATTAAAAAAAAAGGGTATCAGAAAATGTGTTTGAGACTAAAATATTCTTCCGTTATCAATACAATGTGTAAAGTGTGATGGTAATATGTTAACAAATGTAAAAGGATAAAGAAACGTCACCTTCAGATGTGGTAGAAGGAATTGCAGAGCTACAAAAAACATACATGCTTACACTTTTTCGGAATAGCGCGTGTTCCTGCATTATCTGTATTGTGTGTGTACTTGGATTTTGAAATATCAAATTTCAGTCATTTCTAAACAGATCGACATAAACAGAAAAACTACGCAAAAATTAATAAACGAATTCAGGGAGATCCTTACTGTCTGGTTGATAGACAACAGCTCAAAAATTGGCGGCCCTGGATATACTGAAATTGATGAAACTGTGTTTGATTAAGGAAGTACAACAGAGGCCGAATAACAAAAACTCGGTGGGTACTTGGGAGCATTTGCAGGAGAATAAAGAAGTTGTTCCTAAAGGTGGTGGATAAACGTGATGCAAACTCACTAAATTGTGTAATTTTAAATACGGTAATGTGGAACCAGCAACCATTATAGTTGCAGATATGTGGCACGGGTACAACTCGCGAGTACCCATACATACCCAAATGTATGGGTATATAGGCCTACTTCTGTCTGTGAACCATTCGCTTAATTTTGTATGACCTCGCAATTCTGCTGTTCACACACAAACGATCGAGAACTAATGGTCCAAAATTAAGCGTGATATGCGGAGAAGAGTCAGCAGAATGTCTATTAGTACATTTCAGATGTATTTGATTGAATATATTTGGAGAAAAGTGTTTTTCTGCAGAAGAATGGTTTAATGAATTTTTAGCGGCTATTCATTATTTTTACATGCAATTTTTAAATTGAATATATACAGTAATTTGTGGTCAATAAATTTAGCTATAGTACAAGTAAATTAGAAAAACTTAAAAAAAAATAAAATAAAAAAATAAAAATAGATGTAAAGCAGGTATCCGACGACTTCTAGTATCCTCAACCCAAAACATTTTAATATTGTGTGTGTCTCTCTCTCTTTCCCTGCCTGCGTCTCGCGTCATCTTGCTATTTAATCTCTAACACAAATAGAACTAATATAATACAAACTTTTATCCTATCTCACAACCCTCTGTCTTCCTCCTCTCCGTCTGTCTAACACAAGAAGTAATTATTATTATGTACATTTTTGCACATTTGATCGCTCTCCTTTCTTCTATCTCTCTCTCTTTTCTCCCCCTTCTTTATATCTCTTACTAATAAAAATATACCTCTTATTACCAAAAAAATTACGTACAGTAGCTTTCTGCCATTGTCTGTGTGTCTGACTCTTGACTCCCATTTAGCTCTCTCTCTCTCTCTCTCTCTCTCTCTCTCTCTCTCTCTCTCTCTCTCTCTCTCTCTCTCTCTCTCTCTCTCTCTCTCTCTCTCCCCCTCTCTCTCACTCTCTGTCTGTCTGTCTGTCTGTCTGTCTGTCTGTCTGTCTGTCTGTCTGTCTCTCTCTCTCTCTCTCTCTCTCTCTCTCTCTCTTTCTCCCTACTTATCCTCTCTTTCCTACTCTCTTACTCTCTTAATTACGCACTTTTATCCTTTTACTATTCTCTCTCTCCCCCCTCTCTCTCTCTTTATCAACATCTATCTACCTATCTATCTGTCTATCTATCTATCTATCTATCTATCTATTTACCAATCTCAATCCCAAACAGAACTATAGACTATTAAGAACTACAGAACTACAAACTAAAATTATAAAATTTTGTTAACCGCAAAAAAGATACAAATAAATGTTTTATAGCATTACTTCGAAATACTGTATGTATAATGATGAATATTGACAAAAAATATAACTGCTTATATTTGTTATATAACTAGTATATGTTTATTACGTTTGGCATTACATTTATTACTTTTGACTGCCAATATGCATAGGATTTCTCTAGTAAATGAGATCAACGTTACATTATCGCCCGGTGCCAATCCATGTGAGAAAATATTAACATCCCCGTTAATTACGTTATTTGGTCCGACGAGAAGTGGTCAATTTTTACATAATTCGAAAGGCTAGTACGCTACGTTGGCATACTTCGTAAAACACAATAATTATATTACCACGGTTAATAGAATTGGATAGTGAAGTTTAAAAATTGTTGATAAATATTTGACACTACTAGTTAAAATTATGATGTAAAGGTAGTGGGTGAACGAAGGAACAAAAATAACTGCCAGGTCATTCGCCTACAGTTAGTCACTCTTTCATAAAAACAAATAAGCGTCAACGAAAACTGGCAAACGTCGCTGGAAGCAAAAACGGCAAAAATTCGACAAAGTATACATTTCAGATGCTTAATTGTTGGGAAATTGAAAAGACGCCCCATTGTCGTAATTATGAAAAGATGCCATAATGACAGCGTTTTGTACAAAAAAATTATTTGCTTATTTTAAGAGTATATTGAAATATAAAATGCAAAACAAATAACATATTCACAAGAACGTAATGTTACAATAAAATTTCAATATACTCTTCGTTTTCAGGTAGCGCCAAAACGTATACATTTTGAAAAGACGCCATTTTGATACATTTTTATAGAAAAATGTACACACACACACACACACATATATATGTACCATTTATAAATATAAAACATATAAATCATATCCTTATATAAAAAACAGCTTTAATAAACAATAGATTTTAAATTTGTATAACTATTTCTTTGCACATTCTGTTCCTGAAGATGACAGTAAGTATAATAAAACTGTTGAAACAGTGTAATAAATAGTAAAAAACATATTCTTGTTGAAAACAAAATATTATTTATTTTTTAATGTAAAACTATAAATCTGATGTTTATGTTTGACATAATGATATGTTCAACACTACAGGGTATCTCCGTACTGTGAAATATGATAGCTATTTTATATTTAATTAAACTTGATACTTTAAGAAAACTGTATTTTTACCGAGGTCTTGGAAATATGAGCTGAAGAATGAGCCACTTCCGAAGGTCGTACGAAGTACATAACTTCCGCAAATTTGTGTCCCTTACAAATTATAGCCTATATGTAGATTTCCAAAAAAGTAAATTCTAAAAACAAACGCTGGAATATCTTGAATGTACCATGGTTGAAACTTTCAACATCAGAAGTATCAAAATCAAATGAAAATTTTATGAGCATATATATATAAGTAAATGCAATAATTATAAATAATCATACGAATGGAGTAGAAGTAATAAAAACAATAATTTTGTTTAAAGGATGGCCTCCACATATCCCCTTATAGCCTCCTTAAAGATTTCTATCTAACAGGGAAACAGAATTTATTCTGATGCAAAGAGAGCGCATAGAACACGCTGCTATTCTTAATTTGTCTCTTCACAGAAGCATCTTTCCCTTTCTGAACATCGAAAATTCTCGCAATGCTGAATCATACTCGTTTTCTTAAACTTTTTATGTTCTGTACTCTTTTGATTTAGGCATTTTATTACCTCTGTAGTAAACCACTAAACCTTACCCCCTGACGAATACCGACTGCTACGCTTATGTTCCTGTCTTTCCGTAAAATGTTCGTACAGGTTGATTGCGTTTCAGTACAGCTGGCAACCTGACACATACTGAGAAACAAATATTTATTGAGCAACACGATTTTACGGAACTTCCTTCCTTCCTTCCAAACTATGACGTGTACAACTGAATCTTTATTTATGTTTGTATTGTTTAAAAATGCTTACCTCGTTTGTCATTTCCACTCACAGCTGATACGCTCCAGTTACGTAAGACTGTACACACTTCGAAAGCAGTTGATCCAGTATGAATCGAATTGTTCACAGATGCGCGACAATCATGGAACGAAAACGCATCGATAATTATTAACAAAAAACCACATTATTAAATACATAGTCTTATATGCACATTAAGTACACACGCGCTGAATATTTAATAACTTAATGAATAATGTATAATGATACTTCAACTAACAAACTTAAAAATTATTTAAAATTCTGTTTAACTTCATAACAATCATTTTTTTTGCAGCAGGAGCGACAGAGCAGTGTTCTGTATATCGGCTTTACCATAATAGTACCGTGTGTTAATTTCCTTTTTTTGGTGGAATCAATTCTCCTCTGTAGCACGATATTTCTTTTCTAAGAAGTCGAACAGCTAAGCATATTTTGAACTGCAACGCGAGAGCGAATTGCACTTAATGTCGTTTTTAAAGTAGCAGTTTGTCGTTTAATCACTTCCAGTTCTTCTAATATAGCTACACTGTTAACTAATTCAATTCAATCCCCTTTGAGTGATTCTTTTTGATTGTCCATAGATGTCATAAAACTTTCTCTTTTGCTGACTTGGGATAATAATTCTTGTTTTTCTGTCGTATCAATTTCGCTCTCCGGATGCACAAACAACCGATCGTCACCATCGTCTTCGATATTGTTACAATTCGACTGCAAACTACACCTTGCTTTGTAAATCCTGCAGGACATCATGAATATGTTTACACATATTCCACTTAATACTTAATACATGATCTACACACGTGCATGAATATTTATGTATTATATAATGTTATATAATACATCACAGTCTACACAGATCAAATTACATTTGCACTGCACATCATTTTCATGTACTAAATATATGTACCTCTTTCATGCCAGAAGACGACGGTACTTTCCACCCATTGCCTGTTTCTTCTCTGATAATTGAGTTACTGTCGATTTCTCTGATGGACTTATGTCTTTTTGTAATGTCTTTTAACTTTGTAGTTATTTTGCCTTTGCTTAAGATAATAGGACTATCAAACAACTTATCGCGGACGAAAGACATTAGAGCAACTATCGCTTTGTCCAAATGTTTTACATTTTTGCCGTGTAAATATATATATTTAATTGTATGATGCATTCTTTCGGTATGCATGTTGGTGTTCAGACCTCCTTGAAGTCGATGGCAGTAGGCCCAAGACTGAATATTTTTTGAGAACGTTTGATCAAAATAAGTGCCGAATTCAGAAGTATCTTTATCATCAAGTAGTCGCCTAATTGCTTCAGGCAGATTGCATTCGAATGCAGAAGAGTCTCTTTCCTGCATTAATGTCCTGACTATTCTACTATAAACGTAACCCTGCTTCTCTTTGCTTTTTACTTTGGAACTAATATTCCTCCTCCAAGCCCTGTTAACGTGCCAAGTGCAGTACAGTCTCATTGCCGGAGCTTGCATTGTTGATATCCACGCATTATAAAAGGATTCATCCAAATCGGACATAAACATTTTCGGTAAAACTTCGCCTACTTCTGCCTTGATATACTGAAAAACAAAGAAAGCACTTTTTCGTCAGTTCGATTTAATATGAGAAAAGCACAAGGAAATCCCTTTCTCATGTCGTTTAAAACAAGTAGGGTTATTAGTTAAAAACCGTTACTGTTCAAACCGTGGGTGCCATCAATGCATACGCAAACACTGCCATATTTCTTCAGTATTTCACTCTGTGCATTGTTCATTATAATTAAACAAAATCGTCTGTTTTTAAAGTTTGGCCAGTTTCTCTGACGACCCCTTGAGGCTTATAAAATAATACACAAGGCTGATCACTGGAAATGATCTCGTTGACCAAAGCTTCAACCCTTGTACCATCTTCTTGACGTCTCACCGACTTCGAGCATAAATTATATGCGTGCTCGATGTTGTACAGGTCTTGCTTCGTTAATAAATGAATTCTTTTTAATTTACAGCCTGTCACGGAATCGCACATTTTATTAAGTATTGCTTGAAGTGGTATCTGATTTGCAATATCCACAGCTAGACTTTTTCTTTCGCTGTCTGTGAGACCTAAATGGCTTAAGTCATTTAGATGATCTACATGAGTTGACACTTATGTAGTCTTCCAGGTAACACCTTCATTTTCAGTGACGGGAATGCTTGCAGGACAGACAGCATTTACTTTGTTACTTCCCTGTAATTTTAAGTGCCGTCTACTTTTAATTTCAGACACAAATTTCCCGGACCTACAGCATATATAATAATGTCTCTTTGTGCTGTCGGTAGCAGAATGAGAGCCACGCTTTTTAACGTATCTTGAAAATGTTTCTTTTTCAATGGCTTGTTTTTACTCCAAGAACTTTCTAAGGATTTAAATTCTTTAATTTGAGACTTTACTGATATGTTGTGCTGCAATTCGAAGTGTTCAAGTTCAACCGCTGCCACAAGAACACATAAGGGATAAGGGGCACTTAACTTTATTCGGTGCTGATACCTCTGCACCGTGGGATTTGCGTTTATGACGTTTAAATGTGTATCTGTGCTTTAACTGTTTATCACAGATGTTACATTGTTGTATACGTGACTTCAAGTTGCTCGAAACCGGGACTTCACTGTTTACTTTTTTTGGAACGTAATTTCGAATGCTGGCTAAGATTATCTACATTTTCACAATTCTTACCGTACTCCGAACATAAGTATTGTTTAAGCTCACTGATTTTAATAAACCGTAAATAAAAAGGGTATAAAAACTAGATTATAAACACACAAAAAATTAACAACTGAATGTCACACAACAAACTCGATAAACACACGGGCGGATAATGTACCGGTAAATGAAATAAAAATGTATATTATAAAACGAACTACAAAGACAGTTTTATTTGATAGTCACAGTGATATTAAAGAATAAAATTATAATTAATAGATGATCGTCACACACTGTTAATTACCACACGCACAGATAATTAAACTGAAGCAATAAAGTAATATTTTAAACGCGAACTATTGTCACGTTTTATTTACAAACACGCTGGTGTTACTGTACAATAATTACCGAGACACTATTACTTAACACACGCACAGTAGGCCTACATTAAACAGCACGTTGTGTCTTCTACTGTACATTTCCCTCCTAATTCAACATCGGAGGATTTCATACCTGCTCATAGCATTGGGTAAAAATTGGATAGTCGCGCCTTACTCAGCTCTGCGAAGAGATACGGAAGTAAACGAAGCAGTCGGTATGCGTCAGGGGCTAAGGTCTAGTTAGAAAACCAAGCTGAATCCTTCTTTTACAATAATTTCCTTACTGATACGTGCTTTGTAATAATAGCAGACAAGGTCTTGTTTAGATAGTAAACTCCGTGTCAGTATTACAAGGTGTGTACACTTTATTCCAGTCAGCTGCGTAAACAGCGTTACAGATCTTTTTCGGTAATCTCAAATCGAATTCTCATTGGTGCAAGAGATTAATGCATCGCAGTAACCCAGAAAACAAGGCCTTAAAATCAAGTTAAAAGTATATTAAAAAATTTAAAAAACTTCCCGCCTTGAAATGAAGACAGATACTCGGGCAAAGATATTAAAGACTAGGGACATAACGAATTCGGTGAGAGAAGGAACATTCAACCCTCGCCTGATAGCATCATTTCTGACAAACCAGGCAGAGTTTGAGATGTACCAGAGGACCTGAGATCGGGAGCTTCCAAACGGGCGACAATCTTTGGGCTGAGTAATGCCCAAAAGGCAGGGGCTGCAGATGTTAGTATTGCTCTGAGAAAGAGCAAATAGACGGTGAGTTTAGTGCGCACAGGCACTGAACTCCGATGAGTGAGAAAGGGATACATTTTGGGTTTGACGCCGCGGGCACACTGGAGACTCTGGGAGACGTGGTTTGCAAAGCTTAGGCGCCGGTCAACAGAGACGCCCAAGTATTTTACAGACCGTTTCCATAAGAATGGACTCCCTTCTAGGGAGAGGGACTGGCAACGGGAAGTAAATTTACCGAGGACTGGCAGCGGGCCTCGGTTTTCTACGCATTGATCGCCATTCTCCACTTCCAAAGCCACTCTGGAAGCAGGACGAGCTGACGTTGCACGAGGCCAGCGGCGAAACCAAGGATCGCTGAGCTAGCGTGAAACATGGCGTCATCGCATAGAGCGATAGATGACTCCAGGCTGTACAGACAGGTCGTTCGTGTAGAGTAGACACATAACGTGGCCTAGAACAGATCCCTAAAGAACGCCTGCGGCGATCGGTCGAACGGATGGGTACGACCCATCTACGCAACTCTAAAGACGCGGTCGCAAAGATACGATCGCAGAAGATGAAAGAAAAAGGCAGGGAGAGGAGATTGGACCAGTTTGTAGAGAAGGCCTTCGTGCCAGACTCGATAGAAGGCTTTACTCATGTCAAGCAATACAGCGATGGTGGACTGACTCTTGTTCTCGGCGTCCGTCAGTTGGGTAACAACCCTGACGAGTTGAAGGGTCCTTTAGTGCTCCCTGCGAAAACCGAATTGCTCCTGCCGAACGAAACCATCCAACAGGGGCGCATATCGGCTGTGCAGGTGCCGTTCGAACGCCTGCGAGATGTTTGGCAATAGAGATATTGCGCGATGATTCTCGGGAAGTATACGCAGCTTACGAGGTTTGGGAATCATGGCGATTTTTGCACGTTTCTACAGGCTGGGGAAGTAATGGAGCCGGATACATCCATTGAACAGCTCGTGATCCAGTGAGATTAGACGGCGGGAGGGGGAGCGTGTTGAAGCGCTGCCGCGCCGCGCCGATACGATCCTCGCCGGGGGCCCGCTTAAGGCGAAGTTGCCACAACAAATATCACTTAATAGCAGCGATTACAAAAGTCGTATGTGTATTATTTCAACTTTATCTCAACTTCTACATGACACCAGACGCACTGAATGAACTGTCTTTTTTTCAACAGCTGACTCGTAACTAAAGACAATCCGATAACCTTATAATTTTTGTTTATACACTACCATGTCTTCATTCTTCTAAATTTAAAAAGTTCAAAAGAAAAGTATCGCGTATATTAAACGTTTTCAAAAACTATAATGTAGCCAATTAATTTAGTTAATGTTGGGAAGGGAGGTATGCATGCGATATGTGATGTTGAGCGATACGAGCGCGGGGAACAAAACCTGCGGAATAAAGGTCAGAATTGAAATGATACATAAGATTCAAATAGTGGGAAAAAATTAAAGACGGCAACAATTTGTTAAAGAAATTTAGGAACAAGTCAAGGCAACATAGTATAAATTATGGAGTCACAAGAGTACAACGTACAATAATTAAATATGCACTGGACACAAGCGTGAGAGAAGCAATCAATCGCACGAGTATGTTGAGCGAACACGACTAGTAGATAGATGAAAGGTTATAAAACTAAAATAAAAAGGTTGTTCGTGAATAGGACAGGGTACTAACCCTTTGTTTTTCCTGTAATGGCTCTGCGATGATTGTGTAAGACTGACCAATTTAGTCATTTGCGGCGTACTGTATAATTGTCCGCAAGATTACATTATAGAGCTACTAAGCAAATTTACTGAATTCATTATCAAACAGCATATGGTGGCAGAGAATATTTAAATAATATTTTGTGTATTTTGAAGGCGCTAGTAGCGCGGTTTATTTATCATTTCAACATACGTCTACTTCCATTAGAAATTATACAATTTATAAACTCTTCGTAACAACTCATTTGTTTGGACTAACTCTCATTCTCTGAAATCAGCTAAAAATCCCGCCAAAAAGTAGACAGTGTTTACGTCTACTTGAATTGCTGCTGGCACTGAATGTTTTGTGTACTGAGAACGTTCCATGTTTATCTGAACTGCTGTACTGAATAAAAGCTACTCATTTTACCCTTCTACTGTTTCTTCAGAAAGCAATACTATTGGAGATATAACAGTCTGATTTACTTTGTAAGTTTTGTAAAATTCAATAAAAATATATAACATGTAATCAATGAACCATACAATACTGCAGTATTAAAATTTGGTTATTAATTTATTATATAGAAGGTTATTATTTGAATTTAAAACGTACGAAATTTTTGTGACCTGTACAAGGTTTGAGACACTCAGTGACGCAATCAAGGGGGGATTTTGGGTGTTAGAACCCCCCCCCCCGAAAGTCTGGAAAACTTTTGTACTCAATGTATGTACAAACAGTAAGAACATAATGAATAAAGTATCTTATTTATATGTTAATTACTATATTCTTAAAATGTAACCTTTTTACTCTTAGTAAATGATAAACTAAAATGCAGCATAGGTAGGTTTACCAGAAGTGAATAAATTGTTCTTTTGCCAACGGGCGCATGATATGTAATTGTGTTCGTAATTTTCAAGAAACACCAGTTTTTATCAAAAGCGTAGCGTTTAGTTTATTGCTATATTTTCCGGTTTTGGAGAGCAGAGGCGTAGCTAAGGGGGGCAAGGGGGCAGCCGCCCCGAGCGGCATATCCAGGAGGGCGGCAAAGTGAGCATAGACTTGAAACAATTGTTTTTAGTTTATAAAACTACAAACAACTTGTTTTTTTTTATATGACTACTCCTTTCGTAAAAGAAGCATAACCAGCCAGCTTGTTTGTTGTCATAAACCTTGCGTGATAAACAGTTATCACGGAAAATTGCATTCTCAACAATTTTACGGGGACAAAGTCATATGATACCCAGGGAGCGATATAAAGTTATAGAAAGCAGTGATTTTTCAAAGTAAGGAAACATTAAAATATGTAGTAGGGAGCGGCAGATATTCATACAGACGACCTTGCGTTGACGCCTGTAAGTCGGCTAAAAAAAAAACTATGAACTAGTCACGTACCGGACGGACCGTCATAAAACTGTATTGTTTGCTAGGGTGTAAGAAACATTCACCAAGATTGTAAAAGTTAAGTGCATCTAACAAAAGGCTCCGTTAGTTTAGAAAAAGAGCGTAAAAAGCGAGATGAAGAGTGACGCGAAGTTTTCCTACCACGTGTTCACGCGCATTTAGTTGACGAATAACGGATAGCGTCAATTTTTACGCGGGTTGTTTCGTTAGACAGATTGGGTAGATTTGAATTTAGCGATAAGTCAGACCAATAGGCATGTATTTTGCCGATAGTGGGTGAGGGTAGTTTGTAGCGAAGTATGAAAAATACGTAGAGTAGGAAGTTAAGTTAGTCAACGGAGAGATTACAGCTACTAGACTCGTAACATTTATTTTAGTCTACGGGAAGATCACAACACTAAGACTCGTATTAATTGTAATCAAAATTTGTCAGTAATTTAAATAAGTATATTTCAATCGCCACGTAAATCAGGTACGGTAACTCGATAGTAATCTGTGCGGAAATTACGAATCGTAAACACTTAATAAATGTTAATAAGAATGATTCTAGTGTAACTAAGGAAGATCAAAGTAAAACCGAGTAATATATCTAAGTATTAATTAATACAATATCAACCGTTAAAAAGTCGAGTTACTTAGCGATTGTAAATGTGTCAAACTTTATTGTAAGGGACTGTTGGTCGAGTGCAGTTATCAATCCGGTGTTAGACGCACTTAGCTTTGATAAGGATATACTGTGTTTTTCTACAAGTGTATTAATATACAGCACCTGTGTAATTATCACTAAGTAAATTGAGTGAATGGTGTAATACTTGTGAAACCAGTGTAAATAGTGCGACCTGACAAGGATAACTATTCAACGGATAACTTCGGATCGGCAGCCTGGAACCCGCAGCGTGGATGACATCGCATCGCAGAGTAATTCAACAAACACGTAAATAACAACAATGAACAATCATTTTCATATTGCTTATTAATTTCAATTATATGTCAATCTTGTTTTGGTGACTCAATCAGTCTAAGAATCCATTGCTAAGAAATAAACACTAACAAATTTTATAGTAAATGATTGAAGTACTGAATTATAAATTTTGTAATATTTGAATGCAATCGTTATTAAAAAACTTAATTAGTAACAACTAAGTTGTGTTTATTTATTACTGGCGCCCTGGGATAATTCTAAAGAGTCGGTACACGAAAGTATGTGTGATATCTTATTGTTAAAATTTGATATGTGATAAATATTAATTTTGTCATTGAATAATTTAATTTGATAAACCCTTACTTTATACATGCTCGTAGGCCAAGTAGTATGCAAAGTAGTAACAAAATAGTAGTAATATAAGGCCTATATCTAAAAGTGTATTACATTCTGTCGCCCGGAACGTGGGACTATTGAGTCACTAATAGAATAGTAAAATAAGAATAAAATAGAATTAAGAATAACAATAATATAAGAAATAGTTGTATGATTGCGCGGAGTAAGAGTAGGAAAAACATAAACACACAGAACAACACGCACGGAGTAAACAATAACATGAATACAGAAACAACATCCCACGATAACAAAATGGACTTCGATATAAACAATCAGCTAGGAGATTCGCAGACGATCGCACACATTTCAATGGGGAATCGTTCGGGACGCGGGGACAGAACAATGAAAATGCAGAAACACAACAGATTACAAAAGAAACGCTAGTAGAGGTTAGAGAGAGTGTAAACCCTCTTTCCTTTTATGTATTTTTAACAGTATAAGACAACTTCTTTTATTTTAATTTTTTGTTGAAAGAGAAGCCACAAGTCAATTAGGACTAGGCCGGAGCCTAGAGAAGCAAAAATTTGCCGGGTCCAGTATGACGGGACTTGCAATGAAACTCAGCTGTAATATAACAATAACGGTTTTTATTGTATGCCAAGAATTAATACATGTAGGCAAACTCTATCACATAGTTATCCCCCCCCCATGAATCATAAATATCACAAATAAATTAAGCCCTGCTTTAACAGTATTAAAGACAACATGTGTATATCATCTATACATGTGCATCGAATAATATTCAATAACTATATATATATATATATATATATTAAATTCTCCCCCTGGTTGTGGCTAGCTAGACACAGGCAAAACATAACAACACATACAGAAACATAAGGCACATATACTCACAAATAATACATCAATATTCTAACACGAATGCCCCTGGAATGCACCCGCCCAGCAGGCAGTGTTACTACCATGCCCAGAAACCAGCAGTGATAAATGTTCGCCCATCAGCAACCCGTTTCTATAGAATCACATAAAAGCCAAAACCCCAGAAAGGATGACAATTAATCATAACGCATAAGCAAGACCGGACCGCCCTTATGTATAGCATTCCACTGATCAATGACCCATCATGAGCATATGAACTTTCAGTTCCTTCCACAACATTAAATAAAAAAAATTTACGGAAACTACATCACCTAATTTTAAACAGTTGTTATACAATTCTAAAAGGTTAATTTGCTTCACAAATTCAGAAGGATTCAATAAATCAGTATACGTTACCAGTAGAAAAATTAATCAGTCGAGGCTTTACAAAATTTTGAAAAAGGAATCAAACAGTATATGTGTTACAAGTAAAAAAAATTAATCATTATATGTTCTATAGTTAAAAATATTAATCAGTATGTTTTACAGTTAAAAATAAATAAATCAGTATATGCTACAAGTGGATAAGGTTTGTCATTATATGTTTTACAAGTAAAAGAAAAACAATCAGTCTAGACTTTTGTGAGGTACAAAATCAACTAGTATATGCCCAGAAAAATGTGCAAATTATTTTCTATAAAAACCCGACTGGCTATATAAATATATACAAAATGAATTACAATAAGACGGTTGTGCCCTAGCAGCTGTGGGTGCGCGCCAGCATGTGGTTGACAAAGTTAGACAGGAATCTAACCTGCCTCAGGCTGCCCCAACATGTGTCAGACAAAAACTAAGTCCCTTTTTTAAACCCCAGAATACGGCCAAAAAAAAAACAAAGGAAAACCCCCAGCCCTTAAATGTTAAACCCAAGGTGAATTTAATATTTACACATTTCTGTTCCAGCCGGAACAGAGTCCATAACATGTTCTATAAATTTTGTAAAGAGTGAAATGATAACAATTTGCAAACTGTAAAATATCTAAGAGAACTGGCACGCCCCCCCAGTGCAGCACACAATTACAAGCAGTGCACTTAGTGTTAGGTAATTCAGTTATTAAAAGTGTTTTTGAAATTCACTCATAATGTTCAGAATGATGATCAGCTACTCCCCTTTATAGCAGATAGTCTGGACACGTGGTCACATGGATTCAAATGCAATTTACTGTAAAACAGGTGCACTGCCGGCCCGGCCCCAAAAGAAAAATAAAAGAGTGCATACCACCTTAATACTGCTGCCCAAGTACTACATCTTGATCTGATCACCGACTCCCTCTCCGGACAGGATCTTGTCTAATGGTCCATGGCTGATGCAGATGGACGGCAATCAGCAAAGCCAAATCTCCGTCTTAATCAAGAACCCGGGAGTCGCTTAAGTTTCAGCAAGCCATGTGGATGCAGAGAAACTACGCCGTAATTGTTCGGAGAGAGAAGCCGATGTATTTCGTAGCTGGGCGATGAACTGGACTGCCGTCACCGACAGAGCAAAGCGACCCCTTACTGCGAGTTGCGCGCGCAACCGTACACTTTGCCGTTCACTTACATAGCAGTACAAGGGTCGTTCTGAATACCCGGCGATATTTTACAATTAAATCTTCTAGAATATTCAAAGGCCGGAAAATACCGGCACACCCCCACCCCGAAAGGGCAACCCGGTTGCCCCACTCTGAAACTCGGGAAAGTACCCTGCAGTGTACCCCCTTCTTAAATACTCTGGTGGGCTTCGTGGATAAGGTGGCCCGGCGGCACTTGCTCCCAGGAGATCAGACATCCCCATGCGACCCTCTCTGCTATACCAACTCCACGGGACCGCCCCAACACGTCACCCTCTCCGGTGACCATCACCTACTCCCACCGGTCCCACTCACATACCCGTCCTAAGACCAAACAAGGTATCTCCCACCTTGGTATGTGAGTGACCGCACTACTTCTCGTCCATCTCTTGGACCGACCAGCCACATGCACCCACAAGGCATCTCCATCCTTGCCATATGGCTGGCCCACCTCCCTACACAAGGGCGGACGGCCCCGCTTAGCCAGACAGAGAGGACCGCACCAAGGGCACGCGAACATTAATCCCATCATTTACTCGTTCGAATACACCATAACTAGAGGGGGTTTACTTTTCTGCAGCACCGTCTACACAACTTTCTCTCTCAACAAAAGAACACCAGGAAAACAACCGGAGAATGCGGCATGGCTCGGACCCTATAATGAACAACATCAACATCAACAACTATTAACAACCAACAACAGCACACCATCACTCCATCTAACTTTTAAAACAGGGGAAACTGACGATCTCCAAGACCACGACAAATCTAAGGGCACTTTCCAACTCTCTAACTCCTTAGGAAGATCGGGAAGATGAAATGGGGCAAGGATCATTAAAGGGTCAATAGCTAGGAGTAAGGGTGAGGACATGGTTCCCTCCGGAAATAAGGATGAATGGAGGAAACCAAGGCTCGCGTGGGCAGGGGCGCAACCCTGAAATAGATGAACACCACTGGGACTGTGGGGAACATCTACCCGCTACCCGTTAACCTCTTCTTCTTACCTTTCTATGACGCACTTTAGGTATTCGCTCCTTTCGGACACCACTCTCTAAGAAATTATCTCGTGTTGAGCTGTACTGACTGGTTTCTTCGGAATCAGAATCAAGGCAACTTACCTCACTACTTTCACTCCGCTTTGGATTATGCTCGTCGTCTAACTCTTCTGCTACAATTTCTTCCTTTTCTACAATTTCCCCTTCTTCGTCCACATAATCCAGACCAACCTCCTGACACTGCACCTCCTCAGCATCTTCCCGTTGCTCCTCTGATCCATCTTCAACCTCCTCTTCCCTCAGCTCCTCACCAATTTCTTCATCACACGCATCGCCAGCTCCTTCACGAACTTCTTGACTAACCTCTTCTCCGATCTCATTTTAATCAACACGTTCATCACCACCGTCATCGCCATCACTTCCACTACCACCATCAGAACAATGCTCCTCCTCGTCCTCCTCTAGTTGCTCACCTGGTCCACCTGAAACTTCTTCCTGTTCCTCGGAATCCTCAACACTACTTACAGAAGGCGTCTGCACATCTTCACACATTACATCGTTTTCACTCACACACTCCACGACGCTGCCACCAAATTTCTCCACAACTTCTACCTCATCTACTTCTACCACACTTGCGGCATGAACATCCCCTTGTCCATCCACAACCTCAGAAACACTCGCAGCCCGGACATCCCTGTGTCCATCTGCAACTTCAGACTCTACAGTCTCCCTAACACCTACAACTATACCTTCCTGTGCAGCATCCGCAGACCGCTCTTCTGCCTCTTCTGTCGACTCCACTCCTTGACCACTCTCAGCAACAACAACATCCTCAACATTTTCCACCCTGGAATCCAGCTGTCCAGGTTCATGTGCAATGACTAAATTAATTTCGACTGGCGATGGTAAAGCTACACCATCCAATGACTTCTCATATCCCTGCGTAGGCGATGATGATGTTACAGGATCTGGATCCCTCACGAACCGAGATGTAAATACCGGAACAAATTCTGCGGCCTCTGGATTCAACCATGACGTCCTCTTCGAGTCCTGCAACTCCGTCTTAACTGACGTGTCCTTGTCCACTTGTATTGATCCTCAGAAGTTATTCCGCTTTTCTTCTTCTGCTTCACCTTCTTCATTCACCACTCTATTAGGCACTTGTACTTCCTCTGGAACTTTTAAACTCTCACTTTTCTGCAAATAAGAATAACGCCTAACCATAGGCTCCCTACTTGCCGATGTTTGTTCCCTAACATAATTTCTTCTTCCCCTGTTAATTTCATATTTCTTTGTTTTCTGTGCTGTAGCTGTTGTTACCGTCTTCTCACTTGCCACCCCCTTGTAGCCTCCGTCACTTCCGGAATATTCAGGCTTTCTGACAGTCTCTTGTGTTCTCCTCCAACCACCATGTTTGTCCCTTTTGGCTCTTCCTGATGAACCACTGGAGTATTGGACATCTGTAACATCTCTTCCCCGGGACTCGTCAACCTCCTGGACCGTTCTTGAAACCACACACAGCCGTTCAAGGTCCGCAAAACAATGTGGACGGTCCGCGAATATCAAACGGGATCTCTCTTGGGGATGCAGTCCTTCCAAAATCGCTTGTATAACTTCTGTCTCGGGCAACCCCAACCTTAACACCCGGGCAGCTTTCCGTATATCGTGCACGAAGTCCCCTAACGCCTCTCCGTTGGCCTGTAGGCGATAGAATCTTTCAAGCTTAAGCTGGGCACGTCGTCGAATGGGTAGGAAGAAGTTCAACACCTCCCCATGGAAAGCATCAACACTGTCACCCCGACGCAGAGCCTTGGTGACCAGATCAGCCAACGTACTCCGGCAATACGGGTATATAAGAGACAAGAACTCCCCATCGGACACCCCCGGGAAATCTGCCAACTGCAGAACAAGATCTAAGAAAACTAGCAACTGCTCCTCATTAAATCCATTCACCACCGGAAATTTCTGGAGAACGCCTGAAAGAGGGTGGGGCAATTCCTGATAGCATACCGCCGCCAGAATTGCACAATTCAAAACAAACAATCATAAAATAAATCCCCACTAAACACCTAACACAAACATAACCTACAAAACATTTTTACAAAAATCAGAAAAACCTAAGTACTGTACTTCCTTTGAGTGGACCCCCGGGTTCTCTAGCGCTGCGGAGACCTGGCCTATTCTGAACCATTCACACCCACGACAGAAGGAGACAAGTGACAACCAACAATACTAGACACACATAACATCAAACAGCAATTCGACACACACGTCGTACCAACACATAACTCACAACGACCAACTAACAATCGAAAATCATAATTCGGGAAATAATACTCCAACATCAACAGGACACAAGTCGGTGTCGGTACCGACTTCCGATCGGGCCATACCGCATCCGCCAATCTCACACGCTAAACTCCGACCCTGAATCAACATTCCATCATCCAGGCCACACTTGAGACTCCCCGGCCGTACAAAGCTATCAAATTTTTCAAACACAAATAACCGCCTCAGTGGTGCGACCCGACTCACAAGTTATACAACCTACAACTAGCCTACACGGGCATATATCTAAGAAAACAATGTCACAACAATCGCCTCAATGTTTCCGAGTTTGCAAGCCCCGTCACACACCAGGACCCAAAGGTTCAAGCCTAGAATCAACCACGCTCACTGCTACAATTTGTAGTGTCAGACTTTATAAACCATGCTCTGCGGTACCATTTGTAACCCCTCTTTCCTTTTACGTATTTTTAAAAGTATAAGACAATTTCTTTTATTTCAATTTTTTTTGAAAGAGAAGCCACAAGTCAATTAGGACTAGGCCGGAGCCTAGAGAAGCAAAAATTGTGCCGGGTCCAGTATGACGGGACTTGCAATGAAACTCAGCTGTAATATAACAATAACGGTTTTTATTGTATGCCAAGAATTAATACATGTAAGCATACTCTATCACATAGTTATCCCCCCCCATGAATCATAAATATCACAAATAAATTAAGCCCTGCTTTAACAGTATTAAAGACAACATGTGTACATCATAACGAGTGTATATACATCTATACATGTGCATCGAATAATATTCAATAACTATATATATATATATATATATATATATATATATATATATATATATATTAAATTCTCCCCCAGGTTGTGGCTAGCTAGGCACAGACAAAACATAACAACACATACAGAAACATAAGGCACATATACTCACAAATAATACATCAATATTCTAACACGAATGCCCCTGGAATGCACCCGCCCAGCAGGCAGTGTTACTACCATGCCCAGAAACCAGCAGTGATAAATGTTCGCCCATCAGCAACCCGTTTCTATAGAATCACATAAAAGCCAAAACCCCAGAAAGGATGACAATTAATCATAACGCATAAGCAAGACCGGACCGCCCTTATGTATAGCATTCCACTGATCAATGACCCATCATGAGCATATGAACTTTAAGTTCCTTCCACAACATTAAATAAAAAAATTTACGGAAACTACATCACCTAATTTTAAACAGTTGTTATACAATTCTAAAAGGTTAATTTGCTTCACAAATTCAGAAGGATTCAATAAATCAGTATACGTTACCAGTAGAAAAATTAATCAGTCGAGGCTTTACAAAATTTTGAAAAAGGAATCAAACAGTATATGTTTTACAAGTAAAAAAAAATTAATCATTATATGTTCTATAGTTAAAAATATTAATCAGTATGTTTTACAGTAAAAAATAAATAAATCAGTATATGCTACAAGTGGATAAGGTTGGTCATTATATGTTTTACAAGTAAAAGAAAAACAATCAGTCTAGACTTTTGTGAGGTACAAAATCAACTAGTATATGCCCAGAAAAATGTGCAAATTATTTTCTATAAAAACCCGACTGGCTATATAAATATATACAAAATGAATTACAATAAGACGGTTGTGCCCTAGCAGCTGTGGGTGCGCGCCAGCATGTGGTTGACAAAGTTAGACAGGAATCTAACCTGCCTCAGGCTGCCCCAACATGTGTCAGACAAAAACTAAGTCCCTTTTTTAAACCCCAGAATACGGCCAAAAAAAAAACAAAGGAAAACCCCCAGCCCTTAAATGTTAAACCCAAGGTGAATTTAATATTTACACATTTCTGTTCCAGCCGGAACAGAGTCCATAACATGTTCTATAAATTTTGTAAAGAGTGAAATGATAACAATTTGCAAACTGTAAAATATCTAAGAGAACTGGCACGCCCCCCCAGTGCAGCACACAATTACAAGCAGTGCACTTAGTGTTAGGTAATTCAGTTATTAAAAGTGTTTTTGAAATTCACTCATAATGTTCAGAATGGTGATCAGCTACTCCCCTTTATAGCAGATAGTCTGGACACGTGGTCACATGGATTCAAATGCAATTTACTGTAAAACAGGTGCACTGCCGGCCCGGCCCCAAAAGAAAAATAAAAGAGTGCATACCACCTTAATACTGCTGCCCAAGTACTACATCTTGATCTGATCACCGACTCCCTCTCCGGACAGGATCTTGTCTAATGGTCCATGGCTGATGCAGATGGACGGCAATCAGCAAAGCCAAATCTCCGTCTTAATCAAGAACCCGGGAGTCGCTTAAGTTTCAGCAAGCCATGTGGATGCAGAGAAACTACGCCGTAATTGTTCGGAGAGAGAAGCCGATGTATTTCGTAGCTGGGCGATGAACTGGACTGCCGTCACCGACAGAGCAAAGCGACCCCTTACTGCGAGTTGCGCGCGCAACCGTACACTTTGCCGTTCACTTACATAGCAGTACAAGGGTCGTTCTGAATACCCGGCGATATTTTACAATTAAATCTTCTAGAATATTCAAAGGCCGGAAAATACCGGCACACCCCCACCCCGAAAGGGCAACCCGGTTGCCCCACTCTGAAACTCGGGAAAGTACCCTGCAGTGTACCCCCTTCTTAAATACTCTGGTGGGCTTCGTGGATAAGGTGGCCCGGCGGCACTTGCTCCCAGGAGATCAGACATCCCCATGCGACCCTCTCTGCTATACCAACTCCACGGGACCGCCCCAACACGTCACCCTCTCCGGTGACCATCACCTACTCCCACCGGTCCCACTCACATACCCGTCCTAAGACCAAACAAGGTATCTCCCACCTTGGTATGTGAGTGACCGCACTACTTCTCGTCCATCTCTTGGACCGACCAGCCACATGCACCCACAAGGCATCTCCATCCTTGCCATATGGCTGGCCCACCTCCCTACACAAGGGCGGACGGCCCCGCTTAGCCAGACAGAGAGGACCGCACCAAGGGCACGCGAACATTAATCCCATCATTTACTCGTTCGAATACACCATAACTAGAGGGGGTTTACTTTTCTGCAGCACCGTCTACACAACTTTCTCTCTCAACAAAAGAACACCAGGAAAACAACCGGAGAATGCGGCATGGCTCGGACCCTATAATGAACAACATCAACATCAACAACTATTAACAACCAACAACAGCACACCATCACTCCATCTAACTTTTAAAACAGGGGAAACTGACGATCTCCAAGACCACGACAAATCTAAGGGCACTTTCCAACTCTCTAACTCCTTAGGAAGATCGGGAAGATGAAATGGGGCAAGGATCATTAAAGGGTCAATAGCTAGGAGTAAGGGTGAGGACATGGTTCCCTCCGGAAATAAGGATGAATGGAGGAAACCAAGGCTCGCGTGGGCAGGGGCGCAACCCTGAAATAGATGAACACCACTGGGACTGTGGGGAACATCTACCCGCTACCCGTTAACCTCTTCTTCTTACCTTTCTATGACGCACTTTAGGTATTCGCTCCTTTCGGACACCACTCTCTAAGAAATTATCTCGTGTTGAGCTGTACTGACTGGTTTCTTCGGAATCAGAATCAAGGCAACTTACCTCACTACTTTCACTCCGCTTTGGATTATGCTCGTCGTCTAACTCTTCTGCTACAATTTCTTCCTTTTCTACAATTTCCCCTTCTTCGTCCACATAATCCAGACCAACCTCCTGACACTGCACCTCCTCAGCATCTTCCCGTTGCTCCTCTGATCCATCTTCAACCTCCTCTTCCCTCAGCTCCTCACCAATTTCTTCATCACACGCATCGCCAGCTCCTTCACGAACTTCTTGACTAACCTCTTCTCCGATCTCATTTTAATCAACACGTTCATCACCACCGTCATCGCCATCACTTCCACTACCACCATCAGAACAATGCTCCTCCTCGTCCTCCTCTAGTTGCTCACCTGGTCCACCTGAAACTTCTTCCTGTTCCTCGGAATCCTCAACACTACTTACAGAAGGCGTCTGCACATCTTCACACATTACATCGTTTTCACTCACACACTCCACGACGCTGCCACCAAATTTCTCCACAACTTCTACCTCATCTACTTCTACCACACTTGCGGCATGAACATCCCCTTGTCCATCCACAACCTCAGAAACACTCGCAGCCCGGACATCCCTGTGTCCATCTGCAACTTCAGACTCTACAGTCTCCCTAACACCTACAACTATACCTTCCTGTGCAGCATCCGCAGACCGCTCTTCTGCCTCTTCTGTCGACTCCACTCCTTGACCACTCTCAGCAACAACAACATCCTCAACATTTTCCACCCTGGAATCCAGCTGTCCAGGTTCATGTGCAATGACTAAATTAATTTCGACTGGCGATGGTAAAGCTACACCATCCAATGACTTCTCATATCCCTGCGTAGGCGATGATGATGTTACAGGATCTGGATCCCTCACGAACCGAGATGTAAATACCGGAACAAATTCTGCGGCCTCTGGATTCAACCATGACGTCCTCTTCGAGTCCTGCAACTCCGTCTTAACTGACGTGTCCTTGTCCACTTGTATTGATCCTCAGAAGTTATTCCGCTTTTCTTCTTCTGCTTCACCTTCTTCATTCACCACTCTATTAGGCACTTGTACTTCCTCTGGAACTTTTAAACTCTCACTTTTCTGCAAATAAGAATAACGCCTAACCATAGGCTCCCTACTTGCCGATGTTTGTTCCCTAACATAATTTCTTCTTCCCCTGTTAATTTCATATTTCTTTGTTTTCTGTGCTGTAGCTGTTGTTACCGTCTTCTCACTTGCCACCCCCTTGTAGCCTCCGTCACTTCCGGAATATTCAGGCTTTCTGACAGTCTCTTGTGTTCTCCTCCAACCACCATGTTTGTCCCTTTTGGCTCTTCCTGATGAACCACTGGAGTATTGGACATCTGTAACATCTCTTCCCCGGGACTCGTCAACCTCCTGGACCGTTCTTGAAACCACACACAGCCGTTCAAGGTCCGCAAAACAATGTGGACGGTCCGCGAATATCAAACGGGATCTCTCTTGGGGATGCAGTCCTTCCAAAATCGCTTGTATAACTTCTGTCTCGGGCAACCCCAACCTTAACACCCGGGCAGCTTTCCGTATATCGTGCACGAAGTCCCCTAACGCCTCTCCGTTGGCCTGTAGGCGATAGAATCTTTCAAGCTTAAGCTGGGCACGTCGTCGAATGGGTAGGAAGAAGTTCAACACCTCCCCATGGAAAGCATCAACACTGTCACCCCGACGCAGAGCCTTGGTGACCAGATCAGCCAACGTACTCCGGCAATACGGGTATATAAGAGACAAGAACTCCCCATCGGACACCCCCGGGAAATCTGCCAACTGCAGAACAAGATCTAAGAAAACTAGCAACTGCTCCTCATTAAATCCATTCACCACCGGAAATTTCTGGAGAACGCCTGAAAGAGGGTGGGGCAATTCCTGATAGCATACCGCCGCCAGAATTGCACAATTCAAAACAAACAATCATAAAATAAATCCCCACTAAACACCTAACACAAACATAACCTACAAAACATTTTTACAAAAATCAGAAAAACCTAAGTACTGTACTTCCTTTGAGTGGACCCCCGGGTTCTCTAGCGCTGCGGAGACCTGGCCTATTCTGAACCATTCACACCCACGACAGAAGGAGACAAGTGACAACCAACAATACTAGACACACATAACATCAAACAGCAATTCGACACACACGTCGTACCAACACATAACTCACAACGACCAACTAACAATCGAAAATCATAATTCGGGAAATAATACTCCAACATCAACAGGACACAAGTCGGTGTCGGTACCGACTTCCGATCGGGCCATACCGCATCCGCCAATCTCACACGCTAAACTCCGACCCTGAATCAACATTCCATCATCCAGGCCACACTTGAGACTCCCCGGCCGTACAAAGCTATCAAATTTTTCAAACACAAATAACCGCCTCAGTGGTGCGACCCGACTCACAAGTTATACAACCTACAACTAGCCTACACGGGCATATATCTAAGAAAACAATGTCACAACAATCGCCTCAATGTTTCCGAGTTTGCAAGCCCCGTCACACACCAGGACCCAAAGGTTCAAGCCTAGAATCAACCACGCTCACTGCTACAATTTGTAGTGTCAGACTTTATAAACCATGCTCTGCGGTACCATTTGTAACCCCTCTTTCCTTTTACGTATTTTTAAAAGTATAAGACAATTTCTTTTATTTCAATTTTTTTTGAAAGAGAAGCCACAAGTCAATTAGGACTAGGCCGGAGCCTAGAGAAGCAAAAATTGTGCCGGGTCCAGTATGACGGGACTTGCAATGAAACTCAGCTGTAATATAACAATAACGGTTTTTATTGTATGCCAAGAATTAATACATGTAAGCATACTCTATCACATAGTTATCCCCCCCCATGAATCATAAATATCACAAATAAATTAAGCCCTGCTTTAACAGTATTAAAGACAACATGTGTACATCATAACGAGTGTATATACATCTATACATGTGCATCGAATAATATTCAATAACTATATATATATATATATATATATATATATATATATTAAATTCTCCCCCAGGTTGTGGCTAGCTAGACACAGACAAAACATAACAACACATACAGAAACATAAGGCACATATACTCACAAATAATACATCAATATTCTAACACGAATGCCCCTGGAATGCACCCGCCCAGCAGGCAGTGTTACTACCATGCCCAGAAACCAGCAGTGATAAATGTTCGCCCATCAGCAACCCGTTTCTATAGAATCACATAAAAGCCAAAACCCCAGAAAGGATGACAATTAATCATAACGCATAAGCAAGACCGGACCGCCCTTATGTATAGCATTCCACTGATCAATGACCCATCATGAGCATATGAACTTTAAGTTCCTTCCACAACATTAAATAAAAAAATTTACGGAAACTACATCACCTAATTTTAAACAGTTGTTATACAATTCTAAAAGGTTAATTTGCTTCACAAATTCAGAAGGATTCAATAAATCAGTATACGTTACCAGTAGAAAA
This sequence comes from Magicicada septendecula, assembly GCA_034769895.1. Classification (NCBI taxonomy): domain Eukaryota; kingdom Metazoa; phylum Arthropoda; class Insecta; order Hemiptera; family Cicadidae; genus Magicicada; species Magicicada septendecula. Next base: position 128,906,276 of record CM068375.1, read on the forward strand.
ATTAATCAGTCGAGGCTTTACAAAATTTTGAAAAAGGAATCAAACAGTATATGTTTTACAAGTAAAAAAAAATTAATCATTATATGTTCTATAGTTAAAAATATTAATCAGTATGTTTTACAGTAAAAAATAAATAAATCAGTATATGCTACAAGTGGATAAGGTTGGTCATTATATGTTTTACAAGTAAAAGAAAAACAATCAGTCTAGACTTTTGTGAGGTACAAAATCAACTAGTATATGCCCAGAAAAATGTGCAAATTATTTTCTATAAAAACCCGACTGGCTATATAAATATATACAAAATGAATTACAATAAGACGGTTGTGCCCTAGCAGCTGTGGGTGCGCGCCAGCATGTGGTTGACAAAGTTAGACAGGAATCTAACCTGCCTCAGGCTGCCCCAACATGTGTCAGACAAAAACTAAGTCCCTTTTTTAAACCCCAGAATACGGCCAAAAAAAAAAACAAAGGAAAACCCCCAGCCCTTAAATGTTAAACCCAAGGTGAATTTAATATTTACACATTTCTGTTCCAGCCGGAACAGAGTCCATAACATGTTCTATAAATTGTGTAAAGAGTGAAATGATAACAATTTGCAAACTGTAAAATATCTAAGAGAACTGGCACGCCCCCCCCAGTGCAGCACACAATTACAAGCAGTGCACTTAGTGTTAGGTAATTCAGTTATTAAAAGTGTTTTTGAAATTCACTCATAATGTTCAGAATGATGATCAGCTACTCCCCTTTATAGCAGATAGTCTGGACACGTGGTCACATGGATTCAAATGCAATTTACTGTAAAACAGGTGCACTGCCGGCCCGACCCCAAAAGAAAAATAAAAGAGTGCATACCACCTTAATACTGCTGCCCAAGTACTACATCTTGATCTGATCACCGACTCCCTCTCCGGACAGGATCTTGTCTAATGGTCCATGGCTGATGCAGATGGACGGCAATCAGCAAAGCCAAATCTCCGTCTTAATCAAGAACCCGGGAGTCGCTTAAGTTTCAGCAAGCCATGTGGATGCAGAGAAACTACGCCGTAATTGTTTGGAGAGAGAAGCCGATGTATTTCGTAGCTGGGCGATGAACTGGACTGCCGTCACCGACAGAGCAAAGCGACCCCTTACTGCGAGTTGCGCGCGCAACCGTACACTTTGCCGTTCACTTACATAGCAGTACAAGGTTCGTTCTGAATACCCGGCGATATTTTACAATTAAATCTTCTAGAATATTCAAAGGCCGGAAAATACCGGCACAAGAGGCCGGCATATCAGACATTAACAGAGACAGACAAAGACACCGATATATGTGCAATACTCCAACAACTATTACAACAAACACAACTAATTGAAGAACAATCAAAAGAAACACAACAACAATCGAAAGAAACAAAAGAACAAGTGAGAGAAATAAAAGAACAAGCAAAAGAACAGGCGGAAAAAACAACACGACAGCTAGCACAACAAGCAACACAATACAAACAACAAATACAGCAAATATCAAAGCAGATACACAAACAACATATGGAACTAAGAAAAGAAGTAATCGCGCAACTCAATCAAGAAAAAGCAAATAACCAAAAATTTCTCCAGGAGTTTAGAGTAGTTATTGATAATAAGATCAAAGAAAATTGTGATAAAATTAATACCGAAATTAGTGCTAATACAAAACAACAAATTAAAGAACTTGACGAAAAATACAATAATAATTTTGAAATAATTATTGAAACAGTAAGTGTAAACAATCAAAGATGTGCAGATAACACGGCAGCTATAAATGAATTAAAGGTCGAAAAACTGAAAGAGTTGGAAACTAAAATTGACAGCAAGTCTGACGAGACACACCTTAAATTACAACAAATACAACGGGAAGTATGAACTAAACTAGCATCAATAAGCAACACACCATGTAATCGGAGCATGACAAATGAACAGGTGAAGGACATAAAATATAATGGTACGGGTGATTTTCCGATGGAATTTATTAAAGAATTGAATGAAATATTTAGAGAACATTACCAAGATGCTGGAAATATCAAGTGGATAGCAAGACATCTTGAAGGGGAGGCAGCAGTATGGTGGAGATTAGTAAAAAATAGCATTAACAGTTTCGTGGATTTCACTGACGCATTTATAAATAAATATTGGAATGACGTCATTCAAGAGAGAGTACGCAATGAACTGGAATTCGGAAGGTATCACGCAGAGAATGGAATGAACATGATCCAATACTTAGAGCGCAAACTGTTAGAAAACCGACAGTTAATTCCGCCAATACCTGATAAGTACTTAATTAGGAAAATTACTAAACATTATCCGCATGAAATACAAGTCGCGATAATCACTCGTGGTATAGTTACAATCAATGAATTCGAGCAGGTCTTATTAGAATTTATGAGTCTGAGATTTGACACAAGGGAGGCGAGCCGAGGGTATTATGACGGGAGGCGAGATCGTAAACCATGGACGAGGGGTGAAGAGGATAGAGAGCGACCAGCTGAGCACGGACGCGCTAATGAAACTGAAAGTAAGCCAGTTAATTCACACTACCCCAAACGAACAAACAGGTTTAAAAATGAGAACGAACATATTCCATCGACCAGCGGTGCGAACGGTAACAAAGTTAATACCGTTATGCCAAAAAACTAGCTAAGTTCTGTAAATATGAAGTAGACTTAAGTAATATTAGTAAATATATTAACACTACTTTTATAGAGTTAGAAGATGATTTAATGGATAATGATAATTTCAACATAATATATAAAGTTAAGGAATGTCCGGAAGTCAGAGTCACGTTGAATGGATTGTCTACATGTTCTTTATTGGACACAGGAAGCCAAGTAAACGCCGTCTCAGAAAAGGGGTTTAAAGACAATAAAAAGGGAGTTGGGTGATCCAGAAATGTTAAAATTGTCGAATACCGTAATTAAGGGTGCAACCGGCGGTAAGTCAAAAAGGGTCACACAACAAATCCTATTAACCTTCCAAATCAAGAGTTTAAGAGTCGATAGTGTCTTCGTAGTTGTCCCAGAATTAAAAGAGATTGTATATTAGGCATAGGGTTATTGGAAGAAAATGGGCGCGTGATCGACCTGAACAACAAACGATTAATCATTCAGGGAGATCAAAACCAGGAAGAAACTACAGCAGAGAAAATACTAATAGAACTCTCATATACCGATGAAGATATCAAAGAATCGAGTGGACAAGAAAAAGATTGATTAGGTGGGTATCGCTTAACAACAGAGGATATTACCGCCGCACCAGATAAAATTAGAGCCATTCAGGAATTGCGGATGAGCAATGACCCACTACTACACACATGAACACTGATACTACATAGATACTAAACAGATTGTAATAGCACACAAACGTTCACATATGTAATAAGTGTAAGATTAGAATACTATTGTAATAAATAAGATAATCATTGTTAATTAATAAATTGTATAAGAATTACAAAAGATATTAGCGTAGTTGTTATGAATGTACTACATTGTAAGAGTAAGTTAAGGGAAGTAGAACGTAAACAAATGTTAGGGCGAAATGTCACTATATAACATTGTGTTGAGATGAAAGTAAAAGGAGAGCAGAATATTTTAAAAGTAGTTGTTTGACCAGTTTGTCAAGGGTGGGACGGAGAGTCTGTTTGTAAACAAACCTTGAAATGCCGTTGACACTTAGGGTACAACAACAGATCGTAAACTAGCTAATACTACAATGTTGTGTTAAATGAATTAGAAGTAATTAATATAATGTGATGTATAAACAAATCTAGATTATAGCAAAGGTTAAACAAATTATTGCTAGTAATATAAAAATTAGCAAGGGATTAGGGACGCAACAATGGAATCAATTCCAAATTTTATTAAAAATTTGATATAATTCTATCGGGGACGATATCACGGAAAATTGCATTCTCAACAATTTTACGGGGACAAAGTCATATGATACCCAGGGAGAGATATGAAGTTATAGAAAGCTGTGATTTTTCAAAGTAAGGAAACATTAAATATGTAGTAGGGAGCAGCAGATATTCATACAGACGACCTTGCGTTGACGCCAAAAAAAAAAAATAACTATGAACTAGTCACGTACCGGACGGACCGTCATAAAACTGTATTGTTTGCTAGGGTGTAAGAAACATTCACCAAGATTGTAAAAGTTAAGAGCATCTAACAAAAGGCTCCGTTAGTTTAGAAAAAGAGCGTAAAAAGCGAGATGAAGAGTGACGCGAAGTTTTCCTACCACGTGTTCACGCGCATTTAGTTGACGAATAACGGATAGCGTCAATTTTTACGCGGGTTGTTTCGTTAGACAGATTGGGTAGATTTGAATTTAGCGATAAGTCAGACCAATAGGCGTGTATTTTGCCGATAGTGGGTGAGGGTAGTTTGTAGCGAAGTACAAAAAATACGTAGAGTAGGAAGTTAAGTTAGTCAACGGAGAGATTACAGCTACTAGACTCGTAACATTTATTTTAGTCTACGGGAAGATCACAACACTAAGACTCGTATTAATTGTAATAAAAATTTGTCAGTAATTTAAATAAGTATATTTCAATCGCCACGTAAATCAGTTACGGTAACTCGATAGTAATCTGTGTGGAAATTACGAATCGTAAACACTTAATAAATGTTAATAAGAATGATTCTAGTGTAACTAAGGAAGATCAAAGTAAAACCGAGTAATATATCTAAGTATTAATTAATACAATATCAACCGTTAAAAAGTCGAGTTACTTAGCGATTGTAAATGTGTCAAACTTCATTGTACGGGACTGTCGGTCGAATGCAGTTATCAATCCGGTGTTAGACGCACTTAGCTTTGATAAGGATATACTGTGTTTTTCTACAAGTGTATTAATATACAGCACCTGTGTAATTATCACTAAGTAAATTGAGTGAATGGTGTAATACTTGTGAAACCAGTGTAAATAGTGCGACCTGACAAGGATAACTATTCAACGGATAACTTCGGATCGGCAGCCTGGAACCCGCAGAGTGGATGACATCGCATCGCAGAGTAATTCAACAAACACGTAAATAACAACAATGAACAATCATTTTCATATTGCTTATTAATTTCAATTATATGTCAATCTTGTTTTGGTGACTCAATCAGTCTAAGAATCCATTGCTAAGAAATAAACACTAACAAATTTTATAGTAAATGATTGAAGTACTGAATTATAAATTTTGTAATATTTGAATGCAATCGTTATTAAAAAACTTAATCAGTAACAACTAAGTTGTGTTTATTTATTACTGGCGCCCTGGGATAATTCTAAAGAGTCGGTACACGAAAGTAAGTGTGATATCTTTTTGTTAAAATTTGATATGTGATAAATATTAATTTTGTCATTGAATAATTTAATTTGATAAACCCTTACTTTATACATGCTCGTAGGCCAAGTAGTATGCAAAGTAGTAACAAAATAGTAGTAATATAAGGCCTATATCTAAAAGTGTATTACACAGTATTAGTCTATTTACACTCAAGCATCGTAATTACGGTTCATTGTGACAACAAATTACGCTGTAACAGTGGCTGATATCCATTCAGGAGTTCAGAAGGGAATGTTAGATTTGAATCCACTAGCTGTGTTTGTTCCCTGTGACAACCATTCACTTAACTTGGTTGGAGTTCATGCAGCTCATGTAAATGTTCTGGCAGTGTCATATTGGGTACAGTACAACGTCTATTCATCTTTTTCTTCTTGTTCCACTCTTATATGGAGTGTTCTTAAAGACTTTGTAAATATTACTCTAAGACGAAACTGTGATGCCAGGTGGAGTTCAAAAGCAGATACTGTGAAAGCAATATTCACTTAGCTGGTTGAAGTGATCGCTGCACTGAAGAAATTGAGGGATACATTGACTGAAACAATTGATACGAGGGAAGATGCTGCATTAATAATTAATGCAATAGAAAACTTCAATTTTGTGACCTTTCTCTTTTTCTGGACAGTTATTCTTTCTTCTACAGACAAAATCCAGAAAATCTTGCAGACCAAAGGAGTAAACTTTACTCAACCATTGACACTTCTGGGGACGCTAACGGACAAATTAAAAGTTTGGAGGAATGAGCTGTGCGACAATCTCATTACTAAGACAGAGCAGGTATGTAATGAATGGATGAATGGAGTGTCAGTATCACAAAAAGAATAAGAAGGAAGCGCACGATGCCAGAGGAGTATGCAGAAGATTCTGCGTTAACCGTTCGGCAAGAAATGCGACGGTCTCTAATTGAAATTTTGGATAAACTAGCAATTAAAATTTCAAGCTGTTTATCTTACACAAAAGAGTTAGAAAAACGCTTTGGGCTCCTATGTAAATTTGAGGCTTATGTAAATTTACGCCAAATGAAACTTTTAAGGAACAATTTTCACAATTAAGTGTACAGTGCTTGCAAAACTATATCAACATGACCTAAGCAGTGAAGAATTGTTTAGTGACATGAAAGACATCATACTTTTATTAGAAGGGCAAAAGTTAACGGAGAACAAATGTACTTTACACCTCATGCCACAATACATTTCTTCAATGAGATTAGAAGCCTACAAAACACTAGCAACAGCTTTAAAAATGTTTCGTACTTTACTAGTGTCTGTGTATTCTTTCGGTCGTTTAGTAAACTTAAATTGATTAATTCGTACCTACGATCAACAGTATCTCAAGACAGGGTATCAAATTTAGCGGTACTTTCAATTGGAAGGAACATTGCTTCATCTGTAGATTACAGTGATTTAATAACCAACTTTCATATTAAATGACCACAAGATTGATCTCTCTGATGTGTTGTTGTTTGAGGAAGACAAATTTCCTGTTACCGAGGTTAAGAATGCTCTAAAAACCATGAAAAATGGACGGGCACCAGGCCCAAATGGACTCAGTATAAGCTCTTTAAAAATGAGACAGACCTACTTTTGGACCTTTTGGCATTTGTTTCAATCACTTTTTAAAAAGTGAACAGCTACCTCTTGAATGGAAGACTGCGTGTATTTCCAACCTCCACAAAAAAAAGGCAGCAAAAAGATACTGTCAAATTACAGTGTTGGAGCAAGCGCAACCAGTTCCATCTCAAATTTATATGCAAATTTTTCAAAGCAAGATTTGAAAACCAATATGAGAATATGGGTTTCGTGCAGGTTAATCTTGGGTTTCGTGCAGGTTAATCTTGTATAGATTATGCCTGCACATTGAAACAGCTTCTTTAAAAAAGAATGACAAAATATATAAACATCAACTTACTACTTATAGACTTCAAGAAAGTATGCCAGTGTTCCACGGAATAAGCTATGTCGGTGTTATTAAATGTGGTGTAGATGTGTATTGCGTGTGACCTTGGCGTTGCCTAATGTCAGTGGTGCGGGTATTTTGGTCCACTGCGTTGTGTTTTCGAGAAAGAATTGACACCAATTGCTGCTCAGAAGAGACTTTTTTTTTGCACAGAGGAAACTGTGTCAATAATAAAATAAAGAAATTCTTAGACTCACTTGTCTACAACATTTTCATCATATCACAGCTTTTTATAGTAAGCCTATTCTTTTCACTGATATTCTTTTATAAAATTAATATCCCCAGCATCTCTCGTTTTTATTCATGCGTTTTATAAGTTTATATACCATGTTCTGCCTTCCATGTAAGTTATATCATTTTTGTGTAAAACGATGTAAAAAAATTCCATGTATTAAAATGTGTGTAAAAATAAACAATTGTAATAGTAAATAAACGATTCCATAGTTCAAATGGGTTGTTTCAAAGCTAATAAAGTACCTAAATACATGAGTAAAGATATGTTTATCTGATGTTTGTATCCGACTGATGTTTAGATAATCTCTTTTTAGAACAATATCAAAATTAATTTTTTTGTCACAAGTAACTAAAAGTGTTAAGGATGAGAAGTTATAAAATATCATATTTTGTTGTCTTTCACTGTATTCGGCATAAAATTTTCTTTGTCCATTGATTGTCTCTATAACAGTAGTTCCACACTTTTGTCTTCTCTTAGTCCTTACTTACCTGCAGGCTTCCTGTCACTGGGTTGGACAGTCACCACACATTTAATGATTCGTTTCTAAAATTTACTTGCATTTTATTTTTCTCTGTTAAGGTTATTACAAGGAACACCACAGACTCATAACTCACAGCGTGTTGCGTGGAACCCAATAATCCAAATGGAATCAAGGTCATTTATACAATAAAAGTCACTGTAATTTTGCTAGACACATTATATATAAGGTTGCATTTATGAACTAGTGTAAACGCCTTAACGTATTTTATATGAAGTACTGTATATAAAACAATGAGCAAGAATTAGTGCCGCAAATATATTACATTTGTTACGTAGACAACAAACACGTAGGAAATTAGGTGTAATATACATTTAATATAAACCGTTTCCGTGCAGGTGTGAAAATCAATTGTTCACCCACATGCCAATAACCTACCAACCTAAAATTTTTCAATGCACACATTGCGGATGACAATATACGATTATGGTATTGTAGGTAATAAGGTATAAAAATGACATACTTTATAGCCTGATAGTTGACCGTAATGATTTGTTACAAATATCATTTGACAAGGTTACACAATCAGCCTTATCACTTAGCAAAGGCAACACATTTACGACATTTGTTTAACAGAGAATATGCAACAACAAGGAAGTACAGTCTTCATTGATATTCTCTTCTATCTTAGAGTTGAACATGTCTCCATGCAAATATCTTGGCTACCAATGCAAAAAGTTAACAAGCTGGTGAGTTTTTAAAGGAATAGGTTCTAAGTATAGTATTTCCCACAAATCATCAAGCAGTACTTATTCACTTTAGGACCAAAGGGATAACAAATGGTAAAAGAAAACACCTCAGTTTGTAGATGCAACATGTAAAACTGTTAACATTAATTTGGATGATATTATACAATCTGATATTAATAAGACAGGAGGACTGCCTAAAGAATTGTTAATATTTGTGGGAGATAAAATAATATTGCTATCAGACAAAGATATTGCTAAGGGACTTGTAGGTGGTACGACTGCATTTATTATATAAATTATATGGTCACATCTTCCTTGTGAACAGATGTATGAAATAAAATACCATCAGTTTGTGTAAACTTTGGCCAAAATGGTGTACACTTTGTTCATCCAAAATGAAAGCAGTTTTCCGCAAAATACAGTTATGCTACTGCTGAAAAAATAATGCTACCTATGTGTCCTGTCATAGGCCTCAACAATTCACATCATACAAGGCAGTAAGGTAGATAAGGTAGCTCACACATTTATTTATTTATGACTAAAACTATCGACATAAGATCAAGTATACGTCGCTCTCAGCACATTTATATTATTTTAAGGACTTCAACTTCAAGAACAAGATAGCACAAAAGTCACTGAATAAAAGCTATAACGACGTCCAAACTGAATGAATCAACATCAAATTCATGATTGCATTATAACAGTAAAAGGTAAATGCTCTTGTTAATTGTTAAATAATATAAAAATATTTAAAACACAAAGTTATGATTTAAAAAAAATTATGATTTAAAACAAAAAATTATGACCAAAGATATATATATTAAAAATACATAAAAAAGAACTTTTTTAAAACAATTTTATTTAGACGTAAATAAACTATTAGTACTGAACAAAATTTCTAATAGAACAACCATCTCAGAAATAAGATTACTACAATTTTAACAATTGTGTTATCTTTCCCATTTGTTTTTAAGACCTGCATATCAGACTTAAACTTAGCCACTGCATACTAGTGATTGTAATACAATGATTACCATTGACCGTGGGACGCTCGGTTTTCCTGTAGTTCATGTCTATGTCTACGTTCTATCTAAACATAAGATTTATCGCGGTTACATCGTAGCCTACTTCCGTATGCAACTGTTTAATATTCTATTTAATATTTATGATAAATAATAATGATTAGAATTATGAGTATGATAAAATTATGAGAAGTATGCCTGCTCGCTCTTGTATTATTACTGATTTTAAATCTGAGATGATTATTGTATTTAAGGAAATTCACTTAGCTTTCATTTTATTTAGACTGAAGTAATTAATTTTTCTTTTTAGTGCTAATTAAACACCTTCTTTTAGACAGATCTCTTAGTGAGCATTTTGCAATTTATTTATTTTCTTTATATAGTTGTAGACATAATATTTGATATCCCTCCACCTTTGGTGTATCATTGCATCCTTCGACGCATCAATGCACTTTAAACATTCCTCCTTATTGAGGACGGTTTTCATTTTAATTTTATATTGAAAATATTTTAAGACTGCCGTAGCCTCATTACGGCTCCATGGTCGTTTTGCTGCAACAAATAACAACATTTAAACAATAAATGAGTTAATAAACATACAATAATTTGGTAAGAATCTAATTTTTTTTAGTTTAAAAGCTCCAACAGCTTACAAGACAGTTAGATTAATTAATGTATGTTTTAATTACATTACTTTGACCGTAATAGGCTATTTGTAAAGTGGATACTGCTTTTATACATAATGTTTTACTTTTGTACACTTGTTTGTTATAAAGTAAACTTGCATTCAAAAATGAATTAAAATATTTAGCTATAGGTATTGCCAAAAAACAGCTACATTTTTTGTCAGACACAAACATTTCAATTTAAAAATATAAAATTACATTTATTACCTGTAACTATTTTTGTACTAGCTTTTCTTCCCTTATGTGTTTCTTTTTTGTTGTTGTCATCATTATAGTAATCGTCATCATCATCATTGCCATTGTCGTCGCTATGTGTTTCTTTTTTGTTGTCATCATTATCGTAATCACCATCATCACTGCCGTCATCGTCGCAATTGTCGTCAGGGAAGTCTAAAATACATTTATTGTTGTCTTGATTGTTCATCGTCTTCTTTCACAGCACTAACACTTTATCTAAAAATGAAACTTTTTCTTGTGAAACTTACTGTTTTATCTCGTCGAACGCGTTTCGGCGTACGTATTCGCCTACTTCAGCTCAGAGACAGACTGCCAGCATTTAGTAACGGTTGTTGTATGGAAGGTGTAGTGGGGGCGGTGCGTGGAGGAAGGGGATTGGCGCGAGGATTCAAATTAATGTTTGTTTTTTGTATAATTGTGTCAAAAAGTGTATGTGATTTATATTGTAATTGATCGTTAAGTATGTTGTTTGGTTGTGTTGTGTGGTGTTTATATATTTCGTATTGTTCAGCTGTGTTGAGTTTTCGACCTTTGGGTAGTAATGTAAAATTTCAAGATTAGTGTCTATATTGGTGTAACTGTGGTTTTCTGTGTGTATGTGTGTGGCAAACGCGGAGTGTATATTGTTGTTGGTTAAAGCTTTTATGTGTTCAGAATAACGGGATGAAAAATATCTTCCCGTCTGGCCTATGTAGAAACTATTGCAGTCATTACAATTTAATTTGTAAACACCTGTTTTGTTATATTTGTCTATGTCTGTGTTTGTATTATTGATGTGTTTTTTGATGGTATTGGTTGTTCTGTACGCTATTTTGTATTTGTGTTTTCTGAATGTGTTGGCGATTTTGTGTGTGTAGGAGTTGTGGTATGTGAGTGTGATGTATTTATTGTGCTGTGTGTTGATGGTATTTTGTGTTTGTGTTTGATGCGTTTGTGTAGTGTGTTTATTATATTAGGGTTGTAACCGTTTTTGATTGCTATGTATTTTATTGTGTCGAGTTCGTCGGTGTAATCTTGTTTATTTAAGGGTATTTTAGTTAGTCTATGGAGCATATGGTTGAATGCCGCATGTTTATGTTGTGTTGGGTGGTTTGATGTGTTGTGTATAACCATGTCAGTTGTGGTTGGTTTCCTGTATATTTTGTACTTGTGTGTATTGTTAGTTTTGTTAATTGTTAGGTCTAAAAAATTTATACTATTGTTTTGTTCAATTTCCAGTGTAAATTTTAATTTGTGGTGTATAGTGTTTATGTATTTGTGGAAGTTTTCAACTTGTCTTGTGTTGCCTTTGAATAGAAGTAATATATCATCTACATACCTGTGACAGTATATAATTTTGTTGGTATACATTTATTCACTACGTTAACTTAAAGGAGTGGCTGAATAAATATAAATAAATAATATAAAAATATTATAAGGTGTGTGTGCAATCATACGATGGATGATTAGGATGCTTAGTTTTTGATTGTTTATTATGTAACTCTACTTTGAATCGCTTTAATAGACAGTAATATGGAACAACAATAATGAAATATGTCAAAAATGTCTATGACTAGAAAATCAGCAACACTGAAATTTATACAAAAAAAAAACGTAATATTTCTATGAAAAAAGTAAAGTATTCCAACATGCAGTTTCCATATTTAAAAATTAATTTAATAAGCATTTGTTGTAAATTTAATTACTTTTAATTTACAATTTAAAACTTACTTATAATCTATAATATTATTTCCGTTTATAATAGAGCAATTTTTAATACGTGCTTTTATTTGTTTGTGAAACTTATTAGTGGGATCATTTAATATCTTAAAATTGCCATTCCTGAAGAGAAATTCTGTCTTTTCAATATATTTGTGGGGTTCTTTTTGATTTGCAGTGGACTGTATATTGTCAAACTAAATAGTTAAAAGGCTTTATTCCCATGTAATCAACAATGCATAAAAATTAAGCGTTTACTGACCTTGTCCTTGTGCGTTGTAAATGTCCTGTTGTAAGCAACATTTTGGTGATTTTCTAGGCAGTCCTAAACTTAACAATAATATCCTAACAAACGTTAAACACATAAATACACACATGAAAAAAAGCACAAAGTAAAATAACAATAGCGTTGAATAGTCTTTCTATTCTTGCGGTATGCGTGTATAAACGAAAAAGAACTGAACTGCACGATATACCGTACACTACAGGAAAGAAAAACGCTCTAATTATGACTGCTGATTACAATGTGAATTGAACTTTGAAACAGGTAATGGGAGTGAACTCAATTAGAGATAATGAAGTAGAGATAGGGTGAGTTTAACTATTGTTATGAAACAAAATATCTGACATACCGGCCCCTTTGAACCAACTGGTTCAACAAGAAACATTAAAAGAACATAAGAACAAATTTGATCCTTTGGAAGAGTATAATAAAACTAAATTATAAGGGGCAGTAGCCAATTGACTGGTCGAGGATTTTAGTAAATGGGAAGACGGGATACCTTAACAGAAGGACGGGTCAAGGTTCCACCGGCAGTCTTCATGTTGACGACACGTACCACTCCATCATTCCCTGGAGATACGGAGATGACTCTCCCGAGCTTCCGCTTGAGGGGTGGCAGGTTTGTTTCATGAATAACGACTAAATCTCCTATTTTGAGATTTTCTTGAGGTCTGATCCATTTGGACCGTTCTTGAAGTGTGTGGAGGTACTCCATTTTCCATCTTTTCCAGAGATGTTGTGTGAAGGCTTGAACTAATTTCCAGCGTTTTATGTGATTAAGTGGTGCATTGGTTAGTTGAGGTTCGATCAGGGCATTAAGAGGTCCTCCAGTTAGAAAATGTCCTGGTGTAAGAGGTTGAAGATCTGAAGGGTCATTCGAGAGAGGAGCTATCGGCCTCGAATTAAGGATAGCTTCAACACCCACAACTAAGGTGGTAAATTCTTCGTACGTTAAAATGTGTTCACCTATGACTCTGGTGAGATGATATTTTGCACCTTTAATGGCACGTTCCCAAAGTCCACCTTGGTGAGGTGCACGCGGAGGAATAAAATGGAATGTGATACTGTTGTTCGTAGCAAAATCTTGCATCTCTGGTTGCTTCATGAGATCTTGAAAACATCTTTTGAGCGAAGAAGCAGCTCCTATGAAATTAGTCCCACAATCAGAGTACTGGTCTGATACAAGACCTCTCCTAGAGATGAATCTCGTAAGGGCTGCAATGAAGGCGTCTGTAGTTAAATCAGTAACCACTTCCAAGTGTACAGCTTTTGTTGCAAAACAGATGAACAGGCAGAGGTACACCTTTATAGGCTGTATCCTGCGAATTGTAAAAAACTTGACCGTGTAAGGGCCAGCATAATCGACTCCAGAAGCGTTGAAACAACGAGTAGGGGTAACACGACCGGCTGGTAGATCACACATGAGCGGAGACGTGTTTGTTGATTTTGTACGAAAACATCGTACGCATTTAAATATTCTTGAGCGTATAACACTGCGGGCGGAGAGGATCCAAAAGCGTTGAGATAGTGTTGCTTGGAGGAACTGGGGACCAGCGTGCAGGTACATGCCATGATAGTAATCGATGAGTAAATGAATAGTGACATGATTTTTTTGGCAGAAGAATAGGATGTTTGGCATTGTAAGTAAGCGCAGAGTTCTTCAGTCGACCTCCGACACGGACTATTCCTGCATCATCAATAAAGGGTGCTAGACGTTGGATGCGGTTTGAGCATGTCCTTTTCTTGGAGAGTAGATCTATGTATTCTGCAAAGTGAAGTCTCTGAATGAGCCAGCAAATGCGGTTACAGGCGTTATTTAATTCAGTTACTGTAAATGATCCACTTATGGTGGTTTTAAATTTCAAACGGGTTATAAAGCGAAGGACATAAGCCATTACATGAAGAAGAGTCTTCCAAGAAGAAAACTTTGTAAGAAATCCAAATGTTGGGACTTCTTTTGTGGTCATCATAAGATTAAGCACATTTGGTTTCATTTCAGGAATAGACTCCTCCGAAATTGGATGAAGGATAGATTGTGGCCAGGTCTGCGTTGATTTAGCGAGCCATGGTGGTCCTAGCCACCACTGACTATGTTTCATCAGAACCGTGGGTGTCAAGCCTCGAGAAGCACAATCAGCAGGATTGTCAACAGTTGAAACATATTTCCAGACGTGCGGTGAAACTAAGTCTTGTATTTGTGCCACACGATTAGCAACATACACCTTGAGATGAAAAGATAGAGTGCGTATCCAAGATAGAACTACTGTAGAGTCGCACCATGCTGAAATGTTGTCAATCTTGTGATGTGAGAGCTGTTCTGTACAGTAATGTAGCAATTTGGCTAACATGTGCGCACCACAAAGTTCCAAGCGGGGAATAGTCACACGCTTCAGTGGAGCTACTCTTGATTTTGCGATCAGCAGTCCTATGTTGACATCTCCTTCTGCGTCTTCTGTGCGCAGGAAGACACAAGCTGCATATCCGGATTCACTTCCATCTGAAAATCCATGAAGCTGGATATTGACTGCAGTTGCTAAGGATATGAAACATGGTATCCTTAGCTTTTCTATTTCTGGAAGTTCTTTCACGAATCGTGACCACTTCTCGGAAATATGATCAGGTAATGGAGAATCCCAATCTAAGCCTAAGGTCCATACATGCTGCATTAAGACTTTAGACCAAAAAACTATTGGGGATATCCAACCACAAGGGTCATAAATCTGAGCAATTGATGAAAGTAAAGTTCTTTTTGTGTAATTACTTGAAGGTGTATACATCACATATGAAAAGACATCAATATCTGGGATCCATTTTAGCCCTAATACACTTGAAAATGGCTGTTCCGACGTGCGTAACATGAGGGGTGTCTCATGATTATCTTGCATGACATTTTCTAATAGTTTAGGATGGTTTGAAGACCACTTGCTCAGTTCGAATCCACCCTTTTTCAAAAGTAAAACAACATCCTCTTGAAGGTGGAGAGCTTCTTCCAGAGAATTGCTCCCTAATAGAGCATCATCAACATATATTTGCTGTTGGAGTGCTTCAGCAGCAAGTGGATGATTTTTTCCTTCGTCAATAATGAGCTGTTGTACTACTCTATTAGCAAGGTAAGGCGAGGACGTCATACCATAAGTGACAGTAGTCAATTGGTAGACCTTCAGCGGGACTGAAGTGTCTTCTCTCCAGTATATTAACTGAAAGATCTGATCATCTTCATGGATGGATATCTGCCTAAACATTTGTTTGATATGACAAGAGAAAACAAATTTATGTTGACGAAAGCGAAGAATTATATCAGTAATGTCATTGTGCAACTTTGGACCCTGATGTAGAATGTGGTTCAGTGAGACACCTGAAGAAGATGGTGCTGATGCATTGAAAACAACACGGATTTTCCTATCTTTAAAAACGCCATTATGTGGCAAAAAGTAATGCGGCTTGTTCAGAGACGGCACAGATGTGCACAGTTTCATTTGCCCACATGCTAAGTAGTCATTCATAAAATTGACATACTTCTGTTTAAACTCAGGTTGAGTTCAAATTTGAGTTCCAGTGTATTAAACAGGCGTTTTGCCAAAGTTGTAGAGTCACCTAGTTGAACAGGGTTTCCGCTGAAAGGCAAGTGACAAACATATCTGCCGGAGGCATCTCTCTTATGAGTAGAGACGAAGTGAGCTTCACATTTTTCATCTTGTGGAGCGAGTTTTGTAGTGTGAGGTGGTTCCTCTATAGACCAAAAACGTTGCAATGTTGCGTGCAGATCACGATCATTCGTCGATAAAAGAGTCACTAAGCCTGAGTAAGGCTTAGACTTAAGTGAAACAGGTGTCGGACCAAGCACAACATAGCCAAAGATTGTATTGACAGCGTATGGCATATTCTTGCCGAGATTGATAAAGGTACCATTAAGAGTCAATGCAAATAAATCTGCTCCAATCAGAAGGTCAACTGGACCCGGAACATCAAAAGTTGGATCCGCTAGCATATAACCTTTGAGTCGCTCTTTAATTTCTGGTGGGAGCTGAACACGAGGCAGATTGCATGATATTTTATTAAGAATCATGACTGGGTGAGATTTTGCTAAAATATTCCCACTGAGCGAAGACAATGTCACAAAGGTAAGTCCCTTCGTTTTCACTGGGGCTGTAGAGATGCCACTAAGTTCTGGAACATCTGTTTGAGAGAGGTACAAACACAACGTCTTGGCACAACTTTCTGAAATAATTGTTGTTTGGGATGCACTATCAAACACAGCTCGTACAACTGCTGCATTTCCATTGGCAGATGTGATATGCACCAAAGCGGTTGCGAGTAACACAGTGTTATTCTGATTGCAAGAAACACCTATCAAGGTAGTATCCTGGTGACACTCTGCAGAGTGGTTTTGCTTATTCATCGTCGTTTCAACAGAAGGGCACAAGGTAGGTCTATTTGACTGAGTCAATTTTTGTTGCGGTTGTGCGGAGCGGTTCTCAACAAAAAAAATTAATAGGCTATGGTGACGCCTATGACATACATTGCATGTGTGGACGGACTTACAGGTGACTAACTTATGTGTTCCAAAACAATTTTGACACAAGTTCTTATTTTTAACAAAAGCTTGTCTGTCTTGTACAGTAAGTGCGGAAAAATCTGCACATCTATATATGTTGTGTGAATTTGATGAACAGAAGATACAATGCTGAGTGTGAGTAGTGACCATCGCTATTTTGTGCGGTTTAAACTGGCTTTTATTCATTTTAAAGCCACTGATTTTTTGAGAGGTTTGAATAGAAGGTTCATTTTTTGAGATGATATTAGTTAAACCCGCTGCTTCTTTGCAAGAACATTCATTTTCTAAGAATGTAATTACTTCTGTTATGGTAGGAACATTTTGTAAATTATCTCGAGAACGTTCAAGTTTGGTCCTGAATTCCGTGTCAAATCTACGCAAAATATATGAGGTCAACAACAAACTTTCACTAGCAATATCATGTCCTAGTGCTTTGAGCGCTTGATAATTTTCATTGTAGGTCGACAGAAAATTCCTCATTTGTTTAACTGAAGGATTGTGCAATTGTGGTAACTCAAATATATTGTTTACGTGAAGTGTTATCAACAATCTAGAATTTTGATATCTTTTTAGCAAAGTTTGCCAGGCTATGGCATAGTTTGTATTAGTGACAGGCAACGATTTAATTAAATTTAGCGGCTCATCAGTCAAACAAGAAAGCAAGTATGTAAATTTCTCCACATTAGAAATGGTTTCATTTTTGTGCACTGCATTTTCAAACAGACTGTGAAAGGCTACCCATTTCTCAGGTTGTCCAGAAAATGTTCCCAAGTTTAAGCGAGGTAAATTTACGGTGGGAGTGGGCGCAACTAGTTGTGGTGCACCAGTGTGAGACTGATCCAAGGTTTCCTGCGGTAGCGATGGTAGAAGAGGAGCACACGAACTTTGTATAGATATATTTAAGTCTGATATAGAATCTTGCAATCTTGAAATCTGTTCATTATCCAGATCTTCTGGTAAAGGTGGTGTACTAAATAGTTTATTTATAAGCCTTTCAAATTCAGCATATTTATTTTCTGCGGTGGAACTAAGCAAACTAACTTTTCGTGTTTGCTGTTCAGTTAAATTACCTATACCAATAACCTCAAGAGCAACAATTTGCTTGTTAATATTATGAAGCCTACTCTCAATCAGTTCACTTTGCTTCACAAAAGAAGAAAATCTCATTTTGGTAATTTATTAATACACTCTGTTTAAAAAACAGATTCAGATATAAATAACAAAAGAGATCTAAGTAAAAGTTGTAATTCACAATGTTCTTCCACTATTCAGTTATTTCCAGTCCAAATAATTTTAATTAATTTATTTATTTTTTTTTATCACTCTAAAATACCAATAGCGTAGATGACAGTAATAATGGTAATATGGTAATAAAGGAATATGGCTACTGTATTTTAGAAACTAATACAGAGGTCGGTTTTGAAGAAACACACTACACTTCAGAACTATCCTTGCTAGATAAAACATGAAATAACACACGCTGCACAATGAATCAATAAAACTATGCTTGCATGAAAAAACACGAAATAATCATAACAAAATGAAAAGAGCACTGAGTATTGGCAATACTTTGCCAGTAGTAAATAATTGTTTTGTTTTTTTTTATTTAAGCGTTACAATAATTCAATAAACATAATAATAAAGAGCGTAATAATTAATAAAAATCTTGCTTTTCAACGTGCTGGATTCTGGATGAAAGATGCTATCCGGGCTGGACGGACCAAAAATGTGGGGTTCTTTTTGATTTGCAGTGGACTGTATATTGTCAAACTAAATAGTTAAAAGGCTTTATTCCCATGTAATCAACAATGCATAAAAATTAAGCGTTTACTGACCTTGTCCTTGTGCGTTGTAAATGTCCTGTTGTAAGCAACACTTTGGTGATTTTCTAGGCAGTCCTAAACTTAACAATAATATCCTAACAAACGTTAAACACATAAATAAACACATGAAAAAAAGCACAAAGTAAAATAACAATAGCGTTGAATAGTCTTTCTATTCTTGCAGTATGCGTGTATAAACGAAAAAGAACTGAACTGCACGATATACCGTACACTACAGGAAAGAAAAACGCTCTAATTATGACTGCTGATTACAATGTGAATTGAACTTTGAAACAGGTAATGGGAGTGCACTCAATTAGAGATAATGAAGTAGAGATAGGGTGAGTTTAACTATTGTTATGAAACAAAATATCTGACATACCGGCCCCTTTGAACCAACTGGTTCAACAAGAAACATTAAAAGAACATAAGAACAAATTTGATCCTTTGGAAGAGTATAATAAAACTAAATTATAAGGGGCAGTAGCCAATTGACTGGTCGAGGATTTTAGTAAATGGGAAGACGGGATACCTTAACAGAAGGACGGGTCAAGGTTCCACCGGCAGTCTTCATGTTGACGACACGTACCACTCCATCATTCCCTGGAGATACGGAGATGACTCTCCCGAACTTCCGCTTGAGGGGTGGCAGGTTTGTTTCATGAGTAACGACTAAATCTCCTATTTTGAGATTTTCTTGAGGTCTGATCCATTTGGACCGTTCTTGAAGTGTGTGGAGGTACTCCATTTTCCATCTTTTCCAGAGATGTTGTGTGAAGGCTTGAACTAATTTCCAGCGTTTTATGTGATTAAGTGGTGCATTGGTTAGTTGAGGTTCGATCAGGGCATTAAGAGGTCCTCCAGTTAGAAAATGTCCTGGTGTAAGAGGTTGAAGATCTGAAGGGTCATTCGAGAGAGGAGCTATCGGCCTCGAATTAAGGATAGCTTCAACACCCACAACTAAGGTGGTAAATTCTTCGTACGTTAAAATGTGTTCACCTATGACTCTGGTGAGATGATATTTTGCACCTTTAATGGCACGTTCCCAAAGTCCACCTTGGTGAGGTGCACGCGGAGGAATGAAATGGAATGTGATACTGTTGTTCGTAGCAAAATCTTGCATCTCTGGTTGCTTCATGAGATCTTGAAAACATCTTTTGAGCGAAGAAGCAGCTCCTATGAAATTAGTCCCACAATCAGAGTACTGGTCTGATACAAGACCTCTCCTAGAGATGAATCTCGTAAGGGCTGCAATGAAGGCGTCTGTAGTTAAATCAGTAACCACTTCCAAGTGAACAGCTTTTGTTGCAAAACAGATGAACAGGCAGAGGTACACCTTTATAGGCTGTATCCTGCGAATTGTAAAAAACTTGACCGTGTAAGGGCCAGCATAATCGACTCCAGAAGCGTTGAAACAACGAGTAGGGGTAACACGACCGGCTGGTAGATCACCCATGAGCGGAGACGTGTTTGTTGATTTTGTACGAAAACATCGTACGCATTTAAATATTCTTGAGCGTATAACACTGCGGGCGGAGAGGATCCAAAAGCGTTGAGATAGTGTTGCTTGGAGGAACTGGGGACCAGCGTGCAGGTACATGCCATGATAGTAATCGATGAGTAAATGAATAGTGACATGATTTTTTTGGCAGAAGAATAGGATGTTTGGCATTGTAAGTAAGCGCAGAGTTCTTCAGTCGACCTCCGACACGGACTATTCCTGCATCATCAATAAAGGGTGCTAGACGTTGGATGCGGTTTGAGCATGTCCTTTCCTTGGAGAGTAGATCTATGTCTTCTGCAAAGTGAAGTCTCTGAATGAGCCAGCAAATGCGGTTACAGGCGGTATTTAATTCAGTTACTGTAAATGATCCACTTATGGTGGTTTTAAATTTCAAACGGGTTATAAAGCGAAGGACATAAGCCATTACATGAAGAAAAGTCTTCCAAGAAGAAAACTTTGTAAGAAATCCAAATGTTGGGACTTCTTTTGTGGTCATCATAAGATTAAGCACATTTGGTTTCAGTTCAGGAATAGACTCCTCCGAAATTGGATGAAGGATAGATTGTGGCCAGGTCTGCGTTGATTTAGCGAGCCATGGTGGTCCTAGCCACCACTGACTATGTTTCATCAGAACCGTGGGTGTCAAGCCTCGAGAAGCACAATCAGCAGGATTGTCAACAGTTGAAACATATTTCCAGACGTGCGGTGAAACTAAGTCTTGTATTTGTGCCACACGATTAGCAACATACACCTTGAGATGAAAAGATAGAGTGCGTATCCAAGATAGAACTACTGTAGAGTCGCACCATGCTGAAATGTTGTCAATCTTGTGATGTGAGAGCTGTTCTGTACAGTAATGTAGCAATTTGGCTAACATGTGCGCACCACAAAGTTCCAAGCGGGGAATAGTCACACGCTTCAGTGGAGCTACTCTTGATTTTGCGATCAGCAGTCGTATGTTGACATCTCCTTCTGCGTCTTCTGTGCGCAGGAAGACACAAGCTGCATATCCGGATTCACTTCCATCTGAAAATCCATGAAGCTGGATATTGACTGCAGTTGCTAAGGATATGAAACGTGGTATCCTTAGCTTTTCTATTTCTGGAAGTTCTTTCACGAATCGTGACCACTTCTCGGAAATATGATCAGGTAATGGAGAATCCCAATCTAAGCCTAAGGTCCATACATGCTGCATTAAGACTTTAGACCAAAAAACTATTGGGGATATCCAACCACAAAGGTCATAAATCTGAGCAATTGATGAAAGTAAAGTTCTTTTTGTGTAATTACTTGAAGGTGTATACATCACATATGAAAAGACATCAATATCTGGGATCCATTTTAGCCCTAATACACTTGAAAATGGCTGTTCCGACGTGCGTAACATGAGGGGTATCTCATGATTATCTTGCATGACATTTTCTAATAGTTTAGGATGGTTTGAAGACCACTTGCTCAGTTCGAATCCACCCTTTTTCAAAAGTAAAACAACATCCTCTTGAAGGTGGAGAGCTTCTTCCAGAGAATTGCTCCCTAATAGAGCATCATCAACATATATTTGCTGTTGGAGTGCTCCAGCAGCAAGTGGATGATTTTTTCCTTCGTCAATAATGAGCTGTTGTACTACTCTATTAGCAAGGTAAGGCGAGGACGTCATACCATAAGTGACAGTAGTCATTTGGTAGACCTTCAGCGGGACTGAAGTGTCTTCTCTCCAGTATATTAACTGAAAGATCTGATCATCTTCTTGGATGGATATCTGCCTAAACATTTGTTTGATATGACAAGAGAAAACAAATTTATGTTGACGAAAGCGAAGAATTATATCAGTAATGTCATTGTGCAACTTTGGACCCTGATGTAGAATGTGGTTCAGTGAGACACCTGAAGAAGATGGTGCTGATGCATTGAAAACAACACGGATTTTCCTATCTTTAAAAACGCCATTATGTGGCAAAAAGTAATGCGGCTTGTTCAGAGACGGCACAGATGTGCACAGTTTCATTTGCCCACATGCTAAGTAGTCATTCATAAAATTGACATACTTCTGTTTAAACTCAGGTTGAGTTCAAATTTGAGTTCCAGTGTATTAAACAGGCGTTTTGCCAAAGTTGTAGAGTCACCTAGTTGAACAGGGTTTCCGCTGAAAGGCAAGTGACAAACATATCTGCCGGAGGCATCTCTCTTATGAGTAGAGACGAAGTGAGCTTCACATTTTTCATCTTGTGGAGCGAGTTTTGTAGTGTGAGGTGGTTCCTCTATAGACCAAAAACGTTGCAATGTTGCGTGCAGATCACGATCATTCGTCGATAAAAGAGTCACTAAGCCTGAGTAAGGCTTAGACTTAAGTGAAACAGGTGTCGGACCAAGCACAACATAGCCAAAGATTGTATTGACAGCGTATGGCATATTCTTGCCGAGATTGATAAAGGTACCATTAAGAGTCAATGCAAATAAATCTGCTCCAATCAGAAGGTCAACTGGACCCGGAACATCAAAAGTTGGATCCGCTAGCATATAACCTTTGAGTCGCTCTTTAATTTCTGGTGGGAGCTGAACACGAGGCAGATTGCATGATATTTTATTAAGAATCATGACTGGGTGAGATTTTGCTAAAATATTCCCACTGAGCGAAGACAATGTCACAAAGGTAAGTCCCTTCGTTTTCACTGGGGCTGTAGAGATGCCACTAAGTTCTGGAACATCTGTTTGAGAGAGGTACAAACACAACGTCTTGGCACAACTTTCTGAAATAATTGTTGTTTGGGATGCACTATCAAACACAGCTCGTACAACTGCTGCATTTCCATTGGCAGATGTGATATGCACCAAAGCGGTTGCGAGTAACACAGTGTTATTCTGATTGCAAGAAACACCTATCAAGGTAGTATCCTGGTGACACTCTGCAGAGTGGTTTTGCTTATTCATCGTCGTTTCAACAGAAGGGCACAAGGTAGGTCTATTTGACTGAGTCAATTTTTGTTGCGGTTGTGCGGAGCGGTTCTCAACAAAAAAAATTAATAGGCTATGGTGACGCCTATGACATACATTGCATGTGTGGACGGACTTACAGGTGACTAACTTATGTGTTCCAAAACAATTTTGACACAAGTTCTTATTTTTAACAAAAGCTTGTCTGTCTTGTACAGTAAGTGCGGAAAAATCTGCACATCTATATATGTTGTGTGAATTTGATGAACAGAAGATACAATGCTGAGTGTGAGTAGTGACCATCGCTATTTTGTGCGGTTTAAACTGGTTTTTATTCATTTTAAAGCCACTGATTTTTTGAGAGGTTTGAATAGAAGGTTCATTTTTTGAGATGATATTAGTTAAACCCGCTGCTTCTTTGCAAGAACATTCATTTTCTAAGAATGTAATTACTTCTGTTATGGTAGGAACATTTTGTAAATTATCTCGAGAACGTTCAAGTTTGGTCCTGAATTCCGTGTCAAATCTACGCAAAATATATGAGGTCAACAACAAACTTTCACTAGCAATATCATGTCCTAGTGCTTTGAGCGCTTGATAATTTTCATTGTAGGTCGACAGAAAATTCCTCATTTGTTTAACTGAAGGATTGTGCAATTGTGGTAACTCAAATATATTGTTTACGTGAAGTGTTATCAACAATCTAGAATTTTGATATCTTTTTAGCAAAGTTTGCCAGGCTATGGCATAGTTTGTATTAGTGACAGGCAACGATTTAATTAAATTTAGCGGCTCATCAGTCAAACAAGAAAGCAAGTATGTAAATTTCTCCACATTAGAAATGGTTTCATTTTTGTGCACTGCATTTTCAAACAGACTGTGAAAGGCTACCCATTTCTCAGGTTGTCCAGAAAATGTTCCCAAGTTTAAGCGAGGTAAATTTACGGTGGGAGTGGGCGCAACTAGTTGTGGTGCACCAGTGTGAGACTGATCCAAGGTTTCCTGCGGTAGCGATGGTAGAAGAGGAGCACACGAACTTTGTATAGATATATTTAAGTCTGATATAGAATCTTGCAATCTTGAAATCTGTTCATTATCCAGATCTTCTGGTAAAGGTGTTGTACTAAATAGTTTATTTATAAGCCTTTCAAATTCAGCATATTTATTTTCTGCGGTGGAACTAAGCAAACTAACTTTTCGTGTTTGCTGTTCAGTTAAATTACCTATACCAATAACCTCAAGAGCAACAATTTGCTTGTTAATATTATGAAGCCTACTCTCAATCAGTTCACTTTGCTTCACAAAAGAAGAAAATCTCATTTTGGTAATTTATTAATACACTCGGTTTAAAAAACAGATTCAGATATAAATAACAAAAGAGATCTAAGTAAAAGTTGTAATTCACAATGTTCTTCCACTATTCAGTTATTTCCAGTCCAAATAATTTTAATTAATTAATTTATTTTTTTTTATCACTCTAAAATACCAATAGCGTAGATGACAGTAATAATGGCAATATGGTAATAAAGGAATATGGCTACTGTATTTTAGAAACTAATACAGAGGTCGGTTTTGAAGAAACACACTACACTTCAGAACTATCCTTGCTAGATAAAACATGAAATAACACACGCTGCACAATGAATCAATAAAACTATGCTTGCATGAAAAAACACGAAATAATCATAACAAAATGAAAAGAGCACTGAGTATTGGCAATACTTTGCCAGTAGTAAATAATTGTTTTTTTTTTTTTTTTTATTTAAGCGTTACAATAATTCAATAAACATAATAATAAAGAGCGTAATAATTAATAAAAATCTTGCTTTTCAACGTGCTGGATTCTGAATGAAAGATGCTATCCGGGCTGGACGGACCAAAAATGTGGGGTTCTTTTTGATTTGCAGTGGACTGTATATTGTCAAACTAAATAGTTAAAAGGCTTTATTCCCATGTAATCAACAATGCATAAAAATTAAGCGTTTACTGACCTTGTCCTTGTGCGTTGTAAATGTCCTGTTGTAAGCAACACTTTGGTGATTTTCTAGGCAGTCCTAAACTTAACAATAATATCCTAACAAACGTTAAACACATAAATAAACACATGAAAAAAAGCACAAAGTAAAATAACAATAGCGTTGAATAGTCTTTCTATTCTTGCAGTATGCGTGTATAAACGAAAAAGAACTGAACTGCACGATATACCGTACACTACAGGAAAGAAAAACGCTCTAATTATGACTGCTGATTACAATGTGAATTGAACTTTGAAACAGGTAATGGGAGTGCACTCAATTAGAGATAATGAAGTAGAGATAGGGTGAGTTTAACTATTGTTATGAAACAAAATATCTGACATACCGGCCCATTTGAACCAACTGGTTCAACAAGAAACATTAAAAGAACATAAGAACAAATTTGATCCTTTGGAAGAGTATAATAAAACTAAATTATAAGGGGCAGTAGCCAATTGACTGGTCGAGGATTTTAGTAAATGGGAAGACGGGATACCTTAACAGAAGGACGGGTCAAGGTTCCACCGGCAGTCTTCATGTTGACGACACGTACCACTCCATCATTCCCTGGAGATACGGAGATGACTCTCCCGAACTTCCGCTTGAGGGGTGGCAGGTTTGTTTCATGAGTAACGACTAAATCTCCTATTTTGAGATTTTCTTGAGGTCTGATCCATTTGGACCGTTCTTGAAGTGTGTGGAGGTACTCCATTTTCCATCTTTTCCAGAGATGTTGTGTGAAGGCTTGAACTAATTTCCAGCGTTTTATGTGATTAAGTGGTGCATTGGTTAGTTGAGGTTCGATCAGGGCATTAAGAGGTCCTCCAGTTAGAAAATGTCCTGGTGTAAGAGGTTGAAGATCTGAAGGGTCATTCGAGAGAGGAGCTATCGGCCTCGAATTAAGGATAGCTTCAACACGCACAACTAAGGTGGTAAATTCTTCGTACGTTAAAATGTGTTCACCTATGACTCTGGTGAGATGATATTTTGCACCTTTAATGGCACGTTCCCAAAGTCCACCTTGGTGAGGTGCACGCGGAGGTTTTAAATGGAATGTGATACTGTTGTTCGTAGCAAAATCTTGCATCTCTGGTTGCTTCATGAGATCTTGAAAACATCTTTTGAGCGAAGAAGCAGCTCCTATGAAATTAGTCCCACAATCAGAGTACTGGTCTGATACAAGACCTCTCCTAGAGATGAATCTCGTAAGGGCTGCAATGAAGGCGTCTGTAGTTAAATCAGTAACCACTTCCAAGTGAACAGCTTTTGTTGCAAAACAGATGAACAGGCAGAGGTACACCTTTATAGGCTGTATCCTGCGAATTGTAAAAAACTTGACCGTGTAAGGGCCAGCATAATCGACTCCAGAAGCGTTGAAACAACGAGTAGGGGTAACACGACCGGCTGGTAGATCACCCATGAGCGGAGACGTGTTTGTTGATTTTGTACGAAAACATCGTACGCATTTAAATATTCTTGAGCGTATAACACTGCGGGCGGAGAGGATCCAAAAGCGTTGAGATAGTGTTGCTTGGAGGAACTGGGGACCAGCGTGCAGGTACATGCCATGATAGTAATCGATGAGTAAATGAATAGTGACATGATTTTTTTGGCAGAAGAATAGGATGTTTGGCATTGTAAGTAAGCGCAGAGTTCTTCAGTCGACCTCCGACACGGACTATTCCTGCATCATCAATAAAGGGTGCTAGACGTTGGATGCGGTTTGAGCATGTCCTTTCCTTGGAGAGTAGATCTATGTCTTCTGCAAAGTGAAGTCTCTGAATGAGCCAGCAAATGCGGTTACAGGCGTTATTTAATTCAGTTACTGTAAATGATCCACTTATGGTGGTTTTAAATTTCAAACGGGTTATAAAGCGAAGGACATAAGCCATTACATGAAGAAAAGTCTTCCAAGAAGAAAACTTTGTAAGAAATCCAAATGTTGGGACTTCTTTTGTGGTCATCATAAGATTAAGCACATTTGGTTTCAGTTCAGGAATAGACTCCTCCGAAATTGGATGAAGGATAGATTGTGGCCAGGTCTGCG
The DNA here is from genome assembly GCA_034769895.1 of Magicicada septendecula. Taxonomy (NCBI): domain Eukaryota; kingdom Metazoa; phylum Arthropoda; class Insecta; order Hemiptera; family Cicadidae; genus Magicicada; species Magicicada septendecula. Next base: position 128,933,846 of record CM068375.1, read on the forward strand.
TTGATTTAGCGAGCCATGGTGGTCCTAGCCACCACTGACTATGTTTCATCAGAACCGTGGGTGTCAAGCCTCGAGAAGCACAATCAGCAGGATTGTCAACAGTTGAAACATATTTCCAGACGTGCGGTGAAACTAAGTCTTGTATTTGTGCCACACGATTAGCAACATACACCTTGAGATGAAAAGATAGAGTGCGTATCCAAGATAGAACTACTGTAGAGTCGCACCATGCTGAAATGTTGTCAATCTTGTGATGTGAGAGCTGTTCTGTACAGTAATGTAGCAATTTGGCTAACATGTGCGCACCACAAAGTTCCAAGCGGGGAATAGTCACACGCTTCAGTGGAGCTACTCTTGATTTTGCGATCAGCAGTCGTATGTTGACATCTCCTTCTGCGTCTTCTGTGCGCAGGAAGACACAAGCTGCATATCCGGATTCACTTCCATCTGAAAATCCATGAAGCTGGATATTGACTGCAGTTGCTAAGGATATGAAACGTGGTATCCTTAGCTTTTCTATTTCTGGAAGTTCTTTCACGAATCGTGACCACTTCTCGGAAATATGATCAGGTAATGGAGAATCCCAATCTAAGCCTAAGGTCCATACATGCTGCATTAAGACTTTAGACCAAAAAACTATTGGGGATATCCAACCACAAAGGTCATAAATCTGAGCAATTGATGAAAGTAAAGTTCTTTTTGTGTAATTACTTGAAGGTGTATACATCACATATGAAAAGACATCAATATCTGGGATCCATTTTAGCCCTAATACACTTGAAAATGGCTGTTCCGACGTGCGTAACATGAGGGGTGTCTCATGATTATCTTGCATGACATTTTCTAATAGTTTAGGATGGTTTGAAGACCACTTGCTCAGTTCGAATCCACCCTTTTTCAAAAGTAAAACAACATCCTCTTGAAGGTGGAGAGCTTCTTCCAGAGAATTGCTCCCTAATAGAGCATCATCAACATATATTTGCTGTTGGAGTGCTCCAGCAGCAAGTGGATGATTTTTTCCTTCGTCAATAATGAGCTGTTGTACTACTCTATTAGCAAGGTAAGGCGAGGACGTCATACCATAAGTGACAGTAGTCATTTGGTAGACCTTCAGCGGGACTGAAGTGTCTTCTCTCCAGTATATTAACTGAAAGATCTGATCATCTTCTTGGATGGATATCTGCCTAAACATTTGTTTGATATGACAAGAGAAAACAAATTTATGTTGACGAAAGCGAAGAATTATATCAGTAATGTCATTGTGCAACTTTGGACCCTGATGTAGAATGTGGTTCAGTGAGACACCTGAAGAAGATGGTGCTGATGCATTGAAAACAACACGGATTTTCCTATCTTTAAAAACGCCATTATGTGGCAAAAAGTAATGCGGCTTGTTCAGAGACGGCACAGATGTGCACAGTTTCATTTGCCCACATGCTAAGTAGTCATTCATAAAATTGACATACTTCTGTTTAAACTCAGGTTGAGTTCAAATTTGAGTTCCAGTGTATTAAACAGGCGTTTTGCCAAAGTTGTAGAGTCACCTAGTTGAACAGGGTTTCCGCTGAAAGGCAAGTGACAAACATATCTGCCGGAGGCATCTCTCTTATGAGTAGAGACGAAGTGAGCTTCACATTTTTCATCTTGTGGAGCGAGTTTTGTAGTGTGAGGTGGTTCCTCTATAGACCAAAAACGTTGCAATGTTGCGTGCAGATCACGATCATTCGTCGATAAAAGAGTCACTAAGCCTGAGTAAGGCTTAGACTTAAGTGAAACAGGTGTCGGACCAAGCACAACATAGCCAAAGATTGTATTGACAGCGTATGGCATATTCTTGCCGAGATTGATAAAGGTACCATTAAGAGTCAATGCAAATAAATCTGCTCCAATCAGAAGGTCAACTGGACCCGGAACATCAAAAGTTGGATCCGCTAGCATATAACCTTTGAGTCGCTCTTTAATTTCTGGTGGGAGCTGAACACGAGGCAGATTGCATGATATTTTATTAAGAATCATGACTGGGTGAGATTTTGCTAAAATATTCCCACTGAGCGAAGACAATGTCACAAAGGTAAGTCCCTTCGTTTTCACTGGGGCTGTAGAGATGCCACTAAGTTCTGGAACATCTGTTTGAGAGAGGTACAAACACAACGTCTTGGCACAACTTTCTGAAATAATTGTTGTTTGGGATGCACTATCAAACACAGCTCGTACAACTGCTGCATTTCCATTGGCAGATGTGATATGCACCAAAGCGGTTGCGAGTAACACAGTGTTATTCTGATTGCAAGAAACACCTATCAAGGTAGTATCCTGGTGACACTCTGCAGAGTGGTTTTGCTTATTCATCGTCGTTTCAACAGAAGGGCACAAGGTAGGTCTATTTGACTGAGTCAATTTTTGTTGCGGTTGTGCGGAGCGGTTCTCAACAAAAAAAATTAATAGGCTATGGTGACGCCTATGACATACATTGCATGTGTGGACGGACTTACAGGTGACTAACTTATGTGTTCCAAAACAATTTTGACACAAGTTCTTATTTTTAACAAAAGCTTGTCTGTCTTGTACAGTAAGTGCGGAAAAATCTGCACATCTATATATGTTGTGTGAATTTGATGAACAGAAGATACAATGCTGAGTGTGAGTAGTGACCATCGCTATTTTGTGCGGTTTAAACTGGTTTTTATTCATTTTAAAGCCACTGATTTTTTGAGAGGTTTGAATAGAAGGTTCATTTTTTGAGATGATATTAGTTAAACCCGCTGCTTCTTTGCAAGAACATTCATTTTCTAAGAATGTAATTACTTCTGTTATGGTAGGAACATTTTGTAAATTATCTCGAGAACGTTCAAGTTTGGTCCTGAATTCCGTGTCAAATCTACGCAAAATATATGAGGTCAACAACAAACTTTCACTAGCAATATCATGTCCTAGTGCTTTGAGCGCTTGATAATTTTCATTGTAGGTCGACAGAAAATTCCTCATTTGTTTAACTGAAGGATTGTGCAATTGTGGTAACTCAAATATATTGTTTACGTGAAGTGTTATCAACAATCTAGAATTTTGATATCTTTTTAGCAAAGTTTGCCAGGCTATGGCATAGTTTGTATTAGTGACAGGCAACGATTTAATTAAATTTAGCGGCTCATCAGTCAAACAAGAAAGCAAGTATGTAAATTTCTCCACATTAGAAATGGTTTCATTTTTGTGCACTGCATTTTCAAACAGACTGTGAAAGGCTACCCATTTCTCAGGTTGTCCAGAAAATGTTCCCAAGTTTAAGCGAGGTAAATTTACGGTGGGAGTGGGCGCAACTAGTTGTGGTGCACCAGTGTGAGACTGATCCAAGGTTTCCTGCGGTAGCGATGATAGAAGAGGAGCACACGAACTTTGTATAGATATATTTAAGTCTGATATAGAATCTTGTAATCTTGAAATCTGTTCATTATCCAGATCTTCTGGTAAAGGTGTTGTACTAAATAGTTTATTTATAAGCCTTTCAAATTCAGCATATTTATTTTCTGCGGTGGAACTAAGCAAACTAACTTTTCGTGTTTGCTGTTCAGTTAAATTACCTATACCAATAACCTCAAGAGCAACAATTTGCTTGTTAATATTATGAAGCCTACTCTCAATCAGTTCACTTTGCTTCACAAAAGAAGAAAATCTCATTTTGGTAATTTATTAATACACTCGGTTTAAAAAACAGATTCAGATATAAATAACAAAAGAGATCTAAGTAAAAGTTGTAATTCACAATGTTCTTCCACTATTCAGTTATTTCCAGTCCAAATAATTTTAATTAATTAATTTATTTTTTTTTATCACTCTAAAATACCAATAGCGTAGATGACAGTAATAATGGTAATATGGTAATAAAGGAATATGGCTACTGTATTTTAGAAACTAATACAGAGGTCGGTTTTGAAGAAACACACTACACTTCAGAACTATCCTTGCTAGATAAAACATGAAATAACACGCGCTGCACAATGAATCAATAAAACTATGCTTGCATGAAAAAACACGAAATAATCATAACAAAATGAAAAGAGCACTGAGTATTGGCAATACTTTGCCAGTAGTAAATAATTGTTTTTTTTTTTTTTATTTAAGCGTTACAATAATTCAATAAACATAATAATAAAGAGCGTAATAATTAATAAAAATCTTGCTTTTCAACGTGCTGGATTCTGAATGAAAGATGCTATCCGGGCTGGACGGACCAAAAATGTGGGGTTCTTTTTGATTTGCAGTGGACTGTATATTGTCAAACTAAATAGTTAAAAGGCTTTATTCCCATGTAATCAACAATGCATAAAAATTAAGCGTTTACTGACCTTGTCCTTGTGCGTTGTAAATGTCCTGTTGTAAGCAACACTTTGGTGATTTTCTAGGCAGTCCTAAACTTAACAATAATATCCTAACAAACGTTAAACACATAAATAAACACATGAAAAAAAGCACAAAGTAAAATAACAATAGCGTTGAATAGTCTTTCTATTCTTGCAGTATGCGTGTATAAACGAAAAAGAACTGAACTGCACGATATACCGTACACTACAGGAAAGAAAAACGCTCTAATTATGACTGCTGATTACAATGTGAATTGAACTTTGAAACAGGTAATGGGAGTGCACTCAATTAGAGATAATGAAGTAGAGATAGGGTGAGTTTAACTATTGTTATGAAACAAAATATCTGACATACCGGCCCCTTTGAACCAACTGGTTCAACAAGAAACATTAAAAGAACATAAGAACAAATTTGATCCTTTGGAAGAGTATAATAAAACTAAATTATAAGGGGCAGTAGCCAATTGACTGGTCGAGGATTTTAGTAAATGGGAAGACGGGATACCTTAACAGAAGGACGGGTCAAGGTTCCACCGGCAGTCTTCATGTTGACGACACGTACCACTCCATCATTCCCTGGAGATACGGAGATGACTCTCCCGAGCTTCCGCTTGAGGGGTGGCAGGTTTGTTTCATGAATAACGACTAAATCTCCTATTTTGAGATTTTCTTGGGGTCTGATCCATTTGGACCGTTCTTGAAGTGTGTGGAGGTACTCCATTTTCCATCTTTTCCAGAGATGTTGTGTGAAGGCTTGAACTAATTTCCAGCGTTTTATGTGATTAAGTGGTGCATTGGTTAGTTGAGGTTCGATCAGGGCATTAAGAGGTCCTCCAGTTAGAAAATGTCCTGGTGTAAGAGGCTGAAGATCTGAAGGGTCATTCGAGAGAGGAGCTATCGGCCTCGAATTAAGGATAGCTTCAACACCCACAACTAAGGTGGTAAATTCTTCGTACGTTAAAATGTGTTCACCTATGACTCTGGTGAGATGATATTTTGCACCTTTAATGGCACGTTCCCAAAGTCCACCTTGGTGAGGTGCACGCGGATGAATGAAATGGAATGTGATACTGTTGTTCGTAGCAAAATCTTGTATCTCTGGTTGCTTCATGAGATCTTGAAAACATCTTTTGAGCGAAGAAGCAGCTCCTATGAAATTAGTCCCACAATCAGAGTACTGGTCTGATACAAGACCTCTCCTAGAGATGAATCTCGTAAGGGCTGCAATGAAGGCGTCTGTAATTAAATCAGTAACCACTTCCAAGTGTACAGCTTTTGTTGCAAAACAGATGAACAGGCAGAGGTACACCTTTATAGGCTGTATCCTGCGAATTGTAAAAACTTGACCGTGTAAGGGCCAGCAAAATCGACTCCAGAAACGTTGAAACAACGAGTAGGGGTAACACGACCGGCTGGTAGATCACCCATGAGCGGAGACGTGTTTGTTGATTTTGTACGAAAACATCGTACGCATTTAAATATTCTTGAGCGTATAACACTGCGGGCGGAGAGGATCCAAAAGCGTTGAGATAGTGTTGCTTGGAGGAACTGGGGACCAGCGTGCAGGTACATGCCATGATAGTAATCGATGAGTAAATGAATAGTGACATGATTTTTTTGGCAGAAGAATAGGATGTTTGGCATTGTAAGTAAGCGCAGAGTTCTTCAGTCGACCTCCGACACGGACTATTCCTGCATCATCAATAAAGGGTGCTAGACGTTGGATGCGGTTTGAGCATGTCCTTTCCTTGGAGAGTAGATCTATGTCTTCTGCAAAGTGAAGTCTCTGAATGAGCCAGCAAATGCGGTTACAGGCGTTATTTAATTCAGTTACTGTAAATGATCCACTTATGGTGGTTTTAAATTTCAAACAGGTTATAAAGCGAAGGACATAAGCCATTACATGAAGAAGAGTCTTCCAAGAAGAAAACTTTGTAAGAAATGCAAATGTTGGGACTTCTTTTGTGGTCATCATAAGATTAAGCACATTTGGTTTCATTTCAGGAATAGACTCCTCCGAAATTGGATGAAGGATAGATTGTGGCCAGGTCTGCGTTGATTTAGCGAGCCATGGTGGTCCTAGCCACCACTGACTATGTTTCATCAGAACCGTGGGTGTCAAGCCTCGAGAAGCACAATCAGCAGGATTGTCAACAGTTGAAACATATTTCCAGACGTGCGGTGAAACTAAGTCTTGTATTTGTGCCACACGATTAGCAACATACACCTTGAGATGAAAAGATAGAGTGCGTATCCAAGATAGAACTACTGTCGAGTCGCACCATGCTGAAATGTTGTCAATCTTGTGATGTGAGAGCTGTTCTGTACAGTAATGTAGCAATTTGGCTAACATGTGCGCACCACAAAGTTCCAAGCGGGGAATAGTCACACGCTTCAGTGGAGCTACTCTTGATTTTGCGATCAGCAGTCGTATGTTGACATCTCCTTCTGCGTCTTCTGTGCGCAGGAAGACACAAGCTGCATATCCGGATTCACTTCCATCTGAAAATCCATGAAGCTGGATATTGACTGCAGTTGCTAAGGATATGAAACGTGGTATCCTTAGCTTTTCTATTTCTGGAAGTTCTTTCACGAATCGTGACCACTTCTCGGAAATATGATCAGGTAATGGAGAATCCCAATCTAAGCCTAAGGTCCATACATGCTGCATTAAGACTTTAGACCAAAAAACTATTGGGGATATCCAACCACAAAGGCCATAAATCTGAGCAATTGATGAAAGTAAAGTTCTTTTTGTGTAATTACTTGAAGCTGTATACATCACATATGAAAAGACATCAATATCTGGGATCCATTTTAGCCCTAATACACTTGAAAATGGCTGTTCCGACGTGCGTAACATGAGGGGTGTCTCATGATTATCTTGCATGACATTTTCTAATAGTTTAGGATGGTTTGAAGACCACTTGCTCAGTTCGAATCCACCCTTTTTCAAAAGTAAAACAACATCCTCTTGAAGGTGGAGAGCTTCTTCCAGAGAATTGCTCCCTAATAGAGCATCATCAACATATATTTGCTGTTGGAGTGCTCCAGCAGCAAGTGGATGATTTTTTCCTTCGTCAATAATGAGCTGTTGTACTACTCTATTAGCAAGGTAAGGCGAGGACGTCATACCATAAGTGACAGTAGTCAATTGGTAGACCTTCAGCGGGACTGAAGTGTCTTCTCTCCAGTATATTAACTGAAAGATCTGATCATCTTCATGGATGGATATCTGCCTAAACATTTGTTTGATATGACAAGAGAAAACAAATTTATGTTGACGAAAGCGAAGAATTATATCAGTAATGTCATTGTGCAACTTTGGACCCTGATGTAGAATGTGGTTCAGTGAGACACCTGAAGAAGATGGTGCTGATGCATTGAAAACAACACGGATTTTCCTATCTTTAAAAACGCCATTATGTGGCAAAAAGTAATGCGGCTTGTTCAGAGACGGCACAGATGTGCACAGTTTCATTTGCCCACATGCTAAGTAGTCATTCATAAAATTGACATACTTCTGTTTAAACTCAGGTTGAGTTCAAATTTGAGTTCCAGTGTATTAAACAGGCGTTTTGCCAAAGTTGTAGAGTCACCTAGTTGAACAGGGTTTCCGCTGAAAGGCAAGTGACAAACATATCTGCCGGAGGCATCTCTCTTATGAGTAGAGACGAAGTGAGCTTCACATTTTTCATCTTGTGGAGCGAGTTTTGTAGTGTGAGGTGGTTCCTCTATAGACCAAAAACGTTGCAATGTTGCGTGCAGATCACGATCATTCGTCGATAAAAGAGTCACTAAGCCTGAGTAAGGCTTAGACTTAAGTGAAACAGGTGTCGGACCAAGCACAACATAGCCAAAGATTGTATTGACAGCGTATGGCATATTCTTGCCGAGATTGATAAAGGTACCATTAAGAGTCAATGCAAATAAATCTGCTCCAATCAGAAGGTCAACTGGACCCGGAACATCAAAAGTTGGATCCGCTAGCATATAACCTTTGAGTCGCTCTTTAATTTCTGGTGGGAGCTGAACACGAGGCAGATTGCATGATATTTTATTAAGAATCATGACTGGGTGAGATTTTGCTAAAATATTCCCACTGAGCGAAGACAATGTCACAAAGGTAAGTCCCTTCGTTTTCACTGGGGCTGTAGAGATGCCACTAAGTTCTGGAACATCTGTTTGAGAGAGGTACAAACACAACGTCTTGGCACAACTTTCTGAAATAATTGTTGTTTGGGATGCACTATCAAACACAGCTCGTACAACTGCTGCATTTCCATTGGCAGATGTGATATGCACCAAAGCGGTTGCGAGTAACACAGTGTTATTCTGATTGCAAGAAACACCTATCAAGGTAGTATCCTGGTGAAACTCTGCAGAGTGGTTTTGCTTATTCATCGTCGTTTCAACAGAAGGGCACAAGGTAGGTCTATTTGACTGAGTCAATTTTTGTTGCGGTTGTGCGGAGCGGTTCTCAACAAAAAAAATTAATAGGCTATGGTGACGCCTATGACATACATTGCATGTGTGGACGGACTTACAGGTGACTAACTTATGTGTTCCAAAACAATTTTGACACAAGTTCTTATTTTTAACAAAAGCTTGTCTGTCTTGTACAGTAAGTGCGGAAAAATCTGCACATCTATATATGTTGTGTGAATTTGATGAACAGAAGATACAATGCTGAGTGTGAGTAGTGACCATCGCTATTTTGTGCGGTTTTAACTGGTTTTTATTCATTTTAAAGCCACTGATTTTTTGAGAGGTTTGAATAGAAGGTTCATTTTTTGAGATGATATTAGTTAAACCCGCTGCTTCTTTGCAAGAACATTCATTTTCTAAGAATGTAATTACTTCTGTTATGGTAGGAACATTTTGTAAATTATCTCGAGAACGTTCAAGTTTGGTCCTGAATTCCGTGTCAAATCTACGCAAAATATATGAGGTCAACAACAAACTTTCACTAGCAATATCATGTCCTAGTGCTTTGAGCGCTTGATAATTTTCATTGTAGGTCGACAGAAAATTCCTCATTTGTTTAACTGAAGGATTGTGCAATTGTGGTAACTCAAATATATTGTTTACGTGAAGTGTTATCAACAATCTAGAATTTTGATATCTTTTTAGCAAAGTTTGCCAGGCAATGGCATAGTTTGTATTAGTGACAGGCAACGTTTTAATTAAATTTAGCGGCTCATCAGTCAAACAAGAAAGCAAGTATGTAAATTTCTCCACATTAGAAATGGTTTCATTTTTGTGCACTGCATTTTCAAACAGACTGTGAAAGGCTACCCATTTCTCAGGTTGTCCAGAAAATGTTCCCAAGTTTAAGCGAGGTAAATTTACGGTGGGAGTGGGCGCAACTAGTTGTGGTGCACCAGTGTGAGACTGATCCAAGGTTTCCTGCGGTAGCGATGGTAGAAGAGGAGCACACGAACTTTGTATAGATATATTTAAGTCTGATATAGAATCTTGTAATCTTGAAATCTGTTCATTATCCAGATCTTCTGGTAAAGGTGTTATACTAAATAGTTTATTTATAAGCCTTTCAAATTCAGCATATTTATTTTCTGCGGTGGAACTAAGCAAACTAACTTTTCGTGTTTGCTGTTCAGTTAAATTACCTATACCAATAACCTCAAGAGCAACAATTTGCTTGTTAATATTATGAAGCCTACTCTCAATCAGTTCACTTTGCTTCACAAAAGAAGAAAATCTCATTTTGGTAATTTATTAATACACTCGGTTTAAAAAACAGATTCAGATATAAATAACAAAAGAGATCTAAGTAAAAGTTGTAATTCACAATGTTCTTCCACTATTCAGTTATTTCCAGTCCAAATAATTTTAATTAATTAATTTATTTTTTTTTATCACTCTAAAATACCAATAGCGTAGATGACAGTAATAATGGTAATATGGTAATAAAGGAATATGGCTACTGTATTTTAGAAACTAATACAGAGGTCGGTTTTGAAGAAACACACTACACTTCAGAACTATCCTTGCTAGATAAAACAAGAAATAACACACGCTGCACAATGAATCAATAAAACTATGCTTGCATGAAAAAACACGAAATAATCATAACAAAATGAAAAGAGCACTGAGTATTGGCAATACTTTGCCAGTAGTAAATAATTGTTTTTTTTTTTTTTATTTAAGCGTTACAAAAATTCAATAAACATAATAATAAAGAGCGTAATAATTAATAAAAATCTTGCTTTTCAACGTGCTGGATTCTGAATGAAAGATGCTATCCGGGCTGGACGGACCAAAAATGTGGGGTTCTTTTTGATTTGCAGTGGACTGTATATTGTCAAACTAAATAGTTAAAAGGCTTTATTCCCATGTAATCAACAATGAATAAAAATTAAGCGTTTACTGACCTTGTCCTTGTGCGTTGTAAATGTCCTGTTGTAAGCAACACTTTGGTGATTTTCTAGGCAGTCCTAAACTTAACAATAATATCCTAACAAACGTTAAACACATAAATAAACACATGAAAAAAAGCACAAAGTAAAATAACAATAGCGTTGAATAGTCTTTCTATTCTTGCAGTATGCGTGTATAAACGAAAAAGAACTGAACTGCACGATATACCGTACACTACAGGAAAGAAAAACGCTCTAATTATGACTGCTGATTACAATGTGAATTGAACTTTGAAACAGGTAATGGGAGTGCACTCAATTAGAGATAATGAAGTAGAGATAGGGTGAGTTTAACTATTGTTATGAAACAAAATATCTGACATACCGGCCCCTTTGAACCAACTGGTTCAACAAGAAACATTAAAAGAACATAAGAACAAATTTGATCCTTTGGAAGAGTATAATAAAACTAAATTATAAGGGGCAGTAGCCAATTGACTGGTCGAGGATTTTAGTAAATGGGAAGACGGGATACCTTAACAGAAGGACGGGTCAAGGTTCCACCGGCAGTCTTCATGTTGACGACACGTACCACTCCATCATTCCCTGGAGATACGGAGATGACTCTCCCGAGCTTCCGCTTGAGGGGTGGCAGGTTTGTTTCATGAATAACGACTAAATCTCCTATTTTGAGATTTTCTTGGGGTCTGATCCATTTGGACCGTTCTTGAAGTGTGTGGAGGTACTCCATTTTCCATCTTTTCCAGAGATGTTGTGTGAAGGCTTGAACTAATTTCCAGCGTTTTATGTGATTAAGTGGTGCATTGGTTAGTTGAGGTTCGATCAGGGCATTAAGAGGTCCTCCAGTTAGAAAATGTCCTGGTGTAAGAGGCTGAAGATCTGAAGGGTCATTCGAGAGAGGAGCTATCGGCCTCGAATTAAGGATAGCTTCAACACCCACAACTAAGGTGGTAAATTCTTCGTACGTTAAAATGTGTTCACCTATGACTCTGGTGAGATGATATTTTGCACCTTTAATGGCACGTTCCCAAAGTCCACCTTGGTGAGGTGCACGCGGATGAATGAAATGGAATGTGATACTGTTGTTCGTAGCAAAATCTTGTATCTCTGGTTGCTTCATGAGATCTTGAAAACATCTTTTGAGCGAAGAAGCAGCTCCTATGAAATTAGTCCCACAATCAGAGTACTGGTCTGATACAAGACCTCTCCTAGAGATGAATCTCGTAAGGGCTGCAATGAAGGCGTCTGTAATTAAATCAGTAACCACTTCCAAGTGTACAGCTTTTGTTGCACCACAAAGTTCCAAGCGGGGAATAGTCACACGCTTCAGTGGAGCTACTCTTGATTTTGCGATCAGCAGTCGTATGTTGACATCTCCTTCTGCGTCTTCTGTGCGCAGGAAGACACAAGCTGCATATCCGGATTCACTTCCATCTGAAAATCCATGAAGCTGGATATTGACTGCAGTTGCTAAGGATATGAAACGTGGTATCCTTAGCTTTTCTATTTCTGGAAGTTCTTTCACGAATCGTGACCACTTCTCGGAAATAATATCAGGTAATGGAGAATCCCAATCTAAGCCTAAGGTCCATACATGCTGCATTAAGACTTTAGACCAAAAAACTATTGGGGATATCCAACCACAAAGGCCATAAATCTGAGCAATTGATGAAAGTAAAGTTCTTTTTGTGTAATTACTTGAAGCTGTATACATCACATATGAAAAGACATCAATATCTGGGATCCATTTTAGCCCTAATACACTTGAAAATGGCTGTTCCGACGTGCGTAACATGAGGGGTGTCTCATGATTATCTTGCATGACATTTTCTAATAGTTTAGGATGGTTTGAAGACCACTTGCTCAGTTCGAATCCACCCTTTTTCAAAAGTAAAACAACATCCTCTTGAAGGTGGAGAGCTTCTTCCAGAGAATTGCTCCCTAATAGAGCATCATCAACATATATTTGCTGTTGGAGTGCTCCAGCAGCAAGTGGATGATTTTTTCCTTCGTCAATAATGAGCTGTTGTACTACTCTATTAGCAAGGTAAGGCGAGGACGTCATACCATAAGTGACAGTAGTCAATTGGTAGACCTTCAGCGGGACTGAAGTGTCTTCTCTCCAGTATATTAACTGAAAGATCTGATCATCTTCATGGATGGATATCTGCCTAAACATTTGTTTGATATGACAAGAGAAAACAAATTTATGTTGACGAAAGCGAAGAATTATATCAGTAATGTCATTGTGCAACTTTGGACCCTGATGTAGAATGTGGTTCAGTGAGACACCTGAAGAAGATGGTGCTGATGCATTAAAAACAACACGGATTTTCCTATCTTTAAAAACGCCATTATGTGGCAAAAAGTAATGCGGCTTGTTCAGAGACGGCACAGATGTGCACAGTTTCATTTGCCCACATGCTAAGTAGTCATTCATAAAATTGACATACTTCTGTTTAAACTCAGGTTGAGTTCAAATTTGAGTTCCAGTGTATTAAACAGGCGTTTTGCCAAAGTTGTAGAGTCACCTAGTTGAACAGGGTTTCCGCTGAAAGGCAAGTGACAAACATATCTGCCGGAGGCATCTCTCTTATGAGTAGAGACGAAGTGAGCTTCACATTTTTCATCTTGTGGAGCGAGTTTTGTAGTGTGAGGTGGTTCCTCTATAGACCAAAAACGTTGCAATGTTGCGTGCAGATCACGATCATTCGTCGATAAAAGAGTCACTAAGCCTGAGTAAGGCTTAGACTTAAGTGAAACAGGTGTCGGACCAAGCACAACATAGCCAAAGATTGTATTGACAGCGTATGGCATATTCTTGCCGAGATTGATAAAGGTACCATTAAGAGTCAATGCAAATAAATCTGCTCCAATCAGAAGGTCAACTGGACCCGGAACATCAAAAGTTGGATCCGCTAGCATATAACCTTTGAGTCGCTCTTTAATTTCTGGTGGGAGCTGAACACGAGGCAGATTGCATGATATTTTATTAAGAATCATGACTGGGTGAGATTTTGCTAAAATATTCCCACTGAGCGAAGACAATGTCACAAAGGTAAGTCCCTTCGTTTTCACTGGGGCTGTAGAGATGCCACTAAGTTCTGGAACATCTGTTTGAGAGAGGTACAAACACAACGTCTTGGCACAACTTTCTGAAATAATTGTTGTTTGGGATGCACTATCAAACACAGCTCGTACAACTGCTGCATTTCCATTGGCAGATGTGATATGCACCAAAGCGGTTGCGAGTAACACAGTGTTATTCTGATTGCAAGAAACACCTATCAAGGTAGTATCCTGGTGAAACTCTGCAGAGTGGTTTTGCTTATTCATCGTCGTTTCAACAGAAGGGCACAAGGTAGGTCTATTTGACTGAGTCAATTTTTGTTGCGGTTGTGCGGAGCGGTTCTCAACAAAAAAAATTAATAGGCTATGGTGACGCCTATGACATACATTGCATGTGTGGACGGACTTACAGGTGACTAACTTATGTGTTCCAAAACAATTTTGACACAAGTTCTTCTTTTTAACAAAAGCTTGTCTGTCTTGTACAGTAAGTGCGGAAAAATCTGCACATCTATATATGTTGTGTGAATTTGATGAACAGAAGATACAATGCTGAGTGTGAGTAGTGACCATCGCTATTTTGTGCGGTTTAAACTGGTTTTTATTCATTTTAAAGCCACTGATTTTTTGAGAGGTTTGAATAGAAGGTTCATTTTTTGAGATGATATTAGTTAAACCCGCTGCTTCTTTGCAAGAACATTCATTTTCTAAGAATGTAATTACTTCTGTTATGGTAGGAACATTTTGTAAATTATCTCGAGAACGTTCAAGTTTGGTCCTGAATTCCGTGTCAAATCTACGCAAAATATATGAGGTCAACAACAAACTTTCACTAGCAATATCATGTCCTAGTGCTTTGAGCGCTTGATAATTTTCATTGTAGGTCGACAGAAAATTCCTCATTTGTTTAACTGAAGGATTGTGCAATTGTGGTAACTCAAATATATTGTTTACGTGAAGTGTTATCAACAATCTAGAATTTTGATATCTTTTTAGCAAAGTTTGCCAGGCTATGGCATAGTTTGTATTAGTGACAGGCAACGTTTTAATTAAATTTAGCGGCTCATCAGTCAAACAAGAAAGCAAGTATGTAAATTTCTCCACATTAGAAATGGTTTCATTTTTGTGCACTGCATTTTCAAACAGACTGTGAAAGGCTACCCATTTCTCAGGTTGTCCAGAAAATGTTCCCAAGTTTAAGCGAGGTAAATTTACGGTGGGAGTGGGCGCAACTAGTTGTGGTGCACCAGTGTGAGACTGATCCAAGGTTTCCTGCGGTAGCGATGGTAGAAGAGGAGCACACGAACTTTGTATAGATATATTTAAGTCTGATATAGAATCTTGTAATCTTGAAATCTGTTCATTATCCAGATCTTCTGGTAAAGGTGTTGTACTAAATAGTTTATTTATAAGCCTTTCAAATTCAGCATATTTATTTTCTGCGGTGGAACTAAGCAAACTAACTTTTCGTGTTTGCTGTTCAGTTAAATTACCTATACCAATAACCTCAAGAGCAACAATTTGCTTGTTAATATTATGAAGCCTACTCTCAATCAGTTCACTTTGCTTCACAAAAGAAGAAAATCTCATTTTGGTAATTTATTAATACACTCGGTTTAAAAAACAGATTCAGATATAAATAACAAAAGAGATCTAAGTAAAAGTTGTAATTCACAATGTTCTTCCACTATTCAGTTATTTCCAGTCCAAATAATTTTAATTAATTAATTTATTTTTTTTTATCACTCTAAAATACCAATAGCGTAGATGACAGTAATAATGGTAATATGGTAATAAAGGAATATGGCTACTGTATTTTAGAAACTAATACAGAGGTCGGTTTTGAAGAAACACACTACACTTCAGAACTATCCTTGCTAGATAAAACAAGAAATAACACACGCTGCACAATGAATCAATAAAACTATGCTTGCATGAAAAAACACGAAATAATCATAACAAAATGAAAAGAGCACTGAGTATTGGCAATACTTTGCCAGTAGTAAATAATTGTTTTTTTTTTTTTTATTTAAGCGTTACAAAAATTCAATAAACATAATAATAAAGAGCGTAATAATTAATAAAAATCTTGCTTTTCAACGTGCTGGATTCTGAATGAAAGATGCTATCCGGGCTGGACGGACCAAAAATGTGGGGTTCTTTTTGATTTGCAGTGGACTGTATATTGTCAAACTAAATAGTTAAAAGGCTTTATTCCCATGTAATCAACAATGCATAAAAATTAAGCGTTTACTGACCTTGTCCTTGTGCGTTGTAAATGTCCTGTTGTAAGCAACACTTTGGTGATTTTCTAGGCAGTCCTAAACTTAACAATAATATCCTAACAAACGTTAAACACATAAATAAACACATGAAAAAAAGCACAAAGTAAAATAACAATAGCGTTGAATAGTCTTTCTATTCTTGCAGTATGCGTGTATAAACGAAAAAGAACTGAACTGCACGATATACCGTACACTACAGGAAAGAAAAACGCTCTAATTATGACTGCTGATTACAATGTGAATTGAACTTTGAAACAGGTAATGGGAGTGCACTCAATTAGAGATAATGAAGTAGAGATAGGGTGAGTTTAACTATTGTTATGAAACAAAATATCTGACATACCGGCCCCTTTGAACCAACTGGTTCAACAAGAAACATTAAAAGAACATAAGAACAAATTTGATCCTTTGGAAGAGTATAATAAAACTAAATTATAAGGGGCAGTAGCCAATTGACTGGTCGAGGATTTTAGTAAATGGGAAGACGGGATACCTTAACAGAAGGACGGGTCAAGGTTCCACCGGCAGTCTTCATGTTGACGACACGTACCACTCCATCATTCCCTGGAGATACGGAGATGACTCTCCCGAGCTTCCGCTTGAGGGGTGGCAGGTTTGTTTCATGAATAACGACTAAATCTCCTATTTTGAGATTTTCTTGGGGTCTGATCCATTTGGACCGTTCTTGAAGTGTGTGGAGGTACTCCATTTTCCATCTTTTCCAGAGATGTTGTGTGAAGGCTTGAACTAATTTCCAGCGTTTTATGTGATTAAGTGGTGCATTGGTTAGTTGAGGTTCGATCAGGGCATTAAGAGGTCCTCCAGTTAGAAAATGTCCTGGTGTAAGAGGCTGAAGATCTGAAGGGTCATTCGAGAGAGGAGCTATCGGCCTCGAATTAAGGATAGCTTCAACACCCACAACTAAGGTGGTAAATTCTTCGTACGTTAAAATGTGTTCACCTATGACTCTGGTGAGATGATATTTTGCACCTTTAATGGCACGTTCCCAAAGTCCACCTTGGTGAGGTGCACGCAGATGAATGAAATGGAATGTGATACTGTTGTTCGTAGCAAAATCTTGTATCTCTGGTTGCTTCATGAGATCTTGAAAACATCTTTTGAGCGAAGAAGCAGCTCCTATGAAATTAGTCCCACAATCAGAGTACTGGTCTGATACAAGACCTCTCCTAGAGATGAATCTCGTAAGGGCTGCAATGAAGGCGTCTGTAGTTAAATCAGTAACCACTTCCAAGTGTACAGCTTTTGTTGCAAAACAGATGAACAGGCAGAGGTACACCTTTATAGGCTGTATCCTGCGAATTGTAAAAACTTGACCGTGTAAGGGCCAGCAAAATCGACTCCAGAAACGTTGAAACAACGAGTAGGGGTAACACGACCGGCTGGTAGATCACCCATGAGCGGAGACGTGTTTGTTGATTTTGTACGAAAACATCGTACGCATTTAAATATTCTTGAGCGTATAACACTGCGGGCGGAGAGGATCCAAAAGCGTTGAGATAGTGTTGCTTGGAGGAACTGGGGACCAGCGTGCAGGTACATGCCATGATAGTAATCGATGAGTAAATGAATAGTGACATGATTTTTTTGGCAGAAGAATAGGATGTTTGGCATTGTAAGTAAGCGCAGAGTTCTTCAGTCCACCTCCGACACGGACTATTCCTGCATCATCAATAAAGGGTGCTAGACGTTGGATGCGGTTTGAGCATGTCCTTTTCTTGGAGAGTAGATCTATGTCTTCTGCAAAGTGAAGTCTCTGAATGAGCCAGCAAATGCGGTTACAGACGTTATTTAATTCAGTTACTGTAAATGATCCACTTATGGTGGTTTTAAATTTCAAACGGGTTATAAAGCGAAGGACATAAGCCATTACATGAAGAAGAGTCTTCCAAGAAGAAAACTTTGTAAGAAATCCAAATGTTGGGACTTCTTTTGTGGTCATCATAAGATTAAGCACATTTGGTTTCATTTCAGGAATAGACTCCTCCGAAATTGGATGAAGGATAGATTGTGGCCAGGTCTGCGTTGATTTAGCGAGCCACGGTGGTCCTAGCCACCACTGACTATGTTTCATCAGAACCGTGGGTGTCAAGCCTCGAGAAGCACAATCAGCAGGATTGTCAACAGTTGAAACATATTTCCAGATGTGCGGTGAAACTAAGTCTTGTATTTGTGCCACACGATTAGCAACATACACCTTGAGACGAAAAGATAGAGTGCGTATCCAAGATAGAACTACTGTAGAGTCGCACCATGCTGAAATGTTGTCAATCTTGTGATGTTGTGAGAGCTGTTCTGTACAGTAATGTAGCAATTTGGCTAACATGTGCGCACCACAAAGTTCCAAGCGGGGAATAGTCACACGCTTCAGTGGAGCTAATCTTGATTTTGCGATCAGCAGTCGTATGTTGACATCTCCTTCTGCGTCTTCTGTGCGCAGGAAGACACAAGCTGCATATCCGGATTCACTTCCATCTGAAAATCCATGAAGCTGGATATTGACTGCAGTTGCTAAGGATATGAAACGTGGTATCCTTAGCTTTTCTATTTCTGGAAGTTCTTTCACGAATCGTGACCACTTCTCGGAAATATGATCAGGTAATGGAGAATCCCAATCTAAGCCTAAGGTCCATACATGCTGCATTAAGACTTTAGACCAAAAAACTATTGGGGATATCCAACCACAAGGGTCATAAATCTGAGCAATTAATGAAAGTAAAGTTCTTTTTGTGTAATTACTTGAAGGTGTATACATCACATATGAAAAGACATCAATATCTGGGATCCATTTTAGCCCTAATACACTTGAAAATGGCTGTTCCGACGTGCGTAACATGAGAGGTGTCTCATGATTATCTTGCATGACATTTTCTAATAGTTTAGGATGGTTTGAAGACCACTTGCTCAGTTCGAATCCACCCTTTTTCAAAAGTAAAACAACATCCTCTTGAAGGTGGAGAGCTTCTTCCAGAGAATTGCTCCCTAATAGAGCATATCAACATATATTTGCTGTTGGAGTGCTTCAGCTGCAAGTGGATGATTTTTTCCTTCGTCAATAATGAGCTGTTGTACTACTCTATTAGCAAGGTAAGGCGAGGACGTCATACCATAAGTGACAGTAGTCAATTGGTAGACCTTCAGCGGGACTGAAGTGTCTTCTCTCCAGTATATTAACTGAAAGATCTGATCATCTTCATGGATGGATATCTGCCTAAACATTTGTTTGATATGACAAGAGAAAACAAATTTATGTTGACGAAAGCGAAGAATTATATCAGTAATGTCATTGTGCAACTTTGGACCCTGATGTAGAATGTGGTTCAGTGAGACACCTGAAGAAGATGGTGCTGATGCATTGAAAACAACACGGATTTTCCTATCTTTAAAAACGCCATTATGTGGCAAAAAGTAATGCGGCTTGTTCAGAGACGGCACAGATGTGCACAGTTTCATTTGCCCACATGCTAAGTAGTCATTCATAAAATTGACATACTTCTGTTTAAACTCAGGTTGAGTTCAAATTTGAGTTCCAGTGTATTAAACAGGCGTTTTGCCAAAGTTGTAGAGTCACCTAGTTGAACAGGGTTTCCGCTGAAAGGCAAGTGACAAACATATCTGCCGGAGGCATCTCTCTTATGAGTAGAGACGAAGTGAGCTTCACATTTTTCATCTTGTGGAGCGAGTTTTGTAGTGTGAGGTGGTTCCTCTATGGACCAAAAACGTTGCAATGTTGCGTGCAGATCACGATCATTCGTCGATAAAAGAGTCACTAAGCCTGAGTAAGGCTTAGACTTAAGTGAAACAGGTGTCGGACCAAGCACAACATAGCCAAAGATTGTATTGACAGCGTATGGCATATTCTTGCCGAGATTGATAAAGGTACCATTAAGAGTCAATGCAAATAAATCTGCTCCAATCAGAAGGTCAACTGGACCCGGAACATCAAAAGTTGGATCCGCTAGCATATAACCTTTGAGTCGCTCTTTAATTTCTGGTGGGAGCTGAACACGAGGCAGATTGCATGATATTTTATTAAGAATCATGACTGGGTGAGATTTTGCTAAAATATTCCCACTGAGCGAAGACAATGTCACAAAGGTAAGTCCCTTCGTTTTCACTGGGGCTGTAGAGATGCCACTAAGTTCTGGAACATCTGTTTGAGAGCGGTACAAACACAATGTCTTGGCACAACTTTCTGAAATAATTGTTGTTTGGGATGCACTATCAAGCACAGCTCGTACAACTGCTGCATTTCCATTGGCAGATGTGATATGCACCAAAGCGGTTGCGAGTAACACAGTGTTATTCTGATTGCAAGAAACACCTATCAAGGTAGTATCCTGGTGACACTCTGCAGAGTGGTTTTGCTTATTCATCGTCGTTTCAACAGAAGGGCACAAGGTAGGTCTATTTGACTGAGTCAATTTTTGTTGTGGTTGTGCGGAGCGGTTCTCAACAAAAAAATTTAATAGGCTATGGTGACGCCTATGACATACATTGCATGTGTGGACGGACTTACAGGTGACTAACTTATGTGTTCCAAAACAATTTTGACACAAGTTCTTCTTTTTAACAAAAGCTTGTCTGTCTTGTACAGTAAGTGCGGAAAAATCTGCACATCTATATATGTTGTGTGAATTTGATGAACAGAAGATACAATGCTGAGTGTGAGTAGTGACCATCGCTATTTTGTGCGGTTTAAACTGGTTTTTATTCATTTTAAAGCCACTGATTTTTTGAGAGGTTTGAATAGAAGGTTCATTTTTTGAGATGATATTAGTTAAACCCGCTGCTTCTTTGCAAGAACATTCATTTTCTAAGAATGTAATTACTTCTGTTATGGTAGGAACATTTTGTAAATTATCTCGAGAACGTTCAAGTTTGGTCCTGAATTCCGTGTCAAATCTACGCAAAATATATGAGGTCAACAACAAACTTTCACTAGCAATATCATGTCCTAGTGCTTTGAGCGCTTGATAATTTTCATTGTAAATCGACAGAAAATTCCTCATTTGTTTAACTGAAGGATTGTGCAATTGTGGTAACTCAAATATATTGTTTACGTGAAGTGTTATCAACAATCTAGAATTTTGATATCTTTTTAGCAAAGTTTGCCAGGCTATGGCATAGTTTGTATTAGTGACAGGCAACGATTTAATTAAATTTAGCGGCTCATCAGTCAAACAAGAAAGCAAGTATGTAAATTTCTCCACATTAGAAATGGTTTCATTTTTGTGCACTGCATTTTCAAACAGACTGTGAAAGGCTACCCATTTCTCAGGTTGTCCAGAAAATGTTCCCAAGTTTAAGCGAGGTAAATTTACGGTGGGAGTGGGCGCAACTAGTTGTGGTGCACCAGTGTGAGACTGATCCAAGGTTTCCTGCGGTAG
Organism: Magicicada septendecula; assembly: GCA_034769895.1. Lineage (NCBI taxonomy): Eukaryota > Metazoa > Arthropoda > Insecta > Hemiptera > Cicadidae > Magicicada > Magicicada septendecula. The sequence continues at coordinate 128,955,364 of CM068375.1, forward strand.
CGATGGTAGAAGAGGAGCACACGAACTTTGTATAGATATATTTAAGTCTGATATAGAATCTTGTAATCTTGAAATCTGTTCATTATCCAGATCTTCTGGTAAAGGTGTTGTACTAAATAGTTTATTTATAAGCCTTTCAAATTCAGCATATTTATTTTCTGCGGTGGAACTAAGCAAACTAAATTTTCGTGTTTGCTGTTCAGTTAAATTACCTATACCAATAACCTCAAGAGCAACAATTTGCTTGTTAATATTATGAAGCCTACTCTCAATCAGTTCACTTTGCTTCACAAAAGAAGAAAATCTCATTTTGGTAATTTATTAATACACTCGGTTTAAAAAACAGATTCAGATATAAATAACAAAAGAGATCTAAGTAAAAGTTGTAATTCACAATGTTCTTCCACTATTCAGTTATTTCCAGTCCAAATAGTTTTAATTAATTAATTTATTTTTTTTTATCACTCTAAAATACCAATAGCGTAGATGACAGTAATAATGGTAATATGGTAATAAAGGAATATGGCTACTGTATTTTAGAAACTAATACAGAGGTCGGTTTTGAAGAAACACACTACACTTCAGAACTATCCTTGCTAGATAAAACATGAAATAACACACGCTGCACAATGAATCAATAAAACTATGCTTGCATGAAAAAACACGAAATAATCATAACAAAATGAAAAGAGCACTGAGTATTGGCAATACTTTGCCAGTAGTAAATAATTGTTTTTTTTTTTTTTATTTAAGCGTTACAATAATTCAATTAACATAATAATAAAGAGCGTAATAATTAATAAAAATCTTGCTTTTCAACGTGCTGGATTCTGAATGAAAGATGCTATCCGGGCTGGACGGACCAAAAATGTGGGGTTCTTTTTGATTTGCAGTGGACTGTATATTGTCAAACTAAATAGTTAAAAGGCTTTATTCCCATGTAATCAACAATGCATAAAAATTAAGCGTTTACTGACCTTGTCCTTGTGCGTTGTAAATGTCCTGTTGTAAGCAACACTTTGGTGATTTTCTAGGCAGTCCTAAACTTAACAATAATATCCTAACAAACGTTAAACACATAAATAAACACATGAAAAAAAGCACAAAGTAAAATAACAATAGCGTTGAATAGTCTTTCTATTCTTGCAGTATGCGTGTATAAACGAAAAAGAACTGAACTGCACGATATACCGTACACTACAGGAAAGAAAAACGCTCTAATTATGACTGCTGATTACAATGTGAATTGAACTTTGAAACAGGTAATGGGAGTGCACTCAATTAGAGATAATGAAGTAGAGATAGGGTGAGTTTAACTATTGTTATGAAACAAAATATCTGACATACCGGCCCCTTTGAACCAACTGGTTCAACAAGAAACATTAAAAGAACATAAGAACAAATTTGATCCTTTGGAAGAGTATAATAAAACTAAATTATAAGGGGCAGTAGCCAATTGACTGGTCGAGGATTTTAGTAAATGGGAAGACGGGATACCTTAACAGAAGGACGGGTCAAGGTTCCACCGGCAGTCTTCATGTTGACGACACGTACCACTCCATCATTCCCTGGAGATACGGAGATGACTCTCCCGAGCTTCCGCTTGAGGGGTGGCAGGTTTGTTTCATGAATAACGACTAAATCTCCTATTTTGAGATTTTCTTGAGGTCTGATCCATTTGGACCGTTCTTGAAGTGTGTGGAGGTACTCCATTTTCCATCTTTTCCAGAGATGTTGTATGAAGGCTTGAACTAATTTCCAGCGTTTTATGTGATTAAGTGGTGCATTGGTTAGTTGAGGTTCGATCAGGGCATTAAGAGGTCCTCCAGTTAGAAAATGTCCTGGTGTAAGAGGTTGAAGATCTGAAGGGTCATTCGAGAGAGGAGCTATCGGCCTCGAATTAAGGATAGCTTCAACACGCACAACTAAGGTGGTAAATTCTTCGTACGTTAAAATGTGTTCACCTATGACTCTGGTGAGATGATATTTTGCACCTTTAATGGCACGTTCCCAAAGTCCACCTTGGTGAGGTGCACGCGGATGAATGAAATGGAATGTGATACTGTTGTTCGTAGCAAAATCTTGTATCTCTGGTTGCTTCATGAGATCTTGAAAACATCTTTTGAGCGAAGAAGCAGCTCCTATGAAATTAGTCCCACAATCAGAGTACTGGTCTGATACAAGACCTCTCCTAGAGATGAATCTCGTAAGGGCTGCAATGAAGGCGTCTGTAGTTAAATCAGTAACCACTTCCAAGTGTACAGCTTTTGTTTCAAAACAGATGAACAGGCAGAGGTACACCTTTATAGGCTGTATCCTGCGAATTGTAAAAAACTTGACCGTGTAAGGGCCAGCATAATCGACTCCAGAAGCGTTGAAACAACGAGTAGGGGTAACACGACCGGCTGGTAGATCACCCATGAGCGGAGACGTGTTTGTTGATTTTGTACGAAAACATCGTACGCATTTAAAAATTCTTGAGCGTATAACACTGCGGGCGGAGAGGATCCAAAAGCGTTGAGATAGTGTTGCTTGGAGGAACTGGGGACCAGCGTGCAGGTACATGCCATGATAGTAATCGATGAGTCAATGAATAGTGACATGATTTTTTTGGCAGAAGAATAGGATGTTTGGCATTGTAAGTAAGCGCAGAGTTCTTCAGTCGACCTCCGACACGGACTATTCCTGCATCATCAATAAAGGGTGCTAGACGTTGGATGCGGTTTGAGCAAGTCCTTTTCTTGGAGAGTAGATCTATGTCTTCTGCAAAGTGAAGTCTCTGAATGAGCCAGCAAATGCGGTTACAGACGTTATTTAATTCAGTTACTGTAAATGATCCACTTATGGTGGTTTTAAATTTCAAACGGGTTATAAAGCGAAGGACATAAGCCATTACATGAAGAAGAGTCTTCCAAGAAGAAAACTTTGTAAGAAATCCAAATGTTGGGACTTCTTTTGTGGTCATCATAAGATTAAGCACATTTGGTTTCATTTCAGGAATAGACTCCTCCGAAATTGGATTAAGGATAGATTGTGGCCAGGTCTGCGTTGATTTAGCGAGCCATGGTGGTCCTAGCCACCACTGACTATGTTTCATCAGAACCGTGGGTGTCAAGCCTCGAGAAGCACAATCAGCAGGATTGTCAACAGTTGAAACATATTTCCAGACGTGCGGTGAAACTAAGCCTTGTATTTGTGCCACACGATTAGCAACATACACCTTGAGATGAAAAGATAGAGTGCGTATCCAAGATAGAACTACTGTAGAGTCGCACCATGCTGAAATGTTGTCAATCTTGTGATGTTGTGAGAGCTGTTCTGTACAGTAATGTAGCAATTTGGCTAACATGTGCGCACCACAAAGTTCCAAGCGGGGAATAGTCACACGCTTCAGTGGAGCTACTCTTGATTTTGCGATCAGCAGTCGTATGTTGACATCTCCTTCTGCGTCTTCTGTGCGCAGGAAGACACAAGCTGCATATCCGGATTCACTTCCATCTGAAAATCCATGAAGCTGGATATTGACTGCAGTTGCTAAGGATATGAAACGTGGTATCCTTAACTTTTCTATTTCTGGAAGTTCTTTCACGAATCGTGACCACTTCTCGGAACTATGATCAGGTAATGGAGAATCCCAATCTAAGCCTAAGGTCCATACATGCTGCATTAAGACTTTAGACCAAAAAACTATTGGGGATATCCAACCACAAGGGTCATAAATCTGAGCAATTGATGAAAGTAAAGTTCTTTTTGTGTAATTACTTGAAGGTGTATGCATCACATATGAAAAGACATCAATATCTGGGATCCATTTTAGCCCTAATACACTTGAAAATGGCTGTTCCGACGTGCGTAACATGAGGGGTGTCTCATGATTATCTTGCATGACATTTTCTAATAGTTTAGGATGGTTTGAAGACCACTTGCTCAGTTCGAATCCACCCTTTTTCAAAAGTAAAACAACATCCTCTTGAAGGTGGAGAGCTTCTTCCAGAGAATTGCTCCCTAATAGAGCATCATCAACATATATTTGCTGTTGGAGTGCTTCAGCAGCAAGTGGATGATTTTTTCCTTCGTCCATAATGAGCTGTTGTACTACTCTATTAGCAAGGTAAGGCGAGGACGTCATACCATAAGTGACAGTAGTCAATTGGTAGACCTTTAGCGGGACTGAAGTGTCTTCTCTCCAGTATATTAACTGAAAGATCTGATCATCTTCATGGATGGATATCTGCCTAAACAATTGTTTGATATCACAAGAGAAAACAAATTTATGTTGACGAAAGCGAAGAATTATATCAGTAATGTCATTGTGCAACTTTGGACCCTGATGTAGAATGTGGTTCAGTGAGACACCTGAAGAAGATGGTGCTGATGCATTGAAAACAACACGGGTTTTCCTATCTTTAAAAACGCCATTATGTGGCAAAAAGTAATGCGGCTTGTTCAGAGACGGCACAGATGTGCACAGTTTCATTTGCCCACATGCTAAGTAGTCATTCATAAAATTGACATACTTCTGTTTAAACTCAGGTTGAGATTCAAATTTGCGTTCCAGTGTATTAAACACGCGTTTTGCCAAAGTTGTAGAGTCACCTAGTTGAACAGGGTATCCGCTGAAAGGCAAGTGACAAACATATCTGCCGGAGGCATCTCTCTTATGAGTAGAGACGAAGTGAGCTTCACATTTTTCATCTTGTGGAGCGAGTTTTGTAGTGTGAGGTGGTTCCTCTATGGACCAAAAACGTTCCAATGTTGCGTGCAGATCACGATCATTCGTCGATAAAAGAGTCACTAAGCCTGAGTAAGGCTTAGACTTAAGTGAAACAGGTGTCGGACCAAGCACAACATAGCCAAAGATTGTATTGACAGCGTATGGCATATTCTTGCCGAGATTGATAAAGGTACCATTAAGAGCCAATGCAAATAAATCTGCTCCAATCAGAAGGTCAACTGGATCCGCTAGCATATAACCTTTGAGTCGCTCTTTAATTTCTGGTGGGAGCTGAACACGAGGCAGATTGCATGATATTTTATTAACAATCATGACTGGGTGAGATTTTGCTAAAATATTCCCACTGAGCGAAGACAATGTCACAAAGGTAAGTCCCTTCGTTTTCACTGGGGCTGTAGAGATGCCACTAAGTTCTGGAACATCTGTTTGAGAGCGGTACAAACACAACGTCTTGGCACAACTTTCTGAAATAATTGTTGTTTGGGATGCACTATCAAGCACAGCTCGTACAACTGCTGCATTTCCATTGGCAGATGTGATATGCACCAAAGCGGTTGCGAGTAACACAGTGTTATTCTGATTGCAAGAAACACCTATCAAGGTAGTATCCTGGTGACACTCTGCAGAGTGGTTTTGCTTATTCATCGTCGTTTCAACAGAAGGGCACAAGGTAGGTCTATTTGACTGAGTCAATTTTTGTTGTGGTTGTGCGGAGCGGTTCTCAACAAAAAAATTTAATAGGCTATGGTGACGCCTATGACATACATTGCATGTGTGGACGGACTTACAGGTGACTAACTTATGTGTTCCAAAACAATTTTGACACAAGTTCTTATTTTTAACAAAAGCTTGTCTGTCTTGTACAGTAAGTGCGGAAAAATCTGCACATCTATATATGTTGTGTGAATTTGATGAACAGAAGATACAATGCTGAGTGTGAGTAGTGACCATCGCTATTTTGTGCGGTTTAAACTGGTTTTTATTCATTTTAAAGCCACTGATTTTTTGAGAGGTTTGAATAGAAGGTTCATTTTTTGAGATGATATTAGTTAAACCCGCTGCTTCTTTGCAAGAACATTCATTTTCTAAGAATGTAATTACTTCTGTTATGGTAGGAACATTTTGTAAATTATCTCGAGAACGTTCAAGTTTGGTCCTGAATTCCGTGTCAAATCTACGCAAAATATATGAGGTCAACAACAAACTTTCACTAGCAATATCATGTCCTAGTGCTTTGAGCGCTTGATAATTTTCATTGTAGGTCGACAGAAAATTCCTCATTTGTTTAACTGAAGGATTGTGCAATTGTGGTAACTCAAATATATTGTTTACGTGAAGTGTTATCAACAATCTAGAATTTTGATATCTTTTTAGCAAAGTTTGCCAGGCTATGGCATAGTTTGTATTAGTGACAGGCAACGATTTAATTAAATTTAGCGGCTCATCAGTCAAACAAGAAAGCAAGTATGTAAATTTCTCCACATTAGAAATGGTTTCATTTTTGTGCACTGCATTTTCAAACAGACTGTGAAAGGCTACCCATTTCTCAGGTTGTCCAGAAAATGTTCCCAAGTTTAAGCGAGGTAAATTTACGGTGGGAGTGGGCGCAACTAGTTGTGGTGCACCAGTGTGAGACTGATCCAAGGTTTCCTGCGGTAGCGATGGTAGAAGAGGAGCACACGAACTTTGTATAGATATATTTAAGTCTGATATAGAATCTTGTAATCTTGAAATCTGTTCATTATCCAGATCTTCTGGTAAAGGTGTTGTACTAAATAGTTTATTTATAAGCCTTTCAAATTCAGCATATTTATTTTCTGCGGTGGAACTAAGCAAACTAACTTTTCGTGTTTGCTGTTCAGTTAAATTACCTATACCAATAACCTCAAGAGCAACAATTTGCTTGTTAATATTATGAAGCCTACTCTCAATCAGTTCACTTTGCTTCACAAAAGAAGAAAATCTCATTTTGGTAATTTATTAATACACTCGGTTTAAAAAACAGATTCAGATATAAATAACAAAAGAGATCTAAGTAAAAGTTGTAATTCACAATGTTCTTCCACTATTCAGTTATTTCCAGTCCAAATAGTTTTAATTAATTAATTTATTTTTTTTTATCACTCTACAATACCAATAGCGTAGATGACAGTAATAATGGTAATATGGTAATAAAGGAATATGGCTACTGTATTTTAGAAACTAATACAGAGGTCGGTTTTGAAGAAACACACTACACTTCAGAACTATCCTTGCTAGATAAAACATGAAATAACACACGCTGCACAATGAATCAATAAAACTATGCTTGCATGAAAAAACACGAAATAATCATAACAAAATGAAAAGAGCACTGAGTATTGGCAATACTTTGCCAGTAGTAAATAACTGTTTTTTTTTTTTTATTTAAGCGTTACAATAATTCAATAAACATAATAATAAAGAGCGTAATAATTAATAAAAATCTTGCTTTTCAACGTGCTGGATTCTGAATGAAAGATGCTATCCGGGCTGGACGGACCAAAAATGTGGGGTTCTTTTTGATTTGCAGTGGACTGTATATTGTCAAACTAAATAGTTAAAAGGCTTTATTCCCATGTAATCAACAATGCATAAAAATTAAGCGTTTACTGACCTTGTCCTTGTGCGTTGTAAATGTCCTGTTGTAAGCAACACTTTGGTGATTTTCTAGGCAGTCCTAAACTTAACAATAATATCCTAACAAACGTTAAACACATAAATAAACACATGAAAAAAAGCACAAAGTAAAATAACAATAGCGTTGAATAGTCTTTCTATTCTTGCAGTATGCGTGTATAAACGAAAAAGAACTGAACTGCACGATATACCGTACACTACAGGAAAGAAAAACGCTCTAATTATGACTGCTGATTACAATGTGAATTGAACTTTGAAACAGGTAATGGGAGTGCACTCAATTAGAGATAATGAAGTAGAGATAGGGTGAGTTTAACTATTGTTATGAAACAAAATATCTGACATACCGGCCCCTTTGAACCAACTGGTTCAACAAGAAACATTAAAAGAACATAAGAACAAATTTGATCCTTTGGAAGAGTATAATAAAACTAAATTATAAGGGGCAGTAGCCAATTGACTGGTCGAGGATTTTAGTAAATGGGAAGACGGGATACCTTAACAGAAGGACGGGTCAAGGTTCCACCGGCAGTCTTCATGTTGACGACACGTACCACTCCATCATTCCCTGGAGATACGGAGATGACTCTCCCGAGCTTCCGCTTGAGGGGTGGCAGGTTTGTTTCATGAATAACGACTAAATCTCCTATTTTGAGATTTTCTTGAGGTCTGATCCATTTGGACCGTTCTTGAAGTGTGTGGAGGTACTCCATTTTCCATCTTTTCCAGAGATGTTGTGTGAAGGCTTGAACTAATTTCCAGCGTTTTATGTGATTAAGTGGTGCATTGGTTAGTTGAGGTTCGATCAGGGCATTAAGAGGTCCTCCAGTTAGAAAATGTCCTGGTGTAAGAGGTTGAAGATCTGAAGGGTCATTCGAGAGAGGAGCTATCGGCCTCGAATTAAGGATAGCTTCAACACGCACAACTAAGGTGGTAAATTCTTCGTACGTTAAAATGTGTTCACCTATGACTCTGGTGAGATGATATTTTGCACCTTTAATGGCACGTTCCCAAAGTCCACCTTGGTGAGGCGCACGCGGAGGAATGAAATGGAATGTGATACTGTTGTTCGTAGCAAAATCTTGCATCTCTGGTTGCTTCATGAGATCTTGAAAACATCTTTTGAGCGAAGAAGCAGCTCCTATGAAATTAGTCCCACAATCAGAGTACTGGTCTGATACAAGACCTCTCCTAGAGATGAATCTCGTAAGGGCTGCAATGAAGGCGTCTGTAGTTAAATCAGTAACCACTTCCAAGCGTACAGCATTTGTTGCAAAACAGATGAACAGGCAGAGGTACACCTTTATAGGCTGTATCCTGCGAATTGTAAAAAACTTGACCGTGTAAGGGCCAGCATAATCGACTCCAGAAGCGTTGAAACAACGAGTAGGGGTAACACGACCGGCTGGTAGATCACCCATGAGCGGAGACGTGTTTGTTGATTTTGTACGAAAACATCGTACGCATTTAAAAATTCTTGAGCGTATAACACTGCGGGCGGAGAGGATCCAAAAGCGTTGAGATAGTGTTGCTTGGAGGAACTGGGGACCAGCGTGCAGGTACATGCCATGATAGTAATCGATGAGTAAATGAATAGTGACATGATTTTTTTGGCAGAAGAATAGGATGTTTGGCATTGTAAGTAAGCGCAGAGTTCTTCAGTCGACCTCCGACACGGACTATTCCTGCATCATCAATAAAGGGTGCTAGACGTTGGATGCGGTTTGAGCATGTCCTTTTCTTGGAGAGTAGATCTATGTCTTCTGCAAAGTGAAGTCTCTGAATGAGCCAGCAAATGCGGTTACAGACGTTATTTAATTCAGTTACTGTAAATGATCCACTTATGGTGGTTTTAAATTTCAAACGGGTTATAAAGCGAAGGACATAAGCCATTACATGAAGAAGAGTCTTCCAAGAAGAAAACTTTGTAAGAAATCGAAATGTTGGGACTTCTTTTGTGGTCATCATAAGATTAAGCACATTTGGTTTCATTTCAGGAATAGACTCCTCCGAAATTGGATGAAGGATAGATTGTGGCCAGGTCTGCGTTGATTTAGCGAGCCATGGTGGTCCTAGCCACCACTGACTATGTTTCATCAGAACCGTGGGTGTCAAGCCTCGAGAAGCACAATCAGCAGGATTGTCAACAGTTGAAACATATTTCCAGACGTGCGGTGAAACTAAGCCTTGTATTTGTGCCACACGATTAGCAACATACACCTTGAGATGAAAAGATAGAGTGCGTATCCAAGATAGAACTACTGTAGAGTCGCACCATGCTGAAATGTTGTCAATCTTGTGATGTTGTGAGAGCTGTTCTGTACAGTAATGTAGCAATTTGGCTAACATGTGCGCACCACAAAGTTCCAAGCGGGGAATAGTCACACGCTTCAGTGGAGCTACTCTTGATTTTGCGATCAGCAGTCGTATGTTGACATCTCCTTCTGCGTCTTCTGTGCGCAGGAAGACACACGCTGCATATCCGGATTCACTTCCATCTGAAAATCCATGAAGTCAACTGATATTGACTGCAGTTGCTAAGGATATGAAACGTGGTATCCTTAACTTTTCTATTTCTGGAAGTTCTTTCACGAATCGTGACCACTTCTCGGAACTATGATCAGGTAATGGAGAATCCCAATCTAAGCCTAAGGTCCATACATGCTGCATTAAGACTTTAGACCAAAAAACTATTGGGGATATCCAACCACAAGGGTCATAAATCTGAGCAATTGATGAAAGTAAAGTTCTTTTTGTGTAATTACTTGAAGGTGTATGCATCACATATGAAAAGACATCAATATCTGGGATCCATTTTAGCCCTAATACACTTGAAAATGGCTGTTCCGACGTGCGTAACATGAGGGGTGTCTCATGATTATCTTGCATGACATTTTCTAATAGTTTAGGATGGTTTGAAGACCACTTGCTCAGTTCGAATCCACCCTTTTTCAAAAGTAAAACAACATCCTCTTGAAGGTGGAGAGCTTCTTCCAGAGAATTGCTCCCTAATAGAGCATCATCAACATATATTTGCTGTTGGAGTGCTTCAGCAGCAAGTGGATGATTTTTTCCTTCGTCCATAATGAGCTGTTGTACTACTCTATTAGCAAGGTAAGGCGAGGACGTCATACCATATGTGACAGTAGTCAATTGGTAGACCTTTAGCGGGACTGAAGTGTCTTCTCTCCAGTATATTAACTGAAAGATCTGATCATCTTCATGGATGGATATCTGCCTAAACAATTGTTTGATATCACAAGAGAAAACAAATTTATGTTGACGAAAGCGAAGAATTATATCAGTAATGTCATTGTGCAACTTTGGACCCTGATGTAGAATGTGGTTCAGTGAGACACCTGAAGAAGATGGTGCTGATGCATTGAAAACAACACGGGTTTTCCTATCTTTAAAAACGCCATTATGTGGCAAAAAGTAATGCGGCTTGTTCAGAGACGGCACAGATGTGCACAGTTTCATTTGCCCACATGCTAAGTAGTCATTCATAAAATTGACATACTTCTGTTTAAACTCAGGTTGAGATTCAAATTTGCGTTCCAGTGTATTAAACAGGCGTTTTGCCAAAGTTGTAGAGTCACCTAGTTGAACAGGGTATCCGCTGAAAGGCAAGTGACAAACATATCTGCCGGAGGCATCTCTCTTATGAGTAGAGACGAAGTGAGCTTCACATTTTTCATCTTGTGGAGCGAGTTTTGTAGTGTGAGGTGGTTCCTCTATGGACCAAAAACGTTCCAATGTTGCGTGCAGATCACGATCATTCGTCGATAAAAGAGTCACTAAGCCTGAGTAAGGCTTAGACTTAAGTGAAACAGGTGTCGGACCAAGCACAACATAGCCAAAGATTGTATTGACAGCGTATGGCATATTCTTGCCGAGATTGATAAAGGTACCATTAAGAGCCAATGCAAATAAATCTGCTCCAATCAGAAGGTCAACTGGACCCGGAACATCAAAAGTTGGATCCGCTAGCATATAACCTTTGAGTCGCTCTTTAATTTCTGGTGGGAGCTGAACACGAGGCAGATTGCATGATATTTTATTAAGAATCATGACTGGGTGAGATTTTGCTAAAATATTCCCACTGAGCGAAGACAATGTCACAAAGGTAAGTCCCTTCGTTTTCACTGGGGCTGTAGAGATGCCACTAAGTTCTGGAACATCTGTTTGAGAGCGGTACAAACACAACGTCTTGGCACAACTTTCTGAAATAATTGTTGTTTGGGATGCACTATCAAGCACAGCTCGTACAACTGCTGCATTTCCATTGGCAGATGTGATATGCACCAAAGCGGTTGCGAGTAACACAGTGTTATTCTGATTGCAAGAAACACCTATCAAGGTAGTATCCTGGTGACACTCTGCAGAGTGGTTTTGCTTATTCATCGTCGTTTCAACAGAAGGGCACAAGGTAGGTCTATTTGACTGAGTCAATTTTTGTTGTGGTTGTGCGGAGCGGTTCTCAACAAAAAAATTTAATAGGCTATGGTGACGCCTATGACATACATTGCATGTGTGGACGGACTTACAGGTGACTAACTTATGTGTTCCAAAACAATTTTGACACAAGTTCTTATTTTTAACAAAAGCTTGTCTGTCTTGTACAGTAAGTGCGGAAAAATCTGCACATCTATATATGTTGTGTGAATTTGATGAACAGAAGATACAATGCTGAGTGTGAGTAGTGACCATCGCTATTTTGTGCGGTTTAAACTGGTTTTTATTCATTTTAAAGCCACTGATTTTTTGAGAGGTTTGAATAGAAGGTTCATTTTTTGAGATGATATTAGTTAAACCCGCTGCTTCTTTGCAAGAACATTCATTTTCTAAGAATGTAATTACTTCTGTTATGGTAGGAACATTTTGTAAATTATCTCGAGAACGTTCAAGTTTGGTCCTGAATTCCGTGTCAAATCTACGCAAAATATATGAGGTCAACAACAAACTTTCACTAGCAATATCATGTCCTAGTGCTTTGAGCGCTTGATAATTTTCATTGTAGGTCGACAGAAAATTCCTCATTTGTTTAACTGAAGGATTGTGCAATTGTGGTAACTCAAATATATTGTTTACGTGAAGTGTTATCAACAATCTAGAATTTTGATATCTTTTTAGCAAAGTTTGCCAGGCTATGGCATAGTTTGTATTAGTGACAGGCAACGATTTAATTAAATTTAGCGGCTCATCAGTCAAACAAGAAAGCAAGTATGTAAATTTCTCCACATTAGAAATGGTTTCATTTTTGTGCACTGCATTTTCAAACAGACTGTGAAAGGCTACCCATTTCTCAGGTTGTCCAGAAAATGTTCCCAAGTTTAAGCGAGGTAAATTTACGGTGGGAGTGGGCGCAACTAGTTGTGGTGCACCAGTGTGAGACTGATCCAAGGTTTCCTGCGGTAGCGATGGTAGAAGAGGAGCACACGAACTTTGTATAGATATATTTAAGTCTGATATAGAATCTTGTAATCTTGAAATCTGTTCATTATCCAGATCTTCTGGTAAAGGTGTTGTACTAAATAGTTTATTTATAAGCCTTTCAAATTCAGCATATTTATTTTCTGCGGTGGAACTAAGCAAACTAACTTTTCGTGTTTGCTGTTCAGTTAAATTACCTATACCAATAACCTCAAGAGCAACAATTTGCTTGTTAATATTATGAAGCCTACTCTCAATCAGTTCACTTTGCTTCACAAAAGAAGAAAATCTCATTTTGGTAATTTATTAATACACTCGGTTTAAAAAACAGATTCAGATATAAATAACAAAAGAGATCTAAGTAAAAGTTGTAATTCACAATGTTCTTCCACTATTCAGTTATTTCCAGTCCAAATAGTTTTAATTAATTTATTTATTTTTTTTTATCACTCTACAATACCAATAGCGTAGATGACAGTAATAATGGTAATATGGTAATAAAGGAATATGGCTACTGTATTTTAGAAACTAATACAGAGGTCGGTTTTGAAGAAACACACTACACTTCAGAACTATCCTTGCTAGATAAAACATGAAATAACACACGCTGCACAATGAATCAATAAAACTATGCTTGCATGAAAAAACACGAAATAATCATAACAAAATGAAAAGAGCACTGAGTATTGGCAATACTTTGCCAGTAGTAAATAACTGTTTTTTTTTTTTTATTTAAGCGTTACAATAATTCAATAAACATAATAATAAAGAGCGTAATAATTAATAAAAATCTTGCTTTTCAACGTGCTGGATTCTGAATGAAAGATGCTATCCGGGCTGGACGGACCAAAAATGTGGGGTTCTTTTTGATTTGCAGTGGACTGTATATTGTCAAACTAAATAGTTAAAAGGCTTTATTCCCATGTAATCAACAATGCATAAAAATTAAGCGTTTACTGACCTTGTCCTTGTGCGTTGTAAATGTCCTGTTGTAAGCAACACTTTGGTGATTTTCTAGGCAGTCCTAAACTTAACAATAATATCCTAACAAACGTTAAACACATAAATAAACACATGAAAAAAAGCACAAAGTAAAATAACAATAGCGTTGAATAGTCTTTCTATTCTTGCAGTATGCGTGTATAAACGAAAAAGAACTGAACTGCACGATATACCGTACACTACAGGAAAGAAAAACGCTCTAATTATGACTGCTGATTACAATGTGAATTGAACTTTGAAACAGGTAATGGGAGTGCACTCAATTAGAGATAATGAAGTAGAGATAGGGTGAGTTTAACTATTGTTATGAAACAAAATATCTGACATACCGGCCCCTTTGAACCAACTGGTTCAACAAGAAACATTAAAAGAACATAAGAACAAATTTGATCCTTTGGAAGAGTATAATAAAACTAAATTATAAGGGGCAGTAGCCAATTGACTGGTCGAGGATTTTAGTAAATGGGAAGACGGGATACCTTAACAGAAGGACGGGTCAAGGTTCCACCGGCAGTCTTCATGTTGACGACACGTACCACTCCATCATTCCCTGGAGATACGGAGATGACTCTCCCGAGCTTCCGCTTGAGGGGTGGCAGGTTTGTTTCATGAATAACGACTAAATCTCCTATTTTGAGATTTTCTTGAGGTCTGATCCATTTGGACCGTTCTTGAAGTGTGTGGAGGTACTCCATTTTCCATCTTTTCCAGAGATGTTGTGTGAAGGCTTGAACTAATTTCCAGCGTTTTATGTGATTAAGTGGTGCATTGGTTAGTTGAGGTTCGATCAGGGCATTAAGAGGTCCTCCAGTTAGAAAATGTCCTGGTGTAAGAGGTTGAAGATCTGAAGGGTCATTCGAGAGAGGAGCTATCGGCCTCGAATTAAGGATAGCTTCAACACGCACAACTAAGGTGGTAAATTCTTCGTACGTTAAAATGTGTTCACCTATGACTCTGGTGAGATGATATTTTGCACCTTTAATGGCACGTTCCCAAAGTCCACCTTGGTGAGGCGCACGCGGAGGAATGAAATGGAATGTGATACTGTTGTTCGTAGCAAAATCTTGCATCTCTGGTTGCTTCATGAGATCTTGAAAACATCTTTTGAGCGAAGAAGCAGCTCCTATGAAATTAGTCCCACAATCAGAGTACTGGTCTGATACAAGACCTCTCCTAGAGATGAATCTCGTAAGGGCTGCAATGAAGGCGTCTGTAGTTAAATCAGTAACCACTTCCAAGTGTACAGCTTTTGTTGCAAAACAGATGAACAGGCAGAGGTACACCTTTATAGGCTGTATCCTGCGAATTGTAAAAAACTTGACCGTGTAAGGGCCAGCATAATCGACTCCAGAAGCGTTGAAACAACGAGTAGGGGTAACACGACCGGCTGGTAGATCACCCATGAGCGGAGACGTGTTTGTTGATTTTGTACGAAAACATCGTACGCATTTAAAAATTCTTGAGCGTATAACACTGCGGGCGGAGAGGATCCAAAAGCGTTGAGATAGTGTTGCTTGGAGGAACTGGGGACCAGCGTGCAGGTACATGCCATGATAGTAATCGATGAGTAAATGAATAGTGACATGATTTTTTTGGCAGAAGAATAGGATGTTTGGCATTGTAAGTAAGCGCAGAGTTCTTCAGTCGACCTCCGACACGGACTATTCCTGCATCATCAATAAAGGGTGCTAGACGTTGGATGCGGTTTGAGCATGTCCTTTTCTTGGAGAGTAGATCTATGTCTTCTGCAAAGTGAAGTCTCTGAATGAGCCAGCAAATGCGGTTACAGACGTTATTTAATTCAGTTACTGTAAATGATCCACTTATGGTGGTTTTAAATTTCAAACGGGTTATAAAGCGAAGGACATAAGCCATTACATGAAGAAGAGTCTTCCAAGAAGAAAACTTTGTAAGAAATCCAAATGTTGGGACTTCTTTTGTGGTCATCATAAGATTAAGCACATTTGGTTTCATTTCAGGAATAGACTCCTCCGAAATTGGATGAAGGATAGATTGTGGCCAGGTCTGCGTTGATTTAGCGAGCCATGGTGGTCCTAGCCACCACTGACTATGTTTCATCAGAACCGTGGGTGTCAAGCCTCGAGAAGCACAATCAGCAGGATTGTCAACAGTTGAAACATATTTCCAGACGTGCGGTGAAACTAAGCCTTGTATTTGTGCCACACGATTAGCAACATACACCTTGAGATGAAAAGATAGAGTGCGTATCCAAGATAGAACTACTGTAGAGTCGCACCATGCTGAAATGTTGTCAATCTTGTGATGTTGTGAGAGCTGTTCTGTACAGTAATGTAGCAATTTGGCTAACATGTGCGCACCACAAAGTTCCAAGCGGGGAATAGTCACACGCTTCAGTGGAGCTACTCTTGATTTTGCGATCAGCAGTCGTATGTTGACATCTCCTTCTGCGTCTTCTGTGCGCAGGAAGACACACGCTGCATATCCGGATTCACTTCCATCTGAAAATCCATGAAGCTGGATATTGACTGCAGTTGCTAAGGATATGAAACGTGGTATCCTTAACTTTTCTATTTCTGGAAGTTCTTTCACGAATCGTGACCACTTCTCGGAACTATGATCAGGTAATGGAGAATCCCAATCTAAGCCTAAGGTCCATACATGCTGCATTAAGACTTTAGACCAAAAAACTATTGGGGATATCCAACCACAAGGGTCATAAATCTGAGCAATTGATGAAAGTAAAGTTCTTTTTGTGTAATTACTTGAAGGTGTATGCATCACATATGAAAAGACATCAATATCTGGGATCCATTTTAGCCCTAATACACTTGAAAATGGCTGTTCCGACGTGCGTAACATGAGGGGTGTCTCATGATTATCTTGCATGACATTTTCTAATAGTTTAGGATGGTTTGAAGACCACTTGCTCAGTTCGAATCCACCCTTTTTCAAAAGTAAAACAACATCCTCTTGAAGGTGGAGAGCTTCTTCCAGAGAATTGCTCCCTAATAGAGCATCATCAACATATATTTGCTGTTGGAGTGCTTCAGCAGCAAGTGGATGATTTTTTCCTTCGTCCATAATGAGCTGTTGTACTACTCTATTAGCAAGGTAAGGCGAGGACGTCATACCATATGTGACAGTAGTCAATTGGTAGACCTTTAGCGGGACTGAAGTGTCTTCTCTCCAGTATATTAACTGAAAGATCTGATCATCTTCATGGATGGATATCTGCCTAAACAATTGTTTGATATCACAAGAGAAAACAAATTTATGTTGACGAAAGCGAAGAATTATATCAGTAATGTCATTGTGCAACTTTGGACCCTGATGTAGAATGTGGTTCAGTGAGACACCTGAAGAAGATGGTGCTGATGCATTGAAAACAACACGGGTTTTCCTATCTTTAAAAACGCCATTATGTGGCAAAAAGTAATGCGGCTTGTTCAGAGACGGCACAGATGTGCACAGTTTCATTTGCCCACATGCTAAGTAGTCATTCATAAAATTGACATACTTCTGTTTAAACTCAGGTTGAGATTCAAATTTGCGTTCCAGTGTATTAAACAGGCGTTTTGCCAAAGTTGTAGAGTCACCTAGTTGAACAGGGTATCCGCTGAAAGGCAAGTGACAAACATATCTGCCGGAGGCATCTCTCTTATGAGTAGAGACGAAGTGAGCTTCACATTTTTCATCTTGTGGAGCGAGTTTTGTAGTGTGAGGTGGTTCCTCTATGGACCAAAAACGTTCCAATGTTGCGTGCAGATCACGATCATTCGTCGATAAAAGAGTCACTAAGCCTGAGTAAGGCTTAGACTTAAGTGAAACAGGTGTCGGACCAAGCACAACATAGCCAAAGATTGTATTGACAGCGTATGGCATATTCTTGCCGAGATTGATAAAGGTACCATTAAGAGCCAATGCAAATAAATCTGCTCCAATCAGAAGGTCAACTGGACCCGGAACATCAAAAGTTGGATCCGCTAGCATATAACCTTTGAGTCGCTCTTTAATTTCTGGTGGGAGCTGAACACGAGGCAGATTGCATGATATTTTATTAAGAATCATGACTGGGTGAGATTTTGCTAAAATATTCCCACTGAGCGAAGACAATGTCACAAAGGTAAGTCCCTTCGTTTTCACTGGGGCTGTAGAGATGCCACTAAGTTCTGGAACATCTGTTTGAGAGCGGTACAAACACAACGTCTTGGCACAACTTTCTGAAATAATTGTTGTTTGGGATGCACTATCAAGCACAGCTCGTACAACTGCTGCATTTCCATTGGCAGATGTGATATGCACCAAAGCGGTTGCGAGTAACACAGTGTTATTCTGATTGCAAGAAACACCTATCAAGGTAGTATCCTGGTGACACTCTGCAGAGTGGTTTTGCTTATTCATCGTCGTTTCAACAGAAGGGCACAAGGTAGGTCTATTTGACTGAGTCAATTCTTGTTGTGGTTGTGCGGAGCGGTTCTCAACAAAAAAATTTAATAGGCTATGGTGACGCCTATGACATACATTGCATGTGTGGACGGACTTACAGGTGACTAACTTATGTGTTCCAAAACAATTTTGACACAAGTTCTTATTTTTAACAAAAGCTTGTCTGTCTTGTACAGTAAGTGCGGAAAAATCTGCACATCTATATATGTTGTGTGAATTTGATGAACAGAAGATACAATGCTGAGTGTGAGTAGTGACCATCGCTATTTTGTGCGGTTTAAACTGGTTTTTATTCATTTTAAAGCCACTGATTTTTTGAGAGGTTTGAATAGAAGGTTCATTTTTTGAGATGATATTAGTTAAACCCGCTGCTTCTTTGCAAGAACATTCATTTTCTAAGAATGTAATTACTTCTGTTATGGTAGGAACATTTTGTAAATTATCTCGAGAACGTTCAAGTTTGGTCCTGAATTCCGTGTCAAATCTACGCAAAATATATGAGGTCAACAACAAACTTTCACTAGCAATATCATGTCCTAGTGCTTTGAGCGCTTGATAATTTTCATTGTAGGTCGACAGAAAATTCCTCATTTGTTTAACTGAAGGATTGTGCAATTGTGGTAACTCAAATATATTGTTTACGTGAAGTGTTATCAACAATCTAGAATTTTGATATCTTTTTAGCAAAGTTTGCCAGGCTATGGCATAGTTTGTATTACTGACAGGCAACGATTTAATTAAATTTAGCGGCTCATCAGTCAAACAAGAAAGCAAGTATGTAAATTTCTCCACATTAGAAATGGTTTCATTTTTGTGCACTGCATTTTCAAACAGACTGTGAAAGGCTACCCATTTCTCAGGTTGTCCAGAAAATGTTCCCAAGTTTAAGCGAGGTAAATTTACGGTGGGAGTGGGCGCAACTAGTTGTGGTGCACCAGTGAGAGACTGATCCAAGGTTTCCTGCGGTAGCAATGGTAGAAGAGGAGCACACGAACTTTGTATAGATATATTTAAGTCTGATATAGAATCTTGTAATCTTGAAATCTGTTCATTATCCAGATCTTCTGGTAAAGGTGTTGTACTAAATAGTTTATTTATAAGCCTTTCAAATTCAGCATATTTATTTTCTGCGGTGGAACTAAGCAAACTAACTTTTCGTGTTTGCTGTTCAGTTAAATTACCTATACCAATAACCTCAAGAGCAACAATTTGCTTGTTAATATTATGAAGCCTACTCTCAATCAGTTCACTTTGCTTCACAAAAGAAGAAAATCTCATTTTGGTAATTTATTAATACACTCGGTTTAAAAAACAGATTCAGATATAAATAACAAAAGAGATCTAAGTAAAAGTTGTAATTCACAATGTTCTTCCACTATTCAGTTATTTCCAGTCCAAATAATTTTAATTAATTAATTTATTTTTTTTATCACTCTAAAATACCAATAGCGTAGATGACAGTAATAATGGTAATATGGTAATAAAGGAATATGGCTACTGTATTTTAGAAACTAATACAGAGGTCGGTTTTGAAGAAACACACTACACTTCAGAACTATCCTTGCTAGATAAAACATGAAATAACACACGCTGCACAATGAATCAATAAAACTATGCTTGCATGAAAAAACACGAAATAATCATAACAAAATGAAAAGAGCACTGAGTATTGGCAATACTTTGCCAGTAGTAAATAATTGTTTTTTTTTTTTTTTATTTAAGCGTTACAATAATTCAATAAACATAATAATAAAGAGCGTAATAATTAATAAAAATCTTGCTTTTCAACGTGCTGGATTCTGAATGAAAGATGCTATCCGGGCTGGACGGACCAAAAATGTGGGGTTCTTTTTGATTTGCAGTGGACTGTATATTGTCAAACTAAATAGTTAAAAGGCTTTATTCCCATGTAATCAACAATGCATAAAAATTAAGCGTTTACTGACCTTGTCCTTGTGCGTTGTAAATGTCCTGTTGTAAGCAACACTTTGGTGATTTTCTAGGCAGTCCTAAACTTAACAATAATATCCTAACAAACGTTAAACACATAAATAAACACATGAAAAAAAGCACAAAGTAAAATAACAATAGCGTTGAATAGTCTTTCTATTCTTGCAGTATGCGTGTATAAACGAAAAAGAACTGAACTGCACGATATACCGTACACTACAGGAAAGAAAAACGCTCTAATTATGACTGCTGATTACAATGTGAATTGAACTTTGAAACAGGTAATGGGAGTGAACTCAATTAGAGATAATGAAGTAGAGATAGGGTGAGTTTAACTATTGTTATGAAACAAAATATCTGACATACCGGCCCCTTTGAACCAACTGGTTCAACAAGAAACATTAAAAGAACATAAGAACAAATTTGATCCTTTGGAAGAGTATAATAAAACTAAATTATAAGGGGCAGTAGCCAATTGACTGGTCGAGGATTTTAGTAAATGGGAAGACGGGATACCTTAACAGAAGGACGGGTCAAGGTTCCACCGGCAGTCTTCATGTTGACGACACGTACCACTCCATCATTCCCTGGAGATACGGAGATGACTCTCCCGAGCTTCCGCTTGAGGGGTGGCAGGTTTGTTTCATGAATAACGACTAAATCTCCTATTTTGAGATTTTCTTGAGGTCTGATCCATTTGGACCGTTCTTGAAGTGTGTGGAGGTACTCCATTTTCCATCTTTTCCAGAGATGTTGTGTGAAGGCTTGAACTAATTTCCAGCGTTTTATGTGTTTAAGTGGTGCATTGGTTAGTTGAGGTTCGATCAGGGCATTAAGAGGTCCTCCAGTTAGAAAATGTCCTGGTGTAAGAGGTTGAAGATCTGAAGGGTCATTCGAGAGAGGAGCTATCGGCCTCGAATTAAGGATAGCTTCAACACGCACAACTAAGGTGGTAAATTCTTCGTACGTTAAAATGTGTTCACCTATGACTCTGGTGAGATGATATTTTGCACCTTTAATGGCACGTTCCCAAAGTCCACCTTGGTGAGGTGCACGCGGAGGAATGAAATGGAATGTGATACTGTTGTTCGTAGCAAAATCTTGCATCTCTGGTTGCTTCATGAGATCTTGAAAACATCTTTTGAGCGAAGAAGCAGCTCCTATGAAATTAGTCCCACAATCAGAGTACTGGTCTGATACAAGACCTCTCCTAGAGATGAATCTCGTAAGGGCTGCAATGAAGGCGTCTGTAGTTAAATCAGTAACCACTTCCAAGTGTACAGCTTTTGTTGCAAAACAGATGAACAGGCAGAGGTACACCTTTATAGGCTGTATCCTGCGAATTGTAAAAAACTTGACCGTGTAAGGGCCAGCATAATCGACTCCAGAAGCGTTGAAACAACGAGTAGGGGTAACACGACCGGCTGGTAGATCACCCATGAGCGGAGACGTGTTTGTTGATTTTGTACGAAAACATCGTACGCATTTAAAAATTCTTGAGCGTATAACACTGCGGGCGGAGAGGATCCAAAAGCGTTGAGATAGTGTTGCTTGGAGGAACTGGGGACCAGCGTGCAGGTACATGCCATGATAGTAATCGATGAGTAAATGAATAGTGACATGATTTTTTTGGCAGAAGAATAGGATGTTTGGCATTGTAAGTAAGCGCAGAGTTCTTCAGTCGACCTCCGACACGGACTATTCCTGCATCATCAATAAAGGGTGCTAGACGTTGGATGCGGTTTGAGCATGTCCTTTTCTTGGAGAGTAGATCTATGTCTTCTGCAAAGTGAAGTCTCTGAATGAGCCAGCAAATGCGGTTACAGACGTTATTTAATTCAGTTACTGTAAATGATCCACTTATGGTGGTTTTAAATTTCAAACGGGTTATAAAGCGAAGGACATAAGCCATTACATGAAGAAGAGTCTTCCAAGAAGAAAACTTTGTAAGAAATGCAAATGTTGGGACTTCTTTTGTGGTCATCATAAGATTAAGCACATTTGGTTTCATTTCAGGAATAGACTCCTCCGAAATTGGATGAAGGATAGATTGTGGCCAGGTCTGCGTTGATTTAGCGAGCCATGGTGGTCCTAGCCACCACTGACTATGTTTCATCAGAACCGTGGGTGTCAAGCCTCGAGAAGCACAATCAGCAGGATTGTCAACAGTTGAAACATATTTCCAGACGTGCGGTGAAACTAAGCCTTGTATTTGTGCCACACGATTAGCAACATACACCTTGAGATGAAAAGATAGAGTGCGTATCCAAGATAGAACTACTGTAGAGTCGCACCATGCTGAAATGTTGTCAATCTTGTGATGTTGTGAGAGCTGTTCTGTACAGTAATGTAGCAATTTGGCTAACATGTGCGCACCACAAAGTTCCAAGCGGGGAATAGTCACACGCTTCAGTGGAGCTACTCTTGATTTTGCGATCAGCAGTCGTATGTTGACATCTCCTTCTGCGTCTTCTGTGCGCAGGAAGACACAAGCTGCATATCCGGATTCACTTCCATCTGAAAATCTATGAAGCTGGATATTGACTGCAGTTGCTAAGGATATGAAACGTGGTATCCTTAGCTTTTCTATTTCTGGAAGTTCTTTCACGAATCGTGACCACTTCTCGGAACTATGATCAGGTAATGGAGAATCCCAATCTAAGCCTAAGGTCCATACATGCTGCATTAAGACTTTAGACCAAAAAACTATTGGGGATATCCAACCACAAGGGTCATAAATCTGAGCAATTGATGAAAGTAAAGTTCTTTTTGTGTAATTACTTGAAGGTGTATGCATCACATATGAAAAGACATCAATATCTGGGATCCATTTTAGCCCTAATACACTTGAAAATGGCTGTTCCGACGTGCGTAACATGAGGGGTGTCTCATGATTATCTTGCATGACATTTTCTAATAGTTTAGGATGGTTTGAAGACCACTTGCTCAGTTCGAATCCACCCTTTTTCAAAAGTAAAACAACATCCTCTTGAAGGTGGAGAGCTTCTTCCAGAGAATTGCTCCCTAATAGAGCATCATCAACATATATTTGCTGTTGGAGTGCTTCAGCAGCAAGTGGATGATTTTTTCCTTCGTCCATAATGAGCTGTTGTACTACTCTATTAGCAAGGTAAGGCGAGGACGTCATACCATAAGTGACAGTAGTCAATTGGTAGACCTTTAGCGGGACTGAAGTGTCTTCTCTCCAGTATATTAACTGAAAGATCTGATCATCTTCATGGATGGATATCTGCCTAAACAATTGTTTGATATCACAAGAGAAAACAAATTTATGTTGACGAAAGCGAAGAATTATATCAGTAATGTCATTGTGCAACTTTGGACCCTGATGTAGAATGTGGTTCAGTGAGACACCTGAAGAAGATGGTGCTGATGCATTGAAAACAACACGGATTTTCCTATCTTTAAAAACGCCATTATGTGGCAAAAAGTAATGCGGCTTGTTCAGAGACGGCACAGATGTGCACAGTTTCATTTGCCCACATGCTAAGTAGTCATTCATAAAATTGACATACTTCTGTTTGAACTCAGATTGAGATTCAAATTTGCGTTCCAGTGTATTAAACAGGCGTTTTGCTAAAGTTGTAGAGTCACCTAGTTGAACAGGGTATCCGCTGAAAGGCAAGTGACAAACATATCTGCCGGAAGCATCTCTCTTATGAGTAGAGACGAAGTGAGCTTCACATTTTTCATCTTGTGGAGCGAGTTTTGTAGTGTGAGGTGGTTCCTCTATGGACCAAAAACGTTCCAATGTTGCGTGCAGATCACGATCATTCGTCGATAAAAGAGTCACTAAGCCTGAGTAAGGCTTAGACTTAAGTGAAACAGGTGTCGGACCAAGCACAACATAGCCAAAGATTGTATTGACAGCGTATGGCATATTCTTGCCGAGATTGATAAAGGTACCATTAAGAGCCAATGCAAATAAATCTGCTCCAATCAGAAGGTCAACTGGACCCGGAACATCAAAAGTTGGATCCGCTAGCATATAACCTTTGAGTCGCTCTTTAATTTCTGGTGGGAGCTGAACACGAGGCAGATTGCATGATATTTTATTAAGAATCATGACTGGGTGAGATTTTGCTAAAATATTCCCACTGAGCGAAGACAATGTCACAAAGGTAAGTCCCTTCGTTTTCACTGGGGCTGTAGAGATGCCACTAAGTTCTGGAACATCTGTTTGAGAGCGGTACAAACACAACGTCTTGGCACAACTTTCTGAAATAATTGTTGTTTGGGATGCACTATCAAGCACAGCTCGTACAACTGCTGCATTTCCATTGGCAGATGTGATATGCACCAAAGCGGTTGCGAGTAACACAGTGTTATTCTGATTGCAAGAAACACCTATCAAGGTAGTATCCTGGTGACACTCTGCAGAGTGGTTTTGCTTATTCATCGTCGTTTCAACAGAAGGGCACAAGGTAGGTCTATTTGACTGAGGCAATTTTTGTTGTGGTTGTGCGGAGCGGTTCTCAACAAAAAAATTTAATAGGCTATGGTGACGCCTATGACATACATTGCATGTGTGGACGGACTTACAGGTGACTAACTTATGTGTTCCAAAACAATTTTGACACAAGTTCTTATTTTTAACAAAAGCTTGTCTGTCTTGTACAGTAAGTGCGGAAAAATCTGCACATCTATATATGTTGTGTGAATTTGATGAACAGAAGATACAATGCTGAGTGTGAGTAGTGACCATCGCTATTTTGTGCGGTTTAAACTGGTTTTTATTCATTTTAAAGCCACTGATTTTTTGAGAGGTTTGAATAGAAGGTTCATTTTTTGAGATGATATTAGTTAAACCCGCTGCTTCTTTGCAAGAACATTCATTTTCTAAGAATGTAATTACTTCTGTTATGGTAGGAACATTTTGTAAATTATCTCGAGAACGTTCAAGTTTGGTCCTGAATTCCGTGTCAAATCTACGCAAAATATATGAGGTCAACAACAAACTTTCACTAGCAATATCATGTCCTAGTGCTTTGAGCGCTTGATAATTTTCATTGTAGGTCGACAGAAAATTCCTCATTTGTTTAACTGAAGGATTGTGCAATTGTGGTAACTCAAATATATTGTTTACGTGAAGTGTTATCAACAATCTAGAATTTTGATATCTTTTTAGCAAAGTTTGCCAGGCTATGGCATAGTTTGTATTAGTGACAGGCAACGATTTAATTAAATTTAGCGGCTCATCAGTCAAACAAGAAAGCAAGTATGTAAATTTCTCCACATTAGAAATGGTTTCATTTTTGTGCACTGCATTTTCAAACAGACTGTAAAAGGCTACCCATTTCTCAGGTTGTCCAGAAAATGTTCCCAAGTTTAAGCGAGGTAAATTTACGGTGGGAGTGGGCGCAACTAGTTGTGGTGCACCAGTGTGAGACTGATCCAAGGTTTCCTGCGGTAGCGATGGTAGAAGAGGAGCACACGAACTTTGTATAGATATATTTAAGTCTGATATAGAATCTTGTAATCTTGAAATCTGTTCATTATCCAGATCTTCTGGTAAAGGTGTTGTACTAAATAGTTTATTTATAAGCCTTTCAAATTCAGCATATTTATTTTCTGCGGTGGAACTAAGCAAACTAACTTTTCGTGTTTGCTGTTCAGTTAAATTACCTATACCAATAACCTCAAGAGCAACAATTTGCTTGTTAATATTATGAAGCCTACTCTCAATCAGTTCACTTTGCTTCACAAAAGAAGAAAATCTCATTTTGGTAATTTATTAATACACTCTGTTTAAAAAACAGATTCAGATATAAATAACAAAAGAGATCTAAGTAAAAGTTGTAATTCACAATGTTCTTCCACTATTCAGTAATTTCCAGTCCAAATAATTTTAATTAATTAATTTATTTTTTTTTATCACTCTAAAATACCAATAGCGTAGATGACAGTAATAATGGTAATATTGGAATAAAGGAATATGGCTACTGTATTTTAGAAACTAATACAGAGGTCGGTTTTGAAGAAACACACTACACTTCAGAACTATCCTTGCTAGATAAAACATGAAATAACACACGCTGCACAATGAATCAATAAAACTATGCTTGCATGAAAAAATACGAAATAATCATAACAAAATGAAAAGAGCACTGAGTATTGGCAATACTTGCCAGTAGTAAATAATTGCTTTTTTTTTTTTTATTTAAGCGTTACAATAATTCAATAAACATAATAATAAAGAGCGTAATAATTAATAAAAATCTTGCTTTTCAACGTGCTGGATTCTGAATGAAAGATGCTATCCGGGCTGGACGGACCAAAAATGTGGGGTTCTTTTTGATTTGCAGTGGACTGTATATTGTCAAACTAAATAGTTAAAAGGCTTTATTCCCATGTAATCAACAATGCATAAAAATTAAGCGTTTACTGACCTTGTCCTTGTGCGTTGTAAATGTCCTGTTGTAAGCAACACTTTGGTGATTTTCTAGGCAGTCCTAAACTTAACAATAATATCCTAACAAACGTTAAACACATAAATAAACACATGAAAAAAAGCACAAAGAAAAATAACAATAGCGTTGAATAGTCTTTCTATTCTTGCAGTATGCGTGTATAAACGAAAAAGAACTGAACTGCACGATATACCGTACACTACAGGAAAGAAAAACGCTTTAATTATGACTGCTGATTACAATGTGAATTGAACTTTGAAACAGGTAATGGGAGTGCACTCGATTAGAGATAATGAAGTAGAGATAGGGTGAGTTTAACTATTGTTATGAAACAAAATATCTGACATACCGGCCCCTTTGAAACAACTGGTTCAACAAGAAACATTAAAAGAACATAAGAACAAATTTGATCCTTTGGAAGAGTATAATAAAACTAAATTATAAGGGGCAGTAGCCAATTGACCGTTCGAGGATTTTAGTAAATGGGAAGACGGGATACCTTAACAGAAGGACGGGGTCAAGGTTCCACCGGCAGTCTTCATGTTGACGACACGTACCACTCCATCATTCCCTGGAGATACGGAGATGACTCTCCCGAGCTTCCGCTTGAGGGGTGGCAGGTTTGTTTCATGAATAACGACTAAATCTCCTATTTTGAGATTTTCTTGAGGTCTGATCCATTTGGACCGTTCTTGAAGTGTGTGGAGGTACTCCATTTTCCATCTTTTCCAGAGATGTTGTGTGAAGGCTTGAACTAATTTTCAGCGTTTTATGTGATTAAGTGGTGCATTGGTTAGTTGAGGTTCGATCAGGGCATTAAGAGGTCCTCCAGTTAGAAAATGTCCTGGTGTAAGAGGTTGAAGATCTGAAGGGTCATTCGAGAGAGGAGCTATCGGCCTCGAATTAAGGATAGCTTCAACACGCACAACTAAGGTGGTAAATTCTTCGTACGTTAAAATGTGTTCACCTATGACTCTGGTGAGATGATATTTTGCACCTTTAATGGCACGTTCCCAAAGTCCACCTTGGTGAGGTGCACGCGGAGGAATGAAATGGAATGTGATACTGTTGTTCGTAGCAAAATCTTGCATCTCTGGTTGCTTCATGATATCTTGAAAACATCTTTTGAGCGAAGAAGCAGCTCCTATGAAATTAGTCCCACAATCAGAGTACTGGTCTGATATAAGACCTCTCCTAGAGATGAATCTCGTAAGGGCTGCAATGAAGGCGTCTGTAGTTAAATCAGTAACCACTTCCAAGTGTACAGCTTTTGTTGCAAAACAGATGAACAGGCAGAGGTACACCTTTATAGGCTGTATCCTGCGAATTGTAAAAAACTTGACCGTGTAAGGGCCAGCATAATCGACTCCAGAAGCGTTGAAACAACGAGTAGGGGTAACACGACCGGCTGGTAGATCACCCATGAGCGGAGACGTGTTTGTTGATTTTGTACGAAAACATCGTACGCATTTAAATATTCTTGAGCGTATAACACTGCGGGCGGAGAGGATCCAAAAGCGTTGAGATAGTGTTGCTTGGAAGAACTGGGGACCAGCGTGCAGGTACATGCCATGATAGTAATCGATGAGTAAATGAATAGTGACATGATAATTTTGGCAGGAGAATAGGATGTTTGGCATTGTAAGTAAGCGCAGAGTTCTTCAGTCGACCTCCGACACGGACTATTCCTGCATCATCAATAAAGGGTGCTAGACGTTGGATGCGGTTTGAGCATGTCCTTTTCTTGGAGAGTAGATCTATGTCTTCTGCAAAGTGAAGTCTCTGAATGAGCCAGCAAATGCGGTTACAGACGTTATTTAATTCAGTTACTGTAAATGATCCACTTATGGTGGTTTTAAATTTCAAACGGGTTATAAAGCGAAGGACATAAGCCATTACATGAAGAAGAGTCTTCCAAGAAGAAAACTTTGTAAGAAATCCAAATGTTGGGACTTCTTTTGTGGTCATCATAAGATTAAGCACATTTGGTTTCATTTCAGGAATAGACTCCTCCGAAATTGGATGAAGGATAGATTGTGGCCAGGTCTGCGTTGATTTAGCGAGCCATGGTGGTCCTAGCCACCACTGACTATGTTTCATCAGAACCGTGGGTGTCAAGCCTCGAGAAGCACAATCAGCAGGATTGTCAACAGTTGAAACATATTTCCAGACGTGCGGTGAAACTAAGTCTTGTATTTGTGCCACACGATTAGCAACATACACCTTGAGATGAAAAGATAGAGTGCGTATCCAAGATAGAACTACTGTAGAGTCGCACCATGCTGAAATGTTGTCAATCTTGTGATGTTGTGAGAGCTGTTCTGTACAGTAATGTAGCAATTTGGCTAACATGTGCGCACCACAAAGTTCCAAGCGGGGAATAGTCACACGCTTCAGTGGAGCTACTCTTGATTTTGCGATCAGCAGTCGTATGTTGACATCTCCTTCTGCGTCTTCTGTGCGCAGGAAGACACAAGCTGCATATCCGGATTCACTTCCATCTGAAAATCCATGAAGCTGGATATTGACTGCAGTTGCTAAGGATATGAAACGTGGTATCCTTAGCTTTTCTATTTCTGGAAGTTCTTTCACGAATCGTGACCACTTCTCGGAACTATGATCAGGTAATGGAGAATCCCAATCTAAGCCTAAGGTCCATACATGCTGCATTAAGACTTTAGACCAAAAAACTATTGGGGATATCCAACCACAAGGGTCATAAATCTGAGCAATTGATGAAAGTAAAGTTCTTTTTGTGTAATTACTTGAAGGTGTATGCATCACATATGAAAAGACATCAATATCTGGATCCATTTTAGCCCTAATACACTTGAAAATGGCTGTTCCGACGTGCGTAACATGAGGGGTGTTTCATGATTATCTTGCATGACATTTTCTAATAGTTTAGGATGGTTTGAAGACCACTTGCTCAGTTCGAATCCACCCTTTTTCAAAAGTAAAACAACATCCTCTTGAAGGTGGAGAGCTTCTTCCAGAGAATTGCTCCCTAATAGAGCATCATCAACATATATTTGCTGTTGGAGTGCTTCAGCAGCAAGTGGATGATTTTTTCCTTCGTCCATAATGAGCTGTTGTACTACTCTATTAGCAAGGTAAGGCGAGGAATCATACCATAAGTGACAGTAGTCAATTGGTAGACCTTTAGCGGGACTGAAGTGTCTTCTCTCCAGTATATTAACTGAAAGATCTGATCATCTTCATGGATGGATATCTGCCTAAACATTTGTTTGATATCACAAGAGAAACAAGTTTATGTTGACGAAAGCGAAGAATTATATCAGTAATGTCATTGTGCAACTTTGGACCCTGATGTAGAATGTGGTTCAGTGAGACACCTGAAGAAGATGGTGCTGATGCATTGAAAACAACACGGATTTTCCTATCTTTAAAAACGCCATTATGTGGCAAAAAGTAATGCGGCTTGTTCAGAGACGGCACAGATGTGCACAGTTTCATTTGCCCACATGCTAAGTAGTCATTCATAAAATTGACATACTTCTGTTTAAACTCAGGTTGAGATTCAAATTTGCGTTCCAGTGTATTAAACAGGCGTTTTGCCAAAGTTGTAGAGTCACCTAGTTGAACAGGGTATCCGCTGAAAGGCAAGTGACAAACATATCTGCCGGAGGCATCTCTCTTATGAGTAGAGACGAAGTGAGCTTCACATTTTTCATCTTGTGGAGCGAGTTTTGTAGTGTGAGGTGGTTCCTCTATGGACCAAAAACGTTGCAATGTTGCGTGCAGATCACGATCATTCGTCGATAAAAGAGTCACTAAGCCTGAGTAAGGCTTAGACTTAAGTGAAACAGGTGTCGAACCAAGCACAACATAGCCAAAGATTGTATTGACAGCGTATGGCATATTCTTGCCGAGATTGATAAGGTACCATTAAGAGCCAATGCAAATAAATCTGCTCCAATCAGAAGGTCAACTGGACCCGGAACATCAAAAGTTGGATCCGCTAGCGTATAACCTTTGAGTCGCTCTTTAATTTCTGGTGGGAGCTGAACACGAGGCAGATTGCATGATATTTTATTAAGAATCATGACTGGGTGAGATTTTGCTAAAATATTCCCACTGAGCGAAGACAATGTCACAAAGGTAAGTCCCTTCGTTTTCACTGGGGCTGTAGAGATGCCACTAAGTTCTGGAACATCTGTTTGAGAGCGGTACAAACACAACGTCTTGGCACAACTTTCTGAAATAATTGTTGTTTGGGATGCACTATCAAGCACAGCTCGTACAACTGCTGCATTTCCATTAGCAGTTGTGATATGCACCAAAGCGGTTGCGAGTAACACAGTGTTATTCTGATTGCAAGAAACACCTATCAAGGTAGTATCCTGGTGACACTCTGCAGAGTGGTTTTGCTTATTCATCGTCGTTTCAACAGAAGGGCACAAGGTAGGTCTATTTGACTGAGTCAATTTTTGTTGTGGTTGTGCGGAGCGGTTCTCAACAAAAAAATTTAATAGGCTATGGTGACGCCTATGACATACATTGCATGTGTGGACGGACTTACAGGTGACTAACTTATGTGTTCCAAAACAATTTTGACACAAGTTCTTATTTTTAACAAAAGCTTGTCTGTCTTGTACAGTAAGTGCGGAAAAATCTGCACATCTATATATGTTGTGTGAATTTGATGAACAGAAGATACAATGCTGAGTGTGAGTAGTGACCATCGCTATTTTGTGCGGTTTTAACTGGTTTTTATTCATTTTAAAGCCACTGATTTTTTGAGAAGTTTGAATAGAAGGTTCATTTTTTGAGATGATATTAGTTAAACCCGCTGCTTCTTTGCAAGAAAATTCATTTTCTAAGAATGTAATTACTTCTGTTATGGTAGGAACATTTTGTAAATTATCTCGAGAACGTTCAAGTTTGGTCCTGAATTCCGTGTCAAATCTACGCAAATTTATGAGGTCAACAACAAACTTTCACTAGCAATATCATGTCCTAGTGCTTTGAGCGCTTGATAATTTTCATTGTAGGTCGACAGAAAATTCCTCATTTGTTTAACTGAAGGATTGTGCAATTGTGGTAACTCAAATATATATTGTTTACGTGAAGTGTTATCAACAATCTAGAATTTTGATATCTTTTTAGCAAAGTTTGCCAGGCTATGGCATAGTTTGTATTAGTGACAGGCAACGATTTAATTAAATTTAGCGGCTCATCAGTCAAACAAGAAAGCAAGAATGTAAATTTCTCCACATTAGAAATGGTTTCATTTTTGTGCACTGCATTTTCAAACAGACTGTGAAAGGCTACCCATTTCTCAGGTTGTCCAGAAAATGTTCCCAAGTTTAAGCGAGGTAAATTTACGGTGGGAGTGGGCGCAACTAGTTGTGGTGCACCAGTGTGAGACTGATCCAAGGTTTCCTGCGGTAGCGATGGTAGAAGAGGAGCACACGAACTTTGTATAGATATATTTAAGTCTGATATAGAATCTTGTAATCTTGAAATCTGTTCATTATCCAGATCTTCTAGTCAAGGTGTTGTACTAAATAGTTTATTTATAAGCCTTTCAAATTCAGCATATTTATTTTCTGCGGTGGAACTAAGCAAACTAACTTTTCGTGTTTGCTGTTCAGTTAAATTACCTATACCAATAACCTCAAGAGCAACAATTTGCTTGTTAATATTATGAAGCCTACTCTCAATCAGTTCACTTTGCTTCACAAAAGAAGAAAATCTCATTTTGGTAATTTATTAATACACTCTGTTTAAAAAACAGATTCAGATATAAATAACAAAAGAGATCTAAGTAAAAGTTGTAATTCACAATGTTCTTCCACTATTCAGTAATTTCCAGTCCAAATAATTTTAATTAATTAATTTATTTTTTTTTATCACTCTAAAATACCAATAGCGTAGATGACAGTAATAATGGTAATATGGTAATAAAGGAATATGGCTACTGTATTTTAGAAACTAATACAGAGGTCGGTTTTGAAGAAACACACTACACTTCAGAACTATCCATGCTAGATAAAACATGAAATAACACACGCTGCACAATGAATAAATAAAACTATGCTTGCATGAAAAAACACGAAATAATCATAACAAAATGAAAAGAGCACTGAGTATTGGCAATACTTGCCAGTAGTAAATAATTGTTTTTTTTTTTTTTTTTTTATTTAAGCGTTACAATAATTCAATAAACATAATAATAAAGAGCGTAATAATTAATAAAAATCTTGCTTTTCAACGTGCTGGATTCTGAATGAAAGATGCTATCCGGGCTGGACGGACCAAAAATGTGGGGTTCTTTTTGATTTGCAGTGGACTGTATATTGTCAAACTAAATAGTTAAAAGGCTTTATTCCCATGTAATCAACAATGCATAAAAATTAAGCGTTTACTGACCTTGTCCTTGTGCGTTGTAAATGTCCTGTTGTAAGCAACACTTTGGTGATTTTCTAGGCAGTCCTAAACTTAACAATAATATCCTAACAAACGTTAAACACATAAATAAACACATGAAAAAAAGCACAAAGAAAAATAACAATAGCGTTGAATAGTCTTTCTATTCTTGCAGTATGCGTGTATAAACGAAAAAGAACTGAACTGCACGATATACCGTACACTACAGGAAAGAAAAACGCTCTAATTATGACTGCTGATTACAATGTGAATTGAACTTTGAAACAGGTAATGGGAGTGCACTCAATTAGAGATAATGAAGTAGAGATAGGGTGAGTTTAACTATTGTTATGAAACAAAATATCTGACATACCGGCCCCTTTGAACCAACTGGTTCAACAAGAAACATTAAAAGAACATAAGAACAAATTTGATCCTTTGGAAGAGTATAATAAAACTAAATTATAAGGGGCAGTAGCCAATTGACTGGTCGAGGATTTTAGTAAACGGGAAGACGGGATACCTTAACAGAAGGACGGGTCAAGGTTCCACCGGCAGTCTTCATGTTGACGACACGTACCACTCCATCATTCCCTGGAGATACGGAGATGACTCTCCCGAGCTTCCGCTTGAGGGGTGGCAGGTTTGTTTCATGAATAACGACTAAATCTCCTATTTTGAGATTTTCTTGAGGTCTGATCCATTTGGACCGTTCTTGAAGTGTGTGGAGGTACTCCATTTTCCATCTTTTCCAGAGATGTTGTGTGAAGGCTTGAACTAATTTCCAGCGTTTTATGTGATTAAGTGGTGCATTGGTTAGTTGAGGTTCGATCAGGGCATTAAGAGGTCCTCCAGTTAGAAAATGTCCTGGTGTAAGAGGTTGAAGATCTGAAGGGTCATTCGAGAGAGGAGCTATCGGCCTCGAATTAAGGATAGCTTCAACACGCACAACTAAGGTGGTAAATTCTTCGTACGTTAAAATGTGTTCAAATATGACTCTGGTGAGATGATATTTTGCACCTTTAATGGCACGTTCCCAAAGTCCACCTTGGTGAGGTGCACGCGGAGGAATGAAATGGAATGTGATACTGTTGTTCGTAGCAAAATCTTGCATCTCTGGTTGCTTCATGAGATCTTGAAAACATCTTTTGAGCGAAGAAGCAGCTCCTATGAAATTAGTCCCACAATCAGAGTACTGGTCTGATACAAGACCTCTCCTAGAGATGAATCTCGTAAGGTCTGCAATGAAGGCGTCTGTAGTTAAATCAGTAACCACTTCCAAGTGTACAGCTTTTGTTGCAAAACAGATGAACAGGCAGAGGTACACCTTTATAGGCTGTATCCTGCGAATTGTAAAAAACTTGACCGTGTAAGGGCCAGCATAATCGACTCCAGAAGCGTTGAAACAATGAGTAGGGGTAACACGACCGGCTGGTAGATCACCCATGAGCGGAGACGTGTTTGTTGATTTTGTACGAAAACGTCGTACGCATTTAAATATTCTTGAGCGTATAACACTGCGGGCGGAGAGGATCCAAAAGCGTTGAGATAGTGTTGCTTGGAAGAACTGGGGACCAGCGTGCAGGTACATGCCATGATAGTAATCGATGAGTAAATGAATAGTGACATGATTTTTTTGGCAGAAGAATAGGATGTTTGGCATTGTAAGTAAGCGCAGAGTTCTTCAGTCGACCTCCGACACGGACTATTCCTGCATCATCAATAAAGGGTGCTAGACGTTGGATGCGGTTTGAGCATGTCCTTTTCTTGGAGAGTAGATCTATGTCTTCTGCAAAGTGAAGTCTCTGAATGAGCCAGCAAATGCGTTTACAGACGTTATTTATTTCA
This sequence comes from Magicicada septendecula, assembly GCA_034769895.1. NCBI lineage: Eukaryota > Metazoa > Arthropoda > Insecta > Hemiptera > Cicadidae > Magicicada > Magicicada septendecula. Next base: position 128,990,242 of record CM068375.1, read on the forward strand.
GTTACTGTAAATGATCCACTTATGGTGGTTTTAAATTTCAAACGGGTTATAAAGCGAAGGACATAAGCCATTACATGAAGAAGAGTCTTCCAAGAAGAAAACTTTGTAAGAAATCCAAATGTTGGGACTTCTTTTGTGGTCATCATAAGATTAAGCACATTTGGTTTCATTTCAGGAATAGACTCCTCCGAAATTGGATGAAGGATAGATTGTGGCCAGGTCTGCGTTGATTTAGCGAGCCATGGTGGTCCTAGCCACCACTGACTATGTTTCATCAGAACCGTGGGTGTCAAGCCTCGAGAAGCACAATCAGCAGGATTGTCAACAGTTGAAACATATTTCCAGACGTGCGGTGAAACTAAGTCTTGTATTTGTGCCACACGATTAGCAACATACACCTTGAGATGAAAAGATAGAGTGCGTATCCAAGATAGAACTACTGTAGAGTCGCACCATGCTGAAATGTTGTCAATCTTGTGATGTTGTGAGAGCTGTTCTATACAGTAATGTAGCAATTTGGCTAACATGTGCGCACCACAAAGTTCCAAGCGGGGAATAGTCACACGCTTCAGTGGAGCTACTCTTGATTTTGCGATCAGCAGTCGTATGTTGACATCTCCTTCTGCGTCTTCTGTGCGCAGGAAGACACAAGCTGCATATCCGGATTCACTTCCATCTGAAAATCCATGAAGCTGGATATTGACTGCAGTTGCTAAGGATATGAAACGTGGTATCCTTAGCTTTTCTATTTCTGGAAGTTCTTTCACGAATCGTGACCACTTCTCGGAAATATGATCAGGTAATGGAGAATCCCAATCTAAGCCTAAGGTCCATACATTCTGCATTAAGACTTTAGACCAAAAAACTATTGGGGATATCCAACCACAAGGGTCATAAATCTGAGCAATTGATGAAAGTAAAGTTCTTTTTGTGTAATTACTTGAAGGTGTATGCATCACATATGAAAAGACATCAATATCTGGATCCATTTTAGCCCTAATACACTTGAAAATGGCTGTTCCGACGTGCGTAACATGAGGGGTGTCTCATGATTATCTTGCATGACATTTTCTAACAGTTTAGGATGGTTTGAAGACCACTTGCTCAGTTCGAATCCACCCTTTTACAAAAGTAAAACAACATCCTCTTGAAGGTGGAGAGCTTCTTCCAGAGAATTGCTCCCTAATAGAGCATCATCAATATATATTTGCTGTTGGAGTGCTTCAGCAGCAAGTGGATGATTTTCTCCTTCGTCCATAATGAGCTGTTGTACTACTCTATTAGCAAGGTAAGGCGAGGACGTCATACCATAAGTGACAGTAGTCAATTGGTAGACCTTTTGCGGGACTGAAGTGTCTTCTCTCCCGTATATTAACTGAAAGATCTGATCATCTTCATGGATGGATATCTGCCTAAACAATTGTTTGATATCACAAGAGAAAACAAATTTATGTTGACGAAAGCGAAGAATTATATCAGTAATGTCATTGTGCAACTTTGGACCCTGATGTAGAATGTGGTTCAGTGAGACACCTGAAGAAGATGGTGCTGATGCATTGAAAACAACACGGATTTTCCTATCTTTAAAAACGCCATTATGTGGCAAAAAGTAATGCGGCTTGTTCAGAGACGGCACAGATGTGCACAGTTTCATTTGCCCACATGCTAAGTAGTCATTCATAAAATTGACATACTTCTGTTTAAACTCAGGTTGAGATTCAAATTTGCGTTCCAGTGTATTAAACAGGCGTTTTGCCAAAGTTGTAGAGTCACCTAGTTGAACAGGGTATCCGCTGAAAGGCAAGTGACAAACATATCTGCCGGAGGCATCTCTCTTATGAGTAGAGACGAAGTGAGCTTCACATTTTTCATCTTCTGGAGCGAGTTTTGTAGTGTGAGGTGGTTCCTCTATGGACCAAAAACGTTGCAATGTTGCGTGCAGATCACGATCATTCGTGGATAAAAGAGTCACTAAGCCTGAGTAAGGCTTAGACTTAAGTGAAACAGGTGTCGGACCAAGCACAACATAGCCAAAGATTGTATTGACAGCGTATGGCATATTCTTGCCGAGATTGATAAAGGTACCATTAAGAGCCAATGCAAATAAATCTGCTCCAATCAGAAGGTCAACTGGACCCGGAACATCAAAAGTTGGATCCGCTAGCATATAACCTTTGAGTCGCTCTTTAATTTCTGGTGGGAGCTGAACACGAGGCAGATTGCATGATATTTTATTAAGAATCATGACTGGGTGAGATTTTGCTAAAATATTCCCACTGAGCGAAGACAATGTCACAAAGGTAAGTCCCTTCGTTTTCACTGGGGCTGTAGAGATGCCACTAAGTTCTGGAACATCTGTTTGAGAGCGGTACAAACACAACGTCTTGGCACAACTTTCTGAAATAATTGTTGTTTGGGATGCACTATCAAGCACAGCTCGTACAACTGCTGCATTTCCATTAGCAGATGTGATATGCACCAAAGCCGTTGCGAGTAACACAGTGTTATTCTGATTCCAAGAAACACCTATCAAGGTAGTATCCTGGTGACACTCTGCAGAGTGGTTTTGCTTATTCATCGTCGTTTCAACAGAAGGGCACAAGGTAGGTCTATTTGACTGAGTCAATTTTTGTTGTGGTTGTGCGGAGCGGTTCTCAACAAAAAAATTTAATAGGCTATGGTGACGCCTATGACATACATTGCATGTGTGGACGGACTTACAGGTGACTAACTTATGTGTTCCAAAACAATTTTGACACAAGTTCTTATTTTTAACAAAAGCTTGTCTGTCTTGTACAGTAAGTGCGGAAAAATCTGCACATCTATATATGTTGTGTGAATTTGATGAACAGAAGATACAATGCTGAGTGTGAGTAGTGACCATCGCTATTTTGTGCGGTTTAAACTGGTTTTCATTCATTTTAAAGCCACTGATTTTTTGAGAGGTTTGAATAGAAGGTTCATTTTTTGAGATGATATTAGTTAAACCCGCTGCTTCTTTGCAAGAAAATTCATTTTCTAAGAATGTAATTACTTCTGTTATGGTAGGAACATTTTGTAAATTATCTCGAGAACGTTCAAGTTTGGTCCTGAATTCCGTGTCAAATCTACGCAAATTTATGAGGTCAACAACAAACTTTCACTAGCAATATCATGTCCTAGTGCTTTGAGCGCTTGATAATTTTCATTGTAGGTCGACAGAAAATTCCTCATTTGTTTAACTGAAGGATTGTGCAATTGTGGTAACTCAAATATATATTGTTTACGTGAAGTGTTATCAACAATCTAGAATTTTGATATCTTTTTAGCAAAGTTTGCCAGGCTATGGCATAGTTTGTATTAGTGACAGGCAACGATTTAATTAAATTTAGCGGCTCATCAGTCAAACAAGAAAGCAAGTATGTAAATTTCTCCACATTAGAAATGGTTTCATTTTTGTGCACTGCATTTTCAAACAGACTGTGAAAGGCTACCCATTTCTCAGGTTGTCCAGAAAATGTTCCCAAGTTTAAGCGAGGTAAATTTACGGTGGGAGTGGGCGCAACTAGTTGTGGTGCACCAGTGTGAGACTGATCCAAGGTTTCCTGCGGTAGCGATGGTAGAAGAGGAGCACACGAACTTTGTATAGATATATTTAAGTCTGATATAGAATCTTGTAATCTTGAAATCTGTTCATTATCCAGATCTTCTAATCAAGGTGTTGTACTAAATAGTTTATTTATAAGCCTTTCAAATTCAGCATATTTATTTTCTGCGGTGGAACTAAGCAAACTAACTTTTCGTGTTTGCTGTTCAGTTAAATTACCTATACCAATAACCTCAAGAGCAACAATTTGCTTGTTAATATTATGAAGCCTACTCTCAATCAGTTCATTTTGCTTCACAAAAGAAGAAAATCTCATTTTGGTAATTTATTAATACACTCTGTTTAAAAAACAGATTCAGATATAAATAACAAAAGAGATCTAAGTAAAAGTTGTAATTCACAATGTTCTTCCACTATTCAGTAATTTCCAGTCCAAATAATTTTAATTAATTAATTTATTTTTTTTTTATCACTCTAAAATACCAATAGCGTAGATGACAGTAATAATGGTAATATGGTAATAAAGGAATATGGCTACTGTATTTTAGAAACTAATACAGAGGTCGGTTTTGAAGAAACACACTACACCTCAGAACTATCCATGCTAGATAAAACATGAAATAACACACGCTGCACAATGAATAAATAAAACTATGCTTGCATGAAAAAACACGAAATAATCATAACAAAATGAAAAGAGCACTGAGTATTAGCAATACTTGCCAGTAGTAAATAATTGTTTTTTTTTTTTTTTTATTTAAGCGTTACAATAATTCAATAAACATAATAATAAAGAGCGTAATAATTAATAAAAATCTTGCTTTTCAACGTGCTGGATTCTGAATGAAAGATGCTATCCGGGCTGGACGGACCAAAAATGTGGGGTTCTTTTTGATTTGCAGTGGACTGTATATTGTCAAACTAAATAGTTAAAAGGCTTTATTCCCATGTAATCAACAATGCATAAAAATTAAGCGTTTACTGACCTTGTCCTTCTGCGTTGTAAATGTCCTGTTGTAAGCAACACTTTGGTGATTTTCTAGGCAGCCCTAAACTTAACAATAATATCCTAACAAACGTTAAACACATAAATAAACACATGAAAAAAAGAACAAAGAAAAATAACAATAGCGTTGAATAGTCTTTCTATTCTTGCAGTATGCGTGTATAAACGAAAAAGAACTGAACTGCACGATATACCGTACACTACAGGAAAGAAAAACGCTCTAATTATGACTGCTGATTACAATGTGAATTGAACTTTGAAACAGGTAATGGGAGTGCACTCAATTAGAGATAATGAAGTAGAGATAGGGTGAGTTTAACTATTGTTATGAAACAAAATATCTGACATACCGGCCCCTTTGAACCAACTGGTTCAACAAGAAACATTAAAAGAACATAAGAACAAATTTGATCCTTTGGAAGAGTATAATAAAACTAAATTATAAGGGGCAGTAGCCAATTGACTGGTCGAGGATTTTAGTAAACGGGAAGACGGGATACCTTAACAGAAGGACGGGTCAAGGTTCCACCGGCAGTCTTCATGTTGACGACACGTACCACTCCATCATTCCCTGGAGATACGGAGATGACTCTCCCGAGCTTCCGCTTGAGGGGTGGCAGGTTTGTTTCATGAATAACGACTAAATCTCCTATTTTGAGATTTTCTTGAGGTCTGATCCATTTGGACCGTTCTTGAAGTGTGTGGAGGTACTCCATTTTCCATCTTTTCCAGAGATGTTGTGTGAAGGCTTGAACTAATTTCCAGCGTTTTATGTGATTAAGTGGTGCATTGGTTAGTTGAGGTTCGATCAGGGCATTAAGAGGTCCTCCAGTTAGAAAATGTCCTGGTGTAAGAGGTTGAAGATCTGAAGGGTCATTCGAGAGAGGAGCTATCGGCCTCGAATTAAGGATAGCTTCAACACGCACAACTAAGGTGGTAAATTCTTCGTACGTTAAAATGTGTTCAAATATGACTCTGGTGAGATGATATTTTGCACCTTTAATGGCACGTTCCCAAAGTCCACCTTGGTGAGGTGCACGCGGAGGAATGAAATGGAATGTGATACTGTTGTTCGTAGCAAAATCTTGCATCTCTGGTTGCTTCATGAGATCTTGAAAACATCTTTTGAGCGAAGAAGCAGCTCCTATGAAATTAGTCCCACAATCAGAGTACTGGTCTGATACAAGACCTCTCCTAGAGATGAATCTCGTAAGGTCTGCAATGAAGGCGTCTGTAGTTAAATCAGTAACCACTTCCAAGTGTACAGCTTTTGTTGCAAAACAGATGAACAGGCAGAGGTACACCTTTATAGGCTGTATCCTGCGAATTGTAAAAAACTTGACCGTGTAAGGGCCAGCATAATCGACTCCAGAAGCGTTGAAACAACGAGTAGGGGTAACACGACCGGCTGGTAGATCACCCATGAGCGGAGACGTGTTTGTTGATTTTGTACGAAAACGTCGTACGCATTTAAATATTCTTGAGCGTATAACACTGCGGGCGGAGAGGATCCAAAAGCGTTGAGATAGTGTTGCTTGGAAGAACTGGGGACCAGCGTGCAGGTACATGCCATGATAGTAATCGATGAGTAAATGAATAGTGACATGATTTTTTTGGCAGAAGAATAGGATGTTTGGCATTGTAAGTAAGCGCAGAGTTCTTCAGTCGACCTCCGACACGGACTATTCCTGCATCATCAATAAAGGGTGCTAGACGTTGGATGCGGTTTGAGCATGTCCTTTTCTTGGAGAGTAGATCTATGTCTTCTGCAAAGTGAAGTCTCTGAATGAGCCAGCAAATGCGGTTACAGACGTTATTTAATTCAGTTACTGTAAATGATCCACTTATGGTGGTTTTAAATTTCAAACGGGTTATAAAGCGAAGGACATAAGCCATTACATGAAGAAGAGTCTTCCAAGAAGAAAACTTTGTAAGAAATGCAAATGTTGGGACTTCTTTTGTGGTCATCATAAGATTAAGCACATTTGGTTTCATTTCAGGAATAGACTCCTCCGAAATTGGATGAAGGATAGATTGTGGCCAGGTCTGCGTTGATTTAGCGAGCCATGGTGGTCCTAGCCACCACTGACTATGTTTCATCAGAACCGTGGGTGTCAAGCCTCGAGAAGCACAATCAGCAGGATTGTCAACAGTTGAAACATATTTCCAGACGTGCGGTGAAACTAAGTCTTGTATTTGTGCCACACGATTAGCAACATACACCTTGAGATGAAAAGATAGAGTGCGTATCCAAGATAGAACTACTGTAGAGTCGCACCATGCTGAAATGTTGTCAATCTTGTGATGTTGTGAGAGCTGTTCTGTACAGTAATGTAGCAATTTGGCTAACATGTGCGCACCACAAAGTTCCAAGCGGGGAATAGTCACACGCTTCAGTGGAGCTACTCTTGATTTTGCGATCAGCAGTCGTATGTTGACATCTCCTTCTGCGTCTTCTGTGCGCAGGAAGACACAAGCTGCATATCCGGATTCACTTCCATCTGAAAATCCATGAAGCTGGATATTGACTGCAGTTGCTAAGGATATGAAACGTGGTATCCTTAGCTTTTCTATTTCTGGAAGTTCTTTCACGAATCGTGACCACTTCTCGGAAATATGATCAGGTAATGGAGAATCCCAATCTAAGCCTAAGGTCCATACATTCTGCATTAAGACTTTAGACCAAAAAACTATTGGGGATATCCAACCACAAGGGTCATAAATCTGAGCAATTGATGAAAGTAAAGTTCTTTTTGTGTAATTACTTGAAGGTGTATGCATCACATATGAAAAGACATCAATATCTGGATCCATTTTAGCCCTAATACACTTGAAAATGGCTGTTCCGACGTGCGTAACATGAGGGGTGTCTCATGATTATCTTGCATGACATTTTCTAACAGTTTAGGATGGTTTGAAGACCACTTGCTCAGTTCGAATCCACCCTTTTACAAAAGTAAAACAACATCCTCTTGAAGGTGGAGAGCTTCTTCCAGAGAATTGCTCCCTAATCATCAATATATATTTGCTGTTGGAGTGCTTCAGCAGCAAGTGGATGATTTTCTCCTTCGTCCATAATGAGCTGTTGTACTACTCTATTAGCAAGGTAAGGCGAGGACGTCATACCATAAGTAACAGTAGTCAATTGGTAGACCTTTAGCGGGACTGAAGTGTCTTCTCTCCAGTATATTAACTGAAAGATCTGATCATCTTCATGGATGGATATCTGCCTAAACATTTGTTTGATATCACAAGAGAAAACAAATTTATGTTGACGAAAGCGAAGAATTATATCAGTAATGTCATTGTGCAACTTTGGACCCTGATGTAGAATGTGGTTCAGTGAGACACCTGAAGAAGATGGTGCTGATGCATTGAAAACAACACGGATTTTCCTATCTTTAAAAACGCCATTATGTGGCAAAAAGTAATGCGGCTTGTTCAGAGACGGCACAGATGTGCACAGTTTCATTTGCCCACATGCTAAGTAGTCATTCATAAAATTGACATACTTCTGTTTAAACTCAGGTTGAGATTCAAATTTGCGTTCCAGTGTATTAAACAGGCGTTTTGCCAAAGTTGTAGAGTCACCTAGTTGAACAGGGTATCCGCTGAAAGGCAAGTGACAAACATATCTGCCGGAGGCATCTCTCTTATGAGTAGAGACGAAGTGAGCTTCACATTTTTCATCTTCTGGAGCGAGTTTTGTAGTGTGAGGTGGTTCCTCTATGGACCAAAAACGTTGCAATGTTGCGTGAAGATCACGATCATTCGTCGATAAAAGAGTCACTAAGCCTGAGTAAGGCTTAGACTTAAGTGAAACAGGTGTCGAACCAAGCACAACATAGCCAAAGATTGTATTGACAGCGTATGGCATATTCTTGCCGAGATTGATAAGGTACCATTAAGAGCCAATGCAAATAAATCTGCTCCAATCAGAAGGTCAACTGGACCCGGAACATCAAAAGTTGGATCCGCTAGCGTATAACCTTTGAGTCGCTCTTTAATTTCTGGTGGGAGCTGAACACGAGGCAGATTGCATGATATTTTATTAAGAATCATGACTGGGTGAGATTTTGCTAAAATATTCCCACTGAGCGAAGACAATGTCACAAAGGTAAGTCCCTTCGTTTTCACTGGGGCTGTAGAGATGCCACTAAGTTCTGGAACATCTGTTTGAGAGCGGTACAAACACAACGTCTTGGCACAACTTTCTGAAATAATTGTTGTTTGGGATGCACTATCAAGCACAGCTCGTACAACTGCTGCATTTCCATTGGCAGATGTGATATGCACCAAAGCGGTTGCGAGTAACACAGTGTTATTCTGATTGTAAGAAACACCTATCAAGGTAGTATCCTGGTGACACTCTGCAGAGTGGTTTTGCTTATTCATCGTCGTTTCAACAGAAGGGCACAAGGTAGGTCTATTTGACTGAGTCAATTTTTGTTGTGGTTGTGCGGAGCGGTTCTCAACAAAAAAATTTAATAGGCTATGGTGACGCCTATGACATACATTGCATGTGTGGACGGACTTACAGGTGACTAACTTATGTGTTCCAAAACAATTTTGACACAAGTTCTTATTTTTAACAAAAGCTTGTCTGTCTTGTACAGTAAGTGCGGAAAAATCTGCACATCTATATATGTTGTGTGAATTTGATGAACAGAAGATACAATGCTGAGTGTGAGTAGTGACCATCGCTATTTTGTGCGGTTTTAACTGGTTTTTATTCATTTTAAAGCCACTGATTTTTTGAGAAGTTTGAATAGAAGGTTCATTTTTTGAGATGATATTAGTTAAACCCGCTGTTTCTTTGCAAGAAAATTCATTTTCGAAGAATGTAATTACTTCTGTTATGGTAGGAACATTTTGTAAATTATCTCGAGAACGTTCAAGTTTGGTCCTGAATTCCGTGTCAAATCTACGCAAAATATATGAGGTCAACAACAAACTTTCACTAGCAATATCATGTCCTAGTGCTTTGAGCGCTTGATAATTTTCATTGTAGGTCGACAGAAAATTCCTCATTTGTTTAACTGAAGGATTGTGCAATTGTGGTAACTCAAATATATATTGTTTACGTGAAGTGTTATCAACAATCTAGAATTTTGATATCTTTTTAGCAAAGTTTGCCAGGCTATGGCATAGTTTGTATTAGTGACAGGCAACGATTTAATTAAATTTAGCGGCTCATCAGTCAAACAAGAAAGCAAGTATGTAAATTTCTCCACATTAGAAATGGTTTCATTTTTGTGCAATGCATTTTCAAACAGACTGTGAAAGGCTACCCATTTCTCAGGTTGTCCAGAAAATGTTCCCAAGTTTAAGCGAGGTAAATTTACGGTGGGAGTGGGCGCAACTAGTTGTGGTGCACCAGTGTGAGACTGATCCAAGGTTTCCTGCGGTAGCGATGGTAGAAGAGGAGCACACGAACTTTGTATAGATATATTTAAGTCTGATATAGAATCTTGTAATCTTGAAATCTGTTCATTATCCAGATCTTCTGGTAAAGGTGTTGTACTAAATAGTTTATTTATAAGCCTTTCAAATTCAGCATATTTATTTTCTGCGGTGGAACTAAGCAAACTAACTTTTCGTGTTTGCTGTTCAGTTAAATTACCTATACCAATAACCTCAAGAGCAACAATTTGCTTGTTAATATTATGAAGCCTACTCTCAATCAGTTCACTTTGCTTCACAAAAGAAGAAAATCTCATTTTGGTAATTTATTAATACACTCGGTTTAAAAAACAGATTCAGATATAAATAACAAAAGAGATCTAAGTAAAAGTTGTAATTCACAATGTTCTTCCACTATTCAGTAATTTCCAGTCCAAATAATTTTAATTAATTAATTTATTTTTTTTTATCACTCTAAAATACCAATAGCGTAGATGACAGTAATAATGGTAATATGGTAATAAAGGAATATGGCTACTGTATTTTAGAAACTAATACAGAGGTCGGTTTTGAAGAAACACACTACACTTCAGAACTATCCATGCTAGATAAAACATGAAATAACACACGCTGCACAATGAATAAATAAAACTATGCTTGCATGAAAAAACACGAAATAATCATAACAAAATGAAAAGAGCACTGAGTATTGGCAATACTTGCCAGTAGTAAAAAATTGTTTTTTTTTTTTTTTATTTAAGCGTTACAATAATTCAATAAACATAATAATAAAGAGCGTAATAATTAATAAAAATCTTGCTTTTCAACGTGCTGGATTCTGAATGAAAGATGCTATCCGGGCTGGACGGACCAAAAATGTGGGGTTCTTTTTGATTTGCAGTGGACTGTATATTGTCAAACTAAATAGTTAAAAGGCTTTATTCCCATGTAATCAACAATGCATAAAAATTAAGCGTTTACTGACCTTGTCCTTGTGCGTTGTAAATGTCCTGTTGTAAGCAACACTTTGGTGATTTTCTAGGCAGTCCTAAACTTAACAATAATATCCTAACAAACGTTAAACACATAAATAAACACATGAAAAAAAGCACAAAGAAAAATAACAATAGCGTTGAATAGTCTTTCTATTCTTGCAGTATGCGTGTATAAACGAAAAAGAACTGAACTGCACGATATACCGTACACTACAGGAAAGAAAAACGCTCTAATTATGACTGCTGATTACAATGTGAATTGAACTTTGAAACAGGTAATGGGAGTGCACTCAATTAGAGATAATGAAGTAGAGATAGGGTGAGTTTAACTATTGTTATGAAACAAAATATCTGACATACCGGCCCCTTTGAACCAACTGGTTCAACAAGAAACATTAAAAGAACATAAGAACAAATTTGATCCTTTGGAAGAGTATAATAAAACTAAATTATAAGGGGCAGTAGCCAATTGACTGGTCGAGGATTTTAGTAAACGGGAAGACGGGATACCTTAACAGAAGGACGGGTCAAGGTTCCACCGGCAGTCTTCATGTTGACGACACGTACCACTCCATCATTCCCTGGAGATACGGAGATGACTCTCCCGAGCTTCCGCTTGAGGGGTGGCAGGTTTGTTTCATGAATAACGACTAAATCTCCTATTTTGAGATTTTCTTGAGGTCTGATCCATTTGGACCGTTCTTGAAGTGTGTGGAGGTACTCCATTTTCCATCTTTTCCAGAGATGTTGTGTGAAGGCTTGAACTAATTTCCAGCGTTTTATGTGATTAAGTGGTGCATTGGTTAGTTGAGGTTCGATCAGGGCATTAAGAGGTCCTCCAGTTAGAAAATGTCCTGGTGTAAGAGGTTGAAGATCTGAAGGGTCATTCGAGAGAGGAGCTATCGGCCTCGAATTAAGGATAACTTCAACACGCACAACTAAGGTGGTAAATTCTTCGTACGTTAAAATGTGTTCACCTATGACTCTGGTGAGATGATATTTTGCACCTTTAATGGCACGTTCCCAAAGTCCACCTTGGTGAGGTGCACGCGGAGGAATGAAATGGAATGTGATACTGTTGTTCGTAGCAAAATCTTGCATCTCTGGTTGCTTCATGAGATCTTGAAAACATCTTTTGAGCGAAGAAGCAGCTCCTATGAAATTAGTCCCACAATCAGAGTACTGGTCTGATACAAGACCTCTCCTAGAGATGAATCTCGTAAGGGCTGCAATGAAGGCGTCTGTAGTTAAATCAGTAACCACTTCCAAGTGTACAGCTTTTGTTGCAAAACAGATGAACAGGCAGAGGTACACCTTTATAGGCTGTATCCTGCGAATTGTAAAAACTTGACCGTGTAAGGGCCAGCATAATCGACTCCAGAAGCGTTGAAACAACGAGTAGGGGTAACACGACCGGCTGGTAGATCACCCATGAGCGGAGACGTGTTTGTTGATTTTGTACGAAAACATCGTACGCATTTAAATATTCTTGAGCGTATAACACTGCGGGCGGAGAGGATCCAAAAGCGTTGAGATAGTGTTGCTTGGAAGAACTGGGGACCAGCGTGCAGGTACATGCCATGATAGTAATCGATGAGTAAATGAATAGTGACATGATTTTTTTGGCAGAAGAATAGGATGTTTGGCATTGTAAGTAAGCGCAGAGTTCTTCAGTCGACCTCCGACACGGACTATTCCTGCATCATCAATAAAGGGTGCTAGACGTTGGATGCGGTTTGAGCATGTCCTTTTCTTGGAGAGTAGATCTATGTCTTCTGCAAAGTGAAGTCTCTGAATGAGCCAGCAAATGCGGTTACAGACGTTATTTATTTCAGTTACTGTAAATGATCCACTTATGGTGGTTTTAAATTTCAAACGGGTTATAAAGCGAAGGACATAAGCCATTACATGAAGAAGAGTCTTCCAAGAAGAAAACTTTGTAAGAAATCCAAATGTTGGGACTTCTTTTGTGGTCATCATAAGATTAAGCACATTTGGTTTCATTTCAGGAATAGACTCCTCCGAAATTGGATGAAGGATAGATTGTGGCCAGGTCTGCGTTGATTTAGCGAGCCATGGTGGTCCTAGCCACCACTGACTATGTTTCATCAGAACCGTGGGTGTCAAGCCTCGAGAAGCACAATCAGCAGGATTGTCAACAGTTGAAACATATTTCCAGACGTGCGGTGAAACTAAGTCTTGTATTTGTGCCACACGATTAGCAACATACACCTTGAGATGAAAAGATAGAGTGCGTATCCAAGATAGAACTACTGTAGAGTCGCACCATGCTGAAATGTTGTCAATCTTGTGATGTTGTGAGAGCTGTTCTGTACAGTAATGTAGCAATTTGGCTAACATGTGCGCACCACAAAGTTCCAAGCGGGGAATAGTCACACGCTTCAGTGGAGCTACTCTTGATTTTGCGATCAGCAGTCGTATGTTGACATCTCCTTCTGCGTCTTCTGTGCGCAGGAAGACACAAGCTGCATATCCGGATTCACTTCCATCTGAAAATCCATGAAGCTGGATATTGACTGCAGTTGCTAAGGATATGAAACGTGGTATCCTTAGCTTTTCTATTTCTGGAAGTTCTTTCACGAATCGTGACCACTTCTCGGAAATATGATCAGGTAATGGAGAATCCCAATCTAAGCCTAAGGTCCATACATTCTGCATTAAGACTTTAGACCAAAAAACTATTGGGGATATCCAACCACAAGGGTCATAAATCTGAGCAATTGATGAAAGTAAAGTTCTTTTTGTGTAATTACTTGAAGGTGTATGCATCACATATGAAAAGACATCAATATCAGGATCCATTTTAGCCCTAATACACTTGAAAATGGCTGTTCCGACGTGCGTAACATGAGGGGTGTCTCATGATTATCTTGCATGACATTTTCTAACAGTTTAGGATGGTTTGAAGACCACTTGCTCAGTTCGAATCCACCCTTTTACAAAAGTAAAACAACATCCTCTTGAAGGTGGAGAGCTTCTTCCAGAGAATTGCTCCCTAATAGAGCATCATCAATATATATTTGCTGTTGGAGTGCTTCAGCAGCAAGTGGATGATTTTCTCCTTCGTCCATAATGAGCTGTTGTACTACTCTATTAGCAAGGTAAGGCGAGGACGTCATACCATAAGTGACAGTAGTCAATTGGTAGACCTTTAGCGGGACTGAAGTGTCTTCTCTCCCGTATATTAACTGAAAGATCTGATCATCTTCATGGATGGATATCTGCCTAAACATTTGTTTGATATCACAAGAGAAAACAAATTTATGTTGACGAAAGCGAAGAATTATATCAGTAATGTCATTGTGCAACTTTGGACCCTGATGTAGAATGTGGTTCAGTGAGACACCTGAAGAAGATGGTGCTGATGCATTGAAAACAACACGGATTTTCCTATCTTTAAAAACGCCATTATGTGGCAAAAAGTAATGCGGCTTGTTCAGAGACGGCATAGATGTGCACAGTTTCATTTGCCCACATGCTAAGTAGTCATTCATAAAATTGACATACTTCTGTTTAAACTCAGGTTGAGATTCAAATTTGCGTTCCAGTGTATTAAACAGGCGTTTTGCCAAAGTTGTAGAGTCACCTAGTTGAACAGGGTATCCGCTGAAAGGCAAGTGACAAACATATCTGCCGGAGGCATCTCTCTTATGAGTAGAGACGAAGTGAGCTTCACATTTTTCATCTTGTGGAGCGAGTTTTGTAGTGTGAGGTGGTTCCTCTATGGACCAAAAACGTTGCAATGTTGCGTGCAGATCACGATCATTCGTCGATAAAAGAGTCACTAAGCCTGAGTAAGGCTTAGACTTAAGTGAAACAGGTGTCGGACCAAGCACAACATAGCCAAAGATTGTATTGACAGCGTATGGCATATTCTTGCCGAGATTGATAAAGGTACCATTAAGAGCCAATGCAAATAAATCTGCTCCAATCAGAAGGTCAACTGGACCCGGAACATCAAAAGTTGGATCCGCTAGCATATAACCTTTGAGTCGCTCTTTAATTTCTGGTGGGAGCTGAACACGAGGCAGATTGCATGATATTTTATTAAGAATCATGACTGGGTGAGATTTTGCTAAAATATTCCCACTGAGCGAAGACAATGTCACAAAGGTAAGTCCCTTCGTTTTCACTGGGGCTGTAGAGATGCCACTAAGTTCTGGAACATCTGTTTGAGAGCGGTACAAACACAACGTCTTGGCACAACTTTCTGAAATAATTGTTGTTTGGGATGCACTATCAAGCACAGCTCGTACAACTGCTGCATTTCCATTAGCAGATGTGATATGCACCAAAGCCGTTGCGAGTAACACAGTGTTATTCTGATTGCAAGAAACACCTATCAAGGTAGTATCCTGGTGACACTCTGCAGAGTGGTTTTGCTTATTCATCGTCGTTTCAACAGAAGGGCACAAGGTAGGTCTATTTGACTGAGTCAATTTTTGTTGTGGTTGTGCGGAGCGGTTCTCAACAAAAAAATTTAATAGGCTATGGTGACGCCTATGACATACATTGCATGTGTGGACGGACTTACAGGTGACTAACTTATGTGTTCCAAAACAATTTTGACACAAGTTCTTATTTTTAACAAAAGCTTGTCTGTCTTGTACAGTAAGTGCGGAAAAATCTGCACATCTATATATGTTGTGTGAATTTGATGAACAGAAGATACAATGCTGAGTGTGAGTAGTGACCATCGCTATTTTGTGCGGTTTAAACTGGTTTTCATTCATTTTAAAGCCACTGATTTTTTGAGAGGTTTGAATAGAAGGTTCATTTTTTGAGATGATATTAGTTAAACCCGCTGCTTCTTTGCAAGAACATTCATTTTCTAAGAATGTAATTACTTCTGTTATGGAAGGAACATTTTGTAAATTATCTCGAGAACGTTCAAGTTTGGTCCTGAATTCCGTGTCAAATCTACGCAAAATATATGAGGTCAACAACAAACTTTCACTAGCAATATCATGTCCTAGTGCTTTGAGCGCTTGATAATTTTCATTGTAGGTCGACAGAAAATTCCTCATTTGTTTAACTGAAGGATTGTGCAATTGTGGTAACTCAAATATATATTGTTTACGTGAAGTGTTATCAACAATCTAGAATTTTGATATCTTTTTAGCAAAGTTTGCCAGGCTATGGCATAGTTTGTATTAGTGACAGGCAACGATTTAATTAAATTTAGCGGCTCATCAGTCAAACAAGAAAGCAAGAATGTAAATTTCTCCACATTAGAAATGGTTTCATTTTTGTGTACTGCATTTTCAAACAGACTGTGAAAGGCTACCCATTTCTCAGGTTGTCCAGAAAATGTTCCCAAGTTTAAGCGAGGTAAATTTACGGTGGGAGTGGGCGCAACTAGTTGTGGTGCACCAGTGTGAGACTGATCCAAGGTTTCCTGCGGTAGCGATGGTAGAAGAGGAGCACACGAACTTTGTATAGATATATTTAAGTCTGATATAGAATCTTGTTATCTTGAAATCTGTTCATTATCCAGATCTTCTGGTAAAGGTGTTGTACTAAATAGTTTATTTATAAGCCTTTCAAATTCAGCATAGTTATTTTCTGCGGTGGAACTAAGCAAACTAACTTTTCGTGTTTGCTGTTCAGTTAAATTACCTATACCAATAACCTCAAGAGCAACAATTTGCTTGTTAATATTATGAAGCCTACTCTCAATCAGTTCACTTTGCTTCACAAAAGAAGGAAAATCTCATTTTGGTAATTTATTAATACACTCGGTTTAAAAAACAGATTCAGATATAAATAACAAAAGAGATCTAAGTGAAAGTTGTAATTCACAATGTTCTTCCACTATTCAGTAATTTCCAGTCCAAATAATTTTAATTAATTAATTTATTTTTTTTTATCACTCTAAAATACCAATAGCGTAGATGACAGTACTAATGGTAATATGGTAATAAAGGAATATGGCTACTGTATTTTAGAAACTAATACAGAGGTCGGTTTTGAAGAAACACACTACACTTCAGAACTATCCTTGCTAGATAAAACATGAAATAACACACGCTGCACAATGAATCAATAAAACTATGCTTGCATGAAAAAACACGAAATAATCATAACAAAATGAAAAGAGCACTGAGTATTGGCAATACTTGCCAGTAGTAAATAATTGTTTTTTTTTTTTTTTATTTAAGCGTTACAATAATTCAATAAACATAATAATAAAGAGCGTAATAATTAATAAAAATCTTGCTTTACAACGTGCTGGATTCTGAATGAAAGATGCTATCCGGGCTGGACGGACCAAAAATGTGGGGTTCTTTTTGATTTGCAGTGGACTGTATATTGTCAAACTAAATAGTTAAAAGGCTTTATTCCCATGTAATCAACAATGCATAAAAATTAAGCGTTTACTGACCTTGTCCTTGTGCGTTGTAAATGTCCTGTTGTAAGCAACACTTTGGTGATTTTCTAGGCAGTCCTAAACTTAACAATAATATCCTAACAAACGTTAAACACATAAATAAACACATGAAAAAAAGCACAAAGTAAAATAACAATAGCGTTGAATAGTCTTTCTATTCTTGCAGTATGCGTGTATAAACGAAAAAGAACTGAACTGCACGATATACCGTACACTACAGGAAAGAAAAACGCTCTAATTATGACTGCTGATTACAATGTGAATTGAACTTTGAAACAGGTAATGGGAGTGCACTCAATTAGAGATAATGAAGTAGAGATAGGGTGAGTTTAACTATTGTTATGAAACAAAATATCTGACATACCGGCCCCTTTGAACCAAGTGGTTCAACAAGAAACATTAAAAGAACTTAAGAACAAATTTGATCCTTTGGAAGAGTATAATAAAACTAAATTATAAGGGGCAGTAGCCAATTGACTGGTCGAGGATTTTAGTAAATGGGAAGACGGGATACCTTAACAGAAGGACGGGTCAAGGTTCCACCGGCAGTCTTCATGTTGACGACACGTACCACTCCATCATTCCCTGGAGATACGGAGATGACTCTCCCGAGCTTCCGCTTGAGGGGTGGCAGGTTTGTTTCATGAATAACGACTAAATCTCCTATTTTGAGATTTTCTTGAGGTCTGATCCATTTGGACCGTTCTTGAAGTGTGTGGAGGTACTCCATTTTCCATCTTTTCCAGAGATGTTGTGTGAAGTCTTGAACTAATTTCCAGCGTTTTATGTGATTAAGTGGTGCATTGGTTAGTTGAGGTTCGATCAGGGCATTAAGAGGTCCTCCAGTTAGAAAATGTCCTGGTGTAAGAGGTTGAAGATCTGAAGGGTCATTCGAGAGAGGAGCTATCGGCCTCGAATTAAGGATAGCTTCAACACGCACAACTAAGGTGGTAAATTCTTCGTACGTTAAAATGTGTTCACCTATGACTCTGGTGAGATGATATTTTGCACCTTTAATGGCACGTTCCCAAAGTCCACCTTGGTGAGGTGCACGCGGAGGAATGAAATGGAATGTGATACTGTTGTTCGTAGCAAAATCTTGCATCTCTGGTTGCTTCATGAGATCTTGAAAACATCTTTTGAGCGAAGAAGCAGCTCCTATGAAATTAGTCCCACAATCAGAGTACTGGTCTGATACAAGACCTCTCCTAGAGATGAATCTCGTAAGGGCTGCAATGAAGGCGTCTGTAGTTAAATCAGTAACCACTTCCAAGTGTACAGCTTTTGTTGCAAAACAGATGAACAGGCAGAGGTACACCTTTATAGGCTGTATCCTGCGAATTGTAAAAAACTTGACCGTGTAAGGGCCAGCATAATCGACTCCAGAAGCGTTGAAACAACGAGTAGGGGTAACACGACCAGCTGGTAGATCACCCATGAGCGGAGACGTGTTTGTTGATTTTGTACGAAAACATCGTACGCATTTAAATATTCTTGAGCGTATAACACTGCGGGCGGAGAGGATCCAAAAGCGTTGAGATAGTGTTGCTTGGAGGAACTGGGGACCAGCGTGCAGGTACATGCCATGATAGTAATCGATGAGTAAATGAATAGTGACATGATTTTTTTGGCAGAAGAATAGGATGCTTGGCATTGTAAGTAAGCGCAGAGTTCTTCAGTCGACCTCCGACACGGACTATTCCTGCATCATCAATAAAGGGTGCTAGACGTTGGATGCGGTTTGAGCATGTCCTTTTCTTGGAGAGTAGATCTATGTCTTCTGCAAAGTGAAGTCTCTGAATGAGCCAGCAAATGCGGTTACAGGCGTTATTTAATTCAGTTACTGTAAATGATCCACTTATGGTGGTTTTAAATTTCAAACAGGTTATAAAGCGAAGGACATAAGCCATTACATGAAGAAGAGTCTTCCAAGAAGAAAACTTTGTAAGAAATGCAAATGTTGGGACTTCTTTTGTGGTCATCATAAGATTAAGCACATTTGGTTTCATTTCAGGAATAGACTCCTCCGAAATTGGATGAAGGATAGATTGTGGCCAGGTCTGCGTTGATTTAGCGAGCCATGGTGGTCCTAGCCACCACTGACTATGTTTCATCAGAACCGTGGGTGTCAAGCCTCGAGAAGCACAATCAGCAGGATTGTCAACAGTTGAAACATATTTCCAGACGTGCGGTGAAACTAAGTCTTGTATTTGTGCCACACGATTAGCAACATACACCTTGAGATGAAAAGATAGAGTGCGTATCCAAGATAGAACTACTGTAGAGTCGCACCATGCTGAAATGTTGTCAATCTTGTGATGTTGTGAGAGCTGTTCTGTACAGTAATGTAGCAATTTGGCTAACATGTGCGCACCACAAAGTTCCAAGCGGGGAATAGTCACACGCTTCAGTGGAGCTACTCTTGATTTTGCGATCAGCAGTCGTATGTTGACATCTCCTTCTGCGTCTTCTGTGCGCAGGAAGACACAAGCTGCATATCCGGATTCACTTCCATCTGAAAATCCATGAAGCTGGATATTGACTGCAGTTGCTAAGGATATGAAACGTGGTATCCTTAGCTTTTCTATTTCTGGAAGTTCTTTCACGAATCGTGACCACTTCTCGGAAATATGATCAGGTAATGGAGAATCCCAATCTAAGCCTAAGGTCCATACATTCTGCATTAAGACTTTAGACCAAAAAACTATTGGGGATATCCAACCACAAGGGTCATAAATCTGAGCAATTGATGAAAGTAAAGTTCTTTTTGTGTAATTACTTGAAGGTGTATGCATCACATATGAAAAGACATCAATATCAGGATCCATTTTAGCCCTAATACACTTGAAAATGGCTGTTCCGACGTGCGTAACATGAGGGGTGTCTCATGATTATCTTGCATGACATTTTCTAACAGTTTAGGATGGTTTGAAGACCACTTGCTCAGTTCGAATCCACCCTTTTACAAAAGTAAAACAACATCCTCTTGAAGGTGGAGAGCTTCTTCCAGAGAATTGCTCCCTAATAGAGCATCATCAATATATATTTGCTGTTGGAGTGCTTCAGCAGCAAGTGGATGATTTTCTCCTTCGTCCATAATGAGCTGTTGTACTACTCTATTAGCAAGGTAAGGCGAGGACGTCATACCATAAGTGACAGTAGTCAATTGGTAGACCTTTAGCGGGACTGAAGTGTCTTCTCTCCCGTATATTAACTGAAAGATCTGATCATCTTCATGGATGGATATCTGCCTAAACATTTGTTTGATATCACAAGAGAAAACAAATTTATGTTGACGAAAGCGAAGAATTATATCAGTAATGTCATTGTGCAACTTTGGACCCTGATGTAGAATGTGGTTCAGTGAGACACCTGAAGAAGATGGTGCTGATGCATTGAAAACAACACGGATTTTCCTATCTTTAAAAACGCCATTATGTGGCAAAAAGTAATGCGGCTTGTTCAGAGACGGCATAGATGTGCACAGTTTCATTTGCCCACATGCTAAGTAGTCATTCATAAAATTGACATACTTCTGTTTAAACTCAGGTTGAGATTCAAATTTGCGTTCCAGTGTATTAAACAGGCGTTTTGCCAAAGTTGTAGAGTCACCTAGTTGAACAGGGTATCCGCTGAAAGGCAAGTGACAAACATATCTGCCGGAGGCATCTCTCTTATGAGTAGAGACGAAGTGAGCTTCACATTTTTCATCTTGTGGAGCGAGTTTTGTAGTGTGAGGTGGTTCCTCTATGGACCAAAAACGTTGCAATGTTGCGTGCAGATCACGATCATTCGTCGATAAAAGAGTCACTAAGCCTGAGTAAGGCTTAGACTTAAGTGAAACAGGTGTCGGACCAAGCACAACATAGCCAAAGATTGTATTGACAGCGTATGGCATATTCTTGCCGAGATTGATAAAGGTACCATTAAGAGCCAATGCAAATAAATCTGCTCCAATCAGAAGGTCAACTGGACCCGGAACATCAAAAGTTGGATCCGCTAGCATATAACCTTTGAGTCGCTCTTTAATTTCTGGTGGGAGCTGAACACGAGGCAGATTGCATGATATTTTATTAAGAATCATGACTGGGTGAGATTTTGCTAAAATATTCCCACTGAGCGAAGACAATGTCACAAAGGTAAGTCCCTTCGTTTTCACTGGGGCTGTAGAGATGCCACTAAGTTCTGGAACATCTGTTTGAGAGCGGTACAAACACAACGTCTTGGCACAACTTTCTGAAATAATTGTTGTTTGGGATGCACTATCAAGCACAGCTCGTACAACTGCTGCATTTCCATTAGCAGATGTGATATGCACCAAAGCCGTTGCGAGTAACACAGTGTTATTCTGATTCCAAGAAACACCTATCAAGGTAGTATCCTGGTGACACTCTGCAGAGTGGTTTTGCTTATTCATCGTCGTTTCAACAGAAGGGCACAAGGTAGGTCTATTTGACTGAGTCAATTTTTGTTGTGGTTGTGCGGAGCGGTTCTCAACAAAAAAATTTAATAGGCTATGGTGACGCCTATGACATACATTGCATGTGTGGACGGACTTACAGGTGACTAACTTATGTGTTCCAAAACAATTTTGACACAAGTTCTTATTTTTAACAAAAGCTTGTCTGTCTTGTACAGTAAGTGCGGAAAAATCTGCACATCTATATATGTTGTGTGAATTTGATGAACAGAAGATACAATGCTGAGTGTGAGTAGTGACCATTGCTATTTTGTGCGGTTTAAACTGGTTTTCATTCATTTTAAAGCCACTGATTTTTTGAGAGGTTTGAATAGAAGGTTCATTTTTTGAGATGATATTAGTTAAACCCGCTGCTTCTTTGCAAGAACATTCATTTTCTAAGAATGTAATTACTTCTGTTATGGTAGGAACATTTTGTAAATTATCTCGAGAACGTTCAAGTTTGGTCCTGAATTCCGTGTCAAATCTACGCAAAATATATGAGGTCAACAACAAACTTTCACTAGCAATATCATGTCCTAGTGCTTTGAGCGCTTGATAATTTTCATTGTAGGTCGACAGAAAATTCCTCATTTGTTTAACTGAAGGATTGTGCAATTGTGGTAACTCAAATATATATTGTTTACGTGAAGTGTTATCAACAATCTAGAATTTTGATATCTTTTTAGCAAAGTTTGCCAGGCTATGGCATAGTTTGTATTAGTGACAGGCAACGATTTAATTAAATTTAGCGGCTCATCAGTCAAACAAGAAAGCAAGTATGTAAATTTCTCCACATTAGAAATGGTTTCATTTTTGTGCACTGCATTTTCAAACAGACTGTGAAAGGCTACCCATTTCTCAGGTTGTCCAGAAAATGTTCCCAAGTTTAAGCGAGGTAAATTTACGGTGGGAGTGGGCGCAACTAGTTGTGGTGCACCAGTGTGAGACTGATCCAAGGTTTCCTGCGGTAGCGATGGTAGAAGAGGAGCACACGAACTTTGTATAGATATATTTAAGTCTGATATAGAATCTTGTTATCTTGAAATCTGTTCATTATCCAGATCTTCTGGTAAAGGTGTTGTACTAGATAGTTTATTTATAAGCCTTTCAAATTCAGCATATTTATTTTCTGCGGTGGAACTAAGCAAACTAACTTTTCGTGTTTGCTGTTCAGTTAAATTACCTATACCAATAACCTCAAGAGCAACAATTTGCTTGTTAATATTATGAAGCCTACTCTCAATCAGTTCACTTTGCTTCACAAAAGAAGAAAATCTCATTTTGGTAATTTATTAATACACTCGGTTTAAAAAACAGATTCAGATATAAATAACAAAAGAGATCTAAGTGAAAGTTGTAATTCACAATGTTCTTCCACTATTCAGTAATTTCCAGTCCAAATAATTTTAATTAATTAATTTATTTTTTTTTATCACTCTAAAATACCAATAGCGTAGATGACAGTAATAATGGTAATATGGTAATAAAGGAATATGGCTACTGTATTTTAGAAACTAATACAGAGGTCGGTTTTGAAGAAACACACTACACTTCAGAACTATCCTTGCTAGATAAAACATGAAATAACACACGCTGCACAATGAATCAATAAAACTATGCTTGCATGAAAAAACACGAAATAATCATAACAAAATGAAAAGAGCACTGAGTATTGGCA
This sequence comes from Magicicada septendecula, assembly GCA_034769895.1. Taxonomy (NCBI): domain Eukaryota; kingdom Metazoa; phylum Arthropoda; class Insecta; order Hemiptera; family Cicadidae; genus Magicicada; species Magicicada septendecula. Next base: position 129,013,784 of record CM068375.1, read on the forward strand.
ATACTTGCCAGTAGTAAATAATTGTTTTTTTTTTTTTTTTTATTTAAGCGTTACAATAATTCAATAAACATAATAATAAAGAGCGTAATAATTAATAAAAATCTTGCTTTTCAACGTGCTGGATTCTGAATGAAAGATGCTATCCGGGCTGGACGGACCAAAAATGTGGGGTTCTTTTTGATTTGCAGTGGACTGTATATTGTCAAACTAAATAGTTAAAAGGCTTTATTCCCATGTAATCAACAATGCATAAAAATCAAGCGTTTACTGACCTTGTCCTTGTGCGTTGTAAATGTCCTGTTGTAAGCAACACTTTGGTGATTTTCTAGGCAGTCCTAAACTTAACAATAATATCCTAACAAACGTTAAACACATAAATAAACACATGAAAAAAAGCACAAAGTAAAATAACAATAGCGTTGAATAGTCTTTCTATTCTTGCAGTATGCGTGTATAAACGAAAAAGACCTGAACTGCACGATATACCGTACACTACAGGAAAGAAAAACGCTCTAATTATGACTGCTGATTACAATGTGAATTGAACTTTGAAACAGGTAATGGGAGTGCACTCAATTAGAGATAATGAAGTAGAGATAGGGTGAGTTTAACTATTGTTATGAAACAAAATATCTGACATACCGGCCCCTTTGAACCAACTGGTTCAACAAGAAACATTAAAAGAACATAAGAACAAATTTGATCCTTTCGAAGAGTATAATAAAACTAAATTATAAGGGGCAGTAGCCAATTGACTGGTCGAGGATTTTAGTAAATGGGAAGACGGGATACCTTAACAGAAGGACGGGTCAAGGTTCCACCGGCAGTCTTCATGTTGACGACACGTACCACTCCATCATTCCCTGGAGATACGGAGATGACTCTCCCGAGCTTCCGCTTGAGGGGTGGCAGGTTTGTTTCATGAATAACGACTAAATCTCCTATTTTGAGATTTTCTTGAGGTCTGATCCATTTGGACCGTTCTTGAAGTGTGTGGAGGTACTCCATTTTCCATCTTTTCCAGAGATGTTGTGTGAAGGCTTGAACTAATTTCCAACGTTTTATGTGATTAAGTGGTGCATTGGTTAGTTGAGGTTCGATCAGGGCATTAAGAGGTCCTCCAGTTAGAAAATGTCCTGGTGTAAGAGGTTGAAGATCTGAAGGGTCATTCGAGAGAAGAGCTATCGGCCTCGAATTAAGGATAGCTTCAACACGCACAACTAAGGTGGTAAATTCTTCGTACGTTAAAATGTGTTCACCTATGACTCTGGTGAGATGATATTTTGCACCTTTAATGGCACGTTCCCAAAGTCCACCTTGGTGAGGTGCACGCGGAGGAATGAAATGGAATGTGATACTGTTGTTCGTAGCAAAATCTTGCATCTCTGGTTGCTTCATGAGATCTTGAAAACATCTTTTGAGCGAAGAAGCAGCTCCTATGAAATTAGTCCCACAATCAGAGTACTGGTCTGATACAAGACCTCTCCTAGAGATGAATCTCGTAAGGGCTGCAATGAAGGCGTCTGCAGTTAAATCAGTAACCACTTCCAAGTGTACAGCTTTTGTTGCAAAACAGATGAACAGGCAGAGGTACACCTTTATAGGCTGTATCCTGCGAATTGTAAAAAACTTGACCGTGTAAGGGCCAGCATAATCGACTCCAGAAGCGTTGAAACAACGAGTAGGGGTAACACGACCGGCTGGTAGATCACCCATGAGCGGAGACGTGTTTGTTGATTTTGTACGAAAACATCGTACGCATTTAAATATTCTTGAGCGTATAACACTGCGGGCGGAGAGGATCCAAAAGCGTTGAGATAGTGTTGCTTGGAGGAACTGGGGACCAGCGTGCAGGTACATGCCATGATAGTAATCGATGAGTAAATGAATAGTGACATGATTTTTTTGGCAGAAGAATAGGATGTTTGGCATTGTAAGTAAGCGCAGAGTTCTTCAGTCGACCTCCGACACGGACTATTCCTGCATCATCAATAAAGGGTGCTAGACGTTGGATGCGGTTTGAGCATGTCCTTTTCTTGGAGAGTAGATCTATGTCTTCTGCAAAGTGAAGTCTCTGAATGAGCCAGCAAATGCGGTTACAGGCGTTATTTAATTCAGTTACTGTAAATGATCCACTTATGGTGGTTTTAAATTTCAAACAGGTTATAAAGCGAAGGACATAAGCCATTACATGAAGAAGAGTCTTCCAAGAAGAAAACTTTGTAAGAAATGCAAATGTTGGGACTTCTTTTGTGGTCATCATAAGATTAAGCACATTTGGTTTCATTTCAGGAATAGACTCCTCCGAAATTGGATGAAGGATAGATTGTGGCCAGGTCTGCGTTGATTTAGCGAGCCATGGTGGTCCTAGCCACCACTGACTATGTTTCATCAGAACCGTGGGTGTCAAGCCTCGAGAAGCACAATCAGCAGGATTGTCAACAGTTGAAACATATTTCCAGACGTGCGGTGAAACTAAGTCTTGTATTTGTGCCACACGATTAGCAACATACACCTTGAGATGAAAAGATAGAGTGCGTATCCAAGATAGAACTACTGTAGAGTCGCACCATGCTGAAATGTTGTCAATCTTGTGATGTTGTGAGAGCTGTTCTGTACAGTAATGTAGCAATTTGGCTAACATGTGCGCACCACAAAGTTCCAAGCGGGGAATAGTCACACGCTTCAGTGGAGCTACTCTTGATTTTGCGATCAGCAGTCGTATGTTGACATCTCCTTCTGCGTCTTCTGTGCGCAGGAAGACACAAGCTGCATATCCGGATTCACTTCCATCTGAAAATCCATGAAGCTGGATATTGACTGCAGTTGCTAAGGATATGAAACGTGGTATCCTTAGCTTTTCTATTTCTGGAAGTTCTTTCACGAATCGTGACCACTTCTCGGAAATATGATCAGGTAATGGAGAATCCCAATCTAAGCCTAAGGTCCATACATGCTGCATTAAGACTTTAGACCAAAAAACTATTGGGGATATCCAACCACAAGGGTCATAAATCTGAGCAATTGATGAAAGTAAAGTTCTTTTTGTGTAATTACTTGAAGGTGTATGCATCACATATGAAAAGACATCAATATCTGGGATCCATTTTAGCCCTAATACACTTGAAAATGGCTGTTCCGACGTGCGTAACATGAGGGGTGTCTCATGATTATCTTGCATGACATTTTCTAATAGTTTAGGATGGTTTGAAGACCACTTGCTCAGTTCGAATCCACCCTTTTTCAAAAGTAAAACAACATCCTCTTGAAGGTGGAGAGCTTCTTCCAGAGAATTGCTCCCTAATAGAGCATCATCAACATATATTTGCTGTTGGAGTGCTTCAGCAGCAAGTGGATGATTTTTTCCTTCGTCCATAATGAGCTGTTGTACTACTCTATTAGCAAGGTAAGGCGAGGAGTCATACCATAAGTGACAGTAGTCATTTGGTAGACCTTTAGCGGGACTGAAGTGTCTTCTCTCCAGTATATTAACTGAAAGATCTGATCATCTTCATGGATGGATATCTGCCTAAACATTTGTTTGATATCACAAGAGAAAACAAATTTATGTTGACGAAAGCGAAGAATTATATCAGTAATGTCATTGTGCAACTTTGGACCCTGATGTAGAATGTGGTTCAGTGAGACGCCTGAAGAAGATGGTGCTGATGCATTGAAAACAACACGGATTTTCCTGTCTTTAAAAACGCCATTATGTGGCAAAAAGTAATGCGGCTTGTTCAGAGACGGCACAGATGTGCACAGTTTCATTTGCCCACATGCTAAGTAGTCATTCATAAAATTGACATACTTCTGTTTAAACTCAGGTTGAGATTCAAATTTGCGTTCCAGTGTATTAAACAGGCGTTTTGCCAAAGTTGTAGAGTCACCTAGTTGAACAGGGTATCCGCTGAAAGGCAAGTGACAAACATATCTGCCGGAGGCATCTCTCTTATGAGTAGAGACGAAGTGAGCTTCACATTTTTCATCTTGTGGAGCGAGTTTTGTAGTGTGAGGTGGTTCCTCTATGGACCAAAAACGTTGCAATGTTGCGTGCAGATCACGATCATTCGTCGATAAAAGAGTCACTAAGCCTGAGTAAGGCTTAGACTTAAGTGAAACAGGTGTCGGACCAAGCACAACATAGCCAAAGATTGTATTGACAGCGTATGGCATATTCTTGCCGAGATTGATAAAGGTACCATTAAGAGCCAATGCAAATAAATCTGCTCCAATCAGAAGGTCAACTGGACCCGGAACATCAAAAGTTGGATCCGCTAGCATATAACCTTTGAGTCGCTCTTTAATTTCTGGTGGGAGCTGAACACGAGGCAGATTGCATGATATTTTATTAAGAATCATGACTGGGTGAGATTTTGCTAAAATATTCCCACTGAGCGAAGACAATGTCACAAAGGTAAGTCCCTTCGTTTTCACTGGGGCTGTAGAGATGCCACTAAGTTCTGGAACATCTGTTTGAGAGCGGTACAAACACAACGTCTTGGCACAACTTTCTGAAATAATTGTTGTTTGGGATGCACTATCAAGCACAGCTCGTACAACTGCTGCATTTCCATTAGCAGATGTGATATGCACCAAAGCCGTTGCGAGTAACACAGTGTTATTCTGATTCCAAGAAACACCTATCAAGGTAGTATCCTGGTGACACTCTGCAGAGTGGTTTTGCTTATTCATCGTCGTTTCAACAGAAGGGCACAAGGTAGGTCTATTTGACTGAGTCAATTTTTGTTGTGGTTGTGCGGAGCGGTTCTCAACAAAAAAATTTAATAGGCTATGGTGACGCCTATGACATACATTGCATGTGTGGACGGACTTACAGGTGACTAACTTATGTGTTCCAAAACAATTTTGACACAAGTTCTTATTTTTAACAAAAGCTTGTCTGTCTTGTACAGTAAGTGCGGAAAAATCTGCACATCTATATATGTTGTGTGAATTTGATGAACAGAAGATACAATGCTGAGTGTGAGTAGTGACCATCGCTATTTTGTGCGGTTTAAACTGGTTTTCATTCATTTTAAAGCCACTGATTTTTTGAGAGGTTTGAATAGAAGGTTCATTTTTTGAGATGATATTAGTTAAACCCGCTGCTTCTTTGCAAGAACATTCATTTTCTAAGAATGTAATTACTTCTGTTATGGAAGGAACATTTTGTAAATTATCTCGAGAACGTTCAAGTTTGGTCCTGAATTCCGTGTCAAATCTACGCAAAATATATGAGGTCAACAACAAACTTTCACTAGCAATATCATGTCCTAGTGCTTTGAGCGCTTGATAATTTTCATTGTAGGTCGACAGAAAATTCCTCATTTGTTTAACTGAAGGATTGTGCAATTGTGGTAACTCAAATATATATTGTTTACGTGAAGTGTTATCAACAATCTAGAATTTTGATATCTTTTTAGCAAAGTTTGCCAGGCTATGGCATAGTTTGTATTAGTGACAGGCAACGATTTAATTAAATTTAGCGGCTCATCAGTCAAACAAGAAAGCAAGAATGTAAATTTCTCCACATTAGAAATGGTTTCATTTTTGTGCACTGCATTTTCAAACAGACTGTGAAAGGCTACCCATTTCTCAGGTTGTCCAGAAAATGTTCCCAAGTTTAAGCGAGGTAAATTTACGGTGGGAGTGGGCGCAACTAGTTGTGGTGCACCAGTGTGAGACTGATCCAAGGTTTCCTGCGGTAGCGATGGTAGAAGAGGAGCACACGAACTTTGTATAGATATATTTAAGTCTGATATAGAATCTTGTTATCTTGAAATCTGTTCATTATCCAGATCTTCTGGTAAAGGTGTTGTACTAAATAGTTTATTTATAAGCCTTTCAAATTCAGCATAGTTATTTTCTGCGGTGGAACTAAGCAAACTAACTTTTCGTGTTTGCTGTTCAGTTAAATTACCTATACCAATAACCTCAAGAGCAACAATTTGCTTGTTAATATTATGAAGCCTACTCTCAATCAGTTCACTTTGCTTCACAAAAGAAGGAAAATCTCATTTTGGTAATTTATTAATACACTCGGTTTAAAAAACAGATTCAGATATAAATAACAAAAGAGATCTAAGTGAAAGTTGTAATTCACAATGTTCTTCCACTATTCAGTAATTTCCAGTCCAAATAATTTTAATTAATTAATTTATTTTTTTTTATCACTCTAAAATACCAATAGCGTAGATGACAGTAATAATGGTAATATGGTAATAAAGGAATATGGCTACTGTATTTTAGAAACTAATACAGAGGTCGGTTTTGAAGAAACACACTACACTTCAGAACTATCCTTGCTAGATAAAACATGAAATAACACACGCTGCACAATGAATCAATAAAACTATGCTTGCATGAAAAAACACGAAATAATCATAACAAAATGAAAAGAGCACTGAGTATTGGCAATACTTGCCAGTAGTAAATAATTGTTTTTTTTTTTTTTTATTTAAGCGTTACAATAATTCAATAAACATAATAATAAAGAGCGTAATAATTAATAAAAATCTTGCTTTACAACGTGCTGGATTCTGAATGAAAGATGCTATCCGGGCTGGACGGACCAAAAATGTGGGGTTCTTTTTGATTTGCAGTGGACTGTATATTGTCAAACTAAATAGTTAAAAGGCTTTATTCCCATGTAATCAACAATGCATAAAAATTAAGCGTTTACTGACCTTGTCCTTGTGCGTTGTAAATGTCCTGTTGTAAGCAACACTTTGGTGATTTTCTAGGCAGTCCTAAACTTAACAATAATATCCTAACAAACGTTAAACACATAAATAAACACATGAAAAAAAGCACAAAGTAAAATAACAATAGCGTTGAATAGTCTTTCTATTCTTGCAGTATGCGTGTATAAACGAAAAAGAACTGAACTGCACGATATACCGTACACTACAGGAAAGAAAAACGCTCTAATTATGACTGCTGATTACAATGTGAATTGAACTTTGAAACAGGTAATGGGAGTGCACTCAATTAGAGATAATGAAGTAGAGATAGGGTGAGTTTAACTATTGTTATGAAACAAAATATCTGACATACCGGCCCCTTTGAACCAAGTGGTTCAACAAGAAACATTAAAAGAACTTAAGAACAAATTTGATCCTTTGGAAGAGTATAATAAAACTAAATTATAAGGGGCAGTAGCCAATTGACTGGTCGAGGATTTTAGTAAATGGGAAGACGGGATACCTTAACAGAAGGACGGGTCAAGGTTCCACCGGCAGTCTTCATGTTGACGACACGTACCACTCCATCATTCCCTGGAGATACGGAGATGACTCTCCCGAGCTTCCGCTTGAGGGGTGGCAGGTTTGTTTCATGAATAACGACTAAATCTCCTATTTTGAGATTTTCTTGAGGTCTGATCCATTTGGACCGTTCTTGAAGTGTGTGGAGGTACTCCATTTTCCATCTTTTCCAGAGATGTTGTGTGAAGTCTTGAACTAATTTCCAGCGTTTTATGTGATTAAGTGGTGCATTGGTTAGTTGAGGTTCGATCAGGGCATTAAGAGGTCCTCCAGTTAGAAAATGTCCTGGTGTAAGAGGTTGAAGATCTGAAGGGTCATTCGAGAGAGGAGCTATCGGCCTCGAATTAAGGATAGCTTCAACACGCACAACTAAGGTGGTAAATTCTTCGTACGTTAAAATGTGTTCACCTATGACTCTGGTGAGATGATATTTTGCACCTTTAATGGCACGTTCCCAAAGTCCACCTTGGTGAGGTGCACGCGGAGGAATGAAATGGAATGTGATACTGTTGTTCGTAGCAAAATCTTGCATCTCTGGTTGCTTCATGAGATCTTGAAAACATCTTTTGAGCGAAGAAGCAGCTCCTATGAAATTAGTCCCACAATCAGAGTACTGGTCTGATACAAGACCTCTCCTAGAGATGAATCTCGTAAGGGCTGCAATGAAGGCGTCTGTAGTTAAATCAGTAACCACTTCCAAGTGTACAGCTTTTGTTGCAAAACAGATGAACAGGCAGAGGTACACCTTTATAGGCTGTATCCTGCGAATTGTAAAAAACTTGACCGTGTAAGGGCCAGCATAATCGACTCCAGAAGCGTTGAAACAACGAGTAGGGGTAACACGACCAGCTGGTAGATCACCCATGAGCGGAGACGTGTTTGTTGATTTTGTACGAAAACATCGTACGCATTTAAATATTCTTGAGCGTATAACACTGCGGGCGGAGAGGATCCAAAAGCGTTGAGATAGTGTTGCTTGGAGGAACTGGGGACCAGCGTGCAGGTACATGCCATGATAGTAATCGATGAGTAAATGAATAGTGACATGATTTTTTTGGCAGAAGAATAGGATGCTTGGCATTGTAAGTAAGCGCAGAGTTCTTCAGTCGACCTCCGACACGGACTATTCCTGCATCATCAATAAAGGGTGCTAGACGTTGGATGCGGTTTGAGCATGTCCTTTTCTTGGAGAGTAGATCTATGTCTTCTGCAAAGTGAAGTCTCTGAATGAGCCAGCAAATGCGGTTACAGGCGTTATTTAATTCAGTTACTGTAAATGATCCACTTATGGTGGTTTTAAATTTCAAACAGGTTATAAAGCGAAGGACATAAGCCATTACATGAAGAAGAGTCTTCCAAGAAGAAAACTTTGTAAGAAATGCAAATGTTGGGACTTCTTTTGTGGTCATCATAAGATTAAGCACATTTGGTTTCATTTCAGGAATAGACTCCTCCGAAATTGGATGAAGGATAGATTGTGGCCAGGTCTGCGTTGATTTAGCGAGCCATGGTGGTCCTAGCCACCACTGACTATGTTTCATCAGAACCGTGGGTGTCAAGCCTCGAGAAGCACAATCAGCAGGATTGTCAACAGTTGAAACATATTTCCAGACGTGCGGTGAAACTAAGTCTTGTATTTGTGCCACACGATTAGCAACATACACCTTGAGATGAAAAGATAGAGTGCGTATCCAAGATAGAACTACTGTAGAGTCGCACCATGCTGAAATGTTGTCAATCTTGTGATGTTGTGAGAGCTGTTCTGTACAGTAATGTAGCAATTTGGCTAACATGTGCGCACCACAAAGTTCCAAGCGGGGAATAGTCACACGCTTCAGTGGAGCTACTCTTGATTTTGCGATCAGCAGTCGTATGTTGACATCTCCTTCTGCGTCTTCTGTGCGCAGGAAGACACAAGCTGCATATCCGGATTCACTTCCATCTGAAAATCCATGAAGCTGGATATTGACTGCAGTTGCTAAGGATATGAAACGTGGTATCCTTAGCTTTTCTATTTCTGGAAGTTCTTTCACGAATCGTGACCACTTCTCGGAAATATGATCAGGTAATGGAGAATCCCAATCTAAGCCTAAGGTCCATACATTCTGCATTAAGACTTTAGACCAAAAAACTATTGGGGATATCCAACCACAAGGGTCATAAATCTGAGCAATTGATGAAAGTAAAGTTCTTTTTGTGTAATTACTTGAAGGTGTATGCATCACATATGAAAAGACATCAATATCAGGATCCATTTTAGCCCTAATACACTTGAAAATGGCTGTTCCGACGTGCGTAACATGAGGGGTGTCTCATGATTATCTTGCATGACATTTTCTAACAGTTTAGGATGGTTTGAAGACCACTTGCTCAGTTCGAATCCACCCTTTTACAAAAGTAAAACAACATCCTCTTGAAGGTGGAGAGCTTCTTCCAGAGAATTGCTCCCTAATAGAGCATCATCAATATATATTTGCTGTTGGAGTGCTTCAGCAGCAAGTGGATGATTTTCTCCTTCGTCCATAATGAGCTGTTGTACTACTCTATTAGCAAGGTAAGGCGAGGACGTCATACCATAAGTGACAGTAGTCAATTGGTAGACCTTTAGCGGGACTGAAGTGTCTTCTCTCCCGTATATTAACTGAAAGATCTGATCATCTTCATGGATGGATATCTGCCTAAACATTTGTTTGATATCACAAGAGAAAACAAATTTATGTTGACGAAAGCGAAGAATTATATCAGTAATGTCATTGTGCAACTTTGGACCCTGATGTAGAATGTGGTTCAGTGAGACACCTGAAGAAGATGGTGCTGATGCATTGAAAACAACACGGATTTTCCTATCTTTAAAAACGCCATTATGTGGCAAAAAGTAATGCGGCTTGTTCAGAGACGGCATAGATGTGCACAGTTTCATTTGCCCACATGCTAAGTAGTCATTCATAAAATTGACATACTTCTGTTTAAACTCAGGTTGAGATTCAAATTTGCGTTCCAGTGTATTAAACAGGCGTTTTGCCAAAGTTGTAGAGTCACCTAGTTGAACAGGGTATCCGCTGAAAGGCAAGTGACAAACATATCTGCCGGAGGCATCTCTCTTATGAGTAGAGACGAAGTGAGCTTCACATTTTTCATCTTGTGGAGCGAGTTTTGTAGTGTGAGGTGGTTCCTCTATGGACCAAAAACGTTGCAATGTTGCGTGCAGATCACGATCATTCGTCGATAAAAGAGTCACTAAGCCTGAGTAAGGCTTAGACTTAAGTGAAACAGGTGTCGGACCAAGCACAACATAGCCAAAGATTGTATTGACAGCGTATGGCATATTCTTGCCGAGATTGATAAAGGTACCATTAAGAGCCAATGCAAATAAATCTGCTCCAATCAGAAGGTCAACTGGACCCGGAACATCAAAAGTTGGATCCGCTAGCATATAACCTTTGAGTCGCTCTTTAATTTCTGGTGGGAGCTGAACACGAGGCAGATTGCATGATATTTTATTAAGAATCATGACTGGGTGAGATTTTGCTAAAATATTCCCACTGAGCGAAGACAATGTCACAAAGGTAAGTCCCTTCGTTTTCACTGGGGCTGTAGAGATGCCACTAAGTTCTGGAACATCTGTTTGAGAGCGGTACAAACACAACGTCTTGGCACAACTTTCTGAAATAATTGTTGTTTGGGATGCACTATCAAGCACAGCTCGTACAACTGCTGCATTTCCATTAGCAGATGTGATATGCACCAAAGCCGTTGCGAGTAACACAGTGTTATTCTGATTCCAAGAAACACCTATCAAGGTAGTATCCTGGTGACACTCTGCAGAGTGGTTTTGCTTATTCATCGTCGTTTCAACAGAAGGGCACAAGGTAGGTCTATTTGACTGAGTCAATTTTTGTTGTGGTTGTGCGGAGCGGTTCTCAACAAAAAAATTTAATAGGCTATGGTGACGCCTATGACATACATTGCATGTGTGGACGGACTTACAGGTGACTAACTTATGTGTTCCAAAACAATTTTGACACAAGTTCTTATTTTTAACAAAAGCTTGTCTGTCTTGTACAGTAAGTGCGGAAAAATCTGCACATCTATATATGTTGTGTGAATTTGATGAACAGAAGATACAATGCTGAGTGTGAGTAGTGACCATCGCTATTTTGTGCGGTTTAAACTGGTTTTCATTCATTTTAAAGCCACTGATTTTTTGAGAGGTTTGAATAGAAGGTTCATTTTTTGAGATGATATTAGTTAAACCCGCTGCTTCTTTGCAAGAACATTCATTTTCTAAGAATGTAATTACTTCTGTTATGGAAGGAACATTTTGTAAATTATCTCGAGAACGTTCAAGTTTGGTCCTGAATTCCGTGTAAATCTACGCAAAATATATGAGGTCAACAACAAACTTTCACTAGCAATATCATGTCCTAGTGCTTTGAGCGCTTGATAATTTTCATTGTAGGTCGACAGAAAATTCCTCATTTGTTTAACTGAAGGATTGTGCAATTGTGGTAACTCAAATATATATTGTTTACGTGAAGTGTTATCAACAATCTAGAATTTTGATATCTTTTTAGCAAAGTTTGCCAGGCTATGGCATAGTTTGTATTAGTGACAGGCAACGATTTAATTAAATTTAGCGGCTCATCAGTCAAACAAGAAAGCAAGAATGTAAATTTCTCCACATTAGAAATGGTTTCATTTTTGTGCACTGCATTTTCAAACAGACTGTGAAAGGCTACCCATTTCTCAGGTTGTCCAGAAAATGTTCCCAAGTTTAAGCGAGGTAAATTTACGGTGGGAGTGGGCGCAACTAGTTGTGGTGCACCAGTGTGAGACTGATCCAAGGTTTCCTGCGGTAGCGATGGTAGAAGAGGAGCACACGAACTTTGTATAGATATATTTAAGTCTGATATAGAATCTTGTTATCTTGAAATCTGTTCATTATCCAGATCTTCTGGTAAAGGTGTTGTACTAAATAGTTTATTTATAAGCCTTTCAAATTCAGCATAGTTATTTTCTGCGGTGGAACTAAGCAAACTAACTTTTCGTGTTTGCTGTTCAGTTAAATTACCTATACCAATAACCTCAAGAGCAACAATTTGCTTGTTAATATTATGAAGCCTACTCTCAATCAGTTCACTTTGCTTCACAAAAGAAGGAAAATCTCATTTTGGTAATTTATTAATACACTCGGTTTAAAAAACAGATTCAGATATAAATAACAAAAGAGATCTAAGTGAAAGTTGTAATTCACAATGTTCTTCCACTATTCAGTAATTTCCAGTCCAAATAATTTTAATTAATTAATTTATTTTTTTTTATCACTCTAAAATACCAATAGCGTAGATGACAGTAATAATGGTAATATGGTAATAAAGGAATATGGCTACTGTATTTTAGAAACTAATACAGAGGTCGGTTTTGAAGAAACACACTACACTTCAGAACTATCCTTGCTAGATAAAACATGAAATAACACACGCTGCACAATGAATCAATAAAACTATGCTTGCATGAAAAAACACGAAATAATCATAACAAAATGAAAAGAGCACTGAGTATTGGCAATACTTGCCAGTAGTAAATAATTGTTTTTTTTTTTTTTATTTAAGCGTTACAATAATTCAATAAACATAATAATAAAGAGCGTAATAATTAATAAAAATCTTGCTTTACAACGTGCTGGATTCTGAATGAAAGATGCTATCCGGGCTGGACGGACCAAAAATGTGGGGTTCTTTTTGATTTGCAGTGGACTGTATATTGTCAAACTAAATAGTTAAAAGGCTTTATTCCCATGTAATCAACAATGCATAAAAATTAAGCGTTTACTGACCTTGTCCTTGTGCGTTGTAAATGTCCTGTTGTAAGCAACACTTTGGTGATTTTCTAGGCAGTCCTAAACTTAACAATAATATCCTAACAAACGTTAAACACATAAATAAACACATGAAAAAAAGCACAAAGTAAAATAACAATAGCGTTGAATAGTCTTTCTATTCTTGCAGTATGCGTGTATAAACGAAAAAGAACTGAACTGCACGATATACCGTACACTACAGGAAAGAAAAACGCTCTAATTATGACTGCTGATTACAATGTGAATTGAACTTTGAAACAGGTAATGGGAGTGCACTCAATTAGAGATAATGAAGTAGAGATAGGGTGAGTTTAACTATTGTTATGAAACAAAATATCTGACATACCGGCCCCTTTGAACCAAGTGGTTCAACAAGAAACATTAAAAGAACTTAAGAACAAATTTGATCCTTTGGAAGAGTATAATAAAACTAAATTATAAGGGGCAGTAGCCAATTGACTGGTCGAGGATTTTAGTAAATGGGAAGACGGGATACCTTAACAGAAGGACGGGTCAAGGTTCCACCGGCAGTCTTCATGTTGACGACACGTACCACTCCATCATTCCCTGGAGATACGGAGATGACTCTCCCGAGCTTCCGCTTGAGGGGTGGCAGGTTTGTTTCATGAATAACGACTAAATCTCCTATTTTGAGATTTTCTTGAGGTCTGATCCATTTGGACCGTTCTTGAAGTGTGTGGAGGTACTCCATTTTCCATCTTTTCCAGAGATGTTGTGTGAAGTCTTGAACTAATTTCCAGCGTTTTATGTGATTAAGTGGTGCATTGGTTAGTTGAGGTTCGATCAGGGCATTAAGAGGTCCTCCAGTTAGAAAATGTCCTGGTGTAAGAGGTTGAAGATCTGAAGGGTCATTCGAGAGAGGAGCTATCGGCCTCGAATTAAGGATAGCTTCAACACGCACAACTAAGGTGGTAAATTCTTCGTACGTTAAAATGTGTTCACCTATGACTCTGGTGAGATGATATTTTGCACCTTTAATGGCACGTTCCCAAAGTCCACCTTGGTGAGGTGCACGCGGAGGAATGAAATGGAATGTGATACTGTTGTTCGTAGCAAAATCTTGCATCTCTGGTTGCTTCATGAGATCTTGAAAACATCTTTTGAGCGAAGAAGCAGCTCCTATGAAATTAGTCCCACAATCAGAGTACTGGTCTGATACAAGACCTCTCCTAGAGATGAATCTCGTAAGGGCTGCAATGAAGGCGTCTGTAGTTAAATCAGTAACCACTTCCAAGTGTACAGCTTTTGTTGCAAAACAGATGAACAGGCAGAGGTACACCTTTATAGGCTGTATCCTGCGAATTGTAAAAAACTTGACCGTGTAAGGGCCAGCATAATCGACTCCAGAAGCGTTGAAACAACGAGTAGGGGTAACACGACCAGCTGGTAGATCACCCATGAGCGGAGACGTGTTTGTTGATTTTGTACGAAAACATCGTACGCATTTAAATATTCTTGAGCGTATAACACTGCGGGCGGAGAGGATCCAAAAGCGTTGAGATAGTGTTGCTTGGAGGAACTGGGGACCAGCGTGCAGGTACATGCCATGATAGTAATCGATGAGTAAATGAATAGTGACATGATTTTTTTGGCAGAAGAATAGGATGCTTGGCATTGTAAGTAAGCGCAGAGTTCTTCAGTCGACCTCCGACACGGACTATTCCTGCATCATCAATAAAGGGTGCTAGACGTTGGATGCGGTTTGAGCATGTCCTTTTCTTGGAGAGTAGATCTATGTCTTCTGCAAAGTGAAGTCTCTGAATGAGCCAGCAAATGCGGTTACAGGCGTTATTTAATTCAGTTACTGTAAATGATCCACTTATGGTGGTTTTAAATTTCAAACAGGTTATAAAGCGAAGGACATAAGCCATTACATGAAGAAGAGTCTTCCAAGAAGAAAACTTTGTAAGAAATGCAAATGTTGGACTTCTTTTGTGGTCATCATAAGATTAAGCACATTTGGTTTCATTTCAGGAATAGACTCCTCCGAAATTGGATGAAGGATAGATTGTGGCCAGGTCTGCGTTGATTTAGCGAGCCATGGTGGTCCTAGCCACCACTGACTATGTTTCATCAGAACCGTGGGTGTCAAGCCTCGAGAAGCACAATCAGCAGGATTGTCAACAGTTGAAACATATTTCCAGACGTGCGGTGAAACTAAGTCTTGTATTTGTGCCACACGATTAGCAACATACACCTTGAGATGAAAAGATAGAGTGCGTATCCAAGATAGAACTACTGTAGAGTCGCACCATGCTGAAATGTTGTCAATCTTGTGATGTTGTGAGAGCTGTTCTGTACAGTAATGTAGCAATTTGGCTAACATGTGCGCACCACAAAGTTCCAAGCGGGGAATAGTCACACGCTTCAGTGGAGCTACTCTTGATTTTGCGATCAGCAGTCGTATGTTGACATCTCCTTCTGCGTCTTCTGTGCGCAGGAAGACACAAGCTGCATATCCGGATTCACTTCCATCTGAAAATCCATGAAGCTGGATATTGACTGCAGTTGCTAAGGATATGAAACGTGGTATCCTTAGCTTTTCTATTTCTGGAAGTTCTTTCACGAATCGTGACCACTTCTCGGAAATATGATCAGGTAATGGAGAATCCCAATCTAAGCCTAAGGTCCATACATGCTGCATTAAGACTTTAGACCAAAAAACTATTGGGGATATCCAACCACAAGGGTCATAAATCTGAGCAATTGATGAAAGTAAAGTTCTTTTTGTGTAATTACTTGAAGGTGTATGCATCACATATGAAAAGACATCAATATCTGGGATCCATTTTAGCCCTAATACACTTGAAAATGGCTGTTCCGACGTGCGTAACATGAGGGGTGTCTCATGATTATCTTGCATGACATTTTCTAATAGTTTAGGATGGTTTGAAGACCACTTGCTCAGTTCGAATCCACCCTTTTTCAAAAGTAAAACAACATCCTCTTGAAGGTGGAGAGCTTCTTCCAGAGAATTGCTCCCTAATAGAGCATCATCAACATATATTTGCTGTTGGAGTGCTTCAGCAGCAAGTGGATGATTTTTTCCTTCGTCCATAATGAGCTGTTGTACTACTCTATTAGCAAGGTAAGGCGGGGAGTCATACCATAAGTGACAGTAGTCATTTGGTAGACCTTTAGCGGGACTGAAGTGTCTTCTCTCTAGTATATTAACTGAAAGATCTGATCATCTTCATGGATGGATATCTGCCTAAACATTTGTTTGATATCACAAGAGAAAACAAATTTATGTTGACGAAAGCGAAGAATTATATCAGTAATGTCATTGTGCAACTTTGGACCCTGATGTAGAATGTGGTTCAGTGAGACGCCTGAAGAAGATGGTGCTGATGCATTGAAAACAACACGGATTTTCCTGTCTTTAAAAACGCCATTATGTGGCAAAAAGTAATGCGGCTTGTTCAGAGACGGCACAGATGTGCACAGTTTCATTTGCCCACATGCTAAGTAGTCATTCATAAAATTGACATACTTCTGTTTAAACTCAGGTTGAGATTCAAATTTGCGTTCCAGTGTATTAAACAGGCGTTTTGCCAAAGTTGTAGAGTCACCTAGTTGAACAGGGTTTCCGCTGAAAGGCAAGTGACAAACATATCTGCCGGAGGCATCTCTCTTATGAGTAGAGACGAAGTGAGCTTCACATTTTTCATCTTGTGGAGCGAGTTTTGTAGTGTGAGGTGGTTCCTCTATGGACCAAAAACGTTGCAATGTTTCGTGCGGATCACGATCATTCGTCGATAAAAGAGTCACTAAGCCTGAGTAAGGCTTAGACTTAAGTGAAACAGGTGTCGGACCAAGCACAACATAGCCAAAGATTGTATTAACAGCGTACGGCATATTCTTGCCGAGATTGATAAAGGTACCATTAAGAGTCAATGCAAATAAATCTGCTCCAATCAGAAGGTCAACTGGACCCGGAACATCAAAAGTTGGATCCGCTAGCATATAACCTTTGAGTCGCTCTTTAATTTCTGGTGGGAGCTGAACACGAGGCAGATTGCATGATATTTTATTAAGAATCATGACTGGGTGAGATTTTGCTAAAATATTCCCACTGAGCGAAGACAATGTCACAAAGGTAAGTCCCTTCGTTTTCACTGGGGCTGTAAAGATGCCACTAAGTTCTGGAACATCTGTTTGAGAGCGGTACAAACACAACGTCTTGGCACAACTTTCTGAAATAATTGTTGTTTGGGATGCACTATCAAGCACAGCTCGTACAACTGCTGCATTTCCATTAGCAGATGTGATATGCACCAAAGCCGTTGCGAGTAACACAGTGTTATTCTGATTCCAAGAAACACCTATCAAGGTAGTATCCTGGTGACACTCTGCAGAGTGGTTTTGCTTATTCATCGTCGTTTCAACAGAAGGGCACAAGGTAGGTCTATTTGACTGAGTCAATTTTTGTTGTGGTTGTGCGGAGCGGTTCTCAACAAAAAAATTTAATAGGCTATGGTGACGCCTATGACATACATTGCATGTGTGGACGGACTTACAGGTGACTAACTTATGTGTTCCAAAACAATTTTGACACAAGTTCTTATTTTTAACAAAAGCTTGTCTGTCTTGTACAGTAAGTGCGGAAAAATCTGCACATCTATATATGTTGTGTGAATTTGATGAACAGAAGATACAATGCTGAGTGTGAGTAGTGACCATTGCTATTTTGTGCGGTTTAAACTGGTTTTCATTCATTTTAAAGCCACTGATTTTTTGAGAGGTTTGAATAGAAGGTTCATTTTTTGAGATGATATTAGTTAAACCCGCTGCTTCTTTGCAAGAACATTCATTTTCTAAGAATGTAATTACTTCTGTTATGGTAGGAACATTTTGTAAATTATCTCGAGAACGTTCAAGTTTGGTCCTGAATTCCGTGTCAAATCTACGCAAAATATATGAGGTCAACAACAAACTTTCACTAGCAATATCATGTCCTAGTGCTTTGAGCGCTTGATAATTTTCATTGTAGGTCGACAGAAAATTCCTCATTTGTTTAACTGAAGGATTGTGCAATTGTGGTAACTCAAATATATATTGTTTACGTGAAGTGTTATCAACAATCTAGAATTTTGATATCTTTTTAGCAAAGTTTGCCAGGCTATGGCATAGTTTGTATTAGTGACAGGCAACGATTTAATTAAATTTAGCGGCTCATCAGTCAAACAAGAAAGCAAGTATGTAAATTTCTCCACATTAGAAATGGTTTCATTTTTGTGCACTGCATTTTCAAACAGACTGTGAAAGGCTACCCATTTCTCAGGTTGTCCAGAAAATGTTCCCAAGTTTAAGCGAGGTAAATTTACGGTGGGAGTGGGCGCAACTAGTTGTGGTGCACCAGTGTGAGACTGATCCAAGGTTTCCTGCGGTAGCGATGGTAGAAGAGGAGCACACGAACTTTGTATAGATATATTTAAGTCTGATATAGAATCTTGTTATCTTGAAATCTGTTCATTATCCAGATCTTCTGGTAAAGGTGTTGTACTAGATAGTTTATTTATAAGCCTTTCAAATTCAGCATATTTATTTTCTGCGGTGGAACTAAGCAAACTAACTTTTCGTGTTTGCTGTTCAGTTAAATTACCTATACCAATAACCTCAAGAGCAACAATTTGCTTGTTAATATTATGAAGCCTACTCTCAATCAGTTCACTTTGCTTCACAAAAGAAGAAAATCTCATTTTGGTAATTTATTAATACACTCGGTTTAAAAAACAGATTCAGATATAAATAACAAAAGAGATCTAAGTGAAAGTTGTAATTCACAATGTTCTTCCACTATTCAGTAATTTCCAGTCCAAATAATTTTAATTAATTAATTTATTTTTTTTTATCACTCTAAAATACCAATAGCGTAGATGACAGTAATAATGGTAATATGGTAATAAAGGAATATGGCTACTGTATTTTAGAAACTAATACAGAGGTCGGTTTTGAAGAAACACACTACACTTCAGAACTATCCTTGCTAGATAAAACATGAAATAACACACGCTGCACAATGAATCAATAAAACTATGCTTGCATGAAAAAACACGAAATAATCATAACAAAATGAAAAGAGCACTGAGTATTGGCAATACTTGCCAGTAGTAAATAATTGTTTTTTTTTTTTTTTTTATTTAAGCGTTACAATAATTCAATAAACATAATAATAAAGAGCGTAATAATTAATAAAAATCTTGCTTTTCAACGTGCTGGATTCTGAATGAAAGATGCTATCCGGGCTGGACGGACCAAAAATGTGGGGTTCTTTTTGATTTGCAGTGGACTGTATATTGTCAAACTAAATAGTTAAAAGGCTTTATTCCCATGTAATCAACAATGCATAAAAATCAAGCGTTTACTGACCTTGTCCTTGTGCGTTGTAAATGTCCTGTTGTAAGCAACACTTTGGTGATTTTCTAGGCAGTCCTAAACTTAACAATAATATCCTAACAAACGTTAAACACATAAATAAACACATGAAAAAAAGCACAAAGTAAAATAACAATAGCGTTGAATAGTCTTTCTATTCTTGCAGTATGCGTGTATAAACGAAAAAGACCTGAACTGCACGATATACCGTACACTACAGGAAAGAAAAACGCTCTAATTATGACTGCTGATTACAATGTGAATTGAACTTTGAAACAGGTAATGGGAGTGCACTCAATTAGAGATAATGAAGTAGAGATAGGGTGAGTTTAACTATTGTTATGAAACAAAATATCTGACATACCGGCCCCTTTGAACCAACTGGTTCAACAAGAAACATTAAAAGAACATAAGAACAAATTTGATCCTTTCGAAGAGTATAATAAAACTAAATTATAAGGGGCAGTAGCCAATTGACTGGTCGAGGATTTTAGTAAATGGGAAGACGGGATACCTTAACAGAAGGACGGGTCAAGGTTCCACCGGCAGTCTTCATGTTGACGACACGTACCACTCCATCATTCCCTGGAGATACGGAGATGACTCTCCCGAGCTTCCGCTTGAGGGGTGGCAGGTTTGTTTCATGAATAACGACTAAATCTCCTATTTTGAGATTTTCTTGAGGTCTGATCCATTTGGACCGTTCTTGAAGTGTGTGGAGGTACTCCATTTTCCATCTTTTCCAGAGATGTTGTGTGAAGGCTTGAACTAATTTCCAACGTTTTATGTGATTAAGTGGTGCATTGGTTAGTTGAGGTTCGATCAGGGCATTAAGAGGTCCTCCAGTTAGAAAATGTCCTGGTGTAAGAGGTTGAAGATCTGAAGGGTCATTCGAGAGAAGAGCTATCGGCCTCGAATTAAGGATAGCTTCAACACGCACAACTAAGGTGGTAAATTCTTCGTACGTTAAAATGTGTTCACCTATGACTCTGGTGAGATGATATTTTGCACCTTTAATGGCACGTTCCCAAAGTCCACCTTGGTGAGGTGCACGCGGAGGAATGAAATGGAATGTGATACTGTTGTTCGTAGCAAAATCTTGCATCTCTGGTTGCTTCATGAGATCTTGAAAACATCTTTTGAGCGAAGAAGCAGCTCCTATGAAATTAGTCCCACAATCAGAGTACTGGTCTGATACAAGACCTCTCCTAGAGATGAATCTCGTAAGGGCTGCAATGAAGGCGTCTGCAGTTAAATCAGTAACCACTTCCAAGTGTACAGCTTTTGTTGCAAAACAGATGAACAGGCAGAGGTACACCTTTATAGGCTGTATCCTGCGAATTGTAAAAAACTTGACCGTGTAAGGGCCAGCATAATCGACTCCAGAAGCGTTGAAACAACGAGTAGGGGAAACACGACCGGCTGGTAGATCACCCATGAGCGGAGACGTGTTTGTTGATTTTGTACGAAAACATCGTACGCATTTAAATATTCTTGAGCGTATAACACTGCGGGCGGAGAGGATCCAAAAGCGTTGAGATAGTGTTGCTTGGAGGAACTGGGGACCAGCGTGCAGGTACATGCCATGATAGTAATCGATGAGTAAATGAATAGTGACATGATTTTTTTGGCAGAAGAATAGGATGTTTGGCATTGTAAGTAAGCGCAGAGTTCTTCAGTCGACCTCCGACACGGACTATTCCTGCATCATCAATAAAGGGTGCTAGACGTTGGATGCGGTTTGAGCATGTCCTTTTCTTGGAGAGTAGATCTATGTCTTCTGCAAAGTGAAGTCTCTGAATGAGCCAGCAAATGCGGTTACAGGCGTTATTTAATTCAGTTACTGTAAATGATCCACTTATGGTGGTTTTAAATTTCAAACAGGTTATAAAGCGAAGGACATAAGCCATTACATGAAGAAGAGTCTTCCAAGAAGAAAACTTTGTAAGAAATGCAAATGTTGGGACTTCTTTTGTGGTCATCATAAGATTAAGCACATTTGGTTTCATTTCAGGAATAGACTCCTCCGAAATTGGATGAAGGATAGATTGTGGCCAGGTCTGCGTTGATTTAGCGAGCCATGGTGGTCCTAGCCACCACTGACTATGTTTCATCAGAACCGTGGGTGTCAAGCCTCGAGAAGCACAATCAGCAGGATTGTCAACAGTTGAAACATATTTCCAGACGTGCGGTGAAACTAAGTCTTGTATTTGTGCCACACGATTAGCAACATACACCTTGAGATGAAAAGATAGAGTGCGTATCCAAGATAGAACTACTGTAGAGTCGCACCATGCTGAAATGTTGTCAATCTTGTGATGTTGTGAGAGCTGTTCTGTACAGTAATGTAGCAATTTGGCTAACATGTGCGCACCACAAAGTTCCAAGCGGGGAATAGTCACACGCTTCAGTGGAGCTACTCTTGATTTTGCGATCAGCAGTCGTATGTTGACATCTCCTTCTGCGTCTTCTGTGCGCAGGAAGACACAAGCTGCATATCCGGATTCACTTCCATCTGAAAATCCATGAAGCTGGATATTGACTGCAGTTGCTAAGGATATGAAACGTGGTATCCTTAGCTTTTCTATTTCTGGAAGTTCTTTCACGAATCGTGACCACTTCTCGGAAATATGATCAGGTAATGGAGAATCCCAATCTAAGCCTAAGGTCCATACATGCTGCATTAAGACTTTAGACCAAAAAACTATTGGGGATATCCAACCACAAGGGTCATAAATCTGAGCAATTGATGAAAGTAAAGTTCTTTTTGTGTAATTACTTGAAGGTGTATGCATCACATATGAAAAGACATCAATATCTGGGATCCATTTTAGCCCTAATACACTTGAAAATGGCTGTTCCGACGTGCGTAACATGAGGGGTGTCTCATGATTATCTTGCATGACATTTTCTAATAGTTTAGGATGGTTTGAAGACCACTTGCTCAGTTCGAATCCACCCTTTTTCAAAAGTAAAACAACATCCTCTTGAAGGTGGAGAGCTTCTTCCAGAGAATTGCTCCCTAATAGAGCATCATCAACATATATTTGCTGTTGGAGTGCTTCAGCAGCAAGTGGATGATTTTTTCCTTCGTCCATAATGAGCTGTTGTACTACTCTATTAGCAAGGTAAGGCGAGGAGTCATACCATAAGTGACAGTAGTCATTTGGTAGACCTTTAGCGGGACTGAAGTGTCTTCTCTCCAGTATATTAACTGAAAGATCTGATCATCTTCATGGATGGATATCTGCCTAAACATTTGTTTGATATCACAAGAGAAAACAAATTTATGTTGACGAAAGCGAAGAATTATATCAGTAATGTCATTGTGCAACTTTGGACCCTGATGTAGAATGTGGTTCAGTGAGACGCCTGAAGAAGATGGTGCTGATGCATTGAAAACAACACGGATTTTCCTGTCTTTAAAAACGCCATTATGTGGCAAAAAGTAATGCGGCTTGTTCAGAGACGGCACAGATGTGCACAGTTTCATTTGCCCACATGCTAAGTAGTCATTCATAAAATTGACATACTTCTGTTTAAACTCAGGTTGAGATTCAAATTTGCGTTCCAGTGTATTAAACAGGGGTTTTGCCAAAGTTGTAGAGTCACCTAGTTGAACAGGGTTTCCGCTGAAAGGCAAGTGACAAACATATCTGCCGGAGGCATCTCTCTTATGAGTAGAGACGAAGTGAGCTTCACATTTTTCATCTTGTGGAGCGAGTTTTGTAGTGTGAGGTGGTTCCTCTATGGACCAAAAACGTTGCAATGTTTCGTGCAGATCACGATCATTCGTCGATAAAAGAGTCACTAAGCCTGAGTAAGTCTTAGACTTAAGTGAAACAGGTGTCGGACCAAGCACAACATAGCCAAAGATTGTATTAACAGCGTATGGCATATTCTTGCCGAGATTGATAAAGGTACCATTAAGAGTCAATGCAAATAAATCTGCTCCAATCAGAAGGTCAACTGGACCCGGAACATCAAAAGTTGGATCCGCTAGCATATAACCTTTGAGTCGCTCTTTAATTTCTGGTGGGAGCTGAACACGAGGCAGATTGCATGATATTTTATTAAGAATCATGACTGGGTGAGATTTTGCTAAAATATTCCCACTGAGCGAAGACAATGTCACAAAGGTAAGTCCCTTCGTTTTCACTGGGGCTGTAGAGATGCCACTAAGTTCTGGAACATCTGTTTGAGAGCGGTACAAACACAACGTCTTGGCACAACTTTCTGAAATAATTGTTGTTTGGGATGCACTATCAAGCACAGCTCGTACAACTGCTGCATTTCCATTGGCAGATGTGATATGCACCAAAGCGGTTGCGAGTAACACAGTGTTATTCTGATTGCAAGAAACACCTATCAAGGTAGTATCCTGGTGACACTCTGCAGAGTGGTTTTGCTTATTCATCGTCGTTTCAACAGAAGGGTACAAGGTAGGTCTATTTGACTGAGTCAATTTTTGTTGCGGTTGTGCGGAGCGGTTCTCAACAAAAAAAATTAATAGGCTATGGTGACGCCTATGACATACATTGCATGTGTGGACGGACTTACAGGTGACTAACTTATGTGTTCCAAAACAATTTTGACACAAGTTCTTATTTTTAACAAAAGCTTGTCTGTCTTGTACAGTAAGTGCGGAAAAATCTGCACATCTATATATGTTGTGTGAATTTGATGAACAGTAGATACAATGCTGAGTGTGAGTAGTGACCATCGCTATTTTGTGCGGTTTAAACTGGTTTTTATTCATTTTAAAGCCACTGATTTTTTGAGAGGTTTGAATAGAAGGTTCATTTTTTGAGATGATATTAGTTAAACCCGCTGCTTCTTTGCAAGAACATTCATTTTCTAAGAATGTAATTACTTCTGTTATGGTAGGAACATTTTGTAAATTATCTCGAGAACGTTCAAGTTTGGTCCTGAATTCCGTGTCAAATCTACGCAAAATATATGAGGTCAACAACAAACTTTCACTAGCAATATCATGTCCTAGTGCTTTGAGCGCTTGATAATTTTCATTGTAGGTCGACAGAAAATTCCTCATTTGTTTAACTGAAGGATTGTGCAATTGTGGTAACTCAAATATATATTGTTTACGTGAAGTGTTATCAACAATCTAGAATTTTGATATCTTTTTAGCAAAGTTTGCCAGGCTATGGCATAGTTTGTATTAGTGACAGGCAACGATTTAATTAAATTTAGCGGCTCATCAGTCAAACAAGAAAGCAAGTATGTAAATTTCTCCACATTAGAAATGGTTTCATTTTTGTGCACTGCATTTTCAAACAGACTGTGAAAGGCTACCCATTTCTCAGGTTGTCCAGAAAATGTTCCCAAGTTTAAGCGAGGTAAATTTACGGTGGGAGTGGGCGCAACTAGTTGTGGTGCACCAGTGTGAGACTGATCCAAGGTTTCCTGCGGTAGCGATGGTAGAAGAGGAGCACACGAACTTTGTATAGATATATTTAAGTCTGATATAGAATCTTGTAATCTTGAAATCTGTTCATTATCCAGACCTTCTGGTAAAGGTGTTGTACTAAATAGTTTATTTATAAGCCTTTCAAATTCAGCATATTTATTTTCTGCGGTGGAACTAAGCAAACTAACTTTTCGTGTTTGCTGTTCAGTTAAATTACCTATACCAATAACCTCAAGAGCAACAATTTGCTTGTTAATATTATGAAGCCTACTCTCAATCAGTTCACTTTGCTTCACAAAAGAAGAAAATCTCATTTTGGTAATTTATTAATACACTTGGTTTAAAAAACAGATTCAGATATAAATAACAAAAGAGATCTAAGTAAAAGTTGTAATTCACAATGTTCTTCCACTATTCAGTAATTTCCAGTCCAAATAATTTTAATTAATTAATTTATTTTTTTTTATCACTCTAAAATACCAATAGCGTAGATGACAGTAATAATGGTAATATGGTAATAAAGGAATATGGCTACTGTATTTTAGAAACTAATACAGAGGTCGGTTTTGAAGAAACACACTACACTTCAGAACTATCCTTGCTAGATAAAACATGAAATAACGCACGCTGCACAATGAATCAATAAAACTATGCTTGCATGAAAAAACACGAAATAATCATAACAAAATGAAAAGAGCACTGAGTATTGGCAATACTTGCCAGTAGTAAATAATTGTTTTTTTTTTTTTTTTTTTATTTAAGCGTTACAATAATTCAATAAACATAATAATAAAGAGCGTAATAATTAATAAAAATCTTGCTTTTCAACGTGCTGGATTCTGAATGAAAGATGCTATCCGGGCTGGACGGACCAAAAATGTGGGGTTCTTTTTGATTTGCAGTGGACTGTATATTGTCAAACTAAATAGTTAAAAGGCTTTATTCCCATGTAATCAACAATGCATAAAAATTAAGCGTTTACTGACCTTGTCCTTGTGCGTTGTAAATGTCCTGTAGTAAGCAACACTTTGGTGATTTTCTAGGCAGTCCTAAACTTAACAATAATATCCTAACAAACGTTAAACACATAAATAAACACATGAAAAAAAGCACAAAGTAAAATAACAATAGCGTTGAATAGTCTTTCTATTCTTGCAGTATGCGTGTATAAACGAAAAAGAACTGAACTGCACGATATACCGTACACTACAGGAAAGAAAAACGCTCTAATTATGACTGCTGATTACAATGTGAATTGAACTTTGAAACAGGTAATGGGAGTGCACTCAATTAGAGATAATGAAGTAGAGATAGGGTGAGTTTAACTATTGTTATGAAACAAAATATCTGACATACCGGCCCCTTTGAACCAACTGGTTCAACAAGAAACATTAAAAGAACGTAAGAACAAATTTGATCCTTTGGAAGAGTATAATAAAACTAAATTATAAGGGGCAGTAGCCAATTGACTGGTCGAGGATTTTAGTAAATGGGAAGACGGGATACCTTAACAGAAGGACGGGTCAAGGTTCCACCGGCAGTCTTCATGTTGACGACACGTACCACTCCATCATTCCCTGGAGATACGGAGATGACTCTCCCGAGCTTCCGCTTGAGGGGTGGCAGGTTTGTTTCATGAATAACGACTAAATCTCCTATTTTGAGATTTTCTTGAGGTCTGATCCATTTGGACCGTTCTTGAAGTGTGTGGAGGTACTCCATTTTCCATCTTTTCCAGAGATGTTGTGTGAAGTCTTGAACTAATTTCCAGCGTTTTATGTGATTAAGTGGTGCATTGGTTAGTTGAGGTTCGATCAGGGCATTAAGAGGTCCTCCAGTTAGAAAATGTCCTGGTGTAAGAGGTTGAAGATCTGAAGGGTCATTCGAGAGAAGAGCTATCGGCCTCGAATTAAGGATAGCTTCAACACGCACAACTAAGGTGGTAAATTCTTCGTACGTTAAAATGTGTTCACCTATGACCCTGGTGAGATGATATTTTGCACCTTTAATGGCACGTTCCCAAAGTCCACCTTGGTGAGGTGCACGCGGAGGAATGAAATGGAATGTGATACTGTTGTTCGTAGCAAAATCTTGCATCTCTGGTTGCTTCATGAGATCTTGAAAACATCTTTTGAGCGAAGAAGCAGCTCCTATGAAATTAGTCCCACAATCAGAGTACTGGTCTGATACAAGACCTCTCCTAGAGATGAATCTCGTAAGGGCTGCAATGAAGGCGTCTGTAGTTAAATCAGTAACCACTTCCAAGTGTACAGCTTTTGTTGCAAAACAGATGAACAGGCAGAGGTACACCTTTATAGGCTGTATCCTGCGAATTGTAAAAAACTTGACCGTGTAAGGGCCAGCATAATCGACTCCAGAAGCGTTGAAACAACGAGTAGGGGTAACACGACCGGCTGGTAGATCACCCATGAGCGGAGACGTGTTTGTTGATTTTGTACGAAAACATCGTACGCATTTAAATATTCTTGAGCGTATAACACTGCGGGCGGAGAGGATCCAAAAGCGTTGAGATAGTGTTGCTTGGAGGAACTGGGGACCAGCGTGCAGGTACATGCCATGATAGTAATCGATGAGTAAATGAATAGTGACATGATTTTTTTGGCAGAAGAATAGGATGTTTGGCATTGTAAGTAAGCGCAGAGTTCTTCAGTCGACCTCCGACACGGACTATTCCTGCATCATCAATAAAGGGTGCTAGACGTTGGATGCGGTTTGAGCATGTCCTTTTCTTGGAGAGTAGATCTATGTCTTCTGCAAAGTGAAGTCTCTGAATGAGCCAGCAAATGCGGTTACAGGCGTTATTTAATTCAGTTACTGTAAATGATCCACTTATGGTGGTTTTAAATTTCAAACAGGTTATAAAGCGAAGGACATAAGCCATTACATGAAGAAGAGTCTTCCAAGAAGAAAACTTTGTAAGAAATGCAAATGTTGGGACTTCTTTTGTGGTCATCATAAGATTAAGCACATTTGGTTTCATTTCAGGAATAGACTCCTCCGAAATTGGATGAAGGATAGATTGTGGCCAGGTCTGCGTTGATTTAGCGAGCCATGGTGGTCCTAGCCACCACTGACTATGTTTCATCAGAACCGTGGGTGTCAAGCCTCGAGAAGCACAATCAGCAGGATTGTCAACAGTTGAAACATATTTCCAGACGTGCGGTGAAACTAAGTCTTGTATTTGTGCCACACGATTAGCAACATACACCTTGAGATGAAAAGATAGAGTGCGTATCCAAGATAGAACTACTGTAGAGTCGCACCATGCTGAAATGTTGTCAATCTTGTGATGTTGTGAGAGCTGTTCTGTACAGTAATGTAGCAATTTGGCTAACATGTGCGCACCACAAAGTTCCAAGCGGGGAATAGTCACACGCTTCAGTGGAGCTACTCTTGATTTTGCGATCAGCAGTCGTATGTTGACATCTCCTTCTGCGTCTTCTGTGCGCAGGAAGACACAAGCTGCATATCCGGATTCACTTCCATCTGAAAATCCATGAAGCTGGATATTGACTGCAGTTGCTAAGGATATGAAACGTGGTATCCTTAGCTTTTCTATTTCTGGAAGTTCTTTCACGAATCGTGACCACTTCTCGGAAATATGATCAGGTAATGGAGAATCCCAATCTAAGCCTAAGGTCCATACATGCTGCATTAAGACTTTAGACCAAAAAACTATTGGGGATATCCAACCACAAGGGTCATAAATCTGAGCAATTGATGAAAGTAAAGTTCTTTTTGTGTAATTACTTGAAGGTGTATGCATCACATATGAAAAGACATCAATATCTGGGATCCATTTTAGCCCTAATACACTTGAAAATGGCTGTTCCGACGTGCGTAACATGAGGGGTGTCTCATGATTATCTTGCATGACATTTTCTAATAGTTTAGGATGGTTTGAAGACCACTTGCTCAGTTCGAATCCACCCTTTTTCAAAAGTAAAACAACATCCTCTTGAAGGTGGAGAGCTTCTTCCAGAGAATTGCTCCCTAATAGAGCATCATCAACATATATTTGCTGTTGGAGTGCTTCAGCAGCAAGTGGATGATTTTTTCCTTCGTCCATAATGAGCTGTTGTACTACTCTATTAGCAAGGTAAGGCGAGGAGTCATACCATAAGTGACAGTAGTCATTTGGTAGACCTTTAGCGGGACTGAAGTGTCTTCTCTCCAGTATATTAACTGAAAGATCTGATCATTTTCATGGATGGATATCTGCCTAAACATTTGTTTGATATCACAAGAGAAAACAAATTTATGTTGACGAAAGCGAAGAATTATATCAGTAATGTCATTGTGCAACTTTGGACCCTGATGTAGAATGTGGTTCAGTGAGACGCCTGAAGAAGATGGTGCTGATGCATTGAAAACAACACGGATTTTCCTGTCTTTAAAAACGCCATTATGTGGCAAAAAGTAATGCGGCTTGTTCAGAGACGGCACAGATGTGCACAGTTTCATTTGCCCACATGCTAAGTAGTCATTCATAAAATTGACATACTTCTGTTTAAACTCAGGTTGAGATTCAAATTTGCGTTCCAGTGTATTAAACAGGGGTTTTGCCAAAGTTGTAGAGTCACCTAGTTGAACAGGGTTTCCGCTGAAAGGCAAGTGACAAACATATCTGCCGGAGGCATCTCTCTTATGAGTAGAGACGAAGTGAGCTTCACATTTTTCATCTTGTGGAGCGAGTTTTGTAGTGTGAGGTGGTTCCTCTATGGACCAAAAACGTTGCAATGTTTCGTGCAGATCACGATCATTCGTCGATAAAAGAGTCACTAAGCCTGAGTAAGTCTTAGACTTAAGTGAAACAGGTGTCGGACCAAGCACAACATAGCCAAAGATTGTATTAACAGCGTATGGCATATTCTTGCCGAGATTGATAAAGGTACCATTAAGAGTCAATGCAAATAAATCTGCTCCAATCAGAAGGTCAACTGGACCCGGAACATCAAAAGTTGGATCCGCTAGCATATAACCTTTGAGTCGCTCTTTAATTTCTGGTGGGAGCTGAACACGAGGCAGATTGCATGATATTTTATTAAGAATCATGACTGGGTGAGATTTTGCTAAAATATTCCCACTGAGCGAAGACAATGTCACAAAGGTAAGTCCCTTCGTTTTCACTGGGGCTGTAGAGATGCCACTAAGTTCTGGAACATCTGTTTGAGAGCGGTACAAACACAACGTCTTGGCACAACTTTCTGAAATAATTGTTGTTTGGGATGCACTATCAAGCACAGCTCGTACAACTGCTGCATTTCCATTGGCAGATGTGATATGCACCAAAGCGGTTGCGAGTAACACAGTGTTATTCTGATTGCAAGAAACACCTATCAAGGTAGTATCCTGGTGACACTCTGCAGAGTGGTTTTGCTTATTCATCGTCGTTTCAACAGAAGGGTACAAGGTAGGTCTATTTGACTGAGTCAATTTTTGTTGCGGTTGTGCGGAGCGGTTCTCAACAAAAAAAATTAATAGGCTATGGTGACGCCTATGACATACATTGCATGTGTGGACGGACTTACAGGTGACTAACTTATGTGTTCCAAAACAATTTTGACACAAGTTCTTATTTTTAACAAAAGCTTGTCTGTCTTGTACAGTAAGTGCGGAAAAATCTGCACATCTATATATGTTGTGTGAATTTGATGAACAGTAGATACAATACTGAGTGTGAGTAGTGACCATCGCTATTTTGTGCGGTTTAAACTGGTTTTTATTCATTTTAAAGCCACTGATTTTTTGAGAGGTTTGAATAGAAGGTTCATTTTTTGAGATGATATTAGTTAAACCCGCTGCTTCTTTGCAAGAACATTCATTTTCTAAGAATGTAATTACTTCTGTTATGGTAGGAACATTTTGTAAATTATCTCGAGAACGTTCAAGTTTGGTCCTGAATTCCGTGTCAAATCTACGCAAAATATATGAGGTCAACAACAAACTTTCACTAGCAATATCATGTCCTAGTGCTTTGAGCGCTTGATAATTTTCATTGTAGGTCGACAGAAAATTCCTCATTTGTTTAACTGAAGGATTGTGCAATTGTGGTAACTCAAATATATATTGTTTACGTGAAGTGTTATCAACAATCTAGAATTTTGATATCTTTTTAGCAAAGTTTGCCAGGCTATGGCATAGTTTGTATTAGTGACAGGCAACGATTTAATTAAATTTAGCGGCTCATCAGTCAAACAAGAAAGCAAGTATGTAAATTTCTCCACATTAGAAATGGTTTCATTTTTGTGCACTGCATTTTCAAACAGACTGTGATAGGCTACCCATTTCTCAGGTTGTCCAGAAAATGTTCCCAAGTTTAAGCGAGGTAAATTTACGGTGGGAGTGGGCGCAACTAGTTGTGGTGCACCAGTGTGAGACTGATCCAAGGTTTCCTGCGGTAGCGATGGTAGAAGAGGAGCACACGAACTTTGTATAGATATATTTAAGTCTGATATAGAATCTTGTAATCTTGAAATCTGTTCATTATCCAGATCTTCTGGTAAAGGTGTTGTACTAAATAGTTTATTTATAAGCCTTTCAAATTCAGCATATTTATTTTCTGCGGTGGAACTAAGCAAACTAACTTTTCGTGTTTGCTGTTCAGTTAAATTACCTATACCAATAACCTCAAGAGCAACAATTTGCTTGTTAATATTATGAAGCCTACTCTCAATCAGTTCACTTTGCTTCACAAAAGAAGAAAATCTCATTTTGGTAATTTATTAATACACTCTGTTTAAAAAACAGATTCAGATATAAATAACAAAAGAGATCTAAGTAAAAGTTGTAATTCACAATGTTCTTCCACTATTCAGTAATTTCCAGTCCAAATAATTTTAATTAATTAATTTATTTTTTTTTATCACTCTAGAATACCAATAGCGTAGATGACAGTAATAATGGTAATATGGTAATAAAGGAATATGGCTACTGTATTTTAGAAACTAATACAGAGGTCGGTTTTGAAGAAACACACTACACTTCAGAACTATCCTTGCTAGATAAAACATGAAATAACACACGCTGCACAATGAATCAATAAAACTATGCTTGCATGAAAAAACACGAAATAATCATAACAAAATGAAAAGAGCACTGAGTATTGGCAATACTTGCCAGTAGTAAATAATTGTTTTTTTTTTTTTTTTATTTAAGCGTTACAATAATTCAATAAACATAATAATAAAGAGCGTAATAATTAATAAAAATCTTGCTTTTCAACGTGCTGGATTCTGAATGAAAGATGCTATCCGGGCTGGACGGACCAAAAATGTGGGGTTCTTTTTGATTTGCAGTGGACTGTATATTGTCAAACTAAATAGTTAAAAGGCTTTATTCCCATGTAATCAACAATGCATAAAAATTAAGCGTTTACTGACCTTGTCCTTGTGCGTTGTAAATGTCCTGTAGTAAGCAACACTTTGGTGATTTTCTAGGCAGTCCTAAACTTAACAATAATATCCTAACAAACGTTAAACACATAAATAAACACATGAAAAAAAGCACAAAGTAAAATAACAATAGCGTTGAATAGTCTTTCTATTCTTGCAGTATGCGTGTATAAACGAAAAAGAACTGAACTGCACGATATACCGTACACTACAGGAAAGAAAAACGCTCTAATTATGACTGCTGATTACAATGTGAATTGAAATTTGAAACAGGTAATGGGAGTGCACTCAATTAGAGATAATGAAGTAGAGATAGGGTGAGTTTAACTATTGTTATGAAACAAAATATCTGACATACCGGCCCCTTTGAACCAACTGGTTCAACAAGAAACATTAAAAGAACGTAAGAACAAATTTGATCCTTTGGAAGAGTATAATAAAACTAAATTATAAGGGGCAGTAGCCAATTGACTGGTCGAGGATTTTAGTAAATGGGAAGACGGGATACCTTAACAGAAGGACGGGTCAAGGTTCCACCGGCAGTCTTCATGTTGACGACACGTACCACTCCATCATTCCCTGGAGATACGGAGATGACTCTCCCGAGCTTCCGCTTGAGGGGTGGCAGGTTTGTTTCATGAATAACGACTAAATCTCCTATTTTGAGATTTTCTTGAGGTCTGATCCATTTGGACCGTTCTTGAAGTGTGTGGAGGTACTCCATTTTCCATCTTTTCCAGAGATGTTGTGTGAAGTCTTGAACTAATTTCCAGCGTTTTATGTGATTAAGTGGTGCATTGGTTAGTTGAGGTTCGATCAGGGCATTAAGAGGTCCTCCAGTTAGAAAATGTCCTGGTGTAAGAGGTTGAAGATCTGAAGGGTCATTCGAGAGAAGAGCTATCGGCCTCGAATTAAGGATAGCTTCAACACGCACAACTAAGGTGGTAAATTCTTCGTACGTTAAAATGTGTTCACCTATGACCCTGGTGAGATGATATTTTGCACCTTTAATGGCACGTTCCCAAAGTCCACCTTGGTGAGGTGCACGCGGAGGAATGAAATGGAATGTGATACTGTTGTTCGTAGCAAAATCTTGCATCTCTGGTTGCTTCATGAGATCTTGAAAACATCTTTTGAGCGAAGAAGCAGCTCCTATGAAATTAGTCCCACAATCAGAGTACTGGTCTGATACAAGACCTCTCCTAGAGATGAATCTCGTAAGGGCTGCAATGAAGGCGTCTGTAGTTAAATCAGTAACCACTTCCAAGTGTACAGCTTTTGTTGCAAAACAGATGAACAGGCAGAGGTACACCTTTATAGGCTGTATCCTGCGAATTGTAAAAAACTTGACCGTGTAAGGGCCAGCATAATCGACTCCAGAAGCGTTGAAACAACGAGTAGGGGTAACACGACCGGCTGGTAGATCACCCATGAGCGGAGACGTGTTTGTTGATTTTGTACGAAAACATCGTACGCATTTAAATATTCTTGAGCGTATAACACTGCGGGCGGAGAGGATCCAAAAGCGTTGAGATAGTGTTGCTTGGAGGAACTGGGGACCAGCGTGCAGGTACATGACATGATAGTAATCGATGAGTAAATGAATAGTGACATGATTTTTTTGGCAGAAGAATAGGATGTTTGGCATTGTAAGTAAGCGCAGAGTTCTTCAGTCGACCTCCGACACGGACTATTCCTGCATCATCAATAAAGGGTGCTAGACGTTGGATGCGGTTTGAGCATGTCCTTTTCTTGGAGAGTAGATCTATGTCTTCTGCAAAGTGAAGTCTCTGAATGAGCCAGCAAATGCGGTTACAGGCGTTATTTAATTCAGTTACTGTAAATGATCCACTTATGGTGGTTTTAAATTTCAAACGGGTTATAAAGCGAAGGACATAAGCCATTACATGAAGAAGAGTCTTCCAAGAAGAAAACTTTGTAAGAAATGCAAATGTTGGGACTTCTTTTGTGGTCATCATAAGATTAAGCACATTTGGTTTCATTTCAGGAATAGACTCCTCCGAAATTGGATGAAGGATAGATTGTGGCCAGGTCTGCGTTGATTTAGCGAGCCATGGTGGTCCTAGCCACCACTGACTATGTTTCATCAGAACCGTGGGTGTCAAGCCTCGAGAAGCACAATCAGCAGGATTGTCAACAGTTGAAACATATTTCCAGACGTGCGGTGAAACTAAGTCTTGTATTTGTGCCACACGATTAGCAACATACACCTTGAGATGAAAAGATAGAGTGCGTATCCAAGATAGAACTACTGTAGAGTCGCACCATGCTGAAATGTTGTCAATCTTGTGATGTTGTGAGAGCTGTTCTGTACAGTAATGTAGCAATTTGGCTAACATGTGCGCACCACAAAGTTCCAAGCGGGGAATAGTCACACGCTTCAGTGGAGCTACTCTTGATTTTGCGATCAGCAGTCGTATGTTGACATCTCCTTCTGCGTCTTCTGTGCGCAGGAAGACACAAGCTGCATATCCGGATTCACTTCCCTCTGAAAATCCATGAAGCTGGATATTGACTGCAGTTGCTAAGGATATGAAACGTGGTATCCTTAGCTTTTCTATTTCTGGAAGTTCTTTCACGAATCGTGACCACTTCTCGGAAATATGATCAGGTAATGGAGAATCCCAATCTAAGCCTAAGGTCCATACATGCTGCATTAAGACTTTAGACCAAAAAACTATTGGGGATATCCAACCACAAGGGTCATAAATCTGAGCAATTGATGAAAGTAAAGTTCTTTTTGTGTAATTACTTGAAGGTGTATGCATCACATATGAAAAGACATCAATATCTGGGATCCATTTTAGCCCTAATACATTTGAAAATGGCTGTTCCGACGTGCGTAACATGAGGGGTGTCTCATGATTATCTTGCATGACATTTTCTAATAGTTTAGGATGGTTTGAAGACCACTTGCTCAGTTCGAATCCACCCTTTTTCAAAAATAAAACAACATCCTCTTGAAGGTGGAGAGCTTCTTCCAGAGAATTGCTCCCTAATAGAGCATCATCAACATATATTTGCTGTTGGAGTGCTTCAGCAGCAAGTGGATGATTTTTTCCTTCGTCCATAATGAGCTGTTGTACTACTCTATTAGCAAGGTAAGGCGAGGACGTCATACCATAAGTGACAGTAGTCAATTGGTAGACCTTTAGCGGGACTGAAGTGTCTTCTCTCCAGTATATTAACTGAAAGATCTGATCATCTTCATGGATGGATATCTGCCTAAACATTTGTTTGATATCACAAGAGAAAACAAATTTATGTTGACGAAAGCGAAGAATTATATCAGTAATGTCATTGTGCAACTTTGGACCCTGATGTAGAATGTGGTTCAGTGAGACGCCTGAAGAAGATGGTGCTGATGCATTGAAAACAACACGGATTTTCCTATCTTTAAAAACGCCATTATGTGGCAAAAAGTAATGCGGCTTGTTCAGAGACGGCACAGATGTGCACAGTTTCATTTGCCCACATGCTAAGTAGTCATTCATAAAATTGACATACTTCTGTTTAAACTCAGGTTGAGATTCAAATTTGCGTTCCAGTGTATTAAACAGGCGTTTTGCCAAAGTTGTAGAGTCACCTAGTTGAACAGGGTTTCCGCTGAAAGGCAAGTGACAAACATATCTGCCGGAGGCATCTCTCTTATGAGTAGAGACGAAGTGAGCTTCACATTTTTCATCTTGTGGAGCGAGTTTTGTAGTGTGAGGTGGTTCCTCTATGGACCAAAAACGTTGCAATGTTTCGTGCAGATCACGATCATTCGTCGATAAAAGAGTCACTAAGCCTGAGTAAGGCTTAGACTTAAGTGAAACAGGTGTCGGACCAAGCACAACATAGCCAAAGATTGTATTGACAGCGTATGGCATATTCTTGCCGAGATTGATAAAGGTACCATTAAGAGTCAATGCAAATAAATCTGCTCCAATCAGGTCAACTGGACCCGGAACATCAAAAGTTGGATCCGCTAGCATATAACCTTTGAGTCGCTCTTTAATTTCTGGTGGGAGCTGAACACGAGGCAGATTGCATGATATTTTATTAAGAATCATGACTGGGTGAGATTTTGCTAAAATATTCCCACTGAGCGAAGACAATGTCACAAAGGTAAGTCCCTTCGTTTTCACTGGGGCTGTAGAGATGCCACTAAGTTCTGGAACATCTGTTTGAGAGCGGTACAAACACAACGTCTTGGCACAACTTTCTGAAATAATTGTTGTTTGGGATGCACTATCAAGCACAGCTCGTACAACTGCTGCATTTCCATTGGCAGATGTGATATGCACCAAAGCCGTTGCGAGTAACACAGTGTTATTCTGATTGCAAGAAACACCTATCAAGGTAGTATCCTGGTGACACTCTGCAGAGTGGTTTTGCTTATTCATCGTCGTTTCAACAGAAGGGCACAAGGTAGGTCTATTTGACTGAGTCAATTTTTGTTGCGGTTGTGCGGAGCGGTTCTCAACAAAAAAAATTAATAGGCTATGGTGACGCCTATGACATACATTGCATTTGTGGACGGACTTACAGGTGACTAACTTATGTGTTCCAAAACAATTTTGACACAAGTTCTTATTTTTAACAAAAGCTTGTCTGTCTTGTACAGTAAGTGCGGAAAAATCTGCACATCTATATATGTTGTGTGAATTTGATGAACAGAAGATACAATGCTGAGTGTGAGTAGTGACCATCGCTATTTTGTGCGGTTTTAACTGGTTTTTATTCATTTTAAAGCCACTGATTTTTTGAGAGGTTTGAATAGAAGGTTCATTTTTTGAGATGATATTAGTTAAACCCGCTGCTTCTTTGCAAGAACATTCATTTTCTAAGAATGTAATTACTTCTGTTATGGTAGGAACATTTTGTAAATTATCTCGAGAACGTTCAAGTTTGGTCCTGAATTCCGTGTCAAATCTACGCAAAATATATGAGGTCAACAACAAACTTTCACTAGCAATATCATGTCCTAGTGCTTTGAGCGCTTGATAATTTTCATTGTAGGTCGACAGAAAATTCCTCATTTGTTTAACTGAAGGATTGTGCAATTGTGGTAACTCAAATATATATTGTTTACGTGAAGTGTTATCAACAATCTAGAATTTTGATATCTTTTTAGCAAAGTTTGCCAGGCTATGGCATAGTTTGTATTAGTGACAGGCAACGATTTAATTAAATTTAGCGGCTCATCAGTCAAACAAGAAAGCAAGTATGTAAATTTCTCCACATTAGAAATGGTTTCATTTTTGTGCACTGCATTTTCAAACAGACTGTGAAAGGCTACCCATTTCTCAGGTTGTCCAGAAAATGTTCCCAAGTTTAAGCGAGGTAAATTTACGGTGGGAGTGGGCGCAACTAGTTGTGGTGCACCAGTGTGAGACTGATCCAAGGTTTCCTGCGGTAGCGATGGTAGAAGAGGAGCACACGAACTTTGTATAGATATATTTAAGTCTGATATAGAATCTTGTAATCTTGAAATCTGTTCATTATCCAGATCTTCTGGTAAAGGTGTTGTACTAAATAGTTTATTTATAAGCCTTTCAAATTCAGCATATTTATTTTCTGCGGTGGAACTAAGCAAACTAACTTTTCGTGTTTGCTGTTCAGTTAAATTACCTATACCAATAACCTCAAGAGCAACAATTTGCTTGTTAATATTATGAAGCCTACTCTCAATCAGTTCACTTTGCTTCACAAAAGAAGAAAATCTCATTTTGGTAATTTATTAATACACTCGGTTTAAAAAACAGATTCAGATATAAATAACAAAAGAGATCTAAGTAAAAGTTGTAATTCACAATGTTCTTCCACTATTCAGTAATTTCCAGTCCAAATAATTTTAATTAATTAATTTATTTTTTTTTATCACTCTAAAATACCAATAGCGTAGATGACAGTAATAATGGTAATATGGTAATAAAGGAATATGGCTACTGTATTTTAGAAACTAATACAGAGGTCGGTTTTGAAGAAACACACTACACTTCAGAACTATCCTTGCCAGATAAAACATGAAATAACACACGCTGCACAATGAATCAATAAAACTATGCTTGCATGAAAAAACACGAAATAATCATAACAAAATGAAAAGAGCACTGAGTATTGGCAATACTTGCCAGTAGTAAATAATTGTTTTTTTTTTTTTTTTTGTTATTTAAGCGTTACAATAATTCAATAAACATAATAATAAAGAGCGTAATAATTAATAAAAATCTTGCTTTTCAACGTGCTGGATTCTGAATGAAAGATGCTATCCGGGCTGGACGGACCA
Organism: Magicicada septendecula; assembly: GCA_034769895.1. Classification (NCBI taxonomy): domain Eukaryota; kingdom Metazoa; phylum Arthropoda; class Insecta; order Hemiptera; family Cicadidae; genus Magicicada; species Magicicada septendecula. Next base: position 129,052,449 of record CM068375.1, read on the forward strand.
AAAATGTGGGGTTCTTTTTGATTTGCAGTGGACTGTATATTGTCAAACTAAATAGTTAAAAGGCTTTATTCCCATGTAATCAACAATGCATAAAAATTAAGCGTTTACTGACCTTGTCCTTGTGCGTTGTAAATGTCCTGTTGTAAGCAACACTTTGGTGATTTTCTAGGCAGTCCTAAACTTAACAATAATATCCTAACAAACGTTAAACACATAAATAAACACATGAAAAAAAGCACAAAGTAAAATAACAATAGCGTTGAATAGTCTTTCTATTCTTGCAGTATGCGTGTATAAACGAAAAAGAACTGAACTGCACGATATACCGTACACTACAGGAAAGAAAAACGCTCTAATTATGACTGCTGATTACAATGTGTATTGAACTTTGAAACAGGTAATGGGAGTGCACTCAATTAGAGATAATGAAGTAGAGATAGGGTGAGTTTAACTATTGTTATAAAACAAAATATCTGACAATATTCGTTCATATTTAATATTGTAGTAGTATTACTTTTATCAGCTTTGCAAACCACTAAAATATTTGAATTAATTTTTTGTCTTAAACTGTTAACTATGTAAGTACTGTATCTGAATCTTTTAAACTAAACTTATTCTTATTACTTTTGATATAATATTTGCACAAGAAACTAATTCTTTATTTCTTACTTCAAGGTTATCTAAATTACTAAGTGCTATTCTGTGTTTATACATAACATTTCCATGTCTCTTTTGTACGCTATGTTTGGACAATATTTCAAACCTCTAACGCTATGTATGGATCAAATATCATTTCCCTTTATATTAAAAATATAATAACAAAAGTGATTAGATTTTACCACAATTAATAATAAATTGATCTTTTGCGACAACCAGTTTATATAAATCCAAGATTTTAAGTATTATATTACCCATAATGTAATATGATAATAAGAACAGTTAAACGTTGAGACAAATGCTTTGTAATTACAGTTTATTCTAAATTATCAGATTATGTTTGTATTATTTCTAGAGTAAAAATGTAAATTAATAAAAATTTCTTTGAAATATAAGTAAACAAAACTTACCACTCAAATGAATTTCATGAAGTTTTTTCCCTGCAAACTCTTGTGCCTTCCCTTTCTCCACAGCTAATAATAGTCTACTTATTTTAGAAGTCTCAATTGTCGACTCGTGAAGTCTGTAAAATTCTCAATGTACTCTTATGTCGTGTCCTAAATGCCTTGCTAACCAGTCAGTTTCAGTTTCTGTCAAGTTAAATAGTTGGCAAACAGTAGCTATATACTTTCTGTTTTGTTCCATTGATTAAAGTTGGAAATTTTAATTCAATTTCATTAGTTAGGTTTTTAATACAATCATGGCCTCTTATATGCTCTTGTGACCCTCCACAACGTGCAAAAACATATGGGTTTTCTTTTATGACACCAGCTTCGTATCTTTTTTCTATCAACAATTCTACCGCCTTCTCAACAAGCGGTGTTAATAACACTGGCACTTTCTTACCTCTCTTCCCCATCACTTCGACAACACAAAGACGCTCAGATATTTTTATTTCAAGTTTAGTTAACGAATTTTTAAAATCCTGTAGTCCTGCATGTTTCAAATCCGGCTTTGACATGAAATCCTTTATTTGCATTCTTGAAGCTTCACCAGAACGTCTTTTATTAAAAAGAATAATCTTCGCTAATGTTAAAGAACATAATCTTTTCCAATCAATTTTATCATTCTGTGTTAGGACACACACTATATTTTTAATTTCCTTTTCAATAAAATTATTAAATTTTACTAAGTCTGCAGTCAAAGGCAATAGGTTGGACGTGTTCATTTTCTTCGTGTAGAGTGTTGCTAGTGCACTTGATGATATTCTTGTCGACCACTCTATATCCATAAGTTGCACAAAGCAGTTCAAAGTTTCACAACAATTTCTGTCGCATTTTGTAAGTGCCGAACCCTTTTCTATGGAAATACATTTTCTGATATGGTGACCTAACTTCAAAGCAAGGGATGGTATCCCAAAAGTTGGCCGCATTGATTTGTCGTGTAGCTCCTGTACCTTACATAATTTTTTAATTGTGTCAACTATAGTATCAAAACAGGATGGAAATAGCCATTCTGCCAAAGAAGATTTATTAGGATCGTACTCTCTCAGTTCAGTAACTAAGCGACCCAATTGTCTCATATGTTGTCGTGTCATCTTGGCTTGTGTAATCCCATATTTGTCGTATAATAGCAATCCAAATTTTAAAATAAGTTCGTCTTGTTTTACAGCGCTTGTCACTTCATCGTCTCTCAGTCTTACTGTAATGTGCTCTACAAATTGTTTAGGTTGTTTTTCGATTAAAATTGAAGCAAGGAGTGATTTACTTTCAGACAAAACCTGTTTATTTTCTGTACTGTTTGTTTCATTATTTTTCTTGTAGATATTGCATGAATATTTTAAGTGCCGCCATAGATGTTTCTTCAATATGAATCCCAGACATTTTGGGCAAGGACCATAATCTTTATAAGTAAAATGTTTTTCATCAAATTTTGTAGGCCTGCGAACAAGGATTAATTCACCATCTTCATTTTTTAATGTTTCACAGTTATAATAAAAATCTCCAGTTCTTCCTAATTCGGTAAAACCATTTCGTCTCTGAGAGGAGTTTTTTGGAAAACTGAATAATTTAGCTACGTCAACTTCTTTGCTGTAAACTGTTTCTAGATGTCTCGGAAGATTAACAAATACTTTGTGGCAGTAAAGGCAACAGTGCCCTTTGTTACGAATAATGTATCCGTTAGTATTTCTCCTAGCTTTTTTTACAAAAACGTTTTTATTTTTTTCATACAACATATCTTTCCTGTCTATTGCATTCATATCAGATGAATTTTTGGGGGGACTGCGTCTCCTCCCACGCAGTCTACGACAGTGTCTTCCTCCACAGGCATTACTTGGATATCATCTTGTTCAGTAGCTAGATTTGTTAATGGGAATCTTTGTTGCACTCTGCCATCATCGTTATCATCGTCGTCGTCGTCGTCGTCGTCGTCATCGTCGTCGTCATCATCATCATCATCATCATCATGTACATCATAATTGTAAACATCATCATCAGTCATAGAATTTATATCACCTTCTGTGAGAGTTGAATACATAACTGAACCTATAGGTTCTGTGACTGTGTCAGCGTCCGTGGTAATTCTTTGTTTCTCAGCATATTCAACAGCTGAACTGATTGGTAGACGTGTGGGTGTGAGTATGACTGCCTCATCATCCAACGAAAATATACCGGCTTGTCTAGCAGCTGAAATACGCGGTGGAACTATGTGTTGTGTAGCAGACTCTCTATCAATATTAATTGTATCAACTGGTTCAGCAGCCTCAGTATACAAAGGAATACTATCAGCTTGTCTAGCAGCTGAAATACGCGGTGGAACTGTGTGTTGTGTAGCAGTCTCCCTATCAATATTAATTGTATCAACTAGTTCAGCAGCCTCAGTATACAAAAAAATACTATCAGCTTGTCTAGCAGCTGAAATACGCGGTGGAACTGTGTGTTGTGTGGCAGACTCCCTATCAATATTAATTGTATCAACTAGTTCAGCAGCCTCAGCATACAAAGGAATACTATCAGCTTGTCTAGCAGCTGAAATACGCGGTGGAACTGTGTGTTGTGTAGCAGTCTCCCTATCAATATTAATTGTATCAACTAGTTCAGCAGCCTCAGCATACAAAGGAATACTATCAGCTTGTCTAGCAGCTGAAATACGCGGTGGAACTGTGTGTTGTGTGGCAGACTCTCTATCAATATTAATTGTATCAACTAGTTCAGCAGCCTCAGCATACAAAGGAATACTATCAGCTTGTCTAGCAGCTGAAATACGCGGTGGAACTGTGTGTTGTGTAGCAGATGAAATATTTGATGGAACTATAGGTTCTACGACTGCCACTGGAATGTTTTTCAAAAGTCCAGAATCTGAAATATATTAGTTCTTAAGTTAACATTGTTATTAAGAGTAACTTGTATCTGAAGTGTAAGTAATTAAATTATAAACCGATACAATTTTCAACTGTTTCGAAAACACTAGTAATTTAAGATTTTTGTTATACTAGATTCAGTGGTGTATCTAGAATTTTGCCTTGGGGAGGTTCCGGTCGAGTCGGCTTCGTAGAAAAATAAAAACAAGCATAGACTAATCATCAATACTACTTTAAAGTGGTTGAAAAACACATGATAATATTCTGAAATCAATCCCATGAAAGTAAACTTTGATAACAGAATAACAATAAGCGTTACTGAAATATAATTTACAAGACTGAATTGATTTTTCTATAATTCATATTTCAGATTTGAACTACACTACTATTAATATTAGCGTACAAAGCTGAAAAATTAATAAATTAGTCTAAAAATTAAGAGATTACAAAAATTCGTCAACTTTTTTCAACCGTATGAAGGGGCGTCATGCCCCTTCTTCGCCCCGTCAATATGCCCCTGTATTAGATTGGCCTTTGGACTTGCTAATAAGTTTTTACTGTCTGTATCAACAGATATTGCAAAAATTAGAAATCATTTTTTTCTGTTAATGAAGTTAGGTCTGTTTTGGGAAACAAGCTAAGATAGTGACAGCTGAGAATTCAAACTGTGATAGAGGAGTAAAACTGTAACGTTACTTTCTTTATTATTGTTATAAACACAATGGCAATACGCCATCTGTCAACAAAGGACGAGTCACGTCACTAAAGACCAGGTGGTAACAAGTTTCACATAGGCTAAGCGTTTTCCAAATTTGCAATATGAGACTACTACGGTATTTGTTTTGAGGATTTGTTCAGCTTCAACTTTTTATAATTAGTTTTAAAGGTATTCTTGTCATGAATCCAAAATTCCTGTGAAGCGTTTTTCATGAATATAGTATAAACACAGTAATAAAAGAAATAAAAGAAAGTACAGAATGGGAGAAAGTTGCTTGACAGAATGTTAATTCATTTTTTATTATGCTAGAAAGGCAACATTTCAATACGATTTATGTTATATCAATCTATATGTTCATCTGTAATTTATGTCAGCCTATAATTTATTATAGAGGTATAATAATAAAAATTAAAAAGCTTATTTTTGATAATAGGCTTATAAAACTGTACGTTTTGAATAGTATCACATAAAACGGTACGTTTTGATTACATTTAAAGAAATTGTAATTGTTTCTCTATAGAAAATATTTATTTAACGAAATAATAGTTCTTAGTATGTCAAATATATTGTTAATGTATAAAATTAACCTAGCCTTCCCGTTTAAGGTGGGTTTCGTGGTTATGTGAACGTAACGTCATAAATAACTGCCTACTGCAACGATTCCCAGTAGAAGGACGTTAATAATCTGTCAATATAGTAGTAATGAAGAAGATATGTAGTAATAATGAATAAAGTAGCGTTGTCTTACTGAGTTTTTGAATAATTTTTCTGTATCAGGATTGCTTTAAAGTTACACACGTTAGCTTTAAAAGTAGGTTTTCCGATTATACTTACGCATATTCCCCCAGAGCTTTGCAATGGTACACGGTTGAATGGTACATCGCCTACAAACCATCTTATTGTGGTAAAGGATTTCTAGTATTTATGCCGAGAATTCCCATCGCACCCAATAATTTCCCAGTTTAATTGAAAAACTTTAGTTTCCGGTGAATGCTTGCTTTGCAATGACAATCAATACATAAAAAATTATTTTTCTATAGTGGTGTGCAACAGTGATAATTCTGTTTGTGATTATAACCATTAACACAACTTTCTTAATTAAAAATCAATAAATCGCAAGGGCTGAGTTTACATACAGCAAGAGTAGGTTTAAGAACTGAATGTTTTTCTTACGGAAAATTGTATGTAGCATGTCTCCGAATCAGAAATCGAAGCAATCTCTTAATTTGTTCTGATGGCAGTACAGAAAGGGTAAAGAAGCACTTCAGTAAAAAAGTTATTGGTACTATGCGTACCAATGTACACATCGGCCTATCGGCCTATGCGTACAAATGTACTCCTATGTGTGTAAGTGCATATTGTCAACTTGTGTATTTTAATATAGGCTACTGTGTATGTAATGTACTTAGTATTAACTGAATGTACATTGACACATATTTGACTGACACGTGCTGATGAAGTTTGATGTATGTAAAATATATTAAAGCAGTAAATTATAATAGAAAAATATTCATCGTAAATTAATGTCAACACCCACAGCGAATTAAATATAGACGTAGATAATTAAAATTACAATATTAAAAATTTCAACATTAAAAATCAAATATTCGCTTGCGAAGCGGCGAATAACAGCTAGTAAATAATTGGTCTACTTTTTGAAATGAACACTCAAAGTAGCCTAATTTGTTATTTACCACACCATTACAAAACTTATAAATTGATTCTTTCATGACGTGAAGTCAAAGAAAATGATTGTGTTGGAACTATTATCATGCGCTAATATTCGTCTTCCATAATTTTCATTTTTTATATACTTATATAAGCCTACGTCATGAGATTCAATACACATTTTGTTACTATAAGGTGATTCAGTTGGAGGTTACAATTGTAAGTTGGCAATACTGTTTTCTTGTGAAAGATAAACATCTGATATTTGAAATTAGTCATTGTTAAGTATTGACATTTGCTGTTATGGAGCGGTATTCGACTCAACAACGTATTTTAATTGTTAAAACCTATTTTTGAAGTGGAGAAAATTTAACTGACACGATTCGCGCACTGCGAAATGACTTCGGTAACCATAACTGTCCATCTCGTGCCGCGGTTAAAAAATTAATCGGAAAATTAAATAGAACCGGGTCAATGTTGGATGTGCAAAGACCAGTAAGTCCTCGTAGTGTCCGGTCACTCACAAATATCGTCGCAGTGAGTGCCAGTGTCCCTGACAATCCGTCGACCTCAATTCACCATCGTTCCCAGCAGCTGGACCTTTCCTACAGCACCACGCAGCGCATTTTAAATAAAGATCTGCATTTGCATGCCTACAACATCCAATTGTTCCAGGAATTGAAGCCAACAAATCATAGACAGCATCATGACTTCGTTGATTGGGTGTTAGAGAACCACCAAGTTGATGGCGATTTTGTGAAAAAAATCATATTCAGCGACGAAGCTCATTTTCAAGTGAATGGGTATGTAAATAAACAAAATTGCCACATTTGGGGACTTGAAAATCCATGAGTCACTCTTGAACAACCAATGCATCCACAAAAAATCAATGTTTGGTGCGGATTTTGGGTCGGCGGCGTGATTGGGCCGTAATTTTTTAACATGACCGTGATAATGCAGTAACAGTCAGTGGTGAACGTTATCGGGAGATGATAACAAATTTTTTTGGCACCAATTGGATGATATTGATGTCGAAGACATGTGGCTCCAACAAGACGGTGCCACTTGCCACACAGTGCGAAACAATACAGTTGTTGCACATAAAGTTCCCCGGCTGCATAATTTCTCGTTTCGGCGATCAACATTGGCCACCAAGATCGTGTGATCTCACGCCATTGGATTATTTTCTTTAAAGTTATTTGAAGCACAATATGTATGCCAATTACCCAAAAACGGTTCCAGAGCTAAAGGACGAGATTCGCCATGTTATTCATGAACTACCGCAGGAGTTATGCCGGAAAGTGATGGAAAATTTCATCAGAAGGGCGGAAGTCTGCAGGGCCGCTCGTGGCAGCCATTTGGCCGATGTCATTTATCATGTTTAATGTAAATGTCTAAACAAATATCGAAATAAATATAATAAGAGTTTATCAAAAACCAATGTGTTTTATATTACATTAAAATTGTAACCTCTAATTGAATCACCCTTTAGTATTACGTTATTTGTGAATTTTCATCAACAATGTTTCGTAACGTAATTATGATTATGTATAAATGCTGCAACTAATGTTTATGTTCATAACGTTGCTATCTACGGTTATAACACATTAGTCTGTTAAATTACTTTTTACTGGATATGAGTTTTTAAACTGAAAAAATACCGTTCTATCATATTTACTTAAATTATTTAAGAAATAATGTTACTGCTTGGGTACTCTGAAGTAGTCTATTAATGACATTATAACATGTAGCTTATGTTAATTCATAATTATACGGATTAAGAGAAAGCCCATATATTGAATGAAAATACTAGTAGGCCTAAGTGATGTTCATTAGGGTTGCCAAACTTTACAAAGCCGTGAAGATTAACAATAATACGTAACAATAATTAATTTCATGAGTAAATATGTTCCATCAAATAAGAAATTACTTTTATTAATATTAGTATTAATTAATTACTATAATTAATTCTTAACTATTAATTAATTAGACATACCTTTTGAAAAACCATAATATCCTGTACACATATTAACCATTAATTTCGTCCTTTTTTTGAAAGACGAAAAGGACCCATGTGTACTCAATACTTTCTTCTTTCCAGACATCTGTTAAATGCAATAGACAAAATACAAGTTATTAGTAATACTTCAAATAATCGTACTGGCATATGCGTTCAAAATTAAAATTAATATAAAATTCCAACTCAATAATTTACGTTTCTAAAATAATTTAGTACCTAATAAATTACTGTACTATATATTCCTATTTAATTCACTATATATATTCATAACGATATACTACGTTTTAGTAGTTTAAGTCTGGTTTTCTCTTACTGTATTTTTTATAATTTTCAATATTATCATATATTACGTATAGTCCAATACGTAATATATATATATATATATATATATATATATATATATATACTGTTAATGATTTCGAGGTTCGGTCATTAATTATGAAAACTCAGTTTTGCGACGTTTCGAGATTTATTCTTCTCATAATCATGCCTACAACATTAAAATATAGTCTTACTACAATTATATTATTTGTGTGTATAGGTGTGTGTAAAGTCATATATAATGTTTACTATATAGTGTAAATTGTTTGTTGTCATATTTACATAAATTATTTAAGAAATAATGTTACTGCTTGGGTACTCTGAAGTAGTCTATTAATGACATTATAACATGTAGCTTATGTTAATTCATAATTATACGGATTAAGAGAAAGCCCATATATTGAATGAAAATACTAGTAGGCCTAAGTGATGTTCATTAGGGTTGCCAAATAAGGGTTATTATATTAGAGACAATTTCAGACATGTCGATTTCGTACCACTGCAGGTGTTGACCAAGACATGGGTATAAATAGGACACACAAGCTACAGTGGTTCTTTTTCTTAAATCATCCACGGTGCAGCGGGAGCTTATGCCCGTCCACACAGAATATTTAAATTTTTGTAAATAATTTCATCCTTCCAGTTACATACAGTTATGTAACTCGATTGTCAAACAAACTGTTTTTAAATAATAACAAAATTACATAAGAAGATCCACATAAGAAGATCCATTGACGTCAGAAACAGCACGAGGAGAAGTTCCAGAGAGTGGTACGACGCTGGACAAGAGAAGCGAATCGACGCTGGACAAGAGGAGCGATACGACGCTGGACAGAAGAGCGAGTCGACGCTGGACAAGAGGAGAGGAGCGAATCGACGCTGGACGCTGGAGTGCGAGACGAGGACGACTACAGATGGGTCAAATGATCGAGTATGATTGACGACAATAAGGTGATAAACAACTTATTTATCTCTTAATCGAACAATGAACTCAAAGACAATTAAAGACATTCTTGTTCTATTTAAAAGTAAGAGCCAATGTTTATTGTAAAGTAGAATTAAAATCATAGATGTTTTAGAAATATTATTAACGTAACAAGAGCTCAAATTAGTATTGAAATAAAACGAATACAAAGCATTTAAATGAAAACAATTAGTATTTGATATAAATCAGTACTGAGAAACAAAAGATAAATTCAATAACTATTAATATTTTGAGTACATTACAATATATAAAAACATATTTAAATATTGATATTTTGAAACACATTAATTGACTGAGTAGTCTGGAAATGAGATTTTTCCTTTAATACAATAATTAACAGAATAGAATATTTAGTCAGTAAGGATGTATATAGCATAAGCCTTACGGCATAATAACAAATAATAACGAATATTTTAAGTCGAAGTAAGTGCTAGGTGCACAATTTTATTAATATCAAATAAATTTGAAATACCGTTACAAGTTACATAGAGTTCTTATTACAGATACACCTGAAACCCAAATTAAATGTTATATTGTTATAGTGGATAGTTAGTGAGGATCGGTCAATAATACAAACTTTTAGTTATTTTGCGTCGACGTTTCGACAATATTTATTGTCATCTTCAGGACAATTGTTGCTGACGCCAAACACACAACTAAAAAATTTAAGGTTATATTGTTACCTAATTTGTCAATCTTGAAAGTGAGACCAGTCACGCCTATTTATGCAACTATGTATCGTTGTAGAATATGTCGTCCTGGACTTGGGGCAAGACACGCCCAAATTTATGTATATGTATCGTTGCATATAATGGCGCTCCAAGATCGTGGGGCTCCACAAATTTAAATTATATTAAATTTGCCATTATGTATCGTTGCATATAATGTCGCCCTGCACCTGGGGCACGACATGCGTAATGTATGTAAAAAAAAATTTGTTACATAAATTATAGCCCATGAACGTATGGCCCAATCCCCACCATTTAACTGTTAACATTTTTTATGTAGCTAAATGGTTGCTCTAAAATATAAAGAGTGTGTTAAATGAAAAATGTATAATATATAATTATTATTTATATTAAACAGTAACTGAATGTAATGTTAATTGTTGTGTAATCACACAGCTGGTGCCCACAAATAATATTGATTGTCTATGTAACAGGTGTAACTGTAATGAGTATTAATAATAACTATTAATAAAAATACAGAAATAAATAAATAAGTAGGGAACGGTTAAATAATTACTACTAAATAAATATTTTAATAATACTTCAACATGACGACTCCAGGAAATTTAGACGTAGAGGCATTCCAGACAATGATGCGTGCCTGGGTCGATGAAATAAGCATAAAACAAACGGAAAATATAAATGCTAAAATAGACGAATTAAAAGAATCTAATAAGAAACAATTAGAAGAACAAACTGAAAATTTTAGACAAGACACCATAAAAATCGCAGAGAGTCTAGAAGAGTTAAAAATTGATAATCTCCAGTTGAAACAAGACAACATAGAAATAAGACAAAGTATAATAGACAGTACTGCACAGTTAACAAAAAAAATTGTTAATACCAACATACGTATTGACACGATCGCAGAAAATGTCTGTGGAATAATTAAGAAACAAACGGAGCTAATATGTGAAAAGATAGTGAAGAATGTGAAGAATTCATAGTAGTTGAAAATACGTGTGTAATTACTAACGATAATTATAAAGTAATTAACATTAATGAAGAGAAGCAAATTAAGGTTAATAAAACGTACCTTATTAATAGCGATATTCCAAGTGTGAGACACACACACAATAGTAAGTCACACAGGATGACACATGTGAAACACATAAGACACTACACTTACGGAGATAAATATCACTGTAGATATAACAAGAAACGTAGTAATTTATCTAGACGAAACACTACACAAAATTGTGGTAAATATGACGGTAGGTATAAGCACGAGAAATATAAAGCGAACGATAATTATAGTATCGATAATTATAACTGTAGGTATAAAAACTACAAAGATTATTATAGGCGATGCACGAGAGCAAGACGCATACGAACTAGTAAAAAATGCGTTCGTCAAGAGCAGCTAAGCGGAGAGAATGAGAGAATTATGGAATGCGACCGTTACGAGAGAAAGAGGGGAGACTTTGTGTGGCCGTCAGGCAAAATGAAAACGTTGCACTATAAACAGGTGAATTATGCAGTCGCAGCGGGACAATGGAATGTTAACGTCGCAGTAATACAATGGGAATTTGTCACGAGGGTGAGCACAATGAATTTCCTGTGTACAACAACCAATTGTTATAATGAGGGGTGTCAGATCTAACGACACGGCAACCGAACTTAATACCCGAAAATAAATAATTATTTTTAAATGAGAAAAATAATATTACTATTAATTATTAATAATAATATAAGAGAGTATAATTAAGAAATGTTATTTATTAAGGATATGATAGCAAATAAAAAGAAATAGTAGTGAAAAGAAATTAGGAATATTATTTTAAAGGGTTATTAAGAAATGTATTATTAATAGTAAGGAATGCTATTGTAGAGAAATATTTAAGAAAGTAATGGTAAAAGATGTTATTGTTGTTATTAATATGAAGAAAGGGTTAGGAATGGAAAATAATTGCTATAATTGTCAGAACGGATGATCAAGCGAACACTTAATGGAGATACAAGGACACAGAAGAAAGCAAGAGTGAAAAGTCAAAAGGGCAGAGACTACTTAGGATTAAGGACTTCGAGAAAAATATCGTTGTTTTCCAAGACAGTTCCTCTGTAACCGATCATGCGATACACTACTAAGCTAAAAGAGTATTCTGTTACGGAAGTGTATTTCAGGAAAGTAGTAGCGATCAGAAAGGTAGTGTTAAAGAAATGTAATAAAAGGTAATGAATGTCGATGCATTGTATAAGTAATGTATTAGATAAAGTAATGGCATGTTAAGAAAAGAGTTAAGGAAGATTAGAAGCGAAGGTAAGAATGTATGAGTAAGATAATGTAAAATTAAGGACCGAATTTACACACATACGTAGGAATGCAAAGCATACAGAAGGAGAACAAGGGAGAGCTAATTGCAGTGGATTTTCTGGGACCACTACCACGATCAAGTCGAGGTGTGAAGCACATATTGGTATGTACCGATGTGTTTTCCAAGGCAGTCCGACTGTACCCAATTATGCGACCCACAACCAAAGTTGTTCTAAAGATACTACTGCAGAAATATATTCCGTCATATGGAAAAATGAAGAAGGTACTCAGTGATCAAGGTGTACAATTCCAAAGTGAAAAATGGGAGAGGACGTTAAGGGAAAATGGAATACAACCTGTACTCACATCCATAAGACATCCTCAAGGAAACCTTGCTGAGAGAGTTAACAAAGAATTAGGTAAATATTTACGAATATATTGCCACGATCAACACAATAAATGGGCAGAATATTTACCATTTCTTGAAAAAGCCATTAACGAAAATTATAATGAAGCAACAGGATATACTCCAATGGAATTAGAAGAAGATAAGAAGCCAAACAGATTTTGGACTAAGTATATAAACAAACCTAATAACCAGAATGTACCTGTACCAATAAGTGTGAAAATTGAATACGCAAAGCAACGGATTAGAGAAAGAGGTAACAAGAGAGTAGAAATATTTAATCTAACTCACAAACTATAACAATTCAACGTGGGAGAAAGTGTACTACTCAAAGCTAATCCAGTGGGAAAACGGAGTGATAATACGGCGAAGAAATTCTTCAGACTTTATAATGGGCCGTATACGTTAAGACAGCGAGTAGGACAACACACTTTCATCGTATATGATGAGATACAGAAGAAAGAAATTGGTAAATTCCATGCAACATCATTTAGGAAGTTTTACACATGAAAACAACGAGGTCAATGAAACCAGTCAGATCAGCTGTTTGTTGAAGCCACCCTACTACAAGGTCATGAGCAGTGAGCGTATAAGGAGGGGAGGTAAGACATTTGTATACACTCCAATTAAGGGTGAAATGACGAATATTATTCTTTATTATTTGTTACATTTTTTTTCAAGTGTAATAATAATAATAACAACAAATTTTTAATAAATACATTTATTAAATTTTGTTGTTACCAAGCAGAGGGATAATGCGACAGTACAAATAAGTGATGTACTGAGCATTGAATATAAAAATTTAAATATACCTAATAAACTGTAAATAATTAATAATGTATTAGAAATAAGCATGTCATGGATTGCAAACTTGGCTCAGACAAAAATATGAACAGGTGTTTCGACCTGAATCGACGTGCACACACACACAAATGTAACTGAAAGTGTGTACATCAGTATTTTGCTAGTGTGTGTGAACGCATGTCTATGCAGGCGAGTTTACCACCCCAAGATGAATAATTGCACAATTACTGTTTTACGTAATTATTCATAAACTATAATTAAGAAGTAAAATCCAAAATCACAATAAAATGTAAGAAAATTTACTAAATACTGTGTACGAAAACGATGTGAAAGTGCCACACCGTACGAGTGTAATAGTGAAATAACTGTGTACAAATCGAAAGGGTTAAGTTGCAATGTCCAAAATTACAGTGAACATGTGTTGAAAAATTAGTTATAAGATAACTATAAGAGTATACCTACAGGACTCTGCAATTCGCAGAAATATAATAAATAGCGAAATTGACAAAGAGTGGGGGAACTGAACTCAGAGACAATTTCAGACATGTCGATTTCGTACCACTGCAGGTGTTGACCAAGACATGGGTATAAATAGGACACACAAGCTACAGTGGTTCTCTTTCTTAAATCATCCACGGTGCAGCGGGAGCTTATGCACGTCCACACAGAATATTTAAATTTTTGTAAATAATTTCATCCTTCCAGTTACATACAGTTATGTAACTCGATTGTCAAACAAACTATTTTTAAATAATAACAAAATTATACTAAATACAGAAGGGTAAGTAGCAAGAAGGGTAAATTAATGGATAGCCTAGAGGAGTTCGAAATATATAAAGCTACAAAAAACGCAACAACCAAAAATAACATATTAAATGATCAAATGAACTTCGGATCTAATAACCTGTTTGACACTGCTATACGGTTGAATGATAATTATAGCCAGTCGTAAGGAAATCGCGGTACAGCATGCACGCATGCGAGCGCTCCGAGCGATTCAGTTGTTACGTTTTGTATATTTTATTTAAAAGATTTAAAACATTTTAAATTATGACATAACCACAAAATGTGGTATACATTTACGTTTTGATTGATATTGTGTATCTGAAGATGGGATTTCATCCCGAAACGCATCATTGAACGAAAGAAGCTAGTGTCACTAAGGTGGACCGACTAAGGTAATTTAATTATATTAACCATAAAGTGACTCGGTACGTAAAACATGAACAGATTGAAATAACAAAATTACATAAGAAGATCCACATAAGAAGATCCATTGACGTCAGAAACAGCACGAGGAGAAGTTCCAGAGAGTGGTACGACGCTGGACAAGAGAAGCGAATCGACGCTGGACAAGAGGAGCGATACGACGCTGGACAGAAGAGCGAGTCGACGCTGGACAAGAGGAGAGGAGCGAATCGACGCTGGACGCTGGAGTGCGAGACGAGGACGACTACAGATGGGTCAAATGATCGAGTATGATTGACGACAATAAGGTGATAAACAACTTATTTATCTCTTAATCGAACAATGAACTCAAAGACAATTAAAGACATTCTTGTTCTATTTAAAAGTAAGAGCCAATGTTTATTGTAAAGTAGAATTAAAATCATAGATGTTTTAGAAATATGATTAACGTAACAAGAGCTCAAATTAGTGTTGAAATAAAACGAATACAAAGCATTTAAATGAAAACAATTAGTATTTGATATAAATCAGAACTGAGAAACAAAAGATAAATTCAATAACTATTAATATTTTGAGTACATTACAATATATAAAAACATATTTAAATATTGATATTTTGAAACACATTAATTGACTGAGTAGTCTGGAAATGAGATTTTTCCTTTAATAAAATAATTAATAGAATAGAATATTTAGTCAGTAAGGATGTATATAGCATAAGCCTTACGGCATAATAACAAATAATAACGAATATTTTAAGTCGAAGTAAGTGCTAGGTGCACAATTTTATTAATATCAAATAAATTTGAAATACCGTTACAAGTTACATAGAGTTCTTATTACAGATACACCTGAAACCCAAATTAAATGTTATATTGCTACCTAATTTGTCAATCTTGAACGTGAGACCAGTCACGCCTATTTATGCAACTATGTATCGTTGTAGAATATGTAGCCCTGGACTTTGGGCAAGACACGCCCAAATTTATGTATATGTATCGTTGCATATAATGGCGCTCCAAGATCGTGGGGCTCCACAAATTTAAATTATATTAAATTTGCCATTATGTATCGTTGCAATATATATATACATTTTTCTATCATTTTGGCGTCTTTTCAAAATGTATACGTTTTGACGTCTACTCGAAAACGAAGAGTATATTGAAATTTTATTATAACATTACGTTCTTGTGATTATGTTATTTGTGTTTTGAGTTTTATATTTCAATATACTCTTAATACAAGAAAATAATGTTTGTTGTACAAAACGCTGTCATTATGGCATCTTTTTATAATTACGACAATTGTCTTTTCAGTTTCCCGACAATTAAGCGTCTGAAATGTATACTTTTTTCGAATTGTAGCGGTTTTTGCTTCCAGCGACGTTGCCAGTTTTCAACCTCGGGTATTCCACAGTTTAAGTTGACGCTTATTTGTTTGTATGAAAGCGTGACTAACGGCAGGCGAATGACCATTATTCTTTTCCTTTGTTCACGCGCCAACTTTACATCATAATTTTAACTAAATATTTATAAACTGTCAAATATTTATCAACAATTCTTAAACTTCACTATCCAATTCCACTAACCGTGATAATATAATTATTGTGTTTTACGAAGCATGCCAAATTAGCGTACTGGCCATTCGAATTATGTAAAGATTGACCACGTGTCGTCGGATTAACTAACGGAATTAACGGGCATGTTAATATTTTCTCAAATGCATTGATACCGGGTGATAACGTAACTTTGATCTCATTTACTAGAGAAATTTCCTATGCATATTGTTAGTCAAAAATAATAAATGTAATACCAAACGTTATGAACTCATAATATAAAAAATATAATCAGTTATATTTTTGGTCAGTGTTCATTATTATGCATACAGTATTTTGAAGTAATGCTATAAAACATTTATTTGTATCAATTTTGTGGGTAACAACATTTTATAACTTTAGATTATAGTTCTGTAGTTCTTAATTGTCTATAGTTCTGTTTGGGATTGAGATTGGTAAATAGATAGATAAATAGATAGACAGATAGAGAGAGAGAGAGAGAGAGAGAGAGAGAGAGAGAGAGAGAGAGAGAGAGAGAAGGAAGGAGAGCGATCACAACTCTGCATATATGTACATAATAATAATTACTTCTTGTGTTAGAGATAGATGGAGAGATGGGAGACAAAGGGTTGTGGGATAGCATAAAATTTTATATTAACATTTCCATAATATTAGTTCTATTTGTATTAGAAATAATAGCAAGATGTTGCGAGAAGCAGGCAGGGAGAGAGAGAGAGAGAGAGAGAGAGAGAGAGAGAGAGAGAGAGAGAGAGAGAGAGAGAGAGAGAGAGAGAGAGAGAGAGAGAGAGAGAGAGAGAGAGAGACAGACAGACAGACAGACAGACAGACGATATTAAAATGTTTCGGGTTGAGGGTACTAGAAGTCATCGGATACCTGCACTTTTTGTAAGACCAGGAAAAGGTTATTTTATGATACTGTTCATTGATATGTCTATTGTTATATAGGCTTGTGGTTTCTCCACGAATTATAAAAGTAGTGGCTACATCCAGTGTCTTGAGAGGCATTTTCTTATAGAGAATGCTCACGGCCGCTAGTAAATCGAGAAATGCTGATACTTATTTCAACAACAATTTCTTCAGTTATTAAAAGCGGTCAGTAAGGCCTTGTCGTTTTTCACGTCTATGTTAATATCTTTACATCTCTTTTAATTTTATTTATTTTTTATATTTTGTCTAACTCACTTGTACGTTAGCTAAATTTATTAACTACAAATTACTGTATATTCAATTTAAAAATTGCGTGTAAAAATAATGAATAGCCACTAAAAAATCATTAAACAATTCTCCTAAAAAAAACATTTCTCTTCAAATATATTCAATTAAATACGTCTGAAATGTACTAACAGACATTCTGTCGACTCTTCTCCGTACATCACGCTTAATTTTGGACCATTAGTTCTCGATCGTTTGGGTGTGAACGGCAAAATTGCGAGGACATAACAAAATTAAGCGAAGATTCACAGGAAAATGTATAACCCATACATTTTGGCAGTGGCGCACCCAGGAGGGTTTTGGAGGTTAGAACCTACCGAAAATATGGTAAAAATTGTGTAGTCAACGAATGTACAAATAGTAAGTCTGTAGTAATAGGATAAACTAAAATACAACGTAGGTAAGCTTACCAGACACGAATACACTGTTCTCATGATATGTAATTGTGTTCGTACTTTTCAAAAACACCGGTTTTTATCAAAAGTATAGAGTTTACTTTATTGCTATATTTTCCGGTTTGGAGAGTGAAATGGTTCAATCTGGGTCGCCTGTCAACTTCAGTGCAAAGGAAAGTTATAGGCCTACATAGTCAGAGTCGGAAAATAATTTATAACGTGTAGGCCTACAAGTGTATTAAATCGGAAGATAAGGATATATCAGAAAGAAAGTTACAGGAACGGGTAGCTCAGGCGTGCGGCGTGTCTATAAATAGTGTTTCTAGAATTATTAAAGAAACATCATGGTAGGGGAACGTGGGGCAGGACGGGGTACTTAATGTTTGAACACAAATATTTTATAATAAATGTTTCAAAATTTTCTGTTTTAAATATAAATAGGCCTACTTTTATTATTACATTAAGTACAAGAAATTATCATTACATTTCAATTTGGTAAAAACACATTCTATATATCTTAGTTTAAACAAATACATGTCATTTGTCCCGTTTTGGCCCGCTGGTGAGGCACAATGGGGTACCTTCCTTTTTATAAATTTTTGTCATGAAATACAAAAAGCATTATTGTCAAAAAACAAAAATCTATATTTCTTAAATGAACTTCATGTTTCACAAAGAGCACAAATGTGTGTGACATCCTCGTCTTCACTTTCGATTCCTGCGCAAGAGTTGTGAGCCCATTATAGGCAAGAAACACATCTAATCCAACCTTCTTCAGAAAAATCATGACAGTAGAGACACTCATCTTTCAGGACTCTCCATAAAAATGTTCAACAAATGAAATAAAAACTGATTTAAACGATTTCGAGAAGTGCACTACTCGACTAATTATTCACCAAAGTCAACCCATAGAAGGGTAAAGATTAACATTCAAAAGTAATTTAAACAATTTTAAAGAACAAATTAATTATAATGGTAGTTTTTCCAGTCTGAACCACATTATTCGTCAAATGGGATTTCGACGGAAACGTGCCAAAAGCAATAGGAAACTTTTAAATAGAAAAACGTGACATTGAAATCTTAAGAGTTGATATACAACTGATATAAGAAACTTACAGCAATTCAGAGAAGAACGGTAGTCCATAGTATACACAGATGAAATTTTGGTTTTCACCGTTCAAAATCGGTTACAAAAATTTGGACAGACAATGACGAAAGTGCCTGAAAATTTCAATAAATAAATAAATTCGCCTGCAACATCATTAACAAAAAGGTAGACATGATTAACTGGTTATTGAATCATGGGATTCCTTTAGTCCATTTATGGTTATAACCTGAGCTCTGTTTAATAGTTACGCTAAACAAAATAACCCAACATTATTATTATTAGCGGGTGTCCTACAGTCTATGCCGCATCCCTCATTTCGATCGCCATTTCTCCCCATCTTTCCAGTCATCGTCTTCAATAGCTCGACCTCTCATGCATTTCCTAATTCCTGTTTTCCATTGTGTTGTCAGTTTTCCTTTTCTTCTCCTGTTTTGTGGAGTGTAAGTCAATGCTTTCTTTGGCCATCGCTTCTCCTCCATCCTCATTACGTGACCATACCATAGCAACTGTCTGGATTCTATTCTTTCTGCTGTTGTAAATATGCGCCCTGTTTTCCTTCTTCGTTTCTAACATGTTGCATTCTAGAAATATTACATGATCTTCTTAAGAAGTCCATTTCTACAGTTTCTATCATCTTTTTCTCTTTACCTGAAAGTTGCCAGCATTCGCAGCCATAAGTTAAAATGGGCTCCTCAATAGTTGTGTAGATTGTCAGTTTAGGTTGAAGTTTCATTTTGTTCGACCAAAGTAACGAGTTTAGCAAACGAATAGCCTTTTTTACCTGTTGTATCCTACTTTTTATGTAATTCTTTGTTGTCCCACCTTCTCAAATAACAACCCAACATACAAAACTTTTAAAATAATCACTATTTCAGCAAACTATGGACATTCCATTTTACGACTTCCACCCTATCACCCGGTTCTTAATCCTAGAACTGATTTGGGCAACTGTGGAAAAGCATGTTAAAACAAAAAAAGTTTATTTTCGTAGACAGTGTTATAAACTTAGCAAAAAAGGAATTTGAGTGTATTTATCTCACACGCTGGACATCAAAATGTGACCACGTCTTGAAAATTTAAAAGAGCATGTGAGATCAGACCAAAAAGTATATAAAGTAACAGATCGTTTCTAAATTAATAAGCGATGGGATAGCAGCAGTTAAGACAATTTGAGTGATGATAACAGTGAAGGAAATTGACGTACTTATTACGGCAATAAGGTGTGGAAGAATTGACGTAATATTTGTAATTGTTTGTAAGTAATTATGTGCTATATTACTTAAATAGTTTTAGTATAATTTTTTCATTAATGTTGTCTGCCCTGTTATTCATGGTTAATTTACATCTGCTTGTTTTTAACACACACACACACACACACACACACACACACACACAGAGTCACAGTTATTTCACATTCGAGCCTGTTATTGACGTTACTTATACAAACAAATTAAGATGCCAGTGCAATGTTGACTATATATTACTAAAGTTTTTCCTAAATCGTAACATGTCTCATAACAAAGTGTTATATACTCCAAAATATACAATGTTTGTTAATGTCTAGACTCGACTAGGAGATTAGGAGAAACACTGTAACAGACACAACATGACAAGTCACTGTTTACATAATAATTGCTGTACTAAACATTAAACATTTTATAACTCGGTGAAATCTTTGTATGGTCCCTCTGTTGTATCTATTGTTTGTTTCATCTTACAAAACGTCCATTTGAATTGTTTGTCGTGTCGAAATAGAAATCAAAATCAAAACTTGTCACGTACTTGTACGTAGACTTGTCGTTCAGGGAACAGTCTAATATTCAACTGTAGCCTTTCTATATTCACGTGTATTACATTGTTCCCGCCTTATCCCCTCTACAATATGCACGACTGCTTCACGTCTGATTATTTTACTATATTATTGTATTATTATTTCAATAAAGTCACCGTCTACTCATTAAGTAATTTATATTATTCAGTCAGCACATGCAAATTACTAAGCCTTGTGATTACGTGGTTTTTACTTGTGATTCCTACAAACATTGTGTGTTGATTCTTACCTGTGCAATATTTATGTGTAAGAAGGACTCTTTTTCAGCATTATAGGTGGCATTATAGATGGAAAATACATGAGTGAAATTCCACGAAGCAAGGATCATTGCACTTGCACTTGCAGCATTGACTCCCAATAAGTTACGTGTCGTCGTTCCTCTAGGAAAAAGCAAGCCCTGCTTGTTGAGAAAATAATGAGGGAAACCAAAATTAAGCACCTTGTTCGCAAGTTTTCAACCCCCCTCGAAAAAATCCTGGGTGCCCCTCTGCATTTGGCTATGCATGGGTACTCGCGAGATGTAGCCGCGCCACATATCTGCAACTATAGTGGTTCCTGGTTCTATATTATTTAAAATTACACGATTTAGTGTGTTTGCATCGCGTTTATCGACCATCTTTAGGAACCACTTCTTTATTCTCCTGTAAATTCCCCCAAGTACCCACCGAGTTTTGGTTATTCGGTCCCTGTTGTACTTCCTTCAAGTGAACGCACTTTCATCAATTTCAGTATCTCCCGGGCCGCCAATTTTTAAGCTGGTATCCATCACCCAGACAGTAAGGATCTCCCTGAACTCGTTTATTAATTTTCGCGTAGTTTTCCTGTTTATGTCAAGCTGTTTTGAAATGACTGAAATTTGATATTTCAAAATCCAAGCGACTAACACACGGAATAGGCTACAGATAATGCAGGAACACACGCTTTTCCGAAAAAAGTGTCATAATGTATGTTTTTTGTAGCTCAGCAATTCCGTCTACCACATCCGAAAGTGACGTTTTTTGTCCATTCATATTTTTTAACATATTACCATCACACTTTACACATTCTATTGAAAACGGAAGAAGATTTCAATCACAAACACATTTTCTGAAACCTTTTTTTTAATGAAACACCGAAAATTATTAACACTTTTGTATTCCATTTTAGTAAGATACGGATGTGCACAACTCTGATGAATGAATGTTAAACAAAATTAAATAGATTTAAAGATATAAACATAGATGTAAAAAAACGGCAAGGTCTCACTGGCCGCTTTTAGTAAGTGAAGCAATAGTTAAAACAAGTAACAACATTTATCCTTTATCATTTGCGTCATTCTCTGCATGAAAATATCGGGCTGCATGAAAAATGTCTCTCAAGCCACTTTTGGTAGCCACATACGTTTATAACCTTTGGAGAAACCACATGCTATATAACAATAGACATGTCAGAGAACAGTATCATAAAATAACCTTTTCCTGGATTTACAACCAGTGCAGGTATCCGGCGACTTCTAGTACCTTCAACCCAAATGTTTCTTTATAATACGAGTAATTATACAAGTAGTTATATAAGTGATAGGTAGGTAAATAGACAGGTAGAAAGAGAGCAAAAGAGAAAAAGAGAGACAGGGGTAGATAGAGAGAATAGTATAGATAGTGTATGTCAGTCTCAATTATCTCATTTTTTTTCGTTTCCCTTTGTTTTTAGTTTAAAGCGAAGGTCTTGTTTCATCGCAACTGTCATACAATCTCAGGGCACTTTATATTGTATAATACTTTATAATTTATAAAAAATGTGTTACATCATGTTATAATCGTTTATTTAAGTACTAAGTAGGCCTGTAATGTGAGCGCTGATGTTGCTTAGTATAAGTCTATGTAGGCCTACTTGTGCTTCGCATTAGGTTACTAATTAATGATGGCTACATGTCCATAGTAGTTATGTTATATCTAATAATGTGTATTTTATCTTTGTTCTTGCACTACTAATGATGGTTGTAGTGGGCATAGAAGAAACATCTGGAAATTCAGTATTCAATAAATGGTGGCCTAATAGCCCGCATGATAAATGTAGGCTAACACTACAGTTAATGGGAGTCTTTCAAAATAATATGTGGAGGGACACGACTACCAAAACTCCTCAAGCTGGATTAAAAGCTAGACTGGTAGTCCTAATAGGCCTGAAGGACATGAATTTAAGAACGCTTCGGTTTGTTTTTTTTTTTTTTTTGTACAGGCGACGAACAATTTTCTTTTTCGCCAAAAACATTTTGCGAATTACTGTGATGGTACGGAGATCCAGAATTTGAACAGTAGTGTAGACACCGTATCTTAAAAACAATTCTGTTCTTGTTATGGGCAATGTCTTGCTTCAATGTAAAGCAGTACCAACGACATCTTATAGGGGAAAAAAGTATGAATTGGTTTGAGGGAAAAGGGATAAATTTTCTAGAGGACGGCCTGAAGAATCAATTATCGCATTTATAGGAGACGTACAAGGCAATATTCAGTGAGTGTGATGATAATTTAACTTTACTTAAGATAGTTGTGTTAGTGGTTATAATCAGAAACAGAATTATCACTGTTGCACACCACTATAGAAAAATTATTCTGATTAACGCCTTCAAGCTTCTCAGCTCATCGTCAGATCGGAAATCCATCAGATGAGCTGAGAAGCTTGAAAGCGCAAATCGGAATAATTTTTCTGTAGTGGTGTGCAACAGTGATAATTCTGTTTGATAATTTAACTGACGAAAATGAGTGTCTTGTGCGCTGGGTTACTCCATCAATATCACTGTGAAGTCAATCCGATAGAATAAATTAGTACTGAGTACCGTAATGCAACCTGTAGGCAAGAATTATTCGTATAACCTTTTGCGTATAGATTTTTCTTGTGCAATTTAAACAATAAATTACTAACGTGAAGGTCATTGACATGAAGACATAGTCTAACAATTGTAACATACTTACAAAAATCAGTGTAACACACATTTACTCATGTTGATGAACGCAACGCATTTATTGTAATCATCTTTCAATACGCTCTTTATTATTAAAAATAACTCCCAGCCTGACAGGTTTGCCTAAATTTTACATAATATGGTTTGTAGCATCCGCCATTTCGTTTTCCAAAATTTTATGTCTTTGTTGACACTTCTAAAATCAAGACAAGTGACTTCATACCTCGTGCATCAAAACTGGTCCAGCCGTTTTGTATTACAAGGGAACAAACTAACTAACGAGCATTACAAACTACTGTAACAAACAAAATTGTTGTACAAAAGTAATTAAATATGGTTATTTAACAGAATACAAAATTCCTTAAATGTTTATAAATACACATTATAAGATATAACATAACTATTATGAACATGCAGCCATCATTAATTAGTAACCTAATACCGAAGCACAGGTAGGAATTCATAGACTTAGCCCTATATCAAGTAACATCAGCGCTCTCATTACAGGCCTACTTAGTACTTAAATAAACGATTATAACGCAATGCAACACATTTGTTATAAATTATAAAGTACTCAAGTAAATAATATAAAAAGTAATATAGTAGTTACCAAAAAGAAACTTATGTGAACTGTACAAACGTAACGTATTGTGTCGCATTATATGTAGCGTGCTGCCGTGCGTTTAATTGATGCTCTATGCAAATTATGTCATGTGACTTCTAAATGAAGTATGGTAAAAAATGTATACAGCTGTCCTCCGTCACTGTACCTCTCTCTCATTTTCTTTACTCTCACTCACTCCTCCCTCTCGCTACCCTCTCCCTCTTTCTCTCTCTCTCTCTCTCTCTCTCTCTCTCTCTCTCTCCTTATTCGTTTTATTTCTTTTCCTCATTTTTGTTCAAGAATGAGCCAAGGAACGTAAGTGCATTTACACCTGCCGGACAACCCTAAGGGTGCCTCGGTAAGAACAATAAAATTTCTCAAGTGTTTATGAAGTATGAAGGACACTAGCCTTTTCTACAAACGTTATGCACAGTTTAATCTGGGTTGTGGCATCGGGAACTCAGAAATGGTTAATACACGTCAGCCACTTCTGTGTATAGTGATAATGTGTTGTGTCTATTCAGCGTAACACCACAGGTCTCCAGCACAGAGATAAGATTTCTCATTCATCAGAATCCCGCCAAGAGTATTCAAGGTCAAATAACATTCCTAATGTGTAATGGCACAGCCATGTATGTTTAGGCTGACACATATATACAGACCTACGTCTGACCTAATGCAACCTCTTAATTATCTGTACAACAGTTGTCTGTTTTTACCTTTCCACCAAACGTGTTGGTAGGCTGACGTGTTCGTACACCTATTATTAAACTGAAATCAGAAAATTCTACAATAAGGTAAACCAAGGTAGGAAACCCTTTAAGCCCAGGAGAACAGCTTGTCGTGACACTGATGGCACCCTACTTACAGAAAAGGGGAAGATCCTCGAAAGGTGGCGCAAGAACTTTGAAGCTCTTCTTTCTAAGAATGGCGAGGTGGACAACTATGTACCACCTGTGCTAGAGGAACATAAACACATCGAGCCTCCGGATGAAGATAATACGATAGCTGCAATAGAAAGCCTTAAAAACAACAAAGCTCCTGGTTCTGATGATCTTCCTGCGGAGCTTTGCACAAACTGTGGCCCAGAGCTGGTTAAAACCCTTCAACACCTTGTCATTGATATATGGATAGAAGAGAAACTGCCAACAGCCTGGCAGAAGACAGTTATATGTTCCATATCCTGATCAGGTGATTGGTCGATATCAGTGTGGATTTAAAAGAGGAAAATCGACAATAGACCAGGTTTTCACACTCCGACAATTTCTGGAGAAAGGTAGGGAACATAAACTACAAACCCATCACTTCTTCATAGATTTCAGAAATGCATACGACAGCATTGACAGAAAAGAACTTTACACTGCTTTTGAAGAACTGGGCATACCAAAGATATTAATAAGATTGTGTAGGATGACAATGCTGACAGTGAATGGCATGGTGAACATTCAGAATGACTTATCAGGAGAGTTCGACTATGGAAAGGGAGTCCTCCAGGGCGATGCTCTTGCTTGCCTCCTCTTCGTTCTTGCCTTAGAAAAAGCTATGAGAGATGCTGGAATAATTCCTCCGGGGCTGTATTCAACAGGTTGATGCAGGTCCTAGGATACGCCGATGACCTAGATATAATCGGGAGGTCCCTTCGAGCAGTCACTGAAGCCTTTCTTGCTCTTGAAGGTCCTGAAAGTAGGCTGGGTCTCATAATAAATGAAAGCAAGACAAAATACATGGCTACAGGACAGGAGGCTAGAGAAGGAGAGCACATCCAAATTGGCATCTATTCCTTCGAAAAAGTCAAAAACTTTGTTTATTTAGGATGAAAAGTTAACTCCGATGGGGAAACAACAGAAGAAATAAAGCGAAGAATCGCCTCAGCTAATAGGTGCTTCTTTGGTCTCAGACCCCAAAGAGAGCAGAATAATTGCCAGGAGCATCAAGCTGCTTTTGTATAAAAAACTGATCCGCCCAGGTCTCACCTTTGGTTCTGAGACCTGGACCATTTCTAGAAAGTCTGAGTCAAGCCTGCTGGTTCATGAACGCAAAATCCTCCGCAGTATATTTGGTCCAATATGTGGACCAAATATAGTAGGAGGTGAATGGAGGAAAAGAACCAACCAAGAACTGAACACTCTTCTGAATGAACCAGATATTGTGAAAATTATAAAACTTGGTAGACTCAGGTGGGCTGGACACGTGATCAGAATGGGGGAGAATGAAATACCAAGAAAGGCACTCACAGAACAGATCTATGGCACCAGGAGAGTTGGTAGACCCAAACTACGTTGGGAAGACGGTGTGAACTACGATGCGAGCCATATCCTTGGGACCCGGAACTGGAGAGCAGCTGCACTTGACCGGGACAACTGGCGGAGGCTGGAGGATGCCTTTGAGGACGCCTTGACTCAGTAATGGGTTGTTGCACCGCTGAACTGAACATTATTATTAAACATTATTATGTAGTTACTATTATTAACATTAGTTATTAATATTGCATGGTAATGTTGATTTCCAGGTCAAACGTAAAGTTACCTGTATTCTCTCTCTCTATGCGTTTATCTTTGAATAGGTTTTTTGCAGTAGCTTCTCCGCTGTTCTTTTATATTGGCATCGTCCATTCTTTTATTTGTTACAAATTTTCTTGTAATGTTTTAAGTTTGTTCACATTATAATTGATACTTGTTTCTATTTGTTTTTAATCCTTCTAGATTTTATTTACGTATTTATTCGTGTCGTACCTACATTGCTGTATTCCGGCTTTGCTTATTTGAGGATACTTGTCTCTTAATTGTGTAGCCCCTTTTTATGTCTGTATTGTGTTACACGTATCTTTACTGATCTATTTTTACACTATTTTTACTAAAATTACGGGTTTTTGGTTACTCTAGAGGTTTCTTCTTATAATATACTTTTTGCTTTTAGCTAGGTGCTCTCTGCATGCCTCATAGGTTTGTTGCCGACCGACAATTTTCCTCTTCACTCTTATATCCTCAGTTTGCTTATACAGTATATGTCTGTTTTTAAACACCATCATGTTTGTATGACTTTCTTTTGATGTACACCTTTCCAGGTTTAGTTCTACTTTAGCTGCAAGAATCTGGTTACTGTAAAAATCTTTCTCTGGGGAGCTCGTAGAGTCTTTAATTGTTTGGAAAGGTAGTAGAGTCCACCTAGTGATAACTAATATGAAGTCTACTTGATCGCGAAAGCTACCACTAGGGTAACGTCATGAACACATAACTTTACGTGATGATGAACTTCTGGCTTACAAATAATAAAAGTTGTTATCAGAACTGAAGTAAATTTATTGTTCACCTATTCATTTCGTGACGTTAATCCATTTTTTTCCATAATTCTGATTCTCTAGCCGTTCTTTTAATTTTTGTATTTAAGTCTGCAAGTATAGTTACTCTTTACGTTAACAGTTTTTGGACAGTAATGTGGTAATTTTCGTATGTAAAGGTTGGCTAATCTGTACTTTCTAAAATACGTTTATCAAGTTCAGGCATCGACACAGTACAACGTGCATCGGCGGGCAGCGGACGTAAGCACGTTTGCTGCTTGTTCTGTCCTTTATTCATTCTTTCTTGTCGTCGAGACAATTTATGTAGGCCTTAGGCCCTACAGTAATCATTACTGTAGTTTGGAGTGCCGCGTACTCGCGCCTCAATTCATCACAACATTTCATGTAGCTTGGAGTGCCCCGTACTCGCGCCTCAATACTGCTAATATGCATCTTTTTAACCGACTTGGTTTTCTTTAAAGATTCAAACTTCTATCAGACATAGCCAACCTTAACATGCCGAGTAACTTGTAATACAAAATTTAATAAATGTATCAAATACAGTCCACGCTCATCATTATTCAAAATCCTGGCAATAACTTCATGAAATATCGTTCTTCCTAACATTTAAGGCTCCTACGGGACGAAATCTAACATTTTTTGGTCGCTCCGTGCCTGGATTCGTCATTTTACTTTTCTGCAACTTATCTTAGAGCGGTTTTCATCATTTCTTCTACCAATTTCTGGCCATCACGGGCGATTCAGCATATTCGCTGATCCGACCGTTTCGGGACTTAGTCAGCATTTCTTTCGTCGCCATTGAGCCTCGTGACGACACCACTGCAAGACCATCCATGTGCTAGCGTCTACACACCAGATTGAGCAATTATCTATCCAGTCCGTGTGTGGTCTGCCATCTATTCCACGGCCTCGACGCTCCAGGACATCGCATACCAGGTACGACGTCAACGACATCATTAACAGGTGCGTACAATGGCTGAAGAAGGCCTCAAAGTGTTCGTCAGAAAGAGAGGCGGCTTAAAGTCTGCCATAGTGCGAATTAATTCGGCTATAACTAACTTTGATAAAAACACTAATACAAAACATTTTTTAACAGTTAGACTCGAAAGTCTAAAAAGTTTGGCAACAAAATACGATGAGGTACAGTCTGAAAGTGAACTCATTTCTAAGGACATAAACGCTGCTCAAGAAGACCGAATTGAGGTTGAAGAGCTGTTATATTCAACAGAAGCCAATATCTTGCAATTAATAGAAACTTTCAACGTTCAGACTGTATCTCCAGTATTAACGAGAAATATACAATTAAAACCTATAAGTTTGCCCTGCTTCACAGGCAATATTTTAGAATGGCAGCACTTTTATTCAATATTTCTGGACTTGGTACACGCCAGATCTGATTTAACGTCAGTGCAGAAATTACATTATTTGTATTCATCTCTTAAAAATGAGCCAATAGATCTAATTAAGGCATTACCTATTTGTAATGAGAACTATTCCATAGCGTTGAGTTTGCTGTCCGCTAGATATGATAACAAATTCATATTAGCAAAGTATTATATTCAAAATTTGCTAGAAGTAAAGTCAACAATCAAGGACTCTGTCCAAAGTTTGGCAGAATTCATAAATACAATAACGTCTTTAGTTAATTCGCTGGCAGCCATGCAACTGTCAGTGGATTCATTTGAGCTTATTACTGTACAATTATTGTCAGCAAAACTGGACCATTCCACGTTTAAATTATGGAAGGAGTCTATAGATCCCGATAATCTTCCTAACTTTCAAAGCTTTACCCAGTTTTTAAACGCACGTAGACAGTTGTTAGAAAATACATTACCCATCGATGCAGGACAGCAGCTCAACAAGCTAACTTTAAGGTTCAATAATAAATCTGACAAACATAAATTACGAAACTCTGCTGGCAGCACTGCATTTAAAAGTTATCACTCAGCTTCAAATAATTATTTATGCCCGTGCTGCAAAGCTAGTCATCCAATTTACACGTGTGACAAATTTCGTGAATTAAGCATATCAGAACGAGGGCAATTTGTATTAAATCATAAACGCTGTACCAATTGTTTAAGACCAGATCATTTTGCATCTAATTGTAAGGTCAAACAATCATGTAAGATCTGTTCAAAAAGACACCATACATTGCTGCACATAAATAATGTGCCAAAACAAGGTTCTGCCAGCAGTAGCAATTATTGTTCACTTAAGTTACAGTCTACAAACAATGTTCTCTTATCGACAGCACTTGTGTTTGTCATCGACCGGGCTGGTAACAGACAGCCTGCAAGAGTTCTATTGGATGCTGGGTCACAAGTGAATTTTTGTACGGAATCATTTGCTAAGAAATTACAGCTTGACTAAATCTAACATACCGATTACAGGTATTAATAATGCGGCGTGTTGTGCCACTAATTTGGCGTCTATTCGCATTATCTCTCGCTATCAAAGGTTCAGCTTTGAAGCAACATGTGCGGTCTTATCTGCATTAACTCATAAACTGCCAGCACAATCTTTCGACATAAATCATTTTAACGTCCCAGATAACGTTTTTCTCGCCGATCCACATTTCAACATATCATCTGATATAGACATACTTCTAGGAGCGCAATTTTATTTTGATATAATTTTAGATAACAAATATGTACGCGGTCCTCAATTTCCTATTATACAAGAAACAAAGTTAGGCTACATTCTAGCAGGCAATCTGCTCAAACACTGCCGTTATAAGGGTCCTGCTGTTTCGTTCCTGGCTAGGAACAACGACAGTCAAATTTTGGCGTCTCTTGAAAAATTTTGGGAGACCGAAACTATCCCTGATAATGCACCCATTAGTAACGATTCAGCTTGTGAGGAACATTTTCTTAAGTCCACTCATCGCAATGATGAGGGTAGGTTCGTTGTTTCGCTACCATTTGAGTCTGACAATCCCCAGTTGGGTGAGTCCTATGCTAACGCTGAAGCGAGATTCTTGAGTTTAGAACGCCGGTTCATGCGTGATTCTGAGCTTGCGCGCGAATACGCAACTTTATTCAGGAGTATAAGGATCTTGGCCACATGACGCTTGTCGACGATTGTTCTACCAATTCCGGGGTTTCAAATACCTACTATTTGCCTCACCATGCCGTCTTTAAACACTCTAGTTCTGCGACAAAACTTCGCGTCGTTTTTTATGGCTCGGCCAAAACTACCAATGGCTTTTCTCTCAATGATATTTTGTTGGTAGGCCCAAACGTCCAACAAGACCTTTTTTCTATTCTTTTGCGATTTCGTGTGCACAACTATGTTCTCATCGCCGACATCGAGAAGATGTATCGACAAATCTGGTATCTGATAAGGATTGTCATTATCAACGTATTCTGTGGCGTAACTCTCCCCTCGAACAGTTTAAACATTTTGTATTGCGAACTGTAACATACGGTACTGCTAGTGCTTCGTTTTTGGCCACTCGCTGTCTTATTCAGATTAGTAAGGATCATGAAGCTTCTTTTCCTGACGCTGCGTCAGCTATAATTAATGATTTCTATGTCGATGATTTGTTAACCGGTGCAGACACCATTTCTAATCTGACCAAGTTGAAATCTGACTTAGGTACGTTGTTGAGTCAATACGGCCTCACTCTGCATAAATGGGCATCAAATGAACCCAATGTGGTCGCAGATCATAATAATTTATCACTCCCATTAAACAAACAAGGTAATGTGCGTACGTTGGGCATTCTTTGGAATAACTCTACAGATTCATTTTTGTTTGACATCAAGTCGTTCCCAGTTGAATCAAGCATCTCTAAGAGGAAAATCCTATCGATTATAGCGGGTATCTACGACCCACTCGGACTCGTCGGTCCCATTGTTTTTCTTTACAAACAGTTTATGCAGCAACTATGGCTGTGCAATCTTGGTTGGGATGAGCCAATCTCCGGGCAATTACACGCATTGGTGTTCATTATGCGATAAATTATGTCTAATCAGTAAAATTATTGTCCCACGTTCTATTCGCTGCAAGTCTAAGGCAAAGCTAGTTGAATTACATGGGTTTGCGGATGCTTCTGAAAAGGGCTATGGGTATTGTGTTTACGTTAGAGTCATTTATCAAGATTCATCGGCCTCTTGTCACCTTCTGTGTTCCAAATCTCGCGTGGCCCCACTACGACAGGTGTCATTACCCCGCATTGAACTCTGCGCTTGCTTGTTGTTATCGCGACTCTTATTCAAAGTCACCCCTGCACTTCATTCCTTTATCAATAGTGTTCACCTGTATTCTGACTCCATGGTGTCCCTTTACTGGATTCATGCCCAGTCTTCTAGGTGGAAGACCTACGTCGCTAATCGTGTTGCCGAGATTCAGCGTCTCACTGAAACCTACACATGGCATCATATCCATTCACAACATAATCCTGCTGACATTATTTCTAGGGGATGTCACCCCGACGTTTTGCGCGATTGTTCGCTTTGGTGGCATGGTCCCGCTTGTTTGTCTCAATCTTCCGAGTCCAATCTTTTTTCACCTTTTTTACCTTCTAATCTGTCGTCTCCTGAATGCACTGCGGAGGAGAAACAACCCCCCAAACTTTCTCTAATATCTACCCTATCTATTGATCTTTCAAAGGACTTTTCTTCGTTGCATCGTCTGACTCGCGTATACGCTTATTGCTTTCGATTCATCAAAAATAGTAGACCCTCCAGGGCTGAGAAAATTTCGGGTGCTCTTACCCCCGTTGAAATTCATTCCACTCTTAATTTCTTCATAAAACAATCCCAGTCCATCCACTTCGCTGCTGAGCTTAATTGCCTTCGTAATGGGTCTTCTGTCTCTATCAGGAGTAAGTTGTCTTCTCTGGACCCGTTTCATGATGAGTTTGGTGTCATACGCGTCGGCGGACGCTTACGGCAGTCGCAACTACCCTATGAAAATAAGCATCCTATTGTCTTGCATCAATCGACTCATATCACTCGCCTTATTATTGAACGCGAACACATTCGTCTACTCCACGCTGGTGCTCAACTTGTGCATCATTCACTTCGTCAACGTTGGTGGATCATTAACGCCACGATAGTCATTCGCTCCATCATTCGTAGATGCGTCAAGTGTCTCAGGTTTAGTACCAAACATCAGGTTCAAAGGCTTGGTATTTTGCCATCTCCTAGGGTCACTCCTTCGCGGCCGTTTCTATTCTGCGCAGTGGATTATGGTGGTACCTTCATGATTCGTCATGGCGGGCAGAAATCTAGGAATCTGTCAAAATCCTATGTGTCTTTGTTCATTTGCTTAGCGACCAGGGCCATTCATTTGGAATTGGTTTCCGACCTTACGGCCAACGCGTTTATAGCTGCCTTACGTCGTTTCATGGGCCATAGGGGCATACCCAGCCAGTTATATTCTGATAATGGCACGAACTTTAGGAAGGCCCGCAACGTTTTGCATGACCTTTACAATCTTTGGCATAATAAGGATGCCACCTCATCAATCCAATCCTTTACGACCTCTCATGGTATTAAATGGTCATTTATTCCGCCCTCGTCACCTCATTTTGGTGGTCTTTGGGAGAGCGGTATAAAGAGTTTAAAGTATCATTTGCGCCGCGTGGTCGGCAAGTCTATACTCACTTTCGAGGAGTTTACGACGGTTTTGTCTCAGATAGAGGCATGTCTAAACTCACGACCATTATTTGCCGTTTCATCGGATGTAAATGATCCAGTGCCACTTACACCTGGCCATTTTTTAATTTGCACACCATTAACGGCGATACCTGATCCTGACTTATCTCACGTTCCCATCTCTCGTCTTGGACGTTGGCAACTTCTCCAGAAGTTTGTCCAAGTCATTTGAAAAGCTTGGTCTCGCGACTACTTACATCAATTACAACAACGTCACAAATGGAAATTCGCTAAGGAAAACGTTTCCATTGGTGACCTGGTTTTGCTGATCGAGGATAACTTACCTCCATTAGCGTGGAAATTTGGTGTAATTACCGCCACATTTCCCGGCCCAGACAACTTAATTAGAGTAGTTGACGTTCGCACGCCTACTGGCACCTATCGCAGACCAATTCATAAATTATGTTTGGTCCCTGCGAGGGACGAACAGTAAAAAAGAGTTTATTTTCCTTTGTATATACTTGTCAAACACACATAAATCAGATGTTCCGAGAAGATTTTGTTAGTTATAAGCACCTTTGTTTTTGGCATAAGCTTTAATTTGTATATGTTTGATTCAGAATCTGTTTGTTTTACTCAAGCAAGTGTCAGTTTATTTAATATGCAAAGCTTCAATTATTTTTTGTATTTTCGTGTATACAACATTTGATTTATGCCTCATGTCTTTGCTTAGTATTGTTCTTATGTAAAAATTTTGTTATATAATATTCGCATGGTCTGCAGCTATACAAACAATGTATGCATTTCTTGCTCATTTTTTGTCAATATGTGTAATATTTTATTACTCTATTTTATTACGTGATCACAAAATACAAAATACACAATATAAAAATATATGCGTGGCGTATGGCTATAGACAGTAGGTGCGGGTAAAACAATGTGCTTTACATAGATACAAGTTATACATAATAAATACAATAGAAATCGGTTTAGATAATTACAAATACATGAATACAAGGCACAATAGCATAAGTGACAAGTACAGCAAATGTGTTTATACAAAATGTAATGCATGTGTTGAACAATTGCGAGTAATACATTCAACAATGTATAATCTGTTTTCACATGACAATTTATTGTACATTCCTGAAACTTCAGGTATAGCATGCATCATTCAATTATTATATTAAAGCGTTATGCTGAATCTATGTTTTTACATGTATAATTTTGTAATAATTTTTGTCTGTTCATTTTACACTCAATACTATTGTATAGGTCAACTGGCCTTGACTGGTTCAAGCTAACCATCATGACTTGCATAAAATATTTGCAATTTGTATCGGGCCCATCATGTGATGAGTCACCGATTATTCATCATCAAACATTGTTAAACTATGTATTTTTCATGTTTTATATTGTATACATACAATATATATTAGCAATACATTGCTAATTTTTGCATTTATACTCATGTATAAATCAGTTTGCAAGCCAACTGTGGCCTGCTCAACTCTTATCATCATCACTCAAGTTTATCTCTAAACAGTTAACGTTATAACTGTTATCTAACATTTCAATCTCAAGGTTCAATACAATTTATTGAGGTTGACATCTATTATTAAGAACACATTGTGTTTTCGTATAATTAGTTATTAAAATGTATTAAAAAATCTTTTGATTTTTTGCGGGCAGTTATGGACAGTAATGTGGTAATTTTCGTATGTAAAGGTTGGCTAATCTGTACTTTCTAATATACGTTTATCAAGTTCAGGCATCGACACAGTACAACGTGCATCGGCGGGCAGCGGACGTAAGCGCGTTTGCTGCTTGTTCTGTCTTTTATTCATTCTTTCTTGTCGTCGAGACAATTTATGTAGGCCTTAGGCCCTACAGTAATCATTACTGTAGTTTGGAGTGCCGCGTACTCGCGCCTCAATTCATCACAACATTTCATGTAGCTTGAAGTGCCGCGTACTCGCGCCTCAATACTGCTAATATGCATCTTTTTAACCGACTTGGTTTTCTTTAAAGATTCAAACTTCTGTCAGACATAGCCAACCTTAACATGCCGAGTAACTTGTAATACAAAATTTAATAAATGTAACAAATACAGTCCACGCTCATCAGTATTCAAAATCCTGGCAATAACTTCATGAAATATCGTTCTTCCTAACATTTAAGGCTCCTACGGGACGAAATCTAACAGTTTTTTACTGTCTCTTTCCAGTATTGCATAAAATTCTTCTTAACGTGTGTCATCAAACTCCAAAATTGAGTCATTTACTTGCTCTGTATGTATTCATGTTAAAGAGTTGAGAAGGGGTAGTTCAAGAACTAGTGAACTCCCACTGCTAGCTTAGACCTAATACTGCGTTACTTAAGCTTTTATTTTCCGAGATAGCTACACCAGTTGTTGAGCATTTTAAATTTTATAAATAAACCATTATTATCTATAGAATCTTTGTATAGCCTATACGAGACTAACACACGTGAACATTGGTTTGCAAGGGGGTACGGCATAGGAATCCTCGGTACTTCTTACAAATAAAATTAGGTAGTAAATTCTTGTGAATCAATGGCACTTTTAATCTTAATTTAAATTAGAACTTTGTAGTTCATACCTAATATAAATACATTACAAAACGCAATCGAATTTAAGTATCTTATTTTAACAGCTGAATAAAATAAATACATTTCGTTTAACGTTACGGTATTCTATACAATATGTTTCCCACAATAAGCAAAGTCTAAAAAAGGTTGTATCTATAAAATATCCACGATTGGAGTCTTCAACATCACACTGTCGAAATGTAATGAGTTTTTATGTGTGTATGCACGCACGCGCGCATGTATTCGCGCGTTTATTCCAGGTCATAAACTTAATAGCATTAATACAATACTGGCAATGGAATATTTGCTAGGCTTAAAGCATTTTAAACAAATAAACACTAAATTAAGAGATCGTTAGGCCTACTTTTGTTCTTATAAAACTTACGTGAACACTTAAATATTTCTGGAGTATTTGTGTAAATATGTAATAAAGTAGGAGTAGTAATGTAAATACTTGTTAGACTGTTACGTATAATTTATTGGTAAAAATTAGGTTTATCAGAAAATGTAAATAATTTATCTAAAATGCACATTATTATTTTAAAATATCACTCATTTTTACAGGGATATAGCATTGCCTTCTTTCGTTCGTCAACCTGTCTGGTGTTTATAATCACATAACAGCTGTGACTCCTTACACAAGACCACACACCGAATGAATACGAGTTTGTTTATTCTTGCGTATTATGTCTTCAACTGCTTGTGTGCGTATTACACACAAGGCAGCTGATGTCTGTTATTACATAGTTCTCCTTGCTAGTACCACATCTGACAACAATTGCTGCATACCTTCACGAAACAAATTAAATTTGTTAGTCATCACTGTATGAAAACTTTTACACATGACAATTGTAGTAAGCAATTCGAACTAACCAAATACCCGGCCGTGAATTGATCACAGAACTTATCTGGACGTTATCGAGAAATAGTTATTTTCGGGAAAAAATCTCATAATAAATTGAATGTATTGTATTGATTTTATCAGAAGATTCCAAAATAATATAATACAATAATATTATTACTAAAACTCACTGCTGCCAGAATTTTACCTACCATCATATTCCCCTTTAAAAAACTTACCTTATTAAACTACCCAGGTCGCCACGATATTTTATGGTTTAATATTGAAACCTTTACACTCTTGCCCTTATAAAAATCCTGCTATCTGACTACCCTTAAAACTCAGAAAATCCCAAAGAACGTTGGACGAGGTTTTCAGCACAGAATAGGAAATGGTTATGGCGTAATAACTTAATCTAACACGTTTTATATTGAGACAAATCTTATTTTATTGACCATATCATATTCCCTCTTTACTCAATGATTATAAACAAATCTATTTAATTAGAATTCTTTGAACAATTACACTTCGCTATGAACCAGTACTTTAATTATTACTCCCCTTTTTACTCGCATACACTCTCTCATTCTTTACAATCGCTACATATATTTTTTATCCCCCTTTTACCAAACGCTTTACTATTTTAAAAACTTACTGGCCAATGTATTTACTGTACTTAACTTTTCTGGCTATTCCACTTACTCTGCCATCTTCACTTGCACTTTCACTTTAACCACACTTACCCTGTCCTCACTGCTTTACTTTAAGAGTTCATTGTATCACGTTCACTGTTTCTTTATAATATACTTCCTTGGTGTTTCAATACGTTTTGGTAGGTCTAGGCTACTCTTTCTGCTTCGACCTACCGAAATTTCCGAGGCCACTGATATAAAGTTTTACTTATAGACGACTATATGCTGCCACTGTCTGATGCAAAAACTTGCGAAGAAGTGTTCTTACTGTGATTTACACAGAGACTGCTGGCAAGCTGTTGCATAATATGTCTGGGCTTGGCTGTCTAGACATCAACAATTTATACTAACATTGTATGTTGCTGGTTACAATGGGGCACCTCACAGGTGAATACTACCTGCTTTCAAATTAAAACTGAATTGACTCTTTTCTGTCTCTGACACACAATTCTGTACCGTTACAATACCCCCCCCCCAATGAGAGGTTTTATGCCGAGGCATAAAAACTCTCATGGCCTAAAACCTAAGACGATCAATGAAGATATGGCGCTGCAACCCCCCTTGAATCCTTACTAAAATAATGGGTACTTACCCCCCTATTCCGGTGACTGTGGCCGCACCCATCCGACCTTCTCTGCTCAAGATCCCAACACCATAAGATCGGGCAGATACCCGCCACAGTATCACCTGACTCTATAACATTCAATTAAAAGATTAACAAATGGCCTTCCATTACTCCATATCCCCAACTGATTCATTTCCTCTTATTTGTACTGGTTCATTATTGGCAAAGTACTGGTTCATGTTTATACAAAGTACTGGTTTTTATTTCTACAATACAAAGTGCATCACCCACCAAAATCATACATGGATTACATAAAATACAAATCTAATACTAACAACCTTATTGTAGGACACATACTACAAACAAAATACATTATTGTCTCTAAAAAATAGAGTTTATGAACATTATAACATTAATCTCAATTTACTTTAGTTATTACGTTTTAATCAATTACTTTTTTTTTATATTGAGAAAATTTAAATCAAAGTTCAAATCAAAATAAATTTATATTCACTACTGACATTCACATTTTGAAGGTACTTTCCTTCTTAAATTACCAATTTAATTTAATTTAATCTCTCAAACCTCTAAGTTACGGTAATTACCTCATTATTATATCACCTGCAAAAAATTGAATCCATTTCTTTTGTATCATAATAAGATTTACTCATAGCTCTGATTCATCCAAATACAACAGCTATCAACTCTGAGCATGACTGTAAACATTAGTCACACAACAGACAACATACCTGTTTACATTAACAGTGGTCTCCCAGACTTGGTTTTATAAACACTAACTCAGTCTCAACATTCCAGATTACAACACCACTAACACTTCCTTCTATTTTTTGGTTTCTATAAATCTTTTAGTGTTGACATATTAATCAACTACTATTTCTGTGCCAATTCAAAGCAAAATTTAAATCAAAATTAATTTGACTTCATTAAAATTCACATTTTTAAATTAGCTTCATTTTAACTCCAATCAAAACAGTTTAACTTTAATTACATTATTTAAAACACTTTTAATATAAACACACAATGCAAAATAAAATGCATTATTACCTCTTGTTCATTATTTTAGTAAAATAAAATATTATATCACTCATCCTTATTACAAACATGTTTTACACAAGCTATAGTATACATTACAACAAGATAATATTGACACAATACATTTAACACTAACACATTTATTTACAAATTTTTGTCATATCCAATTATTGTTTACCACACTTCATTACCTAAATAAGCCAAGTAATTGCCCTTAACACACACAATTAAATGTTCATTCTTAAACTGTC
The DNA here is from genome assembly GCA_034769895.1 of Magicicada septendecula. Classification (NCBI taxonomy): domain Eukaryota; kingdom Metazoa; phylum Arthropoda; class Insecta; order Hemiptera; family Cicadidae; genus Magicicada; species Magicicada septendecula. The sequence goes on from CM068375.1 coordinate 129,092,079, forward strand.
TAACCACCGTCATCGAAAATTAATCGAATGCCCACATACCACTGTTCATTTTTATTTGTACACATCATATGGCTATCATTCATGTAATAACCATAAAAATTCATTTTTTCCAATATACCATAATAATAATGCTCAGGGTTACCCCCCATTATTACCTTATCATAAATCATGTCTACATTAGTATTTTTTGTCAAGTCTCCATCAGTATTTATTGTTAAACCCAGATATGTTACTTCATTATCATACTTATCAGCTACTACAAGGACACTACTTCTCCCAACAGGTAAATATTTATCATCAATGTTGATATCATAATCATTGTTTACTACTGCACAAGGTAAGTCTACATTATTTATCATAATTCTCTCACTATTTAACTCCTTAACTAATCCTTCATAATCTCTGCTTAATCTGAACAACTTAATTACTCTCTCTCGCTCTTCATAATCACTCTCCCAACCCAATCTCACATTCTCATTCCACACAGAGGTCAAAACCATTTTACTATAACACCATCTGGCTCTACCAGATAAACAAAAAAACTTTTTTGACTATTTGCCGACCCATTGTCGCCCAAATTTCCTAGTGAGGATCTTTTATCCCCATAAACAACTTGTGAAGTCTCTGCTTCACATTTAACCCCATATAAATTTGCCCCCTGTTCACCCTCTACACTTAATCTATCTCTATACTCCCTTTCTAAATCATTAACACTAACTAGCAATCTTTGATCAACCTCAACTCTTATTCTATTCTCATTATCACCACTATTATTTAATATATCACCAATATTTTTATTCAATAATATTTCATCATTACTTATTTTAACACTGCCACTTACCTTATAATTTAAACTACTGCCACTTACCTGATTTGCATTTAAACTATTACCATTACTATTCGTAATTATTCCTCCATTATAATTCCCACTTCTTTTACAGTCATTACTTACCTTGTTAACTGTTACTTCCTTGTTTATATTTAAACTAACCCCATTCGGATTATCATTTGTATTGACCTCACATACCTCATTTTTTTTTCCACTGCACTTAAATTAACACCCTTGTTTGTAAAAGTATCATCATTATTACCTCCACTATCAGAACTACTCACCTGGTTTAAGTCACTTTCTTTATTTTTGAGTAGCTTACATGGTTTGGCAAAAACATCCTTTAATTTATCGAACTCCTTATCTATCCCTTCCGCCATTTCATCTACTCTTGTTTTTAACTCGTCACAACCCTTGTGAAGTTTCTTAAGACGCTTCTCACTATTATCCGCTATTGTTTTCAAAAGATTCAGCACGTCATCCCATATTCCCTTTTTTTCTACGGTTTCTCTTACATCCGCCATGATTATTCTATTTTTTATATAATACCCTTTATATAAAACTACAACCCCTCTATTGCTCAATAATTATACACATTAAATCAAAATACCTCACACATAAAATCGTTAACAATACCTATATGTAAAGATACAATAACGCTGCCAAAACATAAATCTATACAATAATTCAAAATTTTACAAATACGCCATTACCACAACCTATTTTCTGTGCCTCAAAACAGGTCTAGTTCATATAATATTTATACGACCATCCTGGCAGGGTCACCAATGTAAAGGTATTGATTTTATCAGAAGATTCCAAAATAATATAATACAATAATATTATTACTAAAACTCACTGCTGCCAGAATTTTACCTACCATCATATTCCCCTTTAAAAAACTTACCTTATTAAACTACCCAGGTCGCCACGATATTTTATGGTTTAATATCGAAACCTTTACACTCTTGCCCTTATAAAAATCCTGCTATCTGACTACCCTTAAAACTCAGAAAATCCCAAAGAACGTTGGACGAGGGTTTCAGCACAGAATAGGAAATGGTTATGGCGTAATAACTTTATCTAACACGTTTTATATTGAGACAAATCTTATTTTATTGACCATATCATATTCCCTCTTTACTCAATGATTATAAACAAATCTATTTAATTAGAATTCTTTCAACAATTACACTTTGCTATGAACCAGTACTTTAATTATTACTCCCCTTTTTACTCGCATACACTCTCTCATTCTTTACAATCGCTACATATATTTTTTATCCCCCTTTTACCAGGCGCTTTACTGTTTTAAAAACTTACTGGCCAATGTATTTAATGTACTTAACTTTTCTGGCTATTCCACTTACTCTGCCATCTTCACTTGCACTTTCACTTTAACCACACTTACCCTGTCCTCACTGCTTTACTTTAAGAGTTCATTGTATCACGTTCACTGTTTCTTTATAATATACTTCCTTGGTGTTTCAATATGTTTCGGTAGGTCTAGGCTACTCTTTCCGCTTCGACCTACCGAAATTTCCGAGGCCACTGATATAAAGTTTTACTTATAGACGACTATATGCTGCCACTGTCTGATGCAAAAACTGGTGAAGAAGTGTTCTTACTGTGATTTATACAGAGACTGCTGGCAAGCTGTTGCATAATATGTCTGGGCTTGGCTGTCTAGACATCAACAATTTATACTAACATTGTATGTTGCTGGTTACAATGGGGCACCTCACAGGTGAATACTACCTGCTTTCAAATTAAAACTGAATTGACTCTTTTCTGTCTCTGACACACAATTCTGTACCGTTACAAGAATTTCCGTAAGAATGTATACTATTTCTTCAGGTTACAAATAAAACTTTCCAATGAGAGATTACTGTCTATTATGAAGCCAAGATATTTCATTTGTTTAGTTTGTTCAGTCACCAAGCAGCTATACATGCTTGAGATGTTTGACATGATGATAAAAAAAAAACAATATGAAAATTCAACCTTGTCGCAAAAAGAAAATCATATATTTTTTCACTTAACACCATACTTACTAAATCAATATTTTAGTTTATCTAATTCCATAATCATTTAACTAGAAAATAAAAGAATACATACAATAGTTATTTATTTTTAATTTACTGTTTTAATAAACATCGTGCCATGTGGCTGACACTTCTCTGAAGAGTGCTCGGCTAAAAAAATTGCGACAGGACTACTTGTCCAAACTTACTGTCTAGTGTAAACGGAATTTCATACATCTGTCGAAATAAATTATGACATGGCTCACGCAAGCACGTAGTGAACACTTGGACTATCTCTCGTGGTAAAAACTGCATCTTAATGCAAACACCTATTGGACACTGCTTGCGTATTTCCTGTCAAAATTTTCTCAGAGTGTAAACGTAGCTTAACAGTCGCATATTCATTCACTAGCCTCTCCCCCTCTTCAGACGTCTCGGTAGTAAGGCTAATGCACGTACTACGCGTTTTTTTTACTTTATCACTCTCTGCCTTCTTGTCTCCCCCCCCCCCCGTATTACTCTAATAGAAATTAAATTGCAAATGACAATCAAATTTCTAATATTTTTACTCTGTCACTAGCCCCTCTCACTCGCTCTTTCCCACAGCATGTGTCATTTTGGTTACCTCTCTCTAACCCTTCGACAGAAATATATAACTTTTTAATATAAATGTTATTCTCTCTCTCTCTCTCTCTCTCTATCAACACACACACACACACACACACACATTCTCTTTCTTCACACAAAAATTAAACTGTTGTGAAGAATCAAATTTTTAACGTTTTTGCCCCGATCACTCTCCTCTTCCTCTACCACTTTTTCTCTTTTGATTCAAGACTTGTACTATTGTAAAGCACATAATCAAACGGTTTATAAAGAGAATAAAATTGAAACTGAGGAAGGTAAGAGACAGTAAAATGAGGTAAGTGGGAAAATTAACTGATAAAATGAACATGAGAATATGAGAGAAACGAAGCAAATAAATAAAAAAGGACATAACCTTTGACCCACTTAGCACAGTCTGCATCAGGATTGGATTGCGATTGTCATTTGACCCTGTGCGTTTACGCTATGACAGTGTTGCCATATCGACGGATTCCACAATGATTACAAACTAAATGAAAAAAAGGCGCGCAGAATGTATACAGACGAAGGTAGTACTACGTGGTGGACAAACCATGAACTACATATTGAATATCAATTTTCAAAAGTCTGTCAATTTGGCACCCGCAGGTAAAAACTAAAAAACTCGTGGTGCCAAAATAATGAGTTGAAAGTTAAAAAAAATTAAGATTTCTCATTAGCGATGTGGCCATAAAGGGTGTTTGTGGAACTTAAAACTTTTATTCTACAGAACACATTTTATATAAGGGATTACATTTTGGCATCCGATATACGGACGTCAAAATATAACAGACGCTACAATGGTGATAAAATTTGTTAAGCCGGACGCATAAATGTTAGTAAAACATATATATATATATATATCACTTTCTGCTACAGTCCGTTTCTTGATATATATAATACATTTAATATTTATAAATAAATTTACTTCAAGATATCCCTTTTTTTTTCTTATTAGGAACATTTTTCGGGTACCATCTTGTACCCATCCTCCTAATTTGGAGGATGGGTACAAGATGGTACCCGAAACATGTTCCTAATAAGGAAAAGAAAAGGTATATCTTGAAGTAAATTTATTTATAAATATTAAATGTAATATATATATTTTTTTGTATCAATGCTGGGATATTATGTTTACATAGTAACTGTATACCTACTCGAGTTCTAGTTAGTAGCTTACTTATTTTATAGAAAGTGCAGTTCTTTAGCATGGCAAATTTTGATAATGTTTATTATAGTATATTATATAAATAAAATAAATATGGAACAAATTTAGAACAAATCTGTAGCAAACACGGTGTCTATGATAAAAGATTTTTTGTTGTACACTAAATATTAATTTGAGCGTTATTCAATAGAGTATTAGAAGTTCAAGGAATTTTAGTACTTTCTTGGCACAGATGCAAGACTGGAATATTAGAATTAATGTCACAGTGTTAAGTAAAATTTGGGTTTATGAGAGGAGGAAACACGTTTATAAAAACCTGACGGATACAGTGTCTTTAAGTTATATATATCCCATACGACTTTCAACTAAAAACTTATTACAACAAACTTAACACAGCCTTGAAAACTGACTTTAACATCTTATATACAGGGTAGGAAAATGTAATTTATAGCTGTGCTGATAGACCATATGAACAATGGCGCCTAATTTATATTGACTGAAAATTAGACAGACATAGACATTAAATTACTGAACACTCGACTCGAACTCGTACTTGTGGTTTGTCTTTGTCCCAACAGCATTAAATGCCTTTTTGACAGATGTGCACTGACATTATGTGTTAAATGGTCATGTTTGGAAATACATAAATTAATTTCAGCCTTAGAAATAAAGGAACTAGAAGTTCCGATGAAATCACTCTGGAACTATTAAGGAATCCAGCAGACAATAGCAGTCGTAGTAGCTAAAACAATTATACAGAGTTATGTGGTGGCGCTACACTCAGCGGCCGTAATTCCTTTGCCTTAACGAAACATGTTTTATTTCACTTATCACTTTCCAAAACAGATTTCTTACTAAATTTCATCTATATACTAAAAATAAAAATTATCTTGTTGTTGCATCCTCTTCGTTCACTTATTAATTTAATAATATATATATACTTTCACTTATGAACTTACTATTGTCACTTCCCAAACGTTTCAAGATGTTGTTTCTCTTCTTCAGTGGGTTGAGTACTAACTGTCGATTACAGAATAACCGTTACGGAATGGAGTGTGTGGTGGGGGTTGATGGTGGGAAGGGGTTGGCGCTGAGGTTCGAATTATGTGTGTGGATCAGTGTGTCAAATAGTGTATGTGATTTGTAATGTATCTGTTCATTTAATATGTTGTTTGGTTGTAGTGTGTGATATCTGTATATTTCAAATTGTTCAGCTGTGTTTAGTTTTCTACTTTTTGGTAAGTAGTGTAATATTTCCATGTTGTGTTCTATGTTTGTGTAGCTGTGGTTTTCGTTATGTAAATGTGTGGCAAATGTGGAATGTATGTAGTTTGTGGTGAGGGCTTTTAAATGTTCAGAAAACCTGGAAGAAAAAGATCTTCCCGTCTGGCCGATGTAGAATTGTTGACAATCATTGCAATTTAATTTGTAAACCCCTGTTTTGCTGTATGTGTCAATGTCTTTGTTAGTATTGTTTATGTGTTTTCTAATGGTGTTGTTGGTTCTGTAAGCTACTTTATAATTTTGTTTCCTAAATGTGTTTGCAATTTTATGTGTATTGGAATTGTAGTATGTAAGTGTTATGTATTTACTGGGTTGTGTGCTGTTGGTCAGATGTGTTTTACTTTTTGTGTTGAGGATTCGTTTATGTAGTTTATTTATTAATTCAGGGTTGTATCCGTTTTTGACTGCTATGTATTTAATTGTGTTTAATTCATCTTGGTGGTCATGTGTGTTTAGGGGTATTGACGTGAGCCTATGGAGCATGTAGTTGAAAGCTGCATGTTTGTGTTGAGTTGGGTGGTTGGATGTGTTGTGTATGACCATGTCTGATGTGGTGGGTTTTCTGTATATTTTGTATGTGTGTGTGTTGTTTGTTTTGGTGATTGTAAGGTCTAAAAAGTTTATGCTGTTGTTTAATTCTATTTCAAGTGTGAATTTTAATTTATGGTGTAAAGTGTTAATGTATTTATGGAAATTTTCTATTTGTCTTTTGTTGCCGTTGTAAAGGAGTAAAATGTCGTCGACATACCTGTGCCAATATATTATATTATACACTATTTGACACACTGATCCACACACATAATTCGAACCTCAGCGCCAACCCCTTCCCACCATCAACCCCCACCACACACTCCATTCCGTAACGGTTATTCTGTAATCGACAGTTAGTACTCAACCCACTGAAGAAGAGAAACAACATCTTGAAACGTTTGGGAAGTGACAATAGTAAGTTCATAAATGAAAGTATATATATATTATTAAACTAAAAATAAAATTTTACCCATGTTTAACTTCTATTTGTTTGTAGAATGCTGAGAGTATTTTTAGTAAGGTCTGGACAAATAGTTTTCTATCAGTATTATCAAACTTGAAACCAACAAGGTAATTTCATAAGCTCTATAGTTAATAAGTTATGGCTTCGAACTTCTTTTGATATTCCTTCAAGCAAATTTTGTAATGTATATTCTGCCAATATTAGCCTGGTTGGTAGAATTATTTTGTTTTTCAAAAAGATAAAGAGTTACAGAGTGATAATATTACTGACTTGATAAAAAATTACTATTATAAGTTGCTACATCTTACATTTTATAAAAGAGATTAAAATAGTACACCTTCACAAGTAAACAGCTGCCATAAAGTTAGATAAAATGTTTATTAATTTACCATATTAATCCATTACTAATCATAAATTAATTACTGAAAACAGAAATTCAGTTTTAGTCCATTATATGTTGTTCTTCAGTTTTAGTAATTCATTTTGTTCTTCTTGTGAAAAAAAGATATTTTGGGAGATCTTCTTTTTCCTAGTTAATTCTGGTCCTCTATTAAATTGATTAAATAAAGTATTAGTTTCTTAGAAATTTTGTAATACTCATACTCGGTCACATTCCAGAGTATGTTAAGTCTAGTCTAAAATTCCTACTGTAGGTCTATAATTTACATTCCTATAATAATTTACTATGCAACATATTTGTATTTAATTTATTTCATATTCGTAAAAACATTAAATATCTCATTAGTTTAAATTTGCTTTTCTATTACTGTATTGCTTTTATATAACTGTAACTATTATACACGTAAATTTTAAAGATCGCATCGGTTATATATTAACAAATGTGTAATTTATAAATTTATAAAGGCTACTGATATTAACTTGTGTAAGATATTCTTAAGATATATTTATTATAATGATATAATATTGACATCAAAAGTAGATTATTTAAGGTATGCCTACATTATATACATTACATTATGTCTCATGCAATTTGACTGTAAAATTGTAAAACGAGTTTATGGAAATAAAATACAACTATTAACAGAATTTTTAGTTTATGTTAATTCAAAAAACTAAATTATAAAATAGTCATTGTTATTACAAAATTGTGTCTCTTAAAAATAATATCGTAACGTCATCGGTATATAATAATTTTGATTTATGTAGTACACAAATTATATTGACATTATAGTAATATTACCTTAAAGCGCTGTAATCTAAGAAGGCTCTAATACAAGAACGCTGTAATGCACCTTCGATGCAGCCACACTACTCAAAGCACTTCGCGTCACTCAGCACAGCGGACAGCACACAGCAGACAGTTTAGATTCAGTTTCCCGGTAATTTTGCAAATTTCAGCGTGGCAACGTTGTATAATCTGTCTGAAGGCCTTAACATTGCAATTATATGATGACAAGAATGCACACTAGGTTCGTATGAGTACAGCGGCGTGTATGTGCCACAGATGCGGTGCATTGCATACACACACACACACAACCGAGTTTTTTCCTATTTTGTAGCACAGTAGCCATAAAAGCTAGAAAAAATGCTGAAATGGCGAAAAGTTGCATCTAGGTTACAGTAGGAGTGGTTTTATACTCTTTCAAATACATAGGTTAAAAACAAATATTTTAATTTAGGCGAAAATATAACTTTTATTAGTGACACACGTTTTAAGTTGCCACTAATTTTGAAGTTGCCACAGTACGGTCATGAGTCGGCGGAAAATGCCACAACTCACCAGATACAGACACACACACACACACACACACACACACACACACTTATACATCTGTCCATATGAAAAGACAATTCTTTGATTAGCTGACTAAATAACTCAATCAAATAAGAACTAAAAAGTGAGGTTTCGTCTGCTGAATAATAATAACATGTGACCAACACACTGGTGGGGGGGGTTCTATCAATGCAGGCGAGACACACAATGGTGTGCTAGAGCTACAATCTGGAGGGGATCACTTCAAGAAACATATTGTTACGACGGTCTACTGATCATCGTATGTTACATTGGAAAACAAAATACAAGACACCAATTACGTCACTAATCACCAGCTTTAACTATCACAATTAACGAGTTTGTAATTAACAAGACAGTCTCTAATAACAAATCAAATAAAAATTGTTCACACGCAATAAAAATATCTACTAATTTAAAACACAATTGTTGTCAACAATCGTCCCACACAACACATAAAACACGTAACACTTTGCCACAATACCCGAACCACACTGAGATATATCGCAACTCAAATCGAAACAGCGTCGTTGAATACTTGTATTTATACCCCGCCAAAATACTAGAATATTCCATACTGTGCATTAACAATAAAAGAAAACATTAGAGCATAATTCATTGCGGCTTTGACACAGTTCGCACGGTTTCTGGTACAGTCTAGCTAATGCGTCGAGATTCACATACACCACACAGATTACAGCCGGATTCCTCTGGAACATTCGATAAACATGTAGACTGTTCTGTAATGTCATAACACTGCCTCCTCCTTAAGCCTGTTCGTCCCAAACTGGTAAACCGACTATGAAGTAATACTTGGCCAGGCGATCCAGGTGGATGACTTTAAACTTTCGGTGTCCATCCTGTTGAATCCTATACACAACATCGTTGATTCTTATTTTCACAGTGTAGGGTCCTTCCCAGTTAGTCTGAAGCTTAGGTGAGCGACCACGAACAACCATGCTTTGGGTTGAACAACCAGGCCTGATCTCCTTCTTGGAAACCCACACTATTGCTGCGAATGTCATATCGAGTTTTCATTTTATCACTGGCAATCTTTAGCCGTCTTATCAAATGATTCATTTCTCGCAGTTGGTTTTCTAATTGCGAGGAATAGTTCTGTGGCTCTTGGGATTGAGTCTGAGGTGATCCGAACATCAAGTCCCCAGGAAGACGAATCTCCCACCTAAACACCAATTCTGTTGGGGTCATGCCGGTTGTGTCATGTATTGATGACCTATATACACCATGAGGAATTGTGGTATACGTTGGTCCCAGTCTGTTTGTTTCTCGTCAACAACCTTCGAAAGATGCTGTTCAAGTGTCCTGTTGAATCTCTCAACCATTCTGTCCGACTGAGGATGCAGAGGCGTTATCATGGTCTTTCGAATTCAGAGTAGATGCCTTAATTCTTTAAAAACTCCTGATTCGAAATTTCTGCCTTGATCCGTGTGGATTTCCATAAGGGGTCCATAATGGCAACTGAAGTTGTGAACTAACTCCTTTCCCACAGTGGTAACATCCTGATTTGGAATTGCATAGACTTCCGCCCACTTAGTAGTCACCTACAACCATGATGTACTGGTTTCCATCGTCAGTAACTTGGAATGGTCCAGCAATGTCTATGGCAATTCTCTCGAAAGGCAGACCAATGTTATACTGTCTCATTTTTCCCCTCCTTCTAGTTTTGTGGGCCCTTGCTTGTAGCACATATTTCACATGTCTGAACCCATTCCTCTATGTCGTGGTGAAGATGAAGCCAATAGAATCACTTCCGTATTTTATCAAGGGTTTTGTTAATGCCAAGATAGCCCCCAGACATTCCATCATGCATCTCCTTCAAAACAGACTGTACTCTACTTCGGGCAACTATCAACTGCATGACCACGTCTCGTTCATCTGCAGTTTTCCCAAGCCCTTCTCAGCAATCTGTTCTCTAAGGTAAGGGATTCCCATTATGCCCAGTAGCACTTCAGAACCATGGTAGATAACTTGCCAATCAGGGCGGCGACCTTCCTCTTTTGCTGTTAAGATCGGTCCAATGTCTTCATCAGTCATCTGTTGTCGACAATCTTGCATCGTCCAGCCATCTGCCAGGAAATCTACAGTAATGGCTTGAACATGTTTGCTGGCATTTTGTTCTTCCTTTCTGTGGCAATGTCAGGAGTCTTCTGGGCACGGTCTTCGTGATAAGCCACCCGCATTACTATGCAGGCGCCCCTGCAGATGTTATACCTTGAAGTTGTACGCTTGCAGACGTCCGAGCCACCTTGCCAACTGGCTTTCCAGATTTTTAAATCTTAAGAGCCATGCAAGCACGGCATGGTCAGTGCGTAGTGAAAACTCCCTTCCATAGAGGTATTTATGGAAGTGGTCCAAAGCTCAGACGATTGCCAGCAACTCTCTCCTTGTAACGTAATAATTTCTCTCTGGTTTTGAAAGTGTTTGCTGTAATATGGCATTACTAATTCTTCAGCATTTTGCACTTGAGACAAAACTGCTCCTAGACCAGTATTACTTGTGTCTGTGTCTATGATGTTCTTACCTTCAGAAACGGGGAAAGCGAGAATTGGCTGTGAACATAATATAATTTTCAAAGTTCTAAATGCTTGATCAGACTCTAACGATCACTGGAAGTTTTGTTTATTTTCCGTTAGCTCATGTAGTGGTTTAGCAATAGTTGCAAAGCCTTTCACAAAACGTCTGTAATATGAGCATAACCCCAGGAAACTCTGAACTTCGTGTTTACTCTTCGGCACTGGGCAGTCTCTTATGGTGTCTACTTTATTAGGATCCATGCTAACACCCGCTGCCGAAACCAGATAGCCCAGATACTGTACTTCCTTCTGGAATAGAGAACACTTCTTTGGGCTCAGCTTTAGTTGGGCACTGTGAATTATAGTCAGAACCTTAAGGTTTTACAAATGGTCTTTGAAAGTTTTCCCGATGACTATGAAATTTAAATAAACAAGGCAAGTTTTCCATGTCAGTCCTCAGAGTACCAGGTCCATCAATCTTTCGAATGTTGCCAGTGCATTACAGAGTCCAAATGGCATGACGTTAAATTGGAATAAGCCACTTGGGTCGAGAAAGCGGTCTCTTCTTTTTGTCTTCTTGCTGAAGACCCACTTGCCAATATCCACTCTTTAGGTCCAATGTGGAAAACCACTGTGCTCCAGACAGCATGTCGAGTGTATCGTCAATGCGAGGTAACGGGTAGCAGTCTTTCTTTTTATTATCATTCAGCCTCCGGTAGTCTACACAGAAACGCAATCCACCATCCTTCTTCACTACCAACTCTACCGGAGAAGACCAAGAACTTGACGAAGGCTTGATTATTCTGTCAGCATGTCCTATACTAACCAAGATATTTCCTTTTGCTTAACTAATGGAGGCCTTCGAGGAGGTTGGCGTATCAGTGTTGTGTGCCTGGTATTGACGCGATGTTGTACAAGAGAGGTTCTTCCCAATGACTGTTCCCGAACTGCAAAGGAATCTTTGAATTCATGTAAAAACCGTCGAAGTTCTTTTACCTCACCACTTGAGAGGTTGTTGGATCTGTTCAATAATTCCTGCAGTCCCTTCTGGTAATTTGGAAGTATCTGAAGCACTGGATCTTTGTTGTGTCACTCCGGCTACCCAGACCACAGGTGTCAATTTGCCTTGGAGCGTATTGCGTTGTAAAGTGACAGTTTGATCCAAAATATTCACCACTCTAAAGGTGGGTTTACACTAGGCGCAACTGTTTCACGAGACAAGGCTCGCTTAGTGTAGATGTGGCCCACACCCCAAAACTTGTTGCGCGAGGCAGACTCACGGCGAGCCAACCCTAGTCGGTTTTTGGATGTGCATCAAAGAGCCTTGCTCCTCCCGTTTCGTGTAGTGTGAATGTCGATACTTGTTGCGCACGATAAAATGAACCAGGAGGTTCCACTGTCATTTCCCTCATAAGCTGGTTCCCATATTGGCATCACAGATGGAATAATTCCTTTCCCCACCAGCAGCTTCATTTCGTTTTCTTTTTCTTGTTCAAATACAGCATTATCATGATGATGAACCCAGATGCAGCACTCAGAGGTACAACTACAGAACAAGATGACATGGTTGTCTCACCCAAACTGATGGCTCATCTTCTTTCATGCCTGTTTCGCTCAGTGTAAATGGGAAGGGCAAGACGGGCGTCGAGCGAATCATTCTCGCAAGACAGATGCGCGAGTATGTTGTGCCTAGTGTAAACCCACCTTAATAGGTACATTTCCAGTTTCATCAGGTTTTACTAAACTTCTGGCAATTAGTCTGCCCTGTGTGCTGACTACATGGGGTTTTAATATAGAGCACTGGTTGCCCCTAGTATAGCAAAATTGAAATTTAAGGGCATGGAAATGCGTGAAACGCTTACAGTCAAAGGGGAAAGGCGATGTGGAGGGAGTCACTGTGAGATGTGAGAAGATAATTGTTATCAGCGACCTTGTTGGCAACCTATGAATATCCTTTCTAATAGTAACAAAAACTTGCAAATGTTAAGGTTTGTTTGTAAATGTGTCACCATGAACCTCTATCTGTGTGTGTGTGCCTACAGTCACACAGCTGGCTTAAAAAAAAATAATTATATGTTTACTGTTTTTGACATAAATCAAATAATAATAATAATAATAATATTGTAATTGTATTACTATACAAATCAAGCAAATGATATGTACTGTTCACACGTATCGGAATTTGTTGCTGTTACATATCAGAATGTTTTATAAAGATATGAGTGTTGTTTGATTCTGTCATTGTGTACTGCTGAGACAAAAAAACTACAGCCTTCTGACCATTCTTATCGCAATGGAATTTGCAAACCGTACACTTCCAATCCTTAATTACACTCGACTATCTCTACAGTATATAATTACATTAAGGAACGTGTTCTTCATATTAATTTAATTGCAAGAATCTTTTTAATCCTGGACAAAAAAAACTATATTATTACTTCCAGTGCTTTACTATGAATAAGTTTCCTGTCTTTGCTAGTTGAAGAAGTATCCATTTTATCAAATCTTGTTACTGTATGATAACACAAATACTTACAATAATACATAATTATAGAATAAAAACTACCAATAGAAGTTACCTAAAAAATTAAATAACTAATAAAAATGAGTGACTGTAAAACAGCTATATAATTAATAATAAATTGAAATAGTAATAACAAATGCAAGATTGTGGAGAGCAATTGCCTCTTCTCCTCCGATTCTCAAGACATCGTTTTTGAAGTCAACTATAAATCGGTATGCATTCGTAACGTTCACACAAAGAATTGCTTCATCCACAATGTCTGCAACAAGTACTTGGGGATTAAACTCAAGTCGACCAAGGCGTAGATGTATCTCCACTTTTCCAAACACTTTTACAGGCCGTCCAGTAGCTGTTCACAAGCTGCAAGAGCACCAGATTGGCTTGAGATCTTTCACCATGTTGGGCAGCACAATGGAAACTGTTGCGCCTGTGTCAACTGTAATCGAGTTTGGCCTTTCTTGAATGAGTCCGGTAACCACCAAGCTCCCGCTGTTTTTCTGTAGTGTAGAAATTGCGTACTGTCTAGGGGCTTCATTCCGCCAGTTAGTCAGCATACGCCTCATTGTACTGACTACTGCTTGTTTCCCTGCTGCTGAATTCTAACCAAACAATCTCATTGTAGATGTCCAAGTTTCCCACATCTATAACACTTTGGTCTTCTGTGCTTTCTTATTTTATTCTGCAGTGCCGACCATCGAGTCTCTGTTCCTTGTTCTTCTTCCTTGTCTGTGCCATTGCGATCTTTTAGCGTGCACTTTATGACTTGTCCACCCAGATGCTGATTTGGCGGCCTCAAACTGCAAAGCATGTACCAGGGTGTCCGCACTATTCTGGTCTCTTGCCACTCATAACACTTGCTAAAGTTCGTTATCTTGGACACGGGCAGTAAACAGTGAGATGAAGTAACCTCAAATTATGTAGGCTTACCTGTATTGTCAGATCAAAATGTCTCATTTTCTACATTATTCAATTCAGATCCAGATTTGAAATTAAATTACCATAATATTTTATCTTCAGTCAAGACGTTATCGTTAACTTTGTAATATAAAAGTTACAATAACAAAAATCATTCAAAAATTCAAACACTCCACATGCCAACACTATACCAAATGTGCAGTTCACAACAAGGAACCGTTACAAACATTGACATGTAAAGCATCGGAAATTAGCAGTTTTGAGATACAATGCCATCTGTCAGTAATGCACTGAACTAATGTTGAATTGTAAAGAAACAGTATGCATGCAGGAATCAAAAATATGCTAGATGAAATAACCTATGAGCTTTAAATGCAACTTACAAGTTGTGAAATGCCAAGCTACATTAACTTAAGGGACATCCCACGTGAATCATTTTGCCAAGCACTAATAAAGATGTGTTAAGACCCCAGGACTCTGTCATCGTGAAGGTTGTAGCAGCCAGACAAAAATCTTGTGTGATAAGTATAATCTATATCACAAGAAACAATCTTGTATGGCAAGAAACAGACTTTCAAATTATTTCAACTAAACATACATATATCACTGTAACTCATGCAGCAGTGATAAATTTAATTAGAGGATAAATGTGTATCAATAATGTCACACTACATTACAATGTACAATTTCATGATTTTAATTTGTAAGGTAAAATTTTGTTACAAATTTCACTACTGCTTTGTAGTGCAAAATATTAGACATATTACATATTTGCAGTGGCAATATTACAGCATATATTAATTTATTTGTATAATTATGCTTGTTTAAGAGTTTCTGTTTAAAAACATTATATTGATAAGTTTGTTACATTGCTAAAACTTCTTGGATAATAGAAACTATTCATACATACCACACAGTAATGGTTCATAATAGGATAATGGATTAATTTACACTCTAAATGTACAAACAAAATTTAGTTACAAACATAACTGTTATTATTTTATCCCAGCATGTTATGTATAACACAACAGACTATGGCAAATTAAATACTTTTGTAGAAACAACTCACTGGTACTTCTTAATGCCTGAAGGTATTAACTTGTGTTTTACAAACTGTCTGATGTAGTCAATGATTCTGAACAAACATCACACTAGTACTTCTTAATGCCAGAATGTATTAACTTGTGTTGTGACAAAGTGCTTGAACGAGTAAATGATTTTGAACAAACATCGCATTGGTACTCCTTAATGCCCGTATGTATTAACTTGTGTGTTGACAAATGGCTTTGTCGAGTAAATAACTTTGAACAAACATTGCAGTGGTACTTTTTAATGACAGTATGTATTAACTTGTGTTGTGACAAGCTGCTTGAATCAGTAAATGATTTTGAACAAACATCGCACTGGTACTTCTTAATGCCAGTATGTATTAACTTGTGTCTTGACAAATGTCCTGACTGAGTAAATGATTTTGAACAAACATCGCACTGGTACTTTTTAATGCCAGAATGTATTAACTTGTGCTTTGACAAACTGTCTGACTGAGTAAATGATTTTGAACAAACATCGCACTGATACTTCTTAATGCCAGTATGTATTAACTTGTGTTGTGACAAATTGTTTGACAAAGTAAATGATTTTGAACAAACATCGCACTGGTACTTCTTAATGCCAGTATGTATTAACTTGTGTTTTGACAAATTGTTTGACAAAGTAAATGATTTTGAACAAACATCGCACTGGTACTTCTTAATGCCAGTATGTATTAACTTGTGTGCTGACAAATTGTCTGACCGAGTAAATGATTTTGAACAAACATCGCACTGGTACTTCTTAACACCAGTATGTATTAACTTGTGTTTTGACAAACTGTTTGACAAAGTAAATGATTTTGAACAAACATCGCACTGGTACTTCTTAATGCCAGTATGTATTAACTTGTGTCTTGACAAATTGTCTGACCGAGTAAATGATTTTGAACAAACATCGCACTGGTACTTCTTAACACCAGTATGTATTAACTTGTGTTTTGACAAATTGTTTGACAAAGTAAATGATTTTGAACAAACATCGCACTGGTACTTCTTAATGCCAGTATGTATTAACTTGTGTCTTGACAAACTGTCTGACTGAGTAAATGATTTTGAACAAACATCGCACTGATACTTCTTACTGCCAGAATGTATAAACTTGTGTGGTGACAGATAGTCTCCCAGAGTATTCTGAATTGACTTTCCCCTATATAGTTCACAATCCATAGTAGAATACTCTTCTTCACAGATATTATTCATGGGTGTAAATAAGTAACACTGGAACAAATGAATACACAATTGTAATAATTCATAATTGGAACACTGAAGCAGTACAAATTGTGTTAAAAATCTTGTTCTATCTGTGAGGTAGCTTTCGGCTTGCAAAAATTAACTTTACCCTATGTCTGATTACAGTATTGCATTACTCTTCATAGGAAGAATAGTTGATTTTTATAAGCAAATGTGTATAAAATGGAATGGTCAATTGCACACACACATTTGCATATTTAACCCCACTAGAATTTTTGTAAATAATTAGTATAGAGTAGTTGTTAAAAATAGTTTAAGTAGTGCTATGTATATGTGCAGTGAAAGCTTACAAGCTGTAATTTGTCAAAGTGAGCACATGTTGATTTTAAGCTCTGTATGTGTGATTTTAAGTCAGTAAAAGGGTATTTGAAAACATAAGGAAGACACAAGTGTTAGAAGTCTGAACTACTCATTGAAAACTGCCATCGTCTACCAAAACAACAAAGGACTATCCAAGCCAAATAAATACGTTCTACAATGATTTACACATTGAAGTAGAAAATCTTAGAATGTGAATAAAGAGAAGACCGGTTCAGATGATTGTGTATCCTACACGTACGGAAGAGAGGACTAATTTAATATTCAAGGACTGAAGAACAATCAAACTGAATTCCATCTGAATAGTGAACGAGAAATGAAAGTGATAGGTAATAATATAACTGACAGAGAAGCTTGCTTAGTAAATAAACATTTTCAAGATTCTGCTGCCACATGATTGTTTGAGCAAGTAAACTATTTGTGAACAACAAAAGACTTGTTTGAATACTGCTGCTATTGGAATATTGATACACAAAGAGGTAAGATACCAATTGGTGGTAGATATTAAACACATGGAAAACTTACCCTTGAAGAGAACATCACTCAGCCAGTTGAAAGGAGTAAACAAATCAAAATTCACTGAACACAACTTAGTGTTAAAATTAGCATACCACTTGAACTGAAATATAAGATTAGGAATATGTATGTAAATATACATACAAGGAATTAAAACCGTTGAGAATTACTAAATTTCCTCACACAGATTAAAAAAATAAAAGCAATTCTCTAGAGGTGATATTTGATGGCAACAAAAAGGAACTGCAAGAAAGAAGAGAGGAGAGTGTAAGAGAAAACTTTGAGCAGAAAGAGAAGGAATTGCTATGAAGAGAGAAATGCAAGCAAGGTTGGAGAAGACCAAAATGATATGAACAACGAAGTGAGAGAAGACAAAGAGAAATTATTTCCCACGAGAGAGAGAGTGAGAGAGAGACCGACCATGGGTGAAGACAGTACGGGTCTCAGAATAAACAGCACGTTATTAGAGAAACAGGTAGAAATAGCACCATGAAAAGAAAGGTATAAAAATCATTGTTATTGTGCCGAGGTTTGAATTTTCCTGGCCCGCTCTGAATGCGATCAGTGCCGCCAACGCGCTTGGCGGTTGTGCTCGCCACAGCTAACTCGATCATTAACATGTGATCGCCAAGGCCGTGTCTGCGCTTCGGCGACGCACTCTAGCAGGCCTAGTCAAATGTATCAGCTGCTCGCTGTAGTAACCAGGTTACCAAAGGTTATGATCAGCAAATCAGAACATGTCGCCTATTTGCCGGATAGTGGGACTGACTAATTCAGGTCTCATTCTCATTCCTTGCCAACCTTCAGGGAGAGTGTATCAACGGTCTGATGGCTCAGGATTAAGTAAATTTTTCCGCATGAGTTCGTAATCCAGTGCAGGGCTTTCACGTTAGACTCAATTGTATTATTCTGTTATTTAATGATGGATTGTGTTGTTTGTGTGTGTGTGTGTGTGTGTGTGTGTGTGTGTGTGTGTGTGTGTGTGTGTGTGTGTGTGTGTGTGTGTGTGGCGTGTGTAGCCTCGACATCTGTAAAGTCTATTTCATTGTAAAACCTTTGTATTGTAAAATTTACTTACACATTACTTCCGGCCTGGAAACCCATGGTGACATTGTATTTAATTGTCTTTTGATGAAGTTAAAAGTAATGACTATAACTGGATAAAATAAGCAAATGTTGATAAAAATTGTGACAGTGTGTGGTGTCTTGTGTTCCGAGGCAAAAGAGTGTATGGGTGGGTGTACTGACTGACGGCTAACCTCCAAATAAAAATGTTATAGGGTCCCCGCACCAGCCGGGAGAAAGGGGAAGCAGAGGTAGTAACATCAACACCTGTCACTATCTGCAGAGCAGTGCACCAGGATGCTCCCCGAAGCCGTCAGACCCAGGAATACTCATCCAGCAGAACACTGAAGGTCCCACATATGCCCGGAATGAGACTCGCTGGAGATTCAACACACTCTAAGGACAGTCTGCAGTACTCATAGCACGCTGGTCAGCATGGTACCGGTTGAGTTCTTCAACAAAAGTACAGGTGGAAGCGTTCTAATTATTACCCTTCATTCCAACATCTACTCGATAGACTGGCCCCCTGGTGTTCACGTTATACATCTTGTTGAGAACTCATAATAACTTAGATCATGAACTCCAGGTGTTTAAAAATTTGTAAGTGAATATTTTGTAATAACTTAAATTAATGTTCTTAAAGAAAATGATATGAGAATCCAGCTGTTTAAAAACCTTGTAACTGAATAGTCTGTAATAACTTAAATTAATGTTCTTAAAGAAAATGGTTCATGATCATAACAATGTGTCACATATTAGCACTAATAAAAATTGTTATTGGTTACAAGCAAGAGTGTTGATTTCAAATCCTGTCACTCTGTTTGGGCTCCAGCACACTTTTCACTTCCTCTAGGTTAAGCAGCCTAGTTTTTAAATTCTGCGTAACGGCCTAAGTGGCCGTTACATTATATAGCCTCTTCCTACAAAGCACGTAAATGTGACACAGGATATCGTCAACGGAGAACAATACGTCCAATGAAAGGTGGCAGAATTTTGTATCCCTCCATGGCAGTGTTCACTATGTTCGATTCAATCTTTTTTTATAAGAAGCCGTTTTAAAACGTATTGTTATGTGAATAATTACATATGTGAAGATGCAAATAAAATACGAATACTATTCAAATCCAATAACACCTGGGGGATACATGCAACAACACATATATTTGCTAAATTAACAATGGCAGTATTGTTGTAAATAATTCATAGAGAGAAGTTGTTAAATATAATTTTAGTAGTGTATGTACAGGCAAAGATTACAGGCTCTAGCCTGTCAAACGTGATCAACTGTCGATTTTATGCTCTGTGTGTGTGTGTGAGGTCTACCAGCAGAAACAGGTATTGTGCTGCAAATGGGGACGATCTCTGTGTACGCATGTATTTTGCTTGGTTAGAGAACTCCTGTCCAGACATGAATGAATTAATGACAATAATATACATGGTTATTTAATCAAATCTGAAGTCTACAAAACACATTTTACAATTCAGACAATGCCATAAGAAGAAATGTACTTTCTTCCCACTGCCACCGGAAGATGCAAATGACACATTCATGGGGCCACTCTTGGGGTTTTATTAGTAACAGGAAGTCTGCATCGACAACATCATCACCATCATCATCGTTGTCATTGTCTCATATATCCAGAAGCTGCACACACACACACACACACACACACGCGCACGCAAAAAATTAACAATTATTTTGTTCAAAACAAAGAAACAACTCACAAAGAATTGAAGTATGAGTTAGTGAAGTAAAATCAATACAAAAATGTAAATATTTGAAGTAAAATAAGTAATATGGAATTTTAAGTTTTATTAAAAATAATTTTTCCAATCAATTTAGAATGGGTGCTGTCTTGTAAACAATAATTGTTTACTTAAAGTGAATATTATTTTATTAAAATATTAATAAACTTACAACTTGATTTAACAAAAAATATAATACTATTTTTGCAGATTATTTGCTAAGATTTAAAATTTTAAAAATGATTCAAAGTTTATATTCCTGTCAGACACCCGAGAAATTTACAAGAATTTTACAATTGTTTTTTAATGTCTTTTGTTTTCATGTTATAGATTATTATTGTTGTGTGTTACATATAAGAGGCACAATAGTATGTCAGTGTATCTTCTTAAAAAGGGAATATTCTGAATTCACATTTCAAATTTTTGATATTTAATTTTTCTAATATAATAGTTGATAAATGGATGATATATTATTTTTCAGTATTGTAATTAGTTATTTTATGCCATCAATGTCTCGCTCCTCTATTGAAAAATTTACTGTGCAACAATTATACTTAACACAATTAACAAGCAAATTCATATGACCCAACTTGTGATTTACACAATATAGTTAGGTTGGGTATAAACACAGAATTGTATTCATTAATATTATTTTTAACACTGCATAATAAATATTAGTGCTGCCAATCTGTCACACAAGAATTAGTACATTGTTCTATTATTATTAGTATTTTATATTTTATTGTATTCAAAGATAGTATTATAATTTTATTATTGCTGTGTATTTCATAACTGGCACTCTGCAAAATTTAAAGAGAAAAATTGTTGTCATAATTATAATAACCAAAACAGTTAAGTAGATAATATTAAATAAAAACCAATGAAGTCAAGGTTTACCAAGAATCAGTACACATAAAACCACGAATTTAAATTTATTTAACTAAAACGAAAATGGCGGAACTTATCAAATGATGTATATATGTATACGTATTGTGATGTACAGGTGTCACATAGAATAACTAGTCCGAGATAGGCCTATGTTTGAAGTGGATGCTATTAATAATGATGTTATTATTTTTGACAATCTCCTGAGATTTTAATACAGTTTATAAAAAAAAATCTCTGTGTTGACCTTTGTAATACAAAATAAAAGATTCCCTTTATATACAATGAAGTAAAGTAATATTTAACATTCTTTTGTTTATTTATCATAAAGTCTTTACTGATGTGATAATCATTCTTTTAAATTATTATTTTTTTAATTGTGCATAAATAATACAAGTTTGCTTCCCTTTTATGTAGACTTCAGATGATGGGTTGTTCATGGATGATCCTGGATTGTGGATTGATATACTCTGTCCAGCCGCAGGGTCGCTTTCAGACGTATAGCTATTTCTCATGGGCATGGTTACATACTTTCACGGCAAACTAATACTGATTACTAAAATGGTGTGTTATGCTAGCACCCTTTTTCCAATCAGTTTAAACTGTCTATATACCTAATCGGATATCTTGCACTTTCACAGAATAGCACTACTATATTTCTCGCAGCAACTGTAGTAATTTTCTAACTTGTGTGTGTGGTGATTAGGAGGTCAATGATCATGTACCAAGTGGCAATTACATGTTATCAATTCCAAAGAGAGACTGATCAATCGGTTAAAAATAATTTTCAACTGAATTCGCATAATCAGATTGGTTCTTAGGTAACCCCTACTCATGATTTTCTACAGATAATAAAAGTCTTGTTACAGGACGCTTCTGAACAGAACAATTCTTGTTCAAAAAACCTGAATATTTTTACAATCGAATTTATGGCCATAAACCCTTTTTACTTAAAAACATACATTTAGTTACTAATTTTTAAAATAATTACTGTCATTAATTAGGTCGAACCTTTTTATTTTGAACATTCTGGTAGAAGTCCCATCTCAAAAATTTACATATCACAAAAATTATTTAAATTAACATGCTTTATATATATTGAAATGCAACATAATGATCATAACCCAATAAGTGTATAAACCCCTATATAATATGATATAAACTAACAATATACCTAACCTTGCTAAACCAATGAGAAAGGTTAAAACCCCAAATAAGCAAAACGAAGTACAATCTAAGCTAATGTAGAACAAATATGTACTCTAAATAATTAAAAGTGACTGTTCATAGCAATAATAGCTAATTGTAAAAAGAAAATATAATCACAAGAACAATAAGTGATTGAGTGTAAAATGTAAATGTAAGATACTGGTTACTAAGTATACAGACAGGACTGTTAATAATAGTGGTAATTTATTGTGAATGAAATTTATAATCACAACTAAAGACAATGTGTGATCATATAATAAAATATCTGATATTCAATATACCTGCGTATTACCAATTTGCCAAAAGACTTCAAACCTATAAAGGACCAAAAGGCGATTTAGGTTGTTAATTTAATTTATTTTAATGCTAACTGAACAACCTTGATTGTATAAAATAGTTCCCTATTTTATTTTTTAATGTTAACTGAAGGGAATAATACAATCATTTGTGTTGTTTAAATTAAAGTGTTAAACCTTAATTTAGGATAATAGGAGTTAGATTGTTTAAATTGGCCAGGTTTCAATAATACTTAATAATAGGTCATAATAAATTGACCAACTATACCAATAGATATTAAGAAGTTATTAAACGAAAGTTTTATTGTTTAAAGTTGGTTTGAGTTTGACCATAATGGCCTAACATTATGGTAATATGTTTGTTTTATGTCAATCTTGTTCTTCACTTTATCAGAATCAATTCAATGGATAATAATAACATAATGGATACTTCAATGTATGTAATAATAATAATGTATCAGGCCACAAGGTCATACAGTAATTTTAAATTGAAACTTTGTGCTATAGAGAAATACCAATTAATTGGCCAATATCAAAATAGAAATTATTGTGAATCCAACTATTAAAACATCACAGCACTGTAATAAATAGTAAAAGATGGTATAAATACTAATATATGCTTTATTTAAGTGTCAGAAGCAACATTTTAATTAATTAATGGAATGTTAATGTGAATTGAAATGTCAAAAGCTACATGGAATGGCTTATGAGATGAAATTTTATAAAATGTTAAATTAATTATTAGGACACACACCTACGCCATGTGAGGTGTCTAAATTTTTGTCTTGTTATAAGGAATATTGTACTGTAAACTAATTAGAGATTTATTATATAATAGACAGGTAGTAATTGTAGCTAGAAGATGTAAAATTTTGTATCTTAAATAATTAAGATCATGTGACCTCCTAATCCGATGATTTTGACCAATGAGAAATTTTGGTCAAGCCCGTTGAAGGTATAAGGAAATTTCTTCACTTGATTGTTAGACTCGAAAGTATAAAGAACTAATCTATGCTGCTCTGTATAAAAAGTATATGATAGAGTCAAGTCCAAGTCAGAAGAAGAGTGAAAGTAAAATAATTAACAGTGTCAAACTAGAACCAAGAAATAATAATAATATAATAATAAACAAGAAAGAAGAAAATAATATCTCTAAAAAAACAAATAAAATTGATCTACCAAAAATGGTGAGACCGAACATTATATACTAACACTAGTAATAATTATACAACACCAGAACTAAATCACATAACACTTATTCATCAGAACCACAGTGAAAAGACCAATTCAACACCAGTGAACAATTTTTGACTTATTATATTTTAAAAACTTGTTTTAAATAGTCGGGAGGTAAATTAACTCTGTAGTCGCTTAGCGTCAGTCTGCCATCTTGGCACTGCCAACCATAATCAACACTGCGTTGACACTAACTATTGTGCTCGCACATCAAACCAAACAACTATTTCATTGTATTTTCTTGATTTTAATTTTATTGTTATTAGTAATTAAGAATTATTTTAATTGTAATACGTTTTACTTCTTAGTTGCATTTTGTACTTCTTAATAACAGTCAAAAGAATCCAGGAGTTTATATAACTATCGAAAGTGTAACTCTGAATCGAACTGAGATTAAGAATCGACTTTTGAATTGTACCAAATAAACATTAGAACAACGAAGGCAGTAACTTATGAAAATATATAATATTTTCCCCTAATTGATGCGAGTTGTCTTTTATTAAAAAATAAAATAAAATGAAGAATTTTATTTCAGAATAAGAAGACAGAACCCGACCACGACGACGTAAGTAATTCCGTCAAGTGTAATAACCTATGGTAAATGAGTCTGGTAACGTCAGTCTTGACAACTCAAAACAAAACCCAACATCCCTCCCCAAACAAACAGTAATCCACGTTAATAAATAAGTTAAAATAACTTAACTTCACTCACATATTAAAGAAATAATAATAAAAAATAGCGTTATAATATATATTCAATAAAATAATTTTGTACCCTCACACATGCATACTACAAACATGACTACACAACCTTACATACCATTCCACTATACTTAACATTTTGAGTGCGATCACCTTACGAACAGTTCCATACTGACGAATGGATTACTTTTTTTGTAAAACTGCTTGTTTTTTGAAATGTATAAAAATTTTAATTTTAATGTAACTGCTGCACATTGTTACATTCAATGCGGCAGTTTGAATGTAATAGTAACCACAATTACACAGATTTTGCTACAAATCTTATACCCATACATGTCTGTAAGTAAGGCCGGTACATGAGTGCTACCGAGGAGTTTGAAGTGTATTATGCGTATAAATGTTATCCCAAGCATTTGTTAAACGACCAGCTGAATTTTCATTCCAACACACTGTATGATACAGCATTGCAATTCTCTGAACGCCTCAAGCCCACATCACAGATAGCGCACAGACAACAATGACAACAGATGGCAGTATGGATATTACACTGTACGGTGCCAACCGTGAACTTTGCACGCTATTGTTAATTAGTTTTTTGTGTTTAAATATGTGTTGTGTCTTAATGTGTTGACCTCCAATAAGTGAAATGCACCTGATGATGGAACATAAGTTCTGAAACACGCTGTTTTTATACTTTTAAAATTTATATAAGGAAGCCACAGGACAGACTAAGAAGGTAATACTTATTCATTTAGTTCATTAAAAGCATCCCTGCTTAGATATAATGACAAAAAGAAGAATACCAGCAAGAAACAGAACACATAAAAGCACTGATATAGGAACAAAGGCATTTGCAAGAGCATACTACTTCAGAGTTGAGTTCTACTATGTGGAGGTATGGGTGAATTACATGATCTCAGTGGGCAAGAGGTAAGATTATCTGTAGTAGAGAAGTGGACTGCAAATGTAAAATAACAGATTAAAACAGAAGCTGAACAGTCAATGAAAAAACACCCTGTGTTTCAAATCAAATTGCTCAACAGATTGTACCAAAAAAGGTAAAGTCCAAAAAAATACAGAAAATAAGGTAACAGAGATTACTTTGACTGCAGTCATACCTATTCATATCAAGGGCCCAACATTTGATGGAAGCACTACTGGACAACATATCTTCGGCAATCTGAAGTCGCAAGCACATATTATTGGTTTAACTTATCCTTGCTTTCAAGTATCTGCCTTAGAGCTACTACAGAAAGTGTCACCTTACAGCCAGAACTCTTATGCAGAAGTTTGAAGCAAGTATTGACTTGCTAGTTAGACTGGCCTATCATAGAGCACCAGAGAATTTCTGAATGACATTGGTGATACAGATATTTACTGATGGTGTCTGAGATAGTGAACTACAACAACTGTTACAATGGCAATACACCAGAATAGAGTGAATGCGCTTGTCTATGCTGTACAGTTTGAGGCCTCCAAGTCAGTGTCTGGTTGGGCGAATCATAAAGTGCGCACACTAACAGATTGTGATGACACAAATGATTAAGAGGAAGAATAAGAGACAGAGTCGTAAAAGTTCGGCACCACAGTATGAAGGTAGAAAGTATGGAAAACCGAAGCTTTTTAGATATGGGGAACCTGGGCATCTACAAAGAGATTGTCGGTGCATTGTTAAGCAGTAGGGAAATGGGCACTATAACACCAACATAGTGGATAAAGTTATGGAAAGTATTAACATGCAAAAAGCTAAAAATGAACCAACAGAAAAGAATTATGCACGGTTACTGACATATGTAGGATCACATACCAGAAAAATTATACAATGTTGTGACGGTACAAACGTCCGTCTTAAGAAATTATGGTACCAGGAAATATTTTATTGTAAATTTATTGTATTTTCACATATAAAAACATGGTTAGGACAACTCTCCCAATAACTAACAACACAACGCAGTTTCGTCAGTGCAAACTGAATCCAAGGTCATGGCCTACGTGCGTTCTGTCGCATACATTATATAAAACCAATTGAAAAAACAATGGTGAGACGTAGTAAAACAAGTAAAAACGTCATAAGTATGACGCAAAACAAAGGCGTCAGACGTATGAAACAAAAGACGGTGAGGTGATGACATGACACTACTACATACGCAGATTTTGCGTATGACCCGCTCTCAGTCTCTATCATCAACTCAGAGCGTACACACGTTCAATTGTGGGCTGGCAGATTATCGCCAGCCGAAGTGATCTAAACTTGTAAAAATGTAATCACAAAATGTAAATAAATTCAGTGAACAAGTTAAAATGAAGTAAATTAAACTCAGTGAAACCAGAAACAGACAGACAGTGAAATTCGGCCGAACATCCGCCGCCAATCATGGAAAACGTCTGAGGCGAAGCCACCACCACAACATACCAGGGAAGTCTTAACATTCAAAATTCTAACCACTGATATGAGCTCAAAATTTTATTAATCAAATATGTAACAACAATCAATGTATGAGACGTAAGATTGAGAGAGTGAAAGTGGATGAATGCCGGCATTTAAAAGTAGAATCAGCAGGCGTTGGTTTGTGTTTCAAATAAGTAAAATGAGATAAGTAAATTTAAATTGAATACTGCAGTTTAGAAAAATGCTCTTGTGGAAAAAATAAAGCCAAGAGAAAAGCTAATAGTATAATGAGATTAATATATGGTAAAGAGGCGGACGTCATAAGGCCGCCATTTTGTTAATTGTTTTAGTTGGGAGGTGACTCCATTTTGTTTCATAAAAATTAATAATTGCAAATCTGAATAAAACCACAAGCTGTTTAACCCAATGCTGTGTATATGGTTATTTCGAAAGCTCAACTGTCTCTGCCTTTCGTTCAACGAAGCCCTGGACCCGACTGATAAAATTAGTGTTGATGGTAAAACCACGTGTTCATACTGGATGTACGGTGAGTACAATGCTAATTACGATTATTAAAATAAATAATAACATAAAACCATTTAAGGGGTTTGTTAACAAATGCCGCCCTGAACTGGGACTTTATATAAGAAATTATTTTATATAAATGAACCAAAGTGCAGAGACAGAGGGATCACTGAAATAATACAGCATAACACATAATAGGTTATAGCGATGATTGTAGGTTATGTGTTGGTGCATTAGATAGAAATAGAGCTGTTATATTCCCTAAAGATAGTTAAACAAGAGTTTTGTTTCTTTTTCGCAATATGGCAAACCAGAATGAAAATGTCAGCATCACTGACAACCAAAATAGTATAACAGAGTCACAAATTATAAGTGACGAAATCGTTCACTCAACGCCAGTGCCGACAAAAAGGGCTGACGACAATGATATAGTAAAAATAATGCAAACACTTTTCGAAATACAGAATAACAAATTTGACGAGAAATTTAATAAACTTGATATGAAGTTTGATGAACTGAAAGAGCAAAATAGCGATTTAAAAAACGATATCAATGAAATCAGAAAACAGAATGTTAATTTGGATAGACGAATAAATGAAATACATGCACGTTTAGATGAAATGGAGTTGATAGCAGATAATTTTTAAGTTTGATTATGCTTATGTGGGCAAAAGTTTGACACACTGTAACCTGTCTACTCGTGCACTAGCACATGTTACTACATTTGAAAACTATTACATCAGCCAAAATTGCAGGATTTTCCCGCACTACAGTGAAACAGACAAATATTGTCTCTTAATTACGATATTGGTTGTATTGAATACTTCAGATATATTGGATATTGACTACTTCAGATGTACGCCACGCGGTGTAAAATTATCAACTTCCTTTCACACTTTCAATATTGAAATTCACATGTTATTTTTTATGAAACGCATAATATATGTGTTAATGCAACTTACCGCAGTTTTGTGCAAGTTTATCTACCCATCCTGGGTGATAGAATCCTTTCAAAAAATTGACTCCGCTCTGTCGAAGAGGTACGCGATGTTGGTGGTTTGGGCTTCGAAGCAAGGCAGAACCTAGACGGTCGGTACAGCGTAGTACCGAAACCTAGCTTCAAGGCGAACGCTAGGGTGCATGCATGTACCACAGCGAACTAAATTTCGCCGTTTCGTTAAACGTTAAACACCGAAACAGCTAATCAAATTTCGCGTTATTAAATATTATTTATATCATATAAGAACTATACAATATAACACGATTTATTTTTCGTATTTAATCGCCGGTTCGTAAAACGACCGGCACAATATTACAAAAGATGATATAATGTACATAATTAAAAATGAGTTGTGTGTACATAAGATAAGATTATTGTTTGACGATGGTGGATAAATATTTTATGGTGTTATGAACATTTAATTATGTGATAGTGTGGTTTCAAGATGGATTGTTTTATTAACTGATTTATGGTCAATGATTAAATGATAATTTGGATTGTATATTTTTGTGTGTTGATGTCCAGGTATTGATGTACTTTTGATGTTGTG
Source organism: Magicicada septendecula (assembly GCA_034769895.1). Classification (NCBI taxonomy): domain Eukaryota; kingdom Metazoa; phylum Arthropoda; class Insecta; order Hemiptera; family Cicadidae; genus Magicicada; species Magicicada septendecula. Next base: position 129,121,507 of record CM068375.1, read on the forward strand.
TATTATATGTATTTTTATGTAAACCATGTAGGTAATAGAAATGGCTTTAATAATACTTATAATGTTTATTTTGTTCTCAGGGGAAAGTAACTGTAGAATTTTAAATAATTGAAGAATAATTAATTGTGATGATGAATTTAAATAATTTGAGATCTAGATTCTAATGATTAGTAACTGAGTAAACATAAATATGTTCAGATATTGTAACGGTACAGAATTGTATGTTCAAAGTAATATTTTAAAGACTGTAATCCCTATGTAGCCAGCGTTCACCTTTTTGGAACCTCGATATCATCAACCACATGCAGGGTTATTACAAAACAATACGCCTGTGTTTTGTCTTCGGACTCAGACGGGTCAGACACATTGCATAACGACATACCGTTTTGTGGCAGCAGTGAATCACGGAACAAATGACGCCAAGTCATAGATTTCACCGGGTGGTAAGATGTTGTCAAACTCGCTGTCTAGATTATAGCGCCTTTTAAAAGCACCAATTGGAGTGCATACGGGTGATCATGTGACCAGACTCACCCTAGTGAATCACCGCCTTAACGCCAGTTTTAGAGGAAGTTTCAATGTAACTCATGGTCGCGCGGCCAGCAGCAGAAACCACCTAAGTACTTGCTCAAAAGTAAAGTCGGCCGACTAAATTATTAAAAGTGAAATGTAATAAAACGGTTCGAATAACCCGCAGACAATTAACGCCATACGAATGACAAAATAACGTGAACTAACTTCAAGTAACTTTCAGAGTGCGGGACAAAAGTGCTTATCAAATTGGACCAGATCTACAACCAGGCTGAGTACTCATTAAATCACTTTTTTCTAATTACAAAATTTGAACAGTCTTAAAATCTACACCTGTTTAATATGAGATTTCTAAGGGAATGGGGTTATTTTGAATATTAATGTAAAAGAAAGGGTGTGTGCGTGTGTGTGGTAAAGTAGAGGTTACGTACTGGTTCGTCGCAATATTCATATCCAATTATTAATATCACTCATAATAGTATTTAAGAAAGCTTTATAGAGATAAGAATTAATTTCCTGGTTTGATTTAAAATAGTTGTACAGCCTTTTGTAGAACACAGTAGAAGGGTGTGAGGTTTTGATAGCAAATAAAAATAAGCATGTGATTTAGACAGCATAAAATGTGTTAGCGTAATTATTTCGCACTTAAACCCAGATAACCTTTTTCTGCAGCTGATTTTCGTCTGTAAGATCCTGGAGAAGAACCCTAAGGTAAGATATTAATAATTGAAGTAAATTATATTGTTTCACTGGCGCCCGGAACAGTTGGACGATTTGTGTGATTTATTTTAATTGCACAGATCAGGCCTAATTAAGCTGCAGAACGGGTTATTTGGGAGTGAGGGCGATGTTGTAAAGGACTGTAGTTTAAGCTAAAGTGTGTATAATAGTATATGTAAAAAAAAACACTATACAAAATGAAGAATAATAGTGATGAAGTCAGCATAACTGACTTAACTGAAATTAGTACTGAGAATAAAACAAATACAGGTGACGTAACTGTTATGAATGAGTCGGGAAATCAGTCACTGACCGAATCAGCTGTAATGGACGAGGTGAGAGTTCATTCAACTCCCCTCTCGACTAGGGAAAGTAATAAAACTGATGACGAAACGAGAAATTGGTTTCGTGAGATAATGGGGAGATTAAACTGATGTCTAATCAAATGTCTAATCGTTTTGACACTAAATTTAATGAAATAAGTAGCGACATCAATAAACGCTTTGATATTAATGACAGTAAATAAAATGAACAGAATAATAAGTTTGATGTCAAATTCAATGAAATAAATATAAAAGTGACTGAGTCACAAAAGAATATTGATGACAAACTGAATGAAATAAATGTTAAGCTAATACAACAGCTCGATGAGCGTATAAGTGTCATTAATGCACAATTAGATAATCGTATTAGTGATAATAATAATAGAGTGATAGAGTTAGTGAACGAACAGTTTGATGAAAAAATTAACATAATTAATGAAAATTTAGAAAGTAAAATAGACGAGTGTAAAAGTAACACTACAAATGAAGTTGAAAACCTTAGTAGAGATATACAAATACATGAAACTAATACTTATAATAAGATTAGTGAGATGGACAATCGCCATAAGTCCGAAATACAGTTAAAAGGCGCGGTAGAAATGGTAAATGAGGCCAGCATTCAATCTGAATTGGTAACCAATAACAAGCTTAACTTGATCGAACAAAAATTGATCAATACCAAAGATGAATTAAGTGGGGAGATAAGTAAAAAATTAAACAGTGTCACGGAAAGAATATTAATAACGCGAGAAGTAAACAACGACATTGAACTAGAGTTATTTAGTTGTGAGAGTAGGGGGGTACACCCCATGCAATTTTTAAACAGAGTAAAAGAATATAATCAGTGTTGCAATAGTAACTGGGAGGTTAAGGTGTTAAAAATAATGAAATGCTTTAAAGGGAGTTCTGCGGTGTGGGCGGAGTACATAAAGCAGAATGGGGAGATTATCCAAGTTCTGAGAGTGCCTTCCGAAGCAAATACTGGTCGGAGGAGGAGCAAGAGGGGTTACATAGTAAGATTATGGGAAAATGTAATTTTGGGGCCCAGGGGGATAATGTGACCCTGTATGTGATGCGATCATATAATGAGGTGAAATATTGAGAGCCCTCGTTATCGTTCCGATCGTTTGTACAGTACATAAGTAAACACTTGTCAAGAGAAATTCAGATCAATTTAATGACGCAGGAAGTGGAAGATATAAATGAACTCGAGCAGATACTAGATATTTTCCAAAACATTAGAGAACGAGAGACGGGTCGGCGTCCGAATCCGCCCGCACCATATACAAACGAAAGACATTATCAGCCCAGGGGGACGTTTACCCATTATAGAGGGGAACGGGGAAATAATAATAATAAAAGGGAGGATTGGTGGTGTGTAGAGTATGATTGTGAGACCTATGGCACCAGAACGACCTGTTATAGGTGCCTTAAAGAGATGAATTGTCAACGAAACAACACCGAACATAACCAAAATAGTCAACCACAGAGAGGAGGAAGCAGCAACCGAGCAGCACCGGGAAGTAGTGGAATTGCAAGCAGAGGCCGTGGTGGGCATACTCCAGGCCGTGCAACCACTCAAACGGAAATCTAGCAAGGACAGTGGGTAAAGGGACACCACCATTGTCGACAAAGGACTGCGGGGCCCAAGACAACAACGGCTATCTAAGTAACGTCATCCGCACCGACCTGTCCACGGAACTGATGGAGAAGGATGACAAGGAGGCAGCAAGATTGGAGACCGGATTGACCGAGGTAAGAATCCAAATTGATGGTAGGGAAATAAAAACTTTAGTAGATACAGGTAGTGAAATTTCTGTTATTTCTGAACACATATTAGAGGGTTTGCAAGAAACAAACAAAAATAATGTAATGTAATTACATAATGTAAAAGTAATGTAATTAAATGTAATCCCCGAACCATATACGCCCTGAGATACTTTATTTTTAATAGAAACATTACGAAAGCATTCTTTTGGTGTAAAAAAAATACTGAATGTTGGCTACTACTGCCAACTGGTAAAAAGAAGATGTATAATTTGTGCCAAAATTGCGATTATCCTGTTCAAATTTAAGAAACAATTAACCAGTGTTTTTCTGAATAAAGGATTCCTATAAGGATATATGTTTGATGTTCTATTTGCGTCATTATTATTGCTGTTCCATTTAGGAAATAAATTCACAGATTACAGCGGACACCACGATAGTTGGCAACGTTGAGTGACGTCACGGAAACGAGCGGCATAGTGGGAGCAAGCGGCAAATTACAAAACCATTCGCCGTTCAACATAACACATTAATAATTACAAATTGACGACTCCAGTGCGAGTTAGTCGCTACATTATTTATTTGTTACAAATTGACACTTCCTACGGGCGGTGTATGTAATTCAAGTGCACACAACATAAAATACAAGTAACCTATTCCTAATAACATTATACGTAACGAATATTTTGTACGTTACAAATTGACGAACCCGAAGTGAGGCTATATTTAAATAAGACCGTAACCCCATCGTAAAATTAGTGTTACAAATTGGCTAGCCCAACAGTGGGGCTAAAAGGGTAACAATCTCGTTTTCTTACAAATTGGCGCCCAACGTGGGGCTTTAACTAAGACGTAACGAACTCTATCGTTACAAATTGGCGAACCAACGTGTGAGGCGTTTAATTTAATATAAATTAAATTATAATTTATAGACAAACAAATAAAAATAAACAAAATGAGGAAGCGAGAAGTATCACGCAAAAGAGCGGCCGAAACCGAGAAAGTAGACGAAGTAAACATGGAAGACAAAGAAGCAACACCGGTTGAGGAAATAGAAATTATAACAAGGAAGGATCCGGAGAAACAACCAGAAGAAACCACACAAACGGAAGGCGAGAAGACGCAAGAAATGTTCAAACGTATGATGGAATTAATGCAGGAATTAAAAAAGGACATTAAGAAAAGGGAAGAAAAAATGGAGGAAATTACCAAAGAAATAATTAATGATAATAAACTGTTTAGGGAAGAATTAAGAAATAATAGGGCCAAAGAAATAAAAAATGATAGCAAACCAGAAACAGAAGAAATACCAAACGACAAAACAGAGGAACCAGGAGTAGTATTACCTGAAAAGAAGACTAACGGAAACAAAGAAAATACTAAGGATAATGAAGTGGAACCAAAGAAAGTAAGAAGAACACATCTAAAGAATTTGGAAAAAACACCGGAAGAATGGGAGATGATGAACAATGGGTTAATTAATATACGGAATATCCCAATTACCAACAATGAAGAAATCATGAATGCCAGAGACTATAGGAGGAGATTAAAAGCAATTTCAATAATGACTTACTATAAAACTATAGGTTACAACTTAGAGAAGACCAGAGATAAATGGGAAATACCAGAAATAGAAATACGTGGGAAAATATCAATGATATCATTAGTCACTGATGGACCAGTAACATATTGTTTTGATAAACACCAGCAGTGGAGTGACTACATTATACAAACAGAGAGCTTTATCAACTTAGCTTACCATGAAGCAATACAAGATACTCCATATACCATAATGCATGAAAGACTACCACCCTGAGAAATTAGTGAAATAATCAACTTCCCAAACAACCCAGCTTATCAGTTCGACAACGTGAGATTTCACAACAAACTGAATGAACAAGTGGAGAAAAGAAGGAAAAAATACAAAATAATCCAGCAGAAAATGATCCAGTACAAGATTGGAGACAAAGTGTTGTTAAAAAACCGCGAATTGCCAAGTAAGGAATAGCAAAAAAGCTATTATTACTGTATAATGGACCATATGTTGTTATAAAAAACAATAACAATAATACTTATGTCATTAGTGATGTGGAAACAAAAAAGATTAAGGGGACATACAACCAAGTTTCCTTAAAAATGTATTATGAACCTAATAAACAAAGTTGAATATACCACCAAATTCTAAAGAAATAGTAAGATCAACTTACAACTAATTATTTATGAGAATTAATTTGGAATTGAAGAATTTATTATTATAATACCACAAAATTCTAAAAAAATAGTAAGATCAACTTACAACTAATTATTTATGAGAATTAATATGGAATTGAAGAATTTATTATTATAATACCACAAAATTCTAAAGAAATAGTAAGATCAACTTACAACTAATTATTTATGAGAGTTAATATGAAACTGAAGAATTTATTATTATAAAACCACCAAAATTCCAAAAAGAAATAGTAAGATCAACTTACAACTAATTATTTATGAGAGTTAATTTGAAACTGAAGAATTTATGATTAATATACCACAAAATTCTAGACAAATAGTAAGATCAACTTACAACTAATTATTTATGAGAGTTAATTTGAAACTGAAGAATTTATGATTAATATACCACAAAATTCCAGACAAATAGTAAGATCAACTTACCAACTTTGATAATCCAGAATATAATTTTAAATGAAGCCAAATAAACAAATTTGAATATCTCAGAATTCAAATAAATAGTAAGGACAACTTACAGTACAGTTTGATAATGTTATTATGAATCAAGCGGATAAACAACTGGGAATAAATTTCCAAATTCTAAACAAAATAAGCACCTCTTATTAAATATAATTATGAACTTATTATTGGAATATAAAAGAAAGATGCAACATCCATAAATTAGAAGAAACCATAGTACTATAAAATGAATAAGAAAGGACAAATGTAGACAATCGACGATGAAAATAAGACAAGACTAGAAACGAATTTACTACAAATAACCTATCATGATTGTGACAGAATTAACAACAACTAAAGATGCAAATACTTGTTATGTTTTAATTGAATGAAGATAGTGAATGAAAAAATGAAGATTAATCAGTACTGATAAAGAAGGAAAGAAGATAGTACCAATTGAAAATAATAAATGTTATTAATATCGCCACAAGAAAATAAACATCTGAAAGAATCAATGGAAAGAAATATTTAGATCTGAGAAGTTAAGCTGAGTGAACAATCTCAAGAATATATTATATTATTTTTATTTGATTTAGTCGTGAATAGACTAGTGATTATTAAATGTGATTGACTGATGAGATAGCTCCAGCAATCGATATTATTGATGTATTATGTATTATAAGGACAGCGGGGTATTAGGTCAAGAGAGCCCCCCGACTGATTCCAGAATATATGGTGATTAATTTGTTAGGGAAGTAACATGTTCCAGGGATAGAACACTTATAATTAAAGACAAGTATACCAGATCATAATAAGAATAACAAATGATAATGTGAAGGAGAAGGTAATTGATAATTTCAACAAAAACAATATTTTATTAAAATGATCAAATTTGGTGGCAGGGTAGTATGTAACATTACATTTGGAACAACTTAATATCGTACCTGACTTAATGAAGACTTTGGTTAAGAAGCTAACAAGGAGAACATTATCTTCCAAGATGATAGTGAAGAGGAACGACTAACCATTTTAGACTGACTAGTAAGACAACTGACCATACCCAAATTAATGATTTAGGCAAAGTGATGCAAAATACCTTCAACCCCAATTATGACATGAACTTTAAATAATGACCAAATAAAGAATTATAAAGACAGACAGCTTATGAACCAGTACTATAAAGAAACAAATGGTTTCATTCAAAGTATCATAATATGAAGATAATGAAAATACAAATTGAGGGATAATAGGCCCAAACATGTAATATTATGTAAAAGAAATATTAGTAAATGATTAATTTAATTGATGTAATGAAATTATAACACACCTTATTATAGATACATGAACCATACAACTAATTGTAACAAATAGTGTTCATAAGATTGTCCAGAAAACAACAAATAATAACTTGTTCACAATAACATTTTTATAACAAGAGTGAAGTCCTTTTAACGACAATAAAATGTAAAACCCTATAAAACCCAATAAGTATGTTAATAAATACAACCTATTAAGTGTTAAGTGAATAGGGTAAACGACAAACATAGTGACAAGTAATGTGAAGTATAACATAGACAGTGTCAGAGTAATTAATGAATTAACTGACAAAAGACTAATTAATTAGTGCAGAATTTATTTTATAAAAAAAAAATGTGCATGTTATTATGTTTTAGCACATTGTTTTATTATCATGGTATTTGTGTTGTTTTCTGTATGTAGCAGGTGAAACAGTTGTGTTAAAAGAATATAAATTAAATGATATTAATTTCATTTTTTATGTTAACAAATATAACCATAGAACTGGTGTTAAACAGTGATAAATTGATTGGCAAAGCAAAATAGACTATAAAAAGATGTTATTGCTAAGTGTCAAACAATTGTACAGTTTGAGTAAAAAAACAGTTTACTTGTGCAAAGGTTCAGTAAAATCATAGCCATGTGGGCATGAATTTAAACTAATAGAATAGTATATCTTTTGTTTTGTTAAAATAATGTTATGTGTTAAACAGTTTTTATGATTGTTAAAAGATAATTTAACTGTTAAAGGTTTTAAACATGGTGATGAAAATAACACCAGTACATAGGCCAGGTGAAACCAACTTTTGTAAATTTCAGATAATAATGTTAGGGATTTTGTAAAACAAATGTGGAAGGATAAATATATTTATAGTTAATAGTGTACACAACGAATATAGAAACAAAATAATACATCACAAGTTATTTAAGAAAATTTCAAATAACAAAATTGTAACATCTGTAGTTCTTAAGTAAAAGTAGGCATGTTTAGTGTCTAAATGTCACAAATGTAAAGATCAAAATAATGCTGATAATGGTTTTAAATTCCCATTCAGTACAAAAAAGGAATATTAATTTAAAGGTTTTGAACAAATTTAGATTTTGAAATAATGAAAGTATATGACAATGTATATCCGAATCAACCAACCAGATTCCAAGTTTACCCTTAGCAACCAGAAATTTCGGATAAATAAAATGAGACTTCTTTGACAACGATCTTAGCGGATAGACGCGTTTGTAAAACGTCCTACATAATATAAAATAAACAGTGAAAAAACGACACAAACATATTAATACAGTTAGAGGTACATAACATGAACCTTTTTCCACCAAGAGAAGAACAACCATTATATGAAATAGAAGACCCAAGAACCAGGAAGAAGGACTGAAGCGGACGTGGGCCCTGTATTCGACAAGAACCATACGAAGAAGAGGATTTGGTGATTTTGACATCTTATTATATTGTGCATCAACACCCACATTTGTATACACGACTTTTAAGTACTAATCAACTAAAACTACAGACACCATATCACACCAACACTAAGAACACCACTAATAACACGATTTGAGATTGACACCTTTTCAAACACCACAAGAACCTTTGATTTACATAATAATTATTAAACGCCTAAACTGGACATAACCTATCAGAACTGGTAGCCACTATACGACTGCCTGTGTGCACGTTACACTCTAACATTGTAATATCCTTTAACTGTAAAACTTGTATTTTGATTTATAGAATAATATTTTGTTTAAATGTAATCCCCGAACCATATACGCCCTGAGATACTTTATTTTTAATAGAAACATTACGAAAGCATTCTTTTGGTGTAAAAAAAATACTGAATGTTGGCTACTACTGCCAACTGGTAAAAAGAAGACGTATAATTTGCGCCAAAATTGCGATTATCCTGTTCAAATTTAAGAAACAATTAACCAGTGTTTTTCTGAATAAAGGATTCCTATAAGGATATATGTTTGATGTTATATTTGCGTCGTTATTATTGCTGTTCCATTTAGGAAATAAATTCACAGATTACAGCGGACACCACGATAGTTGGCAACGTTGAGTGACGTCACGGAAACGAGCGGCATAGTGGGAGCAAGCGGCAAATTACAAAACCATTCGCCGTTCAACATAACACATTAATAATTACAAATTGACGACTCCAGTGCGAGTTAGTCGCTACATTATTTATTTGTTACAAATTGACACTTCCTACGGGCGGTGTATGTAATTCAAGTGCACACAATATAAAATACAAGTAACCTATTCCTAATAACATTATACGTAACGAATATTTTGTACGTTACAAATTGACGAACCCGAAGTGAGGCTATATTTAAATAAGACCGTAACCCCATCGTAAAATTAGTGTTACAAATTGGCTAGCCCAACAGTGGGGCTAAAAGGGTAACAATCTCGTTTTCTTACAAATTGGCGCCCAACGTGGGGCTTTAACTAAGACGTAACGAACTCTATCGTTACAAATTGGCGAACCAACGTGTGAGGCGTTTAATTTAATATAAATTAAATTATAATTTATAGACAAACAAATAAAAATAAACAAAATGAGGAAGCGAGAAGTATCACGCAAAAGAGCGGCCGAAACCGAGAAAGTAGACGAAGTAAACATGGAAGACAAAGAAGCAACACCGGTTGAGGAAATAGAAATTATAACAAGGAAGGATCCGGAGAAACAACCAGAAGAAACCACACAAACGGAAGGCGAGAAGACGCAAGAAATGTTCAAACGTATGATGGAATTAATGCAGGAATTAAAAAAGGACATTAAGAAAAGGGAAGAAAAAATGGAGGAAATTACCAAAGAAATAATAAATGATAATAAACTGTTTAGGGAAGAATTAAGAAATAATAGGGCCAAAGAAATAAAAAATGATAGCAAACCAGAAACAGAAGAAATACCAAACGACAAAACAGAGGAACCAGGAGTAGTATTACCTGAAAAGAAGACTAACGGAAACAAAGAAAATACTAAGGATAATGAAGTGGAACCAAAGAAAGTAAGAAGCACACATCTAAAGAATTTGGAAAAAACACCGGAAGAATGGGAGATGATGAACAATGGGTTAATTAATATACGGAATATCCCAATTACCAACAATGAAGAAATCATGAATGCCAGAGACTATAGGAGGAGATTAAAAGCAATTTCAATAATGACTTACCATAAAACTATAGGTTACAACTTAGAGAAGACCAGAGATAAATGGGAAATACCAGAAATAGAAATACGTGGGAAAATATCAATGATATCATTAGTCATTGATGGACCAGTAACATATTGTTTTGATAAACACCAGCAGTGGAGTGACTACATTATACAAACAGAGAGCTTTATCAACTTAGCTTACCATGAAGCAATACAAGATACTCCATATACCATAATGCATGAAAGACTACCACCCCGAGAAATTAGTGAAATAATCAACTTCCCAAACAACCCAGCTTATCAGTTCGACAACGTGAGATTTCACAGCAAACTGAATGAACAAGTGGAGAAAAGAAGGAAAAAATACAAAATAATACAGCAGAAAATGATCCAGTACAAGATTGGAGACAAAGTGTTGTTAAAAAACCGCGAATTGCCAAGTTCTAAGGAAGGAATAGCAAAAAAGCTATTATTACTGTATAATGGACCATATGTTGTTATAAAAAACAATAACAATAATACTTATGTCATTAGTGATGTGGAAACAAAAAAGATTAAGGGGACATACAACCAAGTTTCCTTAAAAATGTATTATGAACCTAATAAACAAAGTTGAATATACCACCAAATTCTAAAGAAATAGTAAGATCAACTTACAACTAATTATTTATGAGAATTAATTTGGAATTGAAGAATTTATTATTATAATACAACAAAATTCTAAAGAAATAGTAAGATCAACTTACAACTAATTATTTATGAGAATTAATTTGGAATTGAAGAATTTATTATTATAATACCACAAAATTCTAAAAAAATAGTAAGATCAACTTACAACTAATTATTTATGAGAATTAATATGGAATTGAAGAATTTATTATTATAATACCACAAAATTCTAAAGAAATAGTAAGATCAACTTACAACTAATTATTTATGAGAGTTAATATGAAACTGAAGAATTTATTATTATAAAACCACCAAAATTCCAAAAAGAAATAGTAAGATCAACTTACAACTAATTATTTATGAGAGTTAATTTGAAACTGAAGAATTTATGATTAATATACCACAAAATTCTAGACAAATAGTAAGATCAACTTACAACTAATTATTTATGAGAGTTAATTTGAAACTGAAGAATTTATGATTAATATACCACAAAATTCCAGACAAATAGTAAGATCAACTTACCAACTTTGATAATCCAGAATATAATTTTAAATGAAGCCAAATAAACAAATTTGAATATCTCAGAATTCAAATAAATAGTAAGGACAACTTACAGTACAGTTTGATAATGTTATTATGAATCAAGCGGATAAACAACTGGGAATAAATTTCCAAATTCTAAACAAAATAAGCACCTCTTATTAAATATAATTATGAACTTATTATTGGAATATAAAAGAAAGATGCAACATCCATAAATTAGAAGAAACCATAGTACTATAAAATGAATAAGAAAGGACAAATGTAGACAATCGACGATGAAAATAAGACAAGACTAGAAACGAATTTACTACAAATAACCTATCATGATTGTGAGAGAATTAACAACAACTAAAGATGCAAATACTTGTTATGTTTTAATTGAATGAAGATAGTGAATGAAAAAATGAAGATTAATCAGTACTGATAAAGAAGGAAAGAAGATAGTACCAATTGAAAATAAAAAATGTTATTAATATCGCCACAAGAAAATAAACATCTGAAAGAATCAATGGAAAGAAATATTTAGATCTGAGAAGTTAAGCTGAGTGAACAATCTCAAGAATATATTATATTATTTTTATTTGATTTAGTCGTGAATAGACTAGTGATTATTAAATGTGATTGACTGATGAGATAACTCCAGCAATCGATATTATTGATGTATTATGTATTATAAGGACAGCGGGGTATTAGGTCAAGAGAGCCCCCCGACTGATTCCAGAATATATGGTGATTAATTTGTTAGGGAAGTAACATGTTCCAGGGATAGAACACTTATAATTAAAGACAAGTATACCAGATCATAATAAGAATAACAAATGATAATGTGAAGGAGAAGGTAATTGATAATTTCAACAAAAACAATATTTTATTAAAATGATCAAATTTGGTGGCAGGGTAGTATGTAACATTACATTTGGAACAACTTAATATCGTACCTGACTTAATGAAGACTTTGGTTAAGAAGCTAACAAGGAGAACATTATCTTCCAAGATGATAGTGAAGAGGAACGACTAACCATTTTAGACTGACTAGTAAGACAACTGACCGTACCCAAATTAATGATTTAGGCAAAGTGATGCAAAATACCTTCAACCCCAATTATGACATGAACTTTCAATAATGACCAAATAAAGAATTATAAAGACAGACAGCTTATGAACCAGTACTATAAAGAAACAAATGGTTTCATTCAAAGTATCATAATATGAAGATAATCAAAATACAAATTGAGGGATAATAGGCCCAAACATGTAATATTATGTAAAAGAAATATTAGTAAATGATTAATTTAATTGATGTAATGAAATTATAACACACCTTATTATAGATACATGAACCATACAACTAATTGTAACAAATAGTGTTCATAAGATTGTCCAGAAAACAACAAATAATAACTTGTTCACAATAACATTTTTATAACAAGAGTGAAGTCCTTTTAACGACAATAAAATGTAAAACCCTATAAAACCCAATAAGTATGTTAATAAATACAACCTATTAAGTGTTAAGTGAATAGGGTAAACGACAAACATAGTGACAAGTAATGTGAAGTATAACATAGACAGTGTCAGAGTAATTAATGAATTAACTGACAAAAGACTAATTAATTAGTGCAGAATTTATTTTATAAAAAAAAAATGTGCATGTTATTATGTTTTAGCACATTGTTTTATTATCATGGTATTTGTGTTGTTTTCTGTATGTAGCAGGTGAAACAGTTGTGTTAAAAGAATATCAATTAAATGATATTAATTTCATTTTTTATGTTAACAAATATAACCATAGAACTGGTGTTAAACAGTGATAAATTGATTGGCAAAGCAAAATAGACTATAAAAAGATGTTATTGCTAAGTGTCAAACAATTGTACAGTTTGAGTAAAAAAAGTTTATTTGTGCAAAGGTTCAGTAAAATCATAGCCATGTGGGCATGAATTTAAACTAATAGAATAGTATATCTTTTGTTTTGTTAAAATAATGTTATGTGTTAAACAGTTTTTATGATTGTTAAAAGATAATTTAACTGTTAAAGGTTATAAACATGGTGATGAAAATAACACCAGTACATAGGCCAGGTGAAACCAACTTTTGTAAATTTCAGATAATAATGTTAGGGATTTTGTAAAACAAATGTGGAAGGATAAATATATTTATAGTTAATAGTGTACACAACGAATATAGAAACAAAATAATACATCACAAGTTATTTAAGAAAATTTCAAATAACAAAATTGTAACATCTGTAGTTCTTAAGTAAAAGTAGGCATGTTTAGTGTCTAAATGTCACAAATGTAAAGATCAAAATAATGCTGATAATGGTTTTAAATTCCCATTCAGTACAAAAAAGGAATATTAATTTAAAGGTTTTGAACAAATTTAGATTTTGAAATAATGAAAGTATATGACAATGTATATCCGAATCAACCAACCAGATTCCAAGTTTACCCTTAGCAACCAGAAATTTCGGATAAATAAAATGAGACTTCTTTGACAACGATCTTAGCGGATAGACGCGTTTGTAAAACGTCCTACATAATATAAAATAAACAGTGAAAAAACTACACAAACATATTAATACAGTTAGAGGTACATAACATGAACTTTTTACACCAAGAGAAGAACAACCATTATATGAAATAGAAGACCCAAGAACCAGGAAGAAGGACTGAAGCGGACGTGGGCCCTGTATTCGACAAGAACCATACGAAGAAGAGGATTTGGTGATTTTGACATCTTATTATATTGTGCATCAACACCCACATTTGTATACACGACTTTTAAGTACTAATCAACTAAAACTACAGACACCATATCACACCAACACTAAGAACACTCACTAATAACACGATTTGAGATTGACACCTTTTCAAACACCACAAGAACCTTTGATTTACATAATAATTATTAAACTCCTAAACTGGACATAACCTATCAGAACTGGTAGCCACTATACGACTGCCTGTGTGCACGTTACACTCTAACATTGTAATATCCTTTAACTGTAAAACTTGTATTTTGATTTATAGAATAATATTTTGTTTAAATGTAATCCCCGAACCATATACGCCCTGAGATACTTTATTTTTAATAGAAACATTACGAAAGCATTCTTTTGGTGTAAAAAAAATACTGAATGTTGGCTACTACTGCCAACTGGTAAAAAGAAGACGTATAATTTGCGCCAAAATTGCGATTATCCTGTTCAAATTTAAGAAACAATTAACCAGTGTTTTTCTGAATAAAGGATTCCTATAAGGATATATGTTTGATGTTATATTTGCGTCGTTATTATTGCTGTTCCATTTAGGAAATAAATTCACAGATTACAGCGGACACCACGATAGTTGGCAACATTGAGTGACGTCACGGAAACGAGCAGCATAGTGGGAGCAAGCGGCAAATTACAAAACCATTCGCCGTTCAACATAACACATTAATAATTACAAATTGACGACTCCAGTGCGAGTTAGTCGCTACATTATTTATTTGTTACAAATTGACACTTCCTACGGGCGGTGTATGTAATTCAAGTGCACACAACATAAAATATAAGTAACCTATTCCTAATAACATTATACGTAACGAATATTTTGTACGTTACAAATTGACGAACCCGAAGTGAGGCTATATTTAAATAAGACCGTAACCCCATCGTAAAATTAGTGTTACAAATTGGCTAGCCCAACAGTGGGGCTAAAAGGGTAACAATCTCGTTTTCTTACAAATTGGCGCCCAACGTGGGGCTTTAACTAAGACGTAACGAACTCTATCGTTACAAATTGGCGAACCAACGTGTGAGGCGTTTAATTTAATATAAATTAAATTATAATTTATAGACAAACAAATAAAAATAAACAAAATGAGGAAGCGAGAAGTATCACGCAAAAGAGCGGCCGAAACCGAGAAAGTAGACGAATTAAACATGGAAGACAAACAAGCAACACCGGTTGAGGAAATAGAAATTATAACAAGGAAGGATCCAGAGAAACAACCAGAAGAAACCACACAAACGGAAGGCGAGAAGACGCAAGAAATGTTTAAACGTATGATGGAATTAATGCAGGAATTAAAAAAGGACATTAAGAAAAGGGAAGAAAAAATGGAGGAAATTACCAAAGAAATAATAAATGATAATAAACTGTTTAGGGAAGAATTAAGAAATAATAGGGCCAAAGAAATAAAAAATGATAGCAAACCAGAAACAGAAGAAATACCAAACGACAAAACAGAGGAACCAGGAGTAGTATTACCTGAAAAGAAGACTAACGGAAACAAAGAAAATACTAAGGATAATGAAGTGGAACCAAAGAAAGTAAGAAGCACACATCTAAAGAATTTGGAAAAAACACCGGAAGAATGGGAGATGATGAACAATGGGTTAATTAATATACGGAATATCCCAATTACCAACAATGAAGAAATCATGAATGCCAGAGACTATAGGAGGAGATTAAAAGCAATTTCAATAATGACTTACCATAAAACTATAGGTTACAACTTAGAGAAGACCAGAGATAAATGGGAAATACCAGAAATAGAAATACGTGGGAAAATATCAATGATATCATTAGTCATTGATGGACCAGTAACATATTGTTTTGATAAACACCAGCAGTGGAGTGACTACATTATTCAAACAGAGAGCTTTATCAACTTAGCTTACCATGAAGCAATACAAGATACTCCATATACCATAATGCATGAAAGACTACCACCCCGAGAAATTAGTGAAATAATCAACTTCCCAAACAACCCAGCTTATCAGTTCGACAACGTGAGATTTCACAGCAAACTGAATGAACAAGTGGAGAAAAGAAGGAAAAAATACAAAATAATCCAGCAGAAAATGATCCAGTACAAGATTGGAGACAAAGTGTTGTTAAAAAACCGCGAATTGCCAAGTAAGGAATAGCAAAAAAGCTATTATTACTGTATAATGGACCATATGTTGTTATAAAAAACAATAACAATAATACTTATGTCATTAGTGATGTGGAAACAAAAAAGATTAAGGGGACATACAACCAAGTTTCCTTAAAAATGTATTATGAACCTAATAAACAAAGTTGAATATACCACCAAATTCTAAAGAAATAGTAAGATCAACTTACAACTAATTATTTATGAGAATTAATTTGGAATTGAAGAATTTATTATTATAATACAACAAAATTCTAAAGAAATAGTAAGATCAACTTACAACTAATTATTTATGAGAATTAATTTGGAATTGAAGAATTTATTATTATAATACCACAAAATTCTAAAGAAATAGTAAGATCAACTTACAACTAATTATTTATGAGAATTAATTTGGAATTGAAGAATTTATTATTATAATACCACAAAATTCTAAAAAAATAGTAAGATCAACTTACAACTAATTATTTATGAGAATTAATTTGGAATTGAAGAATTTATTATTATAATACCACAAAATTCTAAAGAAATAGTAAGATCAACTTACAACTAATTATTTATGAGAGTTAATATGAAACTGAAGAATTTATTATTATAAAACCACCAAAATTCCAAAAAGAAATAGTAAGATCAACTTACAACTAATTATTTATGAGAGTTAATTTGAAACTGAAGAATTTATGATTAATATACCACAAAATTCTAGACAAATAGTAAGATCAACTTACAACTAATTATTTATGAGAGTTAATTTGAAACTGAAGAATTTATGATTAATATACCACAAAATTCCAGACAAATAGTAAGATCAACTTACCAACTTTGATAATCCAGAATATAATTTTAAATGAAGCCAAATAAACAAATTTGAATATCTCAGAATTCAAATAAATAGTAAGGACAACTTACAGTACAGTTTGATAATGTTATTATGAATCAAGCGGATAAACAACTGGGAATAAATTTCCAAATTCTAAACAAAATAAGCACCTCTTATTAAATATAATTATGAACTTATTATTGGAATATAAAAGAAAGATGCAACATCCATAAATTAGAAGAAACCATAGTACTATAAAATGAATAAGAAAGGACAAATGTAGACAATCGACGATGAAAATAAGACAAGACTAGAAACGAATTTACTACAAATAACCTATCATGATTGTGACAGAATTAACAACAACTAAAGATGCAAATACTTGTTATGTTTTAATTGAATGAAGATAGTGAATGAAAAAATGAAGATTAATCAGTACTGATAAAGAAGGAAAGAAGATAGTACCAATTGAAAATAATAAATGTTATTAATATCGCCACAAGAAAATAAACATCTGAAAGAATCAATGGAAAGAAATATTTAGATCTGAGAAGTTAAGCTGAGTGAACAATCTCAAGAATATATTATATTATTTTTATTTGATTTAGTCGTGAATAGACTAGTGATTATTAAATGTGATTGACTGATGAGATAGCTCCAGCAATCGATATTATTGATGTATTATGTATTATAAGGACAGCGGGGTATTAGGTCAAGAGAGCCCCCCGACTGATTCCAGAATATATGGTGATTAATTTGTTAGGGAAGTAACATGTTCCAGGGATAGAACACTTATAATTAAAGACAAGTATACCAGATCATAATAAGAATAACAAATGATAATGTGAAGGAGAAGGTAATTGATAATTTCAACAAAAACAATATTTTATTAAAATGATCAAATTTGGTGGCAGGGTAGTATGTAACATTACATTTGGAACAACTTAATATCGTACCTGACTTAATGAAGACTTTGGTTAAGAAGCTAACAAGGAGAACATTATCTTCCAAGATGATAGTGAAGAGGAACGACTAACCATTTTAGACTGACTAGTAAGACAACTGACCATACCCAAATTAAAGATTTAGGCAAAGTGATGCAAAATACCTTCAACCCCAATTATGACATGAACTTTCAATAATGACCAAATAAAGAATTATAAAGACAGACAGCTTATGAACGAGTACTATAAAGAAACAAATGGTTTCATTCAAAGTATCATAATATGAAGATAATCAAAATACAAATTGAGGGATAATAGGCCCAAACATGTAATATTATGTAAAAGAAATATTAGTAAATGATTAATTTAATTGATGTAATGAAATTATAACACACCTTATTATAGATACATGCACCATACAACTAATTGTAACAAATAGTGTTCATAAGATTGTCCAGAAAACAACAAATAATAACTTGTTCACAATAACATTTTTATAACAAGAGTGAAGTCCTTTTAACGACAATAAAATGTAAAACCCTATAAAACCCAATAAGTATGTTAATAAATACAACCTATTAAGTGTTAAGTGAATAGGGTAAACGACAAACATAGTGACAAGTAATGTGAAGTATAACATAGACAGTGTCAGAGTAATTAATGAATTAACTGACAAAAGACTAATTAATTAGTGCAGAATTTATTTTATAAAAAAAAATGTGCATGTTATTATGTTTTAGCACATTGTTTTATTATCATGGTATTTGTGTTGTTTTCTGTATGTAGCAGGTGAAACAGTTGTGTTAAAAGAATATCAATTAAATGATATTAATTTCATTTTTTATGTTAACAAATATAACCATAGAACTGGTGTTAAACAGTGATAAATTGATTGGCAAAGCAAAATAGACTATAAAAAGATGTTATTGCTAAGTGTCAAACAATTGTACAGTTTGAGTAAAAAAACAGTTTATTTGTGCAAAGGTTCAGTAAAATCATAGCCATGTGGGCATGAATTTAAACTAATAGAATAGTATATCTTTTGTTTTGTTAAAATAATGTTATGTGTTAAACAGTTTTTATGATTGTTAAAAGATAATTTAACTGTTAAAGGTTTTAAACATGGTGATGAAAATAACACCAGTACATAGGCCAGGTGAAACCAACTTTTGTAAATTTCAGATAATAATGTTAGGGATTTTGTAAAACAAATGTGGAAGGATAAATATATTTATAGTTAATAGTGTACACAACGAATATAGAAACAAAATAATACATCACAAGTTATTTAAGAAAATTTCAAATAACAAAATTGTAACATCTGTAGTTCTTAAGTAAAAGTAGGCATGTTTAGTGTCTAAATGTCACAAATGTAAAGATCAAAATAATGCTGATAATGGTTTTAAATTCCCATTCAGTACAGAAAAGGAATATTAATTTAAAGGTTTTGAACAAATTTAGATTTTGAAATAATGAAAGTATATGACAATGTATATCCGAATCAACCAACCAGATTCCAAGTTTACCCTTAGCAACCAGAAATTTCGGATAAATAAAATGAGACTTCTATGACAACGATCTTAGCGGATAGACGCGTTTGTAAAACGTCCTACATAATATAAAATAAACAGTGAAAAAACGACACAAACATATTAATACAGTTAGAGGTACATAACATGAACTTTTTATACCAAGAGAAGAACAACCATTATATGAAATAGAAGACCCAAGAACCAGGAAGAAGGACTGAAGCGGACGTGGGCCCTGTATTCGACAAGAACCATACGAAGAAGAGGATTTGGTGATTTTGACATCTTATTATATTGTGCATCAATACCCACATTTGTATACACGACTTTTAAGTACTAATCAACTAAAACTACAGACACCATATCACACCAACACTAAGAACACTCACTAATAACACGATTTGAGATTGACACCTTTTCAAACACCACAAGAACCTTTGATTTACATAATAATTATTAAACGCCTAAACTGGACATAACCTATCAGAACTGCTAACCACTATACGACTGCCTGTGTGCACGTTACACTCTAACATTGTAATATCCTTTAACTGTAAAACTTGTATTTTGATTTATAGAATAATATTTTGTTTAAATGTAATCCCCGAACCATATACGCCCTGAGATACTTTATTTTTAATAGAAACATTACGAAAGCATTCTTTTGGTGTAAAAAAAAATACTGAATGTTGGCTACTACTGCCAACTGGTAAAAAGAAGACGTATAATTTGCGCCAAAATTGCGATTATCCTGTTCAAATTTAAGAAACAATTAACCAGTGTTTTTCTGAATAAAGGATTCCTATAAGGATATATGTTTGATGTTATATTTGCGTCGTTATTATTGCTGTTCCATTTAGGAAATAAATTCACAGATTACAGCGGACACCACGATAGTTGGCAACGTTGAGTGACGTCACGGAAACGAGCAGCATAGTGGGAGCAAGCGGCAAATTACAAAACCATTCGCCGTTCAACATAACACATTAATAATTACAAATTGATGACTCCAGTGCGAGTTAGTCGCTACATTATTTATTTGTTACAAATTGACACTTCCTACGGGCGGTGTATGTAATTCAAGTGCACACAACATAAAATATAAGTAACCTATCCCTAATAACATTATACGTAACGAATATTTTGTACGTTACAAATTGACGAACCCGAAGTGAGGCTATATTTAAATAAGACCGTAACCCCATCGTAAAATTAGTGTTACAAATTGGCTAGCCCAACAGTGGGGCTAAAAGGGTAACAATCTCGTTTTCTTACAAATTGGCGCCCAACGTGGGGCTTTAACTAAGACGTAACGAACTCTATCGTTACAAATTGGCGAACCAACGTGTGAGGCGTTTAATTTAATATAAATTAAATTATAATTTATAGACAAACAAATAAAAATAAACAAAATGAGGAAGCGAGAAGTATCACACAAAAGAGCGGCCGAAACCGAGAAAGTAGACGAATTAAACATGGAAGACAAAGAAGCAACACCGGTTGAGGAAATAGAAATTATAACAAGGAAGGATCCGGAGAAACAACCAGAAGAAACCACACAAACGGAAGGCGAGAAGACGCAAGAAATGTTCAAACGTATGATGGAATTAATGCAGGAATTAAAAAAGGACATTAAGAAAAGGGAAGAAAAAATGGAGGAAATTACCAAAGAAATAATAAATGATAATAAACTGTTTAGGGAAGAATTAAGAAATAATAGGGCCAAAGAAATAAAAAATGATAGCAAACCAGAAACAGAAGAAATACCAAACGACAAAACAGAGGAACCAGGAGTAGTATTACCTGAAAAGAAGACTAACGGAAACAAAGAAAATACTAAGGATAATGAAGTGGAACCAAAGAAAGTAAGAAGCACACATCTAAAGAATTTGGAAAAAACACCGGAAGAATGGGAGATGATGAACAATGGGTTAATTAATATACGGAATATCCCAATTACCAACAATGAAGAAATCATGAATGCCAGAGACTATAGGAGGAGATTAAAAGCAATTTCAATAATGACTTACCATAAAACTATAGGTTACAACTTAGAGAAGACCAGAGATAAATGGGAAATACCAGAAATAGAAATACGTGGGAAAATATCAATGATATCATTAGTCATTGATGGACCAGTAACATATTGTTTTGATAAACACCAGCAGTGGAGTGACTACATTATACAAACAGAGAGCTTTATCAACTTAGCTTACCATGAAGCAATACAAGATACTCCATATACCATAATGCATGAAAGACTACCACCCCGAGAAATTAGTGAAATAATCAACTTCCCAAACAACCCAGCTTATCAGTTCGACAACGTGAGATTTCACAGCAAACTGAATGAACAAGTGGAGAAAAGAAGGAAAAAATACAAAATAATCCAGCAGAAAATGATCCAGTACAAGATTGGAGACAAAGTGTTGTTAAAAAACCGCGAATTGCCAAGTTCTAAGGAAGGAATAGCAAAAAAGCTATTATTACTGTATAATGGACCATATGTTGTTATAAAAAACAATAACAATAATACTTATGTCATTAGTGATGTGGAAACAAAAAAGATTAAGGGGACATATAACCAAGTTTCCTTAAAAATGTATTATGAACCTAATAAACAAAGTTGAATATACCACCAAATTCTAAAGAAATAGTAAGATCAACTTACAACTAATTATTTATGAGAATTAATTTGGAATTGAAGAATTTATTATTATAATACAACAAAATTCTAAAGAAATAGTAAGATCAACTTACAACTAATTATTTATGAGAATTAATTTGGAATTGAAGAATTTATTATTATAATACCACAAAATTCTAAAAAAATAGTAAGATCAACTTACAACTAATTATTTATGAGAGTTAATATGAAACTGAAGAATTTATTATTATAAAACCACCAAAATTCCAAAAAGAAATAGTAAGATCAACTTACAACTAATTATTTATGAGAGTTAATTTGAAACTGAAGAATTTATGATTAATATACCACAAAATTCTAGACAAATAGTAAGATCAACTTACAACTAATTATTTATGAGAGTTAATTTGAAACTGAAGAATTTATGATTAATATACCACAAAATTCCAGACAAATAGTAAGATCAACTTACCAACTTTGATAATCCAGAATATAATTTTAAATGAAGCCAAATAAACAAATTTGAATATCTCAGAATTCAAATAAATAGTAAGGACAACTTACAGTACAGTTTGATAATGTTATTATGAATCAAGCGGATAAACAACTGGGAATAAATTTCCAAATTCTAAACAAAATAAGCACCTCTTATTAAATATAATTATGAACTTATTATTGGAATATAAAAGAAAGATGCAACATCCATAAATTAGAAGAAACCATAGTACTATAAAATGAATAAGAAAGGACAAATGTAGACAATCGACGATGAAAATAAGACAAGACTAGAAACGAATTTACTACAAATAACCTATCATGATTGTGAGAGAATTAACAACAACTAAAGATGCAAATACTTGTTATGTTTTAATTGAATGAAGATAGTGAATGAAAAAATGAAGATTAATCAGTACTGATAAAGAAGGAAAGAAGATAGTACCAATTGAAAATAAAAAATGTTATTAATATCGCCACAAGAAAATAAACATCTGAAAGAATCAATGGAAAGAAATATTTAGATCTGAGAAGTTAAGCTGAGTGAACAATCTCAAGAATTTATTATATTATTTTTATTTGATTTAGTCGTGAATAGACTAGTGATTATTAAATGTGATTGACTGATGAGATAGCTCCAGCAATCGATATTATTGATGTATTATGTATTATAAGGACAGCGGGGTATTAGGTCAAAAGAGCCCCCCGACTGATTCCAGAATATATGGTGATTAATTTGTTAGGGAAGTAACATGTTCCAGGGATAGAACACTTATAATTAAAGACAAGTATACCAGATCATAATAAGAATAACAAATGATAATGTGAAGGAGAAGGTAATTGATAATTTCAACAAAAACAATATTTTATTAAAATGATCAAATTTGGTGGCAGGGTAGTATGTAACATTACATTTGGAACAACTTAATATCGTACCTGATTTAATGAAGACTTTGGTTAAGAAGCTAACAAGGAGAACATTATCTTCCAAGATGATAGTGAAGAGGAACGACTAACCTTTTTAGACTGACTAGTAAGAAAACTGACCGTACCAAAATTAATGATTTAGGCAAAGTGATGCAAAATACCTTCAACCCCAATTATGACATGAACTTTCAATAATGACCAAATAAAGAATTATAAAGACAGACAGCTTATGAACCAGTACTATAAAGAAACAAATGGTTTCATTCAACGTATCATAATATCAAGATAATCAAAATACAAATTGAGGGATAATAGGCCCAAACATGTAATATTATGTAAAAGAAATATTAGTAAATGATTAATTTAATTGATGTAATGAAATTATAACACACCTTATTATAGATACATGAACCATACAACTAATTGTAACAAATAGTGTTCATAAGATTGTCCAGAAAACAACAAATAATAACTTGTTCACAATAACATTTTTATAACAAGAGTGAAGTCCTTTTAACGACAATAAAATGTAAAACCCTATAAAACCCAATAAGTATGTTAATAAATACAACCTATTAAGTGTTAAGTGAATAGGGTAAACGACAAACATAGTGACAAGTAATGTGAAGTATAACATAGACAGTGTCAGAGTAATTAATGAATTAACTGACAAAAGACTAATTAATTAGTGCAGAATATATTTTATAAAAAAAAATGTGCATGTTATTATGTTTTAGCACATTGTTTTATTATCATGGTATTTGTGTTGTTTTCTGTATGTAGCAGGTGAAACAGTTGTGTTAAAAGAATATCAATTAAATGATATTAATTTCATTTTTTATGTTAACAAATATAACCATAGAACTGGTGTTAAACAGTGATAAATTGATTGGCAAAGCAAAATAGACTATAAAAAGATGTTATTGCTAAGTGTCAAACAATTGTACAGTTTGAGTAAAAAAACAGTTTATTTGTGCAAAGGTTCAGTAAAATCATAGCCATGTGGGCATGAATTTAAACTAATAGAATAGTATATCTTTTGTTTTGTTAAAATAATGTTATGTGTTAAACAGTTTTTATGATTGTTAAAAGATAATTTAACTGTTAAAGGTTTTAAACATGGTGATGAAAATAACACCAGTACATAGGCCAGGTGAAACCAACTTTTGTAAATTTCAGATAATAATGTTAGGGATTTTGTAAAACAAATGTGGAAGGATAAATATATTTATAGTTAATAGTGTACACAACGAATATAGAAACAAAATAATACATCTTAAGTTATTTAAGAAAATTTCAAATAACAAAATTGTAACATCTGTAGTTCTTAAGTAAAAGTAGGCATGTTTAGTGTCTAAATGTCACAAATGTAAAGATCAAAATAATGCTGATAATGGTTTTAAATTCCCATTCAGTACAGAAAAGGAATATTAATTTAAAGGTTTTGAACAAATTTAGATTTTGAAATAATGAAAGTATATGACAATGTATATCCGAATCAACCAACCAGATTCCAAGTTTACCCTTAGCAACCAGAAATTTCGGATAAATAAAATGAGACTCCTTTGACAACGATCTTAGCGGATAGACGCGTTTGTAAAACGTCCTACATAATATAAAATAAACAGTGAAAAAACGACACAAACATATTAATACAGTTAGAGGTACATAACATGAACTTTTTATACCAAGAGAAGAACAACCATTATATGAAATAGAAGACCCAAGAACCAGGAAGAAGGACTGAAGCGGACGTGGGCCCTGTATTCGACAAGAACCATACGAAGAAGAGGATTTGGTGATCTTATTATATTGTGCATCAACACCCACATTTGTATACACGACTTTTAAGTACTAATCAACTAAAACTACAGACACCATATCACACCAACACTAAGAACACTCACTAATAACACGATTTGAGATTGACACCTTTTCAAACACCACAAGAACCTTTGATTTACATAATAATTATTAAACGCCTAAACTGGACACAACCTATCAGAACTGGTAACCACTATACGACTGCATGTGTGCACGTTACACTCTAACATTGTAATATCTTTTAACTGTAAAACTTGTATTTTGATTTATAGAATATTTTGTTTAAATGTAATCCCCGAACCATATACGCCCTGAGATACTTTATTTTTAATAGAAACATTACGAAAGCATTCTTTTGGTGTAAAAAAAATACTGAATGTTGGCTACTACTGCCAACTGGTAAAAAGAAGACGTATAATTTGCGCCAAAATTGCGATTATCCTGTTCAAATTTAAGAAACAATTAACCAGTGTTTTTCTGAATAAAGGATTCCTATAAGGATATATGTTTGATGTTATATTTGCGTCGTTATTATTGCTGTTCCATTTAGGAAATAAATTCACAGATTACAGCGGACACCACGATAGTTGGCAACGTTGAGTGACGTCACGGAAACGAGCGGCATAGTGGGAGCAAGCGGCAAATTACAAAACCATTCGCCGTTCAACATAACACATTAATAATTACAAATTGACGACTCCAGTGCGAGTTAGTCGCTACATTATTTATTTGTTACAAATTGACACTTCCTACGGGCGGTGTATGTAATTCAAGTGCACACAACATAAAATACAAGTAACCTATTCCTAATAACATTATACGTAACGAATATTTTGTACGTTACAAATTGACGAACCCGAAGTGAGGCTATATTTAAATAAGACCGTAACCCCATCGTAAAATTAGTGTTACAAATTGGCTAGCCCAACAGTGGGGCTAAAAAGGTAACAATCTCGTTTTCTTACAAATTGGCGCCCAACGTGGGGCTTTAACTAAGACGTAACGAACTCTATCGTTACAAATTGGCGAACCAACGTGTGAGGCGTTTAATTTAATATAAATTAAATTATAATTTATAGACAAACAAATAAAAATAAACAAAATGAGGAAGCGAGAAGTATCACGCAAAAGAGCGGCCGAAACCGAGAAAGTAGACGAATTAAACATGGAAGACAAACAAGCAACACCGGTTGAGGAAATAGAAATTATAACAAGGAAGGATCCGGAGAAACAACCAGAAGAAACCACACAAACGGAAGGCGAGAAGACGCAAGAAATGTTCAAACGTATGATGGAATTAATGCAGGAATTAAAAAAGGACATTAAGAAAAGGGAAGAAAAAATGGAGGAAATTACCAAAGAAATAATAAATGATAATAAACTGTTTAGGGAAGAATTAAGAAATAATAGGGCCAAAGAAATAAAAAATGATAGCAAACCAGAAACAGAAGAAATACCAAACGACAAAACAGAGGAACCAGGAGTAGTATTACCTGAAAAGAAGACTAACGGAAACAAAGAAAATACTAAGGATAATGAAGTGGAACCAAAGAAAGTAAGAAGCACACATCTAAAGAATTTGGAAAAAACACCGGAAGAATGGGAGATGATGAACAATGGGTTAATTAATATACGGAATATCCCAATTACCAACAATGAAGAAATCATGAATGCCAGAGACTATAGGAGGAGATTAAAAGCAATTTCAATAATGACTTACCATAAAACTATAGGTTACAACTTAGAGAAGACCAGAGATAAATGGGAAATACCAGAAATAGAAATACGTGGGAAAATATCAATGATATCATTAGTCATTGATGGACCAGTAACATATTGTTTTGATAAACACCAGCAGTGGAGTGACTACATTATACAAACAGAGAGCTTTATCAACTTAGCTTACCATGAAGCAATACAAGATACTCCATATACCATAATGCATGAAAGACTACCACCCCGAGAAATTAGTGAAATAATCAACTTCCCAAACAACCCAGCTTATCAGTTCGACAACGTGAGATTTCACAGCAAACTGAATGAACAAGTGGAGAAAAGAAGGAAAAAATACAAAATAATCCAGCAGAAAATGATCCAGTACAAGATTGGAGACAAAGTGTTGTTAAAAAACCGCGAATTGCCAAGTTCTAAGGAAGGAATAGCAAAAAAGCTATTATTACTGTATAATGGACCATATGTTGTTATAAAAAACAATAACAATAATACTTATGTCATTAGTGATGTGGAAACAAAAAAGATTAAGGGGACATATAACCAAGTTTCCTTAAAAATGTATTATGAACCTAATAAACAAAGTTGAATATACCACCAAATTCTAAAGAAATAGTAAGATCAACTTACAACTAATTATTTATGAGAATTAATTTGGAATTGAAGAATTTATTATTATAATACAACAAAATTCTAAAGAAATAGTAAGATCAACTTACAACTAATTATTTATGAGAATTAATTTGGAATTGAAGAATTTATTATTATAATACCACAAAATTCTAAAAAAATAGTAAGATCAACTTACAACTAATTATTTATGAGAATTAATATGGAATTGAAGAATTTATTATTATAATACTACAAAATTCTAAAGAAATAGTAAGATCAACTTACAACTAATTATTTATGAGAGTTAATATGAAACTGAAGAATTTATTATTATAAAACCACCAAAATTCCAAAAAGAAATAGTAAGATCAACTTACAACTAATTATTTATGAGAGTTAATTTGAAACTGAAGAATTTATGATTAATATACCACAAAATTCTAGACAAATAGTAAGATCAACTTACAACTAATTATTTATGAGAGTTAATTTGAAACTGAAGAATTTATGATTAATATACCACAAAATTCCAGACAAATAGTAAGATCAACTTACCAACTTTGATAATCCAGAATATAATTTTAAATGAAGCCAAATAAACAAATTTGAATATCTCAGAATTCAAATAAATAGTAAGGACAACTTACAGTACAGTTTGATAATGTTATTATGAATCAAGCGGATAAACAACTGGGAATAAATTTCCAAATTCTAAACAAAATAAGCACCTCTTATTAAATATAATTATGAACTTATTATTGGAATATAAAAGAAAGATGCAACATCCATAAATTAGAAGAAACCATAGTACTATAAAATGAATAAGAAAGGACAAATGTAGACAATCGACAATGAAAATAAGACAAGACTAGAAACGAATTTACTACAAATAACCTATCATGATTGTGAGAGAATTAACAACAACTAAAGATGCAAATACTTGTTATGTTTTAATTGAATGAAGATAGTGAATGAAAAAATGAAGATTAATCAGTACTGATAAAGAAGGAAAGAAGATAGTACCAATTGAAAATAAAAAATGTTATTAATATCGCCACAAGAAAATAAACATCTGAAAGAATCAATGGAAAGAAATATTTAGATCTGAGAAGTTAAGCTGAGTGAACAATCTCAAGAATTTATTATATTATTTTTATTTGATTTAGTCGTGAATAGACTAGTGATTATTAAATGTGATTGACTGATGAGATAGCTCCAGCAATCGATATTATTGATGTATTATGTATTATAAGGACAGCGGGGTATTAGGTCAAGAGAGCCCCCCGACTGATTCCAGAATATATGGTGATTAATTTGTTAGGGAAGTAACATGTTCCAGGGATAGAACACTTATAATTAAAGACAAGTATACCAGATCATAATAAGAATAACAAATGATAATGTGAAGGAGAAGGTAATTGATAATTTCAACAAAAACAATATTTTATTAAAATGATCAAATTTGGTGGCAGGGTAGTATGTAACATTACATTTGGAACAACTTAATATCGTACCTGATTTAATGAAGACTTTGGTTAAGAAGCTAACAAGGAGAACATTATCTTCCAAGATGATAGTGAAGAGGAACGACTAACCTTTTTAGACTGACTAGTAAGACAACTGACCGTACCAAAATTAATGATTTAGGCAAAGTGATGCAAAATACCTTCAACCCCAATTATGACATGAACTTTCAATAATGACCAAATAAAGAATTATAAAGACAGACAGCTTATGAACCAGTACTATAAAGAAACAAATGGTTTCATTCAACGTATCATAATATCAAGATAATCAAAATACAAATTGAGGGATAATAGGCCCAAACATGTAATATTATGTAAAAGAAATATTAGTAAATGATTAATTTAATTGATGTAATGAAATTATAACACACCTTATTATAGATACATGAACCATACAACTAATTGTAACAAATAGTGTTCATAAGATTGTCCAGAAAACAACAAATAATAACTTGTTTACAATAACATTTTTATAACAAGAGTGAAGTCCTTTTAACGACAATAAAATGTGAAACCCTATAAAACCCAATAAGTATGTTAATAAATACAACCTATTAAATGTTAAGTGAATAGGGTAAACGACAAACATAGTGACAAGTAATGTGAAGTATAACATAGACAGTGTCAGAGTAATTAATGAATTAACTGACAAAAGACTAATTAATTAGTGCAGAATTTATTTTATAAAAAAAAATGTGCATGTTATTATGTTTTAGCACATTGTTTTATTATCATGGTATTTGTGTTGTTTTCTGTATGTAGCAGGTGAAACAGTTGTGTTAAAAGAATATCAATTAAATGATATTAATTTCATTTTTTATGTTAACAAATATAACCATAGAACTGGTGTTAAACAGTGATAAATTGATTGGCAAAGCAAAATAGACTATAAAAAGATGTTATTGCTAAGTATCAAACAATTGTACAGTTTGAGTAAAAAAACAGTTTATTTGTGCAAAGGTTCAGTAAAATCATAGCCATGTGGGCATGAATTTAAACTAATAGAATAGTATATCTTTTGTTTTGTTAAAATAATGTTATGTGTTAAACAGTTTTTATGATTGTTAAAAGATAATTTAACTGTTAAAGGTTTTAAACATGGTGATGAAAATAACACCAGTACACAGGCCAGGTGAAACCAACTTTTGTAAATTTCAGATAATAATGTTAGGGATTTTGTAAAACAAATGTGGAAGGATAAATATATTTATAGTTAATAGTGTACACAACGAATATAGAAACAAAATAATACATCTTAAGTTATTTAAGAAAATTTCAAATAACAAAATTGTAACATCTGTAGTTCTTAAGTAAAAGTAGGCATGTTTAGTGTCTAAATGTCACAAATGTAAAGATCAAAATAATGCTGATAATGGTTTTAAATTCCCATTCAGTACAGAAAAGGAATATTAATTTAAAGGTTTTGAACAAATTTAGATTTTGAAATAATGAAAGTATATGACAATGTATATCCGAATCAACCAACCAGATTCCAAGTTTACCCTTAGCAACCAGAAATTTCGGATAAATAAAATGAGACTCCTTTGACAACGATCTTAGCGGATAGACGCGTTTGTAAAACGTCCTACATAATATAAAATAAACAGTGAAAAAACGACACAAACATATTAATACAGTTAGAGGTACATAACATGAACTTTTTATACCAAGAGAAGAACAACCATTATATGAAATAGAAGACCCAAGAACCAGGAAGAAGGACTGAAGCGGACGTGGGCCCTGTATTCGACAAGAACCATACGAAGAAGAGGATTTGGTGATCTTATTATATTGTGCATCAATACCCACATTTGTATATACGACTTTTAAGTACTAATCAACTAAAACTACAGACACCATATCACACCAACACTAAGAACACTCACTAATAACACAATTTGAGATTGACACCTTTTCAAACACCACAAGAACCTTTGATTTACATAATAATTATTAAACGCCTAAACTGGACATAACCTATCAGAACTGCTAACCACTATACGACTGCCTGTGTGCACGTTACACTCTAACATTGTAATATCCTTTAACTGTAAAACTTGTATTTTGATTTATAGAATATTTTGTTTAAATGTAATCCCCGAACCATATACCCCCTGAGATACTTTATTTTTAATAGAAACATTACGAAAGCATTCTTTTGGTGTAAAAAAAATACTGAATGTTGGCTACTACTGCCAACTGGTAAAAAGAAGACGTATAATTTGCGCAAAAATTGCGATTATCCTGTTCAAATTTAAGAAACAATTAACCAGTGTTTTTCTGAATAAAGGATTCCTATAAGGATATATGTTTGATGTTATATTTGCGTCATTATTGCTGTTCCATTTAGGAAATAAATTCACAGATTACAGCGGACACCACGATAGTTGGCAACGTTGAGTGACGTCACGGAAACGACCGGCATAGTGGGAGCAAGCGGCAAATTACAAAACCATTCGCCGTTCAACATAACACATTAATAATTACAAATTGACGACTCCAGTGCGAGTTAGTCGCTACATTATTTATTTGTTACAAATTGACACTTCCTACGGGCGGTGTATGTAATTCAAGTGCACACAACATAAAATACAAGTAACCTATTCCTAATAACATTATACGTAACGAATATTTTGTACGTTACAAATTGACGAACCCGAAGTGAGGCTATATTTAAATAAGACCGTAACCCCATCGTAAAATTAGTGTTACAAATTGGCTAGCCCAACAGTGGGGCTAAAAGGGTAACAATCTCGTTTTCTTACAAATTGGCGCCCAACGTGGGGCTTTAACTAAGACGTAACGAACTCTATCGTTACAAATTGGCGAACCAACGTGTGAGGCGTTTAATTTAATATAAATTAAATTATAATTTATAGACAAACAAATAAAAATAAACAAAATGAGGAAGCGAGAAGTATCACGCAAAAGAGCGGCCGAAACCGAGAAAGTAGACGAATTAAACATGGAAGACAAACAAGCAACACCGGTTGAGGAAATAGAAATTATAACAAGGAAGGATCCGGAGAAACAACCAGAAGAAACCACACAAACGGAAGGCGAGAAGACGCAAGAAATGTTCAAACGTATGATGGAATTAATGCAGGAATTAAAAAAGGACATTAAGAAAAGGGAAGAAAAAATGGAGGAAATTACCAAAGAAATAATAAATGATAATAAACTGTTTAGGGAAGAATTAAGAAATAATAGGGCCAAAGAAATAAAAAATGATAGCAAACCAGAAACAGAAGAAATACCAAACGACAAAACAGAGGAACCAGGAGTAGTATTACCTGAAAAGAAGACTAACGGAAACAAAGAAAATACTAAGGATAATGAAGTGGAACCAAAGAAAGTAAGAAGCACACATCTAAAGAATTTGGAAAAAACACCGGAAGAATGGGAGATGATGAACAATGGGTTAATTAATATACGGAATATCCCAATTACCAACAATGAAGAAATCATGAATGCCAGAGACTATAGGAGGAGATTAAAAGCAATTTCAATAATGACTTACCATAAAACTATAGGTTACAACTTAGAGAAGACCAGAGATAAATGGGAAATACCAGAAATAGAAATACGTGGGAAAATATCAATGATATCATTAGTCATTGATGGACCAGTAACATATTGTTTTGATAAACACCAGCAGTGGAGTGACTACATTATTCAAACAGAGAGCTTTATCAACTTAGCTTACCATGAAGCAATACAAGATACTCCATATACCATAATGCATGAAAGACTACCACCCCGAGAAATTAGTGAAATAATCAACTTCCCAAACAACCCAGCTTATCAGTTCGACAACGTGAGATTTCACAGCAAACTGAATGAACAAGTGGAGAAAAGAAGGAAAAAATACAAAATAATCCAGCAGAAAATGATCCAGTACAAGATTGGAGACAAAGTGTTGTTAAAAAACCGCGAATTGCCAAGTAAGGAATAGCAAAAAAGCTATTATTAATGTATAATGGACCATATGTTGTTATAAAAAACAATAACAATAATACTTATGTCATTAGTGATGTGGAAACAAAAAAGATTAAGGGGACATATAACCAAGTTTCCTTAAAAATGTATTATGAACCTAATAAACAAAGTTGAATATACCACCAAATTCTAAAGAAATAGTAAGAACAACTTACAACTAATTATTTATGAGAATTAATTTGGAATTGAAGAATTTATTATTATAATACAACAAAATTCTAAAGAAATAGTAAGATCAACTTACAACTAATTATTTATGAGAATTAATTTGGAATTGAAGAATTTATTATTATAATACCACAAAATTCTAAAAAAATAGTAAGATCAACTTACAACTAATTATTTATGAGAATTAATATGGAATTGAAGAATTTATTATTATAATACTACAAAATTCTAAAGAAATAGTAAGATCAACTTACAACTAATTATTTATGAGAGTTAATATGAAACTGAAGAATTTATTATTATAAAACCACCAAAATTCCAAAAAGAAATAGTAAGATCAACTTACAACTAATTATTTATGAGAGTTAATTTGAAACTGAAGAATTTATGATTAATATACCACAAAATTCTAGACAAATAGTAAGATCAACTTACAACTAATTATTTATGAGAGTTAATTTGAAACTGAAGAATTTATGATTAATATACCACAAAATTCCAGACAAATAGTAAGATCAACTTACCAACTTTGATAATCCAGAATATAAAAGTAGAAAGCGAGAAAGTAGACGAATTAAACATGGAAGACAAACAAGCAACACCGGTTGAGGAAATAGAAATTATAACAAGGAAGGATCCGGAGAAACAACCAGAAGAAACCACACAAACGGAAGGCGAGAAGACGCAAGAAATGTTCAAACGTATGATGGAATTAATGCAGGAATTAAAAAAGGACATTAAGAAAAGGGAAGAAAAAATGGAGGAAATTACCAAAGAAATAATAAATGATAATAAACTGTTTAGGGAAGAATTAAGAAATAATAGGGCCAAAGAAATAAAAAATGATAGCAAACCAGAAACAGAAGAAATACCAACCGACAAAACAGAGGAACCAGGAGTAGTATTACCTGAAAAGAAGACTAACGGAAACAAAGAAAATACTAAGGATAATGAAGTGGAACCAAAGAAAGTAAGAAGCACACATCTAAAGAATTTGGAAAAAACACCGGAAGAATGGGAGATGATGAACAATGGGTTAATTAATATACGGAATATCCCAATTACCAACAATGAAGAAATCATGAATGCCAGAGACTATAGGAGGAGATTAAAAG
The DNA here is from genome assembly GCA_034769895.1 of Magicicada septendecula. Classification (NCBI taxonomy): domain Eukaryota; kingdom Metazoa; phylum Arthropoda; class Insecta; order Hemiptera; family Cicadidae; genus Magicicada; species Magicicada septendecula. Next base: position 129,156,471 of record CM068375.1, read on the forward strand.
CAATTTCAATAATGACTTACCATAAAACTATAGGTTACAACTTAGAGAAGACCAGAGATAAATGGGAAATACCAGAAATAGAAATACGTGGGAAAATATCAATGATATCATTAGTCATTGATGGACCAGTAACATATTGTTTTGATAAACACCAGCAGTGGAGTGACTACATTATACAAACAGAGAGCTTTATCAACTTAGCTTACCATGAAGCAATACAAGATACTCCATATACCATAATGCATGAAAGACTACCACCCCGAGAAATTAGTGAAATAATCAACTTCCCAAACAACCCAGCTTATCAGTTCGACAACGTGAGATTTCACAGCAAACTGAATGAACAAGTGGAGAAAAGAAGGAAAAAATACAAAATAATCCAGCAGAAAATGATCCAGTACAAGATTGGAGACAAAGTGTTGTTAAAAAACCGCGAATTGCCAAGTTCTAAGGAAGGAATAGCAAAAAAGCTATTATTACTGTATAATGGACCATATGTTGTTATAAAAAACAATAACAATAATACTTATGTCATTAGTGATGTGGAAACAAAAAAGATTAAGGGGACATATAACCAAGTTTCCTTAAAAATGTATTATGAACCTAATAAACAAAGTTGAATATACCACCAAATTCTAAAGAAATAGTAAGATCAACTTACAACTAATTATTTATGAGAATTAATTTGGAATTGAAGAATTTATTATTATAATACAACAAAATTCTAAAGAAATAGTAAGATCAACTTACAACTAATTATTTATGAGAATTAATTTGGAATTGAAGAATTTATTATTATAATACCACAAAATTCTAAAAAAATAGTAAGATCAACTTACAACTAATTATTTATGAGAGTTAATATGAAACTGAAGAATTTATTATTATAAAACCACCAAAATTCCAAAAAGAAATAGTAAGATCAACTTACAACTAATTATTTATGAGAGTTAATTTGAAACTGAAGAATTTATGATTAATATACCACAAAATTCTAGACAAATAGTAAGATCAACTTACAACTAATTATTTATGAGAGTTAATTTGAAACTGAAGAATTTATGATTAATATACCACAAAATTCCAGACAAATAGTAAGATCAACTTACCAACTTTGATAATCCAGAATATAATTTTAAATGAAGCCAAATAAACAAATTTGAATATCTCAGAATTCAAATAAATAGTAAGGACAACTTACAGTACAGTTTGATAATGTTATTATGAATCAAGCGGATAAACAACTGGGAATAAATTTCCAAATTCTAAACAAAATAAGCACCTCTTATTAAATATAATTATGAACTTATTATTGGAATATAAAAGAAAGATGCAACATCCATAAATTAGAAGAAACCATAGTACTATAAAATGAATAAGAAAGGACAAATGTAGACAATCGACAATGAAAATAAGACAAGACTAGAAACGAATTTACTACAAATAACCTATCATGATTGTGAGAGAATTAACAACAACTAAAGATGCAAATACTTGTTATGTTTTAATTGAATGAAGATAGTGAATGAAAAAATGAAGATTAATCAGTACTGATAAAGAAGGAAAGAAGATAGTACCAATTGAAAATAAAAAATGTTATTAATATCGCCACAAGAAAATAAACATCTGAAAGAATCAATGGAAAGAAATATTTAGATCTGAGAAGTTAAGCTGAGTGAACAATCTCAAGAATTTATTATATTATTTTTATTTGATTTAGTCGTGAATAGACTAGTGATTATTAAATGTGATTGACTGATGAGATAGCTCCAGCAATCGATATTATTGATGTATTATGTATTATAAGGACAGCGGGGTATTAGGTCAAGAGAGCCCCCCGACTGATTCCAGAATATATGGTGATTAATTTGTTAGGGAAGTAACATGTTCCAGGGATAGAACACTTATAATTAAAGACAAGTATACCAGATCATAATAAGAATAACAAATGATAATGTGAAGGAGAAGGTAATTGATAATTTCAACAAAAACAATATTTTATTAAAATGATCAAATTTGGTGGCAGGGTAGTATGTAACATTACATTTGGAACAACTTAATATCGTACCTGATTTAATGAAGACTTTGGTTAAGAAGCTAACAAGGAGAACATTATCTTCCAAGATGATAGTGAAGAGGAACGACTAACCTTTTTAGACTGACTAGTAAGACAACTGACCGTACCAAAATTAATGATTTAGGCAAAGTGATGCAAAATACCTTCAACCCCAATTATGACATGAACTTTCAATAATGACCAAATAAAGAATTATAAAGACAGACAGCTTATGAACCAGTACTATAAAGAAACAAATGGTTTCATTCAACGTATCATAATATCAAGATAATCAAAATACAAATTGAGGGATAATAGGCCCAAACATGTAATATTATGTAAAAGAAATATTAGTAAATGATTAATTTAATTGATGTAATGAAATTATAACACACCTTATTATAGATACATGAACCATACAACTAATTGTAACAAATAGTGTTCATAAGATTGTCCAGAAAACAACAAATAATAACTTGTTCACAATAACATTTTTATAACAAGAGTGAAGTCCTTTTAACGACAATAAAATGTAAAACCCTATAAAACCCAATAAGTATGTTAATAAATACAACCTATTAAGTGTTAAGTGAATAGGGTAAACGACAAACATAGTGACAAGTAATGTGAAGTATAACATAGACAGTGTCAGAGTAATTAATGAATTAACTGACAAAAGACTAATTAATTAGTGCAGAATTTATTTTATAAAAAAAAATGTGCATGTTATTATGTTTTAGCACATTGTTTTATTATCATGGTATTTGTGTTGTTTTCTGTATGTAGCAGGTGAAACAGTTGTGTTAAAAGAATATCAATTAAATGATATTAATTTCATTTTTTATGTTAACAAATATAACCATAGAACTGGTGTTAAACAGTGATAAATTGATTGGCAAAGCAAAATAGACTATAAAAAGATGTTATTGCTAAGTGTCAAACAATTGTACAGTTTGAGTAAAAAAACAGTTTATTTGTGCAAAGGTTCAGTAAAATCATAGCCATGTGGGCATGAATTTAAACTAATAGAATAGTATATCTTTTGTTTTGTTAAAATAATGTTATGTGTTAAACAGTTTTTATGATTGTTAAAAGATAATTTAACTGTTAAAGGTTTTAAACATGGTGATGAAAATAACACCAGTACATAGGCCAGGTGAAACCAACTTTTGTAAATTTCAGATAATAATGTTAGGGATTTTGTAAAACAAATGTGGAAGGATAAATATATTTATAGTTAATAGTGTACACAACGAATATAGAAACAAAATAATACATCTTAAGTTATTTAAGAAAATTTCAAATAACAAAATTGTAACATCTGTAGTTCTTAAGTAAAAGTAGGCATGTTTAGTGTCTAAATGTCACAAATGTAAAGATCAAAATAATGCTGATAATGGTTTTAAATTCCCATTCAGTACAGAAAAGGAATATTAATTTAAAGGTTTTGAACAAATTTAGATTTTGAAATAATGAAAGTATATGACAATGTATATCCGAATCAACCAACCAGATTCCAAGTTTACCCTTAGCAACCAGAAATTTCGGATAAATAAAATGAGACTCCTTTGACAACGATCTTAGCGGATAGACGCGTTTGTAAAACGTCCTACATAATATAAAATAAACAGTGAAAAAACGACACAAACATATTAATACAGTTAGAGGTACATAACATGAACTTTTTATACCAAGAGAAGAACAACCATTATATGAAATAGAAGACCCAAGAACCAGGAAGAAGGACTGAAGCGGACGTGGGCCCTGTATTCGACAAGAACCATACGAAGAAGAGGATTTGGTGATCTTATTATATTGTGCATCAATACCCACATTTGTATATACGACTTTTAAGTACTAATCAACTAAAACTACAGACACCATATCACACCAACACTAAGAACACTCACTAATAACACAATTTGAGATTGACACCTTTTCAAACACCACAAGAACCTTTGATTTACATAATAATTATTAAACGCCTAAACTGGACATAACCTATCAGAACTGCTAACCACTATACGACTGCCTGTGTGCACGTTACACTCTAACATTGTAATATCCTTTAACTGTAAAACTTGTATTTTGATTTATAGAATATTTTGTTTAAATGTAATCCCCGAACCATATACCCCCTGAGATACTTTATTTTTAATAGAAACATTACGAAAGCATTCTTTTGGTGTAAAAAAAATACTGAATGTTGGCTACTACTGCCAACTGGTAAAAAGAAGACGTATAATTTGCGCAAAAATTGCGATTATCCTGTTCAAATTTAAGAAACAATTAACCAGTGTTTTTCTGAATAAAGGATTCCTATAAGGATATATGTTTGATGTTATATTTGCGTCGTTATTATTGCTGTTCCATTTAGGAAATAAATTCACAGATTACAGCGGACACCACGATAGTTGGCAACGTTGAGTGACGTCACGGAAACGACCGGCATAGTGGGAGCAAGCGGCAAATTACAAAACCATTCGCCGTTCAACATAACACATTAATAATTACAAATTGACGACTCCAGTGCGAGTTAGTCGCTACATTATTTATTTGTTACAAATTGACACTTCCTACGGGCGGTGTATGTAATTCAAGTGCACACAACATAAAATACAAGTAACCTATTCCTAATAACATTATACGTAACGAATATTTTGTACGTTACAAATTGACGAACCCGAAGTGAGGCTATATTTAAATAAGACCGTAACCCCATCGTAAAATTAGTGTTACAAATTGGCTAGCCCAACAGTGGGGCTAAAAGGGTAACAATCTCGTTTTCTTACAAATTGGCGCCCAACGTGGGGCTTTAACTAAGACGTAAAGAACTCTATCGTTACAAATTGGCGAACCAACGTGTGAGGCGTTTAATTTAATATAAATTAAATTATAATTTATAGACAAACAAATAAAAATAAACAAAATGAGGAAGCGAGAAGTATCACGCAAAAGAGCGGCCGAAACCGAGAAAGTAGACGAATTAAACATGGAAGACAAACAAGCAACACCGGTTGAGGAAATAGAAATTATAACAAGGAAGGATCCGGAGAAACAACCAGAAGAAACCACACAAACGGAAGGCGAGAAGACGCAAGAAATGTTCAAACGTATGATGGAATTAATGCAGGAATTAAAAAAGGACATTAAGAAAAGGGAAGAAAAAATGGAGGAAATTACCAAAGAAATAATAAATGATAATAAACTGTTTAGGGAAGAATTAAGAAATAATAGGGCCAAAGAAATAAAAAATGATAGCAAACCAGAAACAGAAGAAATACCAAACGACAAAACAGAGGAACCAGGAGTAGTATTACCTGAAAAGAAGACTAACGGAAACAAAGAAAATACTAAGGATAATGAAGTGGAACCAAAGAAAGTAAGAAGCACACATCTAAAGAATTTGGAAAAAACACCGGAAGAATGGGAGATGATGAACAATGGGTTAATTAATATACGGAATATCCCAATTACCAACAATGAAGAAATCATGAATGCCAGAGACTATAGGAGGAGATTAAAAGCAATTTCAATAATGACTTACCATAAAACTATAGGTTACAACTTAGAGAAGACCAGAGATAAATGGGAAATACCAGAAATAGAAATACGTGGGAAAATATCAATGATATCATTAGTCATTGATGGACCAGTAACATATTGTTTTGATAAACACCAGCAGTGGAGTGACTACATTATACAAACAGAGAGCTTTATCAACTTAGCTTACCATGAAGCAATACAAGATACTCCATATACCATAATGCATGAAAGACTACCACCCCGAGAAATTAGTGAAATAATCAACTTCCCAAACAACCCAGCTTATCAGTTCGACAACGTGAGATTTCACAGCAAACTGAATGAACAAGTGGAGAAAAGAAGGAAAAAATACAAAATAATCCAGCAGAAAATGATCCAGTACAAGATTGGAGACAAAGTGTTGTTAAAAAACCGCGAATTGCCAAGTTCTAAGGAAGGAATAGCAAAAAAGCTATTATTACTGTATAATGGACCATATGTTGTTATAAAAAACAATAACAATAATACTTATGTCATTAGTGATGTGGAAACAAAAAAGATTAAGGGGACATATAACCAAGTTTCCTTAAAAATGTATTATGAACCTAATAAACAAAGTTGAATATACCACCAAATTCTAAAGAAATAGTAAGATCAACTTACAACTAATTATTTATGAGAATTAATTTGGAATTGAAGAATTTATTATTATAATACAACAAAATTCTAAAGAAATAGTAAGATCAACTTACAACTAATTATTTATGAGAATTAATTTGGAATTGAAGAATTTATTATTATAATACCACAAAATTCTAAAAAAATAGTAAGATCAACTTACAACTAATTATTTATGAGAATTAATATGGAACTGAAGAATTTATTATTATAATACTACAAAATTCTAAAGAAATAGTAAGATCAACTTACAACTAATTATTTATGAGAGTTAATATGAAACTGAAGAATTTATTATTATAAAACCACCAAAATTCCAAAAAGAAATAGTAAGATCAACTTACAACTAATTATTTATGAGAGTTAATTTGAAACTGAAGAATTTATGATTAATATACCACAAAATTCTAGACAAATAGTAAGATCAACTTACAACTAATTATTTATGAGAGTTAATTTGAAACTGAAGAATTTATGATTAATATACCACAAAATTCCAGACAAATAGTAAGATCAACTTACCAACTTTGATAATCCAGAATATAAAAGTAGAAAGCGAGAAAGTAGACGAATTAAACATGGAAGACAAACAAGCAACACCGGTTGAGGAAATAGAAATTATAACAAGGAAGGATCCGGAGAAACAACCAGAAGAAACCACACAAACGGAAGGCGAGAAGACGCAAGAAATGTTCAAACGTATGATGGAATTAATGCAGGAATTAAAAAAGGACATTAAGAAAAGGGAAGAAAAAATGGAGGAAATTACCAAAGAAATAATAAATGATAATAAACTGTTTAGGGAAGAATTAAGAAATAATAGGGCCAAAGAAATAAAAAATGATAGCAAACCAGAAACAGAAGAAATACCAAACGACAAAACAGAGGAACCAGGAGTAGTATTACCTGAAAAGAAGACTAACGGAAACAAAGAAAATACTAAGGATAATGAAGTGGAACCAAAGAAAGTAAGAAGCACACATCTAAAGAATTTGGAAAAAACACCGGAAGAATGGGAGATGATGAACAATGGGTTAATTAATATACGGAATATCCCAATTACCAACAATGAAGAAATCATGAATGCCAGAGACTATAGGAGGAGATTAAAAGCAATTTCAATAATGACTTACCATAAAACTATAGGTTACAACTTAGAGAAGACCAGAGATAAATGGGAAATACCAGAAATAGAAATACGTGGGAAAATATCAATGATATCATTAGTCATTGATGGACCAGTAACATATTGTTTTGATAAACACCAGCAGTGGAGTGACTACATTATACAAACAGAGAGCTTTATCAACTTAGCTTACCATGAAGCAATACAAGATACTCCATATACCATAATGCATGAAAGACTACCACCCCGAGAAATTAGTGAAATAATCAACTTCCCAAACAACCCAGCTTATCAGTTCGACAACGTGAGATTTCACAGCAAACTGAATGAACAAGTGGAGAAAAGAAGGAAAAAATACAAAATAATCCAGCAGAAAATGATCCAGTACAAGATTGGAGACAAAGTGTTGTTAAAAAACCGCGAATTGCCAAGTTCTAAGGAAGGAATAGCAAAAAAGCTATTATTACTGTATAATGGACCATATGTTGTTATAAAAAACAATAACAATAATACTTATGTCATTAGTGATGTGGAAACAAAAAAGATTAAGGGGACATATAACCAAGTTTCCTTAAAAATGTATTATGAACCTAATAAACAAAGTTGAATATACCACCAAATTCTAAAGAAATAGTAAGATCAACTTACAACTAATTATTTATGAGAATTAATTTGGAATTGAAGAATTTATTATTATAATACAACAAAATTCTAAAGAAATAGTAAGATCAACTTACAACTAATTATTTATGAGAATTAATTTGGAATTGAAGAATTTATTATTATAATACCACAAAATTCTAAAAAAATAGTAAGATCAACTTACAACTAATTATTTATGAGAGTTAATATGAAACTGAAGAATTTATTATTATAAAACCACCAAAATTCCAAAAAGAAATAGTAAGATCAACTTACAACTAATTATTTATGAGAGTTAATTTGAAACTGAAGAATTTATGATTAATATACCACAAAATTCTAGACAAATAGTAAGATCAACTTACAACTAATTATTTATGAGAGTTAATTTGAAACTGAAGAATTTATGATTAATATACCACAAAATTCCAGACAAATAGTAAGATCAACTTACCAACTTTGATAATCCAGAATATAATTTTAAATGAAGCCAAATAAACAAATTTGAATATCTCAGAATTCAAATAAATAGTAAGGACAACTTACAGTACAGTTTGATAATGTTATTATGAATCAAGCGGATAAACAACTGGGAATAAATTTCCAAATTCTAAACAAAATAAGCACCTCTTATTAAATATAATTATGAACTTATTATTGGAATATAAAAGAAAGATGCAACATCCATAAATTAGAAGAAACCATAGTACTATAAAATGAATAAGAAAGGACAAATGTAGACAATCGACAATGAAAATAAGACAAGACTAGAAACGAATTTACTACAAATAACCTATCATGATTGTGAGAGAATTAACAACAACTAAAGATGCAAATACTTGTTATGTTTTAATTGAATGAAGATAGTGAATGAAAAAATGAAGATTATTCAGTACTGATAAAGAAGGAAAGAAGATAGTACCAATTGAAAATAAAAAATGTTATTAATATCGCCACAAGAAAATAAACATCTGAAAGAATCAATGGAAAGAAATATTTAGATCTGAGAAGTTAAGCTGAGTGAACAATCTCAAGAATTTATTATATTATTTTTATTTGATTTAGTCGTGAATAGACTAGTGATTATTAAATGTGATTGACTGATGAGATAGCTCCAGCAATCGATATTATTAATGTATTATGTATTATAAGGACAGCGGGGTATTAGGTCAAGAGAGCCCCCCGACTGATTCCAGAATATATGGTGATTAATTTGTTAGGGAAGTAACATGTTCCAGGGATAGAACACTTATAATTAAAGACAAGTATACCAGATCATAATAAGAATAACAAATGATAATGTGAAGGAGAAGGTAATTGATAATTTCAACAAAAACAATATTTTATTAAAATGATCAAATTTGGTGGCAGGGTAGTATGTAACATTACATTTGGAACAACTTAATATCGTACCTGATTTAATGAAGACTTTGGTTAAGAAGCTAACAAGGAGAACATTATCTTCCAAGATGATAGTGAAGAGGAACGACTAACCTTTTTAGACTGACTAGTAAGACAACTGACCGTACCAAAATTAATGATTTAGGCAAAGTGATGCAAAATACCTTCAACCCCAATTATGACATGAACTTTCAATAATGACCAAATAAAGAATTATAAAGACAGACAGCTTATGAACCAGTACTATAAAGAAACAAATGGTTTCATTCAACGTATCATAATATCAAGATAATCAAAATACAAATTGAGGGATAATAGGCCCAAACATGTAATATTATGTAAAAGAAATATTAGTAAATGATTAATTTAATTGATGTAATGAAATTATAACACACCTTATTATAGATACATGAACCATACAACTAATTGTAACAAATAGTGTTCATAAGATTGTCCAGAAAACAACAAATAATAACTTGTTCACAATAACATTTTTATAACAAGAGTGAAGTCCTTTTAACGACAATAAAATGTAAAACCCTATAAAACCCAATAAGTATGTTAATAAATACAACCTATTAAGTGTTAAGTGAATAGGGTAAACGACAAACATAGTGACAAGTAATGTGAAGTATAACATAGACAGTGTCAGAGTAATTAATGAATTAACTGACAAAAGACTAATTAATTAGTGCAGAATTTATTTTATAAAAAAAAATGTGCATGTTATTATGTTTTAGCACATTGTTTTATTATCATGGTATTTGTGTTGTTTTCTGTATGTAGCAGGTGAAACAGTTGTGTTAAAAGAATATCAATTAAATGATATTAATTTCATTTTTTATGTTAACAAATATAACCATAGAACTGGTGTTAAACAGTGATAAATTGATTGGCAAAGCAAAATAGACTATAAAAAGATGTTATTGCTAAGTGTCAAACAATTGTACAGTTTGAGTAAAAAAACAGTTTATTTGTGCAAAGGTTCAGTAAAATCATAGCCATGTGGGCATGAATTTAAACTAATAGAATAGTATATCTTTTGTTTTGTTAAAATAATGTTATGTGTTAAACAGTTTTTATGATTGTTAAAAGATAATTTAACTGTTAAAGGTTTTAAACATGGTGATGAAAATAACACCAGTACATAGGCCAGGTGAAACCAACTTTTGTAAATTTCAGATAATAATGTTAGGGATTTTGTAAAACAAATGTGGAAGGATAAATATATTTATAGTTAATAGTGTACACAACGAATATAGAAACAAAATAATACATCTTAAGTTATTTAAGAAAATTTCAAATAACAAAATTGTAACATCTGTAGTTCTTAAGTAAAAGTAGGCATGTTTAGTGTCTAAATGTCACAAATGTAAAGATCAAAATAATGCTGATAATGGTTTTAAATTCCCATTCAGTACAGAAAAGGAATATTAATTTAAAGGTTTTGAACAAATTTAGATTTTGAAATAATGAAAGTATATGACAATGTATATCCGAATCAACCAACCAGATTCCAAGTTTACCCTTAGCAACCAGAAATTTCGGATAAATAAAATGAGACTCCTTTGACAACGATCTTAGCGGATAGACGCGTTTGTAAAACGTCCTACATAATATAAAATAAACAGTGAAAAAACGACACAAACATATTAATACAGTTAGAGGTACATAACATGAACTTTTTATACCAAGAGAAGAACAACCATTATATGAAATAGAAGACCCAAGAACCAGGAAGAAGGACTGAAGCGGACGTGGGCCCTGTATTCGACAAGAACCATACGAAGAAGAGGATTTGGTGATCTTATTATATTGTGCATCAATACCCACATTTGTATATACGACTTTTAAGTACTAATCAACTAAAACTACAGACACCATATCACACCAACACTAAGAACACTCACTAATAACACGATTTGAGATTGACACCTTTTCAAACACCACAAGAACCTTTGTTTTACATAATAATTATTAAACGCCTAAACTGGACATAACCTATCAGAACTGGTAACCACTATACGACTGCCTGTGTGCACGTTACACTCTAACATTGTAATATCCTTTAACTGTAAAACTTGTATTTTGATTTATAGAATATTTTGTTTAAATGTAATCCCCGAACCATATACGCCCTGAGATACTTTATTTTTAATAGAAACATTACGAAAGCATTCTTTTGGTGTAAAAAAAATACTGAATGTTGGCTACTACTGCCAACTGGTAAAAAGAAGACGTATAATTTGCGCCAAAATTGCGATTATCCTGTTCAAATTTAAGAAACAATTAACCAGTGTTTTTCTGAATAAAGGATTCCTATAAGGATATATGTTTGATGTTATATTTCCGTCGTTATTATTGCTGTTCCATTTAGGAAATAAATTCACAGATTACAGCGGACACCACGATAGTTGGCAACGTTGAGTGACGTCACGGAAACGAGCGGCATAGTGGGAGCAAGCGGCAAATTACAAAACCATTCGCCGTTCAACATAACACATTAATAATTACAAATTGACGACTCCAGTGCGAGTTAGTCGCTACATTATTTATTTGTTCCAAATTGACACTTCCTACGGGCGGTGTATGTAATTCAAGTGCACACAACATAAAATACAAGTAACCTATTCCTAATAACATTATACGTAACGAATATTTTGTACGTTACAAATTGACGAACCCGAAGTGAGGCTATATTTAAATAAGACCGTAACCCCATCGTAAAATTAGTGTTACAAATTGGCTAGCCCAACAGTGGGGCTAAAAGGGTAACAATCTCGTTTTCTTACAAATTGGCGCCCAACGTGGGGCTTTAACTAAGACGTAACGAACTCTATCGTTACAAATTGGCGAACCAACGTGTGAGGCGTTTAATTTAATATAAATTAAATTATAATTTATAGACAAACAAATAAAAATAAACAAAATGAGGAAGCGAGAAGTATCACGCAAAAGAGCGGCCGAAACCGAGAAAGTAGACGAAGTAAACATGGAAGACAAACAAGCAACACCGGTTGAGGAAATAGAAATTATAACAAGGAAGGATCCGGAGAAACAACCAGAAGAAACCACACAAACGGAAGGCGAGAAGACGCAAGAAATGTTCAAACGTATGATGGAATTAATGCAGGAATTAAAAAAGGACATTAAGAAAAGTAAGAAAAGGGAAGAAAAATGGAGGAAATTACCAAAGAAATAATAAATGATAATAAACTGTTTAGGGAGAATTAAGAAATAATAGGGCCAAAGAAATAAAAAATGATAGCAAACCAGAAACAGAAGAAATACCAAACGACAAAACAGAGGAACCAGGAGTAGTATTACCTGAAAAGAAGACTAACGGAAACAAAGAAAATACTAAGGATAATAAAGTGGAACCAAAGAAAGTAAGAAGCACACATCTAAAGAATTTGGAAAAAACACCGGAAGAATGGGAGATGATGAACAATGGGTTAATTAATATACGGAATATCCCAATTACCAACAATGAAGAAATCATGAATGCCAGAGACTATAGGAGGAGATTAAAAGCAATTTCAATAATGACTTACCATAAAACTATAGGTTACAACTTAGAGAAGACCAGAGATAAATGGGAAATACCAGAAATAGAAATACGTGGGAAAATATCAATGATATCATTAGTCATTGATGGACCAGTAACATATTGTTTTGATAAACACCAGCAGTGGAGTGACTACATTATACAAACAGAGAGCTTTATCAACTTAGCTTACCATGAAGCAATACAAGATACTCCATATACCATAATGCATGAAAGACTACCACCCCGAGAAATTAGTGAAATAATCAACTTCCCAAACAACCCAGCTTATCAGTTCGACAACGTGAGATTTCACAGCAAACTGAATGAACAAGTGGAGAAAAGAAGGAAAAAATACAAAATAATCCAGCAGAAAATGATCCAGTACAAGATTGGAGACAAAGTGTTGTTAAAAAACCGCGAATTGCCAAGTAAGGAATAGCAAAAAAGCTATTATTACTGTATAATGGACCATATGTTGTTATAAAAAACAATAACAATAATACTTATGTCATTAGTGATGTGGAAACAAAAAAGATTAAGGGGACATACAACCAAGTTTCCTTAAAAATGTATTATGAACCTAATAAACAAAGTTGAATATACCACCAAATTCTAAAGAAATAGTAAGATCAACTTACAACTAATTATTTATGAGAATTAATTTGGAATTGAAGAATTTATTATTATAATACAACAAAATTCTAAAGAAATAGTAAGATCAACTTACAACTAATTATTTATGAGAATTAATTTGGAATTGAAGAATTTATTATTATAATACCACAAAATTCTAAAAAAATAGTAAGATCAACTTACAACTAATTATTTATGAGAATTAATATGGAATTGAAGAATTTATTATTATAATACCACAAAATTCTAAAGAAATAGTAAGATCAACTTACAACTAATTATTTATGAGAGTTAATATGAAACTGAAGAATTTATTATTATAAAACCACCAAAATTCCAAAAAGAAATAGTAAGATCAACTTACAACTAATTATTTATGAGAGTTAATTTGAAACTGAAGAATTTATGATTAATATACCACAAAATTCTAGACAAATAGTAAGATCAACTTACAACTAATTATTTATGAGAGTTAATTTGAAACTGAAGAATTTATGATTAATATACCACAAAATTCCAGACAAATAGTAAGATCAACTTACCAACTTTGATAATCCAGAATATAATTTTAAATGAAGCCAAATAAACAAATTTGAATATCTCAGAATTCAAATAAATAGTAAGGACAACTTACAGTACAGTTTGATAATGTTATTATGAATCAAGCGGATAAACAACTGGGAATAAATTTCCAAATTCTAAACAAAATAAGCACCTCTTATTAAATATAATTATGAACTTATTATTGGAATATAAAAGAAAGATGCAACATCCATAAATTAGAAGAAACCATAGTACTATAAAATGAATAAGAAAGGACAAATGTAGACAATCGACGATGAAAATAAGACAAGACTAGAAACGAATTTACTACAAATAACCTATCATGATTGTGAGAGAATTAACAACAACTAAAGATGCAAATACTTGTTATGTTTTAATTGAATGAAGATAGTGAATGAAAAAATGAAGATTAATCAGTACTGATAAAGAAGGAAAGAAGATAGTACCAATTGAAAATAAAAAATGTTATTAATATCGCCACAAGAAAATAAACATCTGAAAGAATCAATGGAAAGAAATATTTAGATCTGAGAAGTTAAGCTGAGTGAACAATCTCAAGAATATATTATATTATTTTTATTTGATTTAGTCGTGAATAGACTAGTGATTATTAAATGTGATTGACTGATGAGATAGCTCCAGCAATCGATATTATTGATGTATTATGTATTATAAGGACAGCGGGGTATTAGGTCAAGAGAGCCCCCCGACTGATTCCAGAATATATGGTGATTAATTTGTTAGGGAAGTAACATGTTCCAGGGATAGAACACTTATAATTAAAGACAAGTATACCAGATCATAATAAAAATAACAAATGATAATGTGAAGGAGAAGGTAATTGATAATTTCAACAAAAACAATATTTTATTAAAATGATCAAATTTGGTGGCAGGGTAGTATGTAACATTACATTTGGAACAACTTAATATCGTACCTGATTTAATGAAGACTTTGGTTAAGAAGCTAACAAGGAGAACATTATCTTCCAAGATGATAGTGAAGAGGAACGACTAACCATTTTAGACTAACTAGTAAGACAACTGACCGTACCAAAATTAATGATTTAGGCAAAGTGATGCAAAATACCTTTTACCCCAATTATGACATGAACTTTCAATAATGACCAAATAAAGAATTATAAAGACAGACGGCTTATGAACCAGTACTATAAAGAAACAAATGGTTTCATTCAAAGTATCATAATATCAAGATAATCAAAATACAAATTGAGGGATAATAGGCCCAAACATGTAATATTATGTAAAATAAATATTAGTAAATGATTAATTTAATTGATGTAATGAAATTATAACACACCTTATTATAGATACATGAACCATACAACTAATTGTAACAAATAGTGTTCATAAGATTGTCCAGAAAACAACAAATAATAACTTGTTCACAATAACATTTTTATAACAAGAGTGAAGTCCTTTTAATGACAATAAAATGTAAAACCCTATAAAACCCAATAAGTATGTTAATAAATACAACCTATTCAGTGTTAAGTGAATAGGGTAAACGACAAACATAGTGACAAGTAATGTGAAGTATAACATAGACAGTGTCAGAGTAATTAATGAATTAACTGACAAAAGACTAATTAATTAGTGCAGAATTTATTTTATAAATAAAAATGTGCATGTTATTATGTTTTAGCACATTGTTTTATTATCATGGTATTTGTGTTGTTTTCTGTATGTAGCAGGTGAAACAGTTGTGTTAAAAGAATATCAATTAAATGATATTAATTTCATTTTTTATGTTAACAAATATAACCATAGAACTGGTGTTAAACAGTGATAAATTGATTGGCAAAGCAAAATAGACTATAAAAAGATGTTATTGCTAAGTGTCAAACAATTGTACAGTTTGAGTAAAAAAACAGTTTATTTGTGCAAAGGTTCAGTAAAATCATAGCCATGTGGGCATGAATTTAAACTAATAGAATAGTATATCTTTTGTTTTGTTAAAATAATGTTATGTGTTAAACAGTTTTTATGATTGTTAAAAGATAATTTAACTGTTAAAGGTTTTAAACATGGTGATGAAAATAACACCAGTACATAGGCCAGGTGAAACCAACTTTTGTAAATTTCAGATAATAATGTTAGGGATTTTGTAAAACAAATGTGGAAGGATAAATATATTTATAGTTAATAGTGTACACAACGAATATAGAAACAAAATAATACATCTCAAGTTATTTAAGAAAATTTCAAATAACAAAATTGTAACATCTGTAGTTCTTAAGTAAAAGTAGGCATGTTTAGTGTCTAAATGTCACAAATGTAAAGATCAAAATAATGCTGATAATGGTTTTAAATTCCCATTCAGTACAGAAAAGGAATATTAATTTAAAGGTTTTGAACAAATTTAGATTTTGAAATAATGAAAGTATATGACAATGTATATCCGAATCAACCAACCAGATTCCAAGTTTACCCTTAGCAACCAGAAATTTCGGATAAATAAAATGAGACTTCTTTGACAACGATCTTAGCGGATAGACGCGTTTGTAAAACGTCCTACATAATATAAAATAAACAGTGAAAAAACGACACAAACATATTAATACAGTTAGAGGTACGTAACATGAACTTTTTATACCAAGAGAAGAACAACCATTATATGAAATAGAAGACCCAAGAACCAGGAAGAAGGACTGAAGCGGACGTGGGCCCTGTATTCGACAAGAACCATACGAAGAAGAGGATTTGGTGATCTTATTATATTGTGCATCAATACCCACATTTGTATACACGACTTTTAAGTACTAATCAACTAAAACTACAGACACCATATCACACCAACACTAAGAACACTCACTAATAACACGATTTGAGATTGACACCTTTTCAAACACCACAAGAACCTTTGATTTACATAATAATTATTAAACGCCTAAACTGGACATAACCTATCAGAACTGGTAACCACTATACGACTGCCTGTGTGCGCGTTACACTCTAACATTGTAATATCCTTTAACTGTAAAACTTGTATTTTGATTTATAGAATATTTTGTTTAAATGTAATCCCCGAACCATATACGCCCTGAGATACTTTATTTTTAATAGAAACATTACGAAAGCATTCTTTTGGTGTAAAAAAAAATACTGAATGTTGGCTACTACTGCCAACTGGTAAAAAGAAGACGTATAATTTGCGCCAAAATTGCGATTATCCTGTTCAAATTTAAGAAACAATTAACCAGTGTTTTTCTGAATAAAGGATTCCTATAAGGATATATGTTTGATGTTATATTTCCGTCGTTATTATTGCTGTTCCATTTAGGAAATAAATTCACAGATTACAGCGGACACCACGATAGTTGGCAACGTTGAGTGACGTCACGGAAACGAGCGGCATAGTGGGAGCAAGCGGCAAATTACAAAACCATTCGCCGTTCAACATAACACATTAATAATTACAAATTGACGACTCCAGTGCGAGTTAGTCGCTACATTATTTATTTGTTACAAATTGACACTTCCTACGGGCGGTGTATGTAATTCAAGTGCACACAACATAAAATACAAGTAACCTATTCCTAATAACATTATACGTAACGAATATTTTGTACGTTACAAATTGACGAACCCGAAGTGAGGCTATATTTAAATAAGACCGTAACCCCATCGTAAAATTAGTGTTACAAATTGGCTAGCCCAACAGTGGGGCTAAAAGGGTAACAATCTCGTTTTCTTACAAATTGGCGCCCAACGTGGGGCTTTAACTAAGACGTAACGAACTCTATCGTTACAAATTGGCGAACCAACGTGTGAGGCGTTTAATTTAATATAAATTAAATTATAATTTATAGACAAACAAATAAAAATAAACAAAATGAGGAAGCGAGAAGTATCACGCAAAAGAGCGGCCGAAACCGAGAAAGTAGACGAATTAAACATGGAAGACAAAGAAGCAACACCGGTTGAGGAAATAGAAATTATAACAAGGAAGGATCCGGAGAAACAACCAGAAGAAACCACACAAACGGAAGGCGAGAAGACGCAAGAAATGTTCAAACGTATGATGCAATTAATGCAGGAATTAAAAAAGGACATTAAGAAAAGGGAAGAAAAAATGGAGGAAATTACCAAAGAAATAATAAATGATAATAAACTGTTTAGGGAAGAATTAAGAAATAATAGGGCCAAAGAAATAAAAAATGATAGCAAACCAGAAACAGAAGAAATACCAAACGACAAAACAGAGGAACCAGGAGTAGTATTACCTGAAAAGAAGACTAACGGAAACAACGAAAATACTAAGGATAATGAAGTGGAACCAAAGAAAGTAAGAAGAACACATCTAAAGAATTTGGAAAAAACACCGGAAGAATGGGAGATGATGAACAATGGGTTAATTAATATACGGAATATCCCAATTACCAACAATGAAGAAATCATGAATGCCAGAGACTATAGGAGGAGATTAAAAGCAATTTCAATAATGACTTACCATAAAACTATAGGTTACAACTTAGAGAAGACCAGAGATAAATGGGAAATACCAGAAATAGAAATACGTGGGAAAATATCAATGATATCATTAGTCATTGATGGACCAGTAACATATTGTTTTGATAAACACCAGCAGTGGAGTGACTACATTATACAAACAGAGAGCTTTATCAACTTAGCTTACCACGAAGCAATACAAGATACTCCATATACCATAATGCATGAAAGACTACCACCCCGAGAAATTAGTGAAATAATCAACTTCCCAAACAACCCAGCTTATCAGTTCGACAACGTGAGATTTCACAGCAAACTGAATGAACAAGTGGAGAAAAGAAGGAAAAAATACAAAATAATCCAGCAGAAAATGATCCAGTACAAGATTGGAGACAAAGTGTTGTTAAAAAACCGCGAATTGCCAAGTAAGGAATAGCAAAAAAGCTATTATTACTGTATAATGGACCATATGTTGTTATAAAAAACAATAACAATAATACTTATGTCATTAGTGATGTGGAAACAAAAAAGATTAAGGGGACATACAACCAAGTTTCCTTAAAAATGTATTATGAACCTAATAAACAAAGTTGAATATACCACCAAATTCTAAAGAAATAGTAAGATCAACTTACAACTAATTATTTATGAGAATTAATTTGGAATTGAAGAATTTATTATTATAATACAACAAAATTCTAAAGAAATAGTAAGATCAACTTACAACTAATTATTTATGAGAATTAATTTGGAATTGAAGAATTTATTATTATAATACCACAAAATTCTAAAAAAATAGTAAGATCAACTTACAACTAATTATTTATGAGAATTAATATGGAATTGAAGAATTTATTATTATAATACCACAAAATTCTAAAGAAATAGTAAGATCAACTTACAACTAATTATTTATGAGAGTTAATATGAAACTGAAGAATTTATTATTATAAAACCACCAAAATTCCAAAAAGAAATAGTAAGATCAACTTACAACTAATTATTTATGAGAGTTAATTTGAAACTGAAGAATTTATGATTAATATACCACAAAATTCTAGACAAATAGTAAGATCAACTTACAACTAATTATTTATGAGAGTTAATTTGAAACTGAAGAATTTATGATTAATATACCACAAAATTCCAGACAAATAGTAAGATCAACTTACCAACTTTGATAATCCAGAATATAATTTTAAATGAAGCCAAATAAACAAATTTGAATATCTCAGAATTCAAATAAATAGTAAGGACAACTTACAGTACAGTTTGATAATGTTATTATGAATCAAGCGGATAAACAACTGGGAATAAATTTCCAAATTCTAAACAAAATAAGCACCTCTTATTAAATATAATTATGAACTTATTATTGGAATATAAAAGAAAGATGCAACATCCATAAATTAGAAGAAACCATAGTACTATAAAATGAATAAGAAAGGACAAATGTAGACAATCGACGATGAAAATAAGACAAGACTAGAAACGAATTTACTACAAATAACCTATCATGATTGTGAGAGAATTAACAACAACTAAAGATGCAAATACTTGTTATGTTTTAATTGAATGAAGATAGTGAATGAAAAAATGAAGATTAATCAGTACTGATAAAGAAGGAAAGAAGATAGTACCAATTGAAAATAAAAAATGTTATTAATATCGCCACAAGAAAATAAACATCTGAAAGAATCAATGGAAAGAAATATTTAGATCTGAGAAGTTAAGCTGAGTGAACAATCTCAAGAATATATTATATTATTTTTATTTGATTTAGTCGTGAATAGACTAGTGATTATTAAATGTGATTGACTGATGAGATAGCTCCAGCAATCGATATTATTGATGTATTATGTATTATAAGGACAGCGGGGTATTAGGTCAAGAGAGCCCCCCGACTGATTCCAGAATATATGGTGATTAATTTGTTAGGGAAGTAACATGTTCCAGGGATAGAACACTTATAATTAAAGACAAGTATACCAGATCATAATAAAAATAACAAATGATAATGTGAAGGAGAAGGTAATTGATAATTTCAACAAAAACAATATTTTATTAAAATGATCAAATTTGGTGGCAGGGTAGTATGTAACATTACATTTGGAACAACTTAATATCGTACCTGATTTAATGAAGACTTTGGTTAAGAAGCTAACAAGGAGAACATTATCTTCCAAGATGATAGTGAAGAGGAACGACTAACCATTTTAGACTAACTAGTAAGACAACTGACCGTACCAAAATTAATGATTTAGGCAAAGTGATGCAAAATAGCTTTTACCCCAATTATGACATGAACTTTCAATAATGACCAACTAAAGAATTATAAAGACAGACGGCTTATGAACCAGTACTATAAAGAAACAAATGGTTTCATTCAAAGTATCATAATATCAAGATAATCAAAATACAAATTGAGGGATAATAGGCCCAAACATGTAATATTATGTAAAATAAATATTAGTAAATGATTAATTTAATTGATGTAATGAAATTATAACACACCTTATTATAGATACATGAACCATACAACTAATTGTAACAAATAGTGTTCATAAGATTGTCCAGAAAACAACAAATAATAACTTGTTCACAATAACATTTTTATAACAAGAGTGAAGTCCTTTTAATGACAATAAAATGTAAAACCCTATAAAACCCAATAAGTATGTTAATAAATACAACCTATTCAGTGTTAAGTGAATAGGGTAAACGACAAACATAGTGACAAGTAATGTGAAGTATAACATAGACAGTGTCAGAGTAATTAATGAATTAACTGACAAAAGACTAATTAATTAGTGCAGAATTTATTTTATAAATAAAAATGTGCATGTTATTATGTTTTAGCACATTGTTTTATTATCATGGTATTTGTGTTGTTTTCTGTATGTAGCAGGTGAAACAGTTGTGTTAAAAGAATATCAATTAAATGATATTAATTTCATTTTTTATGTTAACAAATATAACCATAGAACTGGTGTTAAACAGTGATAAATTGATTGGCAAAGCAAAATAGACTATAAAAAGATGTTATTGCTAAGTGTCAAACAATTGTACAGTTTGAGTAAAAAAACAGTTTATTTGTGCAAAGGTTCAGTAAAATCATAGCCATGTGGGCATGAATTTAAACTAATAGAATAGTATATCTTTTGTTTTGTTAAAATAATGTTATGTGTTAAACAGTTTTTATGATTGTTAAAAGATAATTTAACTGTTAAAGGTTTTAAACATGGTGATGAAAATAACACCAGTACATAGGCCAGGTGAAACCAACTTTTGTAAATTTCAGATAATAATGTTAGGGATTTTGTAAAACAAATGTGGAAGGATAAATATATTTATAGTTAATAGTGTACACAACGAATATAGAAACAAAATAATACATCTCAAGTTATTTAAGAAAATTTCAAATAACAAAATTGTAACATCTGTAGTTCTTAAGTAAAAGTAGGCATGTTTAGTGTCTAAATGTCACAAATGTAAAGATCAAAATAATGCTGATAATGGTTTTAAATTCCCATTCAGTACAGGAAAGGAATATTAATTTAAAGGTTTTGAACAAATTTAGATTTTGAAATAATGAAAGTATATGACAATGTATATCCGAATCAACCAACCAGATTCCAAGTTTACCCTTAGCAACCAGAAATTTCGGATAAATAAAATGAGACTTCTTTGACAACGATCTTAGCGGATAGACGCGTTTGTAAAACGTCCTACATAATATAAAATAAACAGTGAAAAAACGACACAAACATATTAATACAGTTAGAGGTACATAACATGAACTTTTTATACCAAGAGAAGAACAACCATTATATGAAATAGAAGACCCAAGAACCAGGAAGAAGGACTGAAGCGGACGTGGGCCCTGTATTCGACAAGAACCATACGAAGAAGAGGATTTGGTGATCTTATTATATTGTGCATCAATACCCACATTTGTATACACGACTTTTAAGTACTAATCAACTAAAACTACAGACACCATATCACACCAACACTAAGAACACTCACTAATAACACGATTTGAGATTGACACCTTTTCAAACACCACAAGAACCTTTGATTTACATAATAATTATTAAACGCCTAAACTGGACATAACCTATCAGAACTGGTAACCACTATACGACTGCCTGTGTGCACGTTACACTCTAACATTGTAATATCCTTTAACTGTAAAACTTGTATTTTGATTTATAGAATATTTTGTTTAAATGTAATCCCCGAACCATATACGCCCTGAGATACTTTATTTTTAATAGAAACATTACGAAAGCATTCTTTTGGTGTAAAAAAAAATACTGAATGTTGGCTACTACTGCCAACTGGTAAAAAGAAGACGTATAATTTGCGCCAAAATTGCGATTATCCTGTTCAAATTTAAG
The DNA here is from genome assembly GCA_034769895.1 of Magicicada septendecula. Lineage (NCBI taxonomy): Eukaryota > Metazoa > Arthropoda > Insecta > Hemiptera > Cicadidae > Magicicada > Magicicada septendecula. The sequence goes on from CM068375.1 coordinate 129,179,521, forward strand.
AAACAATTAACCAGTGTTTTTCTGAATAAAGGATTCCTATAAGGATATATGTTTGATGTTATATTTCCGTCGTTATTATTGCTGTTCCATTTAGGAAATAAATTCACAGATTACAGCGGACACCACGATAGTTGGCAACGTTGAGTGACGTCACGGAAACGAGCGGCATAGTGGGAGCAAGCGGCAAATTACAAAACCATTCGCCGTTCAACATAACACATTAATAATTACAAATTGACGACTCCAGTGCGAGTTAGTCGCTACATTATTTATTTGTTACAAATTGACACTTCCTACGGGCGGTGTATGTAATTCAAGTGCACACAACATAAAATACAAGTAACCTATTCCTAATAACATTATACGTAACGAATATTTTGTACGTTACAAATTGACGAACCCGAAGTGAGGCTATATTTAAATAAGACCGTAACCCCATCGTAAAATTAGTGTTACAAATTGGCTAGCCCAACAGTGGGGCTAAAAGGGTAACAATCTCGTTTTCTTACAAATTGGCGCCCAACGTGGGGCTTTAACTAAGACGTAACGAACTCTATCGTTACAAATTGGCGAACCAACGTGTGAGGCGTTTAATTTAATATAAATTAAATTATAATTTATAGACAAACAAATAAAAATAAACAAAATGAGGAAGCGAGAAGTATCACGCAAAAGAGCGGCCGAAACCGAGAAAGTAGACGAATTAAACATGGAAGACAAAGAAGCAACACCGGTTGAGGAAATAGAAATTATAACAAGGAAGGATCCGGAGAAACAACCAGAAGAAACCACACAAACGGAAGGCGAGAAGACGCAAGAAATGTTCAAACGTATGATGCAATTAATGCAGGAATTAAAAAAGGACATTAAGAAAAGGGAAGAAAAAATGGAGGAAATTACCAAAGAAATAATAAATGATAATAAACTGTTTAGGGAAGAATTAAGAAATAATAGGGCCAAAGAAATAAAAAATGATAGCAAACCAGAAACAGAAGAAATACCAAACGACAAAACAGAGGAACCAGGAGTAGTATTACCTGAAAAGAAGACTAACGGAAACAACGAAAATACTAAGGATAATGAAGTGGAACCAAAGAAAGTAAGAAGAACACATCTAAAGAATTTGGAAAAAACATCGGAAGAATGGGAGATGATGAACAATGGGTTAATTAATATACGGAATATCCCAATTACCAACAATGAAGAAATCATGAATGCCAGAGACTATAGGAGGAGATTAAAAGCAATTTCAATAATGACTTACCATAAAACTATAGGTTACAACTTAGAGAAGACCAGAGATAAATGGGAAATACCAGAAATAGAAATACGTGGGAAAATATCAATGATATCATTAGTCATTGATGGACCAGTAACATATTGTTTTGATAAACACCAGCAGTGGAGTGACTACATTATACAAACAGAGAGCTTTATCAACTTAGCTTACCACGAAGCAATACAAGATACTCCATATACCATAATGCATGAAAGACTACCACCCCGAGAAATTAGTGAAATAATCAACTTCCCAAACAACCCAGCTTATCAGTTCGACAACGTGAGATTTCACAGCAAACTGAATGAACAAGTGGAGAAAAGAAGGAAAAAATACAAAATAATCCAGCAGAAAATGATCCAGTACAAGATTGGAGACAAAGTGTTGTTAAAAAACCGCGAATTGCCAAGTAAGGAATAGCAAAAAAGCTATTATTACTGTATAATGGACCATATGTTGTTATAAAAAACAATAACAATAATACTTATGTCATTAGTGATGTGGAAACAAAAAAGATTAAGGGGACATACAACCAAGTTTCCTTAAAAATGTATTATGAACCTAATAAACAAAGTTGAATATACCACCAAATTCTAAAGAAATAGTAAGATCAACTTACAACTAATTATTTATGAGAATTAATTTGGAATTGAAGAATTTATTATTATAATACAACAAAATTCTAAAGAAATAGTAAGATCAACTTACAACTAATTATTTATGAGAATTAATTTGGAATTGAAGAATTTATTATTATAATACCACAAAATTCTAAAAAAATAGTAAGATCAACTTACAACTAATTATTTATGAGAATTAATATGGAATTGAAGAATTTATTATTATAATACCACAAAATTCTAAAGAAATAGTAAGATCAACTTACAACTAATTATTTATGAGAGTTAATATGAAACTGAAGAATTTATTATTATAAAACCACCAAAATTCCAAAAAGAAATAGTAAGATCAACTTACAACTAATTATTTATGAGAGTTAATTTGAAACTGAAGAATTTATGATTAATATACCACAAAATTCTAGACAAATAGTAAGATCAACTTACAACTAATTATTTATGAGAGTTAATTTGAAACTGAAGAATTTATGATTAATATACCACAAAATTCCAGACAAATAGTAAGATCAACTTACCAACTTTGATAATCCAGAATATAATTTTAAATGAAGCCAAATAAACAAATTTGAATATCTCAGAATTCAAATAAATAGTAAGGACAACTTACAGTACAGTTTGATAATGTTATTATGAATCAAGCGGATAAACAACTGGGAATAAATTTCCAAATTCTAAACAAAATAAGCACCTCTTATTAAATATAATTATGAACTTATTATTGGAATATAAAAGAAAGATGCAACATCCATAAATTAGAAGAAACCATAGTACTATAAAATGAATAAGAAAGGACAAATGTAGACAATCGACGATGAAAATAAGACAAGACTAGAAACGAATTTACTACAAATAACCTATCATGATTGTGAGAGAATTAACAACAACTAAAGATGCAAATACTTGTTATGTTTTAATTGAATGAAGATAGTGAATGAAAAAATGAAGATTAATCAGTACTGATAAAGAAGGAAAGAAGATAGTACCAATTGAAAATAAAAAATGTTATTAATATCGCCACAAGAAAATAAACATCTGAAAGAATCAATGGAAAGAAATATTTAGATCTGAGAAGTTAAGCTGAGTGAACAATCTCAAGAATATATTATATTATTTTTATTTGATTTAGTCGTGAATAGACTAGTGATTATTAAATGTGATTGACTGATGAGATAGCTCCAGCAATCGATATTATTGATGTATTATGTATTATAAGGACAGCGGGGTATTAGGTCAAGAGAGCCCCCCGACTGATTCCAGAATATATGGTGATTAATTTGTTAGGGAAGTAACATGTTCCAGGGATAGAACACTTATAATTAAAGACAAGTATACCAGATCATAATAAGAATAACAAATGATAATGTGAAGGAGAAGGTAATTGATAATTTCAACAAAAACAATATTTTATTAAAATGATCAAATTTGGTGGCAGGGTAGTATGTAACATTACATTTGGAACAACTTAATATCGTACCTGACTTAATGAAGACTTTGGTTAAGAAGCTAACAAGGAGAACATTATCTTCCAAGATGATAGTGAAGAGGAACGACTAACCATTTTAGACTGACTAGTAAGACAACTGACCGTACCCAAATTAATGATTTAGGCAAAGTGATGCAAAATACCTTCAACCCCAATTATGACATGAACTTTCAATAATGACCAAATAAAGAATTATAAAGACAGACGGCTTATGAACCAGTACTATAAAGAAACAAATGGTTTCATTCAAAGTATCATAATATCAAGATAATCAAAATACAAATTGAGGGATAATAGGCCCAAACATGTAATATTATGTAAAATAAATATTAGTAAATGATTAATTTAATTGATGTAATGAAATTATAACACACCTTATTATAGATACATGAACCATACAACTAATTGTAACAAATAGTGTTCATAAGATTGTCCAGAAAACAACAAATAATAACTTGTTCACAATAACATTTTTATAACAAGAGTGAAGTCCTTTTAATGACAATAAAATGTAAAACCCTATAAAACCCAATAAGTATGTTAATAAATACAACCTATTCAGTGTTAAGTGAATAGGGTAAACGACAAACATAGTGACAAGTAATGTGAAGTATAACATAGACAGTGTCAGAGTAATTAATGAATTAACTGACAAAAGACTAATTAATTAGTGCAGAATTTATTTTATAAAAAAAAATGTGCATGTTATTATGTTTTAGCACATTGTTTTATTATCATGGTATTTGTGTTGTTTTCTGTATGTAGCAGGTGAAACAGTTGTGTTAAAAGAATATCAATTAAATGATATTAATTTCATTTTTTATGTTAACAAATATAACCATAGAACTGGTGTTAAACAGTGATAAATTGATTGGCAAAGCAAAATAGACTATAAAAAGATGTTATTGCTAAGTGTCAAACAATTGTACAGTTTGAGTAAAAAAACAGTTTATTTGTGCAAAGGTTCAGTAAAATCATAGCCATGTGGGCATGAATTTAAACTAATAGAATAGTATATCTTTTGTTTTGTTAAAATAATGTTATGTGTTAAACAGTTTTTATGATTGTTAAAAGATAATTTAACTGTTAAAGGTTTTAAACATGGTGATGAAAATAACACCAGTACATAGGCCAGGTGAAACCAACTTTTGTAAATTTCAGATAATAATGTTAGGGATTTTGTAAAACAAATGTGGAAGGATAAATATATTTATAGTTAATAGTGTACACAACGAATATAGAAACAAAATAATACATCTTAAGTTATTTTAGAAAATTTCAAATAACAAAATTGTAACATCTGTAGTTCTTAAGTAAAAGTAGGCATGTTTAGTGTCTAAATGTCACAAATGTAAAGATCAAAATAATGCTGATAATGGTTTTAAATTCCCATTCAGTACAGAAAAGGAATATTAATTTAAAGGTTTTGAACAAATTTAGATTTTGAAATAATGAAAGTATATGACAATGTATATCCGAATCAACCAACCAGATTCCAAGTTTACCCTTAGCAACCAGAAATTTCGGATAAATAAAATGAGACTTCTTTGACAACGATCTTAGCGGATAGACGCGTTTGTAAAACGTCCTACATAATATAAAATAAACAGTGAAAAAACGACACAAACATATTAATACAGTTAGAGGTACATAACATGAACTTTTTATACCAAGAGAAGAACAACCATTATATGAAATAGAAGACCCAAGAACCAGGAAGAAGGACTGAAGCGGACGTGGGCCCTGTATTCGACAAGAACCATACGAAGAAGAGGATTTGGTGATCTTATTATATTGTGCATCAATACCCACATTTGTATATACGACTTTTAAGTACTAATCAACTAAAACTACAGACACCATATCACACCAACACTAAGAACACTCACTAATAACACGATTTGAGATTGACACCTTTTCAAACACCACAAGAACCTTTGATTTACATAATAATTATTAAACGCCTAAACTGGACATAACCTATCAGAACTGGTAACCACTATACGACTGCCTGTGTGCACGTTACACTCTAACATTGTAATATCCTTTAACTGTAAAACTTGTATTTTGATTTATAGAATATTTTGTTTAAATGTAATCCCCGAACCATATACGCCCTGAGATACTTTATTTTTAATAGAAACATTACGAAAGCATTCTTTTGGTGTAAAAAAAATACTGAATGTTGGCTACTACTGCCAACTGGTAAAAAGAAGACGTATAATTTGCGCCAAAATTGCGATTATCCTGTTCAAATTTAAGAAACAATTAACCAGTGTTTTTCTGAATAAAGGATTCCTATAAGGATATATGTTTGATGTTATATTTGCGTCGTTATTATTGCTGTTCCATTTAGGAAATAAATTCACAGATTACAGCGGACACCACGATAGTTGGCAACGTTGAGTGACGTCACGGAAACGACCGGCATAGTGGGAGCAAGCGGCAAATTACAAAACCATTCGCCGTTCAACATAACACATTAATAATTACAAATTGACGACTCCAGTGCGAGTTAGTCGCTACATTATTTATTTGTTACAAATTGACACTTCCTACGGGCGGTGTATGTAATTCAAGTGCACACAACATAAAATACAAGTAACCTATTCCTAATAACATTATACGTAACGAATATTTTGTACGTTACAAATTGACGAACCCGAAGTGAGGCTATATTTAAATAAGACCGTAACCCCATCGTAAAATTAGTGTTACAAATTGGCTAGCCCAACAGTGGGGCTAAAAGGGTAACAATCTCGTTTTCTTACAAATTGGCGCCCAACGTGGGGCTTTAACTAAGACGTAACGAACTCTATCGTTACAAATTGGCGAACCAACGTGTGAGGCGTTTAATTTAATATAAATTAAATTATAATTTATAGACAAACAAATAAAAATAAACAAAATGAGGAAGCGAGAAGTATCACGCAAAAGAGCGGCCGAAACCGAGAAAGTAGACGAATTAAACATGGAAGACAAAGAAGCAACACCGGTTGAGGAAATAGAAATTATAACAAGGAAGGATCCGGAGAAACAACCAGAAGAAACCACACAAACGGAAGGCGAGAAGACGCAAGAAATGTTCAAACGTATGATGCAATTAATGCAGGAATTAAAAAAGGACATTAAGAAAAGGGAAGAAAAAATGGAGGAAATTACCAAAGAAATAATAAATGATAATAAACTGTTTAGGGAAGAATTAAGAAATAATAGGGCCAAAGAAATAAAAAATGATAGCAAACCAGAAACAGAAGAAATACCAAACGACAAAACAGAGGAACCAGGAGTAGTATTACCTGAAAAGAAGACTAACGGAAACAACGAAAATACTAAGGATAATGAAGTGGAACCAAAGAAAGTAAGAAGAACACATCTAAAGAATTTGGAAAAAACACCGGAAGAATGGGAGATGATGAACAATGGGTTAATTAATATACGGAATATCCCAATTACCAACAATGAAGAAATCATGAATGCCAGAGACTATAGGAGGAGATTAAAAGCAATTTCAATAATGACTTACCATAAAACTATAGGTTACAACTTAGAGAAGACCAGAGATAAATGGGAAATACCAGAAATAGAAATACGTGGGAAAATATCAATGATATCATTAGTCATTGATGGACCAGTAACATATTGTTTTGATAAACACCAGCAGTGGAGTGACTACATTATACAAACAGAGAGCTTTATCAACTTAGCTTACCACGAAGCAATACAAGATACTCCATATACCATAATGCATGAAAGACTACCACCCCGAGAAATTAGTGAAATAATCAACTTCCCAAACAACCCAGCTTATCAGTTCGACAACGTGAGATTTCACAGCAAACTGAATGAACAAGTGGAGAAAAGAAGGAAAAAATACAAAATAATCCAGCAGAAAATGATCCAGTACAAGATTGGAGACAAAGTGTTGTTAAAAAACCGCGAATTGCCAAGTAAGGAATAGCAAAAAAGCTATTATTACTGTATAATGGACCATATGTTGTTATAAAAAACAATAACAATAATACTTATGTCATTAGTGATGTGGAAACAAAAAAGATTAAGGGGACATACAACCAAGTTTCCTTAAAAATGTATTATGAACCTAATAAACAAAGTTGAATATACCACCAAATTCTAAAGAAATAGTAAGATCAACTTACAACTAATTATTTATGAGAATTAATTTGGAATTGAAGAATTTATTATTATAATACAACAAAATTCTAAAGAAATAGTAAGATCAACTTACAACTAATTATTTATGAGAATTAATATGAAACTGAAGAATTTATTATTATAAAACCACCAAAATTCCAAAAAGAAATAGTAAGATCAACTTACAACTAATTATTTATGAGAGTTAATTTGAAACTGAAGAATTTATGATTAATATACCACAAAATTCTAGACAAATAGTAAGATCAACTTACAACTAATTATTTATGAGAGTTAATTTGAAACTGAAGAATTTATGATTAATATACCACAAAATTCCAGACAAATAGTAAGATCAACTTACCAACTTTGATAATCCAGAATATAATTTTAAATGAAGCCAAATAAACAAATTTGAATATCTCAGAATTCAAATAAATAGTAAGGACAACTTACAGTACAGTTTGATAATGTTATTATGAATCAAGCGGATAAACAACTGGGAATAAATTTCCAAATTCTAAACAAAATAAGCACCTCTTATTAAATATAATTATGAACTTATTATTGGAATATAAAAGAAAGATGCAACATCCATAAATTAGAAGAAACCATAGTACTATAAAATGAATAAGAAAGGACAAATGTAGACAATCGACGATGAAAATAAGACAAGACTAGAAACGAATTTACTACAAATAACCTATCATGATTGTGAGAGAATTAACAACAACTAAAGATGCAAATACTTGTTATGTTTTAATTGAATGAAGATAGTGAATGAAAAAATGAAGATTAATCAGTACTGATAAAGAAGGAAAGAAGATAGTACCAATTGAAAATAAAAAATGTTATTAATATCGCCACAAGAAAATAAACATCTGAAAGAATCAATGGAAAGAAATATTTAGATCTGAGAAGTTAAGCTGAGTGAACAATCTCAAGAATATATTATATTATTTTTATTTGATTTAGTCGTGAATAGACTAGTGATTATTAAATGTGATTGACTGATGAGATAGCTCCAGCAATCGATATTATTGATGTATTATGTATTATAAGGACAGCGGGGTATTAGGTCAAGAGAGCCCCCCGACTGATTCCAGAATATATGGTGATTAATTTGTTAGGGAAGTAACATGTTCCAGGGATAGAACACTTATAATTAAAGACAAGTATACCAGATCATAATAAGAATAACAAATGATAATGTGAAGGAGAAGGTAATTGATAATTTCAACAAAAACAATATTTTATTAAAATGATCAAATTTGGTGGCAGGGTAGTATGTAACATTACATTTGGAACAACTTAATATCGTACCTGACTTAATGAAGACTTTGGTTAAGAAGCTAACAAGGAGAACATTATCTTCCAAGATGATAGTGAAGAGGAACGACTAACCATTTTAGACTGACTAGTAAGACAACTGACCGTACCCAAATTAATGATTTAGGCAAAGTGATGCAAAATACCTTCAACCCCAATTATGACATGAACTTTCAATAATGACCAAATAAAGAATTATAAAGACAGACGGCTTATGAACCAGTACTATAAAGAAACAAATGGTTTCATTCAAAGTATCATAATATCAAGATAATCAAAATACAAATTGAGGGATAATAGGCCCAAACATGTAATATTATGTAAAATAAATATTAGTAAATGATTAATTTAATTGATGTAATGAAATTATAACACACCTTATTATAGATACATGAACCATACAACTAATTGTAACAAATAGTGTTCATAAGATTGTCCAGAAAACAACAAATAATAACTTGTTCACAATAACATTTTTATAACAAGAGTGAAGTCCTTTTAATGACAATAAAATGTAAAACCCTATAAAACCCAATAAGTATGTTAATAAATACAACCTATTCAGTGTTAAGTGAATAGGGTAAACGACAAACATAGTGACAAGTAATGTGAAGTATAACATAGACAGTGTCAGAGTAATTAATGAATTAACTGACAAAAGACTAATTAATTAGTGCAGAATTTATTTTATAAAAAAAAATGTGCATGTTATTATGTTTTAGCACATTGTTTTATTATCATGGTATTTGTGTTGTTTTCTGTATGTAGCAGGTGAAACAGTTGTGTTAAAAGAATATCAATTAAATGATATTAATTTCATTTTTTATGTTAACAAATATAACCATAGAACTGGTGTTAAACAGTGATAAATTGATTGGCAAAGCAAAATAGACTATAAAAAGATGTTATTGCTAAGTGTCAAACAATTGTACAGTTTGAGTAAAAAAACAGTTTATTTGTGCAAAGGTTCAGTAAAATCATAGCCATGTGGCCATGAATTTAAACTAATAGAATAGTATATCTTTTGTTTTGTTAAAATAATGTTATGTGTTAAACAGTTTTTATGATTGTTAAAAGATAATTTAACTGTTAAAGGTTTTAAACATGGTGATGAAAATAACACCAGTACATAGGCCAGGTGAAACCAACTTTTGTAAATTTCAGATAATAATGTTAGGGATTTTGTAAAACAAATGTGGAAGGATAAATATATTTATAGTTAATAGTGTACACAACGAATATAGAAACAAAATAATACATCTTAAGTTATTTTAGAAAATTTCAAATAACAAAATTGTAACATCTGTAGTTCTTAAGTAAAAGTAGGCATGTTTAGTGTCTAAATGTCACAAATGTAAAGATCAAAATAATGCTGATAATGGTTTTAAATTCCCATTCAGTACAGAAAAGGAATATTAATTTAAAGGTTTTGAACAAATTTAGATTTTGAAATAATGAAAGTATATGACAATGTATATCCGAATCAACCAACCAGATTCCAAGTTTACCCTTAGCAACCAGAAATTTCGGATAAATAAAATGAGACTTCTTTGACAACGATCTTAGCGGATAGACGCGTTTGTAAAACGTCCTACATAATATAAAATAAACAGTGAAAAAACGACACAAACATATTAATACAGTTAGAGGTACATAACATGAACTTTTTATACCAAGAGAAGAACAACCATTATATGAAATAGAAGACCCAAGAACCAGGAAGAAGGACTGAAGCGGACGTGGGCCCTGTATTCGACAAGAACCATACGAAGAAGAGGATTTGGTGATCTTATTATATTGTGCATCAATACCCACATTTGTATATACGACTTTTAAGTACTAATCAACTAAAACTACAGACACCATATCACACCAACACTAAGAACACTCACTAATAACACGATTTGAGATTGACACCTTTTCAAACACCACAAGAACCTTTGATTTACATAATAATTATTAAACGCCTAAACTGGACATAACCTATCAGAACTGGTAACCACTATACGACTGCCTGTGTGCACGTTACACTCTAACATTGTAATATCCTTTAACTGTAAAACTTGTATTTTGATTTATAGAATATTTTGTTTAAATGTAATCCCCGAACCATATACGCCCTGAGATACTTTATTTTTAATAGAAACATTACGAAAGCATTCTTTTGGTGTAAAAAAAATACTGAATGTTGGCTACTACTGCCAACTGGTAAAAAGAAGACGTATAATTTGCGCCAAAATTGCGATTATCCTGTTCAAATTTAAGAAACAATTAACCAGTGTTTTTCTGAATAAAGGATTCCTATAAGGATATATGTTTGATGTTATATTTGCGTCGTTATTATTGCTGTTCCATTTAGGAAATAAATTCACAGATTACAGCGGACACCACGATAGTTGGCAACGTTGAGTGACGTCACGGAAACGACCGGCATAGTGGGAGCAAGCGGCAAATTACAAAACCATTCGCCGTTCAACATAACACATTAATAATTACAAATTGACGACTCCAGTGCGAGTTAGTCGCTACATTATTTATTTGTTACAAATTGACACTTCCTACGGGCGGTGTATGTAATTCAAGTGCACACAACATAAAATACAAGTAACCTATTCCTAATAACATTATACGTAACGAATATTTTGTACGTTACAAATTGACGAACCCGAAGTGAGGCTATATTTAAATAAGACCGTAACCCCATCGTAAAATTAGTGTTACAAATTGGCTAGCCCAACAGTGGGGCTAAAAGGGTAACAATCTCGTTTTCTTACAAATTGGCGCCCAACGTGGGGCTTTAACTAAGACGTAACGAACTCTATCGTTACAAATTGGCGAACCAACGTGTGAGGCGTTTAATTTAATATAAATTAAATTATAATTTATAGACAAACAAATAAAAATAAACAAAATGAGGAAGCGAGAAGTATCACGCAAAAGAGCGGCCGAAACCGAGAAAGTAGACGAAGTAAACATGGAAGACAAAGAAGCAACACCGGTTGAGGAAATAGAAATTATAACAAGGAAGGATCCGGAGAAACAACCAGAAGAAACCACACAAACGGAAGGCGAGAAGACGCAAGAAATGTTCAAACGTATGATGGAATTAATGCAGGAATTAAAAAAGGACATTAAGAAAAGTAAGAAAAGGGAAGAAAAATGGAGGAAATTACCAAAGAAATAATAAATGATAATAAACTGTTTAGGGAAGAATTAAGAAATAATAGGGCCAAAGAAATAAAAAATGATAGCAAACCAGAAACAGAAGAAATACCAAACGACAAAACAGAGGAACCAGGAGTAGTATTACCTGAAAAGAAGACTAACGGAAACAACGAAAATACTAAGGATAATGAAGTGGAACCAAAGAAAGTAAGAAGAACACATCTAAAGAATTTGGAAAAAACACCGGAAGAATGGGAGATGATGAACAATGGGTTAATTAATATACGGAATATCCCAATTACCAACAATGAAGAAATCATGAATGCCAGAGACTATAGGAGGAGATTAAAAGCAATTTCAATAATGACTTACCATAAAACTATAGGTTACAACTTAGAGAAGACCAGAGATAAATGGGAAATACCAGAAATAGAAATACGTGGGAAAATATCAATGATATCATTAGTCATTGATGGACCAGTAACATATTGTTTTGATAAACACCAGCAGTGGAGTGACTACATTATACAAACAGAGAGCTTTATCAACTTAGCTTACCATGAAGCAATACAAGATACTCCATATACCATAATGCATGAAAGACTACCACCCCGAGAAATTAGTGAAATAATCAACTTCCCAAACAACCCAGCTTATCAGTTCGACAACGTGAGATTTCACAGCAAACTGAATGAACAAGTGGAGAAAAGAAGGAAAAAATACAAAATAATCCAGCAGAAAATGATCCAGTACAAGATTGGAGACAAAGTGTTGTTAAAAAACCGCGAATTGCCAAGTAAGGAATAGCAAAAAAGCTATTATTACTGTATAATGGACCATATGTTGTTATAAAAAACAATAACAATAATACTTATGTCATTAGTGATGTGGAAACAAAAAAGATTAAGGGGACATACAACCAAGTTTCCTTAAAAATGTATTATGAACCTAATAAACAAAGTTGAATATACCACCAAATTCTAAAGAAATAGTAAGATCAACTTACAACTAATTATTTATGAGAATTAATTTGGAATTGAAGAATTTATTATTATAATACAACAAAATTCTAAAGAAATAGTAAGATCAACTTACAACTAATTATTTATGAGAATTAATTTGGAATTGAAGAATTTATTATTATAATACCACAAAATTCTAAAAAAATAGTAAGATCAGCTTACAACTAATTATTTATGAGAATTAATATGGAATTGAAGAATTTATTATTATAATACCACAAAATTCTAAAGAAATAGTAAGATCAACTTACAACTAATTATTTATGAGAGTTAATATGAAACTGAAGAATTTATTATTATAAAACCACCAAAATTCCAAAAAGAAATAGTAAGATCAACTTACAACTAATTATTTATGAGAGTTAATTTGAAACTGAAGAATTTATGATTAATATACCACAAAATTCTAGACAAATAGTAAGATCAACTTACAACTAATTATTTATGAGAGTTAATTTGAAACTGAAGAATTTATGATTAATATACCACAAAATTCCAGACAAATAGTAAGATCAACTTACCAACTTTGATAATCCAGAATATAATTTTAAATGAAGCCAAATAAACAAATTTGAATATCTCAGAATTCAAATAAATAGTAAGGACAACTTACAGTACAGTTTGATAATGTTATTATGAATCAAGCGGATAAACAACTGGGAATAAATTTCCAAATTCTAAACAAAATAAGCACCTCTTATTAAATATAATTATGAACTTATTATTGGAATATAAAAGAAAGATGCAACATCCATAAATTAGAAGAAACCATAGTACTATAAAATGAATAAGAAAGGACAAATGTAGACAATCGACGATGAAAATAAGACAAGACTAGAAACGAATTTACTACAAATAACCTATCATGATTGTGAGAGAATTAACAACAACTAAAGATGCAAATACTTGTTATGTTTTAATTGAATGAAGATAGTGAATGAAAAAATGAAGATTAATCAGTACTGATAAAGAAGGAAAGAAGATAGTACCAATTGAAAATAAAAAATGTTATTAATATCGCCACAAGAAAATAAACATCTGAAAGAATCAATGGAAAGAAATATTTAGATCTGAGAAGTTAAGCTGAGTGAACAATCTCAAGAATATATTATATTATTTTTATTTGATTTAGTCGTGAATAGACTAGTGATTATTAAATGTGATTGACTGATGAGATAGCTCCAGCAATCGATATTATTGATGTATTATGTATTATAAGGACAGCGGGGTATTAGGTCAAGAGAGCCCCCCGACTGATTCCAGAATATATGGTGATTAATTTGTTAGGGAAGTAACATGTTCCAGGGATAGAACACTTATAATTAAAGACAAGTATACCAGATCATAATAAGAATAACAAATGATAATGTGAAGGAGAAGGTAATTGATAATTTCAACAAAAACAATATTTTATTAAAATGATCAAATTTGGTGGCAGGGTAGTATGTAACATTACATTTGGAACAACTTAATATCGTACCTGACTTAATGAAGACTTTGGTTAAGAAGCTAACAAGGAGAACATTATCTTCCAAGATGATAGTGAAGAGGAACGACTAACCATTTTAGACTGACTAGTAAGACAACTGACCGTACCCAAATTAATGATTTAGGCAAAGTGATGCAAAATACCTTCAACCCCAATTATGACATGAACTTTCAATAATGACCAAATAAAGAATTATAAAGACAGATGGCTTATGAACCAGTACTATAAAGAAACAAATGGTTTCATTCAAAGTATCATAATATCAAGATAATCAAAATACAAATTGAGGGATAATAGGCCCAAACATGTAATATTATGTAAAATAAATATTAGTAAATGATTAATTTAATTGATGTAATGAAATTATAACACACCTTATTATAGATACATGAACCATACAACTAATTGTAACAAATAGTGTTCATAAGATTGTCCAGAAAACAACAAATAATAACTTGTTCACAATAACATTTTTATAACAAGAGTGAAGTCCTTTTAATGACAATAAAATGTAAAACCCTATAAAACCCAATAAGTATGTTAATAAATACAACCTATTCAGTGTTAAGTGAATAGGGTAAACGACAAACATAGTGACAAGTAATGTGAAGTATAACATAGACAGTGTCAGAGTAATTAATGAATTAACTGACAAAAGACTAATTAATTAGTGCAGAATTTATTTTATAAAAAAAAATGTGCATGTTATTATGTTTTAGCACATTGTTTTATTATCATGGTATTTGTGTTGTTTTCTGTATGTAGCAGGTGAAACAGTTGTGTTAAAAGAATATCAATTAAATGATATTAATTTCATTTTTTATGTTAACAAATATAACCATAGAACTGGTATTAAACAGTGATAAATTGATTGGCAAAGCAAAATAGACTATAAAAAGATGTTATTGCTAAGTGTCAAACAATTGTACAGTTTGAGTAAAAAAACAGTTTATTTGTGCAAAGGTTCAGTAAAATCATAGCCATGTGGGCATGAATTTAAACTAATAGAATAGTATATCTTTTGTTTTGTTAAAATAATGTTATGTGTTAAACAGTTTTTATGATTGTTAAAAGATAATTTAACTGTTAAAGGTTTTAAACATGGTGATGAAAATAACACCAGTACATAGGCCAGGTGAAACCAACTTTTGTAAATTTCAGATAATAATGTTAGGGATTTTGTAAAACAAATGTGGAAGGATAAATATATTTATAGTTAATAGTGTACACAACGAATATAGAAACAAAATAATACATCTCAAGTTATTTAAGAAAATTTCAAATAACAAAATTGTAACATCTGTAGTTCTTAAGTAAAAGTAGGCATGTTTAGTGTCTAAATGTCACAAATGTAAAGATCAAAATAATGCTGATAATGGTTTTAAATTCCCATTCAGTACAGAAAAGGAATATTAATTTAAAGGTTTTGAACAAATTTAGATTTTGAAATAATGAAAGTATATGACAATGTATATCCGAATCAACCAACCAGATTCCAAGTTTACCCTTAGCAACCAGAAATTTCGGATAAATAAAATGAGACTTCTTTGACAACGATCTTAGCGGATAGACGCGTTTGTAAAACGTCCTACATAATATAAAATAAACAGTGAAAAAACGACACAAACATATTAATACAGTTAGAGGTACATAACATGAACTTTTTATACCAAGAGAAGAACAACCATTATATGAAATAGAAGACCCAAGAACCAGGAAGAAGGACTGAAGCGGACGTGGGCCCTGTATTCGACAAGAACCATACGAAGAAGAGGATTTGGTGATCTTATTATATTGTGCATCAATACCCACATTTGTATACACGACTTTTAAGTACTAATCAACTAAAACTACAGACACCATATCACACCAACATTAAGAACACTCACTAATAACACGATTTGAGATTGACACCTTTTCAAACACCACAAGAACCTTTGATTTACATAATAATTATTAAACGCCTAAACTGGACATAACCTATCAGAACTGGTAACCACTATACGACTGCCTGTGTGCACGTTACACTCTAACATTGTAATATCCTTTAACTGTAAAACTTGTATTTTGATTTATAGAATATTTTGTTTAAATGTAATCCCCGAACCATATACGCCCTGAGATACTTTATTTTTAATAGAAACATTACGAAAGCATTCTTTTGGTGTAAAAAAAAATACTGAATGTTGGCTACTACTGCCAACTGGTAAAAAGAAGACGTATAATTTGCGCCAAAATTGCGATTATCCTGTTCAAATTTAAGAAACAATTAACCAGTGTTTTTCTGAATAAAGGATTCCTATAAGGATATATGTTTGATGTTATATTTGCGTCGTTATTATTGCTGTTCCATTTAGGAAATAAATTCACAGATTACAGCGGACACCACGATAGTTGGCAACGTTGAGTGACGTCACGGAAACGAGCGGCATAGTGGGAGCAAGCGGCAAATTACAAAACCATTCGCCGTTCAACATAACACATTAATGATTACAAATTGACGACTCCAGTGCGAGTTAGTCGCTACATTATTTATTTGTTACAAATTGACACTTCCTACGGGCGGTGTATGTAATTCAAGTGCACACAACATAAAATACAAGTAACCTATTCCTAATAACATTATACGTAACGAATATTTTGTACGTTACAAATTGACGAACCCGAAGTGAGGCTATATTTAAATAAGACCGTAACCCCATCGTAAAATTAGTGTTACAAATTGGCTAGCCCAACAGTGGGGCTAAAAGGGTAACAATCTCGTTTTCTTACAAATTGGCGCCCAACGTGGGGCTTTAACTAAGACGTAACGAACTCTATCGTTACAAATTGGCGAACCAACGTGTGAGGCGTTTAATTTAATATAAATTAAATTATAATTTATAGACAAACAAATAAAAATAAACAAAATGAGGAAGCGAGAAGTATCACGCAAAAGAGCGGCCGAAACCGAGAAAGTAGACGAATTAAACATGGAAGACAAACAAGCAACACCGGTTGAGGAAATAGAAATTATAACAAGGAAGGATCCGGAGAAACAACCAGAAGAAACCACACAAACGGAAGGCGAGAAGACGCAAGAAATGTTCAAACGTATGATGCAATTAATGCAGGAATTAAAAAAGGACATTAAGAAAAGGGAAGAAAAAATGGAGGAAATTACCAAAGAAATAATAAATGATAATAAACTGTTTAGGGAAGAATTAAGAAATAATAGGGCCAAAGAAATAAAAAATGATAGCAAACCAGAAACAGAAGAAATACCAAACGACAAAACAGAGGAACCAGGAGTAGTATTACCTGAAAAGAAGACTAACGGAAACAACGAAAATACTAAGGATAATGAAGTGGAACCAAAGAAAGTAAGAAGAACACATCTAAAGAATTTGGAAAAAACACCGGAAGAATGGGAGATGATGAACAATGGGTTAATTAATATACGGAATATCCCAATTACCAACAATGAAGAAATCATGAATGCCAGAGACTATAGGAGGAGATTAAAAGCAATTTCAATAATGACTTACCATAAAACTATAGGTTACAACTTAGAGAAGACCAGAGATAAATGGGAAATACCAGAAATAGAAATACGTGGGAAAATATCAATGATATCATTAGTCATTGATGGACCAGTAACATATTGTTTTGATAAACACCAGCAGTGGAGTGACTACATTATACAAACAGAGAGCTTTATCAACTTAGCTTACCATGAAGCAATACAAGATACTCCATATACCATAATGCATGAAAGACTACCACCCCGAGAAATTAGTGAAATAATCAACTTCCCAAACAACCCAGCTTATCAGTTCGACAACGTGAGATTTCACAGCAAACTGAATGAACAAGTGGAGAAAAGAAGGAAAAAATACAAAATAATCCAGCAGAAAATGATCCAGTACAAGATTGGAGACAAAGTGTTGTTAAAAAACCGCGAATTGCCAAGTAAGGAATAGCAAAAAAGCTATTATTACTGTATAATGGACCATATGTTGTTATAAAAAACAATAACAATAATACTTATGTCATTAGTGATGTGGAAACAAAAAAGATTAAGGGGACATACAACCAAGTTTCCTTAAAAATGTATTATGAACCTAATAAACAAAGTTGAATATACCACCAAATTCTAAAGAAATAGTAAGATCAACTTACAACTAATTATTTATGAGAATTAATTTGGAATTGAAGAATTTATTATTATAATACAACAAAATTCTAAAGAAATAGTAAGATCAACTTACAACTAATTATTTATGAGAATTAATTTGGAATTGAAGAATTTATTATTATAATACCACAAAATTCTAAAAAAATAGTAAGATCAGCTTACAACTAATTATTTATGAGAATTAATATGGAATTGAAGAATTTATTATTATAATACCACAAAATTCTAAAGAAATAGTAAGATCAACTTACAACTAATTATTTATGAGAGTTAATATGAAACTGAAGAATTTATTATTATAAAACCACCAAAATTCCAAAAAGAAATAGTAAGATCAACTTACAACTAATTATTTATGAGAGTTAATTTGAAACTGAAGAATTTATGATTAATATACCACAAAATTCTAGACAAATAGTAAGATCAACTTACAACTAATTATTTATGAGAGTTAATTTGAAACTGAAGAATTTATGATTAATATACCACAAAATTCCAGACAAATAGTAAGATCAACTTACCAACTTTGATAATCCAGAATATAATTTTAAATGAAGCCAAATAAACAAATTTGAATATCTCAGAATTCAAATAAATAGTAAGGACAACTTACAGTACAGTTTGATAATGTTATTATGAATCAAGCGGATAAACAACTGGGAATAAATTTCCAAATTCTAAACAAAATAAGCACCTCTTATTAAATATAATTATGAACTTATTATTGGAATATAAAAGAAAGATGCAACATCCATAAATTAGAAGAAACCATAGTACTATAAAATGAATAAGAAAGGACAAATGTAGACAATCGACGATGAAAATAAGACAAGACTAGAAACGAATTTACTACAAATAACCTATCATGATTGTGAGAGAATTAACAACAACTAAAGATGCAAATACTTGTTATGTTTTAATTGAATGAAGATAGTGAATGAAAAAATGAAGATTAATCAGTACTGATAAAGAAGGAAAGAAGATAGTACCAATTGAAAATAAAAAATGTTATTAATATCGCCACAAGAAAATAAACATCTGAAAGAATCAATGGAAAGAAATATTTAGATCTGAGAAGTTAAGCTGAGTGAACAATCTCAAGAATATATTATATTATTTTTATTTGATTTAGTCGTGAATAGACTAGTGATTATTAAATGTGATTGACTGATGAGATAGCTCCAGCAATCGATATTATTGATGTATTATGTATTATAAGGACAGCGGGGTATTAGGTCAAGAGAGCCCCCCGACTGATTCCAGAATATATGGTGATTAATTTGTTAGGGAAGTAACATGTTCCAGGGATAGAACACTTATAATTAAAGACAAGTATACCAGATCATAATAAGAATAACAAATGATAATGTGAAGGAGAAGGTAATTGATAATTTCAACAAAAACAATATTTTATTAAAATGATCAAATTTGGTGGCAGGGTAGTATGTAACATTACATTTGGAACAACTTAATATCGTACCTGACTTAATGAAGACTTTGGTTAAGAAGCTAACAAGGAGAACATTATCTTCCAAGATGATAGTGAAGAGGAACGACTAACCATTTTAGACTGACTAGTAAGACAACTGACCGTACCCAAATTAATGATTTAGGCAAAGTGATGCAAAATACCTTCAACCCCAATTATGACATGAACTTTCAATAATGACCAAATAAAGAATTATAAAGACAGATGGCTTATGAACCAGTACTATAAAGAAACAAATGGTTTCATTCAAAGTATCATAATATCAAGATAATCAAAATACAAATTGAGGGATAATAGGCCCAAACATGTAATATTATGTAAAATAAATATTAGTAAATGATTAATTTAATTGATGTAATGAAATTATAACACACCTTATTATAGATACATGAACCATACAACTAATTGTAACAAATAGTGTTCATAAGATTGTCCAGAAAACAACAAATAATAACTTGTTCACAATAACATTTTTATAACAAGAGTGAAGTCCTTTTAATGACAATAAAATGTAAAACCCTATAAAACCCAATAAGTATGTTAATAAATACAACCTATTCAGTGTTAAGTGAATAGGGTAAACGACAAACATAGTGACAAGTAATGTGAAGTATAACATAGACAGTGTCAGAGTAATTAATGAATTAACTGACAAAAGACTAATTAATTAGTGCAGAATTTATTTTATAAAAAAAAATGTGCATGTTATTATGTTTTAGCACATTGTTTTATTATCATGGTATTTGTGTTGTTTTCTGTATGTAGCAGGTGAAACAGTTGTGTTAAAAGAATATCAATTAAATGATATTAATTTCATTTTTTATGTTAACAAATATAACCATAGAACTGGTATTAAACAGTGATAAATTGATTGGCAAAGCAAAATAGACTATAAAAAGATGTTATTGCTAAGTGTCAAACAATTGTACAGTTTGAATAAAAAAACAGTTTATTTGTGCAAAGGTTCAGTAAAATCATAGCCATGTGGGCATGAATTTAAACTAATAGAATAGTATATCTTTTGTTTTGTTAAAATAATGTTATGTGTTAAACAGTTTTTATGATTGTTAAAAGATAATTTAACTGTTAAAGGTTTTAAACATGGTGATGAAAATAACACCAGTACATAGGCCAGGTGAAACCAACTTTTGTAAATTTCAGATAATAATGTTAGGGATTTTGTAAAACAAATGTGGAAGGATAAATATATTTATAGTTAATAGTGTACACAACGAATATAGAAACAAAATAATACATCTCAAGTTATTTAAGAAAATTTCAAATAACAAAATTGTAACATCTGTAGTTCTTAAGTAAAAGTAGGCATGTTTAGTGTCTAAATGTCACAAATGTAAAGATCAAAATAATGCTGATAATGGTTTTAAATTCCCATTCAGTACAGAAAAGGAATATTAATTTAAAGGTTTTGAACAAATTTAGATTTTGAAATAATGAAAGTATATGACAATGTATATCCGAATCAACCAACCAGATTCCAAGTTTACCCTTAGCAACCAGAAATTTCGGATAAATAAAATGAGACTTCTTTGACAACGATCTTAGCGGATAGACGCGTTTGTAAAACGTCCTACATAATATAAAATAAACAGTGAAAAAACGACACAAACATATTAATACAGTTAGAGGTACATAACATGAACTTTTTATACCAAGAGAAGAACAACCATTATATGAAATAGAAGACCCAAGAACCAGGAAGAAGGACTGAAGCGGACGTGGGCCCTGTATTCGACAAGAACCATACGAAGAAGAGGATTTGGTGATCTTATTATATTGTGCATCAATACCCACATTTGTATACACGACTTTTAAGTACTAATCAACTAAAACTACAGACACCATATCACACCAACATTAAGAACACTCACTAATAACACGATTTGAGATTGACACCTTTTCAAACACCACAAGAACCTTTGATTTACATAATAATTATTAAACGCCTAAACTGGACATAACCTATCAGAACTGGTAACCACTATACGACTGCCTGTGTGCACGTTACACTCTAACATTGTAATATCCTTTAACTGTAAAACTTGTATTTTGATTTATAGAATATTTTGTTTAAATGTAATCCCCGAACCATATACGCCCTGAGATACTTTATTTTTAATAGAAACATTACGAAAGCATTCTTTTGGTGTAAAAAAAAATACTGAATGTTGGCTACTACTGCCAACTGGTAAAAAGAAGACGTATAATTTGCGCCAAAATTGCGATTATCCTGTTCAAATTTAAGAAACAATTAACCAGTGTTTTTCTGAATAAAGGATTCCTATAAGGATATATGTTTGATGTTATATTTGCGTCGTTATTATTGCTGTTCCATTTAGGAAATAAATTCACAGATTACAGCGGACACCACGATAGTTGGCAACGTTGAGTGACGTCACGGAAACGAGCGGCATAGTGGGAGCAAGCGGCAAATTACAAAACCATTCGCCGTTCAACATAACACATTAATGATTACAAATTGACGACTCCAGTGCGAGTTAGTCGCTACATTATTTATTTGTTACAAATTGACACTTCCTACGGGCGGTGTATGTAATTCAAGTGCACACAACATAAAATACAAGTAACCTATTCCTAATAACATTATACGTAACGAATATTTTGTACGTTACAAATTGACGAACCCGAAGTGAGGCTATATTTAAATAAGACCGTAACCCCATCGTAAAATTAGTGTTACAAATTGGCTAGCCCAACAGTGGGGCTAAAAGGGTAACAATCTCGTTTTCTTACAAATTGGCGCCCAACGTGGGGCTTTAACTAAGACGTAACGAACTCTATCGTTACAAATTGGCGAACCAACGTGTGAGGCGTTTAATTTAATATAAATTAAATTATAATTTATAGACAAACAAATAAAAATAAACAAAATGAGGAAGCGAGAAGTATCACGCAAAAGAGCGGCCGAAACCGAGAAAGTAGACGAATTAAACATGGAAGACAAACAAGCAACACCGGTTGAGGAAATAGAAATTATAACAAGGAAGGATCCGGAGAAACAACCAGAAGAAACCACACAAACGGAAGGCGAGAAGACGCAAGAAATGTTCAAACGTATGATGCAATTAATGCAGGAATTAAAAAAGGACATTAAGAAAAGGGAAGAAAAAATGGAGGAAATTACCAAAGAAATAATAAATGATAATAAACTGTTTAGGGAAGAATTAAGAAATAATAGGGCCAAAGAAATAAAAAATGATAGCAAACCAGAAACAGAAGAAATACCAAACGACAAAACAGAGGAACCAGGAGTAGTATTACCTGAAAAGAAGACTAACGGAAACAACGAAAATACTAAGGATAATGAAGTGGAACCAAAGAAAGTAAGAAGAACACATCTAAAGAATTTGGAAAAAACACCGGAAGAATGGGAGATGATGAACAATGGGTTAATTAATATACGGAATATCCCAATTACCAACAATGAAGAAATCATGAATGCCAGAGACTATAGGAGGAGATTAAAAGCAATTTCAATAATGACTTACCATAAAACTATAGGTTACAACTTAGAGAAGACCAGAGATAAATGGGAAATACCAGAAATAGAAATACGTGGGAAAATATCAATGATATCATTAGTCATTGATGGACCAGTAACATATTGTTTTGATAAACACCAGCAGTGGAGTGACTACATTATACAAACAGAGAGCTTTATCAACTTAGCTTACCATGAAGCAATACAAGATACTCCATATACCATAATGCATGAAAGACTACCACCCCGAGAAATTAGTGAAATAATCAACTTCCCAAACAACCCAGCTTATCAGTTCGACAACGTGAGATTTCACAGCAAACTGAATGAACAAGTGGAGAAAAGAAGGAAAAAATACAAAATAATCCAGCAGAAAATGATCCAGTACAAGATTGGAGACAAAGTGTTGTTAAAAAACCGCGAATTGCCAAGTAAGGAATAGCAAAAAAGCTATTATTACTGTATAATGGACCATATGTTGTTATAAAAAACAATAACAATAATACTTATGTCATTAGTGATGTGGAAACAAAAAAGATTAAGGGGACATACAACCAAGTTTCCTTAAAAATGTATTATGAACCTAATAAACAAAGTTGAATATACCACCAAATTCTAAAGAAATAGTAAGATCAACTTACAACTAATTATTTATGAGAATTAATTTGGAATTGAAGAATTTATTATTATAATACAACAAAATTCTAAAGAAATAGTAAGATCAACTTACAACTAATTATTTATGAGAATTAATTTGGAATTGAAGAATTTATTATTATAATACCACAAAATTCTAAAAAAATAGTAAGATCAGCTTACAACTAATTATTTATGAGAATTAATATGGAATTGAAGAATTTATTATTATAATACCACAAAATTCTAAAGAAATAGTAAGATCAACTTACAACTAATTATTTATGAGAGTTAATATGAAACTGAAGAATTTATTATTATAAAACCACCAAAATTCCAAAAAGAAATAGTAAGATCAACTTACAACTAATTATTTATGAGAGTTAATTTGAAACTGAAGAATTTATGATTAATATACCACAAAATTCTAGACAAATAGTAAGATCAACTTACAACTAATTATTTATGAGAGTTAATTTGAAACTGAAGAATTTATGATTAATATACCACAAAATTCCAGACAAATAGTAAGATCAACTTACCAACTTTGATAATCCAGAATATAATTTTAAATGAAGCCAAATAAACAAATTTGAATATCTCAGAATTCAAATAAATAGTAAGGACAACTTACAGTACAGTTTGATAATGTTATTATGAATCAAGCGGATAAACAACTGGGAATAAATTTCCAAATTCTAAACAAAATAAGCACCTCTTATTAAATATAATTATGAACTTATTATTGGAATATAAAAGAAAGATGCAACATCCATAAATTAGAAGAAACCATAGTACTATAAAATGAATAAGAAAGGACAAATGTAGACAATCGACGATGAAAATAAGACAAGACTAGAAACGAATTTACTACAAATAACCTATCATGATTGTGAGAGAATTAACAACAACTAAAGATGCAAATACTTGTTATGTTTTAATTGAATGAAGATAGTGAATGAAAAAATGAAGATTAATCAGTACTGATAAAGAAGGAAAGAAGATAGTACCAATTGAAAATAAAAAATGTTATTAATATCGCCACAAGAAAATAAACATCTGAAAGAATCAATGGAAAGAAATATTTAGATCTGAGAAGTTAAGCTGAGTGAACAATCTCAAGAATATATTATATTATTTTTATTTGATTTAGTCGTGAATAGACTAGTGATTATTAAATGTGATTGACTGATGAGATAGCTCCAGCAATCGATATTATTGATGTATTATGTATTATAAGGACAGCGGGGTATTAGGTCAAGAGAGCCCCCCGACTGATTCCAGAATATATGGTGATTAATTTGTTAGGGAAGTAACATGTTCCAGGGATAGAACACTTATAATTAAAGACAAGTATACCAGATCATAATAAGAATAACAAATGATAATGTGAAGGAGAAGGTAATTGATAATTTCAACAAAAACAATATTTTATTAAAATGATCAAATTTGGTGGCAGGGTAGTATGTAACATTACATTTGGAACAACTTAATATCGTACCTGACTTAATGAAGACTTTGGTTAAGAAGCTAACAAGGAGAACATTATCTTCCAAGATGATAGTGAAGAGGAACGACTAACCATTTTAGACTGACTAGTAAGACAACTGACCGTACCCAAATTAATGATTTAGGCAAAGTGATGCAAAATACCTTCAACCCCAATTATGACATGAACTTTCAATAATGACCAAATAAAGAATTATAAAGACAGATGGCTTATGAACCAGTACTATAAAGAAACAAATGGTTTCATTCAAAGTATCATAATATCAAGATAATCAAAATACAAATTGAGGGATAATAGGCCCAAACATGTAATATTATGTAAAATAAATATTAGTAAATGATTAATTTAATTGATGTAATGAAATTATAACACACCTTATTATAGATACATGAACCATACAACTAATTGTAACAAATAGTGTTCATAAGATTGTCCAGAAAACAACAAATAATAACTTGTTCACAATAACATTTTTATAACAAGAGTGAAGTCCTTTTAATGACAATAAAATGTAAAACCCTATAAAACCCAATAAGTATGTTAATAAATACAACCTATTCAGTGTTAAGTGAATAGGGTAAACGACAAACATAGTGACAAGTAATGTGAAGTATAACATAGACAGTGTCAGAGTAATTAATGAATTAACTGACAAAAGACTAATTAATTAGTGCAGAATTTATTTTATAAAAAAAAATGTGCATGTTATTATGTTTTAGCACATTGTTTTATTATCATGGTATTTGTGTTGTTTTCTGTATGTAGCAGGTGAAACAGTTGTGTTAAAAGAATATCAATTAAATGATATTAATTTCATTTTTTATGTTAACAAATATAACCATAGAACTGGTATTAAACAGTGATAAATTGATTGGCAAAGCAAAATAGACTATAAAAAGATGTTATTGCTAAGTGTCAAACAATTGTACAGTTTGAGTAAAAAAACAGTTTATTTGTGCAAAGGTTCAGTAAAATCATAGCCATGTGGGCATGAATTTAAACTAATAGAATAGTATATCTTTTGTTTTGTTAAAATAATGTTATGTGTTAAACAGTTTTTATGATTGTTAAAAGATAATTTAACTGTTAAAGGTTTTAAACATGGTGATGAAAATAACACCAGTACATAGGCCAGGTGAAACCAACTTTTGTAAATTTCAGATAATAATGTTAGGGATTTTGTAAAACAAATGTGGAAGGATAAATATATTTATAGTTAATAGTGTACACAACGAATATAGAAACAAAATAATACATCTCAAGTTATTTAAGAAAATTTCAAATAACAAAATTGTAACATCTGTAGTTCTTAAGTAAAAGTAGGCATGTTTAGTGTCTAAATGTCACAAATGTAAAGATCAAAATAATGCTGATAATGGTTTTAAATTCCCATTCAGTACAGAAAAGGAATATTAATTTAAAGGTTTTGAACAAATTTAGATTTTGAAATAATGAAAGTATATGACAATGTATATCCGAATCAACCAACCAGATTCCAAGTTTACCCTTAGCAACCAGAAATTTCGGATAAATAAAATGAGACTTCTTTGACAACGATCTTAGCGGATAGACGCGTTTGTAAAACGTCCTACATAATATAAAATAAACAGTGAAAAAACGACACAAACATATTAATACAGTTAGAGGTACATAACATGAACTTTTTATACCAAGAGAAGAACAACCATTATATGAAATAGAAGACCCAAGAACCAGGAAGAAGGACTGAAGCGGACGTGGGCCCTGTATTCGACAAGAACCATACGAAGAAGAGGATTTGGTGATCTTATTATATTGTGCATCAATACCCACATTTGTATACACGACTTTTAAGTACTAATCAACTAAAACTACAGACACCATATCACACCAACACTAAGAACACTCACTAATAACACGATTTGAGATTGACACCTTTTCAAACACCACAAGAACCTTTGATTTACATAATAATTATTAAACGCCTAAACTGGACATAACCTATCAGAACTGGTAACCACTATACGACTGCCTGTGTGCACGTTACACTCTAACATTGTAATATCCTTTAACTGTAAAACTTGTATTTTGATTTATAGAATAATATTTTGTTTAAATGTAATCCCCGAACCATATACGCCCTGAGATACTTTATTTTTAATAGAAACATTACGAAAGCATTCTTTTGGTGTAAAAAAAATACTGAATGTTGGCTACTACTGCCAACTGGTAAAAAGAAGACGTATAATTTGCGCCAAAATTGCGATTATCCTGTTCAAATTTAAGAAACAATTAACCAGTGTTTTTCTGAATAAAGGATTCCTATAAGGATATATGTTTGATGTTATATTTCCGTCGTTATTATTGCTGTTCCATTTAGGAAATAAATTCACAGATTACAGCGGACACCACGATAGTTGGCAACGTTGAGTGACGTCACGGAAACGAGCGGCATAGTGGGAGCAAGCGGCAAATTACAAAACCATTCGCCGTTCAACATAACACATTAATAATTACAAATTGACGACTCCAGTGCGAGTTAGTCGCTACATTATTTATTTGTTACAAATTGACACTTCCTACGGGCGGTGTATGTAATTCAAGTGCACACAACATAAAATACAAGTAACCTATTCCTAATAACATTATACGTAACGAATATTTTGTACGTTACAAATTGACGAACCCGAAGTGAGGCTATATTTAAATAAGACCGTAACCCCATCGTAAAATTAGTGTTACAAATTGGCTAGCCCAACAGTGGGGCTAAAAGGGTAACAATCTCGTTTTCTTACAAATTGGCGCCCAACGTGGGGCTTTAACTAAGACGTAACGAACTCTATCGTTACAAATTGGCGAGGCGTGTGATCGTAACAAATTGGCAAAAATCGTTATCGTGTGAGGCGTTTAATTTAATATAAATTAAATTATAATTTATAGACAAACAAATAAAAATAAACAAAATGAGGAAGCGAGAAGTATCACGCAAAAGAGCGGCCGAAACCGAGAAAGTAGACGAAGTAAACATGGAAGACAAAGAAGCAACACCGGTTGAGGAAATAGAAATTATAACAAGGAAGGATCCGGAGAAACAACCAGAAGAAACCACACAAACGGAAGGCGAGAAGACGCAAGAAATGTTCAAACGTATGATGGAATTAATGCAGGAATTAAAAAAGGACATTAAGAAAAGTAAGAAAAGGGAAGAAAAATGGAGGAAATTACCAAAGAAATAATAAATGATAATAAACTGTTTAGGGAAGAATTAAGAAATAATAGGGCCAAAGAAATAAAAAATGATAGCAAACCAGAAACAGAAGAAATACCAAACGACAAAACAGAGGAACCAGGAGTAGTATTACCTGAAAAGAAGACTAACGGAAACAACGAAAATACTAAGGATAATGAAGTGGAACCAAAGAAAGTAAGAAGAACACATCTAAAGAATTTGGAAAAAACACCGGAAGAATGGGAGATGATGAACAATGGGTTAATTAATATACGGAATAGCCCAATTACCAACAATGAAGAAATCATGAATGCCAGAGACTATAGGAGGAGATTAAAAGCAATTTCAATAATGACTTACCATAAAACTATAGGTTACAACTTAGAGAAGACCAGAGATAAATGGGAAATACCAGAAATAGAAATACGTGGGAAAATATCAATGATATCATTAGTCATTGATGGACCAGTAACATATTGTTTTGATAAACACCAGCAGTGGAGTGACTACATTATACAAACAGAGAGCTTTATCAACTTAGCTTACCATGAAGCAATACAAGATACTCCATATACCATAATGCATGAAAGACTACCACCCCGAGAAATTAGTGAAATAATCAACTTCCCAAACAACCCAGCTTATCAGTTCGACAACGTGAGATTTCACAGCAAACTGAATGAACAAGTGGAGAAAAGAAGGAAAAAATACAAAATAATCCAGCAGAAAATGATCCAGTACAAGATTGGAGACAAAGTGTTGTTAAAAAACCGCGAATTGCCAAGTAAGGAATAGCAAAAAAGCTATTATTACTGTATAATGGACCATATGTTGTTATAAAAAACAATAACAATAATACTTATGTCATTAGTGATGTGGAAACAAAAAAGATTAAGGGGACATACAACCAAGTTTCCTTAAAAATGTATTATGAACCTAATAAACAAAGTTGAATATACCACCAAATTCTAAAGAAATAGTAAGATCAACTTACAACTAATTATTTATGAGAATTAATTTGGAATTGAAGAATTTATTATTATAATACAACAAAATTCTAAAGAAATAGTAAGATCAACTTACAACTAATTATTTATGAGAATTAATTTGGAATTGAAGAATTTATTATTATAATACCACAAAATTCTAAAAAAATAGTAAGATCAACTTACAACTAATTATTTATGAGAATTAATATGGAATTGAAGAATTTATTATTATAATACCACAAAATTCTAAAGAAATAGTAAGATCAACTTACAACTAATTATTTATGAGAGTTAATATGAAACTGAAGAATTTATTATTATAAAACCACCAAAATTCCAAAAAGAAATAGTAAGATCAACTTACAACTAATTATTTATGAGAGTTAATTTGAAACTGAAGAATTTATGATTAATATACCACAAAATTCTAGACAAATAGTAAGATCAACTTACAACTAATTATTTATGAGAGTTAATTTGAAACTGAAGAATTTATGATTAATATACCACAAAATTCCAGACAAATAGTAAGATCAACTTACCAACTTTGATAATCCAGAATATAATTTTAAATGAAGCCAAATAAACAAATTTGAATATCTCAGAATTCAAATAAATAGTAAGGACAACTTACAGTACAGTTTGATAATGTTATTATGAATCAAGCGGATAAACAACTGGGAATAAATTTCCAAATTCTAAACAAAATAAGCACCTCTTATTAAATATAATTATGAACTTATTATTGGAATATAAAAGAAAGATGCAACATCCATAAATTAGAAGAAACCATAGTACTATAAAATGAATAAGAAAGGACAAATGTAGACAATCGACGATGAAAATAAGACAAGACTAGAAACGAATTTACTACAAATAACCTATCATGATTGTGAGAGAATTAACAACAACTAAAGATGCAAATACTTGTTATGTTTTAATTGAATGAAGATAGTGAATGAAAAAATGAAGATTAATCAGTACTGATAAAGAAGGAAAGAAGATAGTACCAATTGAAAATAAAAAATGTTATTAATATCGCCACAAGAAAATAAACATCTGAAAGAATCAATGGAAAGAAATATTTAGATCTGAGAAGTTAAGCTGAGTGAACAATCTCAAGAATATATTATATTATTTTTATTTGATTTAGTCGTGAATAGACTAGTGATTATTAAATGTGATTGACTGATGAGATAGCTCCAGCAATCGATATTATTGATGTATTATGTATTATAAGGACAGCGGGGTATTAGGTCAAGAGAGCCCCCCGACTGATTCCAGAATATATGGTGATTAATTTGTTAGGGAAGTAACATGTTCCAGGGATAGAACACTTATAATTAAAGACAAGTATACCAGATCATAATAAAAATAACAAATGATAATGTGAAGGAGAAGGTAATTGATAATTTCAACAAAAACAATATTTTATTAAAATGATCAAATTTGGTGGCAGGGTAGTATGTAACATTACATTTGGAACAACTTAATATCGTACCTGATTTAATGAAGACTTTGGTTAAGAAGCTAACAAGGAGAACATTATCTTCCAAGATGATAGTGAAGAGGAACGACTAACCATTTTAGACTAACTAGTAAGACAACTGACCGTACCAAAATTAATGATTTAGGCAAAGTGATGCAAAATACCTTTTACCCCAATTATGACATGAACTTTCAATAATGACCAAATAAAGAATTATAAAGACAGACGGCTTATGAACCAGTACTATAAAGAAACAAATGGTTTCATTCAAAGTATCATAATATCAAGATAATCAAAATACAAATTGAGGGATAATAGGCCCAAACATGTAATATTATGTAAAATAAATATTAGTAAATGATTAATTTAATTGATGTAATGAAATTATAACACACCTTATTATAGATACATGAACCATACAACTAATTGTAACAAATAGTGTTCATAAGATTGTCCAGAAAACAACAAATAATAACTTGTTCACAATAACATTTTTATAACAAGAGTGAAGTCCTTTTAATGACAATAAAATGTAAAACCCTATAAAACCCAATAAGTATGTTAATAAATACAACCTATTCAGTGTTAAGTGAATAGGGTAAACGACAAACATAGTGACAAGTAATGTGAAGTATAACATAGACAGTATCAGAGTAATTAATGAATTAACTGACAAAAGACTAATTAATTAGTGCAGAATTTATTTTATAAAAAAAAATGTGCATGTTATTATGTTTTAGCACATTGTTTTATTATCATGGTATTTGTGTTGTTTTCTGTATGTAGCAGGTGAAACAGTTGTGTTAAAAGAATATCAATTAAATGATATTAATTTCATTTTTTATGTTAACAAATATAACCATAGAACTGGTGTTAAACAGTGATAAATTGATTGGCAAAGCAAAATAGACTATAAAAAGATGTTATTGCTAAGTGTCAAACAATTGTACAGTTTGAGTAAAAAAACAGTTTATTTGTGCAAAGGTTCAGTAAAATCATAGCCATGTGGGCATGAATTTAAACTAATAGAATAGTATATCTTTTGTTTTGTTAAAATAATGTTATGTGTTAAACAGTTTTTATGATTGTTAAAAGATAATTTAACTGTTAAAGGTTTTAAACATGGTGATGAAAATAACACCAGTACATAGGCCAGGTGAAACCAACTTTTGTAAATTTCAGATAATAATGTTAGGGATTTTGTAAAACAAATGTGGAAGGATAAATATATTTATAGTTAATAGTGTACACAACGAATATAGAAACAAAATAATACATCTCAAGTTATTTAAGAAAATTTCAAATAACAAAATTGTAACATCTGTAGTTCTTAAGTAAAAGTAGGCATGTTTAGTGTCTAAATGTCACAAATGTAAAGATCAAAATAATGCTGATAATGGTTTTAAATTCCCATTCAGTACAGAAAAGGAATATTAATTTAAAGGTTTTGAACAAATTTAGATTTTGAAATAATGAAAGTATATGACAATGTATATCCGAATCAACCAACCAGATTCCAAGTTTACCCTTAGCAACCAGAAATTTCGGATAAATAAAATGAGACTTCTTTGACAACGATCTTAGCGGATAGACGCGTTTGTAAAACGTCCTACATAATATAAAATAAACAGTGAAAAAACGACACAAACATATTAATACAGTTAGAGGTACATAACATGAACTTTTTATACCAAGAGAAGAACAACCATTATATGAAATAGAAGACCCAAGAACCAGGAAGAAGGACTGAAGCGGACGTGGGCCCTGTATTCGACAAGAACCATACGAAGAAGAGGATTTGGTGATTTTGACATCTTATTATATTGTGTATCAACACCCACATTTGTATACACGACTTTTAAGTACTAATCAACTAAAACTACAGACACCATATCACACCAACGCTAAGAACACTCACTAATAACACGATTTGAGATTGACACCTTTTCAAACACCACAAGAACCTTTGATTTACATAATAATTATTAAACGCCTAAACTGGACATAACCTATCAGAACTGGTAACCACTATACGACTGCCTGTGTGCACGTTACACTCTAACATTGTAATATCCTTTAACTGTAAAACTTGTATTTTGATTTATAGAATAATATTTTGTTTAAATGTAATCCCCGAACCATATACGCCCTGAGATACTTTATTTTTAATAGAAACATTACGAAAGCATTCTTTTGGTGTAAAAAAAAATACTGAATGTTGGCTACTACTGCCAACTGGTAAAAAGAAGACGTATAATTTGCGCCAAAATTGCGATTATCCTGTTCAAATTTAAGAAACAAATAACCAGTGTTTTTCTGAATAAAGGATTCCTTTAAGGATATATGTTTGATGTTATATTTGCGTCGTTATTATTGCTGTTCCATTTAGGAAATAAATTCACAGATTACAGCGGACACCACGATAGTTGGCAACGTTGAGTGACGTCACGGAAACGAGCGGCATAGTGGGAGCAAGCGGCAAATTACAAAACCATTCGCCGTTCAATATAACACATTAATAATTACAAATTGACGACTCCAGTGCGAGTTAGTCGCTACATTATTTATTTGTTACAAATTGACACTTCCTACGGGCGGTGTATGTAATTCAAGTGCACACAACATAAAATACAAGTAACCTATTCCTAATAACATTATACGTAACGAATATTTTGTACGTTACAAATTGACGAACCCGAAGTGAGGCTATATTTAAATAAGACCGTAACCCCATCGTAAAATTAGTGTTACAAATTGGCTAGCCCAACAGTGGGGCTAAAAGGGTAACAATCTCGTTTTCTTACAAATTGGCGCCCAACGTGGGGCTTTAACTAAGACGTAACGAACTCTATCGTTACAAATTGGCGAACCAACGTGTGAGGCGTTTAATTTAATATAAATTAAATTATAATTTATAGACAAACAAATAAAAATAAACAAAATGAGGAAGCGAGAAGTATCACGCAAAAGAGCGGCCGAAACCGAGAAAGTAGACGAATTAAACATGGAAGACAAACAAGCAACACCGGTTGAGGAAATAGAAATTATAACAAGGAAGGATCCGGAGAAACAACCAGAAGAAACCACACAAACGGAAGGCGAGAAGACGCAAGAAATGTTCAAACGTATGATGGAATTAATGCAGGAATTAAAAAAGGACATTAAGAAAAGGGAAGAAAAAATGGAGGAAATTACCAAAGAAATAATAAATGATAATAAACTGTTTAGGGAAGAATTAAGAAATAATAGGGCCAAAGAAATAAAAAATGATAGCAAACCAGAAACAGAAGAAATACCAAACGACAAAACAGAGGAACCAGGAGTAGTATTACCTGAAAAGAAGACTAACGGAAACAACGAAAATACTAAGGATAATGAAGTGGAACCAAAGAAAGTAAGAAGAACACATCTAAAGAATTTGGAAAAAACACCGGAAGAATGGGAGATGATGAACAATGGGTTAATTAATATACGGAATATCCCAATTACCAACAATGAAGAAATCATGAATGCCAGAGACTATAGGAGGAGATTAAAAGCAATTTCAATAATGACTTACCATAAAACTATAGGTTACAACTTAGAGAAGACCAGAGATAAATGGGAAATACCAGAAATAGAAATACGTGGGAAAATATCAATGATATCATTAGTCATTGATGGACCAGTAACATATTGTTTTGATAAACACCAGCAGTGGAGTGACTACATTATACAAACAGAGAGCTTTATCAACTTAGCTTACCATGAAGCAATACAAGATACTCCATATACCATAATGCATGAAAGACTACCACCCCGAGAAATTAGTGAAATAATCAACTTCCCAAACAACCCAGCTTATCAGTTCGACAACGTGAGATTTCACAGCAAACTGAATGAACAAGTGGAGAAAAGAAGGAAAAAATACAAAATAATCCAGCAGAAAATGAGCCAGTACAAGATTGGAGACAAAGTGTTGTTAAAAAACCGCGAATTGCCAAGTAAGGAATAGCAAAAAAGCTATTATTACTGTATAATGGACCATATGTTGTTATAAAAAACAATAACAATAATACTTATGTCATTAGTGATGTGGAAACAAAAAAGATTAAGGGGACATACAACCAAGTTTCCTTAAAAATGTATTATGAACCTAATAAACAAAGTTGAATATACCACCAAATTCTAAAGAAATAGTAAGATCAACTTACAACTAATTATTTATGAGAATTAATTTGGAATTGAAGAATTTATTATTATAATACAACAAAATTCTAAAGAAATAGTAAGATCAACTTACAACTAATTATTTATGAGAATTAATTTGGAATTGAAGAATTTATTATTATAATACCACAAAATTCTAAAAAAATAGTAAGATCAACTTACAACTAATTATTTATGAGAATTAATATGGAATTGAAGAATTTATTATTATAATACCACAAAATTCTAAAGAAATAGTAAGATCAACTTACAACTAATTATTTATGAGAGTTAATATGAAACTGAAGAATTTATTATTATAAAACCACCAAAATTCCAAAAAGAAATAGTAAGATCAACTTACAACTAATTATTTATGAGAGTTAATTTGAAACTGAAGAATTTATGATTAATATACCACAAAATTCTAGACAAATAGTAAGATCAACTTACAACTAATTATTTATGAGAGTTAATTTGAAACTGAAGAATTTATGATTAATATACCACAAAATTCCAGACAAATAGTAAGATCAACTTACCAACTTTGATAATCCAGAATATAATTTTAAATGAAGCCAAATAAACAAATTTGAATATCTCAGAATTCAAATAAATAGTAAGGACAACTTACAGTACAGTTTGATAATGTTATTATGAATCAAGCGGATAAACAACTGGGAATAAATTTCCAAATTCTAAACAAAATAAGCACCTCTTATTAAATATAATTATGAACTTATTATTGGAATATAAAAGAAAGATGCAACATCCATAAATTAGAAGAAACCATAGTACTATAAAATGAATAAGAAAGGACAAATGTAGACAATCGACGATGAAAATAAGACAAGACTAGAAACGAATTTACTACAAATAACCTATCATGATTGTGAGAGAATTAACAACAACTAAAGATCCAAATACTTGTTATGTTTTAATTGAATGAAGATAGTGAATGAAAAAATGAAGATTAATCAGTACTGATAAAGAAGGAAAGAAGATAGTACCAATTGAAAATAAAAAATGTTATTAATATCGCCACAAGAAAATAAACATCTGAAAGAATCAATGGAAAGAAATATTTAGATCTGAGAAGTTAAGCTGAGTGAACAATCTCAAGAATATATTATATTATTTTTATTTGATTTAGTCGTGAATAGACTAGTGATTATTAAATGTGATTGACTGATGAGATAGCTCCAGCAATCGATATTATTGATGTATTATGTATTATAAGGACAGCGGGGTATTAGGTCAAGAGAGCCCCCCGACTGATTCCAGAATATATGGTGATTAATTTGTTAGGGAAGTAACATGTTCCAGGGATAGAACACTTATAATTAAAGACAAGTATACCAGATCATAATAAAAATAACAAATGATAATGTGAAGGAGAAGGTAATTGATAATTTCAACAAAAACAATATTTTATTAAAATGATCAAATTTGGTGGCAGGGTAGTATGTAACATTACATTTGGAACAACTTAATATCGTACCTGATTTAATGAAGACTTTGGTTAAGAAGCTAACAAGGAGAACATTATCTTCCAAGATGATAGTGAAGAGGAACGACTAACCATTTTAGACTAACTAGTAAGACAACTGACCGTACCAAAATTAATGATTTAGGCAAAGTGATGCAAAATACCTTTTACCCCAATTATGACATGAACTTTCAATAATGACCAAATAAAGAATTATAAAGACAGATGGCTTATGAACCAGTACTATAAAGAAACAAATGGTTTCATTCAAAGTATCATAATATCAAGATAATCAAAATACAAATTGAGGGATAATAGGCCCAAACATGTAATATTATGTAAAATAAATATTAGTAAATGATTAATTTAATTGATGTAATGAAATTATAACACACCTTATTATAGATACATGAACCATACAACTAATTGTAACAAATAGTGTTCATAAGATTGTCCAGAAAACAACAAATAATAACTTGTTCACAATAACATTTTTATAACAAGAGTGAAGTCCTTTTAATGACAATAAAATGTAAAACCCTATAAAACCCAATAAGTATGTTAATAAATACAACCTATTCAGTGTTAAGTGAATAGGGTAAACGACAAACATAGTGACAAGTAATGTGAAGTATAACATAGACAGTGTCAGAGTAATTAATGAATTAACTGACAAAAGACTAATTAATTAGTGCAGAATTTATTTTATAAAAAAAAATGTGCATGTTATTATGTTTTAGCACATTGTTTTATTATCATGGTATTTGTGTTGTTTTCTGTATGTAGCAGGTGAAACAGTTGTGTTAAAAGAATATCAATTAAATGATATTAATTTCATTTTTTATGTTAACAAATATACCCATAGAACTGGTGTTAAACAGTGATAAATTGATTGGCAAAGCAAAATAGACTATAAAAAGATGTTATTGCTAAGTGTCAAACAATTGTACAGTTTGAGTAAAAAAACAGTTTATTTGTGCAAAGGTTCAGTAAAATCATAGCCATGTGGGCATGAATTTAAACTAATAGAATAGTATATCTTTTGTTTTGTTAAAATAATGTTATGTGTTAAACAGTTTTTATGATTGTTAAAAGATAATTTAACTGTTAAAGGTTTTAAACATGGTGATGAAAATAACACCAGTACATAGGCCAGGTGAAACCAACTTTTGTAAATTTCAGATAATAATGTTAGGGATTTTGTAAAACAAATGTGGAAGGATAAATATATTTATAGTTAATAGTGTACACAACGAATATAGAAACAAAATAATACATCTCAAGTTATTTAAGAAAATTTCAAATAACAAAATTGTAACATCTGTAGTTCTTAAGTAAAAGTAGGCATGTTTAGTGTCTAAATGTCACAAATGTAAAGATCAAAATAATGCTGATAATGGTTTTAAATTCCCATTCAGTACAGAAAAGGAATATTAATTTAAAGGTTTTGAACAAATTTAGATTTTGAAATAATGAAAGTATATGACAATGTATATCCGAATCAACCAACCAGATTCCAAGTTTACCCTTAGCAACCAGAAATTTCGGATAAATAAAATGAGACTTCTTTGACAACGATCTTAGCGGATAGACGCGTTTGTAAAACGTCCTACATAATATAAAATAAACAGTGAAAAAACGACACAAACATATTAATACAGTTAGAGGTACATAACATGAACTTTTTATACCAAGAGAAGAACAACCATTATATGAAATAGAAGACCCAAGAACCAGGAAGAAGGACTGAAGCGGACGTGGGCCCTGTATTCGACAAGAACCATACGAAGAAGAGGATTTGGTGATCTTATTATATTGTGCATCAATACCCACATTTGTATACACGACTTTTAAGTACTAATCAACTAAAACTACAGACACCATATCACACCAACACTAAGAACACTCACTAATAACACGATTTGAGATTGACACCTTTTCAAACACTACAAGAACCTTTGATTTACATAATAATTATTAAACGCCTAAACTGGACATAACCTATCAGAACTGGTAACCACTATACGACTGCCTGTGTGCACGTTACACTCTAACATTGTAATATCCTTTAACTGTAAAACTTGTATTTTGATTTATAGAATAATATTTTGTTTAAATGTAATCCCCGAACCATATACGCCCTGAGATACTTTATTTTTAATAGAAACATTACGAAAGCATTCTTTTGGTGTAAAAAAAAATACTGAATGTTGGCTACTACTGCCAACTGGTAAAAAGAAGACGTATAATTTGCGCCAAAATTGCGATTATCCTGTTCAAATTTAAGAAACAAATAACCAGTGTTTTTCTGAATAAAGGATTCCTATAAGGATATATGTTTGATGTTATATTTGCGTCGTTATTATTGCTGTTCCATTTAGGAAATAAATTCACAGATTACAGCGGACACCACGATAGTTGGCAACGTTGAGTGACGTCACGGAAACGAGCGGCATAGTGGGAGCAAGCGGCAAATTACAAAACCATTCGCCGTTCAACATAACACATTAATAATTACAAATTGACGACTCCAGTGCGAGTTAGTCGCTACATTATTTATTTGTTACAAATTGACACTTCCTACGGGCGGTGTATGTAATTCAAGTGCACACAACATAAAATACAAGTAACCTATTCCTAATAACATTATACGTAACGAATATTTTGTACGTTACAAATTGACGAACCCGAAGTGAGGCTATATTTAAATAAGACCGTAACCCCATTGTAAAATTAGTGTTACAA
This sequence comes from Magicicada septendecula, assembly GCA_034769895.1. Classification (NCBI taxonomy): domain Eukaryota; kingdom Metazoa; phylum Arthropoda; class Insecta; order Hemiptera; family Cicadidae; genus Magicicada; species Magicicada septendecula. The sequence goes on from CM068375.1 coordinate 129,219,524, forward strand.
ATTGGCTAGCCCAACAGTGGGGCTAAAAGGGTAACAATCTCGTTTTCTTACAAATTGGCGCCCAACGTGGGGCTTTAACTAAGACGTAACGAACTCCATCGTTACAAATTGGCGAACCAACGTGTGAGGCGTTTAATTTAATATAAATTAAATTATAATTTATAGACAAACAAATAAAAATAAACAAAATGAGGAAGCGAGAAGTATCACGCAAAAGAGCGGCCGAAACCGAGAAAGTAGACGAATTAAACATGGAAGACAAACAAGCAACACCGGTTGAGGAAATAGAAATTATAACAAGGAAGGATCCGGAGAAACAACCAGAAGAAACCACACAAACGGAAGGCGAGAAGACGCAAGAAATGTTCAAACGTATGATGGAATTAACGCAGGAATTAAAAAAGGACATTAAGAAAAGGGAAGAAAAAATGGAGGAAATTACCAAAGAAATAATAAATGATAATAAACTGTTTAGGGAAGAATTAAGAAATAATAGGGCCAAAGAAATAAAAAATGATAGCAAACCAGAAACAGAAGAAATACCAAACGACAAAACAGAGGAACCAGGAGTAGTATTACCTGAAAAGAAGACTAACGGAAACAACGAAAATACTAAGGATAATGAAGTGGAACCAAAGAAAGTAAGAAGAACACATCTAAAGAATTTGGAAAAAACACCGGAAGAATGGGAGATGATGAACAATGGGTTAATTAATATACGGAATATCCCAATTACCAACAATGAAGAAATCATGAATGCCAGAGACTATAGGAGGAGATTAAAAGCAATTTCAATAATGACTTACCATAAAACTATAGGTTACAACTTAGAGAAGACCAGAGATAAATGGGAAATACCAGAAATAGAAATACGTGGGAAAATATCAATGATATCATTAGTCATTGATGGACCAGTAACATATTGTTTTGATAAACACCAGCAGTGGAGTGACTACATTATACAAACAGAGTGCTTTATCAACTTAGCTTACCATGAAGCAATACAAGATACTCCATATACCATAATGCATGAAAGACTACCACCCCGAGAAATTAGTGAAATAATCAACTTCCCAAACAACCCAGCTTATCAGTTCGACATCGTGACATTTCACAGCAAACTGAATGAACAAGTGGAGAAAAGAAGGAAAAAATAAAAAATAATCCAGCAGAAAATGATCCAGTACAAGATTGGAGACAAAGTGTTGTTAAAAAACCGCGAATTGCCAAGTTCTAAGGAAGGAATAGCAAAAAAGCTATTATTACTGTATAATGGACCATATGTTGTTATAAAAAACAATAACAATAATACTTATGTCATTAGTGATGTGGAAACAAAAAAGATTAAGGGGACATACAACCAAGTTTCCTTAAAAATGTATTATGAACCTAATAAACAAAGTTGAATATACCACCAAATTCTAAAGAAATAGTAAGATCAACTTACAACTAATTATTTATGAGAATTAATTTGGAATTGAAGAATTTATTATTATAATACAACAAAATTCTAAAGAAATAGTAAGATCAACTTACAACTAATTATTTATGAGAATTAATTTGGAATTGAAGAATTTATTATTATAATACCACAAAATTCTAAAAAAATAGCAAGATCAACTTACAACTAATTATTTATGAGAATTAATATGGAATTGAAGAATTTATTATTATAAAACCACCAAAATTCCAAAAAGAAATAGTAAGATCAACTTACAACTAATTATTTATGAGAGTTAATTTGAAACTGAAGAATTTACGATTAATATACCACAAAATTCTAGACAAATAGTAAGATCAACTTACAACTAATTATTTATGAGAGTTAATTTGAAACTGAAGAATTTATGATTAATATACCACAAAATTCTAGACAAATAGTAAGATCAACTTACAACTAATTATTTATGAAAGTTAATTTGAAACTGAAGAATTTATGATTAATATACCACAAAATTCCAGACAAATATTAAGATCAACTTACCAACTTTGATAATCCAGAATATAATTTTAAATGAAGCCAAATAAACAAATTTGAATATCTCAGAATTCAAATAAATAGTAAGGACAACTTACAGTACAGTTTGATAATGTTATTATGAATCAAGCGGATAAACAACTGGGAATAAATTTCCAAATTCTAAACAAAATAAGCACCTCTTATTAAATATAATTATGAACTTATTATTGGAATATAAAAGAAAGATGCAACATCCATAAATTAGAAGAAACCATAGTACTATAAAATGAATAAGAAAGGACAAATGTAGACAATCGACGATGAAAATAAGACAAGACTAGAAACGAATTTACTACAAATAACCTATCATGATTGTGAGAGAATTAACAACAACTAAAGATGCAAATACTTGTTATGTTTTAATTGAATGAAGATAGTGAATGAAAAAATGAAGATTAATCAGTACTGATAAAGAAGGAAAGAAGATAGTACCAATTGAAAATAAAAAATGTTATTAATATCGCCACAAGAAAATAAACATCTGAAAGAATCAATGGAAAGAAATATTTAGATCTGAGAAGTTAAGCTGAGTGAACAATCTCAAGAATTTATTATATTATTTTTATTTGATTTAGTCGTGAATAGACTAGTGATTATTAAATGTGATTGACTGATGAGATAGCTCCAGCAATCAATATTATTGATGTATTATGTATTATAAGGACAGCGGGGTATTAGGTCAAGAGAGCCCCCCGACTGATTCCAGAATATATGGTGATTAATTTGTTAGGGAAGTAACATGTTCCAGGGATAGAACACTTATAATTAAAGACAAGTATACCAGATCATAATAAGAATAACAAATGATAATGTGAAGGAGAAGGTAATTGATAATTTCAACAAAAACAATATTTTATTAAAATGATCAAATTTGGTGGCAGGGTAGTATGTAACATTACATTTGGAACAACTTAATATCGTACCTGATTTAATGAAGACTTTGGTTAAGAAGCTAACAAGGAGAACATTATCTTCCAAGATGATAGTGAAGAGGAACGACTAACCATTTTAGACTGACTAGTAAGACAACTGACCGTACCAAAATTAATGATTTAGGCAAAGTGATGCAAAATACCTTTTACCCCAATTATGACATGAACTTTCAATAATGACCAAATAAAGAATTATAAAGACAGACGGCTTATGAACCAGTACTATAAAGAAACAAATGGTTTCATTCAAAGTATCATAATATCAAGATAATCAAAATACAAATTGAGGGATAATAGGCCCAAACATGTAATATTATGTAAAAGAAATATTAGTAAATGATTAATTTAATTGATGTAATGAAATTATAACAAACCTTATTATAGATACATGAACCATACAACTAATTGTAACAAATAGTGTTCATAAGATTGTCCAGAAAACAACAAATAATAACTTGTTCACAATAACATTTTTATAACAAGAGTGAAGTCCTTTTAATGACAATAAAATGTAAAACCCTATAAAACCCAATAAGTATGTTAATAAATACAACCTATTAAGTGTTAAGTGAATAGGGTAAACGACAAACATAGTGACAAGTAATGTGAAGTATAACATAGACAGTGTCAGAGTAATTAATGAATTAACTGACAAAAGACTAATTAATTAGTGCAGAATTTATTTTATAAAAAAAAATGTGCATGTTATTATGTTTTAGCACATTGTTTTATTATCATGGTATTTGTGTTGTTTTCTGTATGTAGCAGGTGAAACAGTTGTGTTAAAAGAATATCAATTAAATGATATTAATTTCATTTTTTATGTTAACAAATATAACCATAGAACTGGTGTTAAACAGTGATAAATTGATTGGCAAAGCAAAATAGACTATAAAAAGATGTTATTGCTAAGTGTCAAACAATTGTACAGTTTGAGTAAAAAAACAGTTTATTTGTGCAAAGGTTCAGTAAAATCATAGCCATGTGGGCATGAATTTAAACTAATAGAATAGTATATCTTTTGTTTTGTTAAAATAATGTTATGTGTTAAACAGTTTTTATGATTGTTAAAAGATAATTTAACTGTTAAAGGTTTTAAACATGGTGATGAAAATAACACCAGTACATAGGCCAGGTGAAACCAACTTTTGTAAATTTCAGATAATAATGTTAGGGATTTTGTAAAACAAATGTGGAAGGATAAATATATTTATAGTTAATAGTGTACACAACGAATATAGAAACAAAATAATACATCTCAAGTTATTTAAGAAAATTTCAAATAACAAAATTGTAACATCTGTAGTTCTTAAGTAAAAGTAGGCATGTTTAGTGTCTAAATGTCACAAATGTAAAGATCAAAATAATGCTGATAATGGTTTTAAATTCCCATTCAGTACAGAAAAGGAATATTAATTTAAAGGTTTTGAACAAATTTAGATTTTGAAATAATGAAAGTATATGACAATGTATATCCGAATCAACCAACCAGATTCCAAGTTTACCCTTAGCAACCAGAAATTTCGGATAAATAAAATGAGACTTCTTTGACAACGATCTTAGCGGATAGACGCGTTTGTAAAACGTCCTACATAATATAAAATAAACAGTGAAAAAACGACACAAACATATTAATACAGTTAGAGGTACATAACATGAACTTTTTATACCAAGAGAAGAACAACCATTATATGAAATAGAAGACCCAAGAACCAGGAAGAAGGACTGAAGCGGACGTGGGCCCTGTATTCGACAAGAACCATACGAAGAAGAGGATTTGGTGATTTTGACATCTTATTATATTGTGTATCAACACCCACATTTGTATACACGACTTTTAAGTACTAATCAACTAAAACTACAGACACCATATCACACCAACACTAAGAACACTCACTAATAACACGATTTGAGATTGACACCTTTTCAAACACCACAAGAACCTTTGATTTACATAATAATTATTAAACGCCTAAACTGGACATAACCTATCAGAACTGGTAACCACTATACGACTGCCTGTGTGCACGTTACACTCTAACATTGTAATATCCTTTAACTGTAAAACTTGTATTTTGATTTATAGAATAATATTTTGTTTAAATGTAATCCCCGAACCATATACGCCCTGAGATACTTTATTTTTAATAGAAACATTACGAAAGCATTCTTTTGGTGTAAAAAAAAATACTGAATGTTGGCTACTACTGCCAACTGGTAAAAAGAAGACGTATAATTTGCGCCAAAATTGCGATTATCCTGTTCAAATTTAAGAAACAAATAACCAGTGTTTTTCTGAATAAAGGATTCCTATAAGGATATATGTTTGATGTTATATTTGCGTCGTTATTATTGCTGTTCCATTTAGGAAATAAATTCACAGATTACAGCGGACACCACGATAGTTGGCAACATTGAGTGACGTCACGGAAACGAGCGGCATAGTGGGAGCAAGCGGCAAATTACAAAACCATTCGCCGTTCAACATAACACATTAATAATTACAAATTGACGACTCCAGTGCGAGTTAGTCGCTACATTATTTATTTGTTACAAATTGACACTTCCTACGGGCGGTGTATATAATTCAAGTGCACACAACATAAAATACAAGTAACCTATTCCTAATAACATTATACGTAACGAATATTTTGTACGTTACAAATTGACGAACCCGAAGTGAGGCTATATTTAAATAAGACCGTAACCCCATCGTAAAATTAGTGTTACAAATTGGCTAGCCCAACAGTGGGGCTAAAAGGGTAACAATCTCGTTTTCTTACAAATTGGCGCCCAACGTGGGGCTTTAACTAAGACGTAACGAACTCTATCGTTACAAATTGGCGAACCAACGTGTGAGGCGTTTAATTTAATATAAATTAAATTATAATTTATAGACAAACAAATAAAAATAAACAAAATGAGGAAGCGAGAAGTATCACGCAAAAGAGCGGCCAAAACCGAGAAAGTAGACGAATTAAACATGGAAGACAAACAAGCAACACCGGTTGAGGAAATAGAAATTATAACAAGGAAGGATCCGGAGAAACAACCAGAAGAAACCACACAAACGGAAGGCGAGAAGACGCAAGAAATGTTCAAACGTATGATGGAATTAATGCAGGAATTAAAAAAGGACATTAAGAAAAGGGAAGAAAAAATGGAGGAAATTACCAAAGAAATAATAAATGATAATAAACTGTTTAGGGAAGAATTAAGAAATAATAGGGCCAAAGAAATAAAAAATGATAGCAAACCAGAAACAGAAGAAATACCAAACGACAAAACAGAGGAACCAGGAGTAGTATTACCTGAAAAGAAGACTAACGGAAACAACGAAAATACTAAGGATAATGAAGTGGAACCAAAGAAAGTAAGAAGAACACATCTAAAGAATTTGGAAAAAACACCGGAAGAATGGGAGATGATGAACAATGGGTTAATTAATATACGGAATATCCCAATTACCAACAATGAAGTAATCATGAATGCCAGAGACTATAGGAGGAGATTAAAAGCAATTTCAATAATGACTTACCATAAAACTATAGGTTACAACTTAGAGAAGACCAGAGATAAATGGGAAATACCAGAAATAGAAATACGTGGGAAAATATCAATGATATCATTAGTCATTGATGGACCAGTAACATATTGTTTTGATAAACACCAGCAGTGGAGTGACTACATTATACAAACAGAGTGCTTTATCAACTTAGCTTACCATGAAGCAATACAAGATACTCCATATACCATAATGCATGAAAGACTACCACCCCGAGAAATTAGTGAAATAATCAACTTCCCAAACAACCCAGCTTATCAGTTCGACAACGTGAGATTTCACAGCAAACTGAATGAACAAGTGGAGAAAAGAAGGAAAAAATACAAAATAATCCAGCAGAAAATGATCCAGTACAAGATTGGAGACAAAGTGTTGTTAAAAAACCGCGAATTGCCAAGTTCTAAGGAAGGAATAGCAAAAAAGCTATTATTACTGTATAATGGACCATATGTTGTTATAAAAAACAATAACAATAATACTTATGTCATTAGTGATGTGGAAACAAAAAAGATTAAGGGGACATACAACCAAGTTTCCTTAAAAATGTATTATGAACCTAATAAACAAAGTTGAATATACCACCAAATTCTAAAGAAATAGTAAGATCAACTTACAACTAATTATTTATGAGAATTAATTTGGAATTGAAGAATTCATTATTATACTACAACAAAATTCTATTGAGTTTATTATATTGATTTCACATTTTGATCACTGTAATAATCGTGCATTGTTTAATTAGACATTGTTCACATTTGTTGGTGTGTTGCGGGCCCGCACTTACTGCCGAAACTTTTTATAGAGACCACTCGCGAGTGGTGATGGCGTTATACTGGGCTGAGAAATAGGCGCTATTTTGTGAAGCGACTGTTGTGGTGTGATCAAGTCCTATTGTTTTTTAGTTTGTATCCTTCCGCCAGCTGCATGTCACCGTTATGTAACGGAATTACTCATCAAGGATAGGCTCTGACGTAACGCTCGCCTGATGTTTCATTGCATAATTTGTTTACCGTTACATAATGTGTTTACTGGTTTTGTGTTCGTCATTGTCTGACCTTGACACAGCTTGTCGGCTATCAAATACGTTCATACTGGTTTTACAAAACATTGTTAAACAATTCTGCACAGTCAATGTTGCCACGGTTGTTTTCATTTCAAACAAATTTACCTCTCGGTTACAAAATTTATAATTTCTGTCCCTATCACACAACAAATTATTTATTATTATTAAATACAAATCCTGTTATTACCCCAGGTATGCCCAAAAATGCCCCGCTACAATACCCCCTCAATGAGATATTTTATGCCGAAGCATAAAAAATCTCATTGACACATTCATACTTGCTGGAGGGATCAGCCAGGATATGTCGCCACAACCCCCTTTACGGTTTACAAAAATATAATCAACTCACCCTTGGTCTGGTGACTGTGACCGCATCTGCATGACAATACTGGACTTCTCTCTCGAGATCCCAACACCGTAGAGTCAGACAGATATTCAACGCCCCTGCTCTGACGCGCAGGCCAGTTCAGGTCCGCCGCCACAGCACCACCAAACACTGAAACAACAAATCAAAATATTAAATAGTGGCCTTATACAACACCATATCCCCAACTGATCTGTTCCCCCCTAGCGGTGCTGGTTTGCGCTAAGAAGCACTGGTTTTGTTTTTACTCACTTATTACTAACATGTATATATCAGAATACCTAACATAACTTAACATAAGAAAACACAGTACATAAATAATTCATTTTAAAATAAACAACTTACAATTAAAATGTTACACACTTTACATCATTAAATTAGCATATAAAATCAAAAAATTACTTTCAAACTTGATTTACTCTTATTAATGCGTTTCTCAAAATTACAAAATTTTTTATTTTATTTATTTTTTTTTTTTTTTCAATTCTGGCCATCATTATTCCATTTCATTACTTTGGGTGATTCTACGTTATTCATTATTTCATTATAATTTACTTCATCCATTTGGCATTTACTCATAATCTTACCCCTTTTATTACTCTAATGCTCCCTTACAAAATCTCTAACTAGTATGACACCCCACTATCAAAATTTTACTAACCCTTCTCTACCTCTAACTACTTACTATTTTAACTCCAATCGCCACCTTCTACTCTTATAAAAAAAATACTCTCTAACCCTTTGTACATAGGATACGTGTTTCCTTCCCAAAACTCATTCCCTTATGTTGGTCCCTGGACTCACCCTAGGTAACCCTTTCCGGCGCCAATCGGTCCCTATCCCGTCCCAACCCTTATGTTGCGGACTCCCCAAATACACTACCACTACTACAAAATTACCATCCCCAAAAAATCTCACTCTCATAACTTCACTACAACTACAACAAATTAACATCAACAAAATAAACAATATATCGCTCAAAACTCTACATAAAATCTCCATAACTACTGTGTCTCCACTTATACTTCTCAAAATTCTATAACATATACTAACTCAAAACAACATTGCATTATTTTCATTTCCACTATTACTTTAACTTTTACTTCGATTTGGACAAATCTATGTCCCACAAAATTCAACTTGAATTGACTCAAACATTTTATTCAAACAATTACTATCACCCACTTCTATCTTTTACAACCTATTGAAAATTTTACTTATTACAACTATTTTTCATTTTATTTTAAAATCTGTAAACACATTGAAAACATATTATTATATTTTTATAATACTTATTCCTAACATACTAAATGCAAACAACACAATAAGACACAATAACACAATATAAGAAGTATTTAGTGCATCCAATTTTTAAATTCAAACAAAATTATTGAGTAGCAAATCATCATTATTAATTAAAATATATCAAATTTTTAATACGTTATCCCCTTGGATAACCTCCCAGCCACACACACTATTTCAATTATGTAAGACTGTGGCGCCTTTTCGCTTCCACAGAGACTGTATATTTTGGAGCAGGTTTTTTACCTCTCCGTGTCTCTGCTTCCGCTGTTAAGTTAAAATTGTTGAACATCAACATGTTCTCGTTAATAATTATACACCCTTAAACGGATCTACCACCTGGCTCTGCTGTTCCTTCTCGAACAGAGTGGCAGCCGCTGTTCCATAGTTTGGTGATTCCCCTTTTATTACCCCCCATCAATTTCAAAATGCACCTTTACAACGATAACAGCTATGGCCAGTTATGGTCAGCGCGTAATCGTAATGTGCCCCAACCATAGCTGTTAAAGCTAAACCAATTCCACGGTCAGGGTTCGGTGAGGCCGTGACCGCCCGAAAAGTTGGGGAATCACAAGTAAAATTAAATTTACGAATTTATATTTAAATGACAATATTAATTTAGATGGGGTTTTAACCCACCTTGTATGGAAGCTTAACCATTATTAACATAAAATAATTAATACAACATCTACAACCTTCCCCCATAGCAGTTCCACACTACACTGTTATGTCACTTCATTGAGCACCAAACTACCCCCCAAAATTATCCCCACATCTTGTATTGGTAACAAGTTCTTATATTACTACACATTTCTTCAAAACGTTCCTATACCCACTAACACTAAAATCTAACAATTATATTTGGTCACCTAATGCTAAAAAATTTATAAGAGAAAAAACATTTTTTATCTTAAATTTAGAATTACACACATCCAAAATTATTTTGGGTTTTTTTTTTTTTTTTTTTTTTTTTTTATAGAGGAGGCTGACTCTATTGTCATAATATAATTTGCTGACGCAACACATCGCCTGAAATGCCGGGTCTTGCTGCAAAACGCATCGGAACTCGGTAGATATACTACGTGAATTCACGTCCCCTCTCTAAAACACACTACCCCCTCTCCTACCATTTCTTCTACCCCGCTTTCTATCTTGCTCCAAAACGTCTTGCCCCAAAACTCGTCGTTTCGGGCCAAACAGAAAATATTGTCAAAGGCTCCATTTTAAATTTGCCCTTGACACTAAAAAAATTTAAATAGAATGCACTGCCTTTTACTTAAATGCAGCCTCCATTATATACAAACACTCTAAGGCATTGCAGGCACGTGACAGGCACACCAAAACCGCTGCACCGGGAGTGTATAAGAAAATAATTTATGTCACGTACCTGTGGGGTCCCCCTCCCCGTTCAAATGTGCAGTTAGATTTTTCTACTTTATACCAATTTTGGTGGAGCCGGACCATCGTTGTTTTCACCGCCCGAAGGAAGATCCGCCAACCATGGCCCGCCTCCGAGTTCCGAATTCCACGGCCAGGACTGGTAAGATCGTGACCGCCCGAAAATGGGGGAGGATCCCTTCTGAAAACATACAATAATATTTGAAAAACTTATTTATAAACATAACAATTAAAGTGACCTATATAATTTTAAATTCGTCGCATTTTGAGTACCTACTATTTCCTGCGTCGCTGGGTTCCTCAGCACATACGCATTCTGCATTTTTATGTCTATGACTTCATAAGGTCCTTCGTATAACAAGAAAAACTTTTTTATTTCCCTATCTTGAGCACTGGACAAATCATGTCTTTTTACTAACACTAACTGACCTACCTCATATTTGGTCCATTTACCCTTAGCATCATGTTTCTGTTTTCGTCGCTCTCCTCTAGTAAGTAAATTTTCGTTCGCCAATCTAATCTTCATATTCCTGTCCAAAATTTGACCTTCAGGTGGGTATGTGAAAAGTTGTTCTAATATCCTGGGCGGCCTTGTTCCCCTGATCAACTCGTGCGGCGTAAATCCCGTGGAATCATGGGTGGTACAATTCAGCCACTCCTCTACTTTTCTCACGTAGGATGGCCATTCTGTGTGTTTGGCGTGACAGTACGCCCGAAATATCCTGCCAATCTCTCTCATCACCCGTTCTGCTTGGTTCGACTGAGGATGGTACACTGCCGTATGCTTGGGTATGATGCCTTCCCATCCAAGCGTCTGCCGCCACTTGCCGCTTATAAACTGTGGACCATGGTCAGATAATATAATTTTCGGCTTTCCCACATTGAGCATATAATCTTTTACTATTCTCTCACTAAGTACCTTACTAGTTGCTCTCTTAATACTATATAACTTTACAAATTTTGAAAAAGTGTCTAAAACTACAAATACATATACCACACCCCCTCTACCTCTGGGTAACGGTCCATATAAATCAACCGCAACTAGATCAAAAGGCTTATCTACTTTTATATAATTCATCTCTCCTTCCACTCTATAATTCACCACTTTCGATTTTTGACATAAATCACACACTCTCAACACTTTTCTCACTCTCCTCTCCATATTCTTAAATATACATGACTCTTTCAAAACATTTGCACACTTTCTCGCACCAAAATGACCATACCTTATATGACAATCCCAAATAATTTTATCTATTAACCCATCAGGTATAACTAACCTCCAATCACGCTCCCCACCATCTACTTTTTTAAACAAAATGCCTTGATATATTTGAAATCGCTCATTATATTCAGATCCCTCTGCATCTGTTTCTAAACTAACAATTATTTTACCCAGTTTGCTATCAGATCTTTGAAAGTTTTTAATGTCTCTTAATTCCTCACCAAAAATCCTATCTTCTCTAGTTAACCTAAAAATTTCTATTTCTTTAAGGTCCCTACCAGTCTTATTATCTATAACATCTATTCTAGAAAGTGTATCTGGTACCTTATTATCTGACCCCTTTATGTACTCCCATGAAAAGTTATATTCCTGTAAGGCTAATACCCACCTGGTTAATCGGCTGTGTGTTAGCTTACATGAATTCAGAAATGACAGTGCCTTGTGGTCCGTCCGGATGATCGTAGTATTCCCTAGTATGTACGTGCGGAATTTACCCACGGCGAACACAATGCTCAGAAGTTCCTTTTCTGTTGTCGTGTAATTCTTCTCTGCCGATAACAGCGATCTACTGGCGAAGGCGATCGTTAGGTGTTCCTTGTCGCAGCTCTCTTGGTATAACTCAGCACCTAGCGCTACATTGCTGGCGTCGGTCTGCAAATAAAAGATCTTATTAAAATCGGGATGATTCATCATTATCATGTGACTGAACTTTCTCTTAATTTCATTAAACGTAGCTCGTTCCGCATCGCCCCATCTCCACTGTTTATTCTTCTGCAGGACAGAACTCAGTTTGGATGTTGTGTGTGCGTAGTTCTCCTGAAATTTCCTGTAAAAATTGCATAAGCCTAAAAAACTCTGTAGTTGCTTAATGTTTTTAGGTTCAGGGAATCGCATTATTGCTTCGACTTTGTCAGGGTTGGCTAATATCCCCTCTTGTGTAATAATAAATCCTAAAAAGTGTATCTCTGTCTGCAGAAACTTAGACTTGTCCCAATTCACTGTTAAACCCCCTACTTGTAGCTTATCTAATACATATTCTATGTGTTCTAAATGTTCAGTGAATGTTCTAGAGGCTATCAAAATATCATCGACATACACAGTTAAAAAGTCTAAGTCCTTAGGTTGTAAAATATTATCTAAACATTTGATAAAACTAGCAACACTGGTGTTTAATCCAAAAGGTAAACGTTTAAACTGGTAATTCTTACCGTTAAAAAGAAAAGCTGTATATTTCCTACTCTCTGTTGCTAATGGTACCTGCCAGTATCCAGCGGTTAGGTCTAAAGACGTCATGTATTTGACTCCGCTAAACTTTTGTAAAATCTCATTTATGGGTTCCGGAGATTCTCTGTCCGGTATAATAATTTGATTTATTTTTCTAGCATCTAAACATAACCTTACCTTGCCATCCTTCTTTATCACTACCACCAAAGGGTTTGAATAAGGTGATACTGAGCGTTCAATTATGCCTCCTTGCATCATCCGGTCTAATTCCTCCTGTACGGCCCTCCTCTTCGAAAACGGCACCGGGTAGCTTCTCTGCATGTATGGTGCGTGGTCCCGAACTTTCAACTCACAGATGTAGTCCTTCGCTTTCCCTGGTGATTCATCAAACACCCCTCTGTACTGCTCCACAACTGCCCACAGCTCCTCTCGCTGAGTACTTCCTACAACTGTATTTTCATTGAAAAATTTATCGGCTCTATTTGCCCACACACTCTCATTACGCTCATGCATCTCTCTCTCCTCATTTTCTACACCATCGCTCTCTAGACATATATTTATTTTAGTTTCTATTTCCCTATCACTTATCTGTTTATGTAACATTTTTATTCCAGTGACTTTAGCTTCATTTACTACTTTCTTAAACTCTATTCTGACTGGTTTATTCCCCTTCTCAAATTGTACTATTTGTTTATTAAAATCTATTACTGCTCCGTTTCTTTCCAAAAAATCATTTCCCAATATTACATCTAGACTTAATCCTTTAACTACTAGGAAAGTGTTTTCAAATTCTACTTCATTTATTAAAATATTTAATTGTACTTGTCTGGTTATTCTTTTACTTCTCACCCCAGTTACCCCCACTACTGTAACCCCTGCAACTGGTAATGACGGTATATTCTTGTTTAACTCTTTTAATTCACCCATGACATTTTCAGAAATCACTGATATCTCGCTACCGGTATCAATTAAAGTTTTATAATTCTTACCTTCAATGTTAATCGTCACCTCAGTCAATCCTGTTCTGCGTTCCACCACCTTGTTCTCCTCTTCTTCTAACAACTCTTTTGCCATATCTACCTTGATGACGTTGTTTGTGTATTCGTTAATTACTTGGACCCGGTCCTCCGTTGACAATGGCTGGGTCCGCTTCCCCATTGTCTTCCTCAGTTTTCCGTGGATGGACCTGCTACAGCTTGATGATTTCCTCCTCTACCTCTATTGTGATTTCCTCCTCCCCGAGGCGCTCCTCTATAAAATTCTCCTCCTCTCGACTGTTGATTTGGTGGTGGGTTTGTCCTCTCGTTTCTGGCGCACTCCCTGGTTCGATGACATCTAAAACAATTCGTTCTATTAGCATAGTTATCAATTTCACAGGCTCTACACCTCCAACTCTCGCCCCTATTATCGAAACTTCCTCCCCGCGCTCCTCTATGAAAATTCTGTGTACCCCTGTTATGATGGAAAAAATTATTATTATTATTATTATTATGGTGTGGTACTACTGGTGTGTTTGGACGTCGTCCCATGTCGCGTTCCCCTATATTTTGTAATACATCTAACATGTTTTCTAACTCACTTATATTGGTAATCTCTCTAGTCATTAAAGTTATTTGCACCTCTCTGGGCAGGTGTTTGCTAATATGTCGTACAAATGATCGGAATGGCAACGGCGGTTCTAAATACTTTGCTTCGTTATAAATGGTCATCACATATATGGTTAGGTGGTTATTAATCCTACCAAAATTCCCATTACCCATTATTTTACTTCTTAGTATTTCTTGGTCTTCTTCTGACCAATATTTGTTGCGGAAAGCTATCTCAAAATCTTCATAACTTTCCCATTCGGTATGGTGTACTTCCGACCATATCTCGGCACTACCTTTGAAACATTTGATAATCTTCAACAACTTAACCTCCCAGCTACTATTATTAAACCGATTAAATTCCCTAACCCTATTTAAAAATTGCATTGGGTGTACTCTACGATTGTCACAATTGAAAGTTTCTAATTCTATTTCATTATGTGTATCTCGTGTCATAAATACTCGTTCAATAACATTGTTTACATTTTGATTTTTCACTAAACTTAATTCATCTCGCATATTACTAATATTTTGTTCAAGTGAATACAATTTTTTATCATTACTATATTCAGACTGTACATTATTTTTTGCTATTATTTCAATAGATTCATTTACTGCTTGTATCTCCGTCTTATAATTACTTTCAATTTCATATATTTTTGAGTCTATCTTATTTTGGTGTTCATCAATATTCTGACTAAATTTTTCAACTGTCATTACTACACTACTCAACTTACATTCAGTTTCAATATTACATTTAATAATTTTAGATTCTATGTCATTGTTATACTCATTCATTGAATTTATTAATATCTCATTATTCTCATTGATTTGCTTCTCAACTCTAACTATCTGACTATCTATTTCACTAAATTTAACATCTGTCTTTTGTATTGAATCATCTAACTTGGTTTCTACTTGACTGATTTTATTAGTAAATTCTACTTTGGTATTCTCACAATGTTTGTTAATTTCTTGTATCTCATGTTTCAACTCCTCAAAACTATTCTTTTGAATATCGAACTTTTCATTGATACTACTTTTGAACTCTTGCATATCGTTTTTCTGTTCATTAAAAAGCAATTTCATCATCTTAATCATATCATTATCTTCAGCCGTTTTATTCGCGACTGGTGTTGAGTGAACACCTTCATGCATGATTTGAGATTCAGTTATGCTTATCTGGCTTTCATCTACACTGTCAGTGACGCTGACAGTTTCCTGATTGTCTGCCATTTTTCTTAAAAAAAATTTTTTATATATATATTTCTTAGCAAAATATTATTTTGTCATACCTAGTTATTATTGAGAAAAGAAAAAAAATGTTCTGCTCACTCATACTACAAAACATGACATAACCCTATTCTATACGTCTATTTTACGTATGCAGAAAAAAAAATTTATTTTACCTTAAACAACCATTCTGCTTTCCCAGTGGGCCTATATTTATATAATATTATTATATAAATCGTCCCTGTTCGGGCGCCAAATGTGAAGCTACTTTCCTTCACATACAATTAACTAACATACATTGTTAACATACATTGTATATTTGTCGGGCGCCATCTTGCCAACTGCAAGAAAACCATTTATGAGGGTTCTTTTCAGCGGACTAGGAGAGCAGAATGTGGTTGCTGAAATAATTAATTTAATTCATATTGGCAATGAACCTAAGGTTTATTTATTCTTTAATACACACAACAACAAAAAATAAAACTTCTTTTCCTACACTTACATACTATTGCCAACTTAACTATGAACTCGTGAAATGAATGTCATTAAAATTATTTTTCTTACATAAAATTTGGTCTTATTTATTAATTATATTTCTTTGATTATATTTCACCAATAATTACATTTAATGATTATATATCTTCACAAACCAGCCTTCTTTGTTTAAATTTATCTATTCTCACATACTCACGCACACACACACACACACATAATTTATACCCCGTGAGATCTCATATTAGATTTTATTTTATTTCCTTCTATTAAAAAATTGAAATGTTTAAAATTTTTGTCTAAAGTGATGTTTTCTCATGTTTACTTATCTGTTCATTTGTGTCCGGGCGATGTTACACGCACAACGTAACTAGCGGATCTATTGAGTTTATTATATTGATTTCACATTTTGATCACTGTAATAATCGTGCATTGTTTAATTAGACATTGTTCACATTTGTTGGTGTGTTGCGGGCCCGCACTTACTGCCGAAACTTTTTATAGAGACCACTCGCGAGTGGTGATGGCGTTATACTGGGCTGAGAAATAGGCGCTATTTTGTGAAGCGACTGTTGTGGTGTGATCAAGTCCTATTGTTTTTTAGTTTGTATCCTTCCGCCAGCTGCATGTCACCGTTATGTAACGGAATTACTCATCAAGGATAGGCTCTGACGTAACGCTCGCCTGATGTTTCATTGCATAATTTGTTTACCGTTACATAATGTGTTTACTGGTTTTGTGTTCGTCATTGTCTGACCTTGACACAGCTTGTCGGCTATCAAATACGTTCATACTGGTTTTACAAAACATTGTTAAACAATTCTGCACAGTCAATGTTGCCACGGTTGTTTTCATTTCAAACAAATTTACCTCTCGGTTACAAAATTTATAATTTCTGTCCCTATCACACAACAAATTATTTATTATTATTAAATACAAATCCTGTTATTACCCCAGGTATGCCCAAAAATGCCCCGCTACATAAAGAAATAGTAAGATCAACTTACAACTAATTATTTATGAGAATTAATTTGGAATTGAAGAATTTATTATTATAATACCACAAAATTCTAAAGAAATAGTAAGATCAACTTACAACTAATTATTTATGAGAGTTAGTATGAAACTGAAGAATTTATTATTATAAAACCACCAAAATTCCAAAAAGAAATAGTAAGATCAACTTACAACTAATTATTTATGAGAGTTAATTTGAAACTGAAGAATTTACGATTAATATACCACAAAATTCTAGACAAATAGTAAGATCAACTTACAACTAATTATTTATGAGAGTTAATTTGAAACTGAAGAATTTATGATTAATATACCACAAAATTCTAGACAAATAGTAAGATCAACTTACAACTAATTATTTATGAGAGTTAATTTGAAACTGAAGAATTTATGATTAATATACCACAAAATTCCAGACAAATATTAAGATCAACTTACCAACTTTGATAATCCAGAATATAATTTTAAATGAAGCCAAATAAACAAATTTGAATATCTCAGAATTCAAATAAATAGTAAGGACAACTTACAGTACAGTTTGATAATGTTATTATGAATCAAGCGGATAAACAACTGGGAATAAATTTCCAAATTCTAAACAAAATAAGCACCTCTTATTAAATATAATTATGAACTTATTATTGGAATATAAAAGAAAGATGCAACATCCATAAATTAGAAGAAACCATAGTACTATAAAATGAATAAGAAAGGACAAATGTAGACAATCGACGATGAAAATAAGACAAGACTAGAAACGAATTTACTACAAATAACCTATCATGATTGTGAGAGAATTAACAACAACTAAAGATGCAAATACTTGTTATGTTTTAATTGAATGAAGATAGTGAATGAAAAAATGAAGATTAATCAGTACTGATAAAGAAGGAAAGAAGATAGTACCAATTGAAAATAAAAAATGTTATTAATATCGCCACAAGAAAATAAACATCTGAAAGAATCAATGGAAAGAAATATTTAGATCTGAGAAGTTAAGCTGAGTGAACAATCTCATGAATATATTATATTATTTTTATTTGATTTAGTCGTGAATAGACTAGTGATTATTAAATGTGATTGACTGATGAGATAGCTCCAGCAATCAATATTATTGATGTATTATGTATTATAAGGACAGCGGGGTATTAGGTCAAGAGAGCCCCCCGACTGATTCCAGAATATATGGTGATTAATTTGTTAGGGAAGTAACATGTTCCAGGGATAGAACACTTATAATTAAAGACAAGTATACCAGATCATAATAAGAATAACAAATGATAATGTGAAGGAGAAGGTAATTGATAATTTCAACAAAAACAATATTTTATTAAAATGATCAAATTTGGTGGCAGGGTAGTATGTAACATTACATTTGGAACAACTTAATATCGTACCTGATTTAATGAAGACTTTGGTTAAGAAGCTAACAAGGAGAACATTATCTTCCAAGATGATAGTGAAGAGGAACGACTAACCATTTTAGACTGACTAGTAAGACAACTGACCGTACCAAAATTAATGATTTAGGCAAAGTGATGCAAAATACCTTTTACCCCAATTATGACATGAACTTTCAATAATGACCAAATAAAGAATTATAAAGACAGACGGCTTATGAACCAGTACTATAAAGAAACAAATGGTTTCATTCAAAGTATCATAATATCAAGATAATCAAAATACAAATTGAGGGATAATAGGCCCAAACATGTAATATTATGTAAAAGAAATTTAGTAAATGATTAATTTAATTGATGTAATGAAATTATAACACACCTTATTATAGATACATGAACCATACAACTAATTGTAACAAATAGTGTTCATAAGATTGTCCAGAAAACAACAAATAATAACTTGTTCACAATAACATTTTTATAACAAGAGTGAAGTCCTTTTAACGACAATAAAATGTAAAACCCTATAAAACCCAATAAGTATGTTAATAAATACAACCTATTAAGTGTTAAGTGAATAGGGTAAACGACAAACATAGTGACAAGTAATGTGAAGTATAACATAGACAGTGTCAGAGTAATTAATGAATTAACTGACAAAAGACTAATTAATTAGTGCAGAATTTATTTTATAAAAAAAAATGTGCATGTTATTATGTTTTTGCACATTGTTTTATTATCATGGTATTTGTGTTGTTTTCTGTATGTAGCAGGTGAAACAGTTGTGTTAAAAGAATATCAATTAAATGATATTAATTTCATTTTTTATGTTAACAAATATAACCATAGAACTGGTGTTAAACAGTGATAAATTGATTGGCAAAGCAAAATAGACTATAAAAAGATGTTATTGCTAAGTGTCAAACAATTGTACAGTTTGAGTAAAAAAAACAGTTTATTTGTGCAAAGGTTCAGTAAAATCATAGCCATGTGGGCATGAATTTAAACTAATAGAATAGTATATCTTTTGTTTTGTTAAAATAATGTTATGTGTTAAACAGTTTTTATGATTGTTAAAAGATAATTTAACTGTTAAAGGTTTTAAACATGGTGATGAAAATAACACCAGTACATAGGCCAGGTGAAACCAACTTTTGTAAATTTCAGATAATAATGTTAGGGATTTTGTAAAACAAATGTGGAAGGATGAATATATTTATAGTTAATAGTGTACACAACGAATATAGAAACAAAATAATACATCTCAAGTTATTTAAGAAAATTTCAAATAACAAAATTGTAACATCTGTAGTTCTTAAGTAAAAGTAGGCATGTTTAGTGTCTAAATGTCACAAATGTAAAGATCAAAATAATGCTGATAATGGTTTTAAATTCCCATTCAGTACAGAAAAGGAATATTAATTTAAAGGTTTTGAACAAATTTAGATTTTGAAATAATGAAAGTATATGACAATGTATATCCGAATCAACCAACCAGATTCCAAGTTTACCCTTAGCAACCAGAAATTTCGGATAAATAAAATGAGACTTCTTTGACAACGATCTTAGCGGATAGACGCGTTTGTAAAACGTCCTACATAATATAAAATAAACAGTGAAAAAACGACACAAACATATTAATACAGTTAGAGGTACATAACATGAACTTTTTATACCAAGAGAAGAACAACCATTATATGAAATAGAAGACCCAAGAACCAGGAAGAAGGACTGAAGCGGACGTGGGCCCTGTATTCGACAAGAACCATACGAAGAAGAGGATTTGGTGATTTTGACATCTTATTATATTGTGCATCAACACCCACATTTGTATACACGACTTTTAAGTACTAATCAACTAAAACTACAGACACCATATCACACCAACACTAAGAACACTCACTAATAACACGATTTGAGATTGACACCTTTTCAAACACCACAAGAACCTTTGATTTACATAATAATTATTAAACGCCTAAACTGGACATAACCTATCAGAACTGGTAACCACTATACGACTGCCTGTGTGCACGTTACACTCTAACATTGTAATATCCTTTAACTGTAAAACTTGTATTTTGATTTATAGAATAATATTTTATTTAAATGTAATCCCCGAACCATATACGCCCTGAGATACTTTATTTTTAATAGAAACATTACGAAAGCATTCTTTTGGTGTAAAAAAAAATACTGAATGTTGGCTACTACTGCCAACTGGTAAAAAGAAGACGTATAATTTGCACCAAAATTGCGATTATCCTGTTCAAATTTAAGAAACAAATAACCAGTGTTTTTCTGAATAAAGGATTCCTATAAGGATATATGTTTGATGTTATATTTGCGTCGTTATTATTGCTGTTCCATTTAGGAAATAAATTCACAGATTACAGCGGACACCACGATAGTTGGCAACGTTGAGTGACGTCACGGAAACGAGCGGCATAGTGGGAGCAAGCGGCAAATTACAAAACCATTCGCCGTTCAACATAACACAATAATTACAAATTGACGACTCCAGTGCGAGTTAGTCGCTACATTATTTATTTGTTACAAATTGACACTTCCTACGGGCGGTGTATGTAATTCAAGTGCACACAACATAAAATACAAGTAACCTATTCCTAATAACATTATACGTAACGAATATTTTGTACGTTACAAATTGACGAACCCGAAGTGAGGCTATATTTAAATAAGACCGTAACCCCATCGTAAAATTAGTGTTACAAATTGGCTAGCCCAACAGTGGGGCTAAAAGGGTAACAATCTCGTTTTCTTACAAATTGGCGCCCAACGTGGGGCTTTAACTAAGACGTAACGAACTCTATCGTTACAAATTGGCGAACCAACGTGTGAGGCGTTTAATTTAATATAAATTAAATTATAATTTATAGACAAACAAATAAAAATAAACAAAATGAGGAAGCGAGAAGTATCACGCAAAAGAACGGCCGAAACCGAGAAAGTAGACGAAGTAAACATGGAAGACAAAGAAGCAACACCGGTTGAGGAAACAGAAATTATAACAAGGAAGGATCCGGAGAAACAACCAGAAGAAACCACACAAACGGAAGGCGAGAAGACGCAAAAAATGTTCAAACGTATGATGGAATTAATGCAGGAATTAAAAAAGGACATTAAGAAAAGGGAAGAAAAAATGGAGGAAATTACCAAAGAAATAATAAATGATAATAAACTGTTTAGGGAAGAATTAAGAAATAATAGGGCCAAAGAAATAAAAAATGATAGCAAACCAGAAACAGAAGAAATACCAAACGACAAAACAGAGGAACCAGGAGTAGTATTACCTGAAAAGAAGACTAATGGAAACAACGAAAATACTAAGGATAATGAAGTGGAACCAAAGAAAGTAAGAAGAACACATCTAAAGAATTTGGAAAAAACGCCGGAAGAATGGGAGATGATGAACAATGGGTTAATTAATATACGGAATATCCCAATTACCAACAATGAAGAAATCATGAATGCCAGAGACTATAGGAGGAGATTAAAAGCAATTTCAATAATGACTTACCATAAAACTATAGGTTACAACTTAGAGAAGACCAGAGATAAATGGGAAATACCAGAAATAGAAATACGTGGGAAAATATCAATGATATCATTAGTCATTGATGGACCAGTAACATATTGTTTTGATAAACACCAGCAGTGGAGTGACTACATTATACAAACAGAGAGCTTTATCAACTTAGCTTACCATGAAGCAATACAAGATACTCCATATACCATAATGCATGAAAGACTACCACCCCGAGAAATTAGTGAAATAATCAACTTCCC
The DNA here is from genome assembly GCA_034769895.1 of Magicicada septendecula. Taxonomy (NCBI): domain Eukaryota; kingdom Metazoa; phylum Arthropoda; class Insecta; order Hemiptera; family Cicadidae; genus Magicicada; species Magicicada septendecula. The sequence goes on from CM068375.1 coordinate 129,242,155, forward strand.
AAACAACGAAGCTTATCAGTTCGACAACGTGAGATTTCACAGCAAACTGAATGAACAAGTGGAGAAAAGAAGGAAAAAATACAAAATAATCCAGCAGAAAATGATCCAGTACAAGATTGGAGACAAAGTGTTGTTAAAAAACTGCGAATTGCCAAGTTCTAAGGAAGGAATAGCAAAAAAGCTATTATTACTGTATAATGGACCATATGTTGTTATAAAAAACAATAACAATAATACTTATGTCATTAGTGATGTGGAAACAAAAAAGATTAAGGGGACATACAACCAAGTTTCCTTAAAAATGTATTATGAACCTAATAAACAAAGTTGAATATACCACCAAATTCTAAAGAAATAGTAAGATCAACTTACAACTAATTATTTATGAGAATTAATTTGGAATTGAAGAATTTATTATTATAATACAACAAAATTCTAAAGAAATAGTAAGATCAACTTACAACTAATTATTTATGAGAATTAATTTGGAATTGAAGAATTTATTATTATAATACCACAAAATTCTAAAGAAATAGTAAGATCAACTTACAACTAATTATTTATGAGAGTTAATATGAAACTGAAGAATTTATTATTATAAAACCACCAAAATTCCAAAAAGAAATAGTAAGATCAACTTACAACTAATTATTTATGAGAGTTAATTTGAAACTGAAGAATTTACGATTAATATACCACAAAATTCTAGACAAATAGTAAGATCAACTTACAACTAATTATTTATGAGAGTTAATTTGAAACTGAAGAATTTATGATTAATATACCACAAAATTCCAGACAAATAGTAAGATCAACTTACCAACTTTGATAATCCAGAATATAATTTTAAATGAAGCCAAATAAACAAATTTGAATATCTCAGAATTCAAATAAATAGTAAGGATAACTTACAGTACAGTTTGATAATGTTATTATGAATCAAGCGGATAAACAACTGGGAATAAATTTCCAAATTCTAAACAAAATAAGCACCTCTTATTAAATATAATTATGAACTTATTATTGGAATATAAAAGAAAGATGCAACATTCATAAATTAGAAGAAACCATAGTACTATAAAATGAATAAGAAAGGACAAATGTAGACAATCGACGATGAAAATAAGACAAGACTAGAAACGAATTTACTACAAATAACCTATCATGATTGTGAGAGAATTAACAACAACTAAAGATGCAAATACTTGTTATGTTTTAATTGAATGAAGATAGTGAATGAAAAAATGAAGATTAATCAGTACTGATAAAGAAGGAACGAAGATAGTACCAATTGAAAATAAAAAATGTTATTAATATCGCCACAAGAAAATAAACATCTGAAAGAATCAATGGAAAGAAATATTTAGATCTGAGAAGTTAAGCTGAGTGAACAATCTCATGAATATATTATATTATTTTTATTTGATTTAGTCGTGAATAGACTAGTGATTATTAAATGTGATTGACTGATGAGATAGCTCCAGCAATCGATATTATTGATGTATTATGTATTATAAGGACAGCGGGGTATTAGGTCAAGAGAGCCCCCCCGACTGATTCCAGAATATATGGTGATTAATTTGTTAGGGAAGTAACATGTTCCAGGGATAGAACACTTATAATTAAAGACAAGTATACCAGATCATAATAAGAATAACAAATGATAATGTGAAGGAGAAGGTAATTGATAATTTCAACAAAAACAATATTTTATTAAAATGATCAAATTTGGTGGCAGGGTAGTATGTAACATTACATTTGGAACAACTTAATATCGTACCTGATTTAATGAAGACTTTGGTTAAGAAGCTAACAAGGAGAACATTATCTTCCAAGATGATAGTGAAGAGGAACGACTAACCATTTTAGACTGACTAGTAAGACAACTGACCGTACCAAAATTAATGATTTAGGCAAAGTGATGCAAAATACCTTTTACCCCAATTATGACATGAACTTTCAATAATGACCAAATAAAGAATTATAAAGACAGATGGCTTATGAACCAGTACTATAAAGAAACAAATGGTTTCATTCAAAGTATCATAATATCAAGATAATCAAAATACAAATTGAGGGATAATAGGCCCAAACATGTAATATTATGTAAAAGAAATTTAGTAAATGATTAATTTAATTGATGTAATGAAATTATAACACACCTTATTATAGATACATGAACCATACAACTAATTGTAACAAATAGTGTTCATAAGATTGTCCAGAAAACAACAAATAATAACTTGTTCACAATAACATTTTTATAACAAGAGTGAAGTCCTTTTAACGACAATAAAATGTAAAACCCTATAAAACCCAATAAGTATGTTAATAAATACAACCTATTAAGTGTTAAGTGAATAGGGTAAACGACAAACATAGTGACAAGTAATGTGAAGTATAACATAGACAGTGTCAGAGTAATTAATGAATTAACTGACAAAAGACTAATTAATTAGTGCAGAATTTATTTTATAAAAAAAATGTGCATGTTATTATGTTTTTGCACATTGTTTTATTATCATGGTATTTGTGTTGTTTTCTGTATGTAGCAGGTGAAACAGTTGTGTTAAAAGAATATCAATTAAATGATATTAATTTCATTTTTTATGTTAACAAATATAACCATAGAACTGGTGTTAAACAGTGATAAATTGATTGGCAAAGCAAAATAGACTATAAAAAGATGTTATTGCTAAGTGTCAAACAATTGTACAGTTTGAGTAAAAAAAACAGTTTATTTGTGCAAAGGTTCAGTAAAATCATAGCCATGTGGGCATGAATTTAAACTAATAGAATAGTATATCTTTTGTTTTGTTAAAATAATGTTATGTGTTAAACAGTTTTTATGATTGTTAAAAGATAATTTAACTGTTAAAGGTTTTAAACATGGTGATGAAAATAACACCAGTACATAGGCCAGGTGAAACCAACTTTTGTAAATTTCAGATAATAACGTTAGGGATTTTGTAAAACAAATGTGGAAGGATAAATATATTTATAGTTAATAGTGTACACAACGAATATAGAAACAAAATAATACATCTCAAGTTATTTAAGAAAATTTCAAATAACAAAATTGTAACATCTGTAGTTCTTAAGTAAAAGTAGGCATGTTTAGTGTCTAAATGTCACAAATGTAAAGATCAAAATAATGCTGATAATGGTTTTAAATTCCCATTCAGTACAGAAAAGGAATATTAATTTAAAGGTTTTGAACAAATTTAGATTTTGAAATAATGAAAGTATATGACAATGTATATCCGAATCAACCAACCAGATTCCAAGTTTACCCTTAGCAACCAGAAATTTCGGATAAATAAAATGAGACTTCTTTGACAACGATCTTAGCGGATAGACGCGTTTGTAAAACGTCCTACATAATATAAAATAAACAGTGAAAAAACGACACAAACATATTAATACAGTTAGAGGTACATAACATGAACTTTTTACACCAAGAGAAGAACAACCATTATATGAAATAGAAGACCCAAGAACCAGGAAGAAGGACTGAAGCGGACGTGGGCCCTGTATTCGACAAGAACCATACGAAGAAGAGGATTTGGTGATTTTGACATCTTATTATATTGTGCATCAACACCCACATTTGTATACACGACTTTTAAGTACTAATCAACTAAAACTACAGACACCATATCACACCAACACTAAGAACACTCACTAATAACACGATTTGAGATTGACACCTTTTCAAACACCACAAGAACCTTTGATTTACATAATAATTATTAAACGCCTAAACTGGACATAACCTATCAGAACTGGTAACCACTATACGACTGCCTGTGTGCACGTTACACTCTAACATTGTAATATCCTTTAACTGTAAAACTTGTATTTTGATTTATAGAATAATATTTTGTTTAAATGTAATCCCCGAACCATATATGCCCTGAGATACTTTATTTTTAATAGAAACATTACGAAAGCATTCTTTTGGTCTAAAAAAAATACTGAATGTTGGCTACTACTGCCAACTGGTAAAAAGAAGACGTATAATTTGCGCCACAATTGCGATTATCCTGTTCAAATTTAAGAAACAATTAACCAGTGTTTTTCTGAATAAAGGATTCCTATAAGGATATATGTTTGATGTTATATTTGTGTCGTTATTATTGCTGTTCCATTTAGGAAATAAATTCACAGATTACAGAGGACACCACGATAGTTGGCAACGTTGAGTGACGTCACGGAAACGAGCGGCATAGTGGAAGTAAGAGGCAAATTACAAAACCATTCGCCGTTCAACATAACACATTAATAATTACAAATTGACGACTCCAGTGCGAGTTAGTCGCTACATTATTTATTTGTTACAAATTGACACTTCCTACGGGCGGTGTATGTAATTCAAGTGCACACAACATAAAATACAAGTAACCTATTCCTAATAACATTATACGTAACGAATATTTTGTACGTTACAAATTGACGAACCCGAAGTGAGGCTATATTTAAATAAGACCGTAACCCCATCGTAAAATTAGTGTTACAAATTGGCTAGCCCAACAGTGGGGCTAAAAGGGTAACAATCTTGTTTTCTTACAATGTATAAGGTACATTTGGACCTTAAAGCAAGCATGATGGTATGCACACATGCTGTAAACTCGATTTAAAAAAAAACATTCAAAGCCAGTCACAACAAGGTACCGCATAGCCTTCACTTGGAAACAATCCGTAACAGGGATGTGTTAAAATATGAGTTAAACTGTTAGCATAGAAAAAGCACTGATTTACTGACATTCTTGATACACCATCATCTTCACAACACTGCATAAGCAAGGTGCTGCCTGTTCCATCTTAAAAATCCTCCAGCCATCTCTTCCTGGGTCTACCCACAAACCTGTGTCCTATAGGTTTGAATTTCCAGACTTGTTTGGTCAGTCTGGAATCTGTCATTCTTTCTAAGTGTTCTTTTCACTGTTGTTTGTAATGTTTTAATTTTTCATTCAGTTGAAAACTTTTAACTCTTCTCTTATGGCCTTATTTCTTATAAGGTCAAGTTTAGAACACTTTTAAACTCCTCTTGAGAATGCCATTTCCGAGGTCTGTATTTTACCGTCTTGTCTTTTTGTTGTTGCCCATAATTCACACCCATAGTGTGTGTCCCTTTACATAGTACAGAGACTCCCATAACTTTGTACAGCTTTAATTTTGCATCTCGATCTACCTTGTTTCTAAAAATACGTTAATTTTTCCGCAGATTGTTTGGAACACCTAACTTGTTGTTCACTTGTTATGGTGCAGTGGAGGAGAAAGTGATCAGTGATCTGCTATATAGTCATTTGTATTCGAGAAATGGAGCAGTGCGGACAGTATTTCTTAGCACGGTTCCACACTTACTACATCGTTCAATATCGTGTGAACAATAAGTTTTACATTTCTTATTCTATAAGGTAAGACCTAGTGATTTTCTATTTATTCATTCTACACCGGTTTCATTTGTAACTCTCTAATTCCATACAGTGACGTCTGTTATAGATTCACTGCTGATGTTAAAACCATCTAACAATTCTATAGGTCCTTTATGCAGATGTGTGTGTGTTTTATTGCATTACATAATGCATAACTGTGTATATTTATTGTACCAGTTTTGATGGCGTAATTATACTTATACACATGATTGATGTCGTGTTTTATTTCACACATACTGTTTCACACTGTGAGCAAGGAGAATGATTGTTTTCATTAGGTTACAACAATACACAAAATCTATGTGCACACATATACATCAAGGTGCTTTATCGCAAAGGCTACCCGACCCACACACATTTTATATCTACACAGACAGACAACACGCCCATATACACATTTCGTTGTCCTCAACACTCATAAATCATTTGTGTGAAGGTTAACCTTACTTTTGAACATTGAAAAAAAACCTGCGACAACAAAGACAAGAAGAGCAGTCAAGACACAGTGTTTTACTTAACACACACACACGTGCATGAGCATTAACCTTATTTATGAACGTAGAAAAAAAAAGACAAGAAGAAGACACCAGGAACTGGCCACTTTTTCTTTCATACACACATATACATTAAGTTACACAATTTTATGCCTCACACGACACCACCCTATTAAATCAAGACAAGCAGAAGACAAGATGGCCACGGACATGCTGGATACACTTGTTAAGGGAACATAATCCGTTCCCGCCATGACGTAGACACACCGGTGGTAGTGGCAATGTTACATTTTCCCTCACACATCCTTCTTTAACCTATTCCCCTTCTAGAGGGAATTTTCTTCTCCTATATCATATCTCCTTTATGCCATTAAAGCACACCAATCACAACTGATTCTGCTATATGATTACATGACATATATTAAACATGGCCGACCAATCACTACACTTCGCACCAGTGCTGTGGTACCCCCACACGGTGCCTGTCACATGGTACTCCCACCATGGCCACGTGATATCCCTACTTCAGTCACATTCTACCCCCACCATGGTCACATCATACTCACACCCCTGACGTCATAAAATTCAAACTTCCTGCCATGTGGTACTGGTACATATTATGGCTAAATCATATGAACTGAAAGTGCACATAAAAATGACTTCCGTGACACCAAACGGTCTCCAACAGTTTTAACCGATAAGTTTACAAATAACAACAATGCTGTTCATTATAACAATAAATGCTTGTTACTATAAACAAATTTATAACTATGTATAATACCTGATCAACAAACTGTTCATTCTCTTCTTTGATGATTTCTTCTTTTACATGCAGTTCTCCTTTAAGGACAGAATTTATAACTGGGAATACATCCTGCAAATTGAACAATTATAAAATTTACTTTGTCTTCTCAGTGATTTATAGAGTACTATATAAGGAGGTGATCAATACTAAATATGAAATATATAGAATTGTAAAGTTATTTATTAATTAATACATTTAATTGCAAAAATATTTATCTCCCACTTACCTTGTTTCTGCCCAGGGTTATGTCACACGAACAGTGCAATGCAAGTGAGTTCCAAGGTTATTTGAATAACATACGCAACTCGCATTTATGAAAAGAAACAATTAAAATTTTATTCCATTCTTTAAACCTTTTAACATTTTATTTACTTCTTTTTAAATTTTATTCAAAGTTCATTTTGTTGAGAAATCATTTCTGCGGACTTAAACTTCTTTATCTTAACATCATTTACTATTAATTTCTCTTTTTATTTAAAACATGAACACTACCTTGAATCATTTTACACAAAAATATATATTGATTAATACATGAATCTAGCTAGCTTATTTTTACTATAGACGTCCCAGTTTGCTGCACACACAACTCTCATTCATATCAATTTACCCTCCCCCCATTTATTTATTTTAGAGATCTCATTAAAATAATTTTGAATTTTATACTGTTACTTGTTTCGGTGGCCTCTTCCCCTACCGCATGGCGCGTCCCACACCAAGTCCTCTTTGCAGTGTCTAAACAGTTTATGGTTTCATATTTCCTTCTTCTTCGTTAACCACTGCACTCACTATTTACTTTGCGACATCGTTCCACTACTGATAACTTCTTTTAATTAATATTTAAAAATTTATTGAGAGGGCCACTTTGGGTAGTTCACCTGGCCAGATGAAACGTTGATGAGGACTGCCACAAGAGTTAACAAAAACCCCACTTCTAAAACTTTTGAACAAGATGGATATCAATTCCTTCTGGTGTTAAAGTCCTCGTCACTGCACCTTCAACACGTGTTATTTACGTGTGTTGAACGTCGACAAAATCTTGACAACTCTGACTGCGTCACGCATATGGGCGTGGTCTAGAAATATATCCGGCATCCCCGGACTGCATGGAACAAAAATCTTTGCCTCTCTCCATTTTTTTCGTGGTGTCGGTTGGAGTCTGGTCTGCGTCGCCTATGCGCCCGTGTTAATGTTGCGCATCGGTGAGCGCCACACAGCACTGAAGTTCTTGGAATTAAACTGTTGTGGACAACACGCCGCATTCCAATGCCCCGATTACTTTCAACACTTTGCTCTGCTTCACTACAATCGTTTCATGTAGGTGACTCGCTGTTTTGGGACCGTATAAATTGAATAAAACAAAAATAAAAGTACAACAAAATATAATACCCCTTTTCGCCCCATTACAATACCCCCCAATGAGAGATCTTCTGCTGAAACAGAAGAAATCTCATTGCTAAACCCCTAAGAGGATCGGTGAGGATATGGTGCCAACAACCCCCCATTAGTTCTTACACATCATGGGTAAACTACCCATTAGCTCGGCGACCATGGCTGCACCTGAACGAGATTACTGGACTTCTCTATCCGAGATCCCAACACCATAAAATCGAACAGACACACACCACAGCGCACCTAACCTTCTAACATACCACCCCCCAAAATCTAAACCCTTGGTCTTATACCCTGCCAGATCCTCAACCGATATGTTCCTCCTTGTCATGCATACTGGGTCGCCTTCATCAATACTGGGCGCATACATATACTTATTAATGCATCCTAACAAAAAATTTATTTTTAAATTCAAAAATTTCATTTAAATTGAAATCAAATTGTTATATCTCCATTACTTTCTCAAAAGAATAAAATATCGGTATGGAGAACCATACATGACTTCCATATTCTAAGATTTATATTTAAAATCATTTTCGAAATGAAATATTACCATAGAAACTACTTCTTTCTACTTACTGCTTCAGCCTTAACCACAGTACCACAGTAGTCACTAACGTATACCACCTCACGTTATCGCACTCGATTTTCACTGATGATGGAAGTCAATGGCATTGCCGAAATGTCTGGTTTTGAACAAAACATTGGACTATGGCCAAATATCCCGGGAAGGAATTTTAACAAAAACTACTTCTTTGTTGCCGATAACGTTGTACACATATATATCAGTGGCGAAGTTACATGGAGGCAATTGAGGCAATGCCTACCCTAAAAAATTCTGTAGAATAAAAATTATAAATACGTATGAACTACATAACGTAAAGATTATACATTGTTACTGCGACTGTCAAATTTATTAAACCGAAACGTGCTTTATTGAGCGACCGCTAGATGGTGACAGGTGAGATTCGGCATAGTTCGTTTAAAGCGAATGAGGCAACCTGAACTTGCCTCAGCGTTTTTTGTATACATCGTATGTAAGCAATGTAGTGGTGTGATAGGGAAGTGTAGGGAGGGGGTATTGTCCCGCGCTGTACACATAGAGCGTTGAGGCATGCCTCACTTCTGTGGTCCAAACAGCTAAGTTAAAGCGCCTGTGTTGTTTCTAAGTGTTTATTTTATGCGGTTACTAAAAGTGTCACTGTTATTCCGCTGAACTAACAGATGATCAGGATTGTTATTTGAATTATTTGTAACATTAAACATATATATAGAAACTAATCAAGTTTAAAAATTTGAAGTTCAATCAGTTGTATTATTGGGTATGACTAATACAAGGATTGTTCAATAGAAACACGTATAGAGCTGTAAAGCATTTTTTATTCAACGATTTTAAAAGAAGTCTCCAATAACATTAAGACATGAGTTCCACTGTTGCGCTAACCTGTAGATTCCCTGCTAGTAAAATTCTTACGGCTGTTTGTGGAACCATTCGGTTACAGCAAACTCTACCTCAGGGTCCGATTTGAACCACCGTCCTTTTAGTGATTCCTTAAAAAAAATTTAAGATAAGATTTTTGCCTACCCATTCATTAACTACTAGCTTCGCCAGTAAGCAAATTGATGTCCATTTTTTCGGCTTGCACGCGTTATGTTGGTGTGGGTTTCGGCACTTTCCATTTAAAAAGCGTGCAAACGTAAGAAAATAAACATGAGTGAGGCCAGAAATAACGTGAATTTTGTGTGTGTGTGTGTGTGTGTGTGTGTCTTACCTGCCTTTTTATTGCTGTATTAAATGAAAAATATTATATTACATTAAAATGAAAAAATTATAATTTTATTGCCTGGCAACAAAATTATTTTATTTTTAACAATTACCATTGTTTCAAAAAGTTTAAATAAATTTTCAAGTACTTTACTCTTGTTAAAACGTAAAAGGTTGCAGGTAAACTACCCCTTCCCCTTAACCGATCTTCACCAAAATCGGAAGTCCTTGAGACCTCTACAATTCAGGGACGTATGCAAAAAATTATTTGATTCTGTTTGAATTTGCGGCTGTTATCGTTTGCCGTAGAAAATACGCTTGATAAAAAAACGTTGTAGGTAAACTACCCCTTCCCCTTAACCGATCTTCACCAAAAACAATAGGTCTTGAGTACTCTACCAATCAGGGCTGTATGCAAAACATATTTGATTCTGTTTGAATTTTCGGCTGTTATCGTTTGCCATAGAAAATACCCTTGTTAAAAAAACGTTGCAGGTAAACTACCCCTTTCCCTCAACCGATCTTCACCAAAAACAATAGGTCTTGAGAACTCTACAATTTAGGGCTGTATGCAAATAATCTTTTGATTCTGTTTGTATTTGCGGCTGTTATCGTTTGCCATAGGAAATACCCTTGTTAAAACATAAAACGTTACAGGTAAACTACCCCTTTCCCTTAACCGATCTTCACCAAAAACAATAGGTCTTGAGAACTCTACAATTCAGGGCTGTATACGAAACATTATTTAATCCTGTTTGAATTTGCGGCTGTTATCGTTTGCCAAAAAAAAAAATTTCCCTTGATAAAAAAAAACCGTTGCAGGTAAACTACCCCTTTCCCTCAACCGATCTTCACCAAAAACAATAGGTCGTGAGTACTCTACAAATCAGGGCTGTATGCAAAAAATTATTTGATTCTGTTTGAATTTGCGGCAGTTATCGTTTGCCATAGAAAAAAAATCTACACACAGACACACAGACGCACACACAGACACTTTTCGGAAAACGACTTTTTTTCATGTTTTGAGTGTAGTAGAATCAGAATCTGCAATAATCTCGAACACGATTTTTTTTGCCATCACCATACTTCCATTCCTTAAGGAGTATGGAAGTAAAAATAAAAATCTTTTGCATGAATCCATCAACTCTATTAATTCTCTTCAATATTAATAACAATCCTAAAGAAAACAAATTGAATACCTTATTAAAACATGACTTCACTTACTCTAACATTTGTTTACACATATTATTCTAAACAATATAATTCAATAAAACACTAGTAGTACATATAAACAATAATATACTTGAAACTCAAACATCACCTATATGGCAGGCATAAAAATCAAATTTACCAAAATACACTTTTCTCTATATCAAAAAACAAAATTATTTAATTCAATGAAACGACCAAATTGCATCAATCAATTGCCAGAAACTGGTCTTGTTTATAACATCAACCATCAGCTGATCTCTCTGGGTCAAGTCAACGACCTTGACATACCTATGTTATACAAAGCTACATCATAAAGTGCATAAAACATCTTTAAAATTTCTTATCTTCAAACATAATACCACATAATAAAATAAGACATTTAAAATTAACATGGTTACTATTACAATAAACAATAAAATTGGCATTTAAATTGACCAAAAATCACACATTTTATAGCTTTACATTATTCTCAAATTCTATCAAAATCTGTCACTTGTTTCAATTAATTTTATATTTTGACTATGACTTTGTTTCCTTAATATTTTCCTATTCAATTAGTTTGGGTGACTTAATTATTCATAATAACTCACTTTATCAACTTGGCATTTATATAATCTTACCCCACTTATGACCCTAATATTCCCTTAACAGCTTTTATCTAATATGACACCCATCTATCAAACATCTACCAACCATGCTCTACCTCTAACTTACTACTCTATAACTCATTTCGCATCATTCTCCCCTTATATAAAAAATACTCTCTACCCCTTTGTACTCAGGATGTGTTCCCTTCCCACTGCTCATTCCCTTATGTTGGTTCCTGGACTCCCCCTAGGTAACCCTTTCCGGCGCTAATCGGTTCCCTTCCCGCCACAGTGCTTTTCGTTGAGGACTCCTTATCACACCACCCCCCTTACAAAATTACCCATCAACTATTTACTCTCCCAATACATCACTTTCATCTACAAAATATCTCCACTTATTTATTAACTCAATATATCACTCACTACTCTACATATTTTCCCCATTTCTACTGTGTCACTATCGATATTCAAATTCTACATTACTTTTATTCACAACAATCTTACTTTGTTCAACTCCCCTTCTAAACTCAACTTAGACTGATCTAAAGGTCCTAACGAAATAATAATCACCCAACTTCTAACATTTACCACATTTTACAGTACCTTTACCATTGAAAATTCAAAACTAGCTCAACTCAGTTTACCATTTAATTCACAATCTATCAAACACATTGAAAATATATTATTCAATCATTAATTATATTCAATTTTAATTATATTCAAACAGTTAATTACATTGAAAAATTTGCAAAATTTTTTTATAAGTGATATACTACATTTATAATTCCAGCAATCAGCTGATTTTCTTGGCAAGGTGAATGACCTTACTACAGATATGTTTTAAAATTATATAAAGTGCATATGTTTATAATTCTTACCCCTAACATACTACAATTACTACAAATACACAAAATTATATAGTCATTATCATATACTTTATTTTTAAACATTGAACATTTTGCTTTACATAAATTGCATTTGAAAATTCATACTTACAGTACATCACTCAACACTATCATAGATACACAAATATAAACACCAAACACCAATAACTCCATGTACCTTCTGAAACATTTTAACAACCATGTTATTCCACAAACTAAACACAATTTAACATTTATTTATTTATTCAAATTTAAATCTCATAAAATAATTTAAATTCATCATCAAAATTCAATTGTATAACATTGTAAATCAATCAAAATTATTTAAACATCTCAAATTACTTTAATTCCAACAAGTATCGAAAACAACATTTTAATTACTTTCTTCCAAACAGTTACCGTTCTCAAATTACTTTAATTCCAACAAGTATCGAAAACAACATTTTAATTACTTTCTTCCAAACAGTTACCGTTCATTAATCACCTTCATAATTATTCTTGTTATTTATTTAGTCTGCTCAAATATTATTATTTGAAGAAAACAATTTCTACTACATACACATACTGTTTACATTACATACTTGTTACAATACAGACACAGTTAATTTCACAAAAATTTATTTTCAAATCTTTGTCATTATTTGTCAGTCTTCCACACTTCATTTCCTAATTCAGCAAGGTCATAACCATAAATTAAAATATTTAAAATGTCCATTTATTGATTTCTTATCTAACCGCCATCATTGTATAATAGTCTTATTTTTTTATAACACTTCTCATTCTTACTCACACTCAATTTATTATTATTATTATTATTATACCCCATTAACTCTATGTCATTCATTGTACCATTATAATTTACAGGATTATTCCCTTTTATTATTTCATAAACCTTGTCAATATTAGTTATCTTTGTCCAGTCTCCATCAGTATTTTTTGTTAACATCAGGTAATTTATTTTATCATCATACTTCTCCACTACACTCATTAAAACATCAGGTAATTTGTTATCATTTATAAAGGTATCATCAAAATAATTATCAATCTCTATTTTACAAGGTAAGCATTTCATATCATATATTTCCTTCAACTCTAACCTCTCTTTCAACCTTTTATAACTACTTCTCAACATAAACAACTCTATTATTCTCTCTCTCTCTCACAATACTTCTCACAACCCCCCTGAACTATCTCATTCCATGCAAAGGGCAACATAAAACCACTAAAACGCTTTCTGGCTTTACCAGATACAAATACATCACTACAACAACTTAAGGGACCCTTTAGAGACACCACGTCTCCCACATAACCATTGGAGGAACCTCTGTCCTCATAAAAACACATGTGAAGTCTGTACTCCACTCATACTACAGGAAAATTTTGCCCTTTGTAACCCCTCTAAACTTTCATCACACTCTCTCACTAACTGACAAACATCTGTTTCTACCACTTCATTATCACATACTACTTCCACTACATTCTCAGAATTGCACTCAACATCATTATCATCACTACTCAATACCACATTTTTACCCATATCATTATAATTCTCATTTGTTTTACATTCAAAATTTTCAGTTACTTCCTGTATTTGTTTATCAATTTTTTCTACCATACTACTCTCTATCTCGTCAATTCTATTATTCATACTTTTTAATGAATGACTCAACTTTTCGTTTAATTCGTATTTCAATTCGTTAAAATTACTCTCACACTTAATTTTGACCTCATTAATATCAATTTTAAGTACATCAAATTTAGCGTCAAATTACAGTTCATTTTATCAAATTGATTTAGTAAAATACTCATCACGTCGTTGTCTAATTTGTTACATTTTACTGAGGTTGGAGTTAACTGGACTCCCGAATCCTCTGTCATGTTTGTTTCCTCTGTAACACTTATTTCTATTTTATTGTCTTTACCTACATTGGGTGTTGAATGTACTTCGGGGCTGTTTATAACAGCTGATTCGTCAAAATTAATTATTTCACTTACAATACTTTCATCATTTCCTGCCATATTTATAAGTATATTGATTTAAATTTTCTTACATAAAAACATCTACCACTTAACTCTTAACATTTGAACATTGATGTACCGTTTTATATATGCTATGTAATTTTTTACGTAGTTACTTAACCTTGAAATCAACTTGCATTTCCCTTGTAGGTGTGATCTTTATATATATAGATTTCAATTTATAAAAACTGTCCCTGCTTCGGACGCGCCATTTGTGAAGTTATTTATTAATTAATACATTTAAATTGCAAAAATATTTATCTCCCACTTACCTTGTTTCTGCCCAGGGTTACGTCACACGAACGGTGCAATGCAAGTGAGTTCCAAGGTTATTTGAATAACATACGCAACTCGCATTTATGAAGAGAAACAATTAAAATTTTATTCCATTCTTTAAACCTTTTAACATTTTATTTACTTCTTTTTAAATTTTATTCAAAGTTCATTTTGTTGAGAAATCATTTCTGCGGACTTAAACTTCTTTATCTTAACATCATTTACTATTAATTTCTCTTTTTATTTAAAACATGAACACTACCTTGAATCATTTTACACAAAAATATATATTGATCAATACATGAATCTAACTAGCGTATTTTTACTATAGACGTCCCAGTTTGCTGCACACACAACTCTCATTCATATCAATTTACCCCCCCCCCCCATATATTTATTTTAGAGATCTCATTAAAATAATTTTGAATTTTATACTGTTACTTGTTTCGGTGGCCTCTTCCCCGACCGCGTGGTGCGTCCCACACCAAGTCCTCTTTGCGGTGTCTAAACAGTTTATGGTTTCATATTTCCTTCTTCTTCGTTAACCACTGCACTCACTATTTACTTTGCGACATCGTTCCACTACTGATAACTTCTTTTAATTAATATTTAAAAATTTATTGAGGGGGCCACTTTGGGTAGTTCGCCTGGCCAGACGAAACGTTGATGAGGATTGCCACAAGAGTTAACAAAAACCCCACTTCTAAAACTTTTGAACAAGACGGATATCAATTCCTTCTGGTGTTAAAGTCCTCGTCACTGCACCTTCAACACGTGTTATTTACGTGTGTTGAACATCGACGAAATCTTGACAACTCTGACTGCGTCACGCATATGGGCGTGGTCTAGAAATATATACGGCATCCCCGGACTGCATGGAACAAAAATCTTTGCCTCTCTCCATTTTTTTGTGGCGTCGGTTGGAGTCTGATCTGCGTCGTCCATGCGCCCGTGTTAATGATGCGCGTCGGTGAGCGCCACACAGCACTGAAGTTCTCGAAATTAAACAACACGCCGCATTCCAATGCCCCGATTACTTTCAACACTTTGCTCTGCTTCACTACAATCGTTTCATGTAGGTGACTCGCTGTTTTGGGACCGTATAAATTGAATAAAACAAAAATAAAAGTACAACAAAATATAATACCCCTTTTCGCCCCATTACAGAATCACCTATCAATTTTTGCAATAAATATCCATACTATGTACCTACATGGTGTGTGTGCGTGCACGTGCTCGCACAAGTGTGCGATTTTACTTACTTAATCTCATGTAGTTTATATGTATACAACACTATGATACAGTCTGTGTATTCTGTTGATTTTTAATTACATATCTACACACGAATGTGATCCAAATCTCTAGTGGTACATGACACGGAACCACCTAACACATTAGCAATGGGCTAAATAATGGTTATGCACATTACCTGTTCAGTCTCAGCCTCTTCTGGATCTGCTTCTTTCTTTACACTGACCGTTAAAACATCCTACAAATAACAAGGAATTAAAATTTACTTTTATACAAATTCATTACCATTATACGAGAATGGTTTATAAGAGCCTGTAAAGGAAACCATAAAGATGTTCAAGACCATAATAACATTTCATGGAGAGTATAAGAGTTATGAGTTACTGATGTTAAGAGTTAAGAGTTACTGATGGTATGGTTTCTACTCACAGAAAACAAGGTAAATTGAGAACACTATTGAATTTTATAAAAAAATTATTAGGGGAAAGAGGAGAATCAGGAACAAAAATAGGTAAATATTAAAACTGGTAAAGATAACTGAGAGGAATCAGTGTCAGAGCACAGGCCACATGGAAAAACAGATTTGCTACTGTCAAATACTGGATTCTAAATTACAAAGAAATTCCTCAAATTATATGTTTGCAGCATGCTATTATAGAAGCTGCATGTGAAACCTAGACAATAGGGAAAAGTGAAAGACACAACCACAGCATTTGAAAACTGCTGCTGTAGAATATTAAAAATATACTGGATGGACAAAGTAATTAAAAAACAAAAGTGAACAGGTTCTGGAAACACTGGGTGAATGGAGAGGTTTGTGAAGATGAGACAGTGTGGTGGGTCACTATTAGTTGAGACCCAGTAATGACTTTGCTGATGGGCGCCCAGTGAGTGGGAAGTACTGCAGAGGAAGGCAGAGACTATAGGACCCAGGTTGACTGTTCGGTTGTGAGACGCTGTAAGCTCTCACAGATAAAGAAGGTGGTTCAGGAAGAGTCAAAGAAGAAGAAGATACGAAGAGTCTGAGAAACATGTCAGACACATCAGGTGACACCACATTTACCTCATGAACAGATGTAAAGCAACATGTTGGTATACAGTATTGTTAATTACAGTCATGTAAACAAAAAAAGGAAAGTCAATGTTGTCTGTTGGATAGGTATGACTTGATTTTCTGAGTGGCTAAGAGAACGTTATTAAAAGATTATCATGGATGTGCCATGATACAACAATGCTGTTCATTATAACAATAAATGCTTGTCACTATAAACAAATTTTATAACTATGTATAATACCTGATCAACAAACTGTTCACTCTCTTCTTTGATGATTTCATCTTTTAAATGCAGTTCTCCTTTTAGGACAGAATTTATAACTGGGAATACATCCTGCAAATTGAACAATTATAAAATTTACTTTGTCTTCTCAGTGATTTATAGAGTACTATATAAAGAGGTGATCAATACTAAATATGAAATATACAGAATCACCCATCAATTTTTGCAATAAATATCCATACTATGTACCTACATGGTGTGTGTGCGTGCACGTGCTCGCACAAGTGTGCGATTTTACTTACTTAACCTCATGTAGTTTATATGTATATACAACACTATGATACAGTTTGTGTATTCTGTTGATTTTTAATTACATATCTACACACAAATGTGATCCAAATCTCTAGTGGTACATGACACGGAACAACCTAACACATTAGCTATGGGCTAAATAATGGTTATGCACATTACCTGTTCAGTCTCAGCCTCTTCTGGATCTGCTTCTTTCTTTACACTGACCATTAAAACATCCTACAAATAACAAGGAATTAAAATTTACTTTTATACAAATTCATTACCATTATACGAGAATGGTTTATAAGAGCCTGTAAAGGAAACCATAAAGATGTTCAAGACCATAATAACATTTCATGGAGAGTATAAGAGTTATGAGTTACTGATGTTAAGAGTTAAGAGTTACTGATGGTATGGTTTCTACTCACAGTAAACAAGGTAAATTGAGAACACTATTGAATTTTATAAAAAATTATTAGGGGAAAGAGGAGAATCAGGAACAAAAAAAGGTAAATATTAAAACTGGTAAAGATAACTGAGAGGAATCAGTGTCAGAGCACAGGCCAAATGGAGAAACAAATTTGCTACTGGATTTGTCATATACTGGATTCTAAATTAAGAAGAAATTCCTCAAATTATATGTTTGCAGCATGCTATTATAGAAGCTGCATGTGAAACCTAGACAATAGGGAAAAGTGAAAGACACAACCACAGCATTTGAAAACTGCTGCTGTAGGAGAATATTAAAAATATACTGGATGGACAAAGTAATTAAAAAACAAAAGTGAACAGGTTCTGGAAACAATGGGTGAATGGAGAGGTTTGTGAAGATGAGACAGTGTGGTGGGTCACTATTGGTTGAGACCCAGTAATGACTTTGCTGATTAGCACCCAGTGCGTGGGAAGTACTGCAGAGGAAGGCAGAGACTAGAGTACCCAGGTTGACTGTTCAGTTGTGGGACGCTGTAAGCTCTCACAGGTAAAGAAGGTGGTTCAGGAAGAGGCAAAGAAGAAGATATGAAGAGTCTGAGAAACACGTCAGACACATCAGGTGACACCACATTTGCCTCATGAACAGCTATAAAGCAACATGTTGGTCTGCAGTATTGTTAATTACAGTCATGTAAACAAAAAAAGGAAAGTCAATGTTGTCTGTTGGATTGGTATGATTTGATTTTCTGAGTGGCTAAGAGAACGTTATTAAAAGATTATCATGGATGTGCCATGATACAACAATGCTGTTCATTATAACAATAAATGCTTGTCACTATAAACAAATTTTATAACTATGTATAATACCTGATCAACAAACTGTTCACTCTCTTCTTTGATGATTTCTTCTTTTAAATGCAGTTCTCCTTTTAGGACAGAATTTATAACTGGGAATACATCCTGCAAATTGAACAATTATAAAATTTACTTTGTCTTCTCAGTGATTTATAGAGTACTACATAAAGAGGTGATCAATACTAAATATGAAATATATAGAATCACCCATCAATTTTTGCAATAAATATCCATACTATGTACCTACATGGTGTGTGTGCGTGCACGTGCTCGCACAAGTGTGCGATTTTACTTACTTAATCTCATGTAGTTTATATGTATACAACACTATGATACAGTTTGTGTATTCTGTTGATTTTTAATTACATATCTACACACGAATGTGATCCAAATCTCTAGTGGTACATGACACGGAACAACCTAACACATTAGCTATGGGCTAAATAATGGTTATGCACATTACCTGTTCAGTCTCAGCCTCTTCTGGATCTGCTTCTTTCTTTACACTGACCGTTAAAACATCCTACAAATAACAAGGAATTAAAATTTACTTTTATACAAATTCATTACCATTATACAAGAATGGTTTATAAGAGCCTGTAAAGGAAACCATAAAGATGTTTAAGACCATAATAACATTTCATGGAGAGTATGAGTTATGAGTTACTGATGTTAAGAGTTAAGAGTTACTGATGGTATGGTTTCTACTCACAGTAAACAAGGTAAATTGAGAACACTATTGAATTTTATAAAAAATTATTAGGGGAAAGAGGAGAATCAGGAACAAAAATAGGTAAATATTAAAACTGGTAAAGATAACTGAGAGGAATCAGTGTCAGAGCACAGGCCAAATGGAGAAACAAATTTGCTACTGGATTTGTCATATACTGGATTCTAAATTAAGAAGAAATTCCTCAAATTATATGTTTGCAGCATGCTATTATAGAAGCTGCATGTGAAACCTAGACAATAGAGAAAAGTGAAAGACACAACCACAGCATTTGAAAACTGCTGCTGTAGGAGAATATTAAAAATATACTGGATGGACAAAGTAATTAAAAAACAAAAGTGAACAGGTTCTGGAAACAATGGGTGAATGGAGAGGTTTGTGAAGATGAGACAGTGTGGTGGGTCACTATTGGTTGAGACCCAGTAATGACTTTGCTGATTAGCACCCAGTGCGTGGGAAGTACTCCAGAGGAAGGCAGAGACTAGAGTACCCAGGTTGACTGTTCAGTTGTGGGACGCTGTAAGCTCTCACAGGTAAAGAAGGTGGTTCAGGAAGAGGCAAAGAAGAAGATATGAAGAGTCTGAGAAACACGTCAGACACATCAGGTGACACCACATTTGCCTCATGAACAGCTGTAAAGCAACATGTTGGTCTGCAGTATTGTTAATTACAGTCATGTAAACTAAAAAAAGGAAAGTCAATTTTGTCTGTTGGAAAGGTATGACTTGATTTTCTGAGTGGCTAAGAGAATGTTGCTAAGTGATTATCATGGATGTGCCAAAAAATAAAGAGTGATATTCTAACCTTTTAGACCAAATAATTGAAAATACTTGTAAAAAAGGGCCAGGTTTAGTACATAAACAGATAATTTTGTAGTATGATAATGGAAGACCTCAGACAAGCATTGTTTTTAAGGCAAAAAATCACTGAGCTGAAATACAATCTGTTGCAACATCACACTCACTCGCCTAATTTAGCTCTATTTAATTTTAATTATTCTCAAAACTCAGAAATTCGCTGGGGAGGGAGGGATTTTTCTGGACATGACTGAAAGCAGCAGTAAACGGTTATCAGAGGACCTAGAACAATCAAACGTCTGAATGGGATAAAGCACTGGAGCATCACTAAACCAAATGTGTTCAACTACATGGAGACTATGCTGAAATATGAAAAGTGATTCCAAAATGAAAAAATACTGGTAAGTCTTTTATTACTAGGCCATGTACTTTTCAAATTGCTCTAGTATATACCTGTAAGGTATATGAAAGGATAAATGATCTTACCTACAAAAAGCCATGTTTCAAACGGATTTCCGTCATATATTGTTGCATTAAAGATTATTAGTTATGATGAGGTGATATGAATTTTAATGATGTTAAAGTAAGATAATTTAATTAAGTCAACTGTAATTAATTATCTACTGTCTACTGTGTGTAAACTTATTAACACACTTTCTACATTAATAGTTTGTTAATTATACAGTTAAAAGCAGCATGCCTACCGTGTCCTTGACTGACTTGTTTATAACTAATCTTGAGAGCAGTGGTTTAGTAAGAACGGTTAACCTCACTCCCCACGAACGGGTAGGTCGTGTACACAAAATCTGAAGGAAGCAATTGTATAGCTAACGGTTACAACATTAAAAGTGGGCAATAAATGGTGAATTTTGGACTCCCCCCACTTGGCACAGGAGTGGGTGGTCAGATAAAAAAATTCAAATGCAAGTCATGATCACTCATAGAATAGTCAGTTGTGTGCCTGGCTCTTACTATCTGGCTGACAAACATTTGAGACAAAACACAAAGGTTTGAATATGTACATCAATTACATGTCTAATATTGACTTTTAGACATATAATACTAATAATACATACAAGGTATAACATAAGACATATCATACATCTAATACTGATGTATTCTGCAGAAACTGGGAGTGAGACAATGCAAGTCAAAACAGTGAAATGAGATGTCACAAGTATGGAGTTCAGGAGAATACCAGGAAGACTTGCAGAGGACAGGACTACCAGAGTGGACAACACAAGAGAATGAGTGATGATAGAATAGTATGAGTATGTTGACATAATTGGTCAACACAAAGACAGAGGACTGGCAGATCAAAAAAAATTTTTAAAGCTACTTTGCAACTAACAAACAGACTACAAGTCTAAATTGGACGAGGGAGGAAGAGAATTGCTTGAAAGTTAGGAGGTTATGGAAAATGCATATTGTCAATGCGAACCCTACACAAAATAATACATGTATAAATCATATTCTGTACAGCAATTAATTACAAATCAATATGATGATAAATAAACTATTATTAATATAAGAAATGAATGTGTGTATACGATACATGTATATAACACGTGTATCAATTAATACATACATTAAACAGCAAAAAATGTATTTTTATTTTTAAACTTTATACCTTGTCCTCAAATTTGATCTCTTCCATTTGTCAGATGATGGATAAATTGATCTTTTAACAGCTGAAACAAATGAAAACAAGTTGGCAGTCAATAAAGACTAAATCTACATCACCCACAAGTTAGCACAAGAATAACATCTGATTAAGGACACTTTTAGATTAAATGCACATGTCTTTATTAATAAATAATGTCTTCCCAATGTCAGACCTCAGTTTAACCAATGAGGATGCCTTATCTTGGTGTGGGCAAGGTACTTCATTTAATACAATAAAGTGTTCTTGGCTGAAAGGAGATACCGAGACCACTTATGTAGAGGAAAAGTCACATTACTTCTGCACATGTAATTGGAATGAGCTAATGTACAGAAGAGCATTCAGCCTACAGTCCTAACTATACTGATGATTCCTGGAAAATGTTTTCCCTATAAAGGTACACTTTTCTTTGAAGCCATACAAACATGTGTCCACAATTTTTTTTTTTATCAGTTCGTCATACCATGTTACTTATTTTGACACAGACTTTGTTTTTAAATTCCTATTTATCAGAAATTATAAGACTTTTGACATAATTTTAGAATTATTTTGAGAAGGAAACAACAATTGCTTACCAATTGAACCCTAAAATTTTTATGAAACCTCAGAGTCAAAATGTTTCCAGAAGTTATAGAGTATACTCTGTTTCACATAACTTCCAAATTGACAGCTGTGGGAATACACTGCAATACTACTAGCAAACTGTTATTTACAATGGAAGTTTGAAGGGTTTGACAGATTTAAAGAGTTGAAATATTTGTTCTGCTTTATCTAGTCTGAAGACGCGTTTCATCTTATTTATAGCTTTCAGGGTGCAGCAAATTTAATCTGGTCTTAAACAGAAAATCTTTGACAAATAATATTAGAAATCGTGTAGAAATTATAATTTTAATGACTTGAAATACCATAATGGACAACGGAATAATATGTCATAGTTTGTAAACTGCATATAAAAAGGAGAACTGGGACTGATTGAATTCATGATCTGCTGTGACCACTTTGAAGAGTTTTCCAGTAACATGAAGGGTAACATTAATTATATTCATGTCACTGATATAATTTCTGACAGCCTAATAACACATTACTAAAACAAACCATATACAAAAACAGCTAACAGATCCAAAACGTGATGTGTTATATCACTGAAAAGAGACATTTGTGTAAGCTGATAAGAATTGGCAAATTTTCTGAAACAAGCACTTACTACTGAGCGTGATCTTGATGATAATGTAGCCCCTAAAATACAGTTTGCTTTGGAGCAATTACAGCTTGCACTAACAAAGAAAGTGAGATATTCTTCTGAGCTCTTAATATGGGCAGCAACCATTTGTCTTTCATTTCCTGCTGCATATCATCACTTGAGGAAAACAAATGTATTAACATTACCTCATCCTGTCTATTTAAGACAGTTTTTATGTAAAATGGGTCCAAATAGCCCTTGTATCGGCCCATCACATATAGCTTTTTTGAAAGAGAAAAGTAAATTACTTGAGGAAAACGACAAAGTGGTTTCATTGATGCTGGATGAAATGTATGTGAATTCAAAATTCTCGTATAAGGCAGGAAAGATACTAGGTGTAGCTGAGAATAAGTCAGAAACTGATAGAGCAGGCACAATGCAAGTTTTCATGGCATCATCTCTGCATTCAGACTACAAAGAAGTAATAGCTCTCTTTCCTGTAAAAAATGTGCATTCTGATATGCTAATGAAACTAACAATGGATATACTAAACGTAGTGAACGATATTGGATTTGATGTAGTCTGTTTGGTAGCAGATAACCATAGTACAAACAGGAAAATGTACGAGCTTATGTGTGGTGGCAATTTACAGCCATATATTGCATATCCAGCTGCTCCATCCAAATCTCTCTTTCTTTTGTTTGACAGTGTGCACTTACTTAAATGTATATGAAATAATTGGTTAAATGGAAAAAATGTAATGTTCATAATCCCAAATACTGAGGAAACTTTTAGTTTCATTAATGACCTAATCCATTCTGATGAAGGGAGTGTTGTGTGTGAATATACAGTTAGTGAAGCAAGATTTTCAGATTTGAGGAACCTGTTTCATTCAGAGAAAAACAAATTGTTACAACTTGCTCCAAAGCTAGTGAGAAAGTCTATATACCCAACATCTATAGAGAGACAGAATGTATCCCTTGCACTCAGTATTTTTGATTCTAGAAGTTCTGAAAAGTCAGGGGATTTAAATTTCTGATGGTACTATACAGTTTTTAAGACTGATCATTAAATGGTGGAAAATTTCTAATGTGCAGCATCCCATGAAAGGGAAATACACAAAAGATGATGATGCTAACCCAATCACTGGGCCCAATGATTCAAAACTTCTGTTCCTTGAAAGTCTAAAAACATATGTTGATATTTGGCATGCATCAGACTCCCATGGAAAACTTACCAATGAAACATACATTGCTTTCTCTCATACGCTTGCAGCAGTAGTTCAGTTATGCAAATATATTTTTAATAGATACAACTGGTCCTACATCCTTACAGCAAAACTGCAAACGGAAGCTTTAGACATTGGTTGTTTAAGACCTGAAGCTGTCAGTGATGACGAAAAGCTTAGTCGAACAATAAAAATTATAGCAGTTAGCAAATTCATAAAAGAAATAGTAAGGATGGCTGCTAATTTAAACAATACGAAGAATAAAACATGCGAATTGCAAGCAGATAAATATAAAAATGTAAGGGAATTTTTTAAGTATTTAAAAATTAAAGCAAAATTGAAAAAAACGCTAGGGAAAATTTGGTTTAATAAACAGTGTTTAATTAATAAAATAACTCCAAAATACGCAAAAATTAAAATTAATAACAAAAGCAAAGTAGCAAACCAAGTGAAAAACATGGCGGAAAAAATATGGATAAAACTTGAAATTAAGAACTTGTACAGTAAAGTAAATAAATATAACAAAGAAATGTATCAATTACATCAAAAATTATATACAAGTTACAATTATATAGAAATAGAAGAAATGAGAAAAGAGTTTGGTGAAAAATACATAGAAAAGAAAATAAGAAAAATGGAAGAGAGATTAAATAAGAAACTCAAGGAATTAATAGAAGGAACAAGAAATAAAAATAAAGAAAAAGATAAAGAAATAAAATTTGCTGAAAAAGTATTAAATTTAACAGAAACAAAGTTTACAGAAAATGAACATAAATTATTAGGGAAAAGTTTAAAACATGCAACAAAAACAAACATAGATAAAGAAAATACAATAATAGAATGTGAAGAAATAATCGATAAAATAAAAAATGAAGAAACTAAAAAACAATTAAGAAGTGAAGTAAAAGAAATAGTAGAAAAAATATGTAAGAAAAACAAAAATGTAAGAAATAAAAACGAAACACAAATAAAAAGAAATATAAGAGAATTAAAAAAGAAAATCACGGAGATAAATTGGATAGTTATAAAAGCCGATAAAGGTAACACAGCAGTGGTAATGAACAAAAGAGATTATATCGAAAAAGCAGAACAAAGTATACAAAAAGGACCATATAAAGAAATAAAATATGATTACACAAGTAAATTTCAAGCACAAACAAAGAAATTGATAAAAAAGACAACATATTTAAAAGAATGGCAAAAGAAACAAAAAATAGAACATAATCCTGAAGCTCCAAAATTTAGATGTCAAATTAAGTTACATAAAAAAGAAATGCCATTAAGACCTATAGTATCATTTATAAATTCGCCAACATACAAAATATCAAAAGAAATAAGTAAAAGAATCAAAATGGCATATGAAAAAGAAGATATCCACAGCATAGAAAATAGTAAAAAGGTAATAGAAAGATTAAAAGAAATTACCATAACAAATAAGACAAAATTAATGTCATTAGATATAAAAGATATGTACACCAACATACCAATAGCAAAAACAGTAGAAATAATAAAGAAAAACAAATTAAGTAATGTAGAATGGAAAAACGAAATAATAGAAGGATCAGAATTATGCCTAAGCCAGAACTACTTCAGATTTAATAACAAATTTTACATACAAGAAAATGGATTACCAATGGGATCACCGCTTTCACCATTAATGGCAGAGATATTCATGAATAGCTTTGAAATCAAAATTTTAAAAGATATAGATAACGAAAGAAGAATTAAAAAATGGATCAGGTATGTAGATGACATACTAATAGTTTGGGAAGGTGAAGTAAATGAATTTAAAAAATTTACGAAAGAACTAAATAACATAGAAAAAAACAATAAAATTTCAAGAAGAAATTGGAGGTTGTTTAAGACCTGAAGATGTCAGTGATGACGAAAAGCTTAGTCGAACAATAAAAATTATAGCAGTTAGCAAATTCATAAAAGAAATAGGAAGCTTTAGAAGCAAGATTTGGAGCATATAGAAGGCTAAGTGGTTGCACATATAATGCTTCGTCGAGCAAATCTTGCAATCTGAGAGAACACTCAAAGTGATAGGTCTACTAGCTACTGAATTAAGTGAATTCAGATCCACTAAGCATGGTGAATTTACTTTAAATGATTTTGCAGCAAAAGTGAATTCTAACATCAAAGACACAACAAATGAAAAATTAGAATCTGCTCTAGAGGAGTTAGCCAGTATTCCCATTATGGATGAAGATTTGAAAGTTTTGTTCTGCATGCCAGCTACACTAGCAGCAAAGTACTTGAAAAGTTGAGGAAAAGTGGAAAATGTTCTGAATGTGCAGAAATGTTGCAGACCAAGGAGGATATTTTGTTGCAGTGTGAGAATGAAGGAACTTGCTTCATATTTCAACAAATTAAATCGTGGTAGATTAAAGTGTCCCTCTTCCATTATGATTTCCTTGTCATGTGATATATATAAACTTTTTCAAGTTTTGACTAGAGCAGTACATTTGAATCTGAATTTCTGAAGCTAGATAATCAAAGAAATGCACTACTTTCTTTGGGAATTGACCTATGTGAAAACGTTATAAGTAATTTGGATGTGTGCAAATGTGCATTCTGCTAAAGAAAGTAATCAAGAAGAGTGTTAAAGTGCTTTCTAATATTGATATTAATAACTATGTTAAATTCTTAAATGAAAAGTGTGTTTCAAAGGAAATTGCTCGAACACTTGAGAAGCAAAAAAGAAAAATACCTAAAGAAAGTGAGGTGAAAGTTACAAAACGCAGAGTTTAAACTGAGCAGCAAATAAATTTCTTCCACCCAATAGGTACTTCTTATCAAATTACTTCCATGTTCATGTCCATTTCCTTGTCGTGTGATATATTAACTTTTTCAAGTTTTGATTTGCTGTACATCTGAATCTGAATTTATGAAGTATTGCATCAAAGTGATGCAAGGACTGAATTACAGTATGTGAAAATGTTATTAGCAACTTGGATGATGTGTGCAAATGTGACATTCTGCTAAAAAGTGATTGAAAAGAGTGTTAAAGTGCTTTCCAGTGTTTATATTATTAACTATTTACATTCCTAAATGAAAAGTGTGTTTCAAAGGAAATTGCTTAAACACTTGAGAAACAAAGAAGAAAACAGCATGAAGAAATTAGGCAAAGGTTACAAATGCATCGAGTTTAAGCTGATCTGCAAATAAATTTCTTCTGCCCGAAAGGTACTTCATATCAACTACTTTATGTTCTTCCTGCACATTACAAAATAATAATAACCAGAATTTACCAACTCCATGTTTTGATTGGTACTATACATTTGATTCTCAGTTGCATCTTGACTTTTTGCTTCTATTTATCTTGTAGATGAATATGTTGTGTTTGCCTTTGTTGACCAAAGTTTAGCATTTGCATGCTATTATTAGTAGTACATAATTTAAACTGTAATTTGAGTTGCATCTCAAATTTTTGCTTCATAGAATTTTTGCTCCTTTGGTGATCGCTATTTTTTAGGAAGAAATTTTTTATTATTATTATTATTATTTCATAACATTTTAAAATGGAGCAAGAATAAGTGCATTCAATTAACCTTGATTTTAAGCTGGAAGTATGCAAGGCTATAATTATAGGGCTTACTTTGCATGATGAGAAATTTAACATATTATTTATACTTCGCCTTGAAAATGAAAAACTAAGCTTTAACGTGACATTTCTTACATATTTTATGACAACCCCTTTAGCGAAGCGTATAAAATGATCGTCATATCGCTAGCCCCACTACTGAAATATTTGGCCTAAGACTGCCGCCATCTTGTTTTCTGTGTTATGGTCTGAGATATTGTAGTCGGTCTTGGTAGTAGTCAGTTATGCAGTCAAGGTGAGGTTGTTTGCCCAGGTGTGGGTTATGCAAGCTATAATAATATTACATTTAGTCTTGAACTTGTCCTGTACGTTGTATAACAATATTTGACTATGCCATTACTTTCAGTACATTTATCACGCACTCTTATACTGGTTAAATCCACATACATTAAATTAGTGGTACCTTTAGAGCTATCAACCTCAAAGCTTAGTCTAGACATTGTGTTGTGTTTACAGCATATGCAGGCCTAAAAAAAGTCTTACACTTTTATATGCTGATGTGAAAGTTAGAATTATTAATTCAGACATTAAAACGGAAATACAAAGTAAACAGGAAACCTTGGTAACTTTTTACTGTAACGGAAGATATTTTAACGTACAATCGAGTAATTCTTCTAGCTTGTGGATAATGTCATCAACACAACAAAGAACCACATCCAAATTGAAATTAATTTTTTATAATGAGCCTGCATTATATTACAAATGAAATTACCCGGGTAATTACTAATTATAAATATCACTATAATATTGACGACTCGGATAGTGATATTTAGTTAAGTAACGGACACGTCATGGACAACGAAATCCAAGAATACTAATTATACTTCATACCCATCAATGCTATTATCGTTACTTCCACCATAGCGACTAGAAGAGATTCTTCTATGGCTCTTCTACTCGCTGTTTCCAACTTAACCTAACGTCCAGTTGTCTTTAAATAAGTAAATTACCTTAGACCTTCGTAAGTATACTACGGCTGCTATAATTTAGTTTCACTAACATAAACTGTTCAATACACCGCTGCAGGTAATAAACTTCTCGAAAGCACGGTAACAAGAGGTAACAATAATGAATTGATGAATATGTAAATACAAACTATGCTATTCACCATACACATTCAAATTCAGTGCCATACAAATCACATAATACGAAACTAACAACATATCTTCCAACATAGAAAATAAAAGCCTTTCAGCATAATCTGACACGTAATTATATGAATAAATAACCGAGGAACAATGTCTATAGTCAGATCTAGCTAAACAGTTGTCTAATTGCTTCTGGGTTACAGTATAAAATTATATATCTCACTGCATATAACAACAAGGTGTACACAAACAGACGGTATAGTCCCATTCTCCCATACGCAAAATGTTTAGCAAACGCATGAAATCAAAGTCGAGCGAAATGGCTTATAATGCAAACAAGATTTATTTAGTCACAGAATACAACCAAATATGTAATTAAATAAATTTAGTTATAATCGAGTTTCCATTGATTTTTGACGGATTTTGAAAATCAGAGTTCTAATTAATTTTATTTAGTAGTGGAATTTTTAATTTCCTACAAATCACGGTAATGGCTAGCAATAGGGATAAACGATACCATTAAAGTATCGATACTTATACTCATTACAATATTTCAATGAAAGTATCGATACCTGAGCAGTATCGAAAAAAAGAAGCCGATACTTGCAAGTATTATTGTACTCATATGAGTAAATTTAGCGCTAACCACAAACGCATTAAAATGTTGGGGATTTAAAAATTAAAAAAAACACCATTTTCAATAAACCCAATAATATATTACAATTAACATTTTTGTACATTTTTTTTAAATTTATTTCCCTCAAAAAGAAATACAAAAATAAGAAAATACACAATTAAATATTTTACACATAATTAAATAAAAGAATTAAAAAACATGGTAATTATAATAATAAAAATTACTACTACTATTACTATAAAGAAATAATTTTTAAAAAATTTAACATTAAATTAAAAAAAACATTAAACAACATTAAATAAAAAATTAAAATTATTTGTTTTTAGTTGTACATAAAAGAAAAACTAAACAACAAAACTAAAAAAAAAAAAAACACTAAAGGCCCCACTCTTCTTCATCAAGGCCACTTAAAAATGACAAACGCCCTAAATGTTTGGGAGACAACCTATTTCTCGACTGGTTAATATGAAACCAGTTTTTGAAAAGAGGCGTTCACATGGCACCGACGTCGCCACAAACATTAAAACAACTCTGGCATTTTTGTATAAACCAGGGAATATGTTCTTTATATCATCCCACTCCTTTAACGGGTCTGTTTTCAGTGGGGATGTAGGATTATTCAGATAATGAGAAAGTTCGTCATCGGACTCGTCTTTGCGCTGGCTTCGTTTCCCATGGACCAACTCCTTGTGGATCTCCCAAAAGTCGAAATCAGATGTTTTTTCTTCGTCTGACGAACTGGCTGAGTGTGCAGCATCTATGGTAGCTGCTTTTACCTTCTTGCGCAAAAAACTGATTACTTTAGCACAAGCTTGTGCATCCTTAAAGTGAAGGTTTTTGAATCTTGGATCCAAGATAGTAGCAACTGCCATATTCAAATTATTCTCTATATGTTCAAACCTTTTTTGAACCTCTCGGATCACTGCTTTCTTGGCCTCTTCGATTCTTGATGCTGAATCGGATTCGGAAAAAGTAATCTTTTCCAGCTGTTTGATCAATATATTTACTACTGGAATAATTGTTGACAACGTTGTGTATTTTTCCCCTGATGCCTCCCTTGTCATGTATTCAAATGGCTGGAGAAGTAATAAAATATTTTTGATGTCGATTAACTCCCGATTAGTTGGCATTTCTGGAGCAGACATGTCCTCAATAGCAAGTTGACTAATGGTCGAAACCATTTCTAAAAACCGTTGCAACATATAATATGTTGAGTTCCACCTCGTTGCTACATCCAGGATAAGTTTTTTATGTTCTCCTTCAGAAATTTCATGC
Organism: Magicicada septendecula; assembly: GCA_034769895.1. NCBI lineage: Eukaryota > Metazoa > Arthropoda > Insecta > Hemiptera > Cicadidae > Magicicada > Magicicada septendecula. Next base: position 129,273,338 of record CM068375.1, read on the forward strand.
GTCGATTGAAGCTGACTAAATTTATCAGAAACGTTCATGCTATTCTTCACCCATTTCACGATGGCCATAACTTTTTGAATGGATGGAAGAGCATTAATGTTTTTCAGAGAAGACTCAACCACTAAATTAATCGTGTGGGCGAAGCAGGCAATGTGCCTATTTCTTCCAATAAACAAGTTGATGGCAGATACCATATTTGTGCCATTATCGGTCACAACATTTGAAATTTTTTCTTTTGGTATATCCCATTCACTCATTAGATTAGTCAAAGCATCTGAAATGTTCTCTCCTGTATGTGTTTTTTGTAATGGAACGACACCTAAATTAGTAGTCTTATGATTTATACTTCCATCATCCAAATAGTGAAGAGTAACCCCTAAGTAGGCACGTTCGTTCATGGTGTCTGTCCAAATATCGGTGGTTAAACAGAAATGACTTACCTTTGTGAGACCGACTTTCACTCGGAGAGCGCACATTTCATATTTTTCATTCATTTTTCTTTTTAGAGTTGTTCCTGACGGAACAACATACAAAGGAGAGACTACCTTCATTAATTTCCTAAACCCACAACCATCTACTATAGAGAATGGTCTCATATCTCTACAGATAAAGTATAAAATTGCCTGTGTAATCGCATGGTATTTAGCACCACCGTCTTGAAACGATGAGGCCTTTTGGAAAGCTTCTACTATAGGCTTAATAATTTGTTGATCATCATCATGACTACGAGATTCGGTAGAACTAGAAGTAGAAGGTAAACTTGAGCATTCGCCTAATTTCGGCCGCTTCTCAGGCAAAGTTGGTTGCTTTACTCGATCTTCTAATTCTGAATGTATGCGGGCATGATTTACCTTTAGATGTTTGAAGAGGTTGGATGTGTTTCCACTATACTTTATCTTCTTTCCGCAAGTCTTGCATTCTGCGACAGTTCCGTCCACTTTAGCAAAATACCCCCACACCTTGCTCTTAGGAGGTGGCATTATTTAAAACTCAACAAAACAAACAATAAAACAGTAGTCACAATTCTCAGTGGTAAAAATAAAGAGTAGGAACTGAAGTCTGAACTCTGAATAAACCTGAAGCCAAGAAACAAAACAACAAAAGCATAGCACTAACAGCATAGGAAGGTTATGCAAATTCCGGAATTCATCAGACGTTGCCAACATAAACATTGACTCTTGGGCCACTTAACACTTAACAAGTTAAAACTTAAATTATTATCACATTTTCCCCCTGTTTTTAGCAAGGTACATTCTTTTTAATTATAATTATTAAAATAAAAAAAATTTCGTTTGAGTATTTTTTCTGATACTGGACCTCTGGTATCGATACCCGTACTCGTATCGAAAACCTGGTATTGATACCAAAATACTTGGTATCGAAAAAAGTATCGATACCATACTTATATCGATAGGTATCGTTTATCCCTAGCTAGCAAAACCTAATGCCTAAGTTTTATGTTAATCTATGGCTAACATTTACATTCATGGTCAATAAGTTTACACATTCATTCTGTTTATTATAATTATGTACTCTCTTCTAAAAGCCATTATTAAAAAACACCAGTTGTGAATAAATAATCAAAAACCTGTAAAACTATTAATAACCATTTTACTGTGTTGGCCACATTTCTGAGAACAAAGTAAGGATACCAGCTACCAGCATACTGGGTTAGATTCCTAACAGGGGAGTGATATTTTTTGCGGACAAATTTTCATCCTTAGGTACTTAAAATTACAAACTCTACAGTGTAAAATTGTAGGCTATTATAATTTTTATTACTCTTGGTATAATAGTATTATTAATATAAATCCTTGTTCATTATAATAAAAAACAAATAACTAAAAGATTTATAGAGACATATTTTAACTAAATATAATTATTTCACTACGACTCGGAACACAGTTTTGTGTTCCGAGCCTGAGTCGTAGTGGAGTAATTATATTTAGTTAAAAACGGACACGTCATGGACAACGAAATCCAAGAACATATTTCAAATTTAAATAAATGTTTTAGTGGATGGTTAGTGAGGATCGGTCAATAATACAAATTTTAGCTATTTTGCGTCGACGTTTCGACAATATTTATTGTCATCTTCAGGACCTGTGTATGAAATACAATAGAAATATCAAACATAACGAAACAATTCAATATTTGGGTGAACGTGTTGGTGATGTGAGTGTGTGCGTGTGTATGTATGTATCATTTTAATTGTGAAGACTTATGATAGTTTGTTTACATCTTCAAATTATCTTTAAGAAAACGAGCAAATTATTGCATGAAGAACTTAATTTATACAGTATTACAATTTAAATTTCTAAATGTAATGTTATTTTAATTAATTAAACAAACAGTAATCAACAATTGGATATTAAATTGGTACATAAATTGTTTATACCTACAACAGTCAACATATAGCAAAGTAATATATTACCTATAAATAAAACAGATTAGGGGATGTTCACTACGTAATTATTAAAAGTTATTTTTACCATGTTTCACTCCCTACTGGTGTTAAAAAATTAGAGTGTGTGCTTAAGACCGCACGGCAGAAGTGAAAACTTCATTGGCAATCGCAATCAATTTATATATATATATATATATATATAGTAAATAATATTATGCATTATGTAGTATTATTATGGATCGTATTAGTAGAATAAATGAGAAACAAGTCAGAAATTAAAGTTATTATTTATTTAATTCTATATAAATCAAATTATTTATTTTCGTTTTCGTATTTTACAAAGGATACAATGGGTTTGTGATAACTAAAATAAGAAATAAATACTTTCGATTGAATTTTACTTATATATCTAGAAAAAACTCCATCAATTGTAGTTCCGTATTTTGTTGTACTTTCATTTTTATTATTTGACATATTTAAATCCAATGTGATCTTTAAAAAATCAATTAAAGGCTTTGATGTTTCTTGTGAAAAATCGATATTGAAATCTCCACTCAAGATCATAGGTAATTTATCTAAGTTCCGATTAAGCAAAGCAGACCCTGCTGTTGTATAAATGAGTAAATTTTCATGGATGAATTCAATTATTTTATTTACACTTTGATTAGGTGAGATGTAAATGGCAACTATTATGATAAGTAGTCCATTTTCTGCTTCACATTTTGCAACACAAATTTTTCCAATAGATGATTCATTAAAACTATATGATTGAGAATTCCTAAATGCTACATCCATCTGTGAAGTTATAATGTTTGTCGTGTCTCTATTACTTTTATATATGGCTACTCCTGCAGCTCGGCACTGAGGTCGCTTAAATTTAGTAACACAATGGAAATTTGGGATATCGATGTTTTCTTCGTTATTCAACCATGTTTCAGATAAAAGCAATATAGTTGAATTTTGAGCAACACCGTCATCAAGATCCAGGACATGTGCGCGAAGACTTTGACAATTTAATGAATATATTGATATTCCATTTCTGTTGGAAATAAAGTCTTTTAACACAGAAGTAATTGTTTGAAGTCTGTTCAGTGATAACCTTTTAAATTCAGTTTGTAAGTCAGTGACAGATGTAGACTCTCTTCGGCCGTGAAAGAATGTGCGATTGTTATTTTTAGTTACAATGTGAAGCCCTTCGATGCGCGTTACTCTTGATAATGCAACGTATACTAATTGTTGAGAATGTGTTTTTTCATATTCATAAACAACTTCATCAAAAGATGCTCCTTGTGACTTGTGAATTGTTACTGCGCATGCAGACACGACTGGAAAGTGATTACGCTTGGCGTTTATAGTTTTATTATTATTTAGCGGTACGGTACATGATCTTCTAGCGATTGGAACAGCATTCTTACAAATTTTGTGATCCACCATGTATCCCGAAATTTTGCTCCGAATTTTTCTTCCAACTTTTTCTGCATTTGGAAATATAATCCAAACTCTGCTAACTTCACCACCATCATCATAATCTATATGGCACAATTTTCCTACAGCACCGTTTGCTAATCCATCGGAAACATCGACATTAGTCGTTAACATAATTATGTTTTTTATAATGTTTAATGTTTATAATGTTTTTTCAATATATAATATTAGCACGATAAACCACTAACTACACACACTAACCTCACAATGTAAACCAAATAATTGTTAAAATAATTATTATTACGTACCAATAATAACTATTAAATTAATAATGACAATTATTACGTATTAATTGAATATACTAAACACAGCGACACAACAGCGAAGAGCAGCTGACTGTATCTTTCTCGCTCGGGTACACTCGGCGGTCCCGAGTTCACCCGATCGAGCCTTTCACCGTTCAGCAGCGAAGAGCAGCTGTCTGTATCTTTCTCGCTTGGATACACTCGGCGGTCCCGAGTTCACCCGATCGAGCCTTTCACCTCAGAGCGTGACGGATCAGCCTAACTTACTACCTACGAAAAAATGTGTGTGCGGTGCGCCAAAAGAAGTTTTCACTTCAAAAACAATCATAATTTAGAAACATACAATTTACACAATACTGTAAAACATTATGACTTAAATTAGATAGTTGACAAAGGTTACAAACAAAAGTTTCTGGTAAATTTTACTAACAGGTAAACTTGGATAATAATTGTAATCATATTATAAAATACAGTCAAGAGTACTATAGAATAATGTAATTTATGTATGTGCCCACAATCACCCTTCTCTCTCACCCATTCTCCCCCTGCCAGTCCTTCTCACAGCCTCTCGCTCTAACCTGAAATCGATCTATCATTCACTATCACCCCACTCTCTCTCACTCTCTCTCTCTCTCTTCTACATCACACTCACTGTCTCCCTTCTTCCCCTCTCACTCTTCCACCCTTCTCTCTCTCTCTCTCTCTCTCTCTCCCTCCTTTCTCTCTCACTCTCTCTTCATTCTCTCTCTCTCTCTCTCTCTCTCTCTCTCACACTCTCTCTCTCTCCCTCTCTCACTCTCACTTGTCATTGTCCACGATTGGCACTCTAAAACACTCACCATTTTTATTACACTATCATCCTCATATAAAATAGAGAATTATGCACACGATAACAGAAATGATTTACCAACTTGTATTAAAAGGTTACAGACTTTATAACACAACATTATAGATAACAGATCTATTACATGAAAATGGTTATTACTTAATATTTACATTTTGTACAATGTTATTTACCTGGACCTTGGTGTCTATACAGAGTACCATAGTCAATGTACTTCGTATATATGTCGGTCATAATCTCTCCACATGCCCTCACTATGCTCTCTCTCTCTCTCTCTCTCTCTCTCTCTCTCTCTCTCTCTCTCTCTTGTATCTTACTGACTCATACAGCACCTTCTCACTCACGTTAACCACTCGGGCGCTCTGTCTCTCTCTCACTCTATTCTAAACAGATATATACCACAAATCTAACACGTAGACGTGTACATACACACACGCTAGCACTACACATGCAACACACACACACACACACACACACACACACACACAACAAAACAACTTCACAAGCCAACTACACATTCGAGAATCCATACATAAATATAACACTATTTTATTCTCTTCTTTTTATCATCTAAGTGTAAATTATGCACAACGGAGATGCCCACTGTACTGAGTTTAAAATTGATCGACTATGTGTCTATAAGAAATGTTATATGTTTCTTAGCTAATACTAAATAATATGATCAGTGAGAGACTTACAATTTTTGCTGACGCCCAACACACAACTGTAAATTTTCCCTGACCAACACCTTATTATAAAGCAGAACAGACGACGCTTGTACATTTGTAGGAAATTAAGTAACATGTGTTCGGAAGACAGTTGAGAAAGATTTGCACTAGGGGGGAGTGTGACACTAATTAATATCTGACGACAAGCTGGCCATTAAAATGACCAACACATCCTGCTGGGCGCCAAATGCAATACTAAACCTGGAGCTGCACATAGTATAAACAGCACCTGAATCACTACTATCAATCATTTTTTTAAATGGGAAATTCATCATAATTTAAGACTTAACTTGAGAAAAAGACATTTCTGTTTTTTTTCTACTCACATCTTGTATATTTCCTACCATTAATTTCGAATATATTTACTCCAGACTACTGTTAAAGTATTAGCTTAGCATAATATGTAAAACATATGAATTGGCAATTCCTACCATGATAGTCAAACTCCCTCCGTATAATTTCTGTTATTCATTAGCACTCAGCTTTTTATAAATGATTATCATTACTGATTTATGTTCCAAATCAAATTTTAACCTCTCTTGTACCATTAAATGACCTTTTCAACTGGATGGTTTATAAAAACAAATATGTGCAGTTTATTTTATATCTGTCAAGCCTATGTCACACTATGCTACTTGACTAGCCGCTACTCGTGTAGTGGCTACTAAGTAGCCTAGTGTGACATAGAAGTAGCTACTAGCACATACAGTTTTCCTTTGTATTCAGTAAAGTAATACTGAACCATCCATTTATAGTTAACACTTTAAGCTATTCACTTTCTACCCAGATTAATAATAACTATATTGTTACGACATCACAGAACAATCTACGTGTTTGTCGAATGTGCCAGAACAATCTCGGTCTAATGTGCGTGGCATACATGCTTGTCGACGCATTTGCTAGATGGTGCGAGAATTGGCGCGGCCGCGCGGACTGTGTCAAGGCCGTAATTAATTAAGTAGTACACTGGCGCTAAGACGCAATTAGGAATACTTTTAAGTTCTGAGGATGGGACAAGTGTCCCGAAACATGTCAACTTTAAATTGAAGACATCGTTGCATAAAGTCACAGACGGTAAGTTGCAATATATTTGATTCCTAATTGCGTCAGTGTACTACGTAATTAATTACGGCCTTGACACAGTCCGCGCGGCCGCGCCAATTCTCGCACCATGTAGGAAATGCGTCGACAAGCACGAATGCCACGCACATTAGACCGAGATTCTTCTGGCACATTCGACAAACACGTAGATTATTCTGTGATGTAGTAACACCCACCTCTCCTTAAGCCTGTTCGTCCCGAACTGGCAAACCGTCTCTGAAGTAGTACTTAGCCAGGCGATCTGGGTGGACGACCTTGAACTTTTGCTGTTCTTCCTGTTGAATCCGTTAAACAACATCGTTGATTCTTTTTTTCACAGTGTAGGGTCCTTCCCAGTTAGACTGAAGCTTAGGTGAGCGACCACGACGGCGCTTTGGATTGAACAACCAGACCTGATTTCATTCTTGGAAACCCACACTATTGCTGCGAATTTCATACCGAGTTTTCATTTTATCATTGGCAATCTTCAGCCGTCCTCTTACCAAGCGATTCATTTTTCGCAGTTGGTTTTCTAATTGCGAGGAATAGTTCTGTGGCTCTTGGGACTGAGTCTCAGGTGATCCGAACATTAAGTCCCCAGGAAGACGAATCTCCCGCCCAAACACCAATTTTGCTAGAATTATGGCGGTTGTGTCGTGTACTGATGATCTATACGCCATGAGGAATAGTGTTATATGTTGGTCCCAGTCTGTTTGGTTCTCGTCAACAACCTTCGAAAGATGCTGCTCAAGTGTCCTATTGAATCTCTCAACCATCCCGTCCGACTAAGGATGCAGAGGCGTTGTCCTGGTCTTTCGAATTCCGAGTAGACGGCATAATTCTTTAAACACTCCTTATTCGAAATTTCTCCCTTGATCCGTATGGATTTCCATAAGGGCTCCATAACGGCAACAGAAGTTGTGAACTAACTCCTTTGCCACAGTGATAACCTCCTAATTTGGAATTGCGTAGGCTTCCACCCACTTAGTGAAGTAGTCACCTACAACCATGATGTACCGGTTTCCATCGTCAGTAACGGGAATGGTCCAGCAATGTCTATGGCAAATGTCTCGAAAGGCAGTCCAACGTTATACTGTCTCATTTTACCCCTGCTTCTGGTTTGTGGGTCCTTGCTTGCAGCACATATTTCACATGTCCGAACCCATTCCTCTACGTCGTGGCGAAGATGAAGCCAATAGAATCGCTTCCGTATTTTGTCAAAGGTTTTGTTAACGCCAAGATGGCTTCCAGATGTTCCTTCAAAACAGACTGCACTTTACTACTTCGGGGAACTATCAACTGCATGACCACGCTCATCCATCTGCACTTTCCCAAGCCCTTTTCAGCAATCCGTTTTCTAAATTGGAATAAGACACTTGGGGTCGAGAAAGCGGTCTTTTGCTTGTCTTCTTGATGAAGACTTACTTGCCAATATCCACTCTTCAGGTCCAATGTGGAAAACCACTGTGCTCCTGTGACGATTTAAATGGTAAATAAAAAAAAATTAATAATAAAAATATAAAAAAAAAACGTAAGTAAGTAAGTACTTTAAATCGCACGATTAAACCAAATACCCCTGAACTAACTCATAATAGTAATAAGAATTAAATTAAGAAAATCTAACTACATAAGTAATTAAAAATCTGAATGTAAAAGTTAAGAATAATACAGTTAACTCTTTAGTAAATCTATCATGCGTTGACCTGCCTATTCCGGACACAACGTGCATACCGAACCGGCAGTAAATTAGAAATATCTGTAAATCGTAATGTAAATAATTAATAATTTAAAGTCTAAAGTAGTAGTTATAATAATCCCTGTAAACAAGATAAGTCTAGATAGTTTATTTTGTCTTACTATAAGAATGTATAATTAATAAAGAGTTGGAACTATATTATGGCGGAGTACTCACTCCGCGTCGTTGCAATCTACCTGTTGTAACAATGCAAGAGTAACGATGCGGCGTTCAGACTGTAAACACCTCCAAGCGAGGCCTCTTCATAAAATGTTTTGTTTTTGATTTTTTAATTGAGTGTTAGCTTCCACTAAAAGCGTGGAGAGCTCGTTATGTATTGAAGATGTAGTGAGGAATTTGTGAGAAAATGTGGTATGTAAAAAATAACTCGTATATAAGGTGATGTCTCAAGTTAATTAAAAAACGAACTCTCGAATATTGTTCGAGTAACGTAATTCAGATATTAATGTAAAAAAGAAGATGCAAACTCCAGTACTACGCTGCCAGTAAATATGTGTCGTGCACAACTGCAGATACGGACGACTACCACCTAACAACACTTACCAGAATCGTCGAGGAACAGCCCGACTTCCCGCAGCATAACATCCATCTCCTCATTAATACACCCAGAGGACTTTCACCGGAACACTACCCAGATGACTACCCCGACTAACAGAGTACCGAAGATTCACGCCCCAGGACACGGACAGCAAAAGCGTATCTAAGAGGTGACTCGGTGGCTTGTCTACCGAGAATTATGTACATTTAAAAATAAGTTTTCATACATGCCAGAGACTTTTCAAAAGACAATCTAAGCATTAAGTTTTAGAAGAATGTAACCAGTAATTTCTAAAATCATACGTTGTAACATTACTCTTGAGATATAAGTTTTAATCCCTTAACTAAATAATACCATTCTTCAAATGGTATTCATGTAACAATGCAACCTTCTTGATAAGTAAAGTAAATTTCAAACGTCTTTACTAGATTTAAAGAGACTCGGATACGAGGATACTTTGACAGAAAACCCCTTTTAACTATTTCATTATGAGAAAATTTTTATGTAATGGGATCTATATTTATATATATATATATATATATATATATATATATATATATCATTTGTTAATAAAGAGATGTCATCTTGTTACAGATTGAAGTGAGTGCATAAATCAGTGAAAATACCTTTCCTTGTGTCCTATAATTAGAATTATTATTATTGTTCTAAGTGTTGTGTTGATTTTCAGTTTGTTACAACGTAGGCAGCCTGTATAATTGGCTAGCGTCAATTATCACGGGTTCCCTGGATTTATAACGTAGCCCGGAACGTTATAAAGTTCCGCCACTCTGCTATTTTGTACAAAAGAACTGATCGTGTACAGAGTGTCACATATAGAATTGCGGCACTCTGCTTTCGTTGCTTTCGTGTGAAATAATTGTTACGTAGTAAAAGAAAAATAGATAACTCTCTGCTGATCTATGAACTCAGTTAATGTATTTCATGTCACCCCAAAAAGGGTAAGTTAAAAAAAAAAAAAAAAAAAAAAGCGACAGTATTAATTTACTATTTGAATTTATTTTGTATAAGATTACGCACGAACTTGTGTATAATTTATTTAACATACGCAAAATCATACAAACTATCATTGTATTACACCAATGCAAGTACCTACATGAATTTTAGTGCTTGTCAAACTGTTCAGTCTTTAACAGGTTTATATTACGACAATTCAAGACCTGTAGTTTCCTGAATATGCCTGCATAGAATGTAAGTTGTATGTCTGTTGTCACGGTGAAACATATAAACTCTTGACTAAAGTAGACCAGGTTAATTACGTGTAAATAAATTCGTAAGTTAAATTTTGTTACTAGAGAGAGAAGTAAAAAAAAAAGGAAAAAATAAATAGATAGAATTACAGAAATTAAAATTAGAACGTAAAACAATTAATAACTAAACTCAGCTTATTACGGGCTGTAACTTGTAAAACGTGTATCATTGCCTCGCACTCACCCTCTGTGGGGGAGCCAGTTGAAATCGGTCGATAAAGATAGCCGTCAGCTATTGTTATATAGAACAATACCCAAGTGTATTTCTCGCGTTCCCACGCATACAACAAGTATGCCATTCTTTACAAAGAAAACTAGTCTGACCTACATTCCAGCGAACAGCTGATCGTTGACATTACAACGACGTCTGTGTGGAATTTTTGTCGTTCTCTTAGAAGAGAGGTTATTCTCTTACGAACAATGCAAATGCTTTAACCATGAATTAAATTGTCTATGTAATAAGTGTATAGTGTAGTAAAATAAATTTTAAGTAAATCTGAGTGTGTTAGAAATAAGATAAAAATGGCACAATTTAATCCAGATTTACTATTAAAGGACGTCTGTCTTATGAAGCTCTTTTGCGTGGTCTACCCCATGCGAATGTAACAGTCGCGGAATTGCGTAAGTCTATACGCGAAAGTGGATTTGATACACCCGCGCAGTTAAGCAACCTAAGCGGACTCGATTATGAGAGCGAGAGAGAAACTTGTAATGCCAAGTATAGTGAGTTGACTTTATTGTCCCAAACCCTCCAAGACGAGAAATCTCCTGCGGTAATATTGCGGACAACTCAAAGGATAGAACATTTAACCCGGCGAATGAAAAATTTGTTGAACTGGCCTAACCTTACGGAAATACCTCCTGAAGTCCAAAGTTTTGCAGACGAAGCTTTACGTCAATTACCCACTATTATCAATGAATTACGAAGAAAATCCGACTCGTTCCGAATGGATGAAATTGAGAAGTCCTTGAAGAAACTACACATCTCCCCAGTTCAATCCCCTACGATAGAACACCCTCCACCCAACACGGATCGGGACTCACCCGCCGTATCGCAAATACAACCTACTCGAGAGCAATACCCAAATAAAGATTTAATTGCCCCGACTATATTTGAAGCCCCTCCTCCCAGTGGTTTCCAGATTCGTCCCGGAATGCACGAATTGACAACCCCGAACGCATCCTCTGGTCCTCCTAAAGCGATGCTACACGTAAATTATAACGCAGACCTCTATGGAAAAATCACTCATCCCGTAGAAAAACTTTTAGCTGAAATCCCATACACTGATGGTTTAAATGTCACTAAACTACTGAATTTCATCAAATATCTCCTGCAGATAAAGGATCTACAGCAGCTAAATGACTGGCAAATTTTGCAAGTCCTCCTACCGAAATGTAAACCCCCGTTAAAGAATCGTGTGCTAGAATCATTAAGCTCTACCCTTCCAGTAGAAGAACTGCATACCACAATAATAAAATATTTTATTCCCACCGGCATTTATGAGGAACTTAAGAGAAAGACCGTACTACAAGTACAAGGAAATCACGAGAGATTGGCCCATTACATCTCAGACATCAGGGAGTCCTCTCGACTACTACAAGTAAATTGGAATGAGAGACAGATGGTCGACACCATTTTAGTAGGATTGTCTCCAGAAGAAAGATCTCGTTTAGCGTTGATAAATCGACCCAACACCTTTGCAGATCTAGAACAATGCAGTATCCACTCTTCGAATGTATGGTACTCAGATCAGAACAGACATGCCATGAAATTAACCGAAGCGAATAGAAATGAATTGCAAGCCCTAGTGCCAGATGTGACAACCCAGCGTGAAAGGCGAGTATTCAACAGACCGCACAATTTGCACAGTCCTAGTAAACCAAACGAGACACAACCTAAAACGGAAGCAAGATACCCTCCTCGTAATAAGAATATGTGTTATAACTGCGGTAAATATGGACACATAAGTAGAAACTGTAACAACAAGCAATACGAACGTAAACACCCTAATCCAAAAAACATGTAAGGCAGGGAGACCCGAAATCCTGTGTCTTCCGCAGCAACTTGAGATCCGGTAAACCCAAAGAAATGTACGACCATATAAAAAAAAAGGAAGGAAAAGAAACACTAGAGAAATAGATCCCTATGTTAGAAAGTTTATTGAAAAATGTAACGCGATAAGTAAATGTAATTGGACTAAAAGTCTATTGCCCTTAATACAAATTGACCTAGGTGTTACCTCCACCATCGCTTTAATCGATTCTGGATCTACTAGAACCTTAATCAGTCAAAAGTTAGCCGATAAATTATTCGAACACAACCTAGTGAAACGCAGTCAAGCTGTGAATATAAAATGTGCTACAGCCAATAAACAGAATATAGTGATAAAACTTAGCATCACCATTAAAGTAAAAATCAAGAATCTAACGTGGTTTTTTACAATGTTAGTATGTAATGATTTAGGACACGACGTAATATTGGACAATTACGTCCGAAGTAAAACGGGAATAATTCTTGGCATCCATGAGCAGAAATATTATTTTAGATTCGACCGTACACGGAAGTATAATTTTGATTGTAAAACTGACGAACAAGAAAGTACTAGATCATCGACTGCACACATAGTACACCAAGAGTCTGAATTATCTCATCTAGGAAATAGAGATAGGCTGAGAATGCAGAAATTAATAAAAGAATTTTCCACCGTTCTTACACCTAACCTAGGACTTACGAAGCTAATAGAATATAAGATCAATCTGAGCGATCATAAAGTAATACGACTACCCCCATACAAGTTGTCGCCTCCCAAGATGGAAGTGATGAGGAACCATATCAACAAGTTGTTAGAACAAGGAGTCATTGAACCTTCTACGTCTCCGTATTCATCACCCTCCTTTTTAGTACCAAAAGGTCACGACAAACATAGACTAGTTGTGGACTACCGGCAATTAAACAAACGCATAGAATTTGAATCTATCCAGCTTCCAGACATCCGTAGTGCTTTTCATTACTTCACAAAAGCGAAAGTCTTTACGGTAATGGATCTAAATCAAGCATTTCACCAAATACCCCTTTCGGAGGAATCCGAGCGTCTAACCGCGTTTGCTGTTTCTTTCAACCTGTACCAATTTACTAGAGTACCCTTTGGAATATCTCAAGGAAGTTCCGTATGTAGTAGACTGTTAGAAAGAATATTTCATGATATTAAATTTAAATATGTGTATCACTACTTGGACGACATCGTAATCTATAGCGAATCGATGGAACAACATCTTAAACATCCTCGTGAAGTGTTATCTCGATTACAAAAAGCAGGATTAACAGTTAACCCCAAAAAGGTAAATTTTGCAGTCCCACAATTTTCGTTTTTAGGTCACATCGTGAAAGCCAACGGAAAGGTAAGCATTGACCCCGAACGAACCCGTGCAATCAGAGAATTTTTACCCCCGCGAGATGCAAAAGGTATAGCCCGATTTTTGGGAATGGTAAATTATTTCCACAAGTATATTCCCCATCTTGCCGAAATAGCAGCACCGCTGAATACCTTGAGAAAGAAGGGAGCGAAATTTGAATGGACTGCACAACACCAAAATGCGTTCGAACAACTAAAAGAAAGCATCATATCTTCCCCAGTATTACAACTAGCAGATTTCACGAAACCTTTCGTAGTTCAGACCGACAGTTCAAGTGTAGCTTTAGGTGCAGTCATCTATCAGGAAATAGAAAACAGTAGACTTCCGATTAGTTATGCTTCACGAACATTGAATGACCAAGAACAAAAATATTCCGCATATGAATTGGAATGTTTAGCCATTGTTTTTGCGTTTGAGAAGTTTAAACCCTTTCTAGAACATAAAGAATTCCTTTTGGAAACCGATAATCAAGCATTATCTTGGTTACTGAATCACCCTAAACAGTTAGGACGTATTGGAAGATGGGTATTGAGGTTAAACTGTTACAACTTCAAAGTGCAGCATATTAAAGGTACACAAAACGTAGTCGCTGATACCGTGTCCCGTATGTTCCAGTCGCCCACTAATACTCACGAAAACAAGGAGAGTCCAGAAACACCCATTGTTAACACCGTAATTACTGAATCCCCCCTTGCTTTTACCAACATTGCTCAATATCAACAACAAGACCCTCTTCTGAAACCGATTATAGAACAACTTGAGCAAGGAATTAAATCAGAGAAATATGTATTAAGTAAAAGAATACTATGCCACAAAATAGGAAATGGAAAGGAATTAAGGATAATTGCCCCTGATGTAATTAAGCCCATGCTGATGGAGTACTTCCATTCATCCACCATTGAAGCCCATATGGGAATCAATAAAACAATACATCGCATTCGTAAGGAATATCATTGGAACAATATGAACAGCGAAATAGCTAGTTTTGTAAAAAAGTGTAATTTATGCGCTCTCAGTAAACCGGCAAGAAACAGTCAGGTAAGCCAATTAATTTCAGAAATCCCTACTACCCCGTTCTCTAAACTTTATTTAGACTTTTCAGGTCCCTACCCACGATCAAAATCAGGTAATACTATGCTACTCATATGTGTAGATTCGTTCACCAAATTTGTTTGGATGTATCCCATGCGGCGAGCGTTAGCGTCGACGACTGTAAAAAAATTACAGGAGAGATTATTTAAAGATTACGGTACACCTGTACGTATAGTGTCTGATAACGGACCCCAATTTAAGGCGAAGGAATTTAAGAATGTGTGTTTCAAGTTAGGAATAGACCATATTACCACGACGGAGTATCGACCGCAAGGCAATATTGCTGAAAGGTATCTGCGAAACCTCAAATCTGCATTAATCGCCTACCATGCAAACGATCATACGTCTTGGGACCAGAACCTATACTGGATACAATACGCCTTTAATTCAGCTTATCACGAAGGACATAAGTCGACCCCATTTGAGTTACTGTATAAATACAAACCAAACCACCCCTTGTCCACAAAATGGAAAATACATGACTTGCTACCTCCGCAAATAATGGATAAGCAGATTAAACAAATCTGGAATAAAGCTAGCGCAAATTTAAGAGCGAACTTAGAGAAATCCCGAAAATACCACGAGAGAAATATTCATAACAATAACAATTTAGTTAGGTACCAAGTCGGTGACTTAGTAATGCACAAGACACACCCGACTAGTAGTGCAATTGATAAGACCACCTCCAAACTATCATACCGATGGTGTGGTCCTTACCAAATCCAGAAGTACTTAACCCCAGTTACCGGTAGCCCTGTACGAACCTGCGACTCGAGAATATGTACGAAGAACACATATTTCGCAGATAAAATTGTACAAAAGGAAAAGAGGAAATAGCATCGCCAAAAACAAAAAAGGTAATACTAGGTAGACATATTATCTTGTACCTCAGTAACCATGCTAAGTGTTAATCGTAGAATTGGGAATGAGGCCTGATCAACCTTAGATCCTGTTCAGCGAAAGATGAGCAAAATGAGTAGTCAGCTGACCACTAACTGACCACTAAATGACAACTAAATGAGAAATTATTTAGAAAGTAACTCTATGAAGAGATTAACCAAAACCCAAAGGAAAAACCGGTAGTAGATTTAAGTAATAGAAATAAGAAGAAGTTTTGTGTTTTAAAATGTAAACCTTAAGTGTGAATTTTATGTAATAAAAAAGGTAGTTTGTAAGAATATATATATGTATATTGTTTTATACTCAGAAGAAATAAATGTGTATAACACATGCCAATAACTAAGTGAAAGAAAAAGGGAAAAGGAGGAGAGAAATTCCACACAGTAACGGCAAGCATACTCCCAGTACCCCACTTTCGAATTTTCCTTATTAAAATTCCCGCATGTCGATTTTAAGCGGCGGAGTATGTGACGATTTAAATGGTAAATAATAAAAAAATTAATAATAAAAATATAAAAAAAAACGTAAGTAAGTAAGTACTTTAAATCGCACGATTAAACCAAATACCCCTGAACTAACTCATAATAGTAATAAGAATTAAATTAAGAAAATCTAACTAAATAAGTAATTAAAAATCTGAATGTAAAAGTTAAGAATAATACAGTTAACCCTTTAGTAAATTTATAATGCGTTGACCTGCCTATTCCGGACACAACATGCATACCGAACCGGCAGTAAATTAGAAATATCTGTAAATCGTAATGTAAATAATTAATAATTTAAAGTCACAAGTAGTAGTTATAATAATCCCTGTAAACAAGATAAGTCTAGATAGTTTATTTTGTCTTACTATAAGAATGTATAATTAATAAAGAGTTGGAACTATATTATGGCGGAGTACTCACTCCGCGTCGTTGCAATCTACCTGTTGTAACAATGCAAGAGTAACGATGCGGCGTTCAGACTGTAAACACCTCCAAGCGAGGCCTCTTCATAAAATGTTTTGTTTTTGATTTTTTAATTGAGTGTTAGCTTCCACTAAAAGCGTGGAGAGCTCGTTATGTATTGAAGATGTAGTGAGGAATTTGTGAGAAAATGTGGTAATGTAAAAAATAACTCGTATATAAGGTGATGTCTCAAGTTAATTAAAAAACGAACTCTCGAATATTGTTCGAGCAACGTAATTCAGATATTAATGTAAAAAAGAAGATGCAAACTCCAGTACTACGCTGCCAGTAAATATGTGTCGTGCACAACTGCAGATACGGACGACTACCACCTAACAACACTTACCAGAACCGTCGAGGAACAGCCCGACTTCCCGCAGCATAACATCCATCTCCTCATTAATACACCCAGAGGACTTTCACCGGAAACACTACCCAGATGACTACCCCGACTAACAGAGTACCGAAGATTCACGCCCCAGGACACGGACAGCAAAAGCGTATCTAAGAGGTGACTCGATGGCTTGTCTACCGAGAATTATGTACATTTAAAAATAAGTTTTCATACATGCCAGAGACTTTTCAAAAGACAATCTAAGCATTAAGTTTTAGAAGAATGTAACCAGTAATTTCTAAAATCATACGTTGTAACATTACTCTTGAGATATAAGTTTTAATCCCTTAACTAAATAATACCATTCTTCAAATGGTATTCATGTAACAATGCAACCTTCTTGATAAGTAAAGTAAATTTCAAACGTCTTTACTAGATTTAAAGAGACTCTGATCCGAGGATACTTTGTTTGACAGAAAACCCCTTTTAACTATTTCATTATGAGAAAATTTTTATGTAATGGGATCTATATTTATATATATATATATATATATATATATATATATATATATCATTTGTTAATAAAGAGATGTCATCTTGTTACAGATTGAAGTGAGTGCATAAATCAGTGAAAATACCTTCCCTTGTGTCCTATAATTAGAATTATTATTATTGTTCTAAGTGTTGTGTTGATTTTCAGTTTGTTACAACGTAGGCAGCCTGTATAATTGGCTAGCGTCAATTATCACGGGTTCCCTGGATTTACAACGTAGCCCGGATCGTTATACTCCGGACAACGTGTCGAGTGTATCGTCAACGCGAGGTAATGGATAGCAATCTTTCTTTGCAACGTCATTTAACCTCCAGTAGTCTACGCAGAAACGCAATCCACCATCCTTCTTCGCTACCAGCACTACAGGAGAAGACCAAGCACTTGACGAAGGTTCGATTACTCTCTCTGTCAACATGTCCTGTACTAACCGAGACATTTCCTCTTGTTTAGATAATGGAGGCCTTCGAGGAGGTTGGCGTATCGGTGTTTTGTGTCCCCGGTATTGATGGGATGTTGCACAAGAGAGGTTCTTCCCAGTGACTGTCCCCGAATTGCAAAACAATCTTTGAATTTGTGTAAAAACTGTCTGAGTTCTTTTACCTCACCACTTGAGAGATTGTTAGAAGATCTGTTCAATAATTCTTGCAGTTGTTCTGGTAATTTGGAATTATCCGAAGCACTGGATCTTCGTTGCGTTATTCCGGCTACCCAGGCCACAGGAGTCAATTTGCCTAGGAGCGTATTGCTTTGTAAAATGATAGCTTGATCCAAAATATTCACCACTCTAATAGGTACATTTCTGGTTTCGTCAGGTTTACTAAACTTCTGGCAACTAGTATGGCCGGTGTGCTGACTACCTGGGGTTCGAATATAGAGCACTGGTTGCCCCTAGTATCTATCGGTTCTAACCATGATGATCTTTTCGGAGTTTGGCGGAACAGTTACGGCCACTTGGTTTATGACGTCCATCCATTTTTCTGGTGTCGTCATTGTTGATAGCATACCTCTTTGCCTCCGATTATCAAGACATTGTTTCTGAGGTCGACTGTGAATCCGTATGCGTTCATAACGTCCACACCAAGAATTGCTTCATCCACAATGTCTGCAACAAATACTTGATGATTAAACTCAAGTCGACCGAGGCGTAGGTGTATCTCCACTTTTCCATACACTTTTACAGGCCATCCAGTAGCTGTTCGCAAGCTGCAAGAGCACCAGATTGGCTTCGGATCTTTCACCACGTCGGGGCGCACAATAGAAACTGTTGCGCTTGTGTCAACTGTAATCGAGGTTGGCCTTTATTGAACAAATCCGGTAACTACCAAGCTCCCACTGTTTTTCTGAAGTGTAGAAATTGCGTATTGTCTAGGGTCTTCGTTCCTCCAGTTAGTCAGCACACGCCCCGTTGTACCGACTACTGCTCGTTTCCCTGCTGCTGAACTCTAACCCGACAATCCCGTTGTAGATGTCAGGTTTCCCACATCGATAACACTTCGGTCTTCCATGCTTTCTTACTTTATTCTGTGGCGCCGACGGTCGAGTCTCTGTTCCTTGTTCTTCTTCCTCATCGTCTGTGTCGTCGCGATCTTTTAGAGCGCGCACTTTATGACTTGTCCAACCAGACGCTGATTTGGCGGCCTCAAATTGCAAAGCATGTACCAGTGCGTCCGCACTGTTCTGGTGTCTTGCCATTCGTAACACTTGCTGTAGTTCGTTATCTCGGACACCGGCAGTAAATGTCTGCATCGCAAAGCTCGTTCGAAAATCTTCTAGCGCTTCAGAAGAGGCCAGTCTAATTAGTCTGTTGATACTTGCTTCAAACTCTTGAAGGCTCTCCCCGGAATGCTTCGCCTTGCTCACAACTGGGTGCAGTACACATCTCGCAAATGTTTATCACCATACCGTAATTCCAGAGCTTTTGTCAATTTGGCATAGGTGTTTTGGCTGTCAGGTGGCACTTTCTGTAGTAGTTCTGCCGCGGGTTTTTATAATGAGGGAACGAGTGAAACTGCCTTGTCTTTATAGTTGTCTTGGTTATAAAGACCCCACACTAAAATTTCAAAAACAGATTAACAAATTTATAAATAACACAAACATATAATCAAACCAGAAAGCACCAAATACCTTAAACAAATCAAACCTAACCCCCTAAACTAAATGCATTACCGAAAATACACAAACCTAACATTCCCATCAGACCATTAATAAACAACACACAAGCTCCCTCGCACAAAATCACAAAACCCCTAGACAAAATAATCAGAGAAAACATTAATCTCAGTAACAATACTTCTATCAAAAATAACATAGAACTAGTCAAGAAAACTGAACACATCCACATCCCGCACAACTCAACACTAGCATCTTTTGATATAACCAATTTATACACCAATGTCCCAATTCAAGAAACCATACAAACACTAGAACAATTACTCAGACAAAACAACACACCCGAAACACACATACAAGAGATCATCACACTTACCAAAATAATAAATGAGCAAAATTACTTTACATACAATAACAAGATATACACACAAACAGACGGTCTCCCGATGGGATCCCCCATATCAGGAATACTGGCAGAAATATATATACACAACATAGAACAGAACCACATAATAAACAACAACAAATACACCAACAAAATCATTTACTGGCACAGGTATGTAGATGATATATTACTTTTATTCAAAGGCAACACAAGACAAGTTGAAAACTTCCACAAGTACATAAACACAATACACCACAAACTAAAATTTACACTGGAAATTGAACAAAACAATAGTATAAATTTTCTGGACCTAAAAATTAACAAAACTAACAATACACATACGTACAAAATATACAGAAAACCAACCACAACCGACATGGTTATACACAACACATCAAACCACCCAACACAACATAAACATGCGGCCTTCAACCATATGCTCCATAGACTAACTAAAATACCATTAAGTAAACAAGATTATATTGACGAACTCAACACAATCAAATACATAGCAATGAAAAACGGATACAACCCTAATTTAATAAACAAACTACACAAACACATCAAAAACAAAAATAACAAAACACAAAATACCAACAACACACAACACAGTAAATACATCACACTCACATACCATAACTCCAACACACACAAACTCACCAACACATTCAGAAAACACAAGTACAAAATAGCATACAGAACTAACAATACCATCAAAAAACACATCAATGATACAAACACGGACATAGACAAATACAACAAAACAGTTGTTTACAAATTAAATTGTAATAACTGCAATAGTTTCCACATAGGCCTGACGGGAAGATCTTTTTCATCCTGTTACTCTGAACACCTAAAAGCTTTATCCAACAACAATATACATTCCGCGTTTGCCACACACATACACACAAAAAACCACAGCTACACCAACATAGATACTAATCTTGAAATATTACACTACTTACCCAAAGGTCGAAAACTTAACACAGTATAACAATATGAAATATACAAACACCACACAACACAACCAAACAACATACTTAACGACCAATTACAGTATAAATCACATACACTTTTTGACACAATTATACAAAAAACTAACAATAATTTGGATCCCCGTGCCAATCCCCTTCCTCCACACACCACCCTCACTATACCTTCCAAGTAAAAACCATTACAAATTAATGGCAGTCTGTCTCAAAGCTGAGGAAGGCGAACACCATGCTGAAACACGTTCGACAAGAAAAGACAAGTAAGTTCACAAGTTGAAAGTTTCATTATTATATAAAGTGCCTTGTCTTTCTTCGTCCAATTATTTGCACATGCAGCAGCTTCGAACTGGCGTAAATACGTCGCCCAGTGCGTGCTTCCATCAAAGGTTGGAGCCTTGACATGAACTGTCCCTACCGCAGGCGAGGTGACCTTCTCTATTGACTTATATTCTGTGTCTTTCTCTGTTTTTATCATTGGTACAGTCTGTTCACAAAGTTGTTTTGGTTGTAACTTCAGGCACTGTTCGACTTCATTTTTAATCTGCTCTTTTATATTTGTAATCGAGTCTTCTATTTTTGTTGACATAGCTTTTTCCACACTCAAGACAGATTTTTCTACTTCAGCTATTTTATTTTACATGGATTCTTCTACGTCAGATATTCTTGTAATTTGATTGTTAAGTTCACCTCGTAATTCACCTACGTCACCACGTAGGAGACCCAATTCTGCGGTAGTATGTTCTTGCATCTGCTTTTGCTCTTGAATTAACACTTTGATGTCTTCTGTTTCGCGTTTCCATTCCTCTGCCTGTCGTCCTTCCAACTCAAGCAACAGTGCTTTTTGCTTTCTTCAGTTTCCAGAAGTAGACATTTCTGCCTCTTTTCCGTTTTCTCATTCTGTCGTTTCTCCGTCTGTAACAGCAATGCCTGTAAATTTTCCATCATCTGACTGGCATCCATTGTTTTCCGATTAATTTCGAAATACACTCATCTTGTACAAAGTGTCCACTGTTTCCACTGTTAACCGTTCTATCCCAGTCCTGACACCACTGTTACGACGGTCTACTTGATCGTCGTAGGTACAGTGGAAAACAACAAAATACAAGACACCAATTAAGTTACTAATCACCAGCTTTAATTTTCACAGTTAAACAGTTCGTAATTAACAACACAGTCTCCTACAACAAATCAAATAAAAATAGTTCACACGCAATAAAATGTCACTAATATTAAACACAATGGTATTACAATTATACTGCCCGATTATAAAACACAACGCTTCACTAATAACCACTTGAACATACACAGTAATCTCGCCCGATAATAACTCGAACCACACTGAAAATATATCGCTGCTATACTGACTACTAAGGCTGCTGCCGCCATGTATTTATACCCACGCTCACAGACGAGAACATTCCTAATTGCGTCTTAGCGCCAGTGTACTACGTAATTAATTACGGTCTTGACACAGTCCGCGCGGCCACGCCAATTCTCGCACCGTCTAGCAAATGCGTCGACAAGCACGTATGCCACGCACATTAGACCGAGATTCTTCTGGCACATTCGACAAACACGTAGATTGTTCTGTGATGTCGCAACAATATAGTTATTATTAATCTGGGTAGAAAGTGAATAGCTTAAAGTGTTAACTATAAATGGATGGTTCAGTATTACTGAATACAAAGGAAAACTGTATGTTTTCTACATATTTTTGTATCGTGGTAGCATGTGGTAACGAAATCTGCATGATACCTGCACCTCCATAGGTATCAGTCAGTTGCCTCAAACTCCATACCAATTACCAGTACATGAGAAGGCTGAACAGAATTCGAGTCTGAAACATACCTACCAAAAAGATCATGGATGTTTTTTGTATGATTTCAAAGACTGTTTTATGTCCCAGACAAACCTTTTTTTAATATCGCCTATAAATGTGGTAGATAATTGACATTCCAGATAAATGACTTTTGGTAATCCAGCATTCTGCTGTATCAGCATAATTTTATACTTGTGATTTGGTACTGTTTTGTCTCATTTAAATTTTAAACTTAAAGTACTAAGCAGAACAGATTCATAGTTAAACATACTTGTAACAGAGGTCTGCTGCATGTGCATGGTATCTTGTAATACACCCATCATCTGGTGGTGTTGCAAGGTAAATCATATCAGGGCATAAATTATATCGACCACCTTTACAGTAAGAACACATTCTGCGTGGAGTACCTGGTTCAATGGCAACACGATCACCTATTGATGACAGAAATATGCTTTAAAAAATAATCATAGGCAGTGTCTAACAAAAAAAGTTTCAAGTTCTTTAATATTTTACTTCTTCAATATTATAATACTGACATCACAAAAACATAATATTAATTGTTTGTGATGTGATTATCAAACATTTATAGAGCAGAGTGAGTAGAATTACATTAACTGATACTAACTAATACTAAAATAAGTAATTTTGTTTATCCTGTTGTATTGGATTTTTGTGCTTTATATATGTATATGTATACACACACACATGACATAGCATCTGGATATTACATATTTGAATGCATCCAACATTTTTCCTATTTAGGATCACAGATTACAAATACTAAAGTTCCCATTGTTCCCATTATGAGTGGTAATAAGTATTAGCAAACAACCGTAGCTGTAAATATCATATATTAAAATCTTATTAGATCACTGACAACATAGACATACAAGACCTGGATGCTAACCAATAGACAAGATCAACAACTCTGTATATTTACATGTAAAACAATGAGACAAATTTATGAACCTATGAATAATTATTATGAATCCTGGAAAACTAATGAATTGTACACTAGATCAAATAAGATTCATGAAAAACAGAAGATTGTGGAAAGGATGGAGACAATTAAGAGAGTATTATCAGATATTGGAAATCACAAAGGAAGATCATACTAAAGATGGTACCATGGTGTGGAAGATCAAAGTGAGAGGCTGAAGAAGGTTGGTGAGAAGATGAAATACAAGAAAACCGTTGAGAAGGCTAAAACCCTTTTAGATGGTGAAGCACAAAATGAGGTAATAAGGTACATTGATTGTATCTTCAGAACTGTGTGAAAGTAGTGTTACTAACAATGAGAGAGTGGTGAATTATAAAATATGTACACATACCCACATGTGCAGACACATGTCTCATATTTTCACATGTGTAAAGCACACATCCAGTATTTCAACGAAAAGTTACAACAAATGACCATAACACCAGATTAGATTTGTTTACTTGCACTTTGAGTAACATTTGTGGAAACACCACAGGTGCTTTATAATGGGCTACACATCTCGGCTGATATTTGTGTTCATTATTACAATCATTCTCCGATATTCTGTGGATATCCACAATATATTCTGTACACATAAATTACAATAGTTACTAAATTAAATAATTTTACAAGTCCATAAATTTAATAAATACTTTGATAGTGTTCATTAAATGTAATATAAATTAATCCCAGGAAAATAATTTGCAGAACTGTTTAATTCTCCTGTGCTGCCCAATGTTGTATAGAATGGGCATGATGACCCGTGATGTAAATAAAGACTAGAAGCTATCAGACATTTCTATTGAACATAATTGTGTTTACAATACATTTTTATCGAGAAATGTTTATACTTACAATTAAAATAGATGTATTTAAAAGAAGAGTTTTGATTTTTTTAGAGGAGTAGAAATCTGCTGATGCAAGATAATAAATGTTTATCACAGCACATAAGAAATAGTTAATCAGCCAACATGAAATGAATCATGAAATATGCTAAAACTAGGGTTAGGACCTTCATTTTTTGGGTTTAATATATTGTATCACAATTGTCAGTTTACATGGTACAAGGTGAGGTAAAAAATTCATAATTTTTCTCAGGGATTAAAAATATTAAACGGATTACATTGTCAAATATGTATCTCTTTTTAAAATCTAAATTAACATATGTATCATTATAGGTAACTATTATAATCAATATAAGATTTTGGAGACTTTACAATGTGTTAACATCCTTTAATATTGAAATTCAAGATATTTTATTACATGACATATTACAAGATGTTTTATCAAATTTTCACAATTGTGTTTCCAAGCCATGATGATATAGGTCAAGTTTCATGATGATACAGGGGGTTATTGATCAGGATTTATTCAGGGGGATTTAGACTGTGGTAACAGTATCTGATGATAAGTGAGGAAGGGGATAGAGAAGTTGGTGGCAGCAGGGGATTCAGAAATAGTTGTATCCTACTGTGTAAGTTGTATTATAATGTTAGTGAGCTATTGTAGCTCCTATATAATCTGAGGCACCCCTAAGGGTATTAAACAGGTGCAATTGCACAGGACCCCATATTTTTGGGGTTCCAAAACTTCCTCAGTAAGAAAAAAAGAGGAAAATCGAAAAGTGTGTGTGTGTGTGTGTGTGTGTGTGTGTGTGGTGTGTGTGTGTGTGTGTGTGTGAGAGAGAGAGAGAGAGAGAGAGAGAGAGAGAGAGAGAGAGAGAGAGAGAGAGAGAGAGAGAGAGAGAGAGAGAGAGAAAGGGATTAATTTTTTATTTACTATTATTGTAATTTTTTTTTAAACTTCCTCCGATTTAATTTGCTTAAAATCGGGTTCTTATTATAGGCCTACAGTATATTTACTCAAATATTGGCTCACACTTATTAATTCTAGCAAAACATTAATATTGAAGCGGTATATTTTACTACATGGACTCATACAAATTATGTTTGTATAAGAGTTCAAACAATTAGTCTAGGCAAAGTGTGAGGCATGTTGGGCATATTGAAGGAGAAAGGTAAACTGTTGAACCTGACTACATTACTAATACCGATGGGTGCAATTCTAAATAGGAAACAGGCATAGAAAGGGTTGGTCATAATTATGTAACACAATTGATGTGTGGAATAAATAATAATTATAGAAATATTCATAATTACATTGTTAATTTTCAAATTGTTTTTATGAATAGCTACTACTGTGTACACACTTAGTTGAGAACAAATTGCAAAATTGCTACTGGTACATAGTTAAAACACATATGTTTTTATTATCTGTGTTATTAGTTTTATACAATGCAGTGAGTTTCTTCATAAAAATAGATATTATACAGATTTTGTATGTAATCTGTATCTGTATCTGTCGATGTATCATGACTGTAATATTACAATATCCAACAAGAGTTTGCCTTCTGCTATGTGTTCTGAACTGTTATTTAATATAAATTTATTAAATGTTGTAATTTAAGCAGTTGTCTTGCCACACTTTATTAATTTAACGAGTCTCTGTCTGTGCTCAGTATTTATAAATTATGCCTGAAAATATGAACAGTGTGTGGTGTGTGTGTGTCTGTGTATTTTAGCATGGCTAAAGATCGAGACAAATACAAGTCCAGATTTCCAAAAAGGGTTTTCAAGTCTTTTGTTGTTCAACATGTCTTTTACGGTAATAAATAACTAATGAATAAAGAAACTTTATCCTAAATATTGAATCATACTTTGAGTATTTTAATACATTCTAACTTGCTGACATTATATTTGATTTGATATAGAATCTAGCCTTTTCTATAAATTTAAGATGGTGTTATATTGAATGTGATGAGTAAGATACGAAAGCTGTTTTTGGTTTTAGGAGGGCATGGGAGGTTATAAGGGTTATGCAAACCTCCTTAGCTAGGTTTACACCCAACCCCCGTAACTAAGGGCAATTCTGCCTATAATCCTCCTTGGATATGCCATTGTCTTTTGGCATTGCAAATTAAAATGCCATTACAGTCAGAAAGTTAACAATGAAAACAATTATTGATTGCACAAATCTACACGAGCACAACAAATATACAGCTGGCTATGTATCCTGCTGAAGTTGAAGCCATTCAGTTATATTCTTTTAAGGTTGTCTTGATTGTTCATCATCTTTTTTCACAGCACTACACTTTATATAATAATGAAACTTTCACTTGTGAACTTACTTGTCTTTTCTCGTCGAACGCGTTTCGGCATAGTGTTCGCCTTCGTCAGCTTAGAGACAGACTCATCTCTAAGAGGAGTCTGTCTCTAAGCTGATGAAGGCGAACACTACGCCGAAACGCATTCGACGAGAAAAGACAAGTAAGTTCACAAGTGAAAGTTTCATTATTATATAACGTATTCTTTTAACCTACACTTTACATACTATGATAATGTATTTATGATATGTTCCCCCAAATGTACATGCCAGGAAAAGTAAATAATAAAAACAAAAAAATTAAATTGTACTGACTATAAGCAGAAATAATTATAACCAAGCAGACTACCATATCATTAGCATCAGAATGGGGTAAACAAAGATACGGTAATTAACTAAGGACTAAATATAATGTCTACTTATGTTTATTATTAATTATGATTAAATAGCCACTACTTTGAATGGATTAGAACATGTGTACATACCAACTTTTAAATTGGTAACAGACTTTCCCTTCTTGACAACAGTTCCACTGGGTTCATGTCCAAGTATCATCGGTTTCTGTACAACGTACTTTCCAATCTGACCGTGTTGCCAGTAGTGGACATCAGAGCCACATATACCAACACATTCTATTTGTATTAGTTCTTCTACAAGAAAAAAAACGATTCTCAGTTAGTAGCATTACAATTTATATCAACTGGATATGATGAGAGTGAGAGGGAGGGGAGTCTTATTAAGTATAATGCCTATGAGGTCCAAGAAAATAATTTCTATACCTACAAAATCACATATTTTTTGTTATCAGCTGTAATATTTTTAGCAGATTAATACATGCAGATTGTTAAAAGCCAGTTAACTGTTTAGAAAAGATTTTGATATATGTCAAACTTTAATATTTATTGATGCCTTGTTTGGATGTAATGTATAATAAAATGTAAAATTAAATGAAAAACAAAACACATTTTGTAGTGACACAGAATTTATTTAGACAAACTAACCTTTTTCAATCTGCCTTGTGATGTTTTTGTTATACTGATGAAATAAACCTTACTTTACTGATGGAATAAACCTTACTTTCAAAGCATACATTTCATCATCAGATCATAAAATATCCCTTGGAGGAGGTCATTATCAGTTAAAAATGAAATATCATTTGCACTGTAGACACATCAGTAGGTGCACACCTATTCACGTTTGGTCGAACACTGAGTGGTTGTTCGTAACTATCTGATAAAGAAGGTTCAAGGTGGTATCGTATAGTGGATTTGATTTTAAAATTCAGCTGGTTATTCAATATAAATCCTGTTTATGTTTGTGTATGCTCTGTACATTGCAAATTCCTCCAAGGTGTTCATAATTCAACCCTTTTCACAAATGTGTAGTGGTTACAAGTTACACTTGAAATTGTGTAATTGTGGTCATGTGAGACCAAATTTGGCGAGCATAGTTAGACTTTATGTTGATGGCGTTAAGATTTTTAATTGTTTAGGTGTGTGTTCAAGGAAATGTTTAAGAAAACTCCTCCCTGTCTGACCGATGTAAAAACGATTACTGTCATTACATGATCATGTATAGATGCCTGTTTTTCTTTCCAAAGGTGTAAGTTTATTCAGTCTAAGTCTACAACCTCCAACGAGGAATATTTTATGATCTGATGATGAAGCATATACTATGAAATGTGTCATCAATATATAAAAAAAAGAAGTTACAAGGGAGGCTGAAAAAGGTTAGTTTTTCTATTCATACAAGTGACTTGGATACCATTGTAAATATGCGTGCTAAAATTTATCTGTTTATCAAATTCTGACAAGACTGTTAAACAAATAAATACTTGTCAAACAAGGCTGAATGACTTACAAATTCATTTTGTGATACTATCAACTGCATTTTCTAGTTTCACATTATTTGAAACTACTTTAAAATAGTTTCACTATTATAGTGTTATTAAATATTTTGTGTGATTTTGATGCAGAAACACTTATAATTAGCAAACTGTTAAAAGTACTTATTGTTTCTGCTTACCAAATTTTTCTCTCTATATGACCATAATATATAGTGCAGAAAATGTGATTCTACAGCTGTGTGTTCTTTGTCACACATGAAGAGGTTGGATGGCTATCCATATTTGTATATACGTAATATTATAAATTTCTTAATGTTTTGAGGACGTGATTCGCCCAAACTATTTTGTAAATTATTTGTCAAGCATTAAGTGAACTACAATCAAATGTCAATTACGAACTTGGTGTGAAAACATCGGTACCACCTACCTAGCAATTTACTGTTAGTAAAGCTGTTTGAATACAGACGCATATTATTCTTTAGATAATAACAGCTTCAAAAAAAACCTCTGGTCAACAGTCTGAGGACCAAGGTGTACTACACAGCTTTTGTGATTAGTGGGATGGTTGCACGGCTAGTACAGCGCATCGTCAGCCCCTAGTTGCAGTATTCACAGCCAGGAGGCGCAACTGTTATCTCAGCGGCTACTCAATTTTGCCTCATGATGCTGAATGTATACCATACAGAGCCTCCGCTGGGAATTGAACCCAGAATCACATGCACATGAATTGCGTGTGCTAGCAATAAACAGCTTCAGGCTTTGGAAAATTGCTGTATAGTATTGTTGTCAGGTACTGCTTATTATTGAGTTTAGGTCACTGATAAAATTTATAGGAACATTTCTAGTTGTTTTCTTTAAGTTATGGACACACAGTAGTCTAAATTAGAGAAAAGTCATGAACATTACAGAAAAGAGTAAAACATGATGTTACGTAAGTTGAAATAAAACATTATTTTGTCTGTCAACATTCGATTAATGCATATTACTTATCTATCTGATCATAAATGACCACTAAGTTACCTCATGAAATTTGCTTATAACGTTACATAGTTATGTGAAACCGTAACAATACGCTTGAACAAATGTGTATAAAAAAAAAATACTACAAAGGTTTTTAAAATATATAAACACTTGGTACGTTTCACAGATTTTATTTAACTCTAACAGCTGTTTCGACTTCTTAAGCCATTGTCAAAGTGATGAGTGCACACCTAAACAGAGGATGTAAGGGTGGTGGTGGACATCTGTTTAGGGCGTGTATTGGAACATGTGTGAGGTGTGAAGATGGAGAAGGGGGTTGCAGGAGCTAAGGGAAGGTCAAGTGTCTGTAAAAACTAAATATAATCTGAATGTAAAATATAAAATTAAATAAACTAAATATAATCTGAATGCAAAATATAAAATTAACTAAACTAAATAACAGCTTTTAATAAAGAGGCTACACAGAATTCAGTTTGTTCATTTGTTAAATTCCCCTTTATTAGCTGTTATTTAGTTTAGTTAATTTTATATTTTTCATTCAGATTATATTTTGTTTTTACAGACACTTGACCTTCCCTTAGCTCCTGCAACCCCCTCTCCATCTTCACACCTCACACATGTTCCAATACACTCCTTAAACAGATGTCCATCACCACCCTTACATCCTCTGTTTAGGTGTTCGCTCATCTCTTTGACAATGGCTTAAGAAGTCGAAACAGCTGTCAGAGTTAAATAAAATCTGTGAAACATACCAAGTGTTTATATATTTTTAAAAACCTTTGTATTAATATGTTTCACGGGGGTGTGACTGTAATATGAGGGTTCTTAAGCCATTAAGGGTACTATGCATTGCCAAAATAAATGAAATAAATAATAAAAAAATATTGTAACATTACCAAAAGCCGCCCAGTAAAAGGGAGGGAATACCTTATAATATAAAGAGAAAACATGCAGGTAAGAAGAGATACAATTATAATAAATAGAAAAATAATGACATTAACTTAGACTAGACAATGACAATGACCACACCCAAGTGATTGGCCAAATGACCAAATCAATATAATTAAACGTGTGATAAAAATGTCATAAAAGTGATAATAATTAAATGAATAATTGAACCTTCAAGGTGCAAACCACCAGCAGAAATAATATAATTATATGTATGTAAATGTAGACTAAATGTTAAGCAGACAAATAGTAAATAAACAGAACAATGAAATCAAATGATAATAAATAAATGTATAGAGAATAAATGTGATAGAGCTAGTCGGATAATCACAACATTCATATTAAATTGAACCAGGAGTGCATAAAGTACATAGGGAGTGAGTTACAAAAAGAAAACAATAAGTGAACAACACTAGGTAAAGCAAAGCAACCCAAGTGCATGTGTAAAAATGTATAAATAAAGAATGTTAATTAAAGTGAAAGGTGCCTTCGCACTTTGGACAAGTGCTTAGCATAATAAACAATATGCCAAAATACATTAAGTAGGTGTACAGTGATAGAAATTAGTTTTGAAAAAGACAAAACACTAGTAAGTAAGATAGAATAAGGTATCATGTTCAAAAAATATAAGAATAAGTAACTGTTATAAAGAATGTTAGTGTTAAAATATTAAGTTAGTAAAGTTAAAGGGATAAACAAAACCTAAACAAGTTATCATATATATTATTTCTGTTGTCAACATCCCTTTTTCTCAACTAATACAAAGCCTACAGTGATGAATAAGGTATCAGTGGATAGGATTTTTTACCGACTTCTGACATAGCATACTCAGTTTACGTTAAAACACGTTATTTGTTTAAAATTTAAGTTAAAAGACAGATCACTGAATGCTGTATGACGTCATCATTGCGTGACGCTTCCACACTTTCGATTCCCCACAGTCTAGAAATTTGATATGTAAACGCATCAAGACAGAAATAATCGCTGCTGACATTGAGTGTAGCAATTTAACATGATAATGTTTAAGTTTAATATATTTTAATTTTATTCTTTTTTATATATTGTAACGTGAAAACTCTGTCGTATCCGTAAGACTGTTTATGTTGTGTGTTCGCCTCACACTGGTGTCGTTACTTCTATTTCTTGCGCTAACGATGTCCGTAGCGACCAGTACAACGCGAGTGGAAACCTTACCTGTTGTTTCATAGGTCTTTATAAATCCCGGGTGGCGCCAAATTGTTTACGTAAAACAATTAAATTAATAACTAATATGGTTTAGCGATCTTAGCTATGACGGTCTGGAGTATTCAAATTTATTCCCGCCTTCGTTCGACCTTCTTAATCGAGCAGGTAGTTCCCCGAGTTTGCGACGTGAGCGCTTACCGTCATTCTCGCTCTCTTTGCTAAACAATACACAATTTATACAATACACTTCCCTATGAAATAAAAACAATGGTTACACTCTGTACTAGTTTCTTTAATTTGTGATTGGTAATTACTCAGTTTGACATTAAAATTATATTTGGTTATTCAACAAATTTGCACCGACAATTATTATAAGACTAATATCTCAAAGGGTTTGCCGAATCGATTTTGAACGAATTATACAGTCAAAGATGGCGACTGTTTTGTTTGTTTACAGTTTGTTCCGTTCAAAATCCAGGTTCTTGTGATTATGAGAAAAATATTAATAATGATTACAATAAAAAGTACACTACCTTACATTATTTGTACTTAAATAATATAATGTGTAACTATAATTTGTTCCTGCAGTGTAGTAAAGTGTGTTTCAAAAGTTCGTAATCTAACAACAGGTTATTTTATTAGTTAACCAATTTTCAGTGTTTTATTATTTTACTTAATCTTTGAAAGAAATATTATTCAGTTTATAGTGAGAGTTCAGATTACTGTGAGAAATATTTAAAGTGAAATTATTTCTGAAATTCGGGTAATTTAATAATACTTATCAAATCAGTAGACTTGATGTAAACTGTCGTTCAGTTGAAATGGAATAGGGCTTCAATAGTGGTCAATTTTCAATTATCTGGGGCTTCTGGCATCTTTTTCATGTTAGTTGTAGCAAATTATTCATTTAAAATTTATTTAAATTGGTCATTGGCATCAGTTAAATGTTCTCGTTCCTCGTCTGCTTCTTACGTTTCCATCTTTTTGAATTTTGATTACTTTTTATACATTTTAGATTAAAATTTAGGTAATTCACGGCCTGGCGTCTATTCTGGAAGAGCGTCACTTATTGAATACTTATATTTAACGGAAAAATCGTAACCAACGGTCTGTTGTCATGGTTACTAATTGATTCCGATTGGTTGATCATGACTTATAACCATTATATATAATATAAACTTTCACTATGAACTTACTTTGGTTATTATTCCCAAACGTTTCAACGTGGTGTACGTCTTCTTCAGTGGGAGTAAATACTGAATATCTTCACAGAGTAACGGTTATGGACTATAGGTGTGTGTGGTGGGGGTTTATGGTGGGAGGGAATTGGCGCTGGGGTTCAAATTGTGTGTTTGGAACAGTGTATCGTAAAGTATGTGTGACCTATAATGTAATTCTTCATTTAATATGTTGTTTGGTTGTAGTGCGTGATATCTGTATATTTTGAATTGTTCTGCTGTGTTTAGTTTTCTACTTTTAGGTAAGTAGTGTAATATTTCCATGTTGTGCTCTATGTTTGTGTAACTGTGGTTCTCGTTTTGTAAATGTGTGGCAAATGTGGAATTTATGTAATTTGTGGTGAGGGCTTTTAAATGTTCTGAAAGTCTAGAGGAAAAAATCTTCCCGTCTGGCCGATGTAGAATTGGTGACAATCATTACAGTTTAATTTATAAACCCCTGTTTTGCTGTATGTGTCTGTGTATTTGTTAGTATTATTTATGTGTTTCCTAATGGTGTTGTTAGTTCTGTAGGCTACTTTATAATTGTGTTTCCTAAATGTGTTAGCGATTTTGTGTGTATTGGAATTGTAGTATGTAAGAGTGATGTATATACTGGGTTGTGTGCTGTTGGTCTGATGTGTTTTACTTTTTGTGTTTAGGATGCGTTTGTATAGTTTGTTTATTAAATCGGGATTGTATCCATTTTTGACTGCTATATATTTGATTGTGTTTAATTCTTCTTGGTAGTCATGTGTGTTTAGGGGTATTGAAGTGAGCCTATGGAGCATGTAGTTGAAAGCTGCATGTTTGTGTTGTGTTGGGTGGTTAGATGAGTTATGTATGACCATGTCTGATGTGGTGGGATTTCTGTATATTTTGTATGTGTGCATGTTGTTTGTTTTGGTAATTGTAAGGTCCAAGAAGTTTATGCTATTGTTTAGTTCTAATTCAAGTGTGAATTTTAATTTATGGTGTATGGTGTTAATGTATTTGTGGAAATTTTCTATTTGTCTTTTGTTGCTGTTGTAGAGGAGTAAAATGTCATCATTTATGTACCAAATGTACCAACAAGATACTTATAACCATTGTTATCAATTTTGAATTTTTATTCAAACTTACTGTATATCTTCTGATTGCTTTTATTCTTTCGTCTTCCTTCCTATGTAATAAATGTTATCACTACTGTTTGTATTTCCTTTCAAAGATTATTTTGACATCCCATAAGTTTGGGTTCTCTAATGTATTATTGTTTGTACAATTATGTTAATATTTGTTAATTACATTTCTTTTTTATTTTAAGTCCTTATTCTAACATTTTTCTTTTAATATGATTCACAAATTACCCTTGGCTAGTTACTTGCCTTGGATTTGCTAATTTCCTTGTTAATTTTTTACAATTTGTAGTTATTTGTTTTTGACAGTGTGGTATTTCATAGGCCTAAGTAGTAACTGATTATATTTACTTATTTTATACAAATTACATCATATTGTACCCTAATGTGTTTTGTTTTGTTATTATAATTGATTTGTTTATTTGTTGATGTGTTTTGGATCTGTTTTTATACTAATTGTATGTTACCATTATTTTCTACATCATGGCTTGTTAATTATTTCCTAACTGATTTTCCAGTGTTATTAGATCTGTATTGATTCACCTTCTTATTTATTTAGATTGGCATTGTTAATAATTTGGCTATTACTTACTATTCTTTATTACATAAAACATAACATCTAGGCCTATGGTCTGTATAATTCCTTCAGCCATATCCTATTCATAAATTTAATTGAACAATTTTTTAACAGCTATTAAGCAAGGTTTGTTAACAATTGGTTTCATTCTTTTTTATTTTTAGGTGATAACACATCATCACACCATTTAAACTTACTTAATTGATTATCCCTTATAACATGGGGTGTTTATTGATTTTGTTTTTAATTTCTTTACTATATTTTTTCCTTTTACTATCTTTACTTTCTGTCCATGGTAACACTAACTGTTTACATTCTATGGGCTTCCTCCCTTGAATAACATCGTATCCTTCATTTATATTTAATCTTAATACTATCTTTAATTACTATCATTAACCAAATTCTTACTTACTATTCATGTTCACCATTAAATCGTTTAGTGTTTATCACTGATTTACTAAGCGTTTTTTATCTATCACTAGATTTTCTAATTATATCACTCACAATATTCTTATTTATTAATAATATTCACTTTTAAACCATTTAGTGTTTATCACTTGATTTACTAAGCATTTTTTATCTATCACTATATTTTCTCATTATTTTGGGGGTTTTACACTTTCACTTTTGCACTTCTTAAATTTTTATTTTAAGTGTTTATTAGTGGGTAATCCCTACCATTAATTCCTCTTTGTCACTTAGTTATTTTTATTTTCTCACCATCTCACTATCTCTCTCATTACAAATATTATTTATACTATTAATAAGTTCATGTCTTTATAAAGTTCTTTGTTACATATAACTCTAATTCTTGGGTTAGTGTACTTTTATTTATCGGGTTTTATCAATTATCATTTACATCTATCATTTAGTCAATACTAATACTTTTTTTTTCATTGGTTAGTTACTGGTTTCATTTCCATTTTTATATTTGAGTGCACCACTTCTCCTTTTCATATTCTATATTATTTGTCTGTGTTTTCTCATTCGGTTTCACTTTATTTCCTTTATACTTGGTTTGTTTCATTTTCATTTTCCTTCTTCTTCTCCTTCATTTTCATTATTTGGTTTCGGTTTTCCCCTTCTCCTTTTGTTTCCTTTTACTTGGTCAATCACTTGGGTTAGGTCATGTCGTCGTTTGTTGCGTCATTGTCATTTTATATTCATTAGTTTAAACATTTTATATTATACGAATTATTTTTTATATTGTTGATTCATCTTTTTTATCCCTGGTATTGGGGTGGCTTATTTGTGTTGTAACAATATACACAGC
This sequence comes from Magicicada septendecula, assembly GCA_034769895.1. Taxonomy (NCBI): domain Eukaryota; kingdom Metazoa; phylum Arthropoda; class Insecta; order Hemiptera; family Cicadidae; genus Magicicada; species Magicicada septendecula. The sequence goes on from CM068375.1 coordinate 129,309,517, forward strand.
CTAAAGGTACCATATAGAAGAAGAGGACCATGAAGATTTATTAAACATTATGACTGATTTTAAAAATCATATAACTTTTTGAAATATTACGACAATATCTACAGAATCAGCTGATATAATATATAAACACTCTATAACAGAATCAGTTGCTAGGAAGCTTTATACGACCAACATATGTATAAAACTAACAATATCTACAAATTTTTTTTTTAAATAGTGTTGTTTTATTGTGAACCTGACGATGGTCTATTGACCGAAATCGATCGAAACATTATATTATAACAACTTTATATGAAAACAAGTGTCACATTAATAAAAAAACAAGTGTAAGTATATATAAAATACAATTATCATTAATGATAATGTTTGTTATATAGTAAATATATTAACATGATAATGTTTGTTATTTAGTAAATATATTTGTTATATAGTTATATAGAAAACATGATAATTTGCGCAAAAGACACAATCAGTCAGTCAGTTTACGTTAAAACATTGTTTGTTTAAAATTTAAGTTAAATGAAAAATCTACGATGTCATAATTTTTAATTTTTTTTTCTTTTCTGCTGTCAGACATGCTTAATATCTTAAATCATGCCAAGGAAAAGAACTCTGGAAGGAGTGAGTGAGAGACGTCACTACAAAAGACTGGCAACAAACGAGACGCCTGGCCAAAGACAACAACGGCTTGCAACCCTGAGAAACTCTCAAAGAGCATCCCGTCTCAGGAGAATCGATCAACTACAACCAAAAACAACAACCAGCACACGTAATGAAGCAACGGCAGCAGAGAACTCGACACAATCTACAACCAGCACATCTTCACAACTGCAACGGTTGAAAATAGACATTGAACGAACGCGAGTGCAAGACAAGCTGCCAATGACTATATATCCCTTATACCGGAGGACAGATAATGGAATCAATTTTGTAGTGGGAGAGTCAGTGGTATATAACCGTTGGATTGTGCCATATAATCGATATTTGACACTAAAATATGACGCACACATTAATGTCAAAATTTGTTCTTTGGTAAGGTCTGTTAAATATTTGTACAAATACATATACGCGTACAAGGGTCATGATTGCGCATCAGTACGTTTACATAACAATCCAGAAGATCAACAACAAATCAGTGTTGATGAAATCAACCTTTATTTGGATTGTCGGTATGTCAGTCCCCCGGAGGCTATATGGAGGCTTCATGAAAGACGCCTTTTTGATCGTTCGCATGCCATCGTACGTCTACCAGTGCACTTAGAGGAAGAGCAAATGATTTACTTCGAACCTGGAAGAGACTTGGAAGCAAACATGAACAAGGCAACAAAACTTACAGCTTATTTCAAATTATGTGAAAAAGAAGAAATTGCGAGACAGTATTTGTACTCAGAAATCCCAGAACATTACACCTGGATCAAGGATGAGTGGAAACCACGAAAACGATTCGCAAACTCCATTGAGAGAATTTACACCGTAAACCCTGCTGACCGTGAAAGATATTTCCTACGTGTTCTTCTACTGCATGTGAAAGGTGCGACAAGCTATGCTCACCTCAGAATGGCTGATGGAACACTATGTACGTCGTTCCTGGCGGCTGCAGAAAAATTGCATTTGGTGGACAATGATCAAGAATGGGTAGACTGCTTGCAAGAGGCCACAAACTTCAAAATGCCTCAGCAGCTACGTGAACTGTTCGGCATTGTGTGCTTATTTTGTATGCCAACGAACATTCCTGAACTTTGGGAAACGTTCCACGAGCAATTATCAGAGGACTTCCGCAGAACTCATGACGTTAAAACTAGCAAAACCTTTGCTTTACATTGTTTAGAAGACATTTTTAAGCAACACGGCCACCATTGCGAAGACTTCGGATTGCCGAAACCTACCGATTGCAATTTCCACGATGACGGTAACAGATACAACATCGAATAAGAAAATCAAAAGGGAATGGAAGCTTACGCCAAACTGAACACTGAACAGCAACAAATCACAGTACCACTACAGTACATCCAAATCATTGTAAATAAATAGCAAACTTAAAACCATCAACATTGTAACGGTACAGAATTGTGTGTTAAAGATAATAATTTAAATCAGTTTTAATTTCAAAGTAGTCAGTATTCCCCTGTGGGGTGCCCCATTGTAACCAGCCACACATACAATGTTATTGCAGACTGTTTATGTCTGATGTCGAGAGTCTGCCCAGCCAGACGTATTACGCAACCGCTTGCCAGCTCAGTCTCTTTGTGAATCACAGTAAAACACCTTTGTCCCCACAGTTTGCATCAGACAGTAGCAGAGTACAGTCATCTTCAAGTTAACCAAAAACGGTGGCCTCGGACGTGTGAGATGGGCCGAAAACATCGTCGGCCCATCCAGTAAAATATCTATAGTAGTGTACAAACAATATAGCGCGGTCAACCTATAAGTGCTCGAGCAATTATACAGTCGGCCGACTAAATAACGAGTATCATTTTAATTTATACAGTGGTGATGAATTGTCACAACAATGGAACAAATTTAATAGTTTAATAAAAAAAAAAAAACTCTCGGAGTGAACCAGAAAGTTGAATAGACAGTTTGTGCAACTCACAGAGACACCAGCGGAATGGTTAAGTACAATCAATAACCAATTGACCAAACTTTTAAATCTTACAGTTTTAAAGTTGCAACTTTTAGAATACCTAACAAAATTTTAACTTAAAACCATCAACAGAATTTAAATTCATATACGGGGATGACTAAAACAATTTAGAGATCTCAATAAACGGGGGAAAGTAACAATGTAAAGCAGAAAGAGAGAGAGAGAGTATGAGAGTGCGTATAGTTATAGAGTCAAAGTACTGGTTGACTAGTAAACGTAATTCTAAGTAACCTTGTTATAGTATTTAATAATCAATAAATTTTATGTTTTTGGGAAATTTGTCTTGAAGAATTCTAATATTAAGGATATTAAAAAATTGATGGATTGTTGAATAAGAATAAAGAAAAAGGGCTTGTAAAACCATTCTGTGTTAGCGTAATTATTTCACAATCAAAACCAAGTAATCCTTCTCCAAATGGTTTCGTCTGTAGGACACTGGAGTGAAACCCGAAGGTAAGATATTATTAATTGAAAGTAAAATTGAATTGTTTCAATGGCGCCCGAACAGGGACGGTGAGTGTAATTTATTACACAAACCACAACTACTTCTAGTTGCAGAAACGAGTACTTGGGGTTGAGATCGGTTGTGTAGGGGAGAAAGTGTAACCGTATATGTAGGCCTTAAATACAATAATTTCATAATGGAGAATATAGAGAATAAAATAAATCTGACCGACTCGGCAGTTACGAGTGAGTCAGGAGGTTGCTTAACTCCAATTACGGTCCAAGAAAATGTTCTAACTGAATCAGTTGTAGTGAATGATTCGGGGTTGGAGACAACTCCAAGCCTGACAGACGAAAATAATGTGACAGAATCTGTAATAATAAATAATGCAGAAGCAAAATCTACTCCAGTAGTGACCAAAATAAAAGAAAAAGAGTGTACAATAGCTGATATGATGAACTTTATGAAAACCATGTCTGAGAATATGAATAATAGATTTGATGTTCAGAATAGTAAGTTCGATAAAATAAGTAGTAAGATTGACGAAGTGAAGGTCAAACTAAATGAACAAAGCAATAAATTTACGGAGCAGAATGTAAAACTTAACGATATTAATAAACATTTTGATAGTAATGATGAAAAGTTTGATACAAAATTTGATAAATTAAGCAGTGATGTAAATGAACATAAAGTAAAATGTGAAAGTAGTTTTAATGAATGAATTAAACATTTTGACGAAAGTGACGAAAAATGGGAGAAGTTGATAGATTCAACAAAACAAGTGAACAATGGTTATAATACTGAGAGTGTATGTGCTAATGAGAATATAAACAAGGAAATAATAACAGTTAACAATGTAAGTGAAAATAAGGGAAATATAAATGATAATGAGGTTAGTTTAAATGTAAATCAGGTGAAAGTGTACGAGGTAAGTAATAGTGAAAATAACTGTGATACTGTAATAATGATAGTGAAATAATGTTGAATAATAATAATAAAGAGGTATTTGAAAATGGGGTATCAAAAAGTGATACAGTAAATAATAGTAGTGATAATGAGAGTTGAGGTTAATCAGGGATTGCTAATTAGTGTTTATGATTTAGAAAGGGAGTATAGAGATAGTTTAATTGTAGAGGGTGAACAGGGGGCAAATTTTTCTGGGGTTCAATGTGAAGCAAAGACTGCACAAGTGGTGCATGAGGATAAAAGATCCTCATTAGGACATTTGGGCGACAATGGGTCGGTAAATGGTCAAAATAGGTTTTTGTGTATATCTGGTACGGCCAGATGGTGTTTAAATAATAAAGTGGTGTTGCCCTCTGTGTGGAGTGAGAATGTGAAATTGGGCTGGGAGAGAGATTATGAAGAGCGAGATAGAGTGATAGAGTTGTTCAGATTAAGCAGAGATTATGAAGGGTTAGTAGGGGGAATAAATATTGAGAGAAATGATTATATTATTAGCAATGTAGACTTACCTTGTGCAGTAGTAAACAATGATTATATTGATGATGATAATAAACATTCACCTGCTGGGAGAATTAGTGTCCTTGCAGTAGCTGATAATTGTGATAATGATGTAACTCACCTGGGTGTAACAATAAATACTAACGGAGACTGGACTAAAAATAACAATGTAGACTTAGTTTATGATAAAATAATAATGGGGGACGACCCTAAGAATTATTATTCTGGTATAATGGAAAAAATAAATTTTTATGGTTACAACACAAATGATAGCCATATGATGTATGTAAATAAAAATGAAAAATGTTATGTGAAATCAAGACTAATTTTCGATGACGGGGGGTTAGACAACTAATGAATGAACATTTAATTATTTGAGTTAATGGTAATTACTTGGCTTATTTAGGTAATGAAGTGTGGTAAACAATGAAAAGTATGACGAAAATTTGTAAACAAATGTGTTAGTGTTAAATGTATTGTGTCAAGGTTATATGGTTGGAATGTATATTATAGCTTATGTAAAACATGCTTGTAGTAAGGATGAATGGTATAATAATAAATAATAATAATATTTTATTTTACTAAATAATTAATAAGAGGTACTAAGGAATTTTATTTTGTATTGTGTGTTTAAATTAAAAGTGTTTTAAATAATGTAACTAAAGAAATTGTTTTGATTTGAGTTGAAATGAAGCCAATTTAAAAATGTGATTTTTATTAATGAAGTCAAATTAATTTTGATTTAAATTTTGATGTGAATTGGAACACAAATAGTAATTTATTAACATGTCAACACTAATAGATTTATATAAACTGAAAATTGAAGGAAGTGTTAGTGGTGATGTAATCAGGAATGTTGAGGCTGAGTCAGTGTTTATAAAACAAGTCTTGTATACAACTGTTGATGTAAACAGGTATAAATAATCTTTATAGTAATGTTATTATGATTCATTTGTATTATATGTAACCAATGTATAATTTTGTGGGGAATAATGTTTTGTTAAGGGAAAAGAGTACTAAGAGTTAATTTGTATGAAATTTATAGGTATTAGATGTAAGTATACAGTAAATTCATATTACCATGTAAACATTGTATTTTCTATAGTTAAGCTATAGGTTTATTTAAAATCAAGTTAAAATGTTTCTGTTTAAGAGTATGAATATAGAACAGCTGCCATTGTAGGCTAACCAAACTAAACCTTACTTTATAACCAAAGTGAAAAGCTAGTACTTTATAAAAATTGAACCAGTACTTTGCCAATAATGAACTAGTACGACTAAGAGGAAACGAATCAGTTGGGGATATGGAATAATGGAAGGCCATTTATTGATATTTTAATTGAATATTTTAGAGACAGGTGATACTGTGGCGGGTGCCTATCTGATTTTATGGTGCTGGGATCTCGAGCAGAGAAGTCCAGTAAGGTCGGATGGGTGCAGCCACAGCCGCCGGACTAGGGGGGTATGTACCCATGATTTTAGTAAGAACTAAGGGGTTTTGCGGCGCCATATCTTCACTGATCCTCTTAGGTTTTAGGCAATGAGAGTTTTTATGCTTCGGCATAAAACCTCTCATTGGGGGGGGTATTGTAACGGTACAGAATTGGGTGTTAAAGATAAAAATTTAAATCAGTTTTAATTTCAAAGTAGTCAGTATTCCCCTGTGGGGTACCCCATTGTAACCAGCCACACTACTACTACTACTACTACTACTACTACTACTACTACTCTCCAGCACTACAGCCCATGGTGAGCCCTGGCTTCCGCTACGACCCGTCTCCACTCATCTCTGTCCATTGCCGTCAGTCTCCAAGTTCCTAATGCCCATCTTTCTCAGATCTTCTTCCACATCCTGCTGCCATCTTCTTCGAGGCCTGCCTCTTCTAGTAAAATATCTATAGTAGTGTACAAACAATATAGCGCGGTCAAGTGAGTCAACTCGTAACTCTGACCGCGCGGTCAACAAACTCCAAACTCAATCAGTGCTCGCGATCAAACCTAAAGTCGGCCGACTGAAGGTAATGGTGCATTTATGTTAAAATAAATGTAAACTATGGGGTAATGAATAAGCAGCAGCTGACGGAAAATTTAACTGTAAAAAACTAGTTTCGGAGTGTATTAAATGAAGAAAGTGGGGAACACAAGGTGGTGAAACAACGATAGGAACACCGGATGGATGGGTAACTGTACTGAACACAATTCATTGATAAAAAAAAAAAAATAGAAAATTTTAATCAAAGTTTAAATACAATTTAATATTTCCAAGTTAAAATATTTTATTAATGAGATCTCAGTAAGGGAGTTAAAAGAGTATGAGAGAGAGAGCGATAGAGAGAGAGAGAGAGAGAGAGAGAGAGAGAGAGAGAGAGAGAGAGAGAGAGAGAGAGAGAGAGAGAGAGAGAGAGAGAGAGTGGACGCAAAGTGTTGGTTACCAAAATAATGCTATTGTTAAGACATTTTTTATATTAGTTTATACTGAGTGATTAAAAATCCATGTATTCCTGTTTCTTATTGAAATTGTAGTGTGAAAGGAAATAATTCAGATTAATAAAAGAAAGCTAATTTGTTAGAATCCGAAAAATTTGTGTTAGCGTAATTATTTTGTAACTCAAACCTAGATAATCCTTCTGCAACTTGTTCGTCTGTAGAACCCTGGATTGGAACCCGAAGGTAAGAGAAAAACTAAAGTCATTATAAATTTAATAAAGATCTATTAGTGGCGATATAATGAATAGTTACAACAGAGGACATTTTGCAAGCAGTCAGAAGTGGCACACAGCAATTAATGTTCATCGATGGACCAGGTGGAACCGGCAAAACGTTCTTTTACAGAATGTTATGCCACATTTTATGAGGAGAAGACAAGGTTGTCTTACAAGGTTGCTTGGACAGGAATAGCGGCCAATTTATTGCCGGGTGGCAGAACTTCTCACTCCCTATTCAAATTACCTGTACCTATCCTTGACACTTCAGTATCATCTATCAGGCCATATTCAAAACAAGCCGACCTACTTCGAAGAGCATCATTGATAATTTGGGATGAAGTTTCAATGGTTCCCAAACACGCCCTAGGAATTGTTGATCGACTCCTACGAGATATTTCCAACGTAAACGCACACTTTGGATGAAAAACAATAGTTTTCGGTGGCGACTTCAGGCAGGTACTTCCTGTTGTCAGGCACGGAAACAGAACAACCATAATAGAAGCAAACATACAACAATCACCACTGTGGCGAACAATACAGAAACGAAAACTGTCGCAAAATATGAGAACAGATGATCCAGAATTCAGCAATTGGCTGCTGCAGTTAGGAAACGGAGAACTCGAAGTGAAACACGATGTTTCACCAAACACAGTCAAGATTCCCAAGATATTCTACTGCGACGAAAACGAGATAATTTCGAAAGTGTTCCCAACTGGCAGCATCAATGCCAACAATGTCAACGACTTTATCAACACAGCCATATTATGCCCGAAAAATGAAGACTGTACAAAAATCAACGAACACATTGTGCAAAACATTGTAGAAGGAGATTGCAAAGTTTACCACAGTTGTGATTCCGTACAATCCAACTAGGGGACTTACAACCAATTGTATCCTCTAGAATTCTTAAATAGTTTAAACCCATCAGGCTTGCCAACACATAAATTAATTTTGAAGAAAAACACTATTGTCATGTTGATCAGAAATTTAAATGCTAAACAGGGCTTAATCAATGGGGCAAGAATGGTTGTCATGCACCTCCATGAATACACTGTCACTGCTCGGTTAATTGACTCTGGAAAAACTGTTGTCATACCACGAATTAACCTCACCCCATCCGACCCAACCATGCCTTTCCAAATGACCAGAAGACAGTTCCCACTGAAAGTTGCCTTTGCAATGACTATCAATAAGACTCAGGGACAAACGTTTCAAAGAGCTGGATTATACTTACCAAATGCCGTATTTACTCATGGACAACTCTGTGTAGCCTTTTCAAGAGTCACTAAATCTAACAATATTTTTGTATCAATTACCGAAAATGACAAACAAAAAATTCAAGATGATTGCATTCTAACATCAAATATTGTATACAAAGAGGTATTGTAAATTGTAAATACGTTCACATTAATAAACTCTCTTTGCTGTTTTGTTTATACACTTCGCAGAACTGTTCTGGAAAAACTTTTGTTTCAATTACCGAAAATGACAAACAAAAAATTCAAGATGATTGCATTCTGACATCAAATATTGTATACAATGAAGTATGTAAATTGTAAATACTGTCTCATTAATAAACCCTCTTTGCTATTTTGTGTATATACTTCGCTGAGTATTTAATTTCAACAACCCAACAAAAGAATAAATCATTTTTTTTGGGAGGGAAGGTTCAATGTGCGAAAGTTTCGCACGGGTTTACTGGTATGTTATAAAAAGAAAAGTAGACATCAAGAGATGGATTACTCAATTATTGAAGTTGTGTTATAAAGTGACTAGTAGAAATATGTTATAAAACTATGAAAATTTATAATTGTTAAACGAATCTTAAGAATAAGTTATATTATGTTGAGTTGGGAAAATAAGACTAAAAAGCAGTAATAATGTGTTGAAAGGATGAAGAAATCCTACAAATATGCAATGTTAATTCCTTAAATATAGATGTAAAAGGCAATAATATGTCTGTAAGGAACAACTAATCATAAACCAACGTATGTAAATTCATAATAATTGTAAACAAACTAAGACAAAGCAATAAGAACATAGCTACAAGAGTAAAATTAAATTATAATCAATGTCAACCATTGTAGGCAAGTGTAGGCCTAAAGAAATGTAAGAAAATTTTAAAATGTAAACCAATAACAACATTCAGTTAGGGAAAAAGTCAGGTAAACATAATATATTGAGCCAAGGAAGATTAAAAAAATAAAATTCTTTCAAAAACACACTTATAAACCAAAATAAGTATAAAAAACAAAAGTATCAAAATACTAAATCAGCAAATACTGAATAGAACATACTCATGTTTGATGTCAAAATAATATTAAACAGAAATGCTATTCAGTGATACTAATATCAGAAGTATTAATAGTAATACAAGCAAATTATCTTAATTAGAAAATATTTATCCATTTTGGGCGAAAACACAAGCTATGTCTAACAATGGGTACAAAACTATTTCAACCAATGAGAAGGATAGATTTTGCAGTTAGAACCAAAAAACCGTTACAAATTTATTCACAGTCCATTATTAGCTTCAGTAGAGTACAGAAGAAAAAATAGCCGCTCCATATAATTAGAAAAAAGAATCAATCAAATGAGATAAACCATATAATAATTAATGAAAATGGAATACAAGATGGGCAAAACACATTAACAGGATTGAACTAAACACAATTTTGAATTACAGAAGATAAAAAATATAAAACAAACTAAATAAAAGAATTATCTTGTTGTTGCATCCTCTTCGTTCACTTTATTAATTTAATAATATATATAAAACTTTCACTAATGAACTTACAATGGGAAGTGACAACAGTAAGTTCATTAGTGAAAGTTTTATATATATTATTAAATAAATAAAAGAAGGAAGAAATAGCCACAAGCGGACGTGAGAATATCAGATGTTAAGGAAGGAGTAAAGTATAAAAATTTAATTAATTAACAAAACAAAAGACTGGATTCACTACACTTTAACACTGATGCACAATATAATTAACTTGGTTCAAACACTCAAACACTGAATGGTTCTTAAAAAACCAAATAATAATTATCAAAAAACTGTTCAATTAAATTAATAACACATTTGGAGTTACCAAAATATTTTTTCAACGATATAAAACTTAACCTATAGTTACGAGTTGAACTCACAATTAATTTAGTTAATAAGAGTAGTGGTGTAAAGAAAAAACGTAATATTTGATTAAGCCGATATAAAGGATTGTACTTTCTCGAATCATTTTGTTAACTTTTGCTGTAATCCAAAGAACTTTTGATTGAATAAACATTGTAAAATTAAATTCGACATTATACGCTTGATGATCAGTCAACGACCCAAACCAACAAACATAGCCAACTGCTGAGTTATAAATCATTCAAAGCTGGAGCATAACTTTATATATTTTAATAATTTCCTGTAATAACCAATATAAAAAGTAGAATTTATCTAATAAAACCATACTAAGAATTTATACCTGTTTATTATTTTATGTGGCAATATTTATGTGTTAATTTATTTCAGATAGCACAGTGAAAATTTTTTACCAGAATTACAGGTTGGTAATACTGCCGTGAGAGAGCGAATTTCGAATTCAGCCGATACAGCGCGGTAAGTAATACGGTGTCATTGAGAAAGAAGGAAAAGATACGAAAAATTTTAATTGTTTTAAAACGAACAATTTGGCGCCTAAAAATCGGGAAAATAATAGTTAATTTAAATCAGGTAAGAAAAAAGAGACAGGTATTGGCAAGGTCACAAGAGCGACAGATGGCGGGAAATTTACGAAGTTTTGGACTTCGTTAATATAACATCAGAAAGAGTCAAAGTAAAACTAATAACAACATCTTTGGGTGGTTATAATATTAATTAATAAACATGATTCAGATTGCATAAGCTGGATCGTAGTGCAAAATAGGGAGCGCAGAATTCATGCATGGACATGCATTTTTGACACACCTGTCGCTAGCGTTGCGTACACGCGTATTTTGTTTGTGTGTGTGAAGCCTGTCCTTTCCTGAAATGTAACCAACCCTTTTCAAGTAGAATAGTTGTAAGTTTTATTTTAATTATAAGAAGAATATGTACGATAGGGTAAAACAAAAGACACCAAAGTGTATAGAAATTAAAGGTGAATAAAGTGTTAAAAGACCATACCAATGTGACGAAAGGTGCAATTACTATACGCAAAAAATGAATAGCTCTTTTTGTGATTAACATAAAGTAGTGTAATTTACGTATAGTAAACATATAAAAATTAGTGATCGATTGAGCATCGAGTGATGTGAAACAAACTTCGTAATTCGTGAAGATAGGCGAAATTTGTGAATTGAACCAGAGTGAGAGAAGTGACGGTTCGACAGAATCTGACAGGTTAAATATTGTTTAGATATGAGTTTTTGCACGACCTGACTATAAATACCAAGTTGCGCTAATAAAGTTTCTTCTTCTCGATTCAACCGTTGCCACAGGAGGCTATGTCAGTCGACGACACTAATTCACATCTATAGTAAGAGTCACAGGACAAACTAGATGTCCAACCAGAGCAGCAGAGTACATACGATGAAGTCGATGGACACACTGGCAGCATATGATGTGAGGCGAGACGACTATTAAACAATACATGCAGTAGAACAGGACCAGAGGACCAGAAGGACACGGAGGACACGACCAGAGGACCAAAGGAGGACGTACGGATGATTAACCATGTCAAACGAGGTGATAAAAAACCATTGTAATTATAGACATTTGAAAGACACTAATTAAAGTTGGAATGAAAGACATTCAACCAGTATTAAATAAATAAATTGTACATAAATGGAAAAGCAGAATAAAAGTTAGAATAATATTTCTTGTATTAAAGTTAGTAATGGAGAGTAACGTAAATGATAAGAGAAATATTTAATTTTTGAATTAATGTAATTAGTAAAGTCTTGTTGATAAAGGAGAATGCATATGCAGTAGAAAGTTAAAACAAATGAATATAAAAGAAATTTGAATACAAGTAAACTCATTATTGAAGCAAATTAATCAGCAATTGCAAAGTAAGCCGATGAGCACACAATGAGTAAGCCGAGAGCAAAATAAATATTTAATTAATTAAAATTAGATAATAAGATTTATGTATAACTTGTGTATGTAATTTGTTAGCAATAAGTTGTGTACGAAAGATTCGTACAAACGATATAATAATGAGTCAATATTTAATATCCGAAATGAAAGATTTTGTTTAATAAATAAATAATGGAACAATTTTAAACTTAAATAACTTATCATCTTCTATTACGATTACACCCATGAATTCAATACATTATATAAATGCAAATTGTGTTGTTATAATAGATTGTACTTCAAAATCTGTGGAGACAGAAAAAATATCCATAAAATAAATACAGAAAGTACCATAAATATTTCAGTAGGAAAACATTAGTCAAAATTGTTTGAGCAGTAGAAAATGACGTTGACAGACGACTGTTAGCAAATACAGCACTGTGAAGAGTAAGACAAAGAAGAATAAGAGATAGAAAGTGGCAGCCTTACTCGGATGCTAATCTGCGCTGACCCAATTGATGAATTACCCTCGCTTAAAAGTATAGCTAAGTTATCTAGAGAGGAGAGAGAGGAGACAACGCGATAATAGTTCATTTCCGTATTATCTCCCTCTCTGCCACACACATGCTCCCATTGTTCTCGCCAGTCTTGTTGCAGCAACGTTCACAATGAGAAACACTGTACAAGACTATTGTGCACATGTGCGAAATAAATTAAAATTTATTTAGCCTCGTAATGATGTTTTGTTAGCACTGCACACCTCTAAGCAACTATTCAAATTCTATTATCAGGTTTATACCAACATTGTTGAACTGGTTCATACTGGATGAGACCTTTTGATGCCTCCCTCACTATTATCAATCCTAAATTATCATTGTAATGGAGGATACTATAAAAGGGCTCATCAGTGTAAGGCAATTAGAAAAGTGGTGCTGCCCAAGCTAGTGGAAGTGTGATGAAAGTAAGAAAAACCGTGCTGAAAGGTAAGCATAAAGAAATTGAAGAAGCTTTATTTTTGTGGTATGAATACTTAAGAGGAAAAGGCTTGCCTGTTTCTGTTTCTGTAATAAATTTTTAAAACATACAGTACAGTACATAACAAACATTTATAAAGTACTGGCCTGTACTAAGAGGTCAGAAAATATGAATAAGAGCGGGTTTTGGTATAAAAAGTGTGTTTTTAATGGTATGGGTGGGGCAGGAAGTGAGTAATTATAGAACTCCGGCCTATACAATTTTTTTGTTATCTGGCCTGCCCTTCTGCCACATAGGCCAGATAGTCGGGAGTCTACTGTATTTTTGTACTAGTACTGTGTTACTAATAAATCAAAAAACTACAAAAAAAATAAATTTTTTAACTAAAAAAATAAAAAATAATTTAAGTTACTTACAAGACGAATATCCTTTGCTTTGTAGAGCACAGCAGTTAGGTTGTCTGTGTATAGCGACATGTTGCAGTTGAATAAATATGATGTATTAATCTGTACTCAGAACTCCTTTATCAAAATTTAAAGTAATTTTTCATCTTTATTATTTACTATACAATTTACTTGCACACTTGTTCACAGCTGAAAGCATTTATCAACTTGTGAACAAACCCTGCCATAAATATGTTTAAGTAGCAGCTATAAATTTTACTGTTTATAAACAAGCAGTTGAGATAAAACTTTAAAATTGTACACAAGTAAGCTTATATAACTATCTTACAAGAATAGGTATCGTTTTATAAATTATAATAAAATGAAAGCTATTGTAACTTTCTGACAACCTTTAACACTTGTTGTGTTTCATACTTATTGAATTGTTTAATGGAAAGAAGTAATATGGTAAAAAACACATTGAAAACAAAGTGGATATAGAATCAGTTGGCGAAAAGTGTATTTAAAAATTAAGTGTGGCTGGGTTATTACTGAAACTTCTAAGAAACAACACCACTAGTTAGGGATTGTTGTTAGAGGCACACAGTATTTTATAATGTATTATAAGACGTAATGCAGGATTAAAAAAAAGCATTATGCAATCCTGAACAATGGATTTTATGAATACTGTAGAAGAAGCAAGAGAAATTATGAGACTGGTTTGTAATAAACATGGAAGGAGAGCTGCTAACCATTCAGATTAGATTGATGAAGGGGGAGATCAAATATATTAATAAGAAAACTGCTACTAAGCACTATATGAGTACTATTATTACTGTTGTTGTTGTTGTTCTTCTTCTTCTTCAGAACTACAGCCCAACACGAGCCCTGCCCTCCAAAACCAGTCATCTCCAATATTTCCTATCCGTTGCCACCTCAGCGTAACTCCTCACATCCATTTTTCTATGACCTTTCAGCATATTATCCAACCATCTTATTCTAGTTGTTTTGATTGTTCATCTTTTTTCTTTTTTCACAGTACTAAATAATATAGAATATAGAACTTTCACTTGTGAAACTTACTTGTTTTTTCTTCCCGTATGCGTTTCGGCGTGGTGTGCGCCTTTGTCAGCAGTTTGAGACAGACTGGCCAGTAACTCGGCGATGCGATGACGGACGAATAGCTCGAGTCTCAGTTGGCGTCCGTCATCGCATCAGTTGGCGAGCATCGTTCAAGAATCATCATGGATTTAAATGAAGAAAAGTTAATAATTGAGGTAAGTTTAGGAGTATATTTTTCCTTTTAAATATTAGTGTCTTATTTAATTAACAATTTACCGGTGCATTATTACTAAATCTATGATTTTTGTTAAACATAAAATATGATACATATTTTGATGTTTTTTTTACATACAAACCTCTGATGATCTGATATTTTCAGTGAAACGTGCGTAAGGTATTGAGAAAAACGCAATAAACTACTTTCAGAAGAAACTGTATTGAATAATATCAAAATATATTTTGATTAATATTGCACAACATGGTATATACATTTAAATACTATACATATTTTGATAAATGTTAGATAACTGTGTAAAGTGCTTAAATTTCGTTTTTTAGGTTCAATTAAGGCCTATACTTTATGACAAAGGACTAAATGATTATAAAAAGAATAATAAAAGGGAAGATTCATGGAAAGATGTTGCCGTTGCCATGGAATGTGGTAAGTAACAAAACATTTGCACACAAACATACAATTTATTTTATTACAAATGTCTACAAACAGAAATCAGCGTAATCAAAATAGTAAAACATTTTGACACTTAAAACCTTAAGTTTAATTTTGAAAAGGTAGTGAACCAGCTGGTGAAATAAACCAATCTGCAACCAGAATGCGAATTCCATCGCTTGAGCGGTAGGCTTTGAAAACCTTCCCGTAATATTGTTGCCAAGTGACCTGCTCTCTTCAGTTATTTCATCTTGCTGACTTTGCACATAATGCTCAATGACAGCATCTGAATTTGTACTTATCAGAAAGTTGTGCAGTGTACAACATGCAACAGTTATTAACGTTGCAAAGTCAACAGATACTTCCATTCTTTTCAGTATGATTCTCCATACATGAGAAGTGATACCAAAAGCACATTCCACAACCCTCCTAGCTCGAGATAGTCGGTAATTAAATGTTCGTTGTCGTTGTGTTAAATTTTTTCCCGGAAAAGGGCGTAGTATGTTATGCTTAAGCGGAAATGCCTCATCGGCTACAATCACTAGCGGAAGTCTCAAATTAGTTTCTGTTCCTGGAAGTGGTCGATCCTCCGGTACTGAAAGACTATTATTTCTTTCTACCCACGCTTTTCCGAATGGGCAATTAGCAAATATTCCTCCGTCACTGTTACTTCCATAACTACCAACGTCGATCATTAAGTATTTGTAATTGGCATCAACTAAAGCCATTAAGACTAAAGAAAATTGTTTTTTGTAATTATAATATAAGGATCCAGTATTGTTTGGAGCAAAAATATTAACATGCTTACCATCAAGAGCCCCAACACAATTAGGCATTTGCCACTTTTTAAAAAATTCATGAGCTGTTGTTTCCCACAGTTCTCTCGTAATTTTAGGAAGATATTTCGGCACCACAATTTCCTGTATGGCAGTACACGTTTCCTTAACAATACTGGCCACTGATGACTCTCCTAACCGGAAATTGAAAGCTATAGATCTGAAAGAATTACCGGTCGCCAATAACCTAAAATTAAAAAAGGAAAGAGCTAATTAAAAATACAGCTGAGAAGGAGTTACAGAGTATCAAGGTTGGGAGCAGTTACCAACGAGGAAATAAGGTGAAGGATGCAGGCGCAAGTGCCAGTTCCTGAAGAGATACAGTCAACTAAGATTAATTTAATACTTCTAAATTTAGTTTCAAGGGACTTTTGGTGCGTGCGTGCGTGCGTGCGTGCGTGCGTGCGTGCGTGCGTGTGTGTGTGTGTGTGTGTGTGTGTGTGTGTGTGTGTGTGTGTGTGTGTGTGTGTGTGTGTGTGTGTGTGTGTGTGTGTGTGTGGTGAATATGCTACTATTATTACTACTACTACTTTTAAGGTTTGTATTACAAATTCAACCACTTAATCGATGAAATCCTACTTACATGTACAATTAATTTTAAAACAGTTGATACAAGACGTGTAATTTACATATCGCTACTTCCACCAAGTCATGAAACAACTTGATGAAACAATATAACCAAGAGTACCGGCATAATGCTTCATAAGATTGTTTGATTTTTTCCAGATGTCAATTTATGCAAACGAAGATGGAGGTCGCTTAGAGACGTTTTCACTAAACAGTATAAGCAAATGAAATCTCAGGCTAGTGGATCAGCGGGAGATAAAAAGAAGCCTTGGACATTTTATAGCAACATGGAATTTCTGATTCTATAGAGTTTAAGGAAACAACGGGCAACTATGCATGTCAGAGCCCTGTTCAGAGCCAGGAAGTATCAGAACCCCAGATTGAACAGTTACAAGAGCAGCTAGAGCTAGCAGCAGAGCTGCCAGAAGACGTGCCAGTCCAACCAGGAAGCAGCCGCAACCAACAGGACAGGGATATTACGGAAGCACGTGCCACGCGCAAGAGAAAAAGATCAATGAACAGTGAATCTACAGAGGCAAAAAATTTTACAGGTTCTCAGTGAGAAATATGATCCCGATGAACATTTTCTACTGAGTTTGTTGCCTTCTTTAAAAAGACTAAATCCAAAGAAAAATGCAGAAGCCAGAATCAAACTGCAGCAAACTTTATATGAAATAGAATTTTCCAATCGAGAAACGCAATCCTACTCAAATTATTCATTTTCAACTAATTTCTCCATGTCTGCACCACCTTCAGTTTCATCCGTCTGTGATGATCCCCCAGCACAGTACCAAATAATGTTTTCACCGGATTCTGTTGCATCATCCATTAGTGATAAATCATACATGCACCAATACAGCGGTAAAATCGATCATAACATCTAAAGCATTATTATGGCGTTTTTATTATTTTATTTTTTTTATTATAAGTAATTTCTTTGTATTTGCTTACATTATTCTTTTAAGTATTCTACGTTTTTGTAACTGTAAGTGTACTTTTCTGTTAATTACCAGATTTTATTATACATTTCTAAATAAAATATTGAAGTATTCATTAGAAGTTTTGATTATTTTCATTCCAATGACATTTTATTACATACACAATTTAAAAAAAAAATTAAAACATAAAATGTTAAATACAACATACATATTTGTATAAGCTACAAAGTAAAAGTTATAAAACATATTAATTTGATTTGCGATACATTAATAGAATGATTTTGCCCTGTAAACATTTTGTGATTCAAAGAAAAGTTTTGTTAAAACTTCAAGCTTTGTATTTACAGTATTTCAATCAGGACAGAGGTAACAAAAGAAATTTTATTCTGAAAATAATTACTATATTTAGTGTAAGACGTTCATAGGATAAATATTTAGGATATCGTATAATTAATGAAATGAATAACTGTTCTTACCTCAGTGTGACAGCTAAGCGTTCTCTCGTTGAAATACTTCTCCTGTAATTCGTATTTTCTTTCTGGATTTTGTTCTCAATAAGAGCATGAAGAATTTCGAACTGATTTTCTGACATGCGAAAATACTTCACGTATCGTTCAGGGAAACTTTTCAGTTCCTCGCACAATTTGTGATATTCTCCGTACACCTCACGTCTTCGATTTATAGGATGAACCCACCATCTACGACTTCTTAACTTTTCCACTCTTTTTAAAAGAAATAGGCAGCTAATGACTTTCTGCTTCCTAGATAACATTACTTACATAAAACAGACACTATACTAACCAAACGTGATGGAACCCCACTTAGTCGTAGACTGTGTGAGACCCCTTCCGTTGCGATGACGTACGTCAGGGGATCGCGCGCAATCGCATACTTCCATCCGTTATCGCGACGCATGGCATCGCATCCGGTCTGTTTCTCGCCTTAGCCATTGTATTCATTGGGCTTCTCAAATTTTACAATGTCTTCATGCTTCAATAGCTCATCCGTATATTAGTTTTTTATTACTCTCCATTTATCATCTTTCTTAACATCATAATTCATTTGATGCCATTAATAAGTTTAGATTTCTAGGTAAAATGATAGATAATGAAGGATATTTAAACATCACAATACATGAGAGGATACAAATAGGAAATAAGACATACTTTGCTAACAGTAGACTACTGTCAAGCTGATTAGTCACAACATACCCATAAATTATTACTGTTGATACTGCCTTACAATCACTGCTAACTGCTAGTTTTGGTGCTGCTGCTGCTACTACTGCTACTACTACTATTACTACTACTACTACTACCACCATTACTCCTACTACTACTACTACTACTACTACTACTACTACTGCTATCATATTGCTCGTGTCAGTTATAATGAGTTGGTTGAGCTAAGAGGACAGTACTTGTGAGTATACTTAATAAATTATTTCTCAGTGAAAACATCAGCCTCATGCTCATACAGTGCTAATATACTAAGTACATTTTTGCTAATTTTGGTGTATACTTGTTTATTTCTTTTGTATAACAAATATGACTTGGTAGTAAAATGTATTATCTGGTCAACAGAAAGATGTTTTATCTAACAAGCATTACAGGATGATGTAAGACTTAAGGACAATACAAAAATTTTTTGTGTGCTGTCTGGTAGTGTTCTCACCTCACAAAATGACTAGCTTTCACATCAGCATTTTGTGCTGTTTCTCAGTCATTCCACTACTGATTCTCAGTTATTCCAGTATTAGGAGTGTAACAACTGGTTTATCTGACTAAAAAGGTCTATGATTATCCAAGATTCATATCTGGCAGACAGTGGAAAAGACCGTGATGTACACTTCTTGTTACATAGATGTTGTTGAAATAAGACCATTAGTCTATATCTGTCAGACTACTCAGCCAGCCAAGTCAAACCTCTATATTGGACAGGCCTGTAGGGTGTTCTGTAGCAAGATGATTATTGTCCTGTTGAAATGCAGACTCTCTTCGTTTCTTCAAATCTGTTGTAATGCTCTTGATTTCAACTGTTTCCTTCCCTGTGCATTTATACAAAGTAATGGAGTGATGAGGACAACATGGTCTGAATGACGTGTATTAAAGTATATCGCAACAGCAGACATCTGCTGACCTAGATCATAATAGCTCTTATAGTCTAAGCTGTCCTAAGGGGTGTGTGACATGTGTGGTTACACAGAACTCCCTACTTTTAAGGGCCCTGCACTCACTCATTATGGAAGAAGAGGCAAAGAAAAAGTAAGAGAGCTTGAGGGAGTGATTATTTTTAATTTTCTTTAATTCTAATTTTGATTTTTAAACAGCTTCAAATTTTTAAAATATTGTTTAATGAATTTACATTTATTAAAATGTTAGCAGAAAACTATTAACATTATGACCTGTAAAACAGTAATATTGAAACTATTTTTTAGCATGGACTCGTACAAATTGCAAGATATTAATCAATTAGTCAAGGCAGCAAGTGAGGTGCGAAAGAAGCAATTCCATTGTGTTTGGCATCTATATTATGACTTGGAAGGTAAATATTATGTTAAAAATAACATTGTTGATAGTTTTATTAACACGTTTAATACTGACAACTCTAGTTCAAATATAAAAATCATATATGAAAGAACCGAACTAAGAGTGAGATACTTAAAGGAGGATGTAAATGATTTCACTACAGACAATTCTTATATCACTATTTAATTTTTGTATTATTTTTCTGTGCTCATATAATTGTTTTAATTATGATTAAGGAAAAGTAAATAAATCACTATGAAGTTGAAACAATGCAGTGAGTTTTTTCTGAGAACAGATTAGACCAAGTCTGTCTACAATCTGTCAGCAGCACTGCAATTGCCAATATGTGTCAAATGTTCAATTAAACAACAGAACTTTACCTCTGTCACATGTCTGAATTGACAGTTAGTGCAAACTGTCAAAAGGATTTTGTCATTCTTTAATCATATGTTGCCACTATGTTTATGAGGATACGAAGAGATACAGAAGGTCACTGTTAGGTTTTGCATGTGACCCTGCAGCTGCTATTGATGGCTCCGTTGGTGTTCTCTGATGTGTGTTTGTTACATTATGCTTCGTTTTGGCAATGTCACCAAACAGGGCTTTTATTAAACTCCATCTGATGGATGGAAGTCTGATGTTCTTGATTAGTCCTTGAGGCTGCTGAATTTTTTGCACCGTTTGTTAAAGAGAAGCTGCTTTGTTGAGAGAAGACTTGCCAGAGGTGGAGAATGTTGACTGTGAATGGTGAGGAAGTTTTGTGCCTTTGTTTTCATCTCTGCCACAGTAACCAACAGTTGACTGGCCTACTGTTACATTGAGGCCAAGCTGAGGTCTACTGGCAAGAAACACAAAAAGTATAAAACTGTATGAAATATGAATGGCAAAAAGCAACCCTGAATGTACAAAGAGTTGTGGTCAACCATTTGGACTATCACTACAACTTTTTATTATAAATAAATTCTTAGTGTTAGTGAAAGATGAAGAGTCTGCATGACATAAAAACTGATATAATTGAAGGCAAAATTATAAACAATATAGTTGACATAAGGTTATTTCAAGATGGGAACAAAGAGGTAAGAAGTCTTGCAGAGTTCTGCAATGAACCAAGCCGCCTAAATGTAACAAGACCAAAAGACGGACTAAAGGAACTGAATCCAGAATGAAGGAACATCCTTCATCAGAACCAGTGGAGTCTGAAAATTAATGAGTTATGTTAGGGACTTTTTAGAACAATTTCTCATAACTTTTTTGCAGCCACCCTAGTGAAAACTTTGCTTCAGCAGACTAATTAATTGAGCCTGCTTTGATATTTGTTTAAATAAAGCTCTCTTATTTTCAATGGTACACTAGTTAATAAAAATCATCTTGCTGTTGTTGAATCTGTAATAGTTGAACAATATACATATTGTGTTGTGGTCTCCAAGTTGCATATAACTAACTATTTTTAATATTACCTTGTGTATCCGGGATATACACAGAGATAGTGCGACGCGTAACGGTTAGTCGCTTGCAAGTTCCGATACGATGCGCATCGTGTAGTTGTGTAATTGTATACACGCGGTATGTGCGAGTGAAACTTTTTATTTATATCTTATTAAGTTGACGTACTCCATGTGAGTGATTCTTGTTTTTTTACCAACCTGATGATGGGACCATGAGTCCCGAAACGCGTAGTTTTTTAAAGAAACATTGAAGTTGCAAGGAAGAGCACCAGTGTACCCGGATACACAAGGTAATATTAAATATAGTTATTTATATGCAACTTGGAGACCACAACACAATATGTATATTGAAGCTACTCAGGCAAAGTTGGTCTATAAATACAAAAGTATAAAAGTCAAACTAATAAAAGCTAGTCTCGATATCAGATTTAATAAGAAATGCTTATACATGGATATAACGCCTAACTACGTTAGAGTTAACATCAAGAACACGTCTTCATCGGCTTCTGTCGCCCAAAAATTGGCTCAGAAAGTGTGGATGAAAGAAGAAATTAAACATCTTCATTCCAAAAAGACCAAATTAAACAGCGAACTGTATCATGCACACTTGGAAATTCTTAATAAAATTCATCCGGTTGTTGTTCATGAAGTCTTGTCATGTACTGAGACGCAAATTCGTAATATCATAAGTAAGGTCGTAAACGTACAAAAAATAAAGTTTGAAAAATTAAAAAGAAAACAGTACCAAACGGACCGTAGTTACACATACAATAAACACACATTTTGTACACGTATGGTTAACGATAGCAACATAAATTTTACTAGAGTAGAAGAGAAATTATTGAGCAAAGGCCTAAATTATAACCTTCCAAGACTATCTAAACACAATATTATTCGCGAAGTAACTAATGCTGAAGCGGCCGTAAAAATACTAAGTGGTCAAGATAAACAAAACCAGGCTCGCGTGTTCATTAATAACAAACTGAACCGTATGTTAAAAAGTGAAAAGCGTCCACCTGACTACAAATATCGCAGGGATATAAAAACTGTACGCAATATTAAGCAAAAACTCGAGAACAATAATGCTATCATAACTAAAGCTGATAAAGGCAATACGATTATAATCTTAAATCAAGACGAATACAAACAGAAAGTTTGTGTGTTTATTCACGATAATAACATACGTACTTTGACAAGAGACCCCACTACAAAATACGTTAGGGATATCAACAACTGTATTAATAGATCCACATTCCTATTTGATACACGCACTATGTGTATGCTAAAACCAATACACGCCCAAGCTCCCGCACTTAACGGCCTCCCAAAATTACACAAGGAGAATATGCCCATACGTCCCGTGGTTAATTTTACCACAGCACCTGGGTACTGGGTATAAGGTAGTTAAGAAACTTTTACAGATCTTAAAAAGTAATATTAAAATAGACATTAACCACAGCGTCAGAAATAGTATTGAGTTTGTGGACAGAGTGAAATCGTTAGTAGTATTACCACAATATAAGTTGGTGTCTTTTGACGTTACGAACCTTTACACTAATGTCCCTGTGCCCCAAACGATTGATATTTTACAGAAAAACCTGGAGGATTCAGGCACTTTAGATCAGCAAAAAATCCATGAACTTATCGCGTTACTAAGAATAATATTAGGCCAGAATTATTTCACTTTTGATAAACGATGTTTTGCGCAGGACGACGGCCTTGCAATGGGATCGCCACTTAGTGGTTTCTTGGCCGATCTTTATCTTAACTATTTTGAAAATGAACCCATATTATCGCATAAAAACAAGCTTTACAAAAATATCATCTCATACACTCGGTATGTGGATGACACATTCCTTGTTATTAATGGCACGCATAGACAAATAGAAACCTTGAGTAAATACATAAGTAGTATACACCCAAAAATAACGTTCACGTTGGAGATGGAAAATAACAGTAGCCTAAATTTTTTGGACATAACTGTGCGGAAAATAAATAATTTGTTTAGGTTCAACATCTATAGGAAGCCAACCGCCACAGATATTACTATTCACGCTTCTTCATTTCATCCATTTGCACAAAAAATGGCATCATTCAACTCGTTGGTTAACAGATTACTAAAAATTCCGTTAGAGGCGAAAGAATACATCGATGAGCTTAATACGATAAAGTATATCGCGGTGGCCAACGGTTACAGTAGTACAGTTATAGACAAAATAGTAGCGAGACAGAGGAGGAACATATATAAAAATAGAAGCATAAACAAAACACACAACAGTGACATTAAATATATACCAACGGAATTTACAAATCTTTTGCCTATTAAGAACGTTTTTAAAAAACACGGTTTCGCAGTTTCTTTCAAAACGAGTAATTGTATTTTGAACGCTTTGAGACCAGTGACCAACAGACTAGTAGAAAACTGTTCTGATATTTATAAAATAGAATGCGAGGACTGCAATAATTTTTATGTTGGACAAACGGGCAGGAAATTTCTGGATAGGTACAGAGAACATCTCCCTAGAGGTGATATCCAGAAGATAAAATCAAACTTTGCCTTGCATATAGTCAACCAGAACCATAATTACTCGAGTTTTCAAAGTAGCTTCAAGCCGTTGCATTTCTGTAAAAAGGGCAGGCTTATGGACGCGCTGGAAGAATTTGAAATTTATAAGGCCTCAAAAACCCAAGGTAATCAGCTCTTGAACGACAAGCTTTCTTTTAAGTCCAACGGACTGTATGACACGGCCATACGCGTGTTGGAACAACACATAGATAAAGGTAGAGATAGTGCGACGCGTAACGGTTAGTCGCTTGCAAGTTCCGATACGATGCGCATCGTGTAGTTGTGTAATTGTATACACGCGGTATGTGCGAGTGAAACTTTTTATTTATATCTTATTAAGTTGACGTACTCCATGTGAGTGATTCTTGTTTTTTTACCAACCTGATGATGGGACCATGAGTCCCGAAACGCGTAGTTTTTTAAAGAAACATTGAAGTTGCAAGGAAGAGCACCAGTGTACCCGGATACACAAGGTAATATTAAATATAGTTAGTTGAACAATGTTTTGAAAGTTTGAATTAGTTTATTACAAATATTTTAAACAATGAGTTAACATATTATGTTTTGTGAAAGGATACCAAAGAAGCAAAGATTTAAACTAAAAAAAAAACATTAATTTAATACTTCATTACATCTGGATATCACATGCCACCAGGACTGATAGCCATGATTTATGACAGAAAAATTAAAAATGTTGATCTAGAAGTTGTAAAACGAAATTATTCTTTGTGAATGGTCAATGGTCTGGATCTATCCAAATTGATAGAGTTGATATTTTTTGTTTAGCAAATTCTGTGATTCCAATAGACTCCTTATTGTCAAGTGTTGGTGAAATCAACTGATACGATACTGTCATCTCCTTGTCCGAAAAGGAGACATTGCTGCTACTTTTCTAGTCCCTATGATGTGTGAGGTGCACTTACTCAGATGTTTTACAGATAAGAGATTAAAATTATTAAAAAATCCTTTAATAAAACAATTAAAAATATTTTTCTTCTGCACTATCTCATCCACATGGAGATACTGTGTATATATATGTGCCAGCAGTGAGGAGACAGTGTTGTGTAGGTCCTTTGTAACAGTTACATCAGGGCTTGTGAATGACTTGGATCCGTAGGCGGCGTCCTACGTGGACGACAAAAAATCGCATCCAAGTGGGATCGTGCGATTTCTTCTCAACGTCTCCCGTGGGGAAAACTTTGTGTCCTACATAGGCACTCTCTCCTCGCAACGATTTTAGCTCAGTTGCTACCATGCTCTCCGCCGAGAAACGACGTAAGCTGTTGTTGCTGGACAGTTCAGTACTTACGTATGTGTACTTAAGAAAATCAAGGGGTTCAAAGGGCATACGGAGAGATTAGAGTTTGGTGAATTTCATCATCTGTCTGGAAAACTAAGAGCTTGTCCAGAACTATTCCAGCATTATATAAGAATGTCTGTTGATACTTTTGACTAGTGTGAATATAAGAAACAAGTTACCAACTTTCTCAGCGACCAATTTCTATTGAAGAATGTTTGATCGTCACTATCAGGTAATTAATTAAAGATTTATTATTGAATCTTGATATTTACTAAATGACATTTAATAAATGGTGTCTATAATATTTATTAAAAGTTATTGTGTACTGGTAGAATTAAAAGTTGCATACTGTTATAAATAGTTTAGGTTTGATTAGGTTAGGTTCTGGTACTGTGGATGATGTAAATTCCATAAGCTAGGATGCTTTTGCACTTCTAATATTAACATTTCCACAGACATGATGACGCACTCACACCGATGTCTCTGGTCTGACTGAAGGTCGCACTTGCGTCTATGTCCGAGCTATAGCGGCGTGGCTGAGAAACGCATCTGGCATGGTGGGGAGCTTAGCTGATTATGGTACGAATTTTAACGAAGACGTCCGAACATTTTACCGCGCTTATTATACAATGTGCTTATTATAGCCTAACTGAGTGATGTAAACTGCACTTGTGTAAACTGCTGAGTACTGAATGAAAGAAAGCACTGTAAAAGTAAGAATTGTTTTATATTATTAGCACAAAATAAGTGATATTCAAACATAGGTAGACTTTCTAAATTTCTGTAGGTAAAAAACGGATCTTGAGTGTTTTACGGCAGCCAATACAGTTCTGTATTTTTACGGTGTTTATAAAAACATTGTGATCATCCAAAAAATCGATTTTGAAATTCCAGTAGAAATAATTGTTTTGATGTATTGATATTATAGTTTTGTTTTAGCATATGTACAGGTGTGTAGCAAACACGCGCTCGCCTCCTCCCTCTACCTCTCTCTCTCTCTTTCTCTCGCATGCGCACGCGCACGCGCGCGCGCTTACTATAATAATTGTAATTTTGTAAGTGGCTTAGCAGTATAGTAAAAATTATTGAATTAAATATAAAATGTAATATATAAATAAAAACATACAAGCAATTAAAAGTAACAAAACAATTTAAAATTATAAGAATAATTTGTTCATAAAAACTTTAAAAGTTAGTTAAGTCAGATCAGAGGTAAGGTTTATATACATGATGTGTGTGTGTGTGTGTGTGTGTGTGTGTGTGTGTGTGTGTGTGTGTGTGTGTGTGTGTGTGTGTGTGTGTGTGTGTGTGTGTGTGTGTGTGTGTGTGTAGGGAGTACACAATTTAATTTGATAAATGTACTTAATAATCTAGTTAAATAATATAGCGAATGAAATATATGAAATGAGTTAGGTTAAGTAAATAAAATTTTATAAGCACTGTTTATTTTACTCAGCTGTCATTACAACTGTTATTAATTTTTAAATCTATCTGAGTACTTTACATGTAAAAATGTAAATTTTACTTTTTCCCTGTGTCTTTGATAAATGTAGCATAGCACATCAGGTATAAAAAATACCCTCTCACATCAAAAATAAATTAATTATCTTATTTACCTAAGTGTCTGCAAGTGAAATTGGTGCAAATGCTGCTGTTCACAACTGGCAGAACAGTGTACTGTGTGTGTGTGTGTGTGTGTATGTGTGTGTGTGTGTGTGTGTGTGTGTGTGTGTGTGTGTGCGCGCGCTCACACACATGACATATATTTAAGCAAGAAACGGGATATGTGTAAGTTGCATTTGAGAAAGATTTTGCCAGGCTCCTAGTACTACTTATTATAGTGTACTATTTACGGTACTATCATTTATGCATTGTACCGGTACCCTATTATACACATTTCACAATTACTCTTGTCAAACACTGTCACTATTCTATGATCTTTCAAGCAAAGATACACATGTCCATCCAAGTTGTGAATAACTCATTAACCAGTAAACAATTGACAAAATGTTCCGAGTAATTATGTTTCAAATTAAAATCAACAGAGACAAACTGATATTTAAATTCGGCTTGAGTTAGCCCTTAGTCACTTAAAAGTAAATTAAATGCCTGGCATCTAGAAACAGTAAAACTGTTTGGATACATAAGCTAAGTCAGATAGTAAAAATCTGTTGCAAAGTTTCTGAGATTGCCTCTTACAAACTCATAAAGTAAGTAAACTTACAAACTTTACAATGTACAAAAAAAAAACAAATAAAAACAACAGATTGACAAGGAAGGTTGGTGAAGAGGAAAGGCTGAAGATTGCGATTGATTTACTGCAATGAACAGAGATAAATTGAATTAACGATTTTTTTTAATTTCACATTACAGTTAAATTTTTAACACGTTTCTTTAAAATTACGCGTACAATAAATTTGTACTAATCATTTTTATTGATAATGTTTCATTATCGCTGCATGTGCCAACCAACTAAATTTCTTATAAAACCGCCAATATCTCGAAAACGAAAAAGCCGATTTTATTGAAACAATACCAAAATAAAATTTGGAATTTTCTATAATTTTCACTCGCTGACACCATATAGCTATGTCTCATAAAACGAAAGTTTGTCGCATGCCGAAAATTTCACTTCATGAAAATTAAAAAAGAAACTTCATGACGTGGAACCGTCTGAAGACTCTGTTTTTGAAAATTGTTAAAACTATCGGTTAAAATTTATGCCTAACCTAAAACCATCCTCAAACTTCAAGGAACACGGTGGTTAAAGAACTTTAAAAATCAGATTAGCTGTTACTGATGTTATGTCGGGCGGGCAATGAAACACATTCGCACTCACTGGTGCTCTCCGCCCCACCCAACGATCTGGCCCCACCATATAATATATTCGTACTGTGCTCCTCCCCACCATGCCAGATGCCGGATGTTTGTTTGTTGATGTATGTTAGTGTTACATAACTCCAGGGGGGGCTGTGGCAGTCCGAGTTGGTCACCAGTGTAAAGGTCTGAGTTGATCACCAGTCTGAGTTGATCAAATGACGTCACTGGCTTATGACGTCAGAGATAACTCAGCTGGCAGCTGGTTTCCGCTGTCGCAATGTACGTTGAAGCGTACATGTGCCTGTCCAAGGTAGTGTGCGTTGTTTGTTTATCATTCGTTGTGTCGTATAGACTACACATTCTACTTGAGTAATCTGTTTGTAACAATTCAACAAACACTTAAAGAGGAGCGCTTTGGGTGCATTCACATGCGTCAGATATTAGACAACATTTATTTACGCTACGTAGCGTGCCTGAGTTTACGTTTTTGCGTATAAGAGTAAACTATTTGTAACACCTGTTTACTTCGTAAGAAAATGATCTTACCCAAATTTTATTTTTCCCTGTAATCTGCTCAATTAGCTGATTCGTTTTCGAACAATGAGTAAAGAAATAACTAAATTTTTAAATCTATGAAGCAATGTGGAGCTATACCGTTTTTGTGTCATATAAAGGAAATTCAGTCTACGTCTGTGAGAGATAAGTAATTTGCCAATCGTAAAGAAGAAGAGAAGTTTCTTTTACTTTTTTAATACGTACACTTTTAATACCATCTTGAGTAAATTTAAATATTGTTTGAGTTCCACTTTAATTCATTTTATTATTTTTAATTAATAGTACGTATATTTTATTATCGTAGTAACATAAACGTTTCTCCACACACTGTACACTATTGCATCCAATTTTGAGTAGATGTAGTGTTTAGGTGTTTAAATTTTTGGATGATGATGCCATTAAATATTGTTGAAACGTCGGCAGAAATAATTTAAAATTTGTGTTATACTTTTTGACCGGTCCTCGCAAATCCTTCATCGTTAAAATTCATTGATTGATGGACACTACGAAAACAAAATATTCATTTTAATTACACAGTTACATGTCTATTATTCTCTGTACAGTAATTTAGAACCACATCTTGCGTGTAGAGAAAAATCAGCTTTTAGTATTTAAAAGTTTGTAAGTTCAAAATAAAGGTAAAGGTTCATTTCAATGTAAAGGTTAATAAAATGGAAATTTCATTTCAAGTAAATAAGGCACAATTGTATGATTTTACTTATTTGGTAGAATAAAAATTCAACTCAATAACTGTTGTATTTTAATAATTTCGATGGTTACTCACCTCGTATACTCATACCGTGTATTAATTTAAGTAATCGCACCTAGACGATTTGAAGGTGAAGGTATTTTATATGTAGGTCTTTTAACTTTTTAGGGCTACTTCCAAAGGTTTTAGTGCTGTGAGTGGTGAAACATATGGAAAATAATTAAACAACAAGATAATATATTATACTTTTTATTAAAGTAGTATTACATTAAAAAAATTTAATAAATAAAGTAAATGTTTAAATTAAAAAGTATTTTGAGTAAAACAATAAAGTTTGAAAACCAGATATGTACACTAGTGAATATCAAATTTTGGAAAAATCTTATATATTAAATACATAATCAAAAAGATACAAATAATCACAAAATACATATTTGGGAAAATACAAACACAAAATGAATATATACAAACCCAAAAATAATTATTTCCTAATAAAAGAATTAATTAAAATGAAACTACTACTTTTACTTAAAGTACTAATTTATTAACATAAATACATTATAAACATTATAAATTAATGCAATAGTGAAAAGAGCTGACTATTTATTTACAACGTGTAGACAACAATCAGCTGTTACTAGTTACGCCACTGCTTGCAGAAGTAACGTAATTTAATTATATAGCCTATTACATCAAAACTTAACATAAAAAGGGCAAATAATTAAATATATATTAAAGGATAAGTGCAGATAATAACAAAAAATATAAATCACGTATGTAAATTACATTTTGCAATAATCCAAAGCAAAAATTTAAAATTAAGTTATATTAATAAAACCTTTCACGTAAAAAATTTAACAATTCAAACAATGCAAAGATTATAAAACTAACATTTAAAACAAAAGTCTAAGCAGTATACTGAAAGCAGAAAAAATGTGTTATATATATTAAATTATGTACAGAAAGTACGAGAAAATACAAATGACATACAAGTTATATTAGAATAATCCTATACAAAAAATACTAACACAAAAATATAAATACATAAGAAAAGCAGATTGTTCATTTAAAAAATCATATACGCCCTCTACTTTTGGACATTCGACATTTGCAGATTTCGTTCTTTCCTACATTTAAAATCATACCCTTTATTCAACTTTTGCACTACAGCTTCCGACTTTCGAACACTAACGGAGGTGTGAGAAAGTGATTAAGAGTAAGGTCAAGTACATATATTCGTTATTATTCTCACTACTATGGTTTTTCATAATTAAATGTTAGTCTATTAATATAAAGAAAAAAAAATGTTGAAGAGACTAATTTTTGTATATAACAAAACCGTGCTGTAGGTAGTTTCTCAAAGAGGATTATAAACTTTACTAATGTACAAAAATGATTAATCTTGCATGTTACTGTATTATGTGTTTTTTGTAGGAAGAGTGGTCATATGATTTTAAATTAAACGGAAATAATAACCAATTTCATTACAATATAGAAATACAGCCTACTTTGTAAAATGTAATGTTAATGTTAATGTTCTAATGTAATGTTATACCTGTTTTAAATAAGAAAATGAGGATGGAAGCTTTACTTTTTTTTATTTATGTTGTCAACAAATGCATTAATCTGGGCAGGGGTACATCCTTCTAACAGGATTTCTTTTGTCAATCAACGTTTTGCCCCTTTTTGTGCCCGGGTTAATACCTTTTTTTATATATTCAGAGAATTGTGATATAACTATGTTTTTCCTCTTCTGTCCACCGCCTTCATCTTTTATGTGCTTTTGATCCGTCGTCATCGGAAATTTCTTCTTCTTCGTCTGGTATGTGTATGTGACGTTCGTTTACTGGATTTTCTATAGGTTCTTTTGGGAGAAGCGTTGTCTCTTCAAGTTTGGCTAAGTAATTCTCCACGACGCCACGATTTACAAACGCTAATGGAGTCACGTAATTTTTATCGTGGACAGGCTGTGTATGGCACATAAATTTACTGACTTTCTTAGACAGTGCAGGACTTTTTACATGCGCCATTGTAGCTACATGATGGCGCAAATCCAGTCGCAGTTAAATACTCGCGTTTTGTTAAGTTCGGACAAAGTAATTTCATCTCCCTCATTACTTTCGAACCATCAAATGGGGTATTTAAACCCGGTCTCGCAAACAAATATATACACTTCGTAATTTTCAGGGTTTTGCGACATTCTATAATTACATCAATGCTCTTTTCCATAGAGCGAGTAAGAAGTTGTTGTTTTCTAATGGCAGGACATTGAATCATTCCATTTGTCTTCTGGCATCCGAATAGAGTCTTGATAGATTCCCTGTCTCTTGATAAGAGTGGTCCAATCCCGAACACACAAGAAGATGGTCTCTGTTCATCACTAAGGTATTCATCCTGGGGATATCTTTCATTAATGGTTGCTAGTGCCATTTGGTGCAAGATTGTGGAAGGTGCATCTTGCTTTTTCATATCAGACAGAAGAGAGAGATTGGTGTTGATTGTTTGGTATTCTGTAGGTTTAATTTTTGGGCAAAAAGGTTCTATTTCAGTTGTGATGCCCAGCAGTGTCAAGTACTTGTTGGCAGTATTAACTGGTAATGTCTGGGTCTTCAGATGTGTCCCGTCTTGGCTATTTTTTGCCCATTTTGCCTGTGGTAAGTCTTTTATTGTGTCCAGAGAGATGGCAGCTTGTTGGTTTATTTCTGAAGTGATCGGTAAGTGGCCTGTGTACAACTGAAGAGAAAGGGCAGGTGTGGTCTTCACACCTCCGCTAATCAGCCGTAGGGCACTGTTTTGTGTTGTTTCCAATGTCTTCAGATTAGAGCTGCTGGCTGTTACAAGTATCCACTTCCATATGTCACGACTGGTTTTATATAGGTTCTGTATGTGGTATTCAGAGTGTCCTGCGTACATCCCCAGGTAGCTCCAGCAATACGCTTTATAAGTTTCAGTTTTTGGTTGACTTTATTTGCTGTGTTTGTCACATGGTCCCTCCAAGATAGTTTGTTATCCATGTGTACACCTAAGTATTTTGTACATTCGCTTTTGGGAAGGTTTAGGTTGTTGATCTTCAAGTTGAAGTTGTCATTTTTATGGCGCATCGTAAAAAATTGGTAAGCAGTCTTTGAGATGTTAATTTTCATGTTGTTCTCAGAGGCCCAGTTGTGCAAGGAGTCCACAAGGTTTCGTTCATTCTTTGTTCTAATATATTCTGCTGCTTGGCATTGTTTTTGGCTGAGGTCCAAATGACTACGTCATCAGCGAATATTCCCATTTTGACATTTTTATCTTTTAAAATTTTTGAGAGGTCATTTATGAAAACATTGAAGAGTGTGGTGCTCAGTACTGCTCCTTGGGGTAGACCTACTTTTGTCTGTTTGTATTTGGAGAAGGATTCACCGAATTTGACTCTGGCCCATCTCTGGTCCAGAAATCTTGAAAGCCAAGACAGCATGTTTCCCTCTATATTGATATCTTTTAGTTTTTCAATGAGTCTAGTTCTCCACACGGAATCGTATGCTCCACTAAAATCGACGAACACTGCCAGGGTGCTTTCCTTTCGATTAAATGCTGCTTTTATCTCTTGAGAGAGTTTTATCAGTTGGTATGTTGTAGAGCGATTTTGACGGAAGCCTGCTTGTTCTTCTGTAAGCAGATTTTGGTTTTCTAGATACCAGCACAGTCTGGCTGAGATCGTTCTCTCCTGGATTTTTGCTAGTATAGATGTTAATGCTATAGGTCTGTATGAACTTAGAATGTTTGTTGGTTTGCCAGGTTTTAATATGGGGACTATTATTGATTTCCTCCATTCATCAGGCAGGCTATCTCTGGAGTTCCAAAGTTTATTATATACCAATAGTAATGTCGTAAGGGCTTTTGATCCTAAATTATGAATAAATTCTGCGAATGTGTTGTCTGGTCCCGGTTGTTTTCTCTCCTTGGTGTTACTGATCGCCTCTTTCAACTCCTCTTCTGTAAAATCTTGGGTGAAAATCTGCCTCAGTCCATCGTTGTTATTTGTTGTTTTGTACCTGATGTTTGTTTTGATGTGTTTTTCTTGTTTTTTAAGTTTGTGTGACAGTTTATGGGCATTTCAAAAGTGGGTGTTAAAGTAATTTGCTATTTTATTGTCATCTGTAATCTCCTTGTTTTGGATTTTAAATGGTTGGGATTGGTTTTCTGGATGTTTGTTGTTTAGTCTACTTACAAATTTATGTGCCTTTCCTCCATCTGTTCTATAATTCAATGTTTTTAAGAATTTGCTCCAAGAATCTCTTTTTGCCTTCGCCACTTGCTGCTTCGTTTTGGTACTTTCTCTTCTCCACATTTTGAAATCTTCCTGTATTTTTGTTTTTTCGGTTTTCTTTCTAGCTTGGTCTCTGATCTGTTTTTGTTGGGCTAGTTCACTCGTCCAAAAGGGTTTGTAATTGTACTGTTTCCCTCTGGGGATATTGTTCTTTGCACTCTGTTGGATGTAGTTGCACAGACTTCTGAGAACTAAATGGGGTGTTTCTTCTCTTTTAATTGAACTTGATTTAGTCTCCACCTGTTCTTGAAACTTCTTCCAATCGGCCTTCTTGAAGTTCCATGTGGTACGAGTGATTGGTTTTCCATTAGGAAACTTTAGCGAGATAGATAGTAGGAGAGCTCGATGGTTTCCTCCTAAGTCTTCCATTACTTGGTTTTTACTGTTATCGTAGAGATCAGAAGATACCATAGCAAGGTCAGGGTTTGTGGAGTCTCCTGTATAATGTAGAAATGTCTTTTCATCTTCTGTTTTGTACAACAGCTCCAAGTTATGGCTGTTGATAAATTCTTCAACAGTTCTTCCTGCTTGGTTATAATATTTGTATCCCCAATTCGGGGAGGCGGCGTTAAAGTCTCTTACTATGATAGTGGCTGGGGAGATGTTAAGTATATCCAGGCACAAGTTTTTGTTTCCAGGCGGGCTGTATATGAACCGATATATTGTAAATTTCTTAGCTCCTTCCCAAGTTGCCAACCTCACTATTTCTGCGGTATCATGAGCATTCATTCCTTTTATGGTCTTGAATTCTGATTTTAGTGAATTTCTGACTGATACAAGTATTCCACTAGCTATTTGTCTTGCCTTGAAGAGTGTGTATGCTGTGTAGTATGGGATGTTGTAATATTGGGTGTTTTCTGCCGTGATGTTGGCTTCGTTAATTATAAGAATATCCACTTTATTTTGGTTAACTATCTTTTTTAGTTCTGTCATTTTTGTAGAAGAAAGGCCTCCTGCATTCCACTGGAGAATGTTCAGAGTTGTCACTGTCTGTTTTGCCCTCATAAGGACAGTTTTGTTTGTAACTCTTTTTTTCATATTTTGGTTTCGGATGTCAGATCTGCCAGCACTGTTACTCATTTAGCACCACCCAGGGGACACGTACAGCTTAAGGATGCTGCGGACGTGAGTAACTTTGTCCCCCCTTATGCGAGTAAGAAGTATTGTAGCATATCCTCATTTCCTTTCGCCGGCACAACATATAACGTTAATTCGCCTAGTGATACTTTTTCTTCTTCGACTAACGTTTTTAGCACATCTGGAGAGTAGTGGTTAGTATCACTTTGCTTCCTCATATAAAATTCAATTTCTGAATGTGTTGCTTCAAAAGGTCGTCGCCTATTTAATGTCAATATGTGGCAGATAGTAACTTTGCACAGCGTTTCATAATTCAACATTGTTACTTCTTTCTCAACCTTTTGTTGATATTCAGTTTCCATATTTCTGAGCATACTTGCAAATTTCAAAATGTCTTTATCCGAAGCCATAATTATAGGTTTGAATATCTTACTTCTCCTTCTCATTACTTCTATGTTAGTGGAAATAGAATATTTCCAACGCCTCCTCAGGCAACTTTGGAAGTCTTTTACCTTTCGCTTTTTTAAGATTTTGTTTTCGTCTGTAAGATTTGGGTTACAAACAATATCATCTATGAATTTTTTACTTCCTTCCTCAAGTATCCATGACAGTCTTCCATTCATTCCCACAATTACATTTTTGTTCATACGTGTCGAGTCATTGCCATTATCTTTTAAATTGCACAAAGTTTGGCATGCATCTACCACAACATCAATTTTATTAGGATCAAAAATGTCCTTCAACTCTTGTATGTCTGGATCCATATCCTGAATTTTAGCCAGTAATCTGGCTCCATCTCTAAGCGTTCTAGTAACATGAGTCCTGTCCTTGAAGGCGAGGTGGCTTGAATAAAAATCAGATACTACAGACAGTAGCAGACGATCAGTCATCGATTTTTGTCCTAAGTCATCTTTTCTCAAAATTTTTAGAATGTTTACTTGCATACCTTTTTCAAGCATCTTTAGTGTTTGGATAATACTGAAGTCCATACTCTTTAATATAACATGTTCGTCTTTCAATAATAGGTTGTTTGCTATTGCAGTTTTCTACATCATTGTCTTCTCCCTCATTACTTGAATGAATAGCTGCGTTTTCATCATATTTTTTCTTGCATTGTGATGCGTGCTGGTAAAAGTGTTTTTTTCACAATTAGCCCCATACATACTGTACAAGTAATGCAATCGGAAGGCATATATTCTTTATTCTTTGGTGGCCTCTTCACTGGCAAATAGCTACTACATGGCACTTTGTCAGAAAGTGAATTGTTTAAAAGTGATTTATTATACTTATAATTTCCTTTAAGCGTTAAATCAGCCATAATTCTTTTTCTCCTGTCCTTTAACTCC
Source organism: Magicicada septendecula (assembly GCA_034769895.1). Classification (NCBI taxonomy): domain Eukaryota; kingdom Metazoa; phylum Arthropoda; class Insecta; order Hemiptera; family Cicadidae; genus Magicicada; species Magicicada septendecula. The sequence continues at coordinate 129,345,899 of CM068375.1, forward strand.
TCAGGACAGGATTCAAACAAAGCTATATATTCAGCTATAACTTGTTCATTTTTATGATTATTCATTAAATGTCTGCGCAATTTAAGAACAATTTTTTCACAAAATATACAAAAATTATATCGATCATACCTTCTTTTTTTCCTTTGGTTTTGTGTATGTTGTGGCGCTGTATTATTACACGCTGCATCTATGGTTTCATGTGTCTTATTTTCGTTATTATTGACTTCTACATCTGAAATTCTATTAGGAAATAAACACTTTGGACTTAAATTTGAAATGCGGGTTTTCTTTTCCTGACAACGTTTTGCGTAGACGATCACTGATGGGCGATTATATAATGATGGATTTGAAATGCTCGCCAATTCATTGTTGTAACTGACTTTCTTGGGAGTTGCATGCTTAGATATATCATGCTCTATGATGTGTGGAACTTCTGAGTGGTGATCGGATGGCTGCCGTTTTGCATGCTGCAAAAAACATCATGAGAATACGAATTTTAAAGATTTATGTGTTTCAACTCACAGATTATATCTAAATGACTAATTTTACAGTTGCAAGGCTTTATTTGTCTATCTTTAATAAAAAACAAATTAAAAAAAGTTTTGTGAAAATCAACAAATGAAAACAATTATTTTGTTACCAATTAATACACAAGTTACAACCAGGTTTATCAATTCGTAATTAGAAGAAAAGCAACAAAAACATATGCGATTGTAACCTTTTTATTAGCTAAACACGAATAAAAATTTAGACGTAGGCCTAATGTACGAAATATAAGACAATTGAAATTTCTTCTTTAATTTAAAAAAAATGTTAATACCTTATTTCAAACAAACGTCAATCTTAGTAAATAAATTCGATACATATAATTATAAAGTAACATTAAAATTAACTAAATAGCTCTTCATAATATAAACTGTTTTCAATTTGACGTTAGTAGTTATGTAATAATTCGATGAAGACTGGTTTCTCTTCACATATAAGATATCTAACCCAATTTTATTTATGACATTTTTTATAATGTATGCTAAATTACATTACTATTCTTCTGGTAGACGCTTCAATATAAAAGATTGTTAAATTGTTAAAACTGTTAAAATTATCACACTCTAACTTAAATAATTACAAGTTTAAGTTAGTCTTGTTATTGCTGTTTGCTGTAAAGTTAAAGAAAGTAGGCCTATAGCCAAGTATTACTACATTATTGTTTTTTTTTAGTCATTAAGTAAGGGGCTTTTGTGGTTGGATTACATATTACGTATGCAGTGCTGACATAATTTCATGAGTAGGCCTATTATTATTTCAAGTTTTTAAAGACAGCATTAAATAATTTATATACTTATATAATTCATAATATATTACAATTGTTAATTCTAATTATAATATTATATATAATTATAATTAGTTCATATTACAATTATTATTAATTATGTAATTATATGTATTTATTTTTATAGTAATAATAACCTATTTTGAGCATTTATTAAAGAATCCATTTTCAAATTAAAGTTGTAGAAAGCTGCAAATTTCTTATACTTTTTAAATTAACTTAACTCTGGATGTTAATTTAACTTGGGTATATGCTTGCGCTTACGCTGATGGATCAAATGTACTTTCCATGAAAGTAAAAAGTTTAATTCCTTCTCCATATGGGCTTATTTTTAAGGTCATCATTATTAGTTGTAAGACAAAATATTTGTAACACATTTACCTACTACGATTACTAAATAAATAATACATTTACCAGTTGAACTAAAATCTTGTGTACCTAGTACAGCAGTAAATATTATATTCAATTTTCAACAAAATTTTACTGTCACTAAAGTGTTGAACCAACACCAGTAAAACTCAATAATGTAGTTTTTACACCAACCATATAAACCGCTTAAGAATCAGTTAAGGAATTTGTTTTTCTTTTAATTTCATGAGCTTTTTATTCAGTATTTGTGAAATTTAATTTTATATTAATATCATATTAATGAATCCAGAAAATAAATAAGAAATTAAAATAAACACACAACACTAGGTATGTGGTTTAGTTGTTGAAAAGCCGCTGTAATTAGGCCTACTAGCGCAAACCTAAAACTCAGGAAATTGATAAAATAAGACTATCGGAACACGTCACTATAGTGCAAGCCAGCAGCCAAACCCTAAATTCTATCATTACTGTCTACTTTATATTAAATTACAATGCAATGTCAAACAGCAGACGTTTCAATAAATTATAGTTATAATAAAATAACAAAAAAATTACACTTACATTTTCATCCGCGTACGAGAAACTGGTTGCTTTTGTGTTTTTAGTTGCTGTAAGAGGGTTTTTTTGAGCTTTCATTACACAAGGAACTGCAAAGACACGATAAATATTAATTCTAATCATGTTTGTTTTTCTGTTATCATAAGTTATCATTAAGATAATTTCTGTTGCAAGCATAAGACTGGTATTAACCTTTAACAAATTAGTTAATTGGAATTGGTGTTTTTGTAAAAAATTATGTTTGGATAAAATTTTATTCGTTTTGCATGTTAATTTGATGTGACAATTACTGAGTAGTACTACAACTGCCGTGATGTTTAATGGGCAGATGAAATTACTTAACAAATCTCTTAAGGATTCTCCCGCGTTCCTAGACGCACCATACTTTCGCGCCGAAACCGTATGTTTTGGTTACTTCAAGGTGACACAGTTACGCAAAGTGTGTCACATTTTTATAATTGCAGACATTACAGTCAGTACTTTTTTGCCTTCACCTGAAGTTGTTTATACACTTACAGTGTGTGGCTTTATATTTTGAGTAATTACAATATTGCTTTCTGTAGGCATCAGATAGGACAGTACACAAAAAGGCCTTATTTTAGTGATCAAGTCCGGCTCTTGCAAGTGTGAATAAACAATAGTTTAAGTACTCACTAAAACTATGAGTCTAATCTAGAGCAAAAAAATGTGTTGATAGTGTAAACAGGTACCAGAACTACAAATAATAATACCTTATTTAACTTATAAATCAATCTAAAATTGTGGAACCCATTTAAAAAAAGGGTATTTCTCTTTTTATCCTACACGAAATTCAGTCTACAAGTAATTGCAACCTTACCCCTTATTCCAAAATTCCGAAATCACTTTTTCAAGTGTGTCCCATGCAAAGACGTAATTTTTTAGACACCACTATAAAATTAGGTGCTATTTAAGCACAGAAATTTAAATAAATACCTGCCCAATACGTGCTTATTAAAAATTATATTTAAAATATTCCTACTTATAGAAGAATAAAAAATTAGACATTACGGATTACACAATTAAAAAAAAGTAGATCACTATTATAATTCTGGAAGCTCACTGTAATAATAATTTAGCCGTAGCGCCTATGTGAGTAATTGAAAAAGCTTTCGCTTTCTCAAAAAGCAGAAATTTGTGACATTATAAGGATGTGTAAATTAATCCAATATTACATATTTTGAGATTACTGCATAAGAACTATGATTAGGACGAATGTAAAGGTGTAATATTAAAGTAAACTAGTACTTTAAGGTGTGTATAAAAAGCGTATTAAAAGTCGTTTCACTAACCTTTTCCAGGTGAATTCGAAGTGCGTAAGCCTACCATACTTAGCATTCGCCCTCCTCTGGAATGTGGGTCAATACATATTTTTTTTGTCTTCATCCTTAAAACAAAATAATAAAGCCATATAAAAAGGCTTAGTATAGCTATAGTGAGCCAACACGCATATGCACACGCGCGTGTGACATTAATCTAATTATTACAAACATATAGAAGCAAGATGCTTACTTAAATGCATGCATGAATGCGTGACATTTTTTGAATTTTTTTAAAATTATATTTGAACATTAATCTTAAGCAAAAAAGCACAGTGGTAAAAATGGCATTACTACTTTAGGCACAATGGGGTTGAAATCATCCTTAATTGCTAGAAGTGTCTATTGTAGGAAGCTATTTGAAATGAGATGTTGAAAAAATGTAAACTTAAGTTTATCAGGACACCGATTAAGAAGGTGATGTCAAAAACATTATAAAACACAAGGAAATCAAAGTGGCCAAATTAAGGGGTTGGTGAAATGAACGAAGTTCATACTTTGTAAATTCACTTTTCTTGTGATGGTCAAATGTCAAGAAAAGTCAAGAAAAAGATAATTAAATGGAAGTCAAATCAATGAACAAAATAATTAAAGCCTAAATTTTTACATAAAGTTTTATAATTTTATAGGTGGCTTAATGTATAAGACTTTTCATTGCATCATTTCAGTGGTCATCTGTGTATTTATAGATTCAGGTAAGTTTACCAACACCTTCAAACAATCATATCCCAGAAAGTATTTTTCCTTCAAAAACTTAAAAAATGAATTTAGTTTTTAATAAGTTTTATGTAGTATGTTTACCTGGTTTTGCTAAATTTAGTATTTGTTTGGTTATATAAGAAGTAGGAAATTTTTCAATTACATCACTAAATTAAGCTAACATTCAAAGTCTAATATTTTGATAAGTGACTTTTTTTAAATCTATTGCAAAATTTAAATGTGTTCAAAATAATAGAATACTGACACCTGATAAGCAGAAAATGATAGCAAGAAAATTGCCAATTTTCATAGAAATGTATGAAGAACGCATGTTATTTTTACTGCTATTACAATAAAACAGAATTTCTATAAAAGGACATTTATCAACGTTTAATCTAATATATGAGTAGTATTTTTATTAGTCCTATGGTTTTCTAATTATTCAAAGTAATAACCCCCCTTTTTAAGTGAAAAAAAACTGAGCCACCATGTTAAACACTCGTATATTACAATATGTTAGTTCTAGAGAAATTAAAGTTTTTGATTCAAAGTTTGTGACAAAACCAGACGTTTCGGCAGTGCCACTGACTGCCATCTTCAGTAAAAACGAGTTAACACAGTACCGTAGTGCTAACGTATATCATCCCACGTTAGCGTTATTTTTTCATAAACTTTGGACCACGGCCAAACAGCCCGGGAGTTAATTTTAATCAAAATTAATGTATAATGTTTTGACAAATTTAATATTTCTTAAGTTACACAACGGAAGGTTTTACGAGGTAACGATTTTAGGGTGTAAAAATAAAATTATTGTTTAATTCACAAACGCAAAACTCAAAAACCATTGGTTTTCATCAATAGGCTATACACATAGCACATAGGCTATAATTTTTTTTCTTAAAATTTAAAGATCTATTAACTGCAGGTGTCATTTATTTTTTCTAGTTCCCACCTATGTGGAGGGGTGAAACCACCTAGTGGGGAGACCAACAAAAACTTTTTATAACTTTCAATGTGCTGGACACTATGTAGAAGATAGTACGAAAGGTTTCATGTCGGTTTGTTCTATTACAAACAGTTCTAAACATTGTCTACTAAAATGCTTCATTAAGTCGACTATAAGTGGAAATAACAAATAAAAATGCTGTTTGCTATATGACTGTATATCTTTCACAAGAATGTAGCAGTTATGGATTATGGTAAAAAATTCTGAAAATTAAATTACGGCTATAGATCTCTGCAAAAACTTCAACAAAGATCGACGTGATATTTGTATATGCAGCCTTCTACGTAATCACTGGAAATTCTATGATTAGAAGTCATAAGAGTACGGAAGTGAAAAATGTTTATAGTGTACTCCAGCTTAGGTCGTAATGAACAAAAACAGTAACTGTGTCCTATCCTTACTTCAAAAACTGAACAAACTATATCTGTAATGATTGCTGTAAGATTAGTCAACAGATACATGCATCAAAAGAGTTACATCCAAGTCCGACTGACTCCCATGTATTTGTGACTGTAACATAACACGTGTCCCAAACTGCGTCCCGTCTCTGACTCATGAGTTCGAGACTCGCCGTACAGGATTATTATAAGTCATGAGTTCAATCATCCTCGTACCGAATTTATTTTTAACTAAACAATATGTTGGATGCAGCGATGTGGTTTTTCTAGAAAGTTCAATAAATCCGTAAAGTTTATAAATAATCCACGACTTGTTCAGATGTTTTCATTTTTGAAAGCTTGTTTACTGACTACAAACCACGTAAATACAAATCACGTTTCTTTAGTAACCGTCGAAATCATTTTTCGCCAAACGATTTGTATGAACATCAAATACCAAAGAGCAAAGCATTTTTTATATCATCTACAGTTCGAGAACCTCTATGTAACAGATAACAGATCAACAAATGAAGTTATTGCGATACTTACTTGTAATGAGACCCCCTAAAGGTAACACGTTGGAATATACAAAATAAGGAATAAAGCCAAAAATTAAAAAGACATGCAAAAATTAAAAAAAAAACATGAAAAAATTGAAAGCATGCAACCGAATTAGAGACTGTTTCTTCTGATACTAAGGGACACGTGTTTGTGGCAGAAGAGGTCAACTAGCGGGTCCTCCCTGGACGGAGTAAGGTGCAAGACGCGAAAGGCGTAACGATTTTCTTTAATTTTGTAGTTCAACCGCTGGGAGCCGCAAGGTTTGAGGCAGCGGGTCTATGGTTTCCCCTGGATTATTAGACTAGCGCCGTTCTGACGTTAGATCGTGGCAGCTGAGTTGCCAGCCGCTTGTGGTGGGGTGTCGGCGTTGAGACCGGCGGCTTTCGCGCCAAGGCCAGCGATTGCCCGAACCTGGACGACAGCGCATCCGCGGTGGTTTTAGCAGATTCTGGATGTTGCTTCCTCAGCATACGGTCTTTAGATTCGAGTGTGGCCTATAGTCTGTTGGTGCCACATGTAGTTTATCCTGAGACGTTCTTCCTTCCAGATTGGTCACACCAGCTGCTTTCCTACACCCAGTTCTTATGCGCCGTTATTTGTTTTTTCCGTTTTCATTGTGTCATGTCAAAAGGCATAACTTAGACAATTTAGGCCTACTCCACAGTTTCATGGAGATATGGGGACGTGTAACGGGGAATAGAGAAAAATGGGGCACTGCCGAGTTTAAACTCACGTGCATAAACACTTTCGAAGTAATGGGACTCACCGCTGTATTCACGGACATGTACTCAGTAGCGAATCTAGAATTTGGTCTGAGGGGGGGGTCGAGTCGGCTTCATACAAAAGAAAGCAAGTTAAAACTAATCAATATTTGAGTCTTTAAAATGGGTTAAAAACGTGTAATAACATACTGAATTCAGTCCCATTAAAGTAACAACACAATAAAAAATATCGGTATGGAGAAGCATACATGACTTCCATATTCTAAGATTTATATTTAAAATCATTTTCGAAATGAAATATTACCATAGAAACTACTTCTTTCTACTTACTGCTTCAGCCTTAACCACAGTACTGTGGTCACTAACGTATACCACCTCACGTTATCGCACTCGATTTTCACTGATGATGGAAGTCGATGGCATTGCCGAAACGTCTGGTTTTGTAGAAAACATTGGACTACGGCCAAATATCCCGGGAAGGAATTTTAACAAAAACTACTTCTTTGTTGCCGATAACGTTGTACACATATATATAAAAAATATGCATAAAATTAATGGCTTGTATAAGTTAATGATTGATCTCCATTAAGTAGTGCTCAAGTTTCCAAAGTTTTAATATTATGACGTCCGTAATTAAAACATCAGAGCAGGTTTAGTGTGTATGAGGGTACACCGTGGACAAAAATTTTCAACATTTCCTATTGAGCGTTGCTTAGAGTAAAGCTGCGAATCTACAGTGTACGTTTCACAGAACAAACACGCGGAAAAGAAGGAGCGCTCCGAAGTCACTCATGGACCTTCAGCATCTTGCAGAGGGTTCATTCCCTAAAGACGAAAAGTCTGTCTATGAATCGTTCCTCTGTAAACACGTGCAGTTACACTGCCCAACGATCCACAGGAAGCAAATCGCTATCCACGCTGAACACTTTTTCGTCTTGCACGCGTTATGTTGGTATGGGTTTCGACACTTTCCATTTAAAAAGCGTGCAAATGTAAGAAAATAAACATGAATGAGGCCAGAAATAACGCGAATTTTGTGTGTGTGTGTGTGTGTGTGTGTGTGTGTCTTCCCTGCCTTTTATTGCGGTAGTCATAATAATAAAATGGAAACGTAAACAGTACATAAGTGAGATATGCTTGCCTGCCACCCACGATATATTTTCTCTTATACATGATTTACATTAAAATGAAAAAATTATAATTTTATTGCCTGACAACAAAATTATTTTATTTTTAACAATTACCATTGTTTGAAAAAGTTTAAATGAATTTTCAAGTACTTTACTCTTGTTAAAACGTAAAAGATTGCAGGTAAACTACCCTTAACCGATCTTCACCAAAATCAAAAGGCCTTGAGTTCTCTACAATTCAGTGACGTATGCAAAACATTATTTGATTCTGTTTGAATATGCGGCAGTTATCGTTCGTCATAGAAAATTACCCTTGATAAAAAACGTTGCAGGTAAACTACCCCTTCCCCTTAACCGATCTTCACCAAAAACAATAAGTCTTGAGTACTCTACAAATCAGGACTGTATACAAAAAATTATTTGATTCTGTTTGAATTTGCGGCTGTTACCGTTTGCCATAGAAAATACCCTTGATAAAAAAATGCTGCAGGTAAACTACCCCTTTCCCTTAACCGATCTTCACCAAAAACAATGGGTCTTGAGAACTCTGCAATTTAGGGCTGTATGCAAACAATTTTTGATTCTGTTTGAATTTGCGGCTGTTATCGTTTGCCATAGAAAATACCCTTGTTAAAACGTTGCAGGTAAACTACCACTTTCTCTTAACCGATCTTCACCAAAATCAACAGGTCTTGAGAACTCCATATTTTAGGACTGTATACGAAACATTATTTGATTCTGTTTGAATTTGCGGCTGTTATCGTTTGCCAAAAAAAAAATTATCCTTGATAAAAAAAACTGTTGCTGGTAAACTACCCCTTTCCCTCAACCGATCTTCACCAAAAACAATAGGTCGTGAGTACTCTACAAATCAGAGCTGTACGCAAAAAATTATTTGATTCTGTTTGAATTTGCGGCAGTTATCGTTTGCCAAAAAAAATTATCCTTGATAAAAAAATCGTTGCTGGTAAACTACCCCTTTCCCTCAACCGATCTTCACCAAAAACAATAGGTCGTGAGTACTCTACAAATCAGAGCTGTACGCACAAAATTATTTGATTCTGTTTGAATTTGCGGCAGTTATCGTTTGCCATAGAAAAAAATCTACACTCAGATAGACAGACAGACACACACACAGACACTTTTCGAAAAACGACTTTTTTTCATGTTTTGAGTGTAGTACAATCAGAATCTGCAATAATCTCGAACACGATTTTTTTTGCCATCACCATACAGTACTTCCATTTCCTTAAGGAATATGGAAGTAATAAGCTCTATTGCAACATTGTTTATATAAGATACTTATTGACTTACTTGAATTTCCTGTATTTCATATTTCAAACGTACACGCATATTCTGTGTAATAAATTTGTTTTTAGACCTCTATTTAAAAATGGGGTACTACTGTATTAGCGCATACAGCTGTGAAATTAATAAAACAGCTTAAAAATTAGGAGATTAACAACATTTCTTGTCAACTGTCGACCTTGTGGGGTGGGGTCCGGTCCCATTCGCCGCCCCGTCACACTCTTAATTATTTCAGAGTAAATGTTACAGGTTTCTTACCAATTTCGCCGAACTGTGCGAGCTGATGTTTTCGTGGTTGGTAGCTCCAAATTCCAGAAGCTCATCTTTAAACACGGCGAATGAAGCATTCCAAATTGGATGGTCATATCGTCGCTTACTTTTATTGTCACTTCCTTCGGTCTTGTAGAATTAAACGACTATAGGATTAAAAGTATTCGAATTTAACGTAAACTCACTTGAATGAAAAAATAACTTAATTTGTGTGTTAACCATTATTCCTTAAAGTAAATTATATGCAATCAGAAAAACAAGACTAATAGCAAAAATATTTTTGCAGTATGCAATAAACGTTATGTTTCGGCTTGCACAGAGTGGAGTATTTCGGGGATTCTCAGTACAAAATTAGTTTCTATCTGTTTCATGAAACTAAATTTATGTAACTTTCGAAGTTGCCATAATAATTAATCATTTTAAAATTCGTTTTAACGAATTGTTTAAAGCTGTATCAATTAATTAATTTTAAAAAATAAAAACAAAATTATTAATTATTTACACTATAAAAAGATGTCTTTAGTTATCATTACACTTTATATACGATAAGAGATAAAATAATAGTATAGTAGCCTACTTACGTTTCTGTAGACACGTAGGTATTGCTTAAACTACACCCATTCCATGAACTGAAATAACAACTTCATAATGACAACCACTTTCATTTGTAATGTATATATTTTTTTGGCTTGGAATTTCACTTTTTTTTAAATTTGCTGAAGCACCTGCTGTAAATAACTGCCAGTCCCACTTCTCTCCATTTTTTGAGTTTATCTTTGTGTACACAAAAATGTTTGTATTCAAAAGTGATGCAGTTCCAAATATCTCACTTTCAGTTGCCCATGTGCCTTCTTTTATCATATTTTTTAGTGACGTTCTACCTTTAAATAAATCATTGGCTCGGTTGTTGTTCAATTCATTGTCCATATAATTGACAACTATGTTTCTAACGTCCATATGATAACCTTCACTGCCAGTAATTACGTAGGAAACTGCCCTAAACCAACAATTTCCGTCACCCACAATTTTCTTCACACCGTGTGGTTTTGCAAGTGCTAATTTATGCCCGATTCTAATACACGTGCATTGTCCTTCAAAGGACAGACCCAACACTTTACACTTTTCCATTTGCCACTCTACGTCAACCGGATCATAAAAAAAAATCACTTCACACCACTCACCAGAAACCTCCACATCAGATTTATGATCATGTAGATTGTAGAAAATTTTCAAGTTTTTCACATGTTCTTTCTTTTTCCTCACTTTGCCACTTTCATCTTGTAATATACAATACTCGTTTCTTAAAACTTTGTTAACTGTAAATGGTCCACTCCATGGAAGTTCAGTAAACATTAATTTATTTTTGAATTTTGTCACATTTTTTACCAAAACTCTACTCCCAGGTTTTATTTCCATTTTCTTTGTTATTGTATGTCTTTCGTCAAATTGCTTTTTCTGTTTAATCTGAGCTCTTCTGATATTTTTTAATGCTGCTTCATCAATTACTTTTTTCACTTCTAATATTTTTTGTAATTTTCTTTTTATTTCTTTATTTTCTTCGACAATATCTTCCTGTACTTCTTGAACATCCGTTGTTTTTTCAGCTACCTGAAGAGACTCCTCGTCTTCATCGGTCAAATTATCTTCATCAACAAGGTCTAATGGTAAAACTGGTTCTCTGTTGTATAACATAAAAAAAGGTGAAAATCCTGTTGTTTTGTGTCTAGATGTTCTGTACGCAAATAATACACTCTCGAGAACATCAGGCCAGTTATTAATGTTTTCCATTAAAGTTCTTTTCAGTTTATCTTTTATTGTCCTATTTTGACGTTCTACTAATCCATTAGGCTGTGGGTGGTAGGGTGATGTTAATCTTTGTTTTGTCCCCGTCAGTCTATGCAATTCTTTAGAAACTTCATTTACAAACTCGCGACCATTATCGTTAATTTGTATTTTAGGGCAACCATGTCTACATATAATTTCATAAATAAATTTAGCCACTTCAATGCCAGTCTTATTTTGAAGGGCTTTCGCCTCAGCCCACTTTGAAAAGTAGTCTACTGCCACCACTATGTATTTTTTTCCCTGCACTTCTGGTAACTGCATAACATCTATTCCAATTTGTTCCATGACTCTCTTAGGAACAGGAATTGGCTTCATTTCGGGTACACAAGACACCCATGGAGGTGTAACTTTCTGACACACTTCACAATTTTTTACAAAATCTGTCACCTTTAATTTTATATTTTTAAAGTAGTACCGTTGTGAAAGTATGTCCACGGTGCTATTAATTCCTCGATGTGCAGACATACCAATCGCTTGTTTGTTAGTATCAGCACCTTTGTGGGCTACGCCCGTCAATTTTTGTATTTTATTATCGTCGTGAACAATTTCTATTAATTTTTCTGTACCTCTTAGCCCGTCACATTTACGATAAAACAGTTTATTGTCACGAATAACATAAAGTTTACATTGTCTCTTAAAGTTTCTACTTTGATACGATTTTGTACACTTTTCAGGAATTGCTCCAGTAATTAAAAACCTTTGTATATCCAGCGGTGTTATTCCTCCTTCGAAAACCCTCATTTTAATTATCCCAACTGAGATCTGAATATGCAAACAAAATACGAACAACTATCGAATATTAAGTAAGATACTTAAAACACTGTAAACACAAATACTAATATAACACAACAACAAAGTAATAATATCGTTGATTTATAACAAAGCGACGATGTTTAAAGACACGATTTAGCCGAACGTAGTCAACCACACTTTAGAAACGTCTCAGAGCGACTGTTTTTTTTTTTTTTTTTTTTTGCAATGCAATGCTTTTCCACATGTACCAATTCGTCAACGTACATGTACACAGAGACTTCGGAAACCAGCTACCAGGGCCTCTTTATCTCTGATGTCATAAGCCTGTGACGTCATTTGATCAACTCAGACTGGTGACCAACTCGGACTGCCACAATAACACCAAACGTTAGTGAGATAATAGTGGAAGTGTACTATAACATGTGGCCAGTTGAGAACAAACAATAACACTCACCTTTCTTTATTTCATATTTCTAGACCACTTAATAAGCATAAGAAGTAACAGTAATAACAGCCTCGTACGCGAAATGTGTGTGTGTGTGTGTGTTAAAAAACAAGCAGATGTAAACTATCCGTAAAGAACCGGAGAGTCAATATTAATGTATTATTATTATTATGACCTGGTGTAGGCTAGACATTACAGTATCTGTTTATTCAGGTGCAGTCATGTAGTGCGATTCTGTCAGCTTGAGACTAAACTATAACGATTAGTCACTCTTATTTAAATAGCAGTATGATACAATATGTGGATATTGCAAAATGCTTATTACATCATTGTGTATGGGTGGTCATAATTATTGTTTGTGACAGGAGGAAGGAACTATAATTTTTGACAAGACCTCTTATAAAATTTTATTGAAAGCGATTATAATTGCGGTTGCAATGAAACACCAGATTTGACGTCATATCGTACGCAAAAACAAAACTCTAGAAATGCGACATAGCACTGAAACGAGACTAGGAAAAAATTCGGAAGATTTACACCAAATTTCGTATTTTCTGGAACATTAAAAAAAATCGGAAGGTCTTCCGAAATTTCGGAAGACCTAGCAACACTGCGCACTAGACACTAGATGCCGGCTCACTGAGGCAGCAAAACAACTGACAAGTATGTAAACAAGCTGGTGAGTCATCAACAAGTCGGTGCCTGAGCCGCGGTCGGACCAGCCGGGGGTCGGACTAGAGAGGTTTTACTGTACCTGTATAATTTGTTATAAAAAATAAATTGAATCTAAAAGTATTAACAGTGTTACTTTACACTGTGATTTTATTAAGCTTTTACTGTTTAAAAGAAAATAAGAGAATTTATAGGCCTATCTCTCTTTGGGAATACTAATTTAAACTTTCACTAGGAGTAAACAAACCTGACATAGATGTAAAGAGGTTTCTGTTTTTGTTAAAGGGTGGTTTTATGTATGTTTGTTCAAAACACTTTATAATCATTATAATCATTATAATAATAAATAATAATGAACAGATTTAGTTAATTATGAATGTGAGTTAAACTATTTTAACGTCACCTCGCCTTTACCTAACCTATTCTCAACGAGTTTGTCAACGACCCTGGAAATTCTGATACGGGGAAGCTAGATGTATTTAAATTGTTTTCTCGGGTACAGTGTTGAGGTTTCCACATTCCGCCTGTCAAAATGTGGTGGTCACCCAAGGGCATGTGGTTTTTCAGAATCTTCTGATAAGGTAAATGAGTAAAGTATCGGGGTATATTATTCTTCTCTTTAATTATTTTTATTTATTATTCATCCCCAATTATTTGTACTATTACAAACATGTAAAAAGCATAGATTTTAATTTGAATTGCAACATTGGCATAAAAACATCGATGTTTGAAATCTTAAAACATCGATGTTTTCATACCGATGTTTTTTTAACATCGATGTACTCTTCACGATGTTAACATCGATGGTTTTCTGGCGATGCTCATCCCTAGTGTGTAGTGGTGTGCCCATCACTCCTCCTTCACACCGCTCCTGTAGGAGAAGGGACTGGCGGGAACGTTGGTGGGGGAGCTTGGCGGGCCGTGAACGCTGTGAGAGTTGTTTGTAGACAAATACTTGAAAAGACCCTTGTTCCCGTATGTGTTACAGTAATCACTTTTAGTAACGTAAGTTAGTAATTTTGACAACATGCAACATGTTATATATATTTTACATGTATGCAATATTAGATAGGCTATGGTAAGGCTATAGAACGTTAAAAAAAAATTAGCGTAAAGACAACGCGAAAACAAACAAAAATCGTGGCATTTACTAGATACTAGCCGATTTACCCAGCGTTGCTCGGGTTCATAATATATTCATAGGCTCATAGGCACCTATTCTTGTTCTAACGTTATATTACTTCTATATTGTATAATCTTCCTTATACTGTTACGTTCATATTCTCACTGGAGGAATAGATTACTCTGTACCGCACCTGTTTAAGAACATGTCATAAACTTTATTCTTATATCTGGAGAAGAATTCTGTTGCGCGTGATGCTCCTGCTCAATTTCTAACTCTGGGAGAGGGCGAACAGCTAAATTAGTTTTCAATAAAATGTCTACAGTACTTGCATGCGCTGCGTACTTAACTGTCGTTTTATAATTCATTGTATTAATGGTGAAATAAGGTATTAGTTAAATTAGTGTCTCCTAAACCTATTCTAACAATACAATGACATATTCCTACCTATTCTAACAAAACCTAACATAACAATCTATACCTCTATAGATTTCAGCTTATCAATTTTTAAATTCAAACTGAAGCAAGCGCATTTATATTGTCTGAACACTACGATCTGAATACATTCGCTATCAAAAAATTGTTTTTTATACTCGCTTATAACTTACTTCTATCTTAACATATCTTAAATTCAAACTGAAACAACTCTGAATTCACGCACTATTAAAAAGTTTCTTAAGACGCATACACCACCTTCGATATCATAACCTATATATTTATTTATAAGAACCGTGGACTCTGGCCCGGCCGTAATTAGATCCGACCTAAGACTCCCCGGGTTTCGTGGACGGACTCCGGGGAAGGCCCGTCGGACGACTCCCACGCTATTCCCTACGCGGGAGTGTTTTACCTATGCCGGGACACAGCCTGCACTTTCCGACATCCAGGCCGGTCGAACTCCCGCTCTAGGACATTGTCAGAGACCTCCCCTGGGTACGGAAGGTTCTCCGAAGCCCGAAAAAGCCGTCACATGCCGGGCGAGGCGCTGGACCTCTGGCCCGGCAGTTTTCGCGAGATCCGTCCTAGGACTTCCCGGGTTCCGTGGACGGACTCCGGGGAAGGCCCGTCGGACGACTCCCACGCTATTCCCTACGCGGCAGGCTTCCACCTATGCCGGGACACCGCCTGCTTTTTCCGGCATCCAGGCCGGTCGAACTCCCGCGCTAGGACTTTGTCGGAGACCTCCCCGGGGTACGGAAGGTTCCCCGAAACCCTGAAAAGCCGTCGACATGCCAGGCGAGACGCTAGAACTCTGGCCCGGCCGTTTTTCGCGAGATCCGACTTATGACTTCCCGGGTTCCGTGGACGAACTCCAGGGAAGGCCCGTCAGACAACTTCCGCGCTATTCCCTACGCGGGAGGCTTCTACCTATGCCGGGACACCGCCTGATTTTTCCGGCATCCAGGCCGGTCGAACTCCCGCGCTAGGACTCTGTCGGAGACCTCCCCGGGGTACGGAAGGTTCCCCGAAGCCCGGAAAAGCCGTCGACATGCCAGGCGAGACGCTGGAACTCTGGCCCGGCCGTTTTTCGCGACATCCGACTTAAGACTTCACGGGTTCCGTGGGCGAACTCCAGGGAAGGCCCGTCAGACAACTCCCGCGCTATTCCCTACGCGGGTGGCTTCTACCTATGCCGGTACACCGCCTGATTTTTCCGGCATCCAGGCCGGTCGAACTCCCGCGCTAGGACTTTGTCAGAGACCTCCCCGGGGTACGGAAGGTACTCCGAAGCCCGGAAAAGCCGTCAACATGCCAGGCGAGGCGCTAGATCTCTGGCCCGACCGTTTTTCGCGAGATCCGACTTAAGACTTCCCGGGTTCCGTGGAAGGACTCCTGGGAAGGCCTGTCAGACAACTCCCGCGCTATTCCCTACGCGGGAGGCTTCTACCTATGCCGGGACACCGCCTGCTTTTTCCGGCATCCAGGCTGGTCGAACTCCCGAGCTAGGACATTGTCTGAGACCTCCCCGGAGTACTGAAGGATCTCTGAAGCCCGGAAAGCCGTCGACATAACGGGCGAGGTGCTGAAACTCTGGCCCGACCGTTTTTCGCGAGATCCGTCCTAAGACTGCCCGGGTTCCGTGGACGGACTCCGGGGAAGGCCCGTCGGACGACTCCCGTGCAATTCCCTACGCAGGAGGCTTCTACCTATGCCGGGACACCGCCTGCATTTTCCGGGATCCCGGCAGGTTGAACTCCCGCGCTAGGACTTGGTCAGAGACCTCCCCGGGGTACGAAAGTTTCTCCGAAGGCCGGGAAAGCCTTCGACATGCCGGGCGAGGCGCTGGAACTCGGGCCCGGCCGTTTTTCGCGAGATCCGACATAAGATTCCCCGGGTTCCCTGGACGGACTCCGGGGAAGGCCCGTCGGATGTCTCGAGTAGACTCCCGGGCTAGTCTACGCAGGATGCCTCCACCGATGCTATGGCAACCAGAATGTATTCTATTGGGTTGCCATGGTAACCAGATCTAATAGTTTTTAAGACCCTAAAGGACCCCCCCCCCCAAGGATCGTATCGAAAAAAAACACCTGTCCTATGTTGGTTCTCTCGTTGCGTAAAATATTTGTGCCAAGTTTGGTTGAAATCGGTCCAGTGGTTTAGGAGGAGATGTGGAACATACATACATACATATATACAATGACTTTTATTTTATATTAAGATAAGCCATCAAGATTCTGAGCATAATTATGTAGATTCATAAATACAAAGTTTATATATATATACATAGACATAACGAGTAAAAGTGTATAAAACGAGTTTGAATTGATGGGTGAATTGTTACTTGTATAAACGTTTGTATATATTTTCTTCAATTTAGGGCATCAGTTCAACGTCATCGATTGTTGAACACCGATCTGATGGCGAATTATTCTGCATCAAAAATGTTCTACAATCACAGCTAATTTCTATGGGGTATTGGTTAAACTGATGGGCTGCTATATCTATGTATATATATATATATATATATATATATATATATATATATATATATCTGTTTACTGCATTTATACATACGGGTTATGATATTATATTTACATATATATGTTAACTGAATTTACACACTTTTGTTATGCTATACACCTGTTGTTTCTTTAATATTGTTGAAGCAGGGCTTAAATTATGCATGTATGAATTCTAGGAAAACAATAAATTTGTTATTGTTATATTACGGCTGAGTTTCATTGCAAGTCCCGTCATACTGGACCCGGCACAATTTTGCTTCTCTAGGCTCCAGCCTAGTCCTAATTGACTTGTGGCTTCTCTTTCAAAAAAAATATATCAAAATAAAAAAAGTTGATTTTATACTCATAAAAAAGACATAAAAGGAAAGAGGGGTTACAGCTCAGCTGCATACAGACAACTCTTAACGATGGCGATAAAAACTGTATACACACATACGTGTCTGTGGTTGTGTGAGTGTATCCTTTTCCCGGTTGAGTCTCACGCAGAGTTTGCTGTTTTTCCCTAAAGGATTCCCCGCAACGTTTCGACAGATTCATACGTACCTTCTTCAGGTTGAACTCTTCTCGATATCTTTAACCGAAATGATTTTTCACCTAGGGCCCGACCATAGGCGTCGAGAGTGAATCAGCCCGATAATGGCACAGACGAGTCTGTCGAGACGTTGCGGAAACCCTTTCAAGGAAAAACAGAAAAACTTAAGGCGGGACTCAAACTATAATACGAGCCACACACACACACACACACAAATCTAAAATTTACTACTACTACTACAAATACTACTACTACTACAATACTACTACTACTACTACTACTACCACTACTACTACTACTACTACTACTACTACTACTGCTACAGTGGCTTGCGCATCTTTTTTAAGTGCTGGAGATTCACAATAGAGAGGATGGTCCTGGAAATGCAGCTCGGGGGGGTTCACGCCCGAGATGCTTCGTGGCAAGGCGGAATGGGACCGCATCTCCGCATTTATTCAGTGGGTCCTACTACAAAAAATAAAACACAGTCCCAACTTGCACCCAACGGGCAGTCGAAGATAAGGGACAACTAGAAGGAACCCACCAAGTGCGCAATAGGCTCCATCCTGAAGTAATACGCTAAGTCGTTCCAAGATGTATATGAGTGCCCCAATTAAAGGTGGGTTTGTTAGTGGGTAAGAGTCCCACACACCAGCGGAAACACGGTCTCCTCTGACGGTGCATAAAGCATTTTCCCCCTCTAAATAAAACTACTACAGTAGTAGTAGTAGTAGTAGTAGTAGTAGTAGTAGTAGTAGTAGTAGTAGTAGTAGTAGTAATAGTAGTGGTCTTCGTTGTTGGCAAAATAATCACTACTCTCATCGTTGATGGAATCATGACCGTATAATAATTAAAACAAACGTGATATCTTTTTAATAAATATTATATGTGATTGTTACACTGTTAATCTAGATGAAACGATGTATAGAACTTACGTAGGCTTGGGAGGCAAAATAATATTGAACTACTCTGTGTGTGTGTGTGTGTGTGTGTGTGTGTGTGTGTGTGTGTGTGTGTGTGTGTGTGTGTGTGTGTGTGTGTGTGTGTGTCTTTGTGTGTGTTATACTTTATATATGATAAAAAACACAATGCACGGAGGTAAATGGAACAATGTTCGTTGACACCATAGACGGTCGTTCTGAAGGATTCCGTTATTCCTGTTGGAAACACGGGGACACCGTCGGTTACATCCTATTCAAAACGAAATAGAAAACAAAAGAAACATAAAATGTTTGTAAAAAAAAACTGGTTTAGCGTAGAAAATGATTTTATTGGCTTGTAGTTGGAGTGAAACAAAGAAGCATGTGTTCTAACCTGATTGCTCCCCCTTCCCCAGACTCATACTCAACGCTGGGGCTCTATATATACCATCGATGTATACTATATAGCGATCCATATAGTATACATCGATGATATAAACTGATCTCCGTTACCTGGTCAAAGCTTAGTCATTGCTGTGTTTTCAGGTTACAGCAGCTAACCAGCGGACGGACTTTTGAATTTCTTGGTTGGACTTGTACTCCGCATATCACAGACCATGTAAGTACACCGAATATGCACGTATATATTTTCTTTATAATTTTAATTTTAATTCTATTTTCTCTTTTGGAATCGAATCATCATAATATCGAGCCGATTCCACCATTATTGTTTCGTTCCAGTAATCGATATTTTTTGTTTCATATTCTAATTTATAAAAAAATATACATCTTTTCTATATGAGGTTTTTCTTAATTTATAAATATTAGAAATATTTATATTAGAAAGAAAAATACACATCTTTTCTATATGAGGAACGAATCATTTCTAATGATGTTAATTTTCTAACAAAAAGTACTCAGTACGGCGCATGTTGTCTTGCAAGGCACACCTAACATGTTTAAAGCAAGTTCCGTACATAGTTTAATTGCCGTATTGTGTTTTAGTATTTTGACAAATGTCATCATTTATGACATAGATTAGTTTTTATAAGTTCTGATGATGAGGCAAGTGCCTCGAAACATGTAAACACGAAATAACATTACGGAAAGGCCATAGACGGTGAGTAACAGTGTATTTGATTATAACATCGCCAAATTCAGATCAGTTTTGATAACACCAAGTATGTAAAAAATGCTAAATAATACTATGTTTTAATAAATAAATAATGTAGAGAATAAAAATATAAAAAGTCATTAAGAAAGAAGGAGAAAGAATTATAAACCAAAAGTGATTAATAAAGAAACTCAACGACTAGACTGACAGACAAACGACATTGACCCAACCCCAGAGATTGGCCAGTTAACAACCAAAATAAAATAAACAAAATGAGAAGTGAAGGAGAAGAAACATGAGAACAAAGAGGGAACACACCAACGTTGAAGAAAATAAAATGAAACACGTCAAGAAAACCCAGACAAGGAATAAAGAATAAAGAAGTGAGGAATAATGTAATCAAAAATAATAAAGAAAATGAAAACGGTTAAGAACCAAAATAATTAATGAATGTTAGTATTGATTGAATGACAATTGTAAATAGTCATTAATAAAACACGATAGCTAAAAATACACTAGCCAAAGAGTTAAGAGTACATGTAAGTTGTTAATAGAGAAAGACATGATATTAATAATTATATATAATATGTGTAGAGAAAGAGAGTAAAATAGTGAGAAGTAAACGGAAGTTGACCTAGTGAAAGTGAACTTACCCTGAAGTAAAATGATAGAAAAAGAACCACTAAGTAAATTATAATGAACACAAAATAATTTAAAAGTGTAATAGCCATATTGTTGACATTGACAGAGTAATTAAAAAATAAGGAAAGAAAACAATGTTTGAGTTATAAAAGAGAAAACTGTTAGTAAATAATTAGCAAGAAATATTGAATAACACAGTTGTTACACACAAAAATCACACAAAGACTGAACCAAAACACCTCCATAGATAATAAACCTAATTATAAAAAACAAAATAACGATCTAGGACAAAATGAGATATAATGTGTATGAAACAATCAAAAACCAGTAATGGCTACTTAGACTTGAAACAGGCCTAACGGTCAAACATAAACAAATACTAATTGTATGAAAATAGCCAAGTAATTAACAAATCCAAGGTGACTAATTAACCAAGGATAAATGGTAAATGTTATTAAAATCAAAATATTAAAATAAGGAGTTATATAAACAGAGAAATGTAATTAGTAAATATTAAATAAATTGTAACTTTAGAAAACATGAAATAACCCAATATTGTGGGATACCAAAATAATCTTTGTGAGAAAATACAAATGACAGTGCTAATAATTAATACTTCAGAAGGAAGATAATGGAAGGAAGAAAGTCAGAAGATATAGGAAGATTTGAAAAGAATTCAAATTCTGATAACAATGGATTTATATCAAGCTAGCCCAATCAGAATACTTTGGTAACCATGGAAACCACAGTTGAAGACAAAATTACCGTTGAATATCATTACTCAGAAAGTGACGCTCCGGAAAAACCGACGCCAGAATTCAGAACAACCTATTTTCTTAATTAAAATGTGTTAAAAGTAAAATAAATTATCAAAATTGAACGAGAAGGGGGCTGACTATCACTGAACTCAATTACCTGATGGAGAAGACGTTTTATTTCAAGACGAAGTGAATAAATGAATTTAATACTTTGAAAAAGATGCCCGAAGCCCGAGAAAACGAAAACTCAAATATATTGCGGCCACATTCCTTCATTCCAGACCAACAGACTAATCACATGCTACGAAGCTGTTAAGTATCCAATAAATTATCTAAACTTCCGAAATAACGCACTTTGAATATTCTCACTATATTCTGAAGTACCACTGAATCAATTTTATTCTCTTTCAAAGATTAAACAAAAATATTAAGACACTGTATATTGGTCAAACTATAAAGATAACCTATCATTAATGTACGAACCTTTAAAACACTTCTACTACACTTCAACAAACCATTTATAGTTACACGTTACAATATTTAAGTAGAAACATTCTAAGGTTGTGTATTTTTATTATTGTAATTGCATCTGAACCTTTTAACGTGATCAGAAGAATCCAAAACAATTGAACGAAATTATTTGTTTACCACTTTGGTGGAACGACATACTGTATGTTAATCACGTTCAAAATCGATTGTAAAACCATGAGAGAAAAAGTCTCATAAATAAATAACCGGTGCAAATTTATATAAGAAATCAAATATAGCTTGTGTCTATGAAAACAGTAATATCAAATCGCTAATAAATCAATACTGTGTATGTAAAAATGTGTTTTATTTTCAGTAGGAAAGTGTATTCTTAAAATTAGAATTTACAGCGAACGTCTCTGACGGGATAACTAGCGCTCAAGCAGCGAATACGATAACAGCCGGCTCGATTATACAACTCGAGAAACGGCGGGACAAATTGAATCCTTCACACCGTCTGAGCTGAATCGCTGATAATAAGACATTTTTAATTGTTTTAATTAAACAATTTGGCGCCACCCGGGAATAATACACTCCTAGTGAACCTCACATCGGGGACTACGATACCTGGTCCCCGTACGTTCGCTACGGACTCAAGCATCGTAAGTTACGTTACCGTGCGAGGACGAATTGGTAAGACACACATACACAAGTTACACGCTGACACTTCAACATTTTACAGAATACTTTAAGGACGTCGTTTGCACGCTTGCAGAAGTAAGACGGCACACGTTTTGTAATAAATTGGCTTCCATCGCGGGGCTTGAACGAGACGGACATCACACACCCACAACATTGGTTATAAATTGGCTTCCATCGCGGGGCTGGAACGAGACGGACGTCACACACACACAACATTGGTTATAAATTGGCGACCAACTGGTGGGACTAGAAGAAAGGAAGATACGAAATTCTAGCTGCGGTCACGAAAGGAGATCAAGATGCACAAGAGGGAAACATCAAGAGAGACCCCGCAGGAAATAAGAAAACGGCGGGAAAGGATCAAACGAAATACAGAATTAGTCAATAAACAACCAGGACGCAAAAGGATGGAGATAATAAAGGAAGAAATAGAAAATGATAGTAAAATCGAGATAAAAGAAGGACCAAATAATGAAAATAAGAAACAAACGAAAATTCCAGAACCAGAAAAACGATTCAGCTATGCGAAATGGATGACAACATTATTTAAAAAATTCAGTAAGGAGATGGAATACATCGAAAAAAATACCACTGACCATGAAAGAGCACAAATGAGTCGCGCGAATGCAATGGGAACGCCAAAGGACAAAATGTCATTGAGAGATATTTATGATGAAATGTGGAAGTTAGACACCAAGTATAATGAAGAAGAGACTATAGGGACAGCCCACGAAAAAGGAGATAACAATGTGGATAGAATGACTGAAGAAGATTGGGAAAGATGGAATGAAAACTGCACACAGATGAAAAACGAAAGAACGGGAGTATACGCACAGGTGACAGAGGAATATACACAGGAGGAGTATGAACAATGGAGACAATCAATAAGACAACCAGAAAGATCAATACAAACAGAAAACGCAGAATTAAGGGAATGGATAAGAGTCATGTTTGAACTATCCAGAGAAGATATGTGTAATTGGAGGAAGGAACATAATCGAATAGAAGAGTTCGACGGAATACCAAGTAATAAAAACATGGGACAATCAAATGTTCAATTACAAAAAGAAATAGTCAAGGACATGGAAGTGAAGCAACAGAAGAAAATGCCAGAACCCACACGACAGGAAGGAGCCAGAGGAGGCATGGATTTACAACAATTATGGGAATTGATTAATGAAAGTTTTAAGAAACAGAAGAAAGAAACCAATGAACATTTTAAGAAACAGGAGGAGAAATTCGACAGAATGGAGGAGAATATCAGAAAGTTAAGTGAAACAATGGATAGGAGTTTTACACAAATGAATGAAACACTAAACAGCACTTTTGGAGGTAGTAATGAAAAAATAAAAAATAAAGAAGACCCAAGTACACTGTCATCTCAGAATAAAAGTAACAATAACCAAGAGAATATCCAAACCATGGAAATAAAGACTAAGAAGATGCGTCAAAGAAAATTAATCAATACCAGAGAAGAATTTGAGATGATGAAGAATGGACTACTTGAGATGTTTAATTTACCAATGACCGACCATGCTGAAATGATGAATGTTATGGAATGTAGGAGAACTACGAAGGAAATTCTAGGAGGGATCAATGATCAACCAGCGAATAAAAACTTCAGCAAACCTATTGTTAAATGGAGGATATCCAAAGTTGAAAAGCATCACAACAAAACAAGGTATGACAAATTAAGAAAGTCTATAAGAAAAGGGATATTATCAGAGATAGAACTGCGAAATCAACCAATATCAGTGAGAAAATCAATGACGGAGATACGATTCACTTCGTTGAGTAATAACCAACATCATCAAGTGATTGAGGTAGGCACTGATGCCAAGGAACACATGGTATTAGAAGAATGGCAGTACCAGATAAAAGATACTTATATCACACGGACAGAAGTAACTATGCACACCAGAGCAGTCCGAACAACGGAGGTAACTCATGTCATCATGGACCATGGATAAACCAAGTGCAGATGAACACTGGAATATGGGACTGAACTACTGATTACCGACCAAGCCAACAAATGGAAAAGAAGGAACATGGAATTAACTAAAATGATTGATAATCATCGAAGGGGAGAACATAGAAAAATATTATGACAGCCAAACATGACTGAAAAAATTTAAAATTGAAAAACCAATCAGGTTACTTTGAATAAAAAGAAATAATAATACAAACGAATAAGTTTGCTAGTAAATAATAAAGAAAGGTATAAAATGAATTTCAAAATTCAAAAAAGTTATGTAAGGACAGCTTACACAAATATTTCGATAATATTCTAGACCAATTATAAAATGGAGAAATAAAGTTACCAAGAATCCATATAAAGTAAGAAACACAAACTTACTATAATATTTAAATAAAAAATAATAATAAAGGAGTGAAGTTACAGAACATTCCTACAAAATAAGATTAAGTTACAATAATCTTTAGCCAAAATATGAGGCATAAAAAGCAAAACATACTATAAAGGAATAAGCTACAAAAATTCTTAACTTGTAAGAAGCACTAACTTACTACGATATTTAAAAAATTATGAAAAAAAGGGTATCAATCAAAATGATCAACTTCCACGACTATTTAGAAAAATATAGGAAGTAAAATTAAACAAGCCAATGATCAAAAAACGAAATAAATAAAATAAACATTCTAAGAGTTATAATATGAAATGAGATGAAACAAAGAGTAATTAAAAATGAATAAAAATGTGAATTGTATCAATGAAAAACAATACTTCAAGTATTATCAAATGATATCTATAATGAAAGATGAAAAAATATATGACTCGTGCTGAGCAATAATAAAATACAAAAGTAAAAGATTCCCAACAAATATTATGATTGTTATTATTATTATGAGTCACGAGATGACTGTATTGAAGATTCATTAATTGAAATTGACAATTGAATAAGTCCAGCAATCATTTAACTGAGCAGGGATGATGTTCCCCTGATCTCAGAAAAAGAGTAGTTTTGAACGACGGAGTTAGGTAAGCCATTAGAGCCCATCCGAATCGATTTCAGCTACAAAGTAGGGATAGTTAGGGAAAATAAGATTTATAGGGAAAATAAGATTTATAGGGAATAATTTATAATAAAAAATCGATAAGCCAGTTCGTAATAAGAGAAAATAATGAAGAAAAAAATCAGAAGAAAGGAAATAAAAGATACAGAATTAAGCATAAAAAATGTACAGGAAGCAGGAGAATTTAAGAAGAAAATGATACAATACAATTGATAATTTCATCAAACTTAGAATCACGTTTTATAAAATGATCAATTTTGGTGGAAGGGCATTATATAACATTGCCAAATTCAGATCAGTTTTGATAACACCAAGTATGTAAAAAATGCTAAATAATACTATGTTTTAATAAATAAATAATGTAGAGAATAAAAATATAAAAAGTCATTAAGAAAGAAGGAGAAAGAATTATAAACCAAAAGTGATTAATAAAGAAACTCAACGACTAGACTGACAGACAAACGACATTGACCCAACCCCAGAGATTGGCCAGTTAACAACCAAAATAAAATAAACAAAATGAGAAGTGAAGGAGAAGAAACATGAGAACAAAGAGGGAACAAACCAACGTTGAAGAAAATAAAATGAAACACGTCAAGAAAACCCAGACAAGGAATAAAGAATAAAGAAGTGAGGAATAATGTAATCAAAAATAATAAAGAAAATGAAACCGGTTAAGAACCAAAATAATTAATGAATGTTAGTATTGATTGAATGACAATTGTAAATAGTCATTAATAAAACACGATAGCTAAAAATACACTAGCCAAAGAGTTAAGAGTACATGTAAGTTGTTAATAGAGAAAGACATGATATTAATAATTATATATAATATGTGTAGAGAAAGAGAGTAAAATAGTGAGAAGTAAACGGAAGTTGACCTAGTAAAAGTGAAATTACCCTAAAGTGAAATGATAGAAAAAGAAACACTAAGTAAATTATAATGAACACAAAATAATTTAAAAGTGCAAGTGATAAATAAATAAAAATATTGTCAGTAATAAAAATAGTAAGAATAGAGAAGGCTAAGATAAAGACTTACTATAATAACCAATGTTTAAGATTTAATAGTGAACAATAACATTTAAGAAAGTTATTATGAATAATATTTAAAATAAAACATTGATTCAGTAATAATGAACACTGAAGAGTGATATTAACTGTAGTAATTATGAAATAATATTATTATAGAACTTCAGAATGTGTTGTAGAATTTAAAGGTGAGAATCACAAGAAAAAGTAATAAGATGATGTTAACATGGAAGGGAAAGCAAAGAGTTTTATAAAATAAGTATGTAATAACCATAAGTAAATACCCATGTTATAAGGGGAGAGTAATGAAACAAGTTCAATAGAGGTGAGATTGTTTATCACCCGAACAATAAATCAGAAGTAATGAATTGTACACCAATATTAAATAATAAGTGTTAATTAATGGTATAAACAATTGTTTAGTAATAGGAGATGGACTGGGTAATTATCCCAAACATAGACCTAAATGTTATATGTTATATGATGAAAGAGTAGTAATTAATAGCCATATTGTTGACATTGACAGCGTAATTAAAAAATAAGGAAAGAAAACAATGTTTGAGTTATAAAAGAGAAAACTGTTAGTAAATAATTAGCAAGAAATATTGAATAACACAGTTGTTACACACAAAAATCACACAAAGACTGAACCAAAACACCTCCATAGATAATAAACCTAATTATAAAAAACAAAATAACGATCTAGGACAAAATGAGATATAATGTGTATGAAACAATCAAAAACCAGTAATGGCTACTTAGACTTGAAACAGGCCTAACGGTCAAACATAAACAAATACTAATTGTATGAAAATAGCCAAGTAATTAACAAATCCAAGGTGACTAATTAACCAAGGATAAATGGTAAATGTTATTAAAATCAAAATATTAAAATAAGGAGTTATATAAACAGAGAAATGTAATTAGTAAATATTAAATAAATTGTAACTTTAGAAAACATGAAATAACCCAATATTGTGGGATACCAAAATAATCTTTGTGAGAAAATACAAATGACAGTGCTAATAATTAATACTTCAGAAGGAAGATAATGGAAGGAAGAAAGTCAGAAGATATAGGAAGATTTGAAAAGAATTCAAATTCTGATAACAATGGATTTATATCAAGCTAGCCCAATCAGAATACTTTGGTAACCATGGAAACCACAGTTGAAGACGAAATTACCGTTGAATATCATTACTCAGAAAGTGACGCTCCGGAAAAACAGACGCCAGAATTCAGAACAACCTATTTTCTTATTTAAAATGTGTTAAAAGTAAAATAAATTATCAAAATTGAACGAGAAGGGGGCTGACTATCACTGAACTCAATTACCTGATGGAGAAGACGTTTTATTTCAAGACGAAGTGAATAAATGAATTTAATACTTTGAAAAAGATGCCCGAAGCCCGAGAAAACGAAAACTGAAATATATTGCGGCCACATTCCTTCATTCCAGACCAACAGACTAATCACATGCTACGAAGCTGTTAAGTATCCAATAAATTATCTAAACTTCCGAAATAACGCACTTTGAATATTCTCACTATATTCTGAAGTACCACTGAATCAATTTTATTCTCTTTCAAAGATTAAACAAAAATATTAAGACACTGTATATTGGTCAAACTATAAAGATAACCTATCATTAATGTACGAACCTTTAAAACACTTCTACTACACTTCAACAAACCATTTATAGTTACACGTTACAATATTTAAGTAGAAACATTCTAAGGTTGTGTATTTTTATTATTGTAATTGCATCTGAACCTTTTAACGTGATCAGAAGAATCCAAAACAATTGAACGAAATTATTTGTTTACCACTTTGGTGGAACGACATACTGTATGTTAATCACGTTCAAAATCGATTGTAAAACCATGAGAGAAAAAGTCTCATAAATAAATAACCGGTGCAAATTTATATAAGAAATCAAATATAGCTTGTGTCTATGAAAACAGTAATATCAAATCGCTAATAAATCAATACTGTGTATGTAAAAATGTGTTTTATTTTCAGTAGGAAAGTGTATTCTTAAAATTATAATTTACAGCGAACGTCTGACGGGATAACTAGCGCTCAAGCAGCGAATACGGTAACTGCCGGCTCGATTATACAACTCGAGAAACGGAGGGACTAATTAAATCCTTCACACCGTCTGAGCTGAATCGCTGATAACAAGACATTTTTAATTGTTTTAATTAAACAATTTGGCACCACCCGGGAATAATACACTCCTAGTGAACCTCAGATCGGGGACTACAATACCTGGTTATCCGTATGTTCGCTACGGACTCAAGCATCGTAAGTTACGTTACCGTGCGAGGACGAATTGGTAAGACACACATACACAAGTTACACGCTGACACTTCAACATTTTACAGAATACTTTAAGGACGTCGTTTGCACGCTTGCAGAAGTAAGACGGCACACGTTTTGTAATAAATTGGCTTCCATCGCGGGGCTTGAACGAGACGACGTCACACACCCACAACATTGGTTATTATATATAAATGTGTACATCGACACAATGTGTTATCTACACACAGCTGAGCGTGTACGGCTGCTTAGCAATAGCAATGATTGACCGTAGACGGCGCAGTCTTATCTTTTTGTTTTAGTGGTTTGTTTACATGTAGATAAACAGATCAGATGTAGATTTCATGATGTAAACATTGTAGGTAATACTACTATACTACTTACTATATATATTGTAGTACATTCCAAGATCGTTGAGCTTGAGTAAAAATGTAAGTTGTTTATACTTTGGATAAATTTTGAAATCGAAGTACGTCCCGTACTTTCCCTTTATAAAGTAGGGAGGGGTGTTGTGCCCAGCACATTCCACGTTATGATTTTATATATATTTTTAAATGAGGATTCTACTCATACTCAAACTATTCAATGTATTATTTTATTTTATCTTAAGAATTATTTTAAGGAAAAAACTGAGCGATTGTGAGGAAGTGTGCTGACCATTTTTTATTGTGGCACGTGTAGCGTGTTATCAACCAGGGAAATAAGAATTGTTTACTTGTCAGTGTTCGCAAACGAATTCCGCTTTGGTTCACAAACATCAATGTCAAATTGTCCTCTCGTGTGACCTGATAACTTTCGAGACACGTGCAGAGTCCAGTTCTGATTGGTTGAATTTTGGGCGTTAACTCATAGAGACTTTTGCGTCACGCAGGGTATAAAACTGACGAGAGCACTGGGAAGTACACACTCTCTTTTTTTCACTTGTTCATGTTTCGGCGTCCTTGCGCACTCTCCGTACATCGTAGATGTGCATCTTCTGTCTACGATGGAGCCACATCAAAAGCGTAATTACAACTTTGTTTTGTTTTACTTAGTTCAAACTTAAAGCATTAATCGATTTTGGATAATGAATTATTTATCCTCAGAAGTGCTCAGTAGTGTTCTAAATTTGTTAGGGAATATGGAATATGTATAATTGACATCTTAATCATTTATGCCTAATTTAAAGTGGTAACGTACCAAATTCAGAAATATAGTTAGTAAAGCTTTTATAATGTTTTAATAAAGAATAGTCAGTATATAAAGAATGTTTTTTTTTTAATATAATATTATGTCTTAATGAAAACACTCAATAGAATTATTGTAACGAGAGTATGTCACTTCAGTTATTGTTATTTTGTTCATTTGTATTGTCATTTGTTCATCAAGATAAAACTTGTTAACGAACGTAGTTACTCTAATGAATTAAAGAAATATTATTAATCTAAGTAAATGCCTTATTTAATAACGAGCAATTCCCACAGCTATCCTGTCCGCACGACTGGTGCTTTCACTTTGTGAGGCCCCAGCCCCGGACGTTACAACACTATCATTTCAACTGCTTTTGAAATGTCCATTTCTTCTTTTTGAAGCTTTTTGCTTACAAGATTGATTCTGAATAGAACTGTATGCCAAACTACGAGACAGCAAATGAACTTGAAACTCTTAATCTTGCGAGCTAGACCATTAGCTGTGTTTCTCGAAACGCATCAGTTCTGGGATCAGTAGACAGTGCATATAATGCATCGTAGATTTTCCCGGCTTGATACCGAATAGGAGTCACTGCATGAATACGACTTTCCCTCCGAGTTTCACATAAGGGTTTCACCGTTAGAGAACTGACATGTTCTGTCAGCACAGACCACCTATGTGTCGAAGCAGAGAAAAAAATTCCTGTAAAGTGCTGAAGAAGTTAACAGCATCAGTGCAAGATAAGGCAGCGTCATTTACGACAAGATTAAGAGTGTGTGAGCTACATGGTATGAAGAATGCACGAGGGTTCATGTCCAATATCATTTTTTGAATTCCAACATGTTTTCCCTTCATGTTGGCAGCGTTGTCGTATCCTTGTCCACGCATATTTCTTAGTGGTAGCTTCATTTCTTCAAGTTGTGTGAGAAGTGTGTCTGTTAATGCTTCTCCTGTCGAACAGTCAATAGGTATGAATCCCAAAAAATGTTCATGTATACGGGGTTCTTTTCCTGATTCGCAACTCACATAACGAATTACCAATGACAACTGCTCTGTGTGGCTTACATCAGGAGTGCAATCTAAGATAATGGAGTAATGCGACTGTCAGTTGCAATGTAGTCTGTAGTCGGCAGTCGCAAGTAGCCGTTATGGTCTGCACAAAGTTCCCGCCATCTAGTGCTAAACATACAACACGCGCACTAGTACTATGAAATTCGCTTTTGACCATGGTGTAAAAAGAAGATGATGCAACTGACGCTAGTTTACAGAAATATAAAGCAAAAAAATCTGTAGAAAACACTTTCTAAAATTTATTTTTTGAGGCTCTTTTTGGCGCCCCTCTGACAGCGGCGCCCCGGGCAGTCACCCGGCTTGCCTGGCCCTTGGGCCGGCCTGCTGTTATCTAGCGGCCATAATGTAGCGGTGGATGACGTCACTAAAACATTGTCTATACAAATCAGATGGTGTTGGTTTCCTACAGAGCGTTGATTGTGAGCGGAACGTCAAATTGCGGTGCCGCCATTTGCATGACAGCCGTCATAGCGGTGACAAACAGTTGTTGACCGTTTTTTCTCATGTAGCGTTGAGCATTTAAAATAACAATGAGTGAAACGTGATTTGGACCAGCGAAAGCGACAAAAGTTTAATTGATTTTGTAAGAAATCATGAAGCTCTGTACAATGTGAAGAGCAAAGACTATAGAAAAGCCCAGTTAAAACAAAATCTGTGTAATAATGTCGGGATTATAGGCTACTTGAAAAATCAGATATGTATAATGCTATATAATTTTTAATATTTTGTGAAGCTACTTAATTTGTGTCACATAAAACTAACTAATTTACTAACATACATTGTATAATTATCGGGCGCCATCTTGTTTTATGATTTACAAGCAAACAAAACACAAAAAAAATTGTACCTATCATTTCGGGGTTCTTTTCGGCGAACAGGAGATCAGAATAGGTTGTTCAAAGAACACTTTATATTGTTTCCCATAATTAAGTTTTATTAACAATTGGACATTCACATCATGTAACTTTTACAAGATCATTGACACACTACGTCTTTACCTCCCGCATCTATTATTCAATTCTCATTATTAAAAAAAACTCACATAAAGTAAAATTGAAACATGGTATACACTTTTGAATTACCAAAAAAAATAATCAAGACATTAAATAGAAATAATTTTTTATATACACAAACCAGCATTCTTAATTTAAATATATTCTCACATACTCACGCACACACACACGCACACAATTAATTTATATCCCATGAGATCTCATTTTTATTTTAAAATTTTGTTGTGTTCTCATTTTTATTAGTCCTTGTTAAAATTCATTTTAATTATTTGGTACTTAGCTGTTCAATTTTGTCCAGAAGACGTCGCCTTAATTTAACCGCACATTTGCTATTTTTGACACTGATGATTAAAACCGAAACTGTCTCTACATTTTATATCTGAATTCCTACATATTTTAAAACTGTTATTACACTCTTTTTAAGAATTAAAATGCGTTACTTTCATTTTCGGTACGGGCGATACAAAAAACTTCGCCCAAACCGGCGAGCCGGGCAGACGCGACAGTTGTTTTGCGTCCGATCTGTTCAGATGTTCATAGCCGACTGCTTTGTTCTGTGTGTGTCACCACGCTGCTGGAGTTGACACACCCTGCATTCCTCGTTATGTAACGCTCTGACGTAAGGTGGTATGATGATTCGTTACATAACTTGTTGACTGGTTTTGTGTTTGTCATTAGCTGACCTTGGTACAATTTGTCGGTTGTTGAATCTGTTCGCTTCAATAATTATTTGATTTAATTTTGTATTCAATGTCCCAAGCAGTGCTGCCACTGTCGCTTTCGTTGCTAACAATAAATATACCTTTTGTTTATAAATTTTGTCCCTATTGTTGAAAAATATTATTTGTTTTATAAAAAAAAATATACAAATTGCTTTATTACCCCAAAATAGGCCCGTTACAATACCCCCTCAATGAGATATTTTATGCCGAAGCATAAAAAATCTCATTGACACATTCATACTTGCTAGAGGGATCAGCCAGGATATGTCGCCACAACCCCCTGTATGGTTTACAAAAATATAATCAACTCACCCTTGGTCTGGTGACTGTGACCGCATCTGAATGACAATACTGGACTTCTCTCTCGAGATCCCAACACCGTAGAGTCAGACAGATACTTAACGCCCCTGCTCTGACGCGCTGGCCAGCTCAGGTCTGCCGCCACAGCATCACCAAACACTGAAACAACAAATCAAATATCAAATAGTGGCCTTATACAACACCATATCCCCAACTGATCTGTTTCCCCCTAGCGGTGCTGGCTTGCGTTAAGAAGCACTGGTTTTTTTTTTTTTACCTATTTCTAACATATATATCAAAATATCTAAGAACAACATGATACCCATTTTAAAATTCCATAATCTCATTCAATCTACTTTCTCTTGTTAACTTTTATCCCAAAATTCAAAATTACTGCCCTGATTCCCATCAGAATTTAAATAAACATTTCCCATTACCATATTACATTTCTCTCATCCCCAATTTAAAATACATTTAAAATATTTAAATTCCTAAAATTCTCTTACACTAACAAACACAATATAACATAAGAAAACATAGTACATTAATAATTCACATTGTTATTATCATCTTAAAATAAACAATTTATATTTAAAACTTACACACTTAGCATCATTGAATTTGCATATAAAATCATAAAATTATCTTTTAAACTCACTTTACTTTTATTAATTCGGTCAATTTTTTTTTCTTTTTTTTTTACACATCATTCTATTTATTATTCCCTTTCATTAACTTGGGTGATTCTACGTTATTCATTATAATTCACTTTATCAACTTGGCATTTACTCATAATCTTACCCCTTTTATTACTCTAACGCTCCCTTACAAAATCTTTAACTAGTATGACACCCCTCTATCAAAAAATCTACTAACCCTTCTCTACCTCTAACTACTTACTATTTTAACTCAATTCGCCACCTTCTCTCTATATATAACAAAAATACTCTCTAACCCTTTGTACATAGGATATGTGTTTCCCCCTCCAAAAAAAAAGCTCTCAATTCCCGTTCTCTGGTTCCTGGATTCTACCTAAGGCAACCCCTTCCCACTAAATCTATACCATATACTGTCCCAACTCATCATCATGTTGCGGACTCCCACATTACACTACCCCCTACTACAAAATTGCCATCCCCAAAATCTCAATCTCATTACCTCACTACAACTACAACAAAATAACATCATCAAAATAAACAACAATATATTGCTCAAAACTCTACATAAATTCTCCATAACTACTGTGTCAACATTTATATTCAAATTCTCTATTACTTGTATTTCATCTCTTATTCTCTTTAATACCCCAATATTTTTCAACTTGACTAACTCAAACATTTTACTCAA
Source organism: Magicicada septendecula (assembly GCA_034769895.1). Taxonomy (NCBI): domain Eukaryota; kingdom Metazoa; phylum Arthropoda; class Insecta; order Hemiptera; family Cicadidae; genus Magicicada; species Magicicada septendecula. Next base: position 129,380,513 of record CM068375.1, read on the forward strand.
ACAATCACTATCACCCAACTTCTATCTTTTTCAACCCATTGAAACTATCACAACTTTATTTCATTTTATTTTAAAATCTAAAAACACATTGAAAACATATTATTATATTTTATAATCCTTATTCCTAACATACTAAATGCAATTAACACAATAAGCCTTAATGAACACAATATAGGAAGTATGTAGTGCATCTATTTTTAAATCAAAACAAAATTATTGAGTAGCGAATCATCATTATTAAAATACAACAAGTTTCTAATTTGTTATCCCCTTGGATAACCTCCCAGCCACACACACTATGACCCCCCCTGGACTGTGGCGTCCAGTTGCGTCCACAAGGACTGAAATTTTGGAGGAATTTGACATCTCCGTGTCCTTGCTTCTGCGTTACATTTTAAAGATTTAGATATCATAATATCTCTGTCTATAGTTATGCGCCCTTAATGCGGGTCTACCACCTGGCTCTGCTGTCCCTCCTCGGACAGAGTGGCAGCCGCTGTTCCCTAGTTTGGTGATTCCCCTTAATTTCACCCCCCAAAAATTTCTAAATACACCTTTACAACGATAACAGCTATGGCCAGTTATGGTCAGCGCGTAATCGTAATGTGCCCCAACCATAGCTGTTAAAGCTAAACCAATTCCACGGTCAAGGTTCGGTGAGGCTGTGACCGCCCGAAAAGTTGGGGAATCACAAGTAAAATATCTTTCGTAATCCTAAACTTGATAATTTATACTTAAATGACATTATTAGTATACACTAAACACACAATTCTCTTTTAAAATAATTTGTATCAAAACTTATAAACATTCTTTTTTAAAATTTTTTCATTAACTGTTTTATATATCATTATTTCATTATTTATCCTTCTTTGCCATTAGATTTTCAAAATTTCCAAATTTATTATTAACATATATTTTTAACCATTATGTTATTCCACAAACTAAACCATTTAACATTTATTTATTTATTCATTAATTATTAGTAAATTAAAATCTCATCAAATAATTTACATTCATTATAAAATTCAAACATATAACTTTCCATCACAATATCTAAACATCTCAAATTATTTACTTCAATTGATTCTTAAAACGCAACTTATTTCAATTATCATCAAATATTTACAAACCATTGATTATTGTCTTCATAATTACTTTTATTATTTAATTAAAATGCAAAATATTACTAATATTATTATTATTATCACAACATTTTCTAATACATATACATATTATTTACCTAACGTTTCATAATACACACAAATGAATTCACTATATTATTTACAAAATATACGTCAATAACTGTTCAGTTGTTTCACACTTCATATGTCCACATCTGCAAGGTCATTACCAAAATTTACAGTATCTAACAATGTCTATACACTGATATTTTAGCTCAGCCTCCATCGTCATATAGGTATCTAATATATTGGTAACATAAACCATTTTTATTTACATCCAATTTATTATTATTATTCTTATTATAAACCATTACCTCTATGTCATTCATCTTCCCTTTTATTATTTCATAAGACTTGTCACTATTATTTAACCAAATACACTGTACTCACCGTCTATGGCTTTTTTCCTTGATGTTTTTTCCAGTTTACATGTTTCAAGGCGCTTGCCTCATCATCAGAACTTATAAAATCAATCTATGTCATAAATAATGACATTTGTCAAAATATTAAAAACACAATACGGCAATTAAACTATGTACATAAATTCGCTTTAAAAATGTTCGGTGTGCCTTGCAAGACAACACGCGCCGTAAACAAGTGTACGGCGCGTGTTGTCTTGCAAGGCACACCGAACATTTTTAAAGCGAATTTATGTACATAGTTTAATTGCCGTATTGTGTTTTTAATATTTTGACAAATGTCATTATTTATGACATAGATTGATTTTATAAGTTCTGATGATGAGGCAAGCGCCTTGAAACATGTAAACTGGAAAAAACATCAAGGAAAAAAGCCATAGACGGTGAGTACAGTGTATTTGGTTAACAAACACGTGGCTTGGGACTACAATAGGATTTATTCCATTTAAATCACTATTATTTGTTTTTATCCCGCCTCCGTGAATATTTGTTGTTACACCCAGGTAAGTTGTTTTCTCATCATATTCCTCCACTACAAGTACACTAATTCTTCCTACAGGTACATATTTATCGTCAATATAATCATTGTTTACTACTACACAAGGTATGTCTACATTATTTATCAGAACTCTCTTAATATCTATCTTCTCCATCAGCTCTACATAACCTCTATTTATCTTGAACCACTCTAACTCTTTCTCTCTCTCATAATCACTTTCATCACAATACCTGTCACAACACCACTGACCTATTTCACTCCATGCAAAGGGCACAACAAACTTACTATACCACTTCCTGGCTTTTCCAGGTTTACAAAAAATTAGGGGACTGCTTGAAGACACCTTGTCTTCCACATAATTAACGGAGGAAACTCTGTCCTCAAAATTCGCTACTAGCGGAGTCCTGACTCCACTTACATCACGGGGAAAATTTGCCCTTTGCCACCCTAACCTTTCATCACACTCTCTCTCAATTTCATCAACACTCGCTAACATTTCGTTATTAAATTCTACTTCACCACAAACTTCATTATCACTATTTGTTTTCACTACATCATTCTTAAATAGCTCGTTTTCAATTATTTTATCACTATTACTCATTAATTCATTTGTACAACTGTAACTTACCTTGTTAATTATTTCTTCGCTATTATCAAAGACATCAAAGACACCACTTACCTGTGTTAACTCAACTTCTGTACTCTCTTTTACCTGATATCTATCTCCCTCCCACTTCTCGTCTGGTTTCTCAAAAGCATTTTTTATTGTATCACAACCCTTACTCATTATTTCCTTTGTTTTGTTTAATTCTATATGTAACTCATCAAAACCCTTGTTCATATTATCAAAATGTTTATTCCTCATTTCCTGTAACTCATCAAAACCCTTATTCATTGTTCTGTTCATCTCGTCAAAACGTTTATTTAAAAGATCAAATATATCATTTAATGTATACCGCTTTTCTTCCACCCCTACACTATCGTTATCATTAGGCCTATTCACAGTCTCATTTACTACTACTATTGCTTCAACGATCTTACCTTTATTACTTGTCACCTCACTATCAATATCATCACTGTGCTTCTTAATTTCTGCGAATATTCCCTCTTCCTTTTCTTCCATTCGTGTTAAACTATCGTCTAACCTCCCCCATTCCTCGTCTGTCATTTCACCTACAACCCCTTTAAATTCGCTTTCCCACTCCTTCCATACGAAACCACTATCATTTTCTTGTATCTTAGCCATATTTAAAAAAAATTTTTTATTATAATACCCTTTATATAATACAACTCACCTCATACACACTAGTTACCCATATTAGCTCACAATACTCATAAACAAATAATTCACTACATACATAACACTATCAAAACATAACCCCATATCTACGTCTATTTTACTTACCTCAAAAAAAATTGTCTGTTACTTCAAACAACCATTCTGTTCTCCCAAGTAGGCCTATATTTTATATAAATGTATTTATATAAAATTGTCCCTGTTCAAAAGCCAAATGTGAAGCTACTTAATTTGTGTCACATAAAACTAACTAATTTACTAACATACATTGTATAATTATCGGGCGCCATCTTGTTTTATGATTTACAAGCAAACAAAACACACAAAAAATTGTACCTATCATTTCGGGGTTCTTTTCGGCGAACAGGAGATCAGAATAGGTTGTTCAAAGAACACTTTATATTGTTTCCCATAATTAAGTTTTATTAACAATTGGACATTCACATCATGTAACTTTTACAAGATCATTGACACACTACGTCTTTACCTCCCGCATCTATTATTCAATTCTCATTATTAAAAAAAACTCACATAAAGTAAAATTGAAACATGGTATACACTTTTGAATTACCAAAAAAAATAATCAAGACATTAAATAGAAATAATTTTTTATATACACAAACCAGCCTTCTTAATTTAAATATATTCTCACATACTCACGCACACACACACGCACACAATTAATTTATATCCCATGAGATCTCATTTTTATTTTAAAATTTTGTTGTGTTCTCATTTTTATTAGTCCTTGTTAAAATTCATTTTAATTATTTGGTACTTAGCTGTTCAATTTTGTCCAGAAGACGTCGCCTTAATTTAACCGCACATTTGCTATTTTTGACACTGATGATTAAAACCGAAACTGTCTCTACATTTTATATCTGAATTCCTACATATTTTAAAACTGTTATTACACTCTTTTTAAGAATTAAAATGCGTTACTTTCATTTTCGGTACGGGCGATACAAAAAACTTCGCCCAAACCGGCGAGCCGGGCAGACGCGACAGTTGTTTTGCGTCCGACCTGTTCAGATGTTCATAGCCGACTGCTTTGTTCTGTGTGTGTCACCACGCTGCTGGAGTTGACACACCCTGCATTCCTCGTTATGTAACGCTCTGACGTAAGGTGGTATGATGATTCGTTACATAACTTGTTGACTGGTTTTGTGTTTGTCATTAGCTGACCTTGGCACAATTTGTCGGTTATTGAATCTGTTCGCTTCAATAATTATTTGATTTAATTTTGTATTCAATGTCCCAAGCAGTGCTGCCACTGTCGCTTTCGTTGCTAACAATAAATATACCTTTTGTTTATAAATTTTGTCCCTATTGTTGAAAAATATTATTTGTTTTATAAAAAAAAATATACAAATTGCTTTATTACCCCAAAATAGGCCCGTTACAATTTTAGTCCATATTATGTTAATCATAAGAATATATCCGTGGTTCTAGGGAATAGGTTAGTCGGCTTATGCCGTTTTTAAGATATATAATTTTTTAGATAGCTTTGAGGCTTTTACATCATGTGAATAAATGTGAAACTGTAAATACAAAAACTATTCATTTTATACAGATATAAAATAATTTCGCTACAAACGGGATTTGTTGTAAAATAAATAATAACTAAAATCTTATTTTTGAAAACTTATGATTTTAAACTTTACCTAGTTATTCCCTGGAACCACGGATATTATATACAATAGGTGCTTGTATGTAAAAGTAACAACCGCAATAAAATGTAATTGATGTTAATGTTAGTAAAATGTAATTACTTAATATAATTAATGGTGCACTGCATAATTATGTTGCCACTCAACAGCCCCTGGGCCGTTGAAGTAATTTTTAAATATTTCTCGAATTTGAGTGTGATTCATTCTGGCACGGACATTGTGTTCTGCCATAGGGATTAAATTTTCAGTGGGTAATGGAAGTGCATCACCAATATGTTTTTGACCTGGAGCAAGTACTTTTGCTTCCTGTAAAATGTTATATAATATGCAGGCACATATAAACAACTTTTCTGTAGTTTCTGGGGCAGTAGCAGTAGGTAGGAAAAAAAGTCTGAAGTAACCGCATAAAATTCCGAAAGTATTTTCAGTTGTCCTTCAAGCTCGAGATAGTCGATAGTTATATACAGCTTTTGATAGACCATGTAGAGATTGCTGTCTTGTGTAAGGTTTTATCAAGTTTTCGTGCAGAGCAAAAGCTTCATCTCCTACAATCACATGGGTACAACATTATCCATTCCGGGTAGTGCTTTTGGTGCTGGTATATTGAATGTATTATTTTTTATCTTTTTCCCTATTTTGCTTTTTAGGTAGATACCAGCATCTCCTTCTCTACCATAGGAACCGACATCAATAGCAGTGAATTTACAATCCGCATCAACAACTGCTAGCAAAACCATTGAGTAATACTCTTTATAGTTAAAATATAACGATCCACTGTTTTTGGGAGCCTTTATCCTTATATGTTTTCCATCTATCGCTCCGACGCAGTTCGGATAATTCCATTTTTTTTTAAATTGGCTACTGATTTTTCGTAGTTGATCGTCTGTTGGGGACGGCATAATTAACTTGAACATTCTTTTGATAATGGCCTCAGCAACTTCTCTTATTATGACACTTATCCAGGAATGGCTTACTCGATATTGGAAAGCAAGTGATGAAAAGACTCTCCTATGGCCAAATGCCTGAAATAAGAAATAAAATTATCATTTTTATTTTTTGCAGGTTCTGACTGCTGTAAAAGATGGGGCCTACGTAAAGGATCATTATATTCGGCGTGGAGGAAAACCTGGCACTGGTTCACGTGGAGAAGCAGCAAAGAAGAGGTCTGATCTCCTATCATTCTTGGATAGCATGCCTTCATCACAAAGAAACACAATTACCAATGTTGTTGGAGATGATCTCCCTAAAGACGACAGTGAAATCACGGAGGATACACAGGCTGACATTGAAGAAAACATTACCCAGATTGATGAAACAGAAAATATGACAAGTATCGAAGATAATAATAGACAAGATAATAGCAAAGGGGATGGTAGGAAAGACAACCCTATGAGAGATACTAAGAAAAAGAACAAATCAACACACTCTGAGGAACGATTGCAGCTACTGAAAGAAATAGTTCAGCGAAAAGCAACTCCTGCTCAAAATGAATTGGATGAAACAGATCTTTTCTTCAACTCTATGGCGAAAATTGTAAAAAAGCTTCCTCGGTATGAACAAGTTCAATTGAAGATGCAAATTTCGTCGTTGGTTGGTAATGCTGAATTAAGAAATATTTCAAAAGAGTCAAGACAGACTAACGATTCATCAAGACAGGGTTCATCATCTAGCACTATCTTTCCAGAAATGATGATTTCCCCAGCAACAAATGAAACATTGAATGACCAAGGACAAATGTACAACGAGTCATCAACAAGACCGAGCACTAGCTGTAGTGATGTTTCAGAAATTTTTCTTCCCCCAGCAGCAATTCAAAGGCTCATTTTAACCTTAGATGACCAAGGACAAATTTTTTTCAATATGTAACGTTATATTTTCAAAACATTACTTTACAAGTTCAATAAATATATTATTATAAAACATTACATTGTTTGTGATTCAGTGTACTTACCTCACAAGTATACATAACTTTTCTTCTGGGCAACTTGTTGTGTCTATTATATGGCTTTGAAGTTAAGTCATCTCTTATGTGATTCAGTACATAATCAAACAATATTAGTGTTAAGCGAAAGTATTCCTGAGTTTTTCATCATTGCAGTGCAGATGGCGACGCACTAAAATTTGAAATGCACCCTCTGTAACATAGGCGGATCCATGGGGGGGGCACGGGGGCTCGTACCCCCCCCCCAGACGGTTTGAAAATACACTGGATAAAATGAATTATGTAGCTAGTGCAATTATGATATTTTCAGTTAGTTAACCCTTTGAAACCCGAATTTTTTACAACAATTATTATATTTTTTTTATCGCAATTTTATTTTTATTTTTTCATATATATATATATTCGTATACATTATCTATAAGAAGTTTCTATCATTTTAATAGTTTGTTCAATGTTTACTTCATTTGAATTTCGAGCGTATTTTACCGACTCTGTATTTTGATGCGACGGAATGTTCATAGATGTCGCTAACTGCTGTACTCAACTCAACTCAACCTGATCACCTGATCCCATCATGACGTAATGCATTTCTGTCGTTTCATTAAGGTGTCAAGTAATTTGTAAAAAAAAGTTCTTATTTCCAACACAATAATGAATAGTAAAAAACGACAATTGGATATAGTTTCATTTTTCTCAAAGAAAGCTAAGGTAAGAGGAAACTATATTTTTCGTCTCGTATAGTATACAATGTCATAGTGAACTATTCAGATACGGATAGTAACAACTATTGCTGTATGCGTATGTATATGTAACTATTGTTGTCTCGTATGCGTTATTAACGAAATTGCGGTTTTATCTAAATAATAAGAAAACTACTTGCTACAAAAATAATTTTACTTAATTTTACTAAATAAATTTCCGATCTTCATAAAATTCTATATTCAGTATTTACGATTATCTTCTACATTGGAATATATACTGTTAATAAATGCATGCATTCTACTGTACATACATATATATACTACCCTACAGACATTTTGAAATTTTTCGAGTTTTTGAAGGCCAAAATAGAAGAAAAATTTGAAACTCTTGGATTAGAGGTTAATATAAGAGTTTTGCCGCCTTACTCTTTTGGCCTGTGATTACTGATCGTTAATTCTTATTATATAGTTTTTTGTAATATTATGGAGTATTTTAACACATGTTATATATGATTAGTATCATAATATATTATGAATAGATCTATAAATTCACTCGATCTGTTTAGATTTAATTCATTGATACTTATTTCTTGATTATTTCTGATTGTTAATTAATTATGTTTCATAATTTTATTATAAATCGATTGAAGATGAATAAGAATAGCTAACAATTTCTATTTTATTTTTAAAACCTATTTTAAAATTCAGATATCATGAGATCTAATTTAATATATTTTTATATAAATTTGATCAAGCTAAATTCTGGCTCTATCTACATAAAAAAATTTTCCGGACTTGTATGCACTGTACATAAGAGACATTATTACTGTGTTTGCGCGCGCATAAGAATTCATATTAAATAGCCCAATGAGTTAGGTAGAGAGAAAAAAATAAAAACGCTAAAAATTTGCATTTGAACAGTAACTTGCAGGAGACTGTCAACTCTTGTCTTGATGTATTAGAAATTTGCCTGCTTTTTCAGAAACTGAATAATCAACCCGAGAGCGATACTGAATCTCATCCACCTGCAGTGACCTTTTCCGAGCGTAACGATGAAACCAACTCTATCCCAATGACGTCTACCTCGAAGGACATGACCGATTGTGGAACACCAACGTTTTCATGGCAACATCGTGATTTTGGGCACTTAGTAACTAATGAAAGTGGTTTTATTTCATTATCAGATGAAGATAGGTACCAGTGGCTGAAAAATTCTTGGGTACCTTCACCAGATTTTAAATATCCTTTGAATTTCGAAGGTAAAAAGAAACGAGCCTTCCAACACAGCTGGTTAAAATCGTATGAATGGCTGGCTTACAGCAAAAAGCTTAACGGAGGCTTGTGCAAAATGTGCGTACTATTTGGACGTCGTGAGGGAGGTGTAAATGACGTAAAACTAGGCAAGCTAGTAGTCGAACCATTAAGACCTTTCAAAAAAGCTACCACAATACTAAAAAATCATGCCAACATCGACTACCACAAAGAAAATGTGATAGCAAGTCGCAATTTCTTAATGGTGGTGGAAGGAAAAACGAGCGATGTAATTTCTAGCATGCAAAATGCTAAAATGAAACTTATTGAAGAAAACAGAAAAAAACTTATACCTATAATAAAAACGATTATTTTTTGTGGCGCCCAAATATACCACTTAGAGGGCACAGAGATGATGGAAAGCTACAAATGGATGAATCGTTTGAAGGAGGAAATTTCAGGGCTTTGCTAAAGTTTAGAGTAGATGCTGGAGACGAGGACCTTGTCTCACATATCCATTCCTCTGGTAAAAATGCTAGCTACATCAGTAAGACAACCCAAAATGAAATAATTGAGTGTTGTAGCGAAGTTATAACAGAAAAGATTGTTTCTAACATCAAGAAGGCCAAGTATTTTAAATATCACTATAATATTGACGACTCGGAACACAAAGTTTTTTATAAGTAAAAACGTAAAGTTTTACCTTACAGCCTAAACCGGCTTTCACCTATAGAAGGCTTCATCAGAGGCTGTCGTTAGTAGCGCTGCTCGTCTTGTTGTTGGCGACGAGAAAGTGTTTCGAAAGATTGAAGCTGTGTGTGTGTGGTGAGATGTGTTCGAATAATGCGTGCGATTTGAATTGTGTCTGTTCGTTTAGGATGTCGTTTTTATTTGTTTTTGTGTGTTTGTATATTTCTAATTGTTCTAGAGTGTCTAGTTTTCGGCCTTTTGTGTGTACGTGTAGTATGTTCATGTTATTGTCGATGTTTTTATATGTGTGGTTTGCTTCAATGAGGTGGTTTGCGAAGGTAGATTCTGTAGTGGTGTGGAGTGCTTTTGTGTGTTCAATGTATCTCTGTTTGAAGCTACGTCCTGTCTGGCCTATGTAGAATTTACTGCAATTTGAACAATTTAGTTTATATACACCGGGTAGATCGAATTTGTTTTGTGCTTTGGGCATGCGTTTTGATAGTGTGTGTTCTGTTTTGTTAGTAGTTTTGTAAGCGATTCTGTATCCTGCTTTTTTGAATTTGTGGGCAATTTTTTCTGTTTGTTTGTTGATGTATGTTAGTGTTATGAATTTGTTGTTTTCTGTCTTTGTCTGTTGTTTGTTTTGTGTTTTGTGTAGGAGTTTACTGACTATTGTTCTGTCATAACCGTTAGATTCTGCTAGATATTTTATCGTGTTTAGTTCGTCTTTGTAGTCTATTTCATCTAAGGGGATGTTGTTAAGTCTATGTATCATGGTTCTAAAAGCAGCTAGTTTGTGTTGTATTGGGTGATTGGAGGTGTTGTGTATTAGTGTGTCAGTTGTAGTTGGTTTTCTGTATATACTGAATTTGTGCCTGTGTTCTAGTTTTGTGATGGAGAGGTCTAAGAAGTTTATGGTATTGTTGTGTTCGTATTCGGCAGTGAAGGTTATGTTTTTATGTATTTTGTTTATGTGCGTTAGTAACTGTTCACATTGTCTTTTGTTTCCCCTGTATAGTATTAGAATGTCATCAACGTATCTGTGCCAATATAGTATTTTATGTGAGTGTCTGTCATTGTTTGTGAGTATTTTTGTTTTTTCTAAGTGTTGGAGGAAGACTTCTGCTAGAATGCTGGATATGGGGGAGCCCATGGGTAGGCCATCGTTCTGTGTGTAGTATTTATTGTTATAAGTAAAGTAGTTTTGTTTTGTGATAATGTTCAGAGTTTCTGTTATTTCATTGATAAGCTCGTCTGGTGTGTTGTTCTGTTTGAGTTTGTTTTGTAGGATGGTGATTGTTTCAGAGATGGGGATGTTTGTGTACAGGTTTTTAATGTCAAAGGAGGCTAATGTGGCGTTATGGGGGATGTGTATGTCTTTTATTTTTGTTACTAGGTCAGTGTTGTTTTTTACTGCAATGTTGTTGTCTATTTGTGTGTGTTGTCTAATAATTTTGTCTAGATATTTTGCCAGTTTGTGTGCAGGGGCATTACGGTAGTTGATAATGGGGCGGATCGGAATGTCTTCTTTATGGATTTTGGGAAGCGCTTGGAGTGTAGGTGCTGATGGTCGGATTTGTTTCATGTAGGGCTTTTGTTTATGTGTCATAATGTGTTTGGCTTTGTTGACTATTTGTTTTATTGAGTTTTGGTATCTGTCGGTGGTGTCGTGTTTTAGTTCTGTGATGTTGTTCTGTTCTATGAAGTCTTGTACTTTTTTGTGTAGGTTGTCTGTGGGGATAATTACAGTCGTGTTGCCTTTGTCAGCTTTTACAAATGTGATGTTGTGTTTGTGTGCCTTTTCCCTCAGTTTGATGGCTGTGTGTATTTCTGAGTTGTGGTTGTTGTTGTCTGGTGTCTTATGTACTCCTATTGTGTTGTTTATATTATGTCTTAATGTGTCTTGATGTTCTGGTGCTGTGTTTTGTATATTTGTTTCTGTGTCAATTATGAGCTTTGTTAGTGTTTGGTTGTTATGTTTGTATGTTTTTAATAAAACATACAAACATAACAACCAAACACTAACAAAGCTCATAATTGACACAGAAACAAATATACAAAACACAGCACCAGAACATCAAGACACATTAAGACATAATATAAACAACACAATAGGAGTACATAAGACACCAGACAACAACAACCACAACTCAGAAATACACACAGCCATCAAACTGAGGGAAAAGGCACACAAACACAACATCACATTTGTAAAAGCTGACAAAGGCAACACGACTGTAATTATCCCCACAGACAACCTACACAAAAAAGTACAAGACTTCATAGAACAGAACAACATCACAGAACTAAAACACGACACCACCGACAGATACCAAAACTCAATAAAACAAATAGTCAACAAAGCCAAACACATTATGACACATAAACAAAAGCCCTACATGAAACAAATCCGACCATCAGCACCTACACTCCAAGCGCTTCCCAAAATCCATAAAGAAGACATTCCGATCCGCCCCATTATCAACTACCGTAATGCCCCTGCACACAAACTGGCAAAATATCTAGACAAAATTATTAGACAACACACACAAATAGACAACAACATTGCAGTAAAAAACAACACTGACCTAGTAACAAAAATAAAAGACATACACATCCCCCATAACGCCACATTAGCCTCCTTTGACATTAAAAACCTGTACACAAACATCCCCATCTCTGAAACAATCACCATCCTACAAAACAAACTCAAACAGAACAACACACCAGACGAGCTTATCAATGAAATAACAGAAACTCTGAACATTATCACAAAACAAAACTACTTTACTTATAACAATAAATACTACACACAGAACGATGGCCTACCCATGGGCTCCCCCATATCCAGCATTCTAGCAGAAGTCTTCCTCCAACACTTAGAAAAAACAAAAATACTCACAAACAATGACAGACACTCACATAAAATACTATATTGGCACAGATACGTTGATGACATTCTAATACTATACAGGGGAAACAAAAGACAATGTGAACAGTTACTAACGCACATAAACAAAATACATAAAAACATAACCTTCACTGCCGAATACGAACACAACAATACCATAAACTTCTTAGACCTCTCCATCACAAAACTAGAACACAGGCACAAATTCAGTATATACAGAAAACCAACTACAACTGACACACTAATACACAACACCTCCAATCACCCAATACAACACAAACTAGCTGCTTTTAGAACCATGATACATAGACTTAACAACATCCCCTTAGATGAAATAGACTACAAAGACGAACTAAACACGATAAAATATCTAGCAGAATCTAACGGTTATGACAGAACAATAGTCAGTAAACTCCTACACAAAACACAAAACAAACAACAGACAAAGACAGAAAACAACAAATTCATAACACTAACATACATCAACAAACAAACAGAAAAAATTGCCCACAAATTCAAAAAAGCAGGATACAGAATCGCTTACAAAACTACTAACAAAACAGAACACACACTATCAAAACGCATGCCCAAAGCACAAAACAAATTCGATCTACCCGGTGTATATAAACTAAATTGTTCAAATTGCAGTAAATTCTACATAGGCCAGACAGGACGTAGCTTCAAACAGAGATACATTGAACACACAAAAGCACTCCACACCACTACAGAATCTACCTTCGCAAACCACCTCATTGAAGCAAACCACACATATAAAAACATCGACAATAACATGAACATACTACACGTACACACAAAAGGCCGAAAACTAGACACTCTAGAACAATTAGAAATATACAAACACACAAAAACAAATAAAAACGACATCCTAAACGAACAGACACAATTCAAATCGCACGCATTATTCGAACACATCTCACCACACACACACAGCTTCAATCTTTCGAAACACTTTCTCGTCGCCAACAACAAGACGAGCAGCGCTACTAACGACAGCCTCTGATGAAGCCTTCTATAGGTGAAAGCCGGTTTAGGCTGTAAGGTAAAACTTTACGTTTTTACTTATAAAAAACTTTGTGTTCCGAGTCGTCAATATTATAGTGATATTTAGTTAAGTAACGGACACGTCATGGACAACGAAATCCAAGAATTCAAGTATTTTACTTTAATTGCAGATGAGACAACTGATATATCTACTAAACAGCAATTGTCAATCTGTATTCGATATTATGATAATGTGTCTTTTAAGATCAAGGAAGATTTCGTGAAAATTGTTGACATTGTGGACCTTACTGGTAATGGCATTACTAACACAATTTTGCAGGAACTGGAAAAATTAAACATTGATATCTTTTATTGCCGTGGTCAAGCATATGATGGGGGCTCAAATATGAGCAGCAAGTTTAAAGGCGTTCAAGCTAGAATAGCAGGAATACAGCCACTTGCGATTTACAGTCATTGTGCGAATCACAGGCTTAATTTAGCTATAAGCAAAGCTTGTTCTGTGGCCTGTATAAGAAATGCTATCGGAGTCACCTCTTCCGTGGCAAATTTCTTTCGACAGTCGGCTGGGCGACTACGAAAACTTGACGAAGAAATGCATGACAAACTAACAAATGGAAGACATTCTGTAAAACAAATGTGCGAAACAAGGTAGGTCGAACGTCACGATGCTGTATTAACGTTTTTAAATGCTCTACCTATTCTTCCAATAGTTTTAGGTACTATAGCTCAGTCAACTGAAGGAAAGAGAAGTGACGCATTGTCATACCTTCATAGTATACTATCGTCCGAGTTCCTTGTTAGTGTAGTTGTATTAGCTGATTTTTGGGATTAACTCTACCCTTGGCTCGAAAGTTACAAGCGGAATATATGGACGTATTGACAGCCATGGAGTTGGTAAATGCCACAATATCAAGCCTGCAAGCGCATCGGGAAAACAGTATTAGACACTTCAAACAGCTATACAAAAAATCTGAAGATTTGGCTTGCGAAATGGGAACGGAAATAAAAAATCCGAGAACAGTAGGATTCCAAAAAAACAGATCCAATATACAAACCCATTCTGTGGAAGAATATTTTCGTATTAGTGTATATCTCCCATTTCTAGATTACCTGATCAATGAACTTTCTTCTAGATTTCCAAAATTGCAAATGATACAGATTGGACAGATTCAAAAACTTTTAATGAAGAAAGTTGTGTTAGTGGTTGAAATCACGGAATTCCGATCTGACGATGAGCTGTGAAGCTTGAAAGCGCTAATCGGGATAATTTTACATAGTGGTGTGCAACAGTGATCATTCTGCTTGTCAAAAACTTTTATCACCAGAATTTTCGGAAGATTGTGAAGAGTCTGTTCTGCAAGGGGCTGAATTGTATAGGGATGATTTACCTTATTTTCCTTATTTACCTTATTAAGCGTCGACTTAAAACTTACTTAAGGTCTACAATGCTGAAGATCGTTTAAATGGACTTGCGATCCTACATGTCCATCGTGGTATCGCCTACCGTATGTCTCCCAAAGAAGTATTAGAGATTTTTGCAAGGAGACACAAACGTAAACTTTCTCTAGCCTTACTTTGAATGCATATGTATTAGATTAAAGGTGCTTTTTTACCTTAACATAAAAATAATGGATATTTAATTACAGGGCAAAGAATATCGAAAATGAGTACTAGTTTAGCTAAAGCTCTTTTAATAGCGCATGCAGAAGCTATGTATTATCTTAAACAGGATCCTGCTGCAGCTCATCACTTAAAAGAAGAATTTACGAAACCACAGTCTGAGATTATTCGAACGTTAGTGGTCATACATCAGATTTGAAGAATCTCTTGAATCGTGATGCTCCAATAGTTGTTTTCTTATTTGGGTGAGCATCTCAAAAGGACATTAAAATAATAATTTTTATATTTTTTTACATGAGCAGTCCAATTAATAATTTTGTAATATTTAATATTAATGTTATTTTAAAGAAGATTTATGTATCTGTTTTATCTACAAAAAAATGAATTTCTTAAAAAGTGATTGGTTTTCTGGAGGTTAGATATTTCCAGAATATTGATTAGATATAACAAAACAAAAAATACGTTCACACCTAATATTTCTAGATCAGAGTATTGATAATGAATATGTGTATTTTTGTAAATTATAATTCTGTATTAGTATTTGTGCTTATTTTTATTTAGATGTTTTACTTTCCTTATTGATAACACTTATTCTTATTGTATCGAGAGTAAGAAATGGTGTAAAAATTAGATTAGTTTTATAAGTGAAATGAAAGTCAAATTTCTAAAGAAAGTTTAAATAGATTAAATAAAAAATTCCTGTTACAAGTTTACTTTATATTATTTCAAAATTGTACAAATACATTATACTTTCTAAAATCAAAATCGGGGTTGTTTTATTATTTTTCAAATAATAATAATACAATAATAAATAAATTATGTTAAAAAACTAATGTTTTTGTATTTATATTAATATATTTAATTATTTATTTATTTATTTATATTAATTTTTATATCGTTTGATTCAACAGACACTTTGATAATAAGATTTTTTTCTAACAACACCTCCCCCCTGGAGAGGAGGGGCCCAAAACTGCCAGAATGTGCCCCCCTGAGCAAATTTCTGGATCCGCCCCTGCCTCTGTAGCACGATTTTTAAACATCTCACTCTCCTCCAAACGATAGTTTTCATCTTCCGATGACTCCTCATCTTCCAAATATACTAATAATGCTATGTCTAGATGGTCCAGTCTCCACCGCAGATGTCACTGTGTCCATACGAAACCATAGCTTAAACTAAAACCACGGCCGCTAGATAACAGCACCGCTTTCTTTAGGAAACCATAGCTTAGACGGCCGTCTTGTTACGCCCGCCGCATCACGACATATCACGGCCGCTAGATAACAGCACCGCTTTCCTAGGAAACCATAGCTTTAGTTGTACAACTCGAAGTATTTAGTCGCGTATTTAATTAAAATTTTCGTGTTTAGAGACACAAACATCTACGTTTACTATTGTTTCTTCCGGGAAAAATCGTCTTGCTTCAAGTCGCTTCCTTTCCGTAAATTTTGTGAACATAACCCTCAACGATAAGTTAAATTCTTGGATTTCGTTGTCCATGACGTGTCCGTTACTTAACTAAATACCACTATTGTATTAACGACTCGGAACACTAAGTTTTTTATAAGTAAAAGCATAAAGTTTTACCTTACAGCCTGAACCGGTTTTCACCTTTAAAAGGCTTCTTCAGAGGCTGCCGCTGGTAGCGCTGTCCGTCCTGTTGTGGGCGACGAAATCGAATTTCGAAAGATCGATGCTGTGTGTGTGGGGTGAGATATGTTCGAATAATGCGTGCGATTTTTAGAATGTCGTTTTTATTTGTTTTCGTGTGTTTGTATATTTCGAATTGTTCTAGAGTGTCTAGTTTTCGGCCTTTTGTGTGTACGTGTAGAATGTTCATGTTATTGTCGATGTTTTTATATGTGTGGTTTGCTTCAATGAGGTGGTTTGCAAAGGTGGATTCTGTAGTGGAGTGGAGTGCCTTTGTGTGTTCAATGTATCTCTGTTTGAAGCTACGTCCTGTCTGGCCTATGTAGAATTTATTGCAATTTGAGCAATTTAGCTTGTAAACACCGGGTAGATCAAATTTGTTTTGTGCTTTGTGTGTGTGTTTTGTTTTGTTAGTAGTTTTGTAAGCGATTCTGTATCCTGCTTTTTTGAATTTGTGGGCTATTTTTTCAGTTTGTTTACGTTTGGACTGTAGCCCGTCTTGCTGAGTTATGTAACACTAACATACATCAACAAACAAACATCCGGCATCTGGCATGGTGGGGAGGAGCACAGTACGAATATATTATATGGTGGGGCCAGATCGTTGGGTGGGGCGGAGAGCGCCAGTGAGTGCGAATGTGTTTCATTGCCCGCCCGACATAACTTCAGTAACAGCTAATCTGATTTTTAAAATTCTTTCACCACCGTGTTCCTTGAAGTTTGAGGATGGTTTTAGGCATAAATTTTAACCGATAGTTTTAACAATTTTCAAAACAGAGTCTTCAGACGGTTCCACGTCATGAAGTTTCTTTTTTAATTTTCATGAAGTGAAATTTTCGGCATGCGACAAACTTTCGTTTTATGAGACATAGCTATATGGTGTCAGCGAGTGAAAATTATAGAAAATTCCAAATTTTATTTTGGTATTGTTTCAATAAAATCGGCTTTTTCGTTTTCGAGATATTGGCGGTTTTATAAGAAATTTAGTTGGTTGGCACATGCAGCGATGATGAAACATTATCAATAAAAATGATTAGTACAAATTTACTGTACGTGTAATTTTAAATAAACGTGTTAAAAATTTAACTGTAATGTGAAATTAAAAAAAAATTGTTAATTCAATTTATCTCTGTTCATTGCAGTAAATCAATCGCAATCTTCAGCCTTTCCTCTTCACCAACCTTCCTTGTCAATCTGTTGTTTTTATTTGTTTTTTTTTTGTACATTGTAAAGTTTGTAAGTTTACTTACTTTATGAGTTTGTAAGAGGCAATCTCAGAAACTTTGCAACAGATTTTTACTATCTGACTTAGCTTATGTATCCAAACAGTTTTACTGTTTCTAGATGCCAGGCATTTAATTTACTTTTAAGTGACTAAGGGCTAACTCAAGCCGAATTTAAATATCAGTTTGTCTCTGTTGATTTTAATTTGAAACATAATTACTCGGAACATTTTGTCAATTGTTTACTGGTTAATGAGTTATTCACAACTTGGATGGACATGTGTATCTTTGCTTGAAAGATCATAGAATAGTGACAGTGTTTGACAAGAGTAATTGTGAAATGTGTATAATAGGGTACCGGTACAATGCATAAATGATAGTACCGTAAATAGTACACTATAATAAGTAGTACTAGGAGCCTGGCAAAATCTTTCTCAAATGCAACTTACACATATCCCGTTTCTTGCTTAAATGTATGTCATGTGCGTGAGCGAGCGCATGCACGCACGCACGCACACACACACACACACGCACAGTACACTGTTCTGCCAGTTGTGAACAGCGGCATTTGCACCAATTTCACTTGCAGACACTTAGGTAAATAAGATAATTAATTTATTGTTGATGTGAGAGGGTTTTTTTTATACCTGATGTGCTATGCTACATTTATCAAAGACACAGGGAAAAGTAAAATTTACATTTTTACATGTAAAGTACTCAGACAGATTTAAAAATTAATACCAGTTGTAATGACAGCTGAGTAAAATAAACAGTGCTTATAAAATTTTATTTACTTAACCTAACTCATTTCATATATTTCATTCGCTATATTTTTTAACTAGATTATTAAGTACATTTATCAAATTAAATTGTGTACCCCCTACACACACACACACACACACACAGCATGTATATAAACCTTACCTCTGATCTGACTTAACTAACTTTTAAAGTTTTTATGAACAAATTGTTCTTATAATTTTAAATTGTTTTGTTACTTTTAATTGCTTTTATGTTTTTTATTTATATATTACATTTTATATTTAATTCAATAATTTTTACTATACTGCTAAGCCACTTACAAAATTACAATTATTATAGTAAGTGTGCGCGCGTGCGCGTGCGCATGCGAGAGAGAGAGAGGGGGTAGAGGGAGAGAGGCGAGCGCGTGTTTGCTACACACCTGTTCATATGCTAAAACAAAACTATAATATCAATACATCAAAACAATTATTTCTACTGGAATTTCAAAATAGATTTTTTGGATGATCACAATGTTTTTATAAACACCGTAAAAATACAGAACTGTATTGGCTGCCATAAAACACTCAAGATCCGTTTTTTACCTACAGAAATTTAGAAAGTCTACCTACGTTTGAATATCACTTATTTTGTGCTAATAATATAAAACAATTTTTACCTTTACAGTGCTTTCTTTCATTCAGAACTCACCAGTTTACACAAGTGCAGTTTACATCACTCAGTTAGGCTATAATAAGCACATTGTATAATAAGCACGGTAAAATGTTCGGACGTCTTCGTTAAAATTCGTACCATAATCAGCTAAGCTCCCCACCATGCCAGATGCGTTTCTCAGCCACGCTGCTATAGCTTGGACATAGACGCAAGTGCGACCTTCAGTCAGAACAGAGACATCGGTGTGAGTGCGTCATCATGTCTGTGGAAATGTTAATATCAGAAGTACAAAAGCATCCTAGCTTATGGAATTTACATCATCCACAGTACCAGAAACTAACCTAATCAAACCTAAACTATTTATAACAGTATGCAACTTTTAATTCTGCCAGTACCCAATAACTTTTAATAAATATTATAGACACCATTTATTAAATGTCATTTAGTAAATATCAAGATTCAATAATAAATCTTTAATTAATTACCTGATAGTGACGATCAAACACTAACGGAGCCATCAATAGCAGCTGCAGGGTCACATGCAAAACCTAACAGTGACCTTCTGTATCTCTTCGTATCCTCATAAACATAGTGGCAACATATGATTAAAGAATGACAAAATCCTTTTGACAGTTTGCACTAAATGTCAATTCAGACATGTGACAGCGGTAAAGTTCTGTTGTTTAATTGAACATTTGACACATATTGGCAATTGCAGTGCTGCTGACAGATTGTAGACAGACTTGGTCTAATCTGTTCTCAGAAAAAACTCACTGCATTGTTTTAACTTCATAGTGATTTATTTACTTTTCCTTAATCATAATTAAAACAATTATATGAACACAGAAAAATAATACAAAAATTAAATAGTGATATAAGAATTGTCTGTAGTGAAATCATTTACATCCTCCTTTAAGTATCTCACTCTTAGTTCGGTTCTTTCATATATGATTTTTATATTTGAACTAGACTTGTCAGTATTAAACGTGTTAATAAAACTATCAACAATGTTATTTTTAACATAATATTTACCTTCCAAGTCATAATATAGATGCCAAACACAATGGAATTGCTTCTTTCGCACCTCACTTGCTGCCTTGACTAATTGATTAATATCTAGAATTTGTACGAGTCCATGCTAAAAAATGGTTTCAATATTACTGTTTTACAGGTCATAATGTTAATAGTTTTCTGCTAACATTTTAATAAATGTAAATTCATTAAACAATATTTTAAAAATTTGAAGCTGTTTAAAAATCAAGATTAGAATTAAAGAAAATTAAAAATAATCACTCCCTCAAGCTCTCTTACTTTTTCTTTGCCTCTTCTTCCATAATGAGTGAGTGCAGGGCCCTTAAAAGTAGGGAGTTCTGTGTAACCACACATGTCACACACCCCTTAGGACAGCTTAGACTATAAGAGCTATTATGATCTAGGTCAGCAGATGTCTGCTGTTGCGATATACTTTAATACACATCATTCAGACCATGTTGTCCTCATCACTCCATTACTTTGTATAAATGCACAGGGAAGGAAACAGTTGAAATCAAGAGCATTATAACAGATTTGAAGAAACGAAGAGAGTCTGCATTTCAACAGGACAATAATCATCTTGCTACAGAACACCCTACAGGCCTGTCCAATATAGAGGTTTGACTTGGCTGGCTGAGTAGTCTGACAGATATAGACTAATGGTCTTATTTCAACAACATCTATGTAACAAGAAGTGTATATCACGGTCTTTTCCACTGTCTGCCAGATAGGAATCTTGGATAATCATAGACCTTTTTAGTCAGATAAACCAGTTGTTACACTCCTAATACTGGAATAACTGAGAATCAGTAGTGGAATGACTGAGAAACAGCACAAAATGCTGATGTGAAAGCTAGTCATTTTGTGAGGTGAGAACACTACCAGACAGCACACAAAAAATTGTTGTATTGTCCTTAAGTCTTACATCATCCTGTAATGCTTGTTAGATAAAACATCTTTCTGTTGACCAGATAATACATTTTACTACCAAGTCATATTTGTTATACAAAAGAAATAAACAAGTATACGCCAAAATTAGCAAAAAATGTACTTAGTATATTAGCGCTGTATGAGCATGAGGCTGATGTTTCCACTGAGAAATAATTTACTAAGTATACTCACAAGTACTGTCCTCTTAGCTCAACCAACTCATTATAACTGACACGAGCAATATGATAGTAGTAGTAGT
Organism: Magicicada septendecula; assembly: GCA_034769895.1. NCBI lineage: Eukaryota > Metazoa > Arthropoda > Insecta > Hemiptera > Cicadidae > Magicicada > Magicicada septendecula. The sequence goes on from CM068375.1 coordinate 129,402,228, forward strand.
AGTAGTAGTAGTAGTAGTAGTAGTAGGAGTAGTGGTGGTAGTAGTAGTAGTAGTAGTAGCAGTAGTAGTAGTAGCAGTAGTAGCAGCAGCAGCACCAAAACTAGCAGTTAGCAGTGATTGTAAGGCAGTATCAACAGTAATAATTTATGGGTATGTTGTGACTAATCAGCTTGACAGTAGTCTACTGTTAGCAAAGTATGTCTTATTTCCTATTTGTATCCTCTCATGTATTGTGATGTTTAAATATCCTTCATTATCTATAATTTTACCTAGAAATCTAAACTTATTAATGGCATCAAATGAATTATGATGTTAAGAAAGATGATAAATGGAGAGTAATAAAAAACTAATATACTGATGAGCTATTGAAGCATGAAGACATTGTAAAATTTGAGAAGCCCAATGAATACAATGGCTAAGTCACATAGAATGGATCAGCGTATTCCAAAGAACATCCTGAGGGCACAGCTGAGTAAAAGCAGAAAGAGAGGCCAACCTAGAATAAGATAATATAGAATATAGAACTTTCACTTGTGAAACTTACTTGTTTTTTCTTCCCGTATGCGTTTCGGCAAGGTGTGCGCCTTCGTCAGCAGTTTGAGACAGACTGGCCAGTAACTCGTAACGGTTTTTATTTGGAAGGTTTAGTGGGGTTGGTGTAACGTTCCAAATAAAAACCGTTACGAGTTACTGGCCAGTCTGTCTCAAACTGCTGACGAAGGCGCACACCACGCCGAAACGCATACGGGAAGAAAAAACAAGTAAGTTTCACAAGTGAAAGTTCTATATTCTATATTATTTAGTACTGTGAAAAAAGAAAAAAGATGAACAATCAAAACAACTAGAATAAGATGGTTGGATAATATGCTGAAAGGTCATAGAAAAATGGATGTGAGGAGTTACGCTGAGGTGGCAACGGATAGGAAATATTGGAGATGACTGGTTTTGGAGGCCAGGGCTCGTGTTGGGCTGTAGTTCTGAAGAAGAAGAAGAACAACAACAACAACAGTAATAATAGTACTCATATAGTGCTTAGTAGCAGTTTTCTTATTAATATATTTGATCTCCCCCTTCATCAATCTAATCTGAATGGTTAGCAGCTCTCCTTCCATGTTTATTACAAACCAGTCACATAATTTCTCTTGCTTCTTCTACAGTATTCATAAAATCCATTGTTCAGGATTGCATAATGCTTTTTTTTATCCTGCATTACGTCTTATAATACATTATAAAATACTGTGTACCTCTAACAACAATCCCTAACTAGTGGTGTTGTTTCTTAGAAGTTTCAGTAATAACCCAGCCACACTTAATTTTTAAATACACTTTTCGCCAACTGATTCTATATCAACTTTGTTTTTAATGTGTTTTTTACCATATTACTTCTTTCCATTAAACAATTCAATAAGTATGAAACACAACAAGTGTTAAAGGTTATCAGAACGTTACGATAGCTTTATTTTATTGTAATTTATAAAACGATACCTATTCTTGTAAGATAGTTATATAAGCTTACTTGTGTACAATTTTAAAGTTTTATCTCAACTGCTTGTTTATAAACAGTAAAATTTATAGCTGCTACTTAAACATATTTATGGCAGGGTTTGTTCACAAGTGATAAATGCTTTCAGCTGTGAACAAGTGTGCAAGTAAATTGTATAGTAAATAATAAAGAGGAAAAATTACTTTAAATTTTGATAAAGGAGTTCTGAGTACAGATTAATACATCATATTTATTCAACTGCAACATGTCGCTATACACAGACAACCTAACTGCTGTGCTCTACAAAGCAAAGGATATTCGTCTTGTAAGTAACTTAAATTATTTTTTATGTTTTTAGTTAAAAAATTTATTTTTTTGTAGTTTTTTGATTTATTAGTAACACAGTACTAGTACAAAAATACTACCCGACTATCTGGCCTATGTGGCAGAAGGGCAGGCCAGATAACAAAAAAGCCGGATAGGCCGGAGTTATATAATTACTCACTTCCTACCCCACCCATACCATTAAAAACACACTTTTTATACCAAAACCCGCTCTTATTCATATTTTCTGACCTCTTAGTACAGGCCAGTACTTTATAAATATTTGGAATGTACTGTACTGTATGTTTTAAAAATTTATTACAGAAACAGAAACAGGCAAGCCTTTTCCTCTTAAGTATTCATACCACAAAAATATAGCTTCCTCAACTTCTTTATGCTTACCTTTCAGCACGGTTTTTCTTACTTTCATCACACTTCCACTAGCTTGGGCAGCACCACTTTTCTAATTGCCTTACACTGATGGGCCCTTTTATAGTATCCTCCATTACAATGATAATTTAGGATTGATAATAGTGAGGGAGGCATCAAAAGGTCTCATCCAGTATGAACCAGTTCAACAATGTTGGTATAAACCTGATAATAGAATTTGAATAGTTGCTTAGAGGTGTGCAGTGCTAACAAAATATCATTACGAGGCTAAATAAATTTTAATTTATTTCGCACATGTGCACAATAGTCTTGTACAGTGTTTCTCATTGTGAACGTTGCTGCAACAAGACTGGCGAGAACAATGGGAGCATGTGTGTGGCAGAGAGGGAGATAATACGGAAATGAACTATTATCGCATTGTCTCCTCTCTCTCCTCTCTAGATAACTTAGCTATACTTTTAAGTGAGGGTAATTCATCAATTGGGTCGGCGCAGATTAGCATCCGAGTAAGGCTGCCATGTTTCTATCTCTTATTCTTCTTTGTCTTACTCTTCACTGTCTGATGTTGACAGTCGTGCTGTATTTGCTAACAGTCGTCTGTCAACATCATTTTCTACTGCTCAAACAATTTTGACTAATGTTTTCCTACTGAAATATTTATGGTACTTTCTGTATTTATTTTATGGATATTTTTTTCTGTCTCCACAGATTTTGAAGTACAATCTATTACAACAACACAATTTGCATTTATATAATGTATTGAATTCATGGGTGTAATCATAATAGAAGATGATAAGTTATTTAAGTTTAAAATTGTTCCATTATTTATTTATTAAACAAAATCTTTCATTTCGCATATTAAATATTGACTCTTTATTATATCGTTTGTACGAATCTTTCGTACACAACTTATTCCTAACAAATTACATACACAAGTTATACATAAATCTTATTATCTAATTTTAATTAATTAAATATTTATTTTGCTCTCGGCTTACTCATTGTGTGCTCATCGGCTTACTTTACAATTGCTGATTAATTTGCTTCAATAATGAGTTTACTTGTATTCAAATTCCTTTTATATTAATTTGTTTTAACTTTCTACTGCGTATGCATTCTCCTTTATCAACAAGACTTTACTAATTACGTTAATTCAAAAATTAAATATTTCTCTTATCATTTACGTTACTCTCCATTACTAACTTTAATACAAGAAATATTATTCTAACTTTTATTCTGCTTTTCCATTTATGTACAATTTATTTATTTAATACTGGTTGAATGTCTTTCATTCCAACTTTAATTAGTGTCTTTCAAATGTCTATAATTACAATGGTTTTTTATCACCTCGTTTGACATGGTTAATCATCCGTATGTCCTCCTTTGGTCCTCTGGTCGTGTCCTCCCTGTCCTTCTGGTCGTGTTCTACTGCATGTATTGTTTAATAGTCGTCTGGCCTCACATCATATGCTGCCGGTATGTCCATCGACTTCATCGTATGTACTCTGCTGCTCTGGTTGGACATCTAGTTTGTCCTGTGACTCTTACTATAGATGTGAATTAGTGTCGTCGACTGACATAGCCTCCTGTGGCAATGGTTGAATCGAGAAGAAGAAACTTTATTAGCGCAACTTGGTATTTATAGTCAGGTCGTGCAAAAACTCATATCTAAACAATATTTAACCTGTTAGATTCTGTCGAACCGTCACTTCTCTCACTCTGGTTCAATTCACAATTTTCGCCTATCTTCACGAATTACGAAGTTTGTTTCACATCACTCGATGCTCAATCGATCACTAATTTTTATATGTTTACTCTATGTAAATTACACTTCTTTATGTTAATCACAAAAAGAGCTATTCATTTTTTACGTATAGTAATTGCACCTTTCGTCACATTGGTATGGTCTTTTAACACTTTATTCACCTTTAATTTCTATACACTTTGGTGTCTTTTGTTTTACCCTATCGTACATATTCTTCTTATAATTAAAATAAAACATACAACTATTCTACTTGAAAAGGGTTGGTTACATTTCAGGAAAGGACAGGCTTCACACACACAAACAAAATACGCATGTACACAACGCTAGCGACAGGTGTGTCAAAAATGCATGTCCATGCATGATTCTGCGCTCCCTATTTTGAACTACGATCCAGCTTATGCAATCTGAATCATGTTTATTAATTCATATTATAACCACCCAAAGATGTTGTTATTAGTTTTACTTTGACTCTTTCTGATGTTATATTAACGAAGTCCAAAACTTCGTAAATTTCCCCCTATCTGTCGCTCTTGTGACCTTGCCAATACCTGTCTCTTTTTTCTTACCTGATTTAAATTAACTATTATTTTCCCGATTTTTAGGCGCCAAATTGTTTGTTTTAAAACAATTAAAATTTTTCGTATCTTTTCCTTCTTTCTCAATGACACCGTATTACTTACCGCGCTGTATCAGCTGAATTCGAAATTCGCTCTCTCACGGCAGTATTACCAACCTGTAATTCTGGTAAAAAATTTTCACTGTGCTATCTGAAATAAATTAACACATAAATATTGCCACATAAAATAATAAACAGGTATAAATTCTTAGTATGGTTTTATTAGATAAATTCTACTTTTTATATTGGTTATTACAGGAAATTATTAAAATATATAAAGTTATGCTCCGGCTTTGAATGATTTATAACTCAGCAGTTGGCTATGTTTGTTGGTTTGAGTCGTTGACTGATCATCGAGCGTATAATGTCGAATTTAATTTTACATTGTTTATTCAGTCAAAAGTTCTTTGGATTACAGCAAAAGTTAACAAAATGATTCGAGAAAGTACAATCCTTTATATCGGCTTAATCAAATATTACGTTTTTTCTTTACACCACTACTCTTATTAACTAAATTAATTGTGAGTTCAACTCGTAACTATAGGTTAAGTTTTATATCGTTGAAAAAATATTTTGGTAACTCCAAATGTGTTATTAATTTAATTGAACAGTTTTTTGATAATTATTATTTGGTTTTTTAAGAGCCATTCAGTGTTTGAGTGTTTGAACCAAGTTAATTATATTGTGCATCGGTGTTAAAGTGTAGTGAATCCAGTCTTTTGTTTTGTTAATTAATTAAATTTTTATACTTTACTCCTTCCTTAACATCTGATATTCTCACGTACGCTTGTGGCTATTTCTTCCTTCTTTTATTTAGTTTGTTTTATATTTTTTATCTTCTGTAATTCAAAATTTTGTTTAGTTCAATCCTGTTATGTGTTTTGCCCATCTTGTATTCCATTTTCATTAATTATTATATGGTTTATCTCATTTGATTGATTCTTTTTTCTAATTATATGGAGCGGCTATTTTTTCATCTGTACTCTACTGAAGCTAATAATGGACTGTGAATAAATTTGTAACGGGTTTTTGGTTCTAACTGCAAAATCTATCCTTCTTATTGGTTGAAATAGTTTTGTACCCATTGTTAGACATAGCTTGTGTTTTCCCCCAAAATGGATAAATATTTTCTAATTAAGATAATTTTGTTGTGTTACTATTAATACTTCTAATATTAGTATCACTGAATATTATTTTGACATCAAACATGACTATGTTCTATTCAGTATTTGCTGATTTAGTATTTTGATACTTTTGTTTTTTATACTTATTTTGGTTTATAAGTGTGTTTTTGAAAGAATTTTATGTTTTTAATCTACCTTGGCTCAATATATTATGTTTACCTGACTTTTTCCCTAACTGAATGTTGTTATTGGTTTACATTTTACAATTTTCTTACATTTCTTTAGGCCTACACTTGCCTACAATGGTTGACATTGATTATAATTTAATTTTGCTCTTGTAGCTATGTTCTTATTGCTTTCTCTTAGTTTGTTTACAATTATTATGAATTTACATACATTGGTTTATGATTAGTTGTTCCTTACAGACATATTATTGCCTTTTACATCTATATTTAAGGAATTAACATTGCATATTTTTAGGATTTCTTCATCCTTTCAACACATTATTACTGCTTTTTAGTATTATTTTCCCAACTCAACATAATATAACTTATTCTTAAGATTCTTTTAACAATTACAACATTTCATAGTTTTATAACACTCCTACTATCTTCTACTATTCTCTTTATAACACAACTTCAATAATTGAGTAATCCATCTTTGGATGTCTACTTTTCTTTTTATAACATACCAGTAAACCCGTGTGAAACTTTCGCACATTGAACCCCCCCCCCCCCCAAAAAAAAATGATTTAGTCTTTTGTTGGGTTGTTGAAATTAAATACTCAGCGAAGTATATACACAAAATAGCAAAGAGAGTTTATTAATGTGACAGTATTTACAATTTACATACGTCTTTGTATATAATATTTGATGTCAGAATGCAATAATCTTGAATTTTTTGTTTGTCATTTTCGGTAATTGAAACAAAAGTTTTTCCAGAACAGTTCTGCGAAGTGTATAAACAAAACAGCAAAGAGAGTTTATTAATGTTGTAGCATGACAGATAATCCACACAAATACATTACTCAATGATCATTAATAAAGCTCTAATATATGGAGTATCTAAATGAGAATCGTTTAAAATGCACTATTTACTAAATATATTCACAAGAAAGGTTAAATAAAGAAAAATTCTGCAAATAATATAATATAATACAAATTTAAAAACCCAGAAGACTAAAAATGATAATAACAAAATTACCCAGGTAAGATAGAAGCAGGCAATTAATATACCCCGTCAAAGAAACCAGACCAGAAGAAACGAAGGCATACACGGCGAAAAACTACAGAAGAAGGAAGAATAGTCAAAACTACCACTACTGAAAACAGAAGAAAGAAGAATAATTAGAACTAAAGAAGAAAGAAGACTAATTAAAACTACTACTACTGAAGAATGAAGAAAGGAGAACAATCAAAGATACAGAAGACAGAAGAAAGAAGAATAATTAAAACTACTATTACTGAAGAAAGAAGAACAATCAAAGATACAGAAGACAGAAGAAAGAAGAATAATTAAAACTACTATTACTGAAGAAAGAAGAACAATCAAAGATACAGAAGACAGAAGAAAGAAGAATAATTAAAACTACTATTACTGAAGAAAGAAGAACAATCAAAGATACAGAAGACAGAAGAAGGAAGAATAATTAAAACTACTACTACTGAAGACAGAAGAAAGAAGAATAATTAGAACTAAAGAAGAAAGAAGACTAATTAAAACTACTACTACTGAAGAATGAAGAAAGAAGAACTAATTAAAACTACTACTACTGAAGAAGGAAGAAAGAAGAATGATCAAAGCTAAAGAAGAAAGAAGAACAATTAAAACTCAAAGAAGAAAGAAGAACAAACTAAATCTAATGAAGAAAGAAGAACTAATTAAAACTACTACTACTGAAGAATGAAGAAAGAAGAACTAATTAAAACTACTACTACTGAAGAAGGAAGAAAGAAGAACAATCAAAGCTAAAGAAGAAAGAAGAACAATTAAAACTCAAAGAAGAAAGAAGAACAAACTAAATCTAATGAAGAAAGAAGAACTAATTAAAACTACTACTACTGAAGAATGAAGAAAGAAGAACAATCAAAGCTACTAAAGACAGAAGAAAGAAGAACAATCAAAGATACAGAAGACAGAAGAAGGAAGAATAATTAAAACTACTACTACTGAAGACAGAAGAAAGAAGAATAATTAGAACTAAAGAAGAAAGAAGACTAATTAAAACTACTACTACTGAAGAATGAAGAAAGAAGAACAATCAAAGATACAGAAGACAGAAGAAAGAAGAATAATTAAAACTACTATTACTGAAGAATGAAGAAAGAAGAATAATCAAAGCTACTGAAGACAGAAGAAATAAGAATAATTAAAACCAAATCTACTGAAGACAGAAGAAAGAAGAACAATCAAAGCTAAAGAAGAAGGAAGAACAATTAAAACTCAAAGAAGAAAGAAGAATAATCAAAACTAATCTACAGAAGAAGGAAGAATAAAGAAGAACCAAACTCAAGAAGAAAGAAGAATAATTAAGACGACCCATATAAAACAAAAACCCCATAGGGAAAGAACCCCCAAAAAACCCCAAAACCAATAAATGCCCAAAAAAGAAAGTATAACACATTAAAAAACCATATCACTGTAAAACTGACAAAAAACTAAAAGTGTTAGCAGTAGTAAATATTAGTGCATTCAAAAAGTTATTGTGTAATGTGTATAAACAAATCTTCACAGTTCCCCCATGGTTGAATATTTCATATTAAAAACTAGAAAAAGACTAGTAAATATAGTAATAATTCACCATGGAAAAGTGTAAGTGATCAAATTATAAATAATAAACTTTAAAAGGGTACATGAGTTGCAGTACATAGTAACAAACTTTAAGTTTTGTGAACAGTGCCTACTTTGATAATGAAGTAGTAATTTTACTAATAAAAAGCTACTAAAACTGTATGAACATTCCATAGAATGGAATATAACTTAGATAGCCAGGGTTATACTTTAAGAGGGGGCATAAATCTTATAAAATGGGGAATTACAGAACTAACTGTTTATGATGAAGTTGTAGAAGGTATTAACAACTATGGATATTATTATATATGGATCCAAATGTTGGGTTCCAATTAAATATAGCATTTAGATAAGTAAGGGTTAGTCATAAGAAATATTAGTATTATAATTGTTATTTTATTGTTCATGTTAATTTAGGAATGCATTATCTAAAATTAGATAACATTCCAATGTTGTAGAAATACTTTTTATTATGTTATTAGGTGATATACCAAAACAATGTTATTAAGAACACCAGTTTTATATATCTGGGTGTTATATTTTAATTGTATAATCTATAATTACTGTTATGCCAGATCAGAGAACTAATTTTTAATCAAATATATCAGAGTCAGAAGTCAGAGAAGGAAATAAAATAATTACATTAGTAAAACATTCTGCAAATAGCCACAATTCAAATCTAGGCAATATAATAAAGTTAAAATGCAGAATAATTAATAAACCTAATCTTATAAACCAGTCAAACTGACAATATTTAGGCAAGATACACCCAACATATTAAATACTATGTAAATAAGGCTTTCTAAAGATATGGTCATTCTATGAGTAAAATTATTTATTTGTATAATGAAATACCATTTGAAACTGAAATAGGTTCACTAACTTTATCAGAAGGGGAATCATATACAACTGAATTATATGAAAAAACCATCATTAATATACTAAATTGCAATAAAATAAGTGAGAATTGATAATTATACAAATTTCAGATTTCATAGAATAATAATTATATTAGTTAAAATGGCTATTATTTACATAGAAGACAGGGAAGTATAATTTTAGGCCTACCTCCCAAAAAATTATAAGAAATATAATTTCAGATAAAACTTTGTAATACTAACTTAATTACTATCAAAATAAGTAGAATAGAATAGTGAAAACGAATATGTATTTTATATTTCAAACAGTCAACTAATAACGAATTTAATTTATGAACATAATGTACATTTTTAAAGTGTAACGAAACTATGGCAATTTTAAACAATGTCTGAAATATATTATATAGGCTAAGATTTTCATGAGACGAAGGAAATACGTTGAGTTCATTATTATGCGTTGACGAGTGCACTTAAGTAACCTTTCGCCAGAAATAACCTTTAATGGCGTTTTTGTTATAAACCGTATCTCAGTGAAAATTTTGAAAATAATTATTTTAAACTATTTTATAGATCGTGAAGTGGTGAAAGTGACCAATGAACACAGTAACACTAATAAATTGAACCACACATAACTAGATAAGCAGAATAACACTGATATTACACCAAATATAGACCGAAATTTAGAGGTTAAACACGACACACATAAACACAACGAAATATATCCAGTGACAACATTCTACACAAAGTGAACTTTCCATGATACACCAGCGACAATAAACTATACTCCAGGACGATCGTATACAATTGCTGAGAGCATTTACTTGAAGGAAGGACACCTTTATTATAACAAAAACATCATCAACGCTGGAGGCTTCCTTGCGCATGCGTCAGTCAACCATTTCGGTCTGGTCCGCTGCAGTATAAAGAAACGATATGGCGACTATTGGTTCGAAATCAAATTATATATAAACTTTTAATATTTTTAATTATTATTGTATTGTTAAGTTTTAAGACATTTAATAAGTGTAAGTGTTATACTTTCCTTCCCACAACCTTCTCTGGCTATATATTTTAATAACCGTTTAAAGAACCCTATTTTATAATACCAATATAAATTGTTTATATCGACCGTCCCTGAGCGAGTCGATACTGTATTGTGATATCAATTTTAATCAAACAATTTCATTATTTTTGTTAATAAACATTCTATTTCGGTAAATTGGAGTTGATACTTTATTATAAAAAAGACTTAACAAGTAATTAATGAAGAAACCCAACTAACTGAAGGGCGGTATACACGAAACAACAACGTTTCAAAAAGAAGAAGAAGAGAGCCGTCTTTCATTCAAACTGGGAGTTAACAAGATTATCTTTTCAACAAAATTATTGAAAATGACACTGTTATTAGAATAACCACGATACCATTTCATTTATAATTTCAACCGACTAACTCGATTTGTTCCTAAATTTTAAGAACAAGTTACCCAAAGAACATTTTCCAGAAAATTAAAATTTTTTTTTATAAAATTTGATAATAATTAATTTTTACATGAAATCTGAGTGTTTGGTCTCAAATCCAAACACATTAATATTTTTTGTCATAACAATTATATAATTTTTATTTTAACTTAGATTCTTACTAATAATGTATTTAAGTCATTTAATACATTTATTTTATTTACATTACATAATATAATAATGGATCATGTCCATTCATTCACAATAAATAGTTCTTTATACTCTATTCAGAGTTACTAAACTTAATAATTAATGACTTCATTTTGGTTGATCCTGATATTATTTGTCTCTCTTATAGTATCTTATGGTTTTTTCACTGTTATTCACTTTAATAATATATATGGGGTTTGTGTCTTAGTCACAGTCTGGTCGTTTTTCATGTTAGTAGTAATAATTATTAGACAATATTACAAAATTTTTTAGGGCTACTTGGGTTCGATACTGTCCACCTCACTCTCCTCTTATGATAAATTGCTATGTAAATGGTTTCCTTTATGGAACGTTCTGTGACGTTACAATGTCTACCAGTGCACTTAGAGGAAGAGCAAATGATTTACTTCGAACCTGGAAGAGACTTGGAAGCAAACATAAACAAGGCAACGAAACTTACAGCTTATTTCAAATTATGTGAAAAAGAAGAAATTGCGAGAGAGTATTTGTACTCAGAAATCCCAGAACATTACACCTGGATCAAGAATGAGTGGAAACCACGAAAACGATTCGCAAACTCCATTGAGAGAATTTACACCGTAAACCCTGCTGACCGTGAAAGATATTTCCTACGTGTTCTTCTACTGCATATGAAAGGTGCGACAAGCTATGCTCACCTCAGAACGGTTGATGGAACACTATGTACATCGTTCCTGGCGGCTGCAGAAAAATTGCATTTGGTGGACAATGATCAAGAATGGGTAGACTGCTTGCAAGAGGCCACAAACTTCAAAATGCCTCAGCAGCTACGTGAACTGTTCGGCATTGTGTGCTTATTTTGTACGCCAACGAACATTTCTGAACTTTGGGAAACTTTCCACGAGCAATTATCAGAGGACTTCCGCAGAACTCATGGCGTTAAAACTAGCAAAAACTTTGCTTTACATTGTTTAGACGACATTTTTAAGCAACACGGCCACCATTGCAAAGACTTCGGATTGCCGAAACCTACCGATTGCAATTTCCATGACGACGGTAACAGATACAACATCGAAGAAGAAAATCAAAAGGGAATGGAAGCTTACGCCAAACTGAACAATGAACAGCAACAAATCACAGTACCACTACAGTACACCCAAATCATTGTAAATAAATTGCAAACTTAAAACCATCAACATTGTAACGGTACAGAATTGGGTGTTAAAGATAATAATTTAAATCAGTTTTAATTTCAAAGTAGTCAGTATTCCCCTGTGGGGTACCCCATTGTAACCAGCCACACATACAATGTTATTGCAGACTGTTTATCTCTGATATCTAGAGTCTGCCCAGCCAGACGTATTACGCAACAGCTTGCCAGCTCAGTCTCTTTGTGAATCACAGTAAAACACCTTTGTCCCCCCAGTTTGCATCAGACAGTAGCAGAGTACAGTCGTCTTCAAGTTAACCAAAAACGGTGGCCTCGGACGTGTGAGATGGGCCGAAAACATCTTCGGCCCATTCAGTAAAATATCTATAGTAGTGTACAAAAAATATAGCGTGGTCAACCTATAAGTGCTCGAGCAATTATACAGTCGGCCGACTAAATAACGAGTATCATTTTAATTTATACAGTGGTGATGAATTGTCACAACAATGGAACAAATTTAATAGTTCAATAAAAAAAAAACTCGCAGAGTGAACCGGAAGGTTGAATAGACAGTTTGTGCAACTCACAGAGACACCAGCAGAATGGTTAAGTACAATCAATAACCAATTGACCAAACTTTTAAATCTTACAGTTTTAAAGTTGCAACTTTTAGAATACCTAACAAAATTTTAACTTAAAACCATCAACAGAATTTAAATTCATATATGGGGATGACTAAAACAAATTTGAGGATCTCAATAAACGGGGGAAAGTAACAATGTAAAGCAGAAAGAGAGAGAGAGAGAGTATGAGAGTGCGTATAGTTGTAGAGTCAAAGTACTGGTTGACTAGTAAACGTTATTCTAAGTAACCTTGTTATAGTATTTAATAATCAATAAATTTTATGTTTTTGGGAAATTTGTCTTGAAGAATTTTAATATTAAGGATATTAAAAAATTGATGGATTGTTGAATAAGAATAAAGAAAGAGGGCTTGTAAAACCATTCTGTGTTAGCGTAATTATTTCGCAATCAAAACCAAGTAATCCTTCTGCAACTGGTTTCGTCTGTAGGACACTGGAGTGAAACCCGAAGGTAATATATTATTAATTGAAAGTAAAATTGAATTGTTTCAATGGCGCCCGAACAGGGACGGTGAGTGTAATTTATTACACAAACCATACCTACTTCTAGTTGGAGAAACGAGTACTTGGGGTTGAGAGCAGTTGTGTAGGGGAGAAAGTGTAACCGTATATGTAAATACAATAATTTCATAATGGAGAATATAGAGAATAAAATAAATCTGATCGACTCGGCAGTTACGAGTGAGTCAGGAGGTTGCTTAACTCCAATTACGGTCCAAGAAAATGTTCTAACTGAATCAGTTGTAGTGAATCATTCGGGGTTGGAGACAACTCCAAGCCTGATAGACGAAAATAATTTGACACAATCTGTAATAATAAATAATGCAGAAGCAAAATCTACTCCAGTAGTGACCAAAATAAAAGAAAAAGAGTGTACAATAGCTGATATGATGAACTTTATGAAAACCATGTCTGAGAATATGAATAATAGATTTGATGTTCAGAATAGTAAGTTCGATAAAATAAGTAGTAAGTTTGATGAAGTGAAGGTAAAACTAAATGAACAAAGTAATAAATTTGTGGAGCAGAATGTAAAACTTAACGATATTAATAAACGTTTTGATAGTAATGATGAAAAGTTTGATACAAAATTTGATAAATTAAGCAGTGATGTAAATGAACATAAAGTAAAATGTGAAAGTAGTTTTAATGAATGAATTAAACGTTTTGACGAAAGTGACGAAAAATGGGAGAAGTTGATAGATTCAACAAAACAAGTGAACAATGGTTATAATACTGAGAGTGTATGTGCTAATGAGAATATAAACAAGGAAATAACAGTTAACAATGTAAGTGAAAATAAGGGAAATATAAATGATAATGAGGTTAGTTTAAATGTAAATCAGGTGAAAGTGTACGAGGTAAGTAATAGTGAAAATAACTGTGATACTGTAATAATGATAGTGAAATAATGTTGAATAATAATAATAAAGAGGTATTTGAAAATGGGGTATCAAAAAGTGATACAGTAAATAATAGTAGTGATAATGAGAGTAGAATGAGAGTTGAGGTTAATCAGGGATTGCTAGTTAGTGTTTATGATTTAGAAAGGGAGTATAGAGATAGTTCAATTGTAGAGGGTGAACAGGGGGCAAATTTTTCTGGGGTTCAATGTGTAGCAAAGACTGCACAAGTGGTGCATGAGGATAAAAGATCCTCATTAGGACATTTGGGCGACAATGGGTCGGTAAATGGTCAAAATAGGTTTTTTTGTATATCTGGTACGGCCAGATGGTGTTTAAATAATAAAGTGGTGTTGCCCTCTGTGTGGAGTGAGAATGTGAAATTGGGCTGGGAGAGAGATTATGAAGAGCGAGATAGAGTGATAGAGTTGTTCAGATTAAGCAGAGATTATGAAGGGTTAGTAGGGGGAATAAATATTGAGAGAAATGATTATATTATTAGCAATGTAGACTTACCTTGTGCTGTAGTAAACAATTATTATATTGATGATGATGATAAACATTCACCTGCTGGGAGAATTAGTGTCCTTGCAGTAGCTGATAATTGTGATAATGATGTAACTCACCTGGGTGTAACAATAAATACTAAGGGAGACTGGACTAAAAATAACAATGTAGACTTGGTTTATGATAAAATAATAATGGGGGACGACCCTAAGAATTATTATTCTGGTATAATGGAAAAAATAAATTTTTATGGTTACAACACAAATGATAGCCATATGATGTATGTAAATAAAAATGAAAAATGTTATGTGAAATCAAGACTAATTTTCGATGACGGGGGGTTAGACAACTAATGAATGAACATTTAATTATTTGAGTTAATGGTAATTACTTGGCTTATTTAGGTAATGAAGTGTGGTAAACAATGAAAAGTATGACAAAAATTTGTAAATAAATGTGTTAGTGTTAAATGTATTGTGTCAAGGTTATATGGTTGGAATGTATATTATAGCTTATGTAAAACATGCTTGTAGTAAGGATGAATGGTATAATAATAAATAATAATAATATTTTATTTTACTAAATAATTAATAGGAGGTACTAAGGAATTTTATTTTGTATTGTGTGTTTAAATTAAAAGTGTTTTAAATAATGTAACTAAAGAAATTGTTTTGATTTGAGTTGAAATGAAGCCAATTTAAAAATGTGAATTTTATTAATAAAGTCAAATTAATTTTGATTTAAACTTTGATGTGAATTGGAACACAAATAGTAATTGATTAACATGTCAACACTAAAAGATTTATATAAACTGAAAATTGAAGGAAGTGTTAGTGGTGATGTACTCAGGAATGTTGAGGCTGAGTCAGTGTTTATAAAACAAGTCTTGTATACAACTGTTGATGTAAACAGGTATAAATAATCTTTATAGTAATGTTATTATGATTCATTTGTATTATATGTAACCAATGTATAATTTTGTGGGGAATAATGTTTTGTTAAGGGAAAAGAGTACTAAGAGTTAATTTGTATGAAATTTATAGGTATTAGATGTAAGTATACAGTAAATTCATATTACCATGTAAACATTGTATTTTCTATAGTTAAGCTATAGGTTTATTTAAAATCAAGTTAAAATGTTTCTGTTTAAGAGTATGAATATAGAACAGCTGTCATTGTAGGCTAACCAAACTAAACCTTACTTTATAACCAAAGTGAAAAGCTAGTACTTTATAAAAATTGAACCAGTACTTTGCCAATAATGAACCAGTACGACTAAGAGGAAACCAATCAGTTGGGGATATGGAATAATGGAAGGCCATTTATTGATATTTTAATTGAATGTTTTAGAGACAGGTGATACTGTGGCGGGTGCCTATCTGATTTTATGGTGTTGGGAGCTCGAGCAGAGAAGTCCAGTAAGGTCGGATGGGTGCAGCCACAGCCGCCGGACTAGGGGGGTAAGTACCCATGATTTTAGTAAGAACTAAGGGGGTTTGCGGTGCCATATCTTCACTGATCCTCTTAGGTTTTAGGCAATGAGAGTTTTTATGCTTCGGCATAAAACCTCTCATTGGGGGGGGGTATTGTAACGGTACAGAATTGGGTGTTAAAGATAATAATTTAAATCAGTTTTAATTTCAAAGTAGTCAGTATTCCCCTGTGGGGTACCCCATTGTAACCAGCCACACTACTACTACTACTACTCTCCAGCACTACAGCCCATGGTGAGCCCTGGCTTCTGCTACGACCCATCTCCACTCATCTCTGTCCATTGCCCTCAGTCTCCAGTTCCTAATGCCCATCTTTCTCAGATCTTCTTCCACATCCTGCTGCCATCTTCTTCGAGGCCTGCCTCTTCTAGTAAAATATCTATAGTAGTGTACAAACAATATAGCGCAGTCAAGTGAGTCAACTCGTAACTCTGACCACGCGGTCAACAAACTCCAAACTCAATCACTGCTCGCGAGCAAACCTAAAGTCGGCCGACTGAAAGTAATGGTGCATTTATGTTAAAATAAATGTAAACTATGGGGTAACAAATAAGCAACAGCTGACAGAAAATTTAACTGTAAAAAACTAGTTTCGGAGTGTATTAAATGAAGAAAGTGGGGAACACAAGGTGGTGAAACAACGATAGGAACACCGGATGGATGGGTAACTGTACTGAACACAATTCATTTATAAAAAAAAAAAAAAATAGAAAATTTTAATCAAAGTTTAAATACAATTTAATATTTCCAAGTTAAAACATTTTATTAATGAGATCTCAGTAAGGGAGTTAAAAGAGTATAAGAGAGAGAGAGAGAGAGAGAGAGAGAGAGAGAGAGAGAGAGAGAGTGGACACAAAGTGTTGGTTACCAAAATAATGCTATTGTTAAGGCATTTTTTATATTAGTTTATACTGAGTGATTAAATATCCATGTATTCCTGTTTCTTATTGAAATTGTAGTGTGAAAGGAAATAATTCAGTTTAATAAAAGAAAGCTAATTTGTTAGAATCCGAAAAATTTGTGTTAGCATAATTATTTTGTAACTCAAACCTAGATAGTCCTTCTGCAACTTGTTCGTCTGTAGAACCCTGGATTGGAACCCGAAGGTAAGAGAAAAACTAAAGTCATTATAAATTTAATAAAGATCTATTAGTGGCGATATAATGAATAGTTACAACAGAGGACATTTTGCAAGCAGTCAGAAGTGGCACACAGCGATTAATGTTCATCGATGGACCAGGTGGAACCGGCAAAACGTTCCTTTACAGAATGTTATGCCACATTTTATGAGGAGAAGACAAAGTTGTCTTACAAGGTTGCTTGGACAGGAATAGCGGCCAATTTATTGCCGGGTGGCAGAACTTCTCACTCCCTATTCAAATTACCTGTACCTATCCTTGACACTTCAGTATCATCTATCAGGCCATATTCAAAACAAGCCGACCTACTTCGAAGAGCATCATTGATAATTTGGGATGAAGTTTCAATGGTTCCCAAACACGTCCTAGGAATTGTTGATCGACTCCTACGAGATATTTCCAACATAAACACACACTTCGGAGGAAAAACAATAGTTTTCGGTGGCGACTTCAGGCAGGTACTTCCTGTTGTCAGGCACGGAAACAGAACAACCATAATAGAAGCAAACATACAACAATCACCACTGTGGCGAACAATACAGAAACGAAAACTGTCGCAAAATATGAGAACAGATGATCCAGAATTCAGCAATTGGCTGCTGCAGTTAGGAAACGGAGAACTCGAAGTGAAACACGATGTTTCACCAAACACAGTCAAGATTCCCAAGACATTCTACTGCAACGAAAATGAGATAATTGCGAAAGTGTTCCCAACTGGCAGCATTAATGCCAACAATGTCAACGACTTTATCAACACAGCCATATTATGCCCGAAAAATGAAGACTGTACAAAAATCAACGAACACATTGTGCAAAACATTGTAGAAGGAGATTGCAAAGTTTACCACAGTTGTGATTCCGTACAATCCGACTAGGGGACTGACAACCAATTGTATCCTCTAGAATTCTTAAATAGTTTAAATCCATCAGGCTTGCCAACACATAAATTAATTTTGAAGAAAAACATTATTGTCATGTTGATCAGAAATTTAAATGCTAAACAGGGCTTAATCAATGGGGCAAGAATGGTTGTCATGCACCTCCATGAATACACTGTCACTGCTCGGTTAATTGACTCTGGAAAAACTGTTGTCATACCACGAATTAACCTCACCCCATCCGACCCAACCATGCCTTTCCAAATGACCAGAAGACAGTTCCCACTGAAAGTTGCCTTTGCAATGACTATCAATAAGTCTCAGGGACAAACGTTTCAAAGAGCTGGATTATACTTACCAAATGCCGTATTTACTCATGGACAACTCTATGTAGCCTTTTCAAGAGTCACTAAATCTAACAATATTTTTGTATCAATTACCGAAAATGACAAACAAAAATTCAAGATGATTGCATTCTAACATCAAATATTGTATACAAAGAGGTATTGTAAATTGTAAATACGTTCACATTGTAACAATATAACTGTGATTTACTGTTCTATGGTGTTCTAAAATTCTGATGTAATCAAGCCCCACAAGTTGGGTTCGCCAATTTTGTAATATAACGGTGAATGAGTGGGTATAATAAAATAAATAAAAGGTTGATGTATGTAGATTGTGTTCTCCTGTAAGCCCCACTGGTTGGGCTAGCCAATTTTGTAATAATACGTTGAAGTCCTAGTTTCTTCAACTTCTGCGATGGATGTATTTTTGTAATAATACTGTGAGTGGTGTCTATAATAAATGATAAATAATATTTCTTTCGTGTTATTCTGTCCCACGTTGGATACGTCAATTTGTAATAATACAAGGTGTTCTGTAACAAAATATTTTATGTACGTACGTGTGTAGTTTTCTGACGTTCTGCTCCGGAAACGTCAATTTGGTAATGTTCCTAGTCTTCGTAGTTACAAATAAAATCTGTGTATATTGCTGTTGTAGCAATTTGAAAAATAAAAGTAAAATTTAAAATTTTATAAAAAAAAATTTTAATTTTCTGGAAAATGTTCTTTGGGTAACTTGTTCTTAAAATTTAGGAACAAATCGAGTTAGTCGGTTGAAATTATAAATGAAATGGTATCGTGGTTATTCTAATAACAGTGTCATTTTCAATAATTTTGTTGAAAAGATAATCTTGTTAACTCCCAGTTTGAATGAAAGACGGCTCTCTTCTTCTTCTTTTTGAAACGTTGTTGTTTCGTGTATACCGCCCTTCAGTTAGTTGGGTTTCTTCATTAATTACTTGTTAAGTCTTTTTTATAATAAAGTATCAACTCCAATTTACCGAAATAGAATGTTTATTAACAAAAATAATGAAATTGTTTGATTAAAATTGATATCACAATACAGTATCGACTCGCTCAGGGACGGTCGATATAAACAATTTATATTGGTATTATAAAATAGGGTTCTTTAAACGGTTATTAAAATATATAGCCAGAGAAGGTTGTGGGAAGGAAAGTATAACACTTACACTTATTAAATGTCTTAAAACTTAACAATACAATAATAATTAAAAATATTAAAAGTTTATATATAATTTGATTTCGAACCAATAGTCGCCATATCGTTTCTTTATACTGCAGCGGACCAGACCGAAATGGTTGACTGACGCATGCGCAAGGAAGCCTCCAGCGTTGATGATGTTTTTGTTATAATAAAGGTGTCCTTCCTTCAAGTAAATGCTCTCAGCAATTGTATACGATCGTCCTGGAGTATAGTTTATTGTCGCTGGTGTATCATGGAAAGTTCACTTTGTGTAGAATGTTGTCACTGGATATATTTCGTTGTGTTTATGTGTGTCGTGTTTAACCTCTAAATTTCGGTCTATATTTGGTGTAATATCAGTGTTATTCTGCTTATCTAGTTATGTGTGGTTCAATTTATTAGTGTTACTGTGTTCATTGGTCACTTTCACCACTTCACGATCTATAAAATAGTTTAAAATAATTATTTTCAAAATTTTCACTGAGATACGGTTTATAACAAAAACGCCATTAAAGGTTATTTCTGGCGAAAGGTTACTTAAGTGCACTCGTCAACGCATAATAATGAACTCAACGTATTTCCTTCGTCTCATGAAAATCTTAGCCTATATAATATATTTCAGACATTGTTTAAAATTGCCATAGTTTCGTTACACTTTAAAAATGTACATTATGTTCATAAATTAAATTCGTTATTAGTTGACTGTTTGAAATATAAAATACATATTCGTTTTCACTATTCTATTCTACTTATTTTGATAGTAATTAAGTTAGTATTACAAAGTTTTATCTGAAATTATATTTCTTATAATTTTTTGGGAGGTAGGCCTAAAATTATACTTCCCTGTCTTCTATGTAAATAATAGCCATTTTAACTAATATAATTATTATTCTATGAAATCTGAAATTTGTATAATTATCAATTCTCACTTATTTTATTGCAATTTAGTATATTAATGATGGTTTTTTCATATAATTCAGTTGTATATGATTCCCCTTCTGATAAAGTTAGTGAACCTATTTCAGTTTCAAATGGTATTTCATTATACAAATAAATAATTTTGGTAATTCTGATATTTCCGCGTCACTGCTGATATTGCTGTGAAATATTTTTTGTTCTATTCTTCTATGTTATATAAACACGAGAAAAATAATTTTAAACGGCGGTCGAACCTATTTACGGAGAAAAAAAATAAAATAAATACTCCCATAAGAACGCATGCAATTGAGAATGAGCGCCATATTGACTGAGAAATGACAGGTCCAGCTATTGTAGACGCGTGACGTCACCGTGTGTACATCACACAACACAAAAGCGGTTTTAAAGCTTTGCGTTGAGCCCACCGCGAGTTTATTATTAGTAACCTCACCCACGAGTCCTAGTCACCCACGTCCACAAAAAATATTGCGATAATGGCTTCACTGATATCACTGTATACTATACCACCTATTTTTCGAATTGTTTCACTATAGTTTTGGATCACGAACATCACAATTCACAATACCACCACTAACCTTTTACTTTTCAACATATTCACGCAGAGGAAGTACATCTGTTATGACGCGATGTAAAACTATCGATGTTTATCATCGTGAAGAGTACATCGATGTTAAAAAAAATATCGTTATTAAAACATCGCTGCTTTTTACATGTTTGTAATATTACAAATAATTGGGGATGAATAATAAATAAAAATAATTGGTAAATAAGTAAAAATAATTAAAGAGAAGAATAATATACCCCTATATTTTATTCACTTACCTTATCAGAAGATTCTGAAAGTGAAAACCTCAACACTTAGGTAAAGGCGAGGTGACGTTAAAATAATTTAACTCATATTCATATTATTATTTATTATTATAATGATTATAAAGTGTTTGATTATATAGTGAACAAACATACATAAAACCACCTACTTTAACAAAAACAGAAAACTCTTTAAATCAATGTCAGGTTTGTTTACTCCTAGTGAAAGTTTAAGTTAGTTTGGTAAATTCTCAACAACAAAAAATGGTATACCAAAAAAATTTTACCGTCTCCACTCTGTCCTAAGGTAGTGGTCGGCAGTGAAAACTGCTATCACAACTTCCTTAGCTGAAGAGGCGAACTGAAGCCGAAACAGAGACAATCAAAAATAACCAGAGCGTAATGCTCAAAGTACAAGTTTGTGTTTGTCAAGCAATCTTTGTCAAACGGTAGTCCTTCAAAGCATTTAGTGAGAATTATTACCAAATTGTAATTTTGATACAAAACTCCTCAGTGCCAAACTTCGCTTGTACTTTGTCTTTCGACTTTGACTCGCGTACTTTGTTCAACTTTTTTAAACTAGTATTCCCAAAGAGAGATAGACCTATAAATTCTCTTACTTTCTTTTAAACAGTAAAAGCTGAAAATCACAGTGTAAAGTAACATTGTTAATACTTTTCTAAAACTTTGTGGTAGTTATCGATAGTATGAAAATCGCAACTGAGCCGAAACAGAGACAAGCAAAATTAACCAGAGCGTAATGCTCAAAGTACAAGTTTGTGTTTGTCAAGCAGTCTTTGTCAAACGGTAGTCCTTCAAAGCATTTAGTGAGAATTATTACCAAATTGTAATTTTGATACAAAACTCCTCAGTGCCAAACTTCGCTTGTACTTTGTCTTTCGACTTTGACTCGCGTACTTTGTTCAACTTTTTTAAACTAGTATTCCCAAAGAGAGATAGACCTATAAATTCTCTTACTTTCTTTTAAACAGTAAAAGCTGAAAATCACAGTGTAAAGTAACATTGTTAATACTTTTCTAAAACTTTGTGGTAGTTATCGATAGTATGAAAATCGCAACTGAGCCGAAACAGAGACAAGCAAAATTAACCAGAGCGTAATGCTCAAAGTACAAGTTTGTGTTTGTCAAGCAGTCTTTGTCAAACGGTAGTCCTTCAAAGCATTTAGTGAGAATTATTACCAAATTGTAATTTTGATACAAAACTCCTCAGTGCCAAACTTCGCTTGTACTTTGTCTTTCGACTTTGACTCGCGTACTTTGTTCAACTTTTTTAAACTAGTATTCCCAAAGAGAGATAGACCTATAAATTCTCTTACTTTCTTTTAAACAGTAAAAGCTGAAAATCACAGTGTAAAGTAACATTGTTAATACTTTTCTAAAACTTTGTGGTAGTTATCGATAGTATGAAAATCGCAACTGAGCCGAAACAGAGACAAGCAAAATTAACCAGAGCGTAATGCTCAAAGTACAAGTTTGTGTTTGTCAAGCAGTCTTTGTCAAACGGTAGTCCTTCAAAGCATTTAGTGAGAATTATTACCAAATTGTAATTTTGATACAAAACTCCTCAGTGCCAAACTTCGCTTGTACTTTGTCTTTCGACTTTGACTCGCGTACTTTGTTCAACTTTTTTAAACTAGTATTCCCAAAGAGAGATAGACCTATAAATTCTCTTACTTTCTTTTAAACAGTAAAAGCTGAAAATCACAGTGTAAAGTAACATTGTTAATACTTTTCTAAAACTTTGTGGTAGTTATCGATAGTATGAAAATCGCAACTGAGCCGAAACAGAGACAAGCAAAATTAACCAGAGCGTAATGCTCAAAGTACAAGTTTGTGTTTGTCAAGCAGTCTTTGTCAAACGGTAGTCCTTCAAAGCATTTAGTGAGAATTATTACCAAATTGTAATTTTGATACAAAACTCCTCAGTGCCAAACTTCGCTTGTACTTTGTCTTTCGACTTTGACTCGCGTACTTTGTTCAACTTTTTTAAACTAGTATTCCCAAAGAGAGATAGACCTATAAATTCTCTTACTTTCTTTTAAACAGTAAAAGCTGAAAATCACAGTGTAAAGTAACATTGTTAATACTTTTCTAAAACTTTGTGGTAGTTATCGATAGTATGAAAATCGCAACTGAGCCGAAACAGAGACAAGCAAAATTAACCAGAGCGTAATGCTCAAAGTACAAGTTTGTGTTTGTCAAGCAGTCTTTGTCAAACGGTAGTCCTTCAAAGCATTTAGTGAGAATTACCAAATTGTAATTTTGATACAAAACTCCTCAGTGCCAAACCTCGCTTGTACTTTGTCTTTCGACTTTGACTCGCGTACTTTGTTCAACATTAAATTAGTATTCCCAAAGAGAGATAGACCTATAAACTCTCTTATTTTCTTTTAAACAGTAAAAGCTGAAAATCACAGTGTAAAGTAACATTGTTAATACTTTTATAAAACTAATTTACTAAAACTTTGTGGTAGTTATCGATAGTATGAAAATCGCAACTGAACTATCGATAGTAAACATTTTGAAAAACCCCGCGGCGACGTCACAACGATTAACCAATTGCATGGGTCTGATGCAAAAAACCCGGGAAGTTAATTAAAACCGCTTTACAAAGCTGATGTTGATTGGTAGATATAAAAAAAAGCGCGTTTATACACCGTTAATTTTAAAATTTTGCATATTGTCAATTCTCATTGGTTGGTAATGTGTGTGGGTGTCAAGAATCGGCGGCAAAAACAGTACTGTCTTCTCAGTTCCGTGTTGTAAGTCAACTCGTAAGCCGCTACGGTAATCGTGTATTTAATTATTTTGTGAATTCAGTGTTTTCGTTTGTGTTATTGTGTGGTTAGGTTTACACTGAAATGTACCCTGAAATGGCCTGCCATGATATTCAGTGCGGTGGGACGTCAGACGAATGGATTCGAATGACTGAGTCTGAGATTATTGACTTTTTAATTTCCCACGAGGTTATTAAAGGGTCAATAAATTGTCCTTCGTGTGGGTCCTCGTCGTCGACCTACAGTTTTTGTCGAGAAGTTTTTATTTTCGACGCCCAGCGCACTTCAGCTAAGCTGGGGGGGCCTGGAAAGACTGTAGAAGTCGACGAAGCCAAATTTTGCCGTCGGAAATATAATCGTGGCAGGTTCATTGAAGGACAGTGGGTGTTCGGGGGAGTGGAACGCGGTTCTGGCAAGTGTTTTTTGATACCGGTTGAGCGCCGGGATTCCGCTACTCTCCTCAAAATAATTGAGGAGTGGATTAAGGTAAGAGTTTCATCTTTTCATAATTATGGTAATGCATGCATTTCATGTGAGCGTGCGCGTGTGTGTGTGAGTGTGAGTGCATATTTGTAGTCAATGCTGATATTGCGGTGAAATATTTTTTGTTCTATTCTTCTATGTTATATAAACACGGGAAAAATAATTTTAAACGGTGGTCGAACCTATTTACGAAAAAATAAATAAATTAATTACTCCCATAAGACGCCAAAGAACGCCATATTAACTGTGACAAATTACATTAAGAGATTTTTTAACTTTTAATTTTATTTAGTAGTAGAAAAACACGTGTTATTTGGCGCGTAAACTTATGAATTGCAGCGTTGGTAATCCACGTAGTGACGTCATAATTCGTCATTCGCTGTGCATTAGTGAGCCGTCGCTCCACTGCGGTGATCCCACTAACTACTCAGTTAATATGGCGCTCATTCACTTTACATGGGCGCTTATGGGAGTATTTATTTTATTTTTTTTCTTCGTAAATAGATTCGACCGCCGTTTAAAATTATTTTTCTCGTGTTTATATAACATAGAAGAATAGAACAAAAAATATTTCACAGCAATATCAGCAGTGACGCGGAAATGTCAGAATTACCATAATTTTACTCATAGAATGACCATATCTTTAGAAAGCCTTATTTACATAGTATTTAATATGTTGGGTGTATCTTGCCTAAATATTGTCAGTTTGACTGGTTTATAAGATTAGGTTTATTAATTATTCTGCATTTTAACTTTATTATATTGCCTAGATTTGAATTGTGGCTATTTGCAGAATGTTTTACTAATGTAATTATTTTATTTCCTTCTCTGACTTCTGACTCTGATATATTTGATTAAAAATTAGTTCTCTGATCTGGCATAACAGTAATTATAGATTATACAATTAAAATATAACACCCAGATATATAAAACTGGTGTTCTTAATAACATTGTTTTGGTATATCACCTAATAACATAATAAAAAGTATTTCTACAACATTGGAATGTTATCTAATTTTAGATAATGCATTCCTAAATTAACATGAACAATAAAATAACAATTATAATACTAATATTTCTTATGACTAACCCTTACTTATCTAAATGCTATATTTAATTGGAACCCAACATTTGGATCCATATATAATAATATCCATAGTTGTTAATACCTTCTACAACTTCATCATAAACAGTTAGTTCTGTAATTCCCCATTTTATAAGATTTATGCCCCCTCTTAAAGTATAACCCTGGCTATCTAAGTTATATTCCATTCTATGGAATGTTCATACAGTTTTAGTAGCTTTTTATTAGTAAAATTACTACTTCATTATCAAAGTAGGCACTGTTCACAAAACTTAAAGTTTGTTACTATGTACTGCAACTCATGTACCCTTTTAAAGTTTATTATTTATAATTTGATCACTTACACTTTTCCATGGTGAATTATTACTATATTTACTAGTCTTTTTCTAGTTTTTAATATGAAATATTCAACCATGGGGGAACTGTGAAGATTTGTTTATACACATTACACAATAACTTTTTGAATGCACTAATATTTACTACTGCTAACACTTTTAGTTTTTTGTCAGTTTTACAGTGATATGGTTTTTTAATGTGTTATACTTTCTTTTTTGGGCATTTATTGGTTTTGGGGTTTTTTGGGGGTTCTTTCCCTATGGGGTTTTTGTTTTATATGGGTCGTCTTAATTATTCTTCTTTCTTCTTGAGTTTGGTTCTTCTTTATTCTTCCTTCTTCTGTAGATTAGTTTTGATTATTCTTCTTTCTTCTTTGAGTTTTAATTGTTCTTCCTTCTTCTTTAGCTTTGATTGTTCTTCTTTCTTCTGTCTTCAGTAGATTTGGTTTTAATTATTCTTATTTCTTCTGTCTTCAGTAGCTTTGATTATTCTTCTTTCTTCATTCTTCAGTAATAGTAGTTTTAATTATTCTTCTTTCTTCTGTCTTCTGTATCTTTGATTGTTCTTCTTTCTTCATTCTTCAGTAGTAGTAGTTTTAATTAGTCTTCTTTCTTCTTTAGTTCTAATTATTCTTCTTTCTTCTGTCTTCAGTAGTAGTAGTTTTAATTATTCTTCCTTCTTCTGTCTTCTGTATCTTTGATTGTTCTTCTTTCTTCTGTCTTTAGTAGCTTTGATTGTTCTTCTTTCTTCATTCTTCAGTAGTAGTAGTTTTAATTAGTTCTTCTTTCTTCATTAGATTTAGTTTGTTCTTCTTTCTTCTTTGAGTTTTAATTGTTCTTCTTTCTTCTTTAGCTTTGATTGTTCTTCTTTCTTCCTTCTTCAGTAGTAGTAGTTTTAATTAGTTCTTCTTTCTTCATTCTTCAGTAGTAGTAGTTTTAATTAGTTCTTCTTTCTTCATTAGATTTAGTTTGTTCTTCTTTCTTCTTTGAGTTTTAATTGTTCTTCTTTCTTCTTTAGCTTTGATCATTCTTCTTTCTTCCTTCTTCAGTAGTAGTAGTTTTAATTAGTTCTTCTTTCTTCATTCTTCAGTAGTAGTAGTTTTAATTAGTCTTCTTTCTTCTTTAGTTCTAATTATTCTTCTTTCTTCTGTCTTCAGTAGTAGTAGTTTTAATTATTCTTCCTTCTTCTGTCTTCTGTATCTTTGATTGTTCTTCTTTCTTCAGTAATAGTAGTTTTAATTATTCTTCTTTCTTCTGTCTTCTGTATCTTTGATTGTTCTTCTTTCTTCAGTAATAGTAGTTTTAATTATTCTTCTTTCTTCTGTCTTCTGTATCTTTGATTGTTCTTCTTTCTTCAGTAATAGTAGTTTTAATTATTCTTCTTTCTTCTGTCTTCTGTATCTTTGATTGTTCTCCTTTCTTCATTCTTCAGTAGTAGTAGTTTTAATTAGTCTTCTTTCTTCTTTAGTTCTAATTATTCTTCTTTCTTCTGTTTTCAGTAGTGGTAGTTTTGACTATTCTTCCTTCTTCTGTAGTTTTTCGCCGTGTATGCCTTCGTTTCTTCTGGTCTGGTTTCTTTGACGGGGTATATTAATTGCCTGCTTCTATCTTACCTGGGTAATTTTGTTATTATCATTTTTAGTCTTCTGGGTTTTTAAATTTGTATTATATTATATTATTTGCAGAATTTTTCTTTATTTAACCTTTCTTGTGAATATATTTAGTAAATAGTGCATTTTAAACGATTCTCATTTAGATACTCCATATATTAGAGCTTTATTAATGATCATTGAGTAATGTATTTGTGTGGATTATCTGTCATGCTACAACATTAATAAACTCTCTTTGCTGTTTTGTTTATACACTTCGCAGAACTGTTCTGGAAAAACTTTTGTTTCAATTACCGAAAATGACAAACAAAAAATTCAAGATTATTGCATTCTGACATCAAATATTATATACAAAGACGTATGTAAATTGTAAATACTGTCACATTAATAAACTCTCTTTGCTATTTTGTGTATATACTTCGCTGAGTATTTAATTTCAACAACCCAACAAAAGACTAAATCATTTTTTTTTGGGGGGGGGGGGTTCAATGTGCGAAAGTTTCACACGGGTTTACTGGTATGTTATAAAAAGAAAAGTAGACATCCAAAGATGGATTACTCAATTATTGAAGTTGTGTTATAAAGAGAATAGTAGAAGATAGTAGGAGTGTTATAAAACTATGAAATGTTGTAATTGTTAAAAGAATCTTAAGAATAAGTTATATTATGTTGAGTTGGGAAAATAATACTAAAAAGCAGTAATAATGTGTTGAAAGGATGAAGAAATCCTAAAAATATGCAATGTTAATTCCTTAAATATAGATGTAAAAGGCAATAATATGTCTGTAAGGAACAACTAATCATAAACCAATGTATGTAAATTCATAATAATTGTAAACAAACTAAGAGAAAGCAATAAGAACATAGCTACAAGAGCAAAATTAAATTATAATCAATGTCAACCATTGTAGGCAAGTGTAGGCCTAAAGAAATGTAAGAAAATTGTAAAATGTAAACCAATAACAACATTCAGTTAGGGAAAAAGTCAGGTAAACATAATATATTGAGCCAAGGTAGATTAAAAACATAAAATTCTTTCAAAAACACACTTATAAACCAAAATAAGTATAAAAAACAAAAGTATCAAAATACTAAATCAGCAAATACTGAATAGAACATAGTCATGTTTGATGTCAAAATAATATTCAGTGATACTAATATTAGAAGTATTAATAGTAACACAACAAAATTATCTTAATTAGAAAATATTTATCCATTTTGGGGGAAAACACAAGCTATGTCTAACAATGGGTACAAAACTATTTCAACCAATAAGAAGGATAGATTTTGCAGTTAGAACCAAAAACCCGTTACAAATTTATTCACAGTCCATTATTAGCTTCAGTAGAGTACAGATGAAAAAATAGCCGCTCCATATAATTAGAAAAAAGAATCAATCAAATGAGATAAACCATATAATAATTAATGAAAATGGAATACAAGATGGGCAAAACACATAACAGGATTGAACTAAACAAAATTTTGAATTACAGAAGATAAAAAATATAAAACAAACTAAATAAAAGAAGGAAGAAATAGCCACAAGCGTACGTGAGAATATCAGATGTTAAGGAAGGAGTAAAGTATAAAAATTTAATTAATTAACAAAACAAAAGACTGGATTCACTACACTTTAACACCGATGCACAATATAATTAACTTGGTTCAAACACTCAAACACTGAATGGCTCTTAAAAAACCAAATAATAATTATCAAAAAACTGTTCAATTAAATTAATAACACATTTGGAGTTACCAAAATATTTTTTCAACGATATAAAACTTAACCTATAGTTACGAGTTGAACTCACAATTAATTTAGTTAATAAGAGTAGTGGTGTAAAGAAAAAACGTAATATTTGATTAAGCCGATATAAAGGATTGTACTTTCTCGAATCATTTTGTTAACTTTTGCTGTAATCCAAAGAACTTTTGACTGAATAAACAATGTAAAATTAAATTCGACATTATACGCTCGATGATCAGTCAACGACTCAAACCAACAAACATAGCCAACTGCTGAGTTATAAATCATTCAAAGCCGGAGCATAACTTTATATATTTTAATAATTTCCTGTAATAACCAATATAAAAAGTAGAATTTATCTAATAAAACCATACTAAGAATTTATACCTGTTTATTATTTTATGTGGCAATATTTATGTGTTAATTTATTTCAGATAGCACAGTGAAAATTTTTTACCAGAATTACAGGTTGGTAATACTGCCGTGAGAGAGCGAATTTCGAATTCAGCTGATACAGCGCGGTAAGTAATACGGTGTCATTGAGAAAGAAGGAAAAGATACGAAAAATTTTAATTGTTTTAAAACAAACAATTTGGCGCCTAAAAATCGGGAAAATAATAGTTAATTTAAATCAGGTAAGAAAAAAGAGACAGGTATTGGCAAGGTCACAAGAGCGACAGATAGGGGGAAATTTACGAAGTTTTGGACTTCGTTAATATAACATCAGAAAGAGTCAAAGTAAAACTAATAACAACATCTTTGGGTGGTTATAATATGAATTAATAAACATGATTCAGATTGCATAAGCTGGATCGTAGTTCAAAATAGGGAGCGCAGAATCATGCATGGACATGCATTTTTGACACACCTGTCGCTAGCGTTGTGTCCAGTCTCCCTTAGTATTTATTGTTACACCCAGGTGAGTTACATCATTATCACAATTATCAGCTACTGCAAGGACACTAATTCTCCCAGCAGGTGAATGTTTATCATCATCATCAATATAATAATTGTTTACTACAGCACAAGGTAAGTCTACATTGCTAATAATATAATCATTTCTCTCAATATTTATTCCCCCTACTAACCCTTCATAATCTCTGCTTAATCTGAACAACTCTATCACTCTATCTCGCTCTTCATAATCTCTCTCCCAGCCCAATTTCACATTCTCACTCCACACAGAGGGCAACACCACTTTATTATTTAAACACCATCTGGCCGTACCAGATATACAAAAAAACCTATTTTGACCATTTACCGACCCATTGTCGCCCAAATGTCCTAATGAGGATCTTTTATCCTCATGCACCACTTGTGCAGTCTTTGCTACACATTGAACCCCAGAAAAATTTGCCCCCTGTTCACCCTCTACAATTGAACTATCTCTATACTCCCTTTCTAAATCATAAACACTAACTAGCAATCCCTGATTAACCTCAACTCTCATTCTACTCTCATTATCACTACTATTATTTACTGTATCACTTTTTGATACCCCATTTTCAAATACCTCTTTATTATTATTATTCAACATTATTTCACTATCATTATTACAGTATCACAGTTATTTTCACTATTACTTACCTCGTACACTTTCACCTGATTTACATTTAAACTAACCTCATTATCATTTATATTTCCCTTATTTTCACTTACATTGTTAACTGTTATTTCCTTGTTTATATTCTCATTAGCACATACACTCTCAGTATTATAACCATTGTTCACTTGTTTTGTTGAATCTATCAACTTCTCCCATTTTTCGTCACTTTCGTCAAAACGTTTAATTCATTCATTAAAACTACTTTCACATTTTACTTTATGTTCATTTACATCACTGCTTAATTTATCAAATTTTGTATCAAACTTTTCATCATTACTATCAAAACGTTTATTAATATCGTTAAGTTTTACATTCTGCTCCACAAATTTATTACTTTGTTCATTTAGTTTTACCTTCACTTCATCAAACTTACTACTTATTTTATCGAACTTACTATTCTGAACATCAAATCTATTATTCATATTCTCAGACATGGTTTTCATAAAGTTCATCATATCAGCTATTGTACACTCTTTTTCTTTTATTTTGGTCACTACTGGAGTAGATTTTGCTTCTGCATTATTTATTATTACAGATTGTGTCAAATTATTTTCGTCTATCAGGCTTGGAGTTGTCTCCAACCCCGAATGATTCACTACAACTGATTCAGTTAGAACATTTTCTTGGACCGTAATTGGAGTTAAGCAACCTCCTGACTCACTCGTAACTGCCGAGTCGATCAGATTTATTTTATTCTCTATATTCTCCATTATGAAATTATTGTATTTACATATACGGTTACACTTTCTCCCCTACACAACTGCTCTCAACCCCAAGTACTCGTTTCTCCAACTAGAAGTAGGTATGGTTTGTGTAATAAATTACACTCACCGTCCCTGTTCGGGCGCCATTGAAACAATTCAATTTTACTTTCAATTAATAATATATTACCTTCGGGTTTCACTCCAGTGTCCTACAGACGAAACCAGTTGCAGAAGGATTACTTGGTTTTGATTGCGAAATAATTACGCTAACACAGAATGGTTTTACAAGCCCTCTTTCTTTATTCTTATTCAACAATCCATCAATTTTTTAATATCCTTAATATTAAAATTCTTCAAGACAAATTTCCCAAAAACATAAAATTTATTGATTATTAAATACTATAACAAGGTTACTTAGAATAACGTTTACTAGTCAACCAGTACTTTGACTCTACAACTATACGCACTCTCATACTCTCTCTCTCTCTCTTTCTGCTTTACATTGTTACTTTCCCCCGTTTATTGAGATCCTCAAATTTGTTTTAGTCATCCCCATATATGAATTTAAATTCTGTTGATGGTTTTAAGTTAAAATTTTGTTAGGTATTCTAAAAGTTGCAACTTTAAAACTGTAAGATTTAAAAGTTTGGTCAATTGGTTATTGATTGTACTTAACCATTCTGCTGGTGTCTCTGTGAGTTGCACAAACTGTCTATTCAACCTTCCGGTTCACTCTGCGAGTTTTTTTTTTATTGAACTATTAAATTTGTTCCATTGTTGTGACAATTCATCACCACTGTATAAATTAAAATGATACTCGTTATTTAGTCGGCCGACTGTATAATTGCTCGAGCACTTATAGGTTGACCACGCTATATTTTTTGTACACTACTATAGATATTTTACTGAATGGGCCGAAGATGTTTTCGGCCCATCTCACACGTCCGAGGCCACCGTTTTTGGTTAACTTGAAGACGACTGTACTCTGCTACTGTCTGATGCAAACTGGGGGGACAAAGGTGTTTTACTGTGATTCACAAAGAGACTGAGCTGGCAAGCTGTTGCGTAATACGTCTGGCTGGGCAGACTCTAGATATCAGAGATAAACAGTCTGCAATAACATTGTATGTGTGGCTGGTTACAATGGGGTACCCCACAGGGGAATACTGACTACTTTGAAATTAAAACTGATTTAAATTATTATCTTTAACACCCAATTCTGTACCGTTACAATGTTGATGGTTTTAAGTTTGCAATTTATTTACAATGATTTGGGTGTACTGTAGTGGTACTGTGATTTGTTGCTGTTCATTGTTCAGTTTGGCGTAAGCTTCCATTCCCTTTTGATTTTCTTCTTCGATGTTGTATCTGTTACCGTCGTCATGGAAATTGCAATCGGTAGGTTTCGGCAATCCGAAGTCTTTGCAATGGTGGCCGTGTTGCTTAAAAATGTCGTCTAAACAATGTAAAGCAAAGTTTTTGCTAGTTTTAACGCCATGAGTTCTGCGGAAGTCCTCTGATAATTGCTCGTGGAAAGTTTCCCAAAGTTCAGAAATGTTCGTTGGCGTACAAAATAAGCACACAATGCCGAACAGTTCACGTAGCTGCTGAGGCATTTTGAAGTTTGTGGCCTCTTGCAAGCAGTCTACCCATTCTTGATCATTGTCCACCAAATGCAATTTTTCTGCAGCCGCCAGGAACGATGTACATAGTGTTCCATCAACCGTTCTGAGGTGAGCATAGCTTGTCGCACCTTTCATATGCAGTAGAAGAACACGTAGGAAATATCTTTCACGGTCAGCAGGGTTTACGGTGTAAATTCTCTCAATGGAGTTTGCGAATCGTTTTCGTGGTTTCCACTCATTCTTGATCCAGGTGTAATGTTCTGGGATTTCTGAGTACAAATACTCTCTCGCAATTTCTTCTTTTTCACATAATTTGAAATAAGCTGTAAGTTTCGTTGCCTTGTTTATGTTTGCTTCCAAGTCTCTTCCAGGTTCGAAGTAAATCATTTGCTCTTCCTCTAAGTGCACTGGTAGACATTGTAACGTCACAGAACGTTCCATAAAGGAAACCATTTACATAGCAATTTATCATAAGAGGAGAGTGAGGTGGACAGTATCGAACCCAAGTAGCCCTAAAAAATTTTGTAATATTGTCTAATAATTATTACTACTAACATGAAAAACGACCAGACTGTGACTAAGACACAAACCCCATATATATTATTAAAGTGAATAACAGTGAAAAAACTATAAGATACTATAAGAGAGACAAATAATATCAGGATCAACCAAAATGAAGTCATTAATTATTAAGTTTAGTAACTCTGAATAGAGTATAAAGAACTATTTATTGTGAATGAATGGACATGATCCATTATTATATTATGTAATGTAAATAAAATAAATGTATTAAATGACTTAAATACATTATTAGTAAGAATCTAAGTTAAAATAAAAATTATATAATTGTTATGACAAAAAATATTAATGTGTTTGGATTTGAGACCAAACACTCAGATTTCATGTAAAAATTAATTATTATCAAATTGAAATAAAAACTATATGTAATTGTCAAGCAGACAAAAATGAACAATTTATCTTAGATAAAGAAAGCTGTCAAATGAATAAAAGTCTATCAAAATAGCCAAAAACCGTATTAACTAAAAACATGTGGTAGGCATATAATATTGTATGATTTATGGATTTAATGTTGCCAAAATGCAACCAAATTGCATTAGAAAGTTGAAATATAATATAAAGCGACTATGCTAATATATTTGACTAACTTTAACATTGTAATAGTCGAGTTAGCAAAATATTTACCTATACCATGTATGGCTGGGGCCAATCAACCACCACAAAAAATAGTCATATCTGGCTAAATAATTTATATCTGGCTAAATAGTTGAAAATAAGATCAATTATTAAAGAATTTAACTTAGAAGAGTGAGATTTGTCACACTATTAAAAAGGACATCTCAGACCAACCAATATGATGCTATGTTATCCTGTAATAAAGATAGTATGTGTAAAGAGTAACCAGGTATCACAAAAGACAGACAATATAATAAACTCTGAGTGTACACTAGTGAAATACTATATATGTTAAAGAAAGAGACTAATTATTGTGTCATAACATTGACAACAACATAGGCCATGGGCATGGGCCATGTAAAATTGAAATTATCTGTGTATTATATATGTTAAAATTTGTTTGTTTTGTTATAGGAAGATAGTAATATTATGTGTTCATGTTATGGAAGAAACAAAATAGTTTCACAACAATTTTTTGTTCTAAAAAAATTGAATTTCAATGACAACAACCCAAGGTGAGAGTTGTATATTGTGTTACTTATTAGAGTTAATTTATTTAAAAACCAATCATAATTAGTATCACTAGATTCAGTTGAAAACAGAGAATCTAAATGTAATAATGGCATGCAAATTGTGAGTACTAATGTAAAACTGTTTGACAAATACCAGAGTAATTTTTGAAATATCCTTAGTGTGAAGAATAAGAAATTTGTTCTAAAAGCTTCGACGGAAATTAAATTTGTTCCATGATGTTCCATTTCTTTATTCTCGAACAATCTAGAAGGAATTTTTACACAAATATACCGGAAGTCAATGAAAACAATCAGCCTGAATTAGTATAAAAGAGAGACCAAATTCGACCCAAAAAAGACTTGAAGCTTGAAATCCGGAACAGACGCATCACCCACGACACTGATCAACGCAGTCAAGGCAAAACCGAAGGCGAGAAATCGACACAAGACCCGAAGAAAGGCTTTTCCCGTACATTGACAAACAGACTGACTTAACCTCTACAAGAATCTACGCCAATGTGTTGCTGAAATAGAGCAGCAACACGGCACATTTTAATAGAAATCACGCAGCCAGAACGTCAACGGCCCAGGAGGGACCGAAATTTTAAATAGAGAACCAATTCTGCTGTGTTCGCAAAGACAAACTAACTTGACAAAAAAACTCCCATAACGTATTACATACACAAAGCCTTCTCGCTACTGCAAGGGTATCAGCGCTGTGATGGCCAATTTGGTAACCAATGCGAAACAGCTGACCTGTAAGCGGCGGGATCCGAGCGAAATTCTACTGCCAAACCATTTCACAAAAAGTGCGGAAATTGTAAATGATCGCAATTTTGACTTAAAATAAATTCAGTGCACACATGAAGAGGCGAGACTGAAAAACTACCAGAGAGGAGTGTCCAGTGCAAGATTAATTAACCATTGGAACGTGAGTTATCAAAATTAAAGTCATTTTTTACCTGGTTACATTTTGTCACACAGTTGTACTACACATGCCACACACACCTTCAAATCACTTAATTTTTCTTGTAAAGCATCTTATTGATATGTCTTGGTAGTTCAAAGTAGTCACGTCCTGAGAGTAAAGATTTTTTCACGCATTAAACTCATGCTTTTCAACTGAGTAAAAAATTGAAAATACTAGCTGATACTTGATTGGAGAAATAAAATTGTCAATAATAATAATAACTTATGAATTTTTTTGTAACTCTGCAATTTTATAATTTTTTTTCATGAATGTTAGTCCTTCAGACGATTTGTTTTTTTTTAAGAATCATTAAACTTACCTTATTTTTTCAAACCAAACTGACTTGTTTACATTTTTTCGTAGAAGTAAGAATTAAAAATTTTAATTTCTTTAATAATCATATTTCTTTCTTGGAACAAACGATTCCAAGTGGTGCCCACAAAAAAACATAGTATTAAGTTGTGTTACAGGACTACATCACCGCAAAGGATCCAGTCACCGGTAAGTACCAAAAAGTGCGCGGAGGTAATGCCCGACAGTTTACAACACGAACAACACTTTTACACTATTTCTTATTTGTTATAACGTACGATGGCATGCGAACGATCAAAAAGGCGTCTTTCATAAAGCCTCCATATAGCCTCCGGGGGACTGACATACCGACAATCCAAATAAAGGTTGATTTCATCAACACTGATTTGTTGTTGATCTTCTGGATTGTTATGTAAATGTACTGATGCGTAATCATGACCCTTCTACTCGTATATGTATTTGTACAAATATTTAACAGACCTTACCGAAGAACAAATTTTGACATTAATGTGTGCGTCATATTTTAGTGTCAAATATCGATTATATGGCACAATCCAACTGTTATCTACCACTGACTCTCCCACTACAAAATTGATTCCATTATCTGTCCTCCGGTATAAGGGATACCCATTGACGTTAAGGTTTGTTTGATCATTTAAATATTTAGGAAAACCTTTAGTGCACTGTCCATCTTTCATACAGGGCAAGTTTGGATTGATCTGTCCACATGGATTGTGGATCATACATTTCTTAACAATGTTGTAAAGTATGGGATCTGTTTGAGGATCAGGAATTTCAGCTGTAATCAATGAATCGACATGTTCATCTTCAGTTAATTTGTCGGACTGCCATAACATAAATAAAATGTGTGCATGAGGCAACCCTCTCTTTTGGAATTCTATGACATAGACATAAGATATTACAACCCCTAACACATGTTTT
This sequence comes from Magicicada septendecula, assembly GCA_034769895.1. Lineage (NCBI taxonomy): Eukaryota > Metazoa > Arthropoda > Insecta > Hemiptera > Cicadidae > Magicicada > Magicicada septendecula. The sequence continues at coordinate 129,439,673 of CM068375.1, forward strand.
TTGAGAAGATCATCGAGCAAAGATTTTAACTTCAAGCTAAAGACTCTTTGAAACTCTACGAATTAATTACAAATTAATTAAATTCTCTTACCTTAGGGTTTCTATTCCAAGGGTCGTTCAGACGAAACTGCTGCAAAAAGGATTACTTGGATTTGATATGTTCAATAATTACGTTAACACATGTGATACTGTCTAAAACACATACTTATTTTTATTTATCAAAAATTCGCCTTTCTTTTATGTTATTACAATCTTTCAACGATAGTACAACTGGTTGAAATTATTTCTTATCTCTATTGAGTTTTATTTTGGTTAATATTATAAGTGATATTGTTAAATAATTAAAACATTGAAAATGAACCAGTGGATAACCTCTATCTTAGCACACGCACACTCATTCTGTTACATTGATCTTTAAATAAACTCCGCCCCTGAGAGAACTCTATCGTACAAAGTATTGGTGTTATATATTTTCCTTTTATAACGAATAATCACCAGTTACTTGGCATTGGTTTTAATATGCATATTGAATGTTTCTAGTTACCCATACGCAGCGTACTCCTAGGGTTAGTTGCGCGAACTGGTGTTGAATACTTGCTTCGATCTCACACACTCCGGTACTCGTTTAACACGTTTACTGTTTGTGGTTAAAAGCCCTTACTGTTTTATACATTAAGGTTCCACATTATACATTATGATTAAGTCGGCCGACGTAATTTTATTCGCACTAATTTTGCAGACTGGCCGCGCGTTATACTGTTTTTATGTATAGATAGATAGATAGGCCTACTAATTATTTCAGCCTATCTTACACTCCCGAGGCCACTATTTTTCAATTCACAAAACTCTACTATCTGACTGCTGGTTGTCTGTTCACTCTCTAATGGCACACAGCAGACTGGGTTTCACACAAGCCTGCTGGTGGGTGGTTACGCAATGCGTCTGGCAGTTGTTTTGGCTGACTGTATGTGTGTTGCATTGGTGTACTGGAGGCTCCTTACAGGTGAAAGTCTGGCAATTTGGAAAGTGCTTAAAACGATGATTTACATTAATATAAAATTAAACTGGGGTGGCTCACAATTCCGTACCGTTACAATACCCCCCCAATAAGAGGTTGAAGGCTGAAGCGTTCAAACTCTTATTGCCTAAACCAAAGAGGATCAGTGAGGATATGGCGCCGCAACCCCCCTGAACACTCTACTACATCATGGGTTCTTACCCCCCTAGTCTGGCGACTGCGACAGCACCCATCCGATCTTACTGGACTTCTCTGTACGAGATCCCAACACCGAAAAATCGAACAGATACCCGACCCAGTATCGCCTGACTTTAAAACATGTAATTAAAAATTGACAAACGGCTTTCCATCCCTCCATATCCCACATCTGATTTGTTTCCTCTTGGCCGTACTGGTTCATTGACAACGTACTGGCTCATTTTATATTATAGACCCTAAAGAATAATATTAATAAAACAATATTGGTTTACAATGATACACATAAATTCCAGTTAAATTGAATAATATTCCCCATACAATGTTGCTCAACCAAAATAATACACAGATTATACAAGGTATCCTTAACTACTCTATATGTATAGGACAAAAAATTCATAACATATGAAAAATCTATATGGACAGTAATATTTCAAAGTTTACATTCAAATGAAAATAGAGTTACGTTCATTATTAAAAATCATCGTTTCTATTAATTTTATTACTAAATTAGTTTAATTGTATTTAATTTACTTTAATTAATTCAATTAATCTCAAAAGTTACAGTAATTGCCTCATTATTATTTGGTCTGTAAAAAAAATTTAATTTCAATTCTCTTCTATCACAATAAGGTTTTACTCAAGATACTGATTCAGCAGACTACAACATTCTTTGTTATTGTCACCAAGCATGACTACAGACATTAGTCTCAACATACCACACCTGTTTATATAAACACTGGTCTGCAAGACTCACATAGTATAAACATTCTGGTTACATCATGTACTGGCATATATACTTCCTGCAAAATTTTCCTTTCTATAAATCTTTTAATGTTAACATATTTATCAAAATCTATTTGTTGCAATTCGAACCAAATATAATTTTAATTCACCTTTCAATTACTTTAATAACATTTTACAATTCATTTTTATTATTGAATTAAACTCGTTTCACCCCTGTAAGCATTTTATTCTATCTAAGTGGTATTATAGGCTTTATACTTACAATACATTATCCGGTATTATAGGCTTTATACTTACAATACATTATCCACCTATTGACATGAGTACAAAATACACACCACACACACACACACCAATATCTCCGTGTAACCTCTGAAACATTTAACAACAATGTTATTTCATACAAACAATTTATCATTTGTTTAAAACAATTTAAACTCATTAGAAAATTCAACCATATAACATTTAAGTCAAGCAAAATATTTAAACATTTCAAATTATTTTAATTAGATCAATTATTGAAAACAATATTTTTATTACTTTCACTAAGTACAGTCTTCCCCATTATTTTATTTAAGCTGCAAAATATTAATATTATTATTATCATCCCAACAATTTCCATAACATACATTAGTTATCTAACATTTTATAATACATACAATTAAATTCACTACACATGTATTTACAACTCTTCAACAATAATTATTCAGTTGTGTCGCACTTCAATATCAAAATCAGCTAGGTCATTACCATATATTAACATATTTAAAATTGTTCATTTATGAATTTCAACCTCCATCGTCAAAAATTAATCGGGGTTTCAAATAACAATTTTGAATTTTATTTACATTCCGTATACGGTTATCTCGTGTTTTGTAACCATACAATTTCTGTTTATTCATTTTACCATAATAATCATATACTAAGTCAACATTGAGTACATCGGTTAAGTCTCCATCAGTAATGTTCATTATCAAGTCAGTTATTTTTTCATCATAAGGAAAATTATTATCGTTTAAACATGTATCATCAAAATAATCTTCATTCTCTATTTTAACAGGTAAGAACTTCAAGTTATTTAACATCTCTTTCAACTCATTATAGTCTCTCTTTACTTTATATAATTCTGTCTCTCTTTCACTACACCATTCTATATTTAAACTTCTCTCATCATAATGCCATATCACACTCTCTCTCTCATTCCATGCAGAGGGTACAAAATTATTCAACAAAAATAAACAACTCAAATCTTTCACTAATAAGGGTCTCTTGCCCAAAAATAACACTTTTGAACACTCTGGTTCATCACAAATAAAGGGAAAATTTACCCCCTGCCCTACACATTCATCTACTCTTTCTTTCCATTCCTTTTCCAATTCAACAACACTAATTATTACTTCATTACAACTTATCATTTTCTCACTCTCACTTACTGTTTCACTACCTATTTTCAACGTATCACTTTCTGATACCGCCCTTTCAATCACATTACCATTTTCAATATCATTGTTAACATTTGTTAATTTCTTACTTTTAATCTGTTCTGCTACTGACTCTACTATTTGTTCTTTCAATGTATTGAAACATTCATTCGTCTCATTTAAACGTTTATTAATATTGTCTTTCATATCATGTAAACGCTTATCAAATTTTTGGTCAATATTGTTTATTAACTCATGGAACTTAACATCACTTACATCAAAACAACTATTCATAATATCAAATTTACTATTCTGTTCGTCGAATTTAATATTAATATCCCCTCTTAGTTCACTGAAATTACTATACATCATATTATACAATCGTGTTAACATATTGTCCTCATCGGACTTCTTATTTTGATTTGCTACAATAGGTGTTGAATGAATTGCAACTTCATTCATGATTTTCGATTCGTCTACATTACTTTCACTCGTTAACAGCGACTCTGTTTGAATACCTGAATCGCCTTTATTGGCCGACTCAGTTGACGTGTTTTCATACATCGATTTATTTTCGGCCTCACTGCCGACGACTACATCAATTTCATTTATTTTCTCCATTATGAAATTAATTTATTTAACCACGCCCTCACTTCCAAATAACCCGTTCTGCAGCTTAATTAGGTCTGGCGAATATAACCACGAATTATATTCGCAGTCCCTGTTCGGGCGCCAGTGAAACTCTACGAATTAATTACAAATTAATTAAATTCTCTTACCTTAGGGTTTCTATTCCAAGGGTCGTTCAGACGAAACTGCTGCAAAAAGGATTACTTGGATTTGATATGTTCAATAATTACGTTAACACATGTGATACTGTCTAAAACACATACTTATTTTTATTTATCAAAAATTCGCCTTTCTTTTATGTTATTACAATCTTTCAACGATAATACAACTGGTTGAAATTATTTCTTATCTCTATTGAGTTTTATTTTGGTTAATATTATAAGTGATATTGTTAAATAATTAAAACATTGAAAATGAACCAGTGGATAACCTCTATCTTAGCACACGCACACTCATTCTGTTACATTGATCTTTAAATAAACTCCGCCCCTGAGAGAACTCTATCGTACAAAGTATTGGTGTTATATATTTTCCTTTTATAACGAATAATCACCAGTTACTTGGCATTGGTTTTAATATGCATATTGAATGTTTCTAGTTACCCATACGCAGCGTACTCCTAGGGTTAGTTGCGCGAACTGGTGTTGAATACTTGCTTCGATCTCACGCACTCCGGTACTCGTTTAACACGTTTACTGTTTGTGGTTAAAAGCCCTTACTGTTTTATACATTAAGGTTCCACATTATACATTATGATTAAGTCGGCCGACGTAATTTTATTCGCACTAATTTTGCAGACTGGCCGCGCGTTATACTGTTTTTATGTATAGATAGATAGATAGGCCTACTAATTATTTCAGCCTATCTTACACTCCCGAGGCCACTATTTTTCAATTCACAAAACTCTACTATCTGACTGCTGGTTGTCTGTTCACTCTCTAATGGCACACAGCAGACTGGGTTTCACACAAGCCTGCTGGTGGGTGGTTACGCAATGCGTCTGGCAGTTGTTTTGGCTGACTGTATGTGTGTTGCATTGGTGTACTGGAGGCTCTTTACAGGTGAAAGTCTGGCAATTTGGAAAGTGCTTAAAACGATGATTTACATTAATATAAAATTAAACTGGGGTGGCTCACAATTCCGTACCGTTACATCTTGTTATCAGATCTGATCTGTGTTGAACTTTTTCAAAAGGCTGTAATTCACCTATTATTTCAGGCCAGTTTGGATTACATGTGAATGTCAGAAAAATATCAGGCTTTTGCAACAATCAACATAGCATCTTGGTAGTCCTGGAGCATATTTCTTGCAGAGCCTATAAAAGATGATGGCAAAACCACTGGAATTCCTGGTAACATACCCCTTTGCTGAGCATTACTGTGAATGAAATCAGTCAAACCTTTGTAATTTTCAGCTCGCAATTCCTTCTGATGAGATCTTACATAAGCAATACGGGAGCCTTCTACTTTTACATAACTGTCAACGACATACTGTTGAAACAGTTTTCCTGAGTAATGAATTAGATTGAAAGTCCCTCTGACTGCCAGACGATAACAATAATATTGTAATTGGGTAGTGACAGTCCTTACTGCTGTTCTATGAATGTTAACGTGAGGCATGCCAGGCTTCCACCCTGAATCACGCATGGGAAAAGCAATGGGTAACACATTGGGTCACTGTGTGGATTCAAATAGGATATGCGAGTTAATGCTCCAGAACTTTTTGAGTACACAACAAAGTGAAATTGGCCTGGGGGTGTACCATCGTCACTAATAAATACTGCTGCCACCTGACTTGTTGTTGGCAAATTATACCTCCTTGGATCAAAAGCACTTTCTGTTGTGAATTGTAATTGTACATCTGGAGCATTCACCATGCAATGTTTGACAAATTTGAATATTTGTGCATAAGGATTGTGATGTGTCAACATTGTCTGCAACATGGCCATTATTTCTGGGTCACAGCATGTATTTGCAACATTTCCAAGTTGTTGCTCTAAAGCCTCATCAGAATCCATAATAAATAATCCAGCGTAAGATGGATTGTGACCTGCAGGTGGCTGCAAGTCACCGATCATGTGATACATTTGTCCATGAATTTTAAAACAAAATGGGCCACGTCCTGGAACATGTAGGGTCTACTGAGTTTACTTGAACAGAGGCCATAGCTAAAGCACTATTAAATTGATGAATGTTGTCTAAATAGTTTTTAGTTGTGTTGTCATTACGCTCAAGCAAAGTTTTAAGTTCATCACAAACAACAACTTCTGGTACATTAATCTTACCCTTGTGCCAGCAAAGAGATGACGATCCCTCTGAGACTTCTAAAGAAAACAGTTTTGCACCACAATATTTGCAAATTTTGTTCATGGGACCAACAGAGTGTTTTGTCACATCACAATCCTTTTGCAAAAGCCTTGCACAACAATAAGTCATTGGCAGCTTGTCTTGCACTCGCGTTCGTTCAATGTCTATTTTCAAACGTTGCAGTTGTGAAGATGTGCTGGTTGTAGGTTGTGTCGAGTTATCTGCTGCCGTTGCTTCATTATGTGTGCTGGTTGTTGTTTGTGGTTGTAGTTGATCGATTCTCCTGAGACGGGATGCTCTTTGAGAGTTTCTCAGGGTTGCAAGCCGTTGTTGTCTTTGGCCAGGCGTCTCGTTTGTCGCCAGTCTTTTGTAGTGACGTTTCTCACTCACTCCTTCAAGAGTTCTTTTCCTCGGCATGATTTAAGATATTAAGCATGTCTGACAGCAAAAAAGAAAAAAAAATTAAAAATTAAGACATCATAGATTTTTCATTTAACTTAAATTTTAAACAAACAATGTTTTAACGTAAACTGACTGACTGATTGTTTCTTTCAGAAGATATACAGTAATTTTGAATAAAAATTCAAAATTGATAACAATGGTTATAAGTCATGATCAACCAATCGGAATCAATTAGTAACCATGACAACAGACCGTTGGTTACGATTTTTCCGTTAAATATTAATATTCAATGAGTGACGCTCTTCCAGAATAGACGCCAGGCCGTGAATGACCTAAATTTTAATCTAAAATGTATAAAAAGTAATCAAAATTCAAAAAGATGGAAACGTAAGAAGCAGACGAGGAACGAGAACATTTAACTGATGCCAAGGACCAATTTAAATAAATTTTAAATGAATAATTTGCTACAACTAGCATGAAAAAGATGCCAGAAGCCCCAGATAATTGAAAATTGACCAATATTGAAGCCCTATTCCATTTCAACTGAACGACAGTTTACATCAAGTCTACTGATTTGATAAGTATTATTAAATTACCCGAATTTCAGAAATAATTTCACTTTAAATATTTCTCACAGTAATCTGAACTCTCACTATAAACTGAATAATATTTCTTTCAAAGATTAAGTAAAATAATAAAACACTGAAAATTTGTTAACTAATAAAATAACCTGTTAGATTACGAACTTTTGAAACACACTTTACTACACTGCAGGAACAAATTATAGTTACACATTATATTATTTAAGTACAAATAATGTAAGGTAGTGTACTTTTTATTGTAATCATTATTAATATTTTTCTCATAATTACAAGAACCTGGATTTTGAACGGAACAAACTGTCAACAAACAAAACAGTCGCCATCTTTGACTGTATAATTCGTTCAAAATCGATTCGCCAAACCCTTTGAGATATTAGTCTTATAATAATTGTCGGTGCAAAATTGTTGAATAACCAAATATAATTTTAATGTCAAACTGAATAATTACCAATCACAAATTAAAAAAACTAGTACAGAGTGTAACCATTGTTTTTATTTCATAGGGAAGTGTATTGTATAAATTGTGTATTGTTTAGCAAAGAGAGCGAGAAAGACGGTAAGCGCTCACGTCGCAAACTCGGCGAACTACCTGCTCGATTAAGAAGGTCGAACGAAGGCGGGAATAAATATGAATACTCCAGACCGTCATAGCTAAGATCGCTAAACCATATTAGTTATTAATTTAATTGTTTTACGTAAACAATTTGGCGCCACCCGGGATTTATAAAGACCTATGAAACAACAGGTAAGGTTTCCACTCGCGTTGTACTGGTAATTGAAGGATCGCTACGGACATCGTTAGCACAAGACATAGAAGTAACGACACCAGTGTGAGGCGAACACACAACATAAACAGTCTTACGGAGACGACAGAGTTTTCACGTTACAATATATAAAAAAGAATAAAATTAAAATATATTAAACTTAGACATTATCATGTTAAATTGCTACACTCAATGTCAACAGCGATTATTTCTGTCTTGATGCGTTTACATATCAAATTTCTAGACTGTGGGGAATCGAAAGTGTGGAAGCGTCACGCAATGATGACGTCATACAGCATTCAGTGATCTGTCTTTTAACTTAAATTTTAAACAAATAACGTGTTTTAACGTAAACTGAGTATGGTATGTCAGAAGTCGGTAAAAAATCTTATCCACTGATACCTTATTCATCACAGTAGGCTTTGTATTAGTTGAGAAAAAGGGATGTTGACAACAGAAATAATATATATTATAGCTTGTTTAGGTTTTGTTTATCCCTTTAACTTTACTAACTTAATATTTTAACACTAACATTCTTTATAACAGTTACTTATTCTTATATTTTTTGAACATGATACCTTATTCTATCTTACTTACTAGTGTTTTGTCTTTTTCAAAACTAATTTCTATCACTGTACACCTACTTAATGTATTTTGGCATATTGTTTATTATGCTAAGCACTTGTCCTTCGCACCTTTCACTTTAATTAACATTCTTTATTTATACATTTTTACACATGCACTTGGGTTGCTTTGCTTTACCTAGTGTTGTTCACTTATTGTTTTCTTTTTGTAACTCACTCCCTATGTACTTTATGCACTCTTGGTTCAATTTAATATGAATGTTGTGATTATCCGACTAGCTCTATCACATTTATTCTCTATACATTTATTTATTATCATTTGATTTCATTGTTCTGTTTATTTACTATTTGTCTGCTTAACATTTAGTCTACATTTACATACATATAATTATATTATTTCTGCTGGTGGTTTGTACCTTCAAGGTTCAATTATTCATTTAATTATTGTCACTTTTATGACATTTTTATCACACGTTTAATTATATTGATTTGGTCATTTGGCCAATCACTTGGGTGTGGTCATTGTCATTGTCTAGTCTACGTTAATGTCATTATTTTGCTATTTATTATAATTGTATCTCTCTTACCTGCATGTTTTCTCTTTATATTATAAGGTATTCCCTCCCTTTTACTGGGCGGCTTTTGGTAATGTTACAATATTTATTTATTATTTATTTCATTTATTTTGTCAATGCATAGTACCCTTAATGGCTGTACTGTTGCACTATCTATTCAAAACTCAATTTTGGTTTCAACTAAGCCTACACAAAATTTAAGTGGCATTTAAGTTCTTTCATTTTCATTTTCTATAAACATTCAAAAATATAAACTAAAGTTAAAAATGAAAACTAATGTATTTCCATGTGTTCTAGAATGTACTGTATATAGTGACATAAAGGAAGAGGTGTTATATCGCATGTTATTATTTTATGAGTTAAATTATTCTTTTAGACAGTAGATTAGACAGCAGTGACATTGGGGGGACAGTGGGGGTTACCCCATTGGGTCACTGGGTAGGTCATCATAATAAATTATATGTAAAACCACAGACAGGCTAATGGTCAGATATAACATACTGAGTAAGCTATAACTTGTGAAACTGTTGACAGTATCAACACCTCAGCGCCTTTTATCATCAGGAATCCACTGCCACAGAAAAACGTGGTCCCTAACCCCTCTATGGAAAAATCCTGGTAGGTCACTGTTAGTCAGCATAGTAGATTCTTATAAGTAGTAGGTCTACATACCTACATGCGCTTTAGACATTAAAAATAATAATTGTTCTATGTGTGTGCACTGATGATATTACACATCATTTATATGAGTTATTTATTTTGATTATCATCTTCCTTCAAGTATTAGGGTTACAGTCTGTTGTTCTCTTAAACCATGGTACAGCTCACACCATGTGGTACATTTAACCACATGCAGTGATGACCTGCAAGGTGGAGAGGGGTGTTAGTGTGTTCATGTCCAGATATCGAATTTTAGTTCCCTCCACAAGTAGGCACCTGCACATCTCATCAAAACTAAGCTCAGACTACAGCACAGCTCAAGCTGGTACATGTTTGACACTGAAATTAAGCAGACACTAGGCTACCAATCATGGGAAAGCCACCACCTTTGGATGTTGTTAGCTTGAACCAGACAACAACAGATCATGGCAGATTAGGTGCAAATGGGTTCATGTGAAGAATGACCTATAGACCCATGTTAAAGTGGGTTCCAGCTAGCACCTAGATGACAGAAACAGCATAGGCTAAGGAGATTGTGGAAGGAGGATGTGTACGATATAGGGAAAGAGGGCTGATTAGAACAACAGAAACCTCTGATGTGAGGATGTCAGTAGCTGTACAAGCCACTTGTACATGGATGGACAGACATTTTCTCATCATGATATAACATTAGCTTATAGAAGCAAACCTATTTGTATTTTCTCACTGCTAATTACACAAATTAAAAAAATAATACATCTATACCTAATGTGAATATAATTAATAACATTATCACATTGTGTAGCTTCCATAAAGACATTTTTGTTTATTCTCCATTAATAACACCAGAGTTTTCAAAATTTTGTTATTGTGGTTGCCACAATCAAAACATCAAAGCAACTTGTAAGTGTGTGTGTGTGTGTGTGTGTGCACGCGTGCGTGCGTGCACGTATGCTTTGTGAATTGGGATGGGCAATATAAAATGAGAAATGATTCACAAAATGAATTCTTGATGAAGAAAGCACAGTTCAGGCAGCTGTAGAACCACAATTAGTGGAACTTCTGTGGAAGATTTGTGTCAGAAGAACTTATTTGTACTGAGAGTCAAAAGCACCAGACACTGATATCATTCCTGTACATCTCCTAAATTTCATCACCAGGGGTGCTTCAGAGTTAATTCAATGTGGAAATAAATAATGTCAGGTCCCCTGATGCCGTTATCTTCTTCAAAATTTCACAGCCAAGAGGGAAGCCACACCGAAGATCAGAATCACCAGGAGATTAGTACCTTCTCTCAAAATCTTCATCATCTGATTATCCTTCCATGCCCAATGCATCGAAGATGTATGTGTATGTATTGTGTGTGTGTGTGCGTGCGTGCGTGCGTGCGTGCGTGCGTGCGTGTGTGTGTGTGTGTGTGTGTGTGTGTGTGTGTGTGTGTGTGTGTGTGTGTGTGTGAAGTACCTGCATCTAATAGTAACAATCATACAATGATGAGACTTTGAAAACTTGAATATTAAATAATGGAGAAATCAGTTCTACATGAACATAATCATGTAGCTCGATATTTGTCTAGTCAAGTTGACGATTTAATGTAAAACAGATGTTTAATTTTCACTTTGTTGCTGTGTGATGGAATTGCAGCCATAGTAATTATCGTGAACAGTTTAAATTAATGAGTTCAAATGTACAGAGTTTACATTTGCAAACATATGTATAACTGACACAAGAAAGTACCAATGACATCATTTATCAAATAAAATGAATTTCATTATGCAACAGTAAAAATTTATAAATCTGCTTCGACAGCTATTAAATATTTAACTGTCTACATTTATGTTTTAATTTTAGTAATTATAATTGTGAATCCTTTTTGGGTTGCAGTTGTTTACCATTATCTCTGTCCAGATGTGTTCTTTGAAAGTTGCGAGTAAATTAAATTAATTCCCCATTATAGGGTACCAGCCTATAGATGCGTAAGTCATGTGGAGGGGTTACCTCCTTATGGGCCATGACTCTATGTGTTCTAGACTTGACCATATATTATTAAATGTTACACATTTTTAACTTGGATGAAAAACTAATTATAAATATATCACTACTGACTCAGATCACTGCTGAAGTGATCCGAGTCAGTAGTGATATATTTCCACATTTTGTAACTGTTTATTTGTAAATAGTTAGTAGTAGTTTAATCTTTATAATAGTAGTATATATGTAGTAGTTTTTCTATGGAATTCTCTGTGATTGGTATATGCAGCAAAGGATCTTCTCCATTATGTCTCCATCAAGAAAAAACATTGTCGCAAATAAAGGTATGGTGCACTGAAGTTTGTTTTTCTTATTGTCATGAATGTTTATCTTCTCCATTATCTGTCTACCAAGGAACTGTGTAATTATTAGTAAACATAGTGTGATGTGCCTCAGTCTGTTTTCCTTATTGTTCGACATGCTACAGTTTGCTGTGGGTCAGCTACGTTGATTAGTCGACATTTGTTCTGTTTAATACTTAGCTTAGTATATTTTAATCGTGCATACAACATTTGTTTTGTCTCCAAGTATGTATGTTTTGAGTGAATGGAGGGACAAAACTTATGCTTGGGTGAATAACAGAAACATGCGGTTACCATGTGGCAAAATGGTGACGACATCATTGCAACTGTCAACTCTGCTGTAAAAATTCCACTTGTAGTGAATAATGAAGTTTTTTCATCTAGCAGACAAAATTCAACCTAATGAAGATGCTACCGTATATGCTATTGAAAAAGCAAAGCCATTTGCAACAATGGACGCTGTGTACAAGGTAAATCTGATATTTTATTTGCTGCAAAAAATTTGCAATACCCATTTATACATATGTGACAGACCTCTGTGCTCACTCTACATAGGCATCAAAATGGCACTGTTCAGCCACCTATCGATTTGAGGGTTATTAAAAACATAACTCATGAGTCACAGACATTGAAGCATTAGATCACAATGTTTGGCCCTTTAATGAGTCATTCATGCATGCTCTGCTCACAGTTAAAGGATATCACACCCCATAACAAAACTTATAATCACTTATCAGTCTTATATAAATAAGTGTGTTATCTAATAATTGTCACATAAATAAGTAACATGATTTATATGTTGTGTGTTGTGGGACATGTAATGAATAAGATCCCAGCAAAGTATCTTTGGATCAGACACTAGTAGGCCTTATTAAAGGATACTATTTTTCTGTTTCAGGAACAAAGGCCAATTCCTGAACCAAAAGATAATGGTAATTAAATTTACATCTTGCTTATTAAAGTGTATCTTAGCACATATTCACATTAGTGAAGATTTGTCAAATGTTTGACCCTCTTTGAACCCTCATATTACAGTCACACCCCCGTGAAACATATTAATACAAAGGTTTTTAAAAATATATAAACACTTGGTATGTTTCACAGATTTGATTTAACTCTGACAGCTGTTTCGACTTCTTAAGCCATTGTCAAAGAGATGAGCGAACACCTAAACAGAGGATGTAAGGGTGGTGATGGACATCTGTTTAGGGAGTGTATTGGAACATGTGTGAGGTGTGAAGATGGAGAGGGGGTGCAGGAGCTAAGGGAAGGTCAAGTGTCTGTAAAAACTAAATATAATCTGAATGAAAAATATAAAATTAACTAAACTAAATAACAGCTAATAAAGGGGAATTTAACAAATGAACAAACTGAATTCTGTGTAGCCCCTTTATTAAAAGCTGTTATTTAGTTTAGTTAATTTTATATTTTCCATTCAGATTATATTTAGTTTATTTAATTTTATATTTTACATTCAGATTATATTTAGTTTTTACAGACACTTGACCTTCCCTTAGCTCCTGCAAGGGGGTTCTCCATCTTCACACCTCACACATGTTCCAATACACGCCCTAAACAGATGTCCACCACCACCCTTACATCCTCTGTTTAGGTGTGCACTCATCACTTTGACAATGGCTTAAGAAGTCGAAACAGCTGTTAGAGTTAAATAAAATCTGTGAAACGTACCAAGTGTTTATATATTTTAAAAACCTTTGTAGTATTTTTTTTTATACACATTTGTTCAAGCGTATTGTTACGGTTTCACATAACTATGTAACGTTATAAGCAAATTTCATGAGGTAACTTAGTGGTCATTTATGATCAGATAGATAAGTAATATGCATTAATCAAATGTTGACAGACAATATAATGTTTTATTTCAACTTATGTAACATCATGTTTTACTCTTTTCTGTAATGTTCATGACTTTTCTCAAATTTAGACTACTGTATGTCCATAACTTAAAGAAAACAACTAGAAATGTTCCTATAAATTTTATCAGTGACCTGAACTCAATAATAAGCAGTACCTAACAACAATACTATACAGCAATTTTCCAAAGCCTGAAGCTGTTTATTGCTAGCACACGCAATTCATGTGCATGTGATTCTGGGTTCAATTACCAGCGGAGGCTCTGTATGGTATACATTAAGCATCATGAGGCAAAATTGAGTAGCCGCTTAGATAACAGTTGCGCCTCCTGGCTGTGAATACTGCAACTAGGGGCTGACGATGCGTTGTACTAGCCGTGCAACCATCCCACTGTGCACAAAAGCTGTGTAGTACACCTCGGTCCTCAGACTGTTGACCAGAGGTTTTTTTGAAGCTGTTATTATCTAAAGAATAATATGCATCTGTATTCAAACAGCTTTACTAACAGTAAATTGCTAGGTAGGTGGTACCGATGTTTTCACACCAAGTTCGTAATTGACATTTGATTGTAGTTCACTTAATGCTTGACTAATAATTTACAAAATAGTTTGGGCGAATCACGTCCTCAAAACATTAAGAAATTTATAATATTACGTATATACAAATATGGATAGCCATCCAACCTCTTCATGTGTGACAAAGAACACACAGCTGTAGAATCACATTTTCTGCAGTATATATTATGGTCATATAGAGAGAAAAATTTGGTAAGCAGAAACAATAAGCACATTTAACAGTTTGCTAATTATAAGTGTTTCTGCATCAAAATCACACAAAATATTTAATAACACTATAATAGTGAAACTATTTTTAAGTAGTTTCAAATAATGTGAAACTAGAAAATGCAGTTGATAGTATCACAAAATGAATTTGTAAGTCATTCAGCCTTGTTTGACAAGTATTTATTTGTTTAACAGTCTTGTCAGAATTTGATAAACAGATAAATTTTAGCATGCATATTTACTATGGTATCCAAGTCACTTGTATGAATAGAAAAACTAACCTTTTTCAGCCTCCCTTGTAACTTCTTTTTTTTATATATTGATGACACATTTCATAGCATATGCTTCATCATCAGATCATAAAATATTCCTCGTTGGAGGTTGTAGACTTAGACTGAATAAACTTACACCTTTGGAAAGAAAAACAGGCATCTATAAATGATCATGTAATGACAGTAATCGTTTTTACATCGGTCAGACAGGGAGGAGTTTTCTTAAACATTTCCTTGAACACACACCTAAACAATTAAAAATCTTAACGCCATCAACATAAAGTCTAACTATGCTCGCCAAATTTGGTCTCACACTACCACAATTACACAATTTCAAGTCTAACTTGTAACCACTACACATTTGTGAAAAGGGTTGAATTATGAACACCTTGGAGGAATTTGCAATTTACAGAGCATACACAAACATAAACAGGTTTTATATTGAATAACCAGCTGAATTTTAAAATCAAATCCACTATACGATACCACCTTGAACCTTCTTTATCAGATAGATACGAACAACCACTCAGTGGTCGACCAAACGTGAATAGGTGTGCACCTACTGATGTGTCTACAGTGCAAATGATATTGCATTTTTAACTGATAATGACCTCCTCCAAGGGATATTTTATGATCTGATGATGAAATGTATGCTTTGAAAGTAAGGTTTATTCCATCAGTAAAGTAAGGTTTATTTCATCAGTATAACAAAAAAAATCACAAGGCAGATTGAAAAAGGTTAGTTTGTCTTAATAAATTCTGTGACACTACCAAATGTGTTTTGTTTTTCATTTAATTTTACATTTTATTATACATTACATCCAAACAAGGCATCAATAAATATTAAAGTTTGACATATATTAAAATCTTTTCTAAACAGTTAACTGGCTTTTAACAATCTGCATGTATTAATCTGCTAAAAATATTACATCTGATAACAAAAAATATGTGATTTTGTAGGTATAGAAATTATTTTCTTGGACCTCATAGGCATTATACTTAATAAGACTCCCCTCCCTCTCACTCTCATCATATCCAGTTGATATAAATTGTAATGCTACTAACTGAGAATAGTTTTTTTTCTTGTAGAAGTACTGATACAAATAGAATGTGTTGGTATCTGTGGTTCTGATGTCCACTACTGGCAACACGGTCAGATTGGAAAGTACATTGTACAGAAACCGATGATACTTGGACATGAACCCAGTGGAACTGTTGTCAAGAAGGGAAAGTCTGTTACCAATTTAAAAGTTGGTATGTACACATGTTCTAATCCATTCAAAGTAGTGGCTATTTAATCATAATTAATAATAAACATAAGTAGACATTATATTTAGTCCTTAGTTAATTACCATATCTTTGTTTACCCCATTCTAATGCTAATGATACTGTAGTCTGCTTGGTTATAATTATTTCTGCTTATAGTCAGTACAATTTTATTTTTTTGTTTTTATTATTTATTTTTCCTGGCATGTGCATTTGGGGGAACATATCATAAATACATTATCATAGTATGTAAAGTGTAGGTTAAAAGAATACTTTATATAATAATGAAACTTTCACTTGTGAACTTACTTGTCTTCTCTTGTCGAATGCGTTTCAGCGTAGTGTTCGCCTTCGTCAGCTTAGAGACAGACTCCTCTTAGAGACAAGTCTGTCTCTAAGCTGACGAAGGTGAACACTACGCCGAAACGTGTTTGACGAGAAAAGACAAGTAAGTTCACAAGTGAAAGTTTCATTATTATATAAAGTGTAGTGCTGTGAAAAAAGATGATGAACAATCAAGACAACCTTAAAAGAATGTAACTGAATGGCTTCAACTTCAGCAGGATACATAGCCAGCTGTATATTTGTTGTGCTCGTGTAGATTTGTGCAATCAATAATTGTTTTCATTGTTAACTTTCTGACTGTGATGGCATTTTAATTTGCAATGCCAAAAGGCAATGGCATATCCAAGGAGGATTATAGGCAGAATTGCCCTTAGTTACGGGGGTTGGGTGTAAACCTAGCTAAGGAGGTTTGCATAACCCTTATAACCTCCCATGCCCTCCTAAAACCAAAAACAGCTTTCGTATCTTACTCATCACATTCAATATAACACCATCTTAAATTTATAGAAAAGGCTAGATTCTATATCAAATCAAATATAATGTCAGCAAGTTAGCATGTATTAAAATACTCAAAGTATGATTCAATATTTAGGATAATGTTTCTTTATTCATTAGTTATTTATTACCGTAAAAGACATGTTGAACAACAAAAGACTTGAAAACCCTTTTTGGAAATCTGGACTTGTATTTGTCTCGATCTTTAGCCATGCTAAAATACACAGACACACACACCACACCCTGTTCATATTTTCAGGCTTAATTTATAAATACTGAGCACAGACAGAGACTCGTTAAAATTAATATTGTGTGGCAAGACAACTGCTTAAATTACAACATTTAATAAATTTATATTATATAACAGTTCAGAACGCATAGCAGAAGGCAAACTCCTGTTGGATATTGTAATATTACAGTCATGATACATTGACAGATGCAGTACTTACAGATTACATACAAAATCTGTATAATATCTATTTTTATTAAGAAACTCACTGCATTGTATAAAACTAATAACACCGATAATAAAAACATACGTGTTTTAACTATGTAGCAATTTTGCAATTTGTTCTCAACTAAGTGTACACAGTAGTAGCAGTGGCGGCTTCAGGGGGGGCATGGGGGCCATGCCCCCCCCCCCCGAGAACCTGAGACACTTTTCCTAACTCATTATTTAGACGATCCAAATGGGTAAAAATATTAGTGGATATGACAAAAGTTATTACGGTTAAAACTATATGTCCTTAGTGGGCGTGGTATTGGTATGCATAATATTTCTAATATGTAGGGTAGAGACCACAGTGAAGGCCACCTCTATAGTGAATGCCACCTGTGAGTATTTCGTTAATTAAAAAAATATCGAATAACGCTAGAGACTTGAAAATTTCAGAAGCTTATTCTGCTACCTATTTGCTCGCATTACGCGAAACATTTTTTTGAGATATTCTTATTTTAAAAGAAATAAATTTTTTTTAGTAACAAACAGCTCTGAAACCTGCATTTTCTTATTTTGGATACTAAGGAAACCTGGTAAGTGTGGTAATTTGTGAAATTTATTGAAATAAGCAGTGCTATGATAGTAAAAAGATTTTCAGCGTGTTCAACATAAAATAAACTTTAAGTTAATAATAATTCTGCATGTACTATTCCTTTATATTTTTGTAAAAATTGGTGGCCATAACTGTGTCATCGAATAGACTAATGTATCAGTCCTCGCCATATGTACGACAATAGGAAAAACTTAACCTTACTTTTTAGGTGTTTTTTTTAATTAAAGTTTGTTGTATAAGGATTGAACTTGTTAATGTCGTTATTTAACATTTTTATATAAAATAATACTAATTACATATTACATATGTATTTCTTAACACATGAAATTAGTATACATATTACATATGTATTTCTTAACACATGAAACATATGGCGAGAACCGTGTTCTTTGATGGCGATGACTGGGGGTAATGGTGTCAATAACCATGGAAAATCGACTTTTTAACTTTAACATCTATTTTAAAATTGTTTTTTAGTTTTTGCTCTAAAACAAAAATATTTTCAGCATTAAAATATTCCAAATAATGTATGAAAGCAATTTGATTGATAATTTTCCTTACAGAATTAAAGAAATAAAGATAAAAGTAGCTAAAAATCTTAAAGGTGGCCTTCACTGTGGTCTCTACCCTATTTCATAATTTATAAAGCACATTTTTGTTCTATGAAGCCAGAAGAGTGAGCGTGAGGAGTATTGTACTTAGTTTTGCCTGATCTGGTGCTGTAAACGAGCCGGTTTGCGACGCCGTAAATACCGTTCTAGACACCTACAAAACCTCGCCACTCGAACAGCCTTAGAGGTTATTTACTGGGGGGGCATGCTTATTATCCATAAGGATAGATTGTATGTATAAAGGCGGAAATAACAAAAAATTACTGGGGAAGTTTTCAGCACTGATTTTCCACCAGGGTTGACTCCACCTCCTCCACAAACACTATTGTGTTGATGCCATTTGTAACAAGTGTGCTAGGTTTTCTGATCATAAATAGCTTTACGTTTAAGAACACAGATATTTACTGTATTTACAGTTTACAGTACAGTTAGGTACAGTTTAGTTTTGTTGTGCTCAACAAAGGCCGATAAACTAAAAAATGGTGAGTACAGCCAGTGTACAGTACTAAATTTTGATCAGTCATCTAGCGAACAGGGTTATGTCTTACTTTCCTAGTTTTTATTATACGTAGGCCTACTAGAATTAATGTTTTGTAACTGTGAAAATGTTCTGCCTGTGGCTGTCCGAAGTAGTGTAAACTAAACTACTGGACTGATTTTTAGTAAAATTGGACATGCAGTTGTTATTTGTGAATATATTTTAGAGGCTTTTAGCGAATTTCCTTTAAAAATTCAGTTATTACCTTATGTGGCGGTGTCATGGCAATACAGTACACTTTCGCTAATCCGAACTAATTAAAACTGGGAGGGTTCGGATTAGCGAAAAGTTTGCATTACCGAATGATCAAATATAATACCGTATTAATATTGTTTGAGTTCATCGAAGGCTAATAAATATTCTTAGCCAAGAAATTACACATTTTTTAATTTTGTCATCGCCATCAAAGAACACGGTTCTCGCCATATGTCTCATGTGTTAAGAAATACATATGTAATAAAGAAAAAAATATCTTTCTTATAGATAATAAACTTTATTTAGCATATATATTTAACATTTTACTGTACATAAATACTATGATTAAGCAACGTATTTACATTTTAAGAAAAACGATTTGATATATAATATATGATTATAACAAAATTATTTTACAGATTTTTATTTCCTTCCAAATAATTATAAAAATCTTAAATAACTTAAATTAACTTAAATAAATTAAATTAACAAGTTCGATTTTTATACAACAAACTTTAATTAAAGAACCACCTAAAAAGTAAGGTTAACTTTTTGCTATTGTCGTACCTATGGCCAGAACTGAATAATTGGTCTCTTCGATAACACAGTTATGGTCACTAATTTTTACAAAATATAAAGGAATAGTACATGCAGACTTATTATTAACTTAAAGTTTATTTTATGTTGAACACACTGAAAATCTTTTTACTATCATAGCACTGCTTATTTCAATAAATTTCACAAATTACTTACCAGGTTTCCTTAGTATCCAAAATAAGAAAATGCAGGTTTCAGAGCTGTTTGTTACTAAAAAAAATTTTATTTCTTTTAAAATAAGAATATCTGTTACAAAATTTCTGCGAAATACGAGCAAATACATAACAGAACATATTTATGAAACTTTCGAGTTTCTAACACTATTCAATATTTTTTTAATTAACGAAATACTCCCAGGTGGCATTCACTATAGAGGTGGCATTCACTGTGGTCTCTACCCTACCAACATTCGGATTTATGAAAGTGTACTGTAGTTAAGCCGCCTACACTGTGCGTTCACAGTTCCACCCACTGTCAGTCTTATTTCCATTAATCAATCCGTCTTATTTTTTATTGCTATCATTTCATTTTTAAATTTTTTATTTGTTTTTTTTTTAATTAGGAAGGATACAATTAGGTATAAATAAGGATTATGCTAGGTGGCATTTTTATATTTTCAGAATATATCTACAGGAGTTAAGAAACGGAGATGCACAAGACCAATTGACTCCTTCTTTGGAAAGTTGTCAAAGCAATCAACTCAGACTGGTGTGGTTGGTGCTCCACCGATGCCTAGTACGTCTTCAGCTATGGATGTCTTCAGCAATAGTGAAAACTATTTGACTACCAAAAGTGTCTCGCCAGTTGGAACTGAAGCTGGTAGTAGCCATCCTGTTCTGAAAGGAGTAGCTCATACCAAAATCAAAGATATTACTTCTAACCTAGCAGGCGAATTAGTAACTCATGATTACAACATAGGACTCTACGTTGGAAAATCTGTGGATAAGTTTACGAAATTTGGTCTTTTACAACACCATTGGGAGCCCCCCAAAGACTACAGTTTTCCTTTTTCAGTCCACAATAAAAATGGGAAATTTGTCAAGCGTTTTTTAGGGAGAAATCATTTAGAAAGCAAACATTGGCTTGTGTTTTGATATACAGAAGGGTCTCTACTGTAAGTACTGCGTACTTTTTGCTCATGAGTATTGTGGCCATAATAAAGGAGTGCACTTGCAATCTCTTGTGACTAAGTCTGTGACCTCATTTGTGAAATTACTTGGTAAAGATGGCTGCCTGGAGACACACGAGAAAAATGCATACCACAGAGAGAGTGTGGAAGCTGGGAAAAACTTCATTAAAACTTATACATCTCCAGAAGAAGCTGTTGTTAATAAAGTGATTACTCAGCGCTTACAGCAAGTTCAAGAAAACCGTGAGCGGTTGCGTCCCATAATTGAAAGTATTATCTTTTTGGGACGACAAAATATCCCCCTTCGTGGACATCGAGAAGATGGTAACCTCCACCTCCAAGAAGATCCAAGTCCCGTAAATGAGGGAAACTTCAAGGAGCTTTTAAGGTTTTGTATTTCATCAGGTGACCACATACTGAAAAAACACCTTGATAACTCATCTGCACGGGCAACATACATTGGGAAAAACACCCAAAATAGCCTGATTGAATGTTGTGGAAAGGAAATCACACGTGTCATATTAAATAGAGTGCGACAGTCTGGCTGTTTTAGCATACTATTTGATGAAACCACAGACATATCCCACACTGAACAACTGTCTCTTACTTTGAGGTATGTTTATAGTGGTTGTATTCGTGAAGACTTCATCACATTTATTGATGCATATGATGCCATCCAAGATAAGGAGGGAAATGAAAATGGCGTACAACTTGAACGCAAACTAACAGGAGAGGAACTTGGAAAAATTGTTGTAAATATCGTCAAAGAGTTGCTCCTTGACGTCAACAACTGTGTAGGCATTGGGACAGATAGTTGCAGTGTAATGTCATCTGAGCTTGTTGGCGCTGTCTGTGAAATACGTCGTGAAGCAAGCATGCTGGTGTCCTTGCTTAAATCACGCATTGAATAACTCGCTGTCTAAATCAAACAATGTAGCAAGTGTCCGAAACTCGATCAGCATAATGAAATCAGTAACATCATTTTTCAATATGTCTGCAAAGAGAAATGGCGTTTTACCTAAGTTTTTGGAAAAGAGAAACGATGATTTAGGTATGTTTTGGGGGAAACAGCTACCGGGGCTTTGTGAAACACGTTGGGTGGAGAGGCATGATACTGTGCTCAAGTTTCGTGAAGCTCTTCCTTATCTGATTGAAGCTCTGGAATCAATTTCTGGCTGGACGGATTTGACTACTTCCTCCAACGCAACTGCACTAATCACCTCCCTGTGTGATGTACAGTTCATTTCGGCAATGATTTCTTTGATCGATGTATTGAAACATACACTTCCACTGAGCAGAAGGCTCCAGACTCCGTCCCTTGATTTAAGAAAAGCTTCTGACGCTATTCAGGATACACTTTCTGTACTGAAAAAGAAAAGGCAAAAGTGTGATGAGACATTTTCTGAGGTGTATTGTGAAGTCAAGGAATTGTGCTCTCAACTCGGAGTTGAAATAAAACTTCCTCGCGTAACAGCACGGCAACAACATAGACCAAATTACACATCAAACACGCCAGAAGAATATTACAAGAAATCTACATACATTCCCCTACTTGACAATGTGATTGCAGATCTCATTTCAAGATTTCCCAAAGACTCATTGGATTGTTTTGGAATTCGTGTATTGATTCCAACTGTTGCTGTTAAGGACAATCCCAAGGACGGGGCCAGTGATGTACACAAAGACCTGGAAGAAGAAAATATGCAGCTCCAAAACTTGATCGACAAATTTGCACCCATACTTGGGCTAAGGAAAAGCGATGGGTATCTGGTAAATAGTGAATTCGAACTTTGGCAGGAAAAATGGGAAAGGGAAAACAGATGTAAGGGTAAACTTCCTGCAACCGCTATTGAAGCGATTGTCGCTTGT
The DNA here is from genome assembly GCA_034769895.1 of Magicicada septendecula. Classification (NCBI taxonomy): domain Eukaryota; kingdom Metazoa; phylum Arthropoda; class Insecta; order Hemiptera; family Cicadidae; genus Magicicada; species Magicicada septendecula. The sequence goes on from CM068375.1 coordinate 129,462,915, forward strand.
GATAAGGACATGTTTCCATCGATTTACTCCTTGTCAAAAATCCTGGCAACTCTTCCCGTTAGCGTGGCGTCTGCTGAGAGAACTTTCTCCACCTTGCGTCGTTTGAAGACGTGGCAGAGGGCAAGGATGGGTGAAGAAAGATTGTCCGGACTATGCTTGTTACATACTCACAGAGACATTGAAATTGACATAGACTCAGTGATTGAACGATTTGCAAACAGTGGAAATAGGAGGAGAATAGATTTTGTTGTTTAGGTTTAAGCTTTTAACAAACTTTTATTAAGGTGTTACTATGTATTGTTATTCTCATGTTTGAAATAAATAAATAGTATTATAAACATGTATTTCAAGTTTAATTCCTATATCCAAGCTTTGGGTTTGACCGTTTATTAGCTTATTTAATTTTGAGGGTTTTAGGGGTAAACTGCCCTTAAAATTAAAATATGTTTTAAATGAAAAAAACACCTGGACGAATTACAAAACTGATCCAGACTTTTTTACTGATTATAGCACATCCAATGTATTTATAGGAGAAAGAATTAGGCGAAGTTGTATATAAAAAGTACCAAATTTGCTTATACATATGTTTCATTACATAACAAAATGACGATATATTTCACTGAATTAATAATTTAAAAACACCATTGAATCAGGAAATATTTTCAAAAAGTAACTCACTTAAATCATATTTGCAGGAGTTAAATGACCTTAAAATGCCACTTCTAAAGTCTAAATTTGCAAAAATTTTGAGGGAGGGCCCCCGCCCCTCCTCTGCTGGGGTATTCCATATTCCATTCCATACCCCCAGGCTACCCCCCCCCCCCCCGAAAAGATGGTCTGAAGCCGCCACTGAGTAGTAGCTATTCATAAAAACAATTTGAAAATTAACAATGTAATTATGAATATTTCTATAATTATTATTTATTCCACACATCAATTGTGTTACATAATTATGACCTACCCTTTCTATGCCTGTTTCCTATTTAGAATTGCACCCATCGGTATTAGTAATGTAGTCAGGTTCAACAGTTATCTTTCTCCTTCAATATGCCCAATATGCCTCATGCCTCATGCCAACATGCCTCACACTTTGCCTAGACTAATTGTTTGATCTCTTATACAAACATAATTTGTATGAGTCCATGTTGTAAAATATACCGCTTCAATGTTAATGTTTTGCTAGTATTAATAAGTGTGAGCCAATATTTGAGTAAATATATAATAAGAACCCGATATTAAGCAAAATAAATCGGAGGAAGTTTAAAAAAAAAATTACAATAATAGTAAATAAAAAATTAATCGCTTTCTCTCTCTCTCTCTCTCTCTCTCTCTCTCTCTCTCTCTTTCTCTCTCTCACACACACACTTTTCGATTTTCCTCTTTTTTTTCTTACTGAGGAAGTTTTGGAACCCCAAAAATATGGGGTCCTGTGCAATTGCACATGTTTCATACCCTTAGGGGTGCCTCAGATTATATAGGAGCTACAATAGCTCACTAACATTATAATACAACTTATACAGTAGGATACAACTATTACTGAATCCCCTTCCTCACTTATCATCAGATACTGTTACCACAGTCTAAATCCCCCTGAATAAATCCTGATCAATAACCCCCTGTATCATCATGAAACTTGACCTATATCATCATGGCTTGGAAACACAATTGTGAAAATTTGATAAAACCTCTTGTAATTTGTCATGTAATAAAATATCTTGAATTTCAGTATTAAAGGATGTTAACACATTGTAAAGTCTCCAAATTCTTATATTCATTATAATAGTTACCTATAATGATACACATGTTAATTTAGATTTTAAAAAGAGAAAACATTAATCTTTATATTTGACAATGTAATCCATTTAATATTTTTAATCCCTGAGAAAAATTATGAATTTTTTACCTCACCTTGTACCATGTAAACTGACAATTGTGATACAATATATTAAACCCACAAAATGAAGGTATTAGATCCTAACCCTAGTTTTAGCATATTTCATGTTGGCTGATTAACTATTTGTTATGTGCTGTGATAAACATTTATTATCTTGCATCAGCAGATTTCTACTCCTCTAAAAAATCAAAACTCTTACTTTAATTACATCTATTTTAATTGTAAGTATAAAAATTTCTCGATAAAAATGTATTGTAAACACAATTATGTTCAATAGAAATGTCTGATAGCTTCTAGTCTTTATTTACATCACGGGTCATCATGCCCATTCTATACAACACTGGGCAGCACAGGAGAATTAAACAGTTCTGCAAATTATTTTCCTGGGATTAATTTATATTACATTTAATGAACACTATCAAAGTATTTATTACTTTTATGGACTTGTAAAATTATTTAATTTAGTAACTATTGTAATTTATATGTACAGAATATATTGCGGTTATCCGCAGAATATCGGAGAATGATTGTAATACAAGTATAATTGTTTACAGAAGTATCTGTAGAAACTTGTGAGTGTTTTATTTACCTGGTAATTTAAAAATGTATACTACTGTTCTAAAATCACAATCCATGACATAGTTGTAATAATACAGTTTTGTAATAAATCTCAAAAGTCAAAATAAGATTTATCTTTCCAAGTAGTCCAATGAAATGTCATTGAAATAAATCCAAAGTTCACGAATATTTCAAACCTTTTTCTGTTACTGAAATTAAGTAAATATATTATAAAAGTACAGTGAGTAATGAACACAAATATCAGCTGAGATGTGTAGCCCATTATAAAGCACCTGTGTTATATCCACAAATGTTACTCAAAGTGCAAGTAAACAAATCTAATCTGGTGTTATGGTCATTTGTTGTAACTTTTCGTTGAAATACTGAATGTGTGCTTTACACATGTGAAAATATGAGACATGTGTCTGCACATGTGGGTGTGTGTACATATTTTATAATTCACCAATCTCTCATTTTTAGTAACACTACTTTCACACAGTTCTGAAGATACAATCAATGTACCTTATTACCTCATTTTGTGCTTCACCATCTAAAAGGGTTTTAGCCTTCTCAACGGTTTTCTTGTATTTCATCTTCTCACCAACCTTCTTCAGCCTCTCACTTTGATCTTCCACACCATGGTACCATCTTTATTATGATCTTCCTTTGTGATTTCCAATATCTGATAATACTCTTAATTGTCTCCATCCTTTGCACAATCTTCTGTTTTTCATGAATCTTATTTGATCTAGTGTACAATTCATTAGTTTTCCAGGATTCATAATAATTATTCGTAGGTTCATAAATTTGTCTCATTGTTTTACATGTAAATATACAGAGTTGTTGATCTTGTCTATTGGTTAGCATCCAGGTCTTGTATGTCTATATTGTCAGTGATCTAATAAGATTTTAATATATGGTATTTACAGCTACGGTTGTTTGCTAATATTTATTACCACTCATAATGGGAACAATGGGAACTTTAGTATTTGTAATCTGTGATCCTAAATAGGAAAAATGTTGGATGCATTCAAATATGTAATATCCAGATGCTATGTCATGTGTGTGTGTGTATACATACACATATATAAAGCACAAAAATCCAATACAACAGGATAAACAAAATTACTTATTTTAGTATTAGTTAGTATCAGTTAATGTAATTCTACTCACTCTGCTCTATAAATGTTTGATAATCACATCACATACAATTAATATTATGTTTTTGTGATGTCAGTATTATAATATTGAAGAAGTAAAATATTAAAGAACTTGAAACTTCTTTTGTTAGACATTGCCTATGATTATTTTTTAAAGCATATTTCTGTCATCAATAGGTGATCGTGTTGCCATTGAACCAGGTACTCCATGCAGAATGTGTTCTTACTGTAAAGGCGGTCGATATAATTTATGCCCTGATGTGATTTACCTTGCAACACCACCAGATGATGGGTGTATTACAAGATACCATGCACATGCAGCAGACCTCTGTTACAAGTATGTTTAACTATGAATCTGTTCTGCTTAGTACTTTAAGTTTAAAATTTAAATGAGACAAAACAGTACCAAATCACAAGTATAAAATTATGCTGTTACAGCAGAATGCTGGATTACCAGGAGTCATTTATCTGGAATGTTAATTAGCTACCACGTTTATAGGGGATATTAAAAAAAGGTTTGTCTGGGACATAAAACAGTCTTTGAAATCATACAAAAAACATCCGTGATCTTTTTGGTAGGTATGTTTCAGACTCGAATTCTGTTCAGCCTTCTCATGTACTGGTAATTGGTATGGAGTTTCAGGCAACTGACTGATACCTGTGGAGGTGCAGGCATCATGCAGATTTCATTACCACATGCTACCACGATACAAAAATATATAGAAAACATACAGTTTTCCTTTGTATTCAGTAAAGTAATACTGAACCATCCATTTATAGTTAACACTTTAAGCTATTCACTTTCTACCCAGATTAATAATAACTATATTGTTATGACATCACAGTACAATCTACGTGTTTGTTGAATGTGCCAGAAGAATCTCGGTCTAATGTGCGTGGCATACGTGCTTGTCGACGCATTTGCTAGACGGTGTGAGAATTGGCGTGGCCGCGCAGACTGTGTCAAGACCGTAATTAATTACGTAGTACACTGGCGCTAAGACGCAATTAGGAATGTTCTCGTCTGTGAGCATGGGTATAAATACATGGCGGCAGCAGCCTTAGTAGTCAGTATAGCAGCGATATATTTTCAGTGTGGTTTGTGGTTCGAGTTATTATTGGGCGAGATTACTGTGTATGTTGTAACTAAACAAATTTCGATGAGTGTAGTATTTGTAGTATACTCTTTTTTTTTTATATCACATCAAGCCCCACGTTGGGCGTCACGTTGTAATAAAACAACGTTGTAATATAATTGAATTGAGTGAGTGTAGTGTTTTAATAATATGTATTTAATTTAACAGTGTTACTTATACTCTTCAATCCTCATGTTGTAATATAAATATCGATGATTGGTGTTGTTGTTGTTTATTGTTAAATTATTAAAATAGTAATGTTTATGTGCTTGTTTAAAAGGACTGTAAAAAACTGTTCTCTTGATGTATTTACCTCCCCACTTACCATCGGTGAACGTCTTCAATCTTCTTAATAGGCTCTATATCACTGGAAAGTCATGAATAACACACAAATATTTCACCTTAACATAAACATATACACAGTAAATAAAATGATAAGGATATTTAATCTTGGATTAAATATTTAAATACTGGCCGCTGGAATATTGCTGCCACCTTGAGAAACAATTGCTTCTTAAATGAAAGTTACTTGTGCCTATTTAAAAGAAATAAATACTCTTTGTTCACAGGTAAGATATCTAGGCTTTTATTAACATCAGTTAAATTGAATGAATTCCTTTTAAAAAACAATGAATAAGTTTTTAAAACAACAAAAGTTAATTATTTTCTGAAAATCCTTTAGCTCAGGGCTGGTAACACTGGTACAATATACAATATTATGGTAATTCTTTTTATGTTAGTTTTGGTTATTATTGTTACCAAATTTCATGAATTCTTTGAATTGTCATGATACAAGATACAAAGATGTTTTATTAAGAATAATATTTATTCATACAGAATGATCAAAAGACAAAAAATTAAAAATAGTTAACCTCAAATACGATATTAAAATTATCGTACAACAGGTGTGCTGTAGTTATTCATTCAAGCTTGTATGTAGCACATGTTCATAAACGTTACACATTAAAACAATATTACTGGTTTAATTATTATTACGAACTGGATTTGATAAAAAATAGAAAAATTCTTATTATTGAGTCTATTCAAAAAAGAATTATTAATGAATGAAATGACTCTCTGTTGACAAGGAAATATTTGTCGTTTATAGGTTAACTCTACCTATAGTTGAGAGTAAGTTAACAAAATCAGTTATTTAATATTATTGAAATCTTAATACTACATTCAAAACATTATTTATCATTATAAGATTGGTAATTAACTGCAGTGATAGTTCTCGTAAGTCAAATTATTATTTATTCGATTCAACTGTGATTGTAGTCAAGTAAGCGGCTATATTTTATAAGTGTTGCTTACTGTATGTATTGTTACTTCGACTCCGATTATTATTTTTCTTGAACAAATATTAAAATATTTTAATTAAATAACATAATTAATTAAACAAGAACTTTTAATCATTGTGCCTGTCAATGTACAATCGTTCGCTAGGTTAGTCATGCATAGTGTGTGCTTGACTAACGTAGTCCGATATAATATTCGTCGACTGACGAGAATTATATTTCATTTTATTTTAAAATTCGTTAATTGATAGTACTCCCTGTATATTTCACTTTTCATTGCCTTTATTATACACTGGCAATGTTCAAATAATTCACTTTATTATTCGTAGCACTGTCACATGTAAAAAGGGGTTATTCTTCAGTTGAGGTTAGTTACAATTGTTTACTATGTAACGCGCACAAATTCAAAATATTTTCTTGACGACTGCTGCGTGCTCCGCTCGCCTCGCTGGTTGGAAATCAATTAATTCTTCTCGTCAAAGCTTCTCCTCGCTTCTGGTAAAATCAGATCATCCCATTGGTGGAGAAGTCTGTACTCTCTACCCCAAACGCCTTGGTTACATTAAAAATTTTAATTTTTAGCGTCCGTCTTTGGGTTAGAGGCTAGTCTATGACGCGTTCATTCCAATTCGGAAATGATAGAAAATCTTATAATACGGTATGTATAATTTTCTTATTATTCGTCTGTTTGATAAATGAATAGTCGCATTGTTTTGCGGATACTTGGGTCTTTATTTTAAGTCCAAACAAGATATAAATCCGTCCAATAACAATTCACTTCACTGTACACAATACACATATAGTGGTTCTTAATAAAAAATACGTCTTTACCACTATATTTCAGTGTTATATTAATCTAATGCTTATAATTAAATGTTTATAATTCATATCTTCCATTATTTAATACAAAATATTAATGTATTTATGGTTTAAGCAAAATGCATTCATGGCGTGCAAGCCATATATGTCCCAGTATTTGTATTTGCTTATATTACCATTATGTCTTATGTTATTATATACCTTTGGTATTTACACGTTACTTAATATCCTTTTACATCTTTGCTGATACTTTACTCCAGCAAATGTTGTCTTATTTAATCATACAGCATTGTTTAAATGCACCATGCTATGATTTCGTTATTTTATCACTCTTATTTAGTTCTTGTTCGTATATATTATATGTATTATTAGCAATTAAAGTGTACACAGACATTGTACATTGTCTGTTTAATGTACTTGCTAACTTTTTGTTAGTTGAACTTTCTTTAATTTGCAGTAGGATGGTTATTTACACCTAGTCCTATTGGTATAGTTAATTGGTTTATCATATTATTGTTATTAAATGACTTATATAATGACTGTTATGCATACCCATAGTTGAATTGAACATTCTTCTCACTACTGGTAAACTTCTTTACTTTCTATTTACAAGTTTTGTTAGTGTTTTCTGAGTAACTCTGTAGTCACTGGGGATTTTGTCTGATTTGTCTATTGTTAGTTTCGATAATTTGACTTATATGGTTATGTCCCTCAGCTTATAAGCTATTCACTGGCTTATACATTTGTTCTTAATTGGTTTCTGCTTGACACAATTACTTGTCAAGGCCTCTGATGAAGCCTTGTATAGGTGAAAGCCGGTTTAGGCTGTAAGGTAAAACTTTACGTTTTTACTTATAAAAAACTTAGTGTTCCGAGTCGTCAATATTATAGTGATATTTAGTTAAGTAACGGACACGTCATGGACAACGAAATCCAAGAACTTGTGATTACTTTATCTAATTATTGTGTGTGATTTTATGTTGTAGGTCCAGTTCAGATGAGGTTATGTGTTACTGATTTGGCAACAATATGCTTCTTATTTTGTTCAACATTCTGCTTAAATATTGCAATGTCATTATGGCATGTTATTACTATTGTTTATTACTATGTTTTACACACTTTGTACACATTTTACACTATATGTTTATACAACAATACTTGGCTTTTTACTTAATTATGTTACACATTTTGGTGGGTTTGCATCTTGGCTTGTATACATTGGTTTGTTTCCTTACAACAAATTGTTTTGTTTGCTTCACATTAGTTATAGCATTTATTTACATTTGTCCTGTGTTACTCTGACATTCAGGCACATTTCATATCAAGGATTATATAGTTTGTATCATTGGTCTTTTTGAGCAATTATTTCTCTTTTCAGTTCCATTAAATTGGTGGTCTTACTAAGTATGTTTGTTTTTTACAATCTTGGATTACAATTTGTACACTAAATGTTTATGTATTTCACTTGATAATCGTTGATTTCACTTGTTAACATTTATTCACTTCCCTTTGTCATAAACACTTCACTCATATTGTTTGTGTTGCTTATTTGGGGTAGTGTCATTATATTATTTATAGTTGCACTCATATAAGGTATTCACTATTATTGTTTGTGATCACTTACTAAGTTTTCAACACTTGGTTTCTATCATCTTGGTTTCATCATGTACTTCCTTGATGGATAGTTTTATTACTATTAATCTGGTAACCATTATTCTTATTTTGTTACTTTTCTGGTCGTGGTGCCTTCCATATTTTGGGAATGTTGTTGTCTTATTCTAGTTATACATATTCTTCATTTTTCATGGTACATTTCTTCTCCTTCTTCTTCTTCTGGTTATTCGGTTGCTTATTCTTCATTTTTAATTTCTTATCACTTATAAAGCATTTTTTGGTTCCTCACTATTTGTGATAGCTCATGTTATATTGATAATGCAATTATTTACATTATATCCGTCGTTGTTTGTCACAATTCACATTTATTTGTCTATTCATCATGTTCACTCAATATAGTTATTATTTTTAACATTTTCACTCATTATTATGATAATCATTATTTTATACATGTCTCACTATTATGGTAAATTAGTTTATCCTCTCACTACGATGATAACATTTAATACATCTATTCACTATGATGATAATATTTGGTATATCCCCTCACTATTATGATCTATTGGTTTGTCTGTTCGCTATGATGATAATAATATTTGGTATATCCCCTCACTATTATGATCTATTGGGCCTATATTGCTAACGTATTATATTGATCCATTGTCCTCTCTTTTCCTCCTTTCTACTCGATGATATATTTATTATGGTTCTTCTTTCTTCTTCGTTGGCTTGCTTTAACATTATTCATTTATAGATACACATTTGGGCTTTTATACTTCCGCTCTTTCTTCTCATGTTCGATGAAATATGTTTGTGGTACACTTTTATTTCGACGTATTATATACTTTCTATGTAACCATTATTTTGATACGTTACATATGCCTTCCCATAAGAATTGATTAATTCTGAATTCGTATACTCATTTTATGAAGAATTCATCAATTGTTGTATATTTCCAGGTTGACTCTTATGTTCTCCTCATATCCTTCCATTCTCTTCTATGAATCATAATTATATTTCTTTCCATGTAATTATCTCCCTTGTTTATTTAATTCCCTAATTTCCCTAACATAATTTTAGCTGGGGCAGCTCAGAGTGGTTCGCGTGACCTTATTTCTCTGCTGGCCATACTAACATCAATAAATTCAGAGGTACATCATCTGTCAATAATATAAATGATTGCTGGAATAATTCATCAGTCAATTCATCTTACAATATAAAGTAGTCGTTCTTTCGGCTATTAATAAATATCCTTGGGATTACTTCACACATCTGCGGTTTATACATTATTATATTCTTCTCTTCTTGATTCATCTTCACTTAATCTTCACATTTTTCTGGGATAGTTCGTTTACATTTCATCACTGGTATTTTCACATGATTTCCTTCGTTAGTATATTATTTTTCATTCTTCTTTGTCATCAATTAATCTCTTCTTTTGGTATTACATTTAACGTCACTTTATAATCTTCTTCATCTTCATGATCCACGTCTTCATGTTACATTTCATTTAGTATAGGCTCTCGTTTGGTTTTTTGCCTCGTGTTTTGGGTATCATATATCTGTTTCATAATAATAATATTCACTTGCTTCTGTTTTTCCAACTTCTTATGTTGATTTCTTTGTATATCATCTCGTATAACTTCTTCTTTTTAATTAGTACGGGTAAGATGGTATTAACTAGTTGACTGGCTGTAGGAATTATTATTTTATGTGCCATAGGTGGTAGGTGTCGGCCTCGTATAATTTCTTTTATTAGTACGGGTAAGATGGTATATTACAGTTGACTGGCTCTTGGAAATATTATAGTTATTATGCCGTAGATCTTGGGTGTCCTTCTCATATGATTTCTTTTCTTAGTAGTATGGGTAAGATGTCATATTACAGTTGACTGGCTCTTGGAATTATATTTTGCCATAGTTGGAGTGTGCCTTTCTCGTATGTTTTCTTTTTGTAGTACAGGTAAGATGGTGTTTACAGTTGACTGGCTCTAGCAATTATTTTACATGCCAAGTTGTTAGGTGTCGGTCTCGTATATTTTTCTTTTTGTAGTATGGGTAAATTACAGTTTTCTTCATTTTTTACATTATTTCTTTGGATTACACTGTTATATCATTATATTAATATCTTGTCAACATTCATTTTTACATCTATAATTGTCATTTCTGCACTTGGTATCATCATTAAATAAATTCCATTATAACATTCTATCTTTTTACATTATTCAATCTTCAATATATCTCTTTATTGAGGTTTGGTTATAATTACCTTTAATTTTCTTCGTTACAGGATCCTGTATTTCATACGTATTGTTCATATTGTTTTTGGTAACAGTAGTTATTATCAAAAGAATCCGTCCCTTTTCTCAATGTATTTTTATTTAGTTTATCCATAGTCATTTATCTCATCTCTTCTTGTGGTTCGGATTTCTTCAGTGTTCAGGCCTCTATCTGTTCTTGTCACGTACCTCACTATCATTCGGCTCTTCCATTTCGCTGCTACCAAATCTTCGTCTATTTCAAGTTCTTCCGTTTTCTTCTCCTCACTATTTTTGGTACCCATGTGTTTAGTGTTCTCCTGGTCTTCGTTATTATTAACTTCTGGTATCTCTTCTAATTACTAGTTTATTGTCATCTGTCTTCTGGCTGGGTTTTTCCATCGATTGGTTCCTCTCCTTCCGCAATTCTTTTATTGCTTGAGCGTATCCTTCAATGATCCAGTCCATTTGTTCCTCGTAATTTTCCTTCTTCTTGGGATGCATCCTTCTCCTAGGAATATTAGCATTAAATGTCTTATTGTTTATAACCTTCTTCGTTGTAATACAGTCATTCTCTTTGTCCATCTTCATGAAGTTCCTTCTATATTCCTTCATATAAATTCCTTCTCTGCGGTCGATGACTGGGAAGTTAATCATATTAATTAGACCACTTCGATTCATCTCTACTATTTCCTTTGTAATCCTTGTCTTCTTTAGGCGTATTATTCTTCTTATTTTCATCTTCTACTCTCCCGTTTTCTTAATTATTTTGTTCTTGCTTCCATTATCTTCAGATTTCGGATTCACTTGTTCCATGTTTTTATCTTCGGGTACCTCCTCAGTTTCTGGTTCGTTGTCCTCTATCTTCTTAACACTCTCTTTTGTCTCTTCACAACATATTTTTATTGTCTCTCCCAATCTCTTACAATCATCGCCTACTACCTTATTTAACGACTCCACGCACTTCTTGTAATTTTCCTTCATTTCCTTATTCATTTGGTCCTCATCCTTCTTGTCGGTATTGTTGATTTTATTATTTAGATCTTCCTTCAAAGATTTTTCATTCTCAGCTAATAACTCTTCCGTTTCTTTAATTACTTGGGCCTTCTTTACACCTTCGGCGTCGATCTCCATGTATTGAATATTTTCCTTGGTTCTGTCAAGCTCATTTTCAGATGATAATGTCTTTGCGTCTTGTTCATTTTCTGCTTGTTCATCATTGTTTTTAGTTTGCAAATTTGATTGCTCCACGATTTCATCATTTGGTGTTTCTGCTATCATTGGTTCGCCATCGTTTTTCATCTCTTCTCTCCATAGTTGAATGATTTCTTCTCTCCATAGTCTAATATCGTTTATCATTTCTTCTCTTGCCTTCTCAAAGCTACTCTTTATGGTTTGGGGAAACTGTTCCCTTATACATTCCACCATCATCTCCTGGAAATCTATCATCTCTGTTGGTTCAGGCCCCTCGGGTTGGTTTTCTGCGGTGTCACTTGCGGTAGTCTCCTCTTCAGGCATTTTCGTGTCCTTGGTTTCTCCTAATTTTTTATTCACTGGCTCTGGTTCTTTATTTGTATGTTCTAAGATTACCGCCGGTTTATTGTCGTTTATCATTTCTTGGGCTGCTTCATCATTTACGTCCGTTGTATCATTATTATTATTTATCTTTTGGTAGGGGTTTTCTATGTCCTTACCCATGATTTCACTGTGTTCATTATAGTCCTTCTTCGTTATTGTTTCGTTCGCTGGGCTGATGCTTATTGCTTCCTCCTCTTTTTCATTATTATTGACGTCTTGTTCTGGGGCATTTTTATTTATATTTTCTTGTAGTGGTTCCGTGGAGTCCTTCTTGCTATCGTCGTTCTCAATTTTTTCGTTAGTATTTTTCCCATTCTTCATTAAGTCTTCATTTATCTGTCTCTTCTCGCTTTTTGATTTCTTAGCAATTTTCAATTCTTTTTCGAAAGCTTCCCTTCGTTTACGCTCGTCTTCCCGTCTCTGGTTCCGATAGCTCGTTTTCTCTTCCTCCCACCGTGCTGCTTGGCTATTAAACCATCTTGTATTCCGGTACCTCCTTCCTTGTTGGGTTTCCCCGCTGTGTAGTTTCGCGAAACCTTCTTCCAGTTTGCGTCTTAATTGGTCTGACTCCTCTCTTATCTGTCTCTTCTCCTCTTCCATTTGTCGGCATATTTTTTCACCGTCTAAGTTCAATGCTCTGTATACTATATCCATGTCCACTTTCTCCCTTCTCGTTCTATTTCTCCGGTACATCTTTATATCTTTGTAATGCAATTGCCGCCGAATTAGGTTTAGTAATTACGTATTATTTATTTGTATTGTTGGATATTGTCGTCCTAATTCGTGCTCAGACGTTGGGCGCCACGTTGTAACTAAACAACTTTCGATGAGTGTAGTATTTGTAGTAAACACTTTTTTTTTTTATATCACATCAAGCCCCACGTTGGGTGTCACGTTGTAATAAAACAACGTTGTAATATAATTGAATTGAGTGAGTGTAGTGTTTTAATAATATGTATTTAATTTAACAGTGTTACTTATACTCTTCAATCCACACGTTGTAATATAAATATCGATGATTGGTGTTGTTGTTGTTTATTGTTAAATTATTAAAATAGTAATGTTTATGTGCTTGTTTAAAAGGACTGTAAAAAACTGTTCTCTTGATGTATTTACCTCCCCACTTACCATCGGTGAACGTCTTCAATCTTCTTAATAGGCTCTATATCACTGGAAAGTCATGAATAACACACAAATATTTCACCTTAACATAAACATATACACAGTAAATAAAATGATAAGGATATTTAATCTTGGATTAAATATTTAAATACTGGCCGCTGGAATATTGCTGCCACCTTGAGAAACAATTGCTTCTTAAATGAAAGTTACTTGTGCCTATTTAAAAGAAATAAATACTCTTTGTTCACAGGTAAGATATCTAGGCTTTTATTAACATCAGTTAAATTGAATGAATTCCTTTTAAAAAACAATGAATAAGTTTTTAAAACAACAAAAGTTAATTATTTTCTGAAAATCCTTCAGCTCAGGGCTGGTAACACTGGTACAATATACAATATTATGGTAATTCTTTTTATGTTAGTTTTGGTTATTATTGTTACCAAATTTCATGAATTCTTTGAATTGTCATGATACAAGATACAAAGATGTTTATTAAGAATAATATTTATTCATACAGAATGATCAAAAGACAAAAAATTAAAAATAGTTAACCTCAAATACGATATTAAAATTATCGTACAACAGGTGTGCTGTAGTTATTCATTCAAGCTTGTGTAGCACGTGTTCATAAACGTTACACATTAAAACAATATTACTGGTTTAATTATTATTATGAACTGGATTTGATAAAAAACAGAAAAATTCTTATTATTGAGTCTATTCAAAAAAGAATTATTATTGAATGAAATGACTCTCTGTTGACATGGAAATATTTGTCGTTTATAGGTTAACTCTACCTATAGTTGAGAGTAAGTTAACAAAATCAGTTATTTAATATTATTGAAATCTTAATACTACATTCAAAACATTGTTTATCATAATAAGATTGGTAATTAACGGCAGTGATAGTTCTCGTAAGTCAAATTATTATTAATAATAAGTGATTACCTGTATGCGGTCCACCGTGTGACTTCTCAAACTTGGTTACGTTACGCGTTTCAAGGCGTATGCCTCATCATCAGACGTTTAAAAACCAAAAACACACATATCACACAAAACTGCGTTTGTCAAGAAATAATATTGCAGAAACAAGCATATTATGTGCACGTGATGTAGGGTGCGCGCCCGTTCAAGTATTGTCTGCTACTGATTGGAATTCATTGAGCAGTCTCAAAGCAGTATCTTACAGGCGGTTAGATACAAAGTTCAATTGTTCATTCAGAACACAATCACGACTGCTATCATTATTATATGCATTATAAATTTCCAGCTCCTCCAAGGCATTCATAAAACGGCCCGTGTTGCATATATGCAAAGGCATTAGATTGGACTTAAAATCTGTATAATTGTGATTGTGTTGGGTCAGATGACGAGTGTAATTAGATTTTATATCATTGTAATTAAGTGTCTTTTTTGGTAAATGTTCACGGAAGCGTTTGTAAAAACCTCTTCCGGTCTGACCTATATAGAAGCTGTTACAATCATTGCAAACCAGTTTATAAATGCCTGTTTTTTCTTCAATAGGTAAGGGCAGTTTAGGTCTAAGTATATTAATTAGTTTATTATTGGTTCTAAAAGACATAGTATAACCAATATTGTTCATCACTGAAGATAAAATTTTTGGCATGATGTATGTGTATTTCGCAGATATAAATTTTTTTGGTGTTTTATTAAGTGGACGGGGCTTAAGTTGAATGTTATTATGCTTCTTTAGCAATTTATCAATGATGTGACTACTGTAACCATTGGAAACTGCAATAAATCTTATTGTATTTAGCTCAGCCTGGAAATCATTATTGTCAAGGGGGACTGTCAACAATCTATGGATTAAACTATTATATGCTGCCATTTTTTGAGAATATGGATGGTGGGAATCTGCATGTATTGTATGGCTAGTGGCAGTAGGCTTCCTATAAATATTGAATTTCAATGTGTCCATTCGTCTAGTGAGGGTCAGGTCTAGAAAGTTAAATGAGTTATCATGCTCGGTCTCTAAAGTAAATTGAATATTATTGTTGATTTCATTTAAAAGATTTTTGAAGGAGTCAACTTGTCTCAAAGTTCCGTCAAAAATAATGAACGTGTCATCTACGTAACGTGAATAAAATTTTATCTTATTAGTGTATATGTTGTTATTTAATAAATGAGTATTTTCGTAGAAATTTAAGTATATGTCAGCCAACAGGCCTGAGAGAGGTGAGCCCATAGCTAGACCATCATCTTGGCTATAGAATAGACCATTGAATGTGAATGTGAAATAATTTTGATTTAAAATGACTTTAAGCAAGTCAATCAACTCATCTATAGCCTGTGCACTCATGTAAGCGTTAATTCGTAAATTGTCCTTCAATAATTTTAAGGTTACATCAGTTGGAATATTTGTATATAAATCCACTATGTCAAATGAAACCAATTTGTAATTAGGTTTTAATTTAACAGTATTTATCTTATTAATGAAATCAGTATTATTTGTTAAGCTGTGATTATTCTTTAACTGTAAATTGTCTTTAATTAGTTTTACAAGAATTTTTGATGTTTTGAAACCGGGGGCTGTAGTAAAGTTAACCAGCGGTCTTATGGGTATGTGTGGTTTGTGGATTTTGAGGAGTCCCGTAAATATCGGAGCCTTCGCATTAATTGGCTTCAAATAACGACGTGTATTATCACTGAGCAAACTCGTACATTTGTTAATACATTGGTTGAGGTTTTTGGTGTATTTATCAGTAGGATCAGATTTTAATTGTCTAATATTATGGTTAGAGATAAATTCGTGAACTTTGGCATTATAAGAATCAGTATCCATGATTACTAATGTATTCCCTTTATCTGCTTTAACAATACTAGCATTAGTAATAGTTAATTTTGTTTTGATGTGCCTCAAAGTTTTGTATTCAAGGGAGAATCGTGGATGCATAAATAGATTATGTGGTAGGTTATCGTTAGATTTGATAGTTTTAGTGAATTTATTGTTTATCAATATGCGTGCTTCGTTCTGTACAATAGGATTCGGAATAGTCTTAATAGCCGCCTCCGCCTCAATGAGCTCATAAATATGTTTGTTATTTCCGGTTGGTGGGAGATTATATTTAAGTCCTTTATTAAGGAGCACCATTTCATTATCACTGAAGTTTATATTAGTTAAATTCATTGTTCTAGGATGAAATGTATGTTTGCAATTAATGTCAGTCTCTAGACGGTGTTTATTTTCTAAACTACGAAGTTTACATAATTGATTGAAGCGTATACAGCGTGAAACACTAGCTGTGTATTTAAATATATAATCAAAAACATGATTGATAATGGTTGGATGAATGCTGTTGAGGATATGTAAGTGTAATTTGAATAAACGAGTGTTAAGAATAGATTTTTTAATATATAATGCCTTAATTCTTCTCTAATATACATCCGTTCAGCAAAATGTTTGGTAATGTTTGCGGCCTTGGAAGAGCTGTTGATCTTTACAATAGCATATTTTGGTGTTATGTTCTTCAGTAAACAGATTTTGTTAAATTTAATATGCAAATTCGGTTTTAGCAATTGTATTTTAGTGTTTTGGAATTTAAATACCATTTTTGCCTGGCTGGGCTCCAGATTAACATTCATGTTTCATATGGTATCCAAGTCACTTTTATATAATAATAAGTGATTACCTGTATGCGGTCCGCCGTGTGACTTCTCAAACTTGGTTACGTTACGCGTTTCAAGGCGTATGCCTCATCATCAGACGTTTAAAAACCAAAAACACACATATCACACAAAACTGCGTTTGTCAAGAAATAAAATTGCAGAAACAAGCATATTATGTGCACGTGATGTAGGGTGCGCACCCGTTCAAGTATTGTCTGCTACTGATTGGAATTCGTTGAGCAGTCTCAAAGCAGTATCATACAGGCAGTTAGATACAAAGTTCAATTGTTCATTCAGAACACAATCACGACTGCTATCATTATTATATGCATTATAAAATTCCAGCTCCTCCAAGGCATTCATAAAACGGCCCTTGTTGCATATATGCAAAGGCATTAGATTGGACTTAAAATCTGTATAATTGTGATTGTGTTGGGTCAGATGACGAGTGTAATTAGATTTTATATCATTGTAATTAAGTGTCTTTTTTGGTAAATGTTCACGGAAGCGTTTGTAAAAACCTCTTCCGGTCTGACCTATATAGAAGCTGTTACAATCATTGCAAAACAGTTTATAAATGCCTGTTTTTTCTTCAATAGGTAAGGGCAGTTTAGGACTAAGTATATTAATTAGTTTATTATTGGTTCTAAAAGACATAGTATTAACCAATATTGTTCATCACTGAAGATAAAATTTTTGGCATGATGTATGTGTATTTCGCAGATATAAATTTTTTGGTGTTTTATTAAGTGGACGGGGCTTAAGTTGAATGTTATTATGCTTCTTTAACAATTTATCAATGATGTAACTACTGTAACCATTGGAAACTGCAATAAATCTTATTGTATTTAGCTCAGCCTGGAAATCATTATTGTCAAGGGGGACTGTCAACAATCTATGGAATAAACTATTATATGCTGCCATTTTTTGAGAATATGGATGGTGGGAATCTGCATGTATTGTATGGCTAGTGGCAGTAGGCTTTCTATAAATATTGAATTTCAATGTGTCCATTCATCTAGTGAGGGTCAGGTCTAGAAAGTTAATTGAGTTATCACGCTCAGTCTCTAAAGTAAATTGAATATTATTGTTGATTTCATTTAAAAGATTTTTGAAGGAGTCAACTTGTCTCAAAGTTCCGTCAAAAATAATGAACGTGTCATCTACGTAACATGAATAAAATAACGTTCGTTTTATTCACATTCGCATGATAACTCAATTAACTTTCTAGACCTGACCCTCACTAGACGAATGGTCACATTGAAATTCAATATTAATAGGAAGCCTACTGCCACTAGCCATACAATACATGCAGATTCCCACCATCCATATTCTCAAAAAATGGCAGCATATAATGGTTTAATCCATAGATTGTTGACAGTCCCCCTTGACAATAATGATTTCCAGGCTGAGCTAAATACAATTAAGATTTATTGCAGTTTCCAATGGTTACAGTAGTCACATCATTGATAAATTGCTAAAGAAGCATAATAACATTCAACTTAAGCCCCGTCCACTTAATAAAACACAAAAAAAATTTATATCTGCGAAATACACATACATCATGCCAAAAATTTTATCTTCAGTGATGAACAATATTGGTTATACTATGTCTTTTAGAACCAATAATAAACTAATTAATATACTTAGACCTAAACTGCCCTTACCTATTGAAGGAAAAACAGGCATTTATAAACTGGTTTGCAATGATTGTAACAGCTTCTATATAGGTCAGACCGGAAGAGGTTTTTACAAACGCTTCCGTGAACATTTACCAAAAAAGACACTTAATTACAATGATATAAAATCTAATTACACTCGTCATCTGACCCAACACAATCACAATTATACAGATTTTAAGTCCAATCTAATGCCTTTGCATATATGCAACAAGGGCCGTTTTATGAATGCCTTGGAGGAGCTGGAAATTTATAATGCATATAATAATGATAGCAGTCGTGATTGTGTTCTGAATGAACAATTGAACTTTGTATCTAACTGCCTGTATGATACTGCTTTGAGACTGCTCAACGAATTCCAATCAGTAGCAGACAATACTTGAACGGGTGCGCACCCTACATCACGTGCACATAATATGCTTATTTCTGCAATTTTATTTCTTGACAAACGCAGTTTTGTGAGATATGTGTGTTTTTGGTTTTTAAACGTCTGATGATGAGGCATACGCCTTGAAACGCGTAACGTAACCAAGTTTGAGAAGTCACACGGCGGACCGCATACAGGTAATCACTTATTATTATATAAAAGTGACTTGGATACCATACGAAACATGAATGTCAAATTATTATTTATTCGATTCAACTGTGATTGTAGTCAAGTAAGCGGCTATATTTTATAAGTGTTGCTTACTGTATTTATTGTTACTTCGACTCCGATTATTATTTTTCTTGAACAAATATTAAAATATTTTAATTAAATAACATAATTAATTAAACGAGAACTTTTAATCATTGTGCCTGTCAATGTAAAATCGTTCGCTAGGTTAGTCATGCATAGAGTGTGCTTGACTAACGTAGTCCGATATAATATTCGTCGACTGATGAGAATTATATTTCATTTTATTTTAAAATTCGTTAATTGATAGTACTCCCTGTATATTTCACTTTTCATTGCCTTTATTATACACTGGCAATGTTCAAATAATTCACTTTATTATTCGTAGCACTGTCACACATAAAAAGGGGTTATTCTTCAGTTGAGGTTAGTTACAATTGTTTACTATGTAATGCACACAAATTCAAAATATTTTCTTGACGACTGCTGCGTGCTCCGCTCGCCTCGCTGGTTGGAAAACAATTAATTCTTCTCGTCAAAGCTTCTCCTCGCTTCTGGTAAAATCAGATCATCCCATTGGTGGAGAAGTCTGTACTCTCTACCCCAAACGCCTTGGTTACATTAAAAATTTTAATTTTTAGCGTCCGTCTTTGGGTTAGAGGCTAGTCTATGACGCGTTCATTCCAATTCGGAAATGATAGAAAATCTTATAATACGGTATGTATAATTTTCTTATTATTCGTCTGTTTGATAAATGAATAGTCGCATTGTTTTGCGGATACTTGGGTCTTTATTTTAAGTCCAAACAAGATATAAATCCGTCCAATAACAATTCACTTCACTGTACACAATACACATATAGTGGTTCTTAATAAAAAATAAGTCTTTACCACTATATTTCGGTGTTATATTAATCTAATGCTTATAATTAAATGTTTATAATTCATATCTTCCATTATTTAATACAAAATATTAATGTATTTATGGTTTAAGCAAAATGCATTCATGGCGTGCAAGCCATATATGTCCCAGTATTTGTATTTGCTTATATTACCATTATGTCTTATGTTATTATATACCTTTGGTATTTACACGTTACTTAATATCCTTTTACATCTTTGCTGATACTTTACTCCAGCAAATGTTGTCTTATTTAATCATACAGCATTGTTTAAATGCACCATGCTATGATTTCGTTATTTTATCACTCTTATTTAGTTCTTGTTCGTATATATTATATGTATTATTAGCAATTAAAGTGTACACAGACATTGTACATTGTCTGTTTAATGTACTTGCTAACTTTTTGTTAGTTGAACTTTCTTTAATTTGCAGTAGGATGGTTATTTACACCTAGTCCTATTGGTATAGTTAATTGGTTTATCATATTGTTGTTATTAAATGACTTATATAATGACTGTTATGCATACCCATAGTTGAATTGAACATTCTTCTCACTACTGGTAAACTTCTTTACTTTCTATTTACAAGTTTTGTTAGTGTTTTCTGAATAACTCTGTAGACTGGAGATTTTGTCTGATTTGTCTATTGTTAGTTTCGATAATTTGACTTATATGGTTATGTCCCTCAGCTTATAAGCTATTCACTGACTTATACATTTGTTCTTAATTGGTTTCTGCTTGACACAATTACTTGTGAATACTTTATCTAATTATTGTGTGTGATTTTATGTTGTAGGTCCAGTTCAGATGAGGTTATGTGCTACTGATTTGGCAACAATATGCTTCTTATTTTGTTCAACATTCTGCTTAAATATTGCAATGTCATTATGGCATGTTATTACTATTGTTTATTACTATGTTTTACACACTTTGTACACATTTTACTCTATATGTTTATACAACAATACTTGGCTTTTTACTTAATTATGTTACACATTTTGGTGGGTTTGCATCTTGGCTTGTATACATTGGTTTGTTTCCTTACAACAAATTGTTTTGTTTGCTTCACATTAGTTATAGCATTTATTTACATTTTGTCCTGTGTTACTCTGACATTCAGGCACATTTCATATCAAGGATTATATAGTTTGTATCATTGGTCTTTTTGAGCAATTATTTCTCTTTTCAGTTCCATTAAATTGGTGGTCTCACTAAGTATGTTTGTGTTTTACAATCTTGGATTACAATTTGTACACAAAATGTTTGTGTATTTCACTTGATAATTGTTGATTTCACTTGTTAACATTTATTCACTTCCCTTTGTCATAAACACTTCACTCATATTGTTTGTGTTGCTTATTTGGGGTAGTGTCATTACATTATTTATAGTTGCACTCATATAAGGTATTCACTATTATTGTTTGTGATCACTTACTAAGTTTTCAACACTTGGTTTCTATCATCTTGGTCTCATCATGTACTTCCTTGATGGATAGTTTTATTACTATTAATCTGGTAACCATTATTCTTATTTTGTTACTTTTCTGGTCGTGGTGCCTTCCATATTTTGGGAATGTTGTTGTCTTATTCTAGTTATACATATTCTTCATTTTTCATGGTACATTTCTTCTCCTTCTTCTTCTTCTGGTTATTCAGTTGCTTATTCTTCATTTTTAATTTCTTATCACTTATAAAGCATTTTTTGGTTCCTCACTATTTGTGATAGATCATGTTATATTGATAATGCAATTATTTACATTATATCCGTCGTTGTTTGTCACAATTCACATTTATTTGTCTATTCATCATGTTCACTCAATATAGTTATTATTTTTAACATTTTCACTCATTATTATGATAATCATTATTTTATACATGTCTCACTATTATGGTAAATTAGTTTATCCTCTCACTACGATGATAACATTTAATACATCTATTCACTATGATGATAATATTTGGTATATCCCCTCACTATTATGATCTATTGGTTTGTCTGTTCGCTATGATGATAATAATATTTGGTATATCCCCTCACTATTATGATCTATTGGGCCTATATTGCTAACGTATTATATTGATCCATTGTCCTCTCTTTTCCTCCTTTCTACTCGATGATATATTTATTATGGTTCTTCTTTCTTCTTCGTTGGCTTGCTTTAACATTATTCATTTATAGATACACATTTGAAATTTTATACTTCCGCTCTTTCTTCTCATGTTCGATGAAATATGTTTGTGGTACACTTTTATTTCGACGTATTATATCCTTTCTATGTAACCATTATTTTGATATGTTACAATGTTCAAGTGGTTATTAGTGAAGTGTTGCATTTTATAATTGGGCGGTATAATTGTAATACCATTGTGTTTAATATTAGTGACATTTTATTGCATGTGAACTATTTTTATTTGATTTGTTGTAGGAGACTGTGTTGTTAATTACGAACTGTTTAACTGTGAAAATTAAAGCTGGTGATTAGTAACTTAATTGGTGTCTTGTATTTTGTTGTTTTCCACTGTACCTACGACGATCAAGTAGACCGTCGTAACAGTGGTGTCAGAACTGGGATAGAACGGTTAACAGTGGAAACAGTGGACACTTTGTACAAGACGAGTGTATTTTGAAATTAATCGGAAAACAATGGATGCCAGTCAGATGATGGAAAATTTACAGGAATTGCTGTTACAGACGGAGAAACGACAGAATGAGAAAACGGAAAAGAGGCAGAAAAGTCTACTGCTGGAAACTGAAGAAAGCAAAAAGCACTGTTGCTTGAGTTGGAAGGACGACAGGCAGAGGAATGGAAACGCGAAACAGAAGACATCAAAATGTTAATTCAAGAGCAAAAGCAGATGCAAGAACATACTACTGCAGAATTGGGTCTCCTGCGTGGTGATGTAGGTGAATTACGAGGTGAGCTTAACAATCAAATTACCAGAATATCTGACGTAGAAGAATCCATGTAAAATAAAATAGCTGAAGTAGAAAAATCTGTCTTGAGTGTGGAAAAAGCTATGTCAACAAAAATAGAAGACTCGATTACAAATATAATAGAGCAGATTAAAAATGAAGTCGAGCAGTGCCTGAAGTTACAACCAAAACAACTTTGTGAACAGACTGTACCAATGATAAAAACAGAGAAAGACACAGAATATAAGTCAATAGAGAAGGTCACCTCGCCTGCGGTAGGGACAGTTCATGTCAAGGCTCCAACCTTTGATGGAAGCACGCACTGGGCGACGTATTTACGCCAATTCGAAGCTGCTGCATGTGCAAATAATTGGACGAAGAAAGACAAGGCACTTTATATTATAATGAAACTTTCAACGTGTGAACTTACTTGTCTTGTCGAACGCGTTTCGGTGTGGTGTTCGCCTTCATCAGCTTTGAGACAGACTGCCATTAATTTGTAACGGTTTTTACTTGGAAGGTATAGTGGGGGTGGTGTGTGGTGGAAGGGGATTGGCGTGGGGATCCAAATTATTGTTAGTTTTTTGTATAATTGTGTCAAAAAGTGTATGTGATTTATCCTGTAATTGGTTGTTAAGTATGTTGTTTGGTTGTGTTGTGTGATGTTTATATATTTCATATTGTTCTTCTGTGTTAAGTTTTCGACCTTTGGGTAAGTAGTGTAATATTTCAAGATTAGTATCTATGTTGGTGTAGCTGTGGTTTTTTGTGTGTATGTGTGTGGCAAACGTGGAATGTATATTGTTGTTGGATAAAGCTTTTAGGTGTTCAGAGTAACAGGATGAAAAAGATGTTCCCGTCTGGCCTATGTAGAAACTATTGCAGTTATTACAATTTAATTTATAAACACCTGTTCTATTGTATTTGTCTATGTCCGTGTTTGTATCGTTGATGTGTTTTTTGATGGTATTGTTAGTTCTGTATGCTATTTTGTACTTGTGTTTTCTGAATGTGTTGGCAAGTTTGTGTGTGTTGGAGTTATGGTATGTGAGTGTGATGTATTTATTATGTTGTGTGTTGATGGTATTTTGTGTTTTGTTGTTTTTGTTTTTGATGTGTTTGTGTAGTTTGTTTATTAAATTGGGGTTGTATCCATTTTTCATTGCTATGTATTTGATTGTGTTGAGTTCGTCAGTATAATCTTGTTTACTTAAGGGTATTTTAGTTAGTCTATGGAGCATATGGTTGAAGGCCGCATGTTTATGTTGTGTTGGGTGGTTTGATGTTTTGTGTATAACCATGTCGGTTGTGGTAGGTTTCCTGTATATTTTGTACATGTGTGTATTGTTAGGTCTAGAAAATTTATACTATTGTTTTGTTCAATTTCCAGTGTAAATTTTAGTTTGTGGTGTATTGTGTTTATGTATTTGTGGAAGTTTTCAACTTGTCTTGTGTTGCCTTTGAATAAAAGTAATATATCTTCTACATACTGTGCCAGTAAATGATTTTGTTCTTGTATTTGTTGTTGTTTATTATGTGGTTCTGTTCGATGATGTGTATATATATTTCTGCCAGTATTCCTGATATAGGGGATCCCATTGGGAGACCGTCTGTTTGTGTGTATATCTTGTTATTGTATGTAAAGTAATTTTGCTCATTTATTATTTTGGTAAGTGTGATGATCTCTTGTATGTGTGTTTCGGGTGTGTTGTTTTGTCTGAGTAACTGTTCTAGTGTTTGTATGGTTTCTTGAATTGGGACATTGGTGTATAAATTGGTTATATCAAAAGATGCTAGTGTTGAGTTGTGCGGGATGTGGATGTGTTCAGTTTTCTTGACTAGTTCTATGTTATTTTTGATAGAAGTATTGTTACTGAGATTAATGTTTTCTCTGATTATTTTGTCTAGGGGTTTTGTGATTTTGTGCGAGGGAGCTTGTGTGTTGTTTATTAATGGTCTGATGGGAATGTTAGGTTTGTGTATTTTCGGTAATGCATTTAGTTTAGGGGGTTAGGTTTGATTTGTTTAAGGTATTTGGTGCTTTCTGGTTTGATTATATGTTTGTGTTATTTATAAATTTGTTAATCTGTTTTTGAAATTTTAGTGTGGGGTCTTTATAATCAAGACAACTTTAAAGACAAGGCAGTTTCACTCATTCTCTCATTAAAAGGACCCGCGGCAGAACTACTACAGAAAGTGCCACCTGACAGCCAAAACACCTATGCCGAATTGATAAAAGCTCTGGAATTACAGTATGGTGATAAACATTTGCGAGATGTGTACTGCACCCAGTTGAGAGCAAGGCATGCATTCCGAGGAGAGCCTTCATGAGTTTGAAGCAAGTATCGACAGACTAATTAGACTGGTCTATTCTGAAGCGCCAGAAGATTTTCGAACGAGTTTTGCGATGCAGACATTTACTGCCGGTGTCCGACATAACGAACTACAGCAAGTGTTACGAATGGCAAGACACCAGAACAGTGCAGACGCACTGGTACATGCTTTGCAATTTGAGGCCGCCAAATCAGCGTCTGGTTGGACATGTCATAAAGTACGCGCTCTAAAAGATCGCGACGACACAGACGATGAGGAAGAAGAACAAGGAACAGAGACTCGACGGTCGGCGCCACAGAATAAAGTAAGAAAGCATGGAAGACCGAAGTGTTATCGATGTGGGAAACCTGGACATCTACAACGGGATTGTCGGGTTAAAGTTCAGCAGCAGGGAAACGAGCAGTAGTCGGTACAACGGGGCGTGTGCTGACTAACTGGAGGAACGAAGCCCCTAGACAATACGCAATTTCTACACTTCAGAAAAACAGTGGGAGCTTGGTAGTTACCGGATTTGTTCAATAAAGGCCAACCTCGATTACAGTTGACACAGACGCAACAGTTTCTATTGTGCGCCCCGACGTGGTGAAAGATCTCAAGCCAATCTGGTGCTCTTGCAGCTTGCGAATAGCTACTGGACGGCCTGTAAAAGTGTATGGAAAAGTGGAGATACACCTACGCCTCGGTCGACTTGAGTTTAATCATCAAGTATTTGTTGCAGACATTGTGGATGAAGCAATTCTTGGTGTGGACGTTATGAACATACGGATTCACAGTCGACCTCAGAAACAATGTCTTGATACTCGGAGGCGAAGAGGTAATGCTATCAACAATGACGACACCAGAAAAATCGATGGACGTCATAAACCAAGTGGCCGTAACTGTTCCGCCAAACTCCGAGAAGATCATCATGTTTAGAACTGATAGATACTAGGGGCAACCAGTGCTCTATATTCGAACCCCAGGTAGTCAGCACACCGGCCATACTAATT
Source organism: Magicicada septendecula (assembly GCA_034769895.1). Classification (NCBI taxonomy): domain Eukaryota; kingdom Metazoa; phylum Arthropoda; class Insecta; order Hemiptera; family Cicadidae; genus Magicicada; species Magicicada septendecula. The sequence goes on from CM068375.1 coordinate 129,489,412, forward strand.
GCCAGAAGTTTAGTAAAACCTGACGAAACCGGAAATGTACCTATTAGAGTGGTGAATATTTTGGATCAAGCTATAATTTTACAAAGCAATACGCTCCTAGGCAAATTGACACCTGTGGCCTGGGTACCCGGAATAACGCAACGAAGATCCAGTGCTTCGGATAATTCCAAATTACCAGAAGAACTGCAAGAATTATTGAATAGATCTTCTAACAACCTCTCAAGTGGTGAGGTAAAAGAACTCGGACAGTTTTCACACGAATTCAAAGATTGTTTTGCAATTCGGGGGCAGTCACTGGGCAGAACCTCTCTTGTGCAACATCCCATCAATACCGGGGACACAAAACACTGATACGCCAACCTCCTTGAAGGCCTCCATTATCTAAACAAGAGGAAATGTCTCGGTTAGTACAGGACATGTTGACAGAGAGAGTAATCGAACCTTCGTCAAGTGCTTGGTCTTCTCCTGTAGTGCTGGTAGCGAAGAAGGATGGTGGATTGCGTTTCTGCGTACACTACTGGAGGTTAAATGACGTTGCAAAGAAAGACTGCTATCCATTACCTCGCGTTGACGATACACTCGACACGTTGTCCGGAGCACAGTGGTTTTCCACATTGGACCTGCAGAGTGGATATTGGCAAGTGGGTCTTCATCAAGAAGACAAGCAAAAGACCGCTTTCTCGACCCCAAGTGGCTTATTCCAATTAAGAAAACGGATTGCTGAAAAGGGCTTGGGAAAGTGCAGATGGATGAGCGTGGTCATGTAGTTGATAGTTCCCCGAAGTAGTAAAGTGCAGTCTGTTTTGAAGGAACATCTGGAAGCCATCTTGGCGTTAACAAAACCCTTGACAAAATACGGAAGCGATTCTATTGGCTTCATCTTCGCCACGACGTAGAGGAATGGTTTCGGACATGTGAAATATGTGCTGCAAGCAAGGGCCCACAAACCAGAAGCAGGGGTAAAATGATACAGTATAACGTTGGACTGCCTTTCGAGAGAATTGCCATAGACATTGCTGGACCATTCCCGTTACTGACGATGGAAACCGGTACATCATGGTTGTGGGTGACTACTTTACTAAGTGGGTGGAAGCCAACGCAATTCCAAATCAGGAGGTTACCACTGTGGCAAAGGAGTTAGTTCACAACTTCTGTTGCCGTTATGGAGCCCTTATGGAAATCCATACGGATCAAGGGAGAAATTTCGAATAAGGAGTGTTTTAAAGAATTATGCCGTCTACTCGGAATTCGAAAGACCAGGACAACGCCTCTGTATTCTTAGTCGGACGGGATGGTTGAGAGATTCAATAGGACACTTGAGCAGCATCTTTCGAAGGTTGTTGATGAGAACCAAACAGACTGGGACCAACGTATACCACTATTCCTCATGGCGTATAGATCATCAGTACACGACACAACCGCCATAACTCCAACAAAATTGGTGTTTGGGCGGGAGATTCGTCTTCCTGGGGACTTAATGTTCGGATCACCTGAGACTCAGTCCCAAGAGCCACAGAACTATTCCTCGCAATTAGAAAACCAACTGCGAAAAATGAATCGCTTGGTAAGAGGACGGCTGAAGATTGCCAATGATAAAATGAAAACTCGGTATGACATTCGCAGCAATAGTGTGGGTTTCCAAGAATGAGATCAGGTCTGGTTGTTCAATCCAAAGCGCCGTCGTGGTCGCTCACCTAAGCTTCAGTCTAACTGGGAAGGACCCTACACTGTGAAAAAAAGAATCAACGATGTTGTTTAACGGATTCAACAGGAAGAACAGCGAAAGTTTAAGGTCGCCACCTAGATCGCCTGGCTAAGTACTACTACTTCAGAGACGGTTTGCCAGTTCGGGACGAACAGGCTTAAGGAGGGGAAGGTGTTACGACATCACAGAATAATCTACGTGTTTGTCGAATGTGCCAGAAGAATCTCGGTCTAATGTGCGTGGCATTCGTGCTTGTCGACGCATTTGCTAGTTGGTGCGAGAATTGGCGCGGCCGCGCGGACTATGTCAAGGCCGTAATTAATTACGTAGTACACTGGCGCTAAGACGCAATTAGGAATCAAATATATTGCAACTTACCATCTGTGACTTTATGCAACGATGTCTTCAATTTAAAGTCGACATGTTTCGGGACACTTGTCCCATCCTCAAAACTTAAAACTATTCAGGAGGTTGGCGTATCGGTGTTTTGTGTCCCCGGTATTGATGGGATGTTGCACAAGATAGGTTCTTCCCAGTGACTGCCCCCGAATTGCAAAACAATCTTTGAATTCGTGTAAAAACTGTCTGAGTTCTTTTACCTCACCACTTGAGAGGTTGTTAGAAGATCTGTTCAATAATTCTTGCAGTTCTTCTGGTAATTTGGAATTATCCGAAGCACTGGATCTTCGTTGCGTTATTCCGGAGCCACAGGAGTCAATTTGCCTAGGAGCGTATTGCTTTGTAAAATTATAGCTTGATCCAAAATATTCACCACTCTAATAGGTACATTTCCGGTTTCGTCAGGTTTTACTAAACTTCTGGCAATTAGTATGGCCGGTGTGCTGACTACCTGGGGTTCGAATATAGAGCACTGGTTGCCCCTAGTATTTATCGGTTCTAACCATGATGATCTTTTCGGAGTTTGGCGGAACAGTTACGGCCACTTGGTTTATGACGTCCATCGATTTTTCTGCTGTCGTCATTGTTGATAGCATTACCTCTTCGCCTCCGAGTATCAAGTCATTGTTTCTGAGGTCGACTGTGACTCCGTATGCGTTCATAACGTACACACCAAGAATTGCTTCATCCACAATGTCTGCAACAAATACTTGATGATTAAACTCAAGTCGACCGAGGCGTAGGTGTATCTCCACTTTTCCATACACTTTTACAGGCCGTCCAGTAGCTATTCGCAAGCTGCAAGAGCACCAGATTGGCTTGAGATCTTTCACCACGTCGGGGAGCACAATAGAAACTGTTGCGTCTGTGTCAACTGTAATCGAGGTTGGCCTTTATTGAACAAATCCGGTAACTACCAAGCTCCCACTGTTTTTCTGAAGTGTAGAAATTGCGTATTGTCTAGGGGCTTCGTTCCTCCAGTTAGTCAGCACACGCCCCGTTGTACCGACTACTGCTCGTTTCCCTGCTGCTGAACTCTAACCTGACAATCCCGTTGTAGATGTCCAGGTTTCCCACATCGATAACACTTCGGTCTTCCATGCTTTCTTACTTTATTCTGTGGCGCCGATCGTCGAGTCTCTGTTCCTTGTTCTTCTTCCTCATCGTCTGTGTCGTCGCGATCTTTTAGAGCGCGCACTTTATGACTTGTCCAACCAGACGCTGATTTGGCGGCCTCAAATTGCAAAGCATGTACCAGTGCGTCCGCACTGTTCTGGTGTCTTGCCATTCGTAACACTTGCTGTAGTTCGTTATGTCGGACACCGGCAGTAAATGTCTGCATCGCAAAACTCGTTCGAAAATCTTCTGGCGCTTCAGAATAGGCCAGTCTAATTAGTCTGTCGATACTTGCTTCAAACTCTTGAAGGCTCTCCCCGGAATGCTGTCGCCTTTTTCTCAACTGGGTGCAGTACACATCTCGCAAATGTTTATCACCATACCGTAATTCCAGAGTTTTTATCAATTCGGCATAGGTGTTTTGGCTGTCAGGTGTCACTTTCTGTAGTAGTTCTGCCGCGGGTCCTTTTAATGAGAGAACGAGTGAAACTGCCTTGTCTTTCTCCGTCCAATTATTTGCGCATGCAGCAGCTTCGAATTGGCGGACGAATACAGGAAAAGTGTACAAATATAACATAGACTTACATATAGTATATGTAGATTTCAAACAACCTTTTGATAGCGTTATCAGAAAAGAAACGCTAAACGACCTTCACAGCTTGGGAATACCAGCTAAACATATAAGACTAATAGAAACAACTTTGGCTGATTCCAAAGTAGCAGGAAGAGTTAATGGAGAGTTAACTACTACTTTTGGAATTTATACTGTGGTGCGACAAGGAGATGCACTCTCCACTATGTTTTTTGTCCTAGTTCTGGAGGCAGCCATTCAAAAACTAGATGTTTCTAGATACATCAGCAAGAAAACCACACATGTGCACTTATGCTGATGACATAGCTATTACCAGCAGAAATAAAAGAGGGCTAGAGGAAAATCTACTAACACTAGATAGTGAAGAGCATAAAAGAGGTTTAAGGATAAATGAAGCCAGGACCAAATACATGGAATTTCAACGGAATGTCACAAACAACCAGGCATATCTATCAGTTGGCAATTATACATTTAAACATGTCCAACAATTTTCTTAATTAGGTTTACAAATTCCTCAGAACAACTCTTGCAGCAATGAAATAAAGTCCCGCATTGTACATGGCAACAGGTGTTATTACTCTTATGAAAAGCTTTTCAAATCCAGAATGTTAAGCAAACTTAAGCTGACTATATACAAAAGTCTTATATGACTGGGAGTAACACGGATGCGAAGGCTGGACATTACTTAGCCAGCACAGACGAGCAGCATCTAAGAATATTTGAATGAAAAGTCTTGCAAAAATCTTTGGACCTCTACAAACTGAAGATTATGAGGATTTGAATGAACCATGAACTGGGCCAACTGATTCAGGGTGCCAACATAGTCCGGTTTATTAAGAGTATGAGGCTTGAATGGCTGGGCGACGTAAGGTGAATGGATGACAGAAGAATGGCTAAGAGAATTGCAGATTGGAGACCGGTAGGAAGGGGAGGCAGACCCAGAAAGAGATGGTTGGATGATGTGGAGGATTTGAGATGTATGAACATGAGAAGATGGATACAGATGTTAATGAGAGGGCAGAATAGAAGAAAGTCATTGAACAGGCTAAAAACCACGCTAAGTTGTAACGCTAGGAAAAGGAAAGGAAAGGAAGGATATTTTATATATTGTACAAGTATAATTTTTATTTAAATAATCAACAGTTGATCGCGATTAATTACTAACAAAATTATTTACTATGGGAGCTGGCAAAAACTAAATTATGTGACAAGTATAAAACAGAAAGAACTTATCTTTGTGCTTTCCTTGTCTACATAACTTGAATTTTGTTACAAATAATGGCAGTATACTTTTTTATGAAACATTTTTTGTAACTGATGAACATTGTTTCTGAAGAATTCACTCAAAGATAAAACACAATCTGTTTGCCATCCTTATTTACTGAACCTAAAGCTTCAGTGTTAACACTGCTAGGACCATAAAGCAAAATTTAAACAATCTTTATTGTATTGTTTTAACTGGATCCATAATAATTGCTTGTTTGTAAATCAGCCCATTTTATTATTTTATATACAAGCAATAAAATAACATGTTATCATGTACCACTTGGTAGTATTCATCCTGGTTCCACAAAAATGATGACACTATTGTCTAATAATCTCATTTTATGGGTAGTTTTATCCAGTCAATAAAGTAATATTAAATTCAGTAATGCTTATTGTTTTCTTGTGTAATCTACTTGAATGAAATGCATATATTTGTACTACACATTATGTCTATACTTTGTACTATACAAAGTAGTATACATTATGAATAATTATGTGTAGTGGTAGCAGGTGACGCATGATAAAAACAATTGTTTGAAACAAATAGTTAAACAAAGATCTGAAATTGTGGAAAACAAATCATACATATGTTTATTTATAGAAATATGGTAACAGATGCTATCTGTATTGAAGATATTGAGAACAGCAATTATGTTCTTACTAGATTTACTAAAGTAAGTTTGCCGTTATAATAATGGATGAAGAAACAAATTTATTTATGTGTATTGCTATTTCACTTTATATCTAGACAAATTTTCTGTGGTCCAGTGAAGACCAAGATTAATTGTTAAAGGACTTTGCAAACAAAATAGATGTTGTCCGCATGTTACAAAATTTATGTGTGTAATGCTTTGTGTGGTACAGGAAAATGCAATGTTAATATGGTTTGACTTGTATAAATCACTATGGTCAGATTCTGATCCTTTCATACATAATATGTTTGTTGGTATCATATGTCCTTCAAGTTTAGACATACTGATTCTTAAAGTTCTCATCTTCCAACTTGGGTTTCCTTTTTCCTTCCTCTTCAAATCTTCAATCTTGTAGCAACCTAAATTGTTTCTTGCATCAGATGTCTGATTCAGTTTTCTTATTCAGAGTGACTGTCTTAAGTTATTCTCTACTGCTTCATTTTTTCATTGTGTCTTTAAAATCTTCACTTATGTTTGGATACTTCCTCTTGTAATTTTGTTGTAACCCAAGTTCTGCTGCCATACATTAATGTGGAAACTGTCAAAATGTTATACAACTTTAATATTGTTTCTTAGCTTGGTTTATTTTTAAATTTCATCTGACAGTGGCACATTAAAGATTTGATTTTTAAATCTATATCTGTTGGCATTATTTCAAAATACATTTTTGCAGATATAATATATAATTTTCTATAATACAGCACTCTGTTAATAAGTAATGTATAGTTTATGTAAAAGTATTTAGGCATTTAATTCTACTTTGTATCTAAGACTTACCCCATGTTAACTAACACCACTACGCCCCTAGGAAAATCTTGGCATCATGTATGCCAGGCTGCTTATATTCTCACCACACAAATAACTTCATAACATTCAGTAATCAATATTACCCAACTCCCAACTTTAAGAACCTTCAACTGTGGTGTTACTTTCTCTCTTTCTGTGTTTACTACCAACTTATATTAAATACTTGTAACGTAAATGAGCTCTTACCTTTATCCATATAGTCCTTTAGAATTTCCTACTGATCTATCCCATTTCACCTAACTACGACTAGATTACTTCACAGGCTAGGTTATTTGTGTATACTACCACATTCATAGACTCATTCCTCCACATAAATTGGTTAGTGCATTGGAGTAATCAGTTATTGATGCATAAGTAGAAATTTAGTGACAAGAAAAGTCTAAGAGTTTTCTTATCAACAAAAATGTGTGTCCATATTGAACCTCACCCCCCTTGTGTCTTCTCCCTTTCTGCAAGTTCAAAGTAAGGACTTGTGGATGGTTATATTCTAAAATTTTCATGTTACAGCCGTCTTTAAAATCCTTTTTTCCAATCATTTTATCCAAACTCTGTAGCCACTGTCATCTTCTAGTCAGCACTCAAAATAAAAACACTCGTATCATTGTCAACACCTTGTTTATTTATCATTATCACAAGTAATTTTTCACAAGTAAATATAACACAGAAAGTACACATTTCGGTTCACAATTGAAATATTGATTATTAGCACAATCATAATTTATACAAACAACAATACAAATATAATATTGATCCACAAATGTGGTATCAAACACACACACTGACTCTTTTACTCACTTACTGACTCACAATAAGTACTGACTGACTTCTCCAGTTACTACCATCTTATATAGGTTGGTAATGATGTCATTAACCAGGCTTTGTCACTTACTAGATTATTATTGTGTCCTTCAGTCTTTCGACTAGTTTGTATCCTCCCCGCATATACCCGTGGTGCGTGTGTTACAGAGTCAGCTCTCACAGGTATATGGGACCTACAGTTTAACGCCGGATCCGAACGGCATTGTTGGGGAGGGTTTATACTAAGCACAATACCTCTCACTGGTTTGCCATCGCCTTGCAAGGGGGGAACAGTTGTATCTAAATAAGATGGCCCAGCGGGAATCAGAACCACACTGACAGCGTAGCAGCGCCACACACTATCCACTACCCCATGACCACTCCACTTACTAAATACTAGATAAGCCAAGAAAATTCTAGCTAGATGCTTATTCTGGAATCTCATAAAACAACCTACATTTTCCTATTAATCCAAGTTTATTTATACAGATCAGTCTAGTGTCTATTAATGTACATAAGTTATACATAAATTGTGGATAATGTAAATACATGTGAGTACATACTTAATCTACGTGAGTAACACAACCTACATACTATTCTAAATAGTTTTAATATTGTGTTTTAATAACCGATCACAATATTACTTAATATATTCAGAATATTACTTTGAATGTGGGTTGGGGGTTCCCTAGTTCACAACACCACTTTACCTTTCTACTATCATAATCATACAGCTGCTGTAGCAACCTAAGCATTCTAGCAAATGCTTTTTATTTCTGATGAGCCTTTTAAAAAACTTATTATTTCACCACAATATTCCTTCATGAAATTCTCTGCATTCACATCCACACTAAGTACCAGAAATTTTTAATTTCCCCTTCCTACATGCTTCAAAATTCAGATCTATACAAAGCCATACATGCAAAAAAAATGTTATGAAAAGTTTAAAAATATTCTTATTAAAAATAAATATGGCAAATAACTTAATATAAAAGAGACAAATGTTTAAAACAATATATGTGTGATGTGAAATATTATTTTTTTACCCACTTATATAACTGTCTCATGGAGAATTAATATGGTATATGCTTTACCAAACGTTGTTCACAGGTTACCACCAAATGTATCCTTTGAAGAAGGTGCTTTTGTGCAGCCACTGGCTATAGGCATACACACCTGTGAACGTGCGGGTATCCATTTGGGTTCAACAGTGCTCATAACGGGTTCAGGACCAATCGGCTTGGTTTCACTTCTTGCAGCAAAAGCAATGGGAGCATCCAAGATTATCTGTACTGGTAAAGAAATTCAGTTTACACAAAAAAAAACTTTTAATTTATAGTACTAACATACCAACATAAATAGTTTTCTAACATATATTCACAAATCATTCACTTTATGCTTTTGTTATTTTTATTATTTAATCATAAAATTATTTTTAATAATGACTCATTTATTTAAATTGTATTGGATAACAGTATATTTCAATTTTTTTTCACCACTGCTTTCTTCAGGTATCGGTATATAAAGTTTTATTATAGAAATGTTCATTCATTATACAGTATTTAGTTTTTAACAACTATAACTAGCAATATGCAAATCTGGGCATTTCAAAACTGCTTTCAGAGACCATGTGAAAGACCTGTAATGAGTTTCATTTTGGGTATTTAGAAAAATCTCAATGTAATGTTAGTACATTACACACAGAGCTACTCAATAGCTGAAATAATGACACAATTATGTCAGTCAGTAAACAGTTTGTACATATTGTTATTGTGTTATCTATGTAATAAATAATATTTTATTAAATAATATACAAGCTTAGATAAAAGTAGCAAAAGAGAGCTACTTTATGGGGTGGCGAAGGGGGACAGACCCCCCCTAGAGGTCGAAAAAAGGTGATGAATGTTGTTAACCTTTTAATTTTTAGGCTGTTATAATTTTTTCAGCTTTGTATGCTAATATAATAGTAATTCTTTTTTAAATATACAAATAGGTTTATTACACATTTTATATTTCATATATGTTTGAAATATAAAATATAGAAAATCAATTCAGTTAACATGTATCTTCTAAACATTGTTTCAATATCATGTATTTTTATTGTGTTTATTGTGAATATTTACCGTTTACTTTATTGGGATTAGTCCAGCTCGACCAGAACCCCCCCCCCCCAGGCCAAATTCTGGATACACCACTGAAAGAGAGGTCCAATATATAAAGCCTTTATTAGTTCTAGTACATTCGTATATTTAATTCCTCAGTGTTCAATAATTCTTTTGTTTGGAACTGCCCCATTTCCATAAACAAAGACCTCTGCCACTTTTTCCATTGGCATCTGCCCTGGTAGTAAAAAGATATTTTTTAGCTATTTCATCTTACCACCTGCCAGACTGTCTGCCCTTCCTTTTTTGTAGTGCAGAACCATTTGCTAATTACCTTAATCCACATATAAACTACATATATATCTAACAGTATATTCTGTCTGATTCCATTTTAGTCTCTTTACCAGTCCCCTTACAATGGTCACTTATATACCTAATTTTGTTAGCTCTAATTTTATCTACTCCCTTGATGTTCATCTTACTGTTCTAAATATCTCTGAGTAATTCTTTTGGATTAATGCCAAATGTCTGAGCTCCATACATTAAGCAATATAAAGCTGCAAAATTAAAAACTCCTCTCTTATTAGCCAAGTCTATATTTGATTTTAAAGTATTGAAAGATCAATATTTCTTTCAGAGTGATAGAGTCTTCAAATCATAATCTTCAAAAAAATAAATTCCCTTAAATAAACAGCTTTCTCTGCATTCTTAATCCTCTACTTCTAGCAATAATTCGAATTTTCTGTCTATTAGTAATTAAAACTTCACTTTATCTTAATTTATACTGTTGACTTAGTTATGAAACAAAATGTATATTGGCTTGATGAGATTAACTTTATAACTTAATTAATAACACAATCTCAAAAAGGTGTTTAAATATATTGCCTATGTTGTTTTCATGTCAAGACTTGGAGATAAGTAATCCTAAACTTTTATTATTATTCACCAATAATGCCATCCAATCTCTGTCTATCTGCCTCTCTCTCTCTCTCTCTCTCTCTTTCTCTCTCTCCACACACACACACAAAACATTATATTATGTTACTCCAATATTATTAGTCCTCTGTCAACCCCCACTCCATTATTTCATAAATCTTTTTATTTGTTGTATGTTTAGTTATAACTAAATATTTTTAGTGAATACCGTACTATTTTTAAATTAGTGCTTCTGTTTAACGTTTTAAGAGGCAAACAAATAACATAGCAACCAGACTCTTTCCTAACACTCTTTTCAGGTGTGTTAAAGAAGGAAGGTAATTTTTTCAATGTTACAGAAAATTGTACTGTCAGTAACAGTACAGTGTATGAGACAGTGATGTTACATTTTGCTTAACAGATTTGCTGGAGCACCGGTTAGAAGTAGCAAAGCAGTGTGGTGCTGATTACACAATATTAGTCAAACCAGAAGATAAAGAAGACGAATTATTACAGAAAATGGTTGATCTACTTGGAGATCTACCAACAAATGTAATGGATTGTACTGGGGTTCAAGCAACCATTCGTTTATGTATGAAGGTTTGTAGCGTTAGCAGTATTAACGTAGTTGTATTATTGCTAGAGCCAATAATAGTGATTTCAAAAATAATTTACTTTATACACTGTATTTATTGTTAGCAGTACATATGAAAAGTAGTTTGATATACTGCCATCTTCTTCTTCTTCTTTTTCCTTTGAGCCTACAAGCCTATTCCAGTTCCATAGATCAGTTTTAAACTGATTTATAATCTATGACATTCTAAACTGATTAAAAGATTTATGTTCTATGACATTCATCTTTTCCAGAGCATAAACATTCAGTATTTTCCTATGTTTTGTTAGACATTAGAGATAAAAATAGACATACAGTAAGATAAACCGCTTATGCTAAAGAAATGTTACTAAAATAGTGACAGAGTTCTGTAAAGAAGTACTAAATAGTTCAGATACACACAATGTATAGGTGAAATAATAAAAGAAGATATTCCAAAATTTTTAAAGAACGCCATTGTCAAAGTACTGAGAAATACGAAAAAAAGAAAAAATTTCTACTGATAGAAAAATAACAGAAAAGTTCATGTGCAGAGAAATTATAAATTCAATTATGCTCTAGTCTTTTTTAATAACTGCATAGTATTGACAAAGATACAGTATTACAGTAGTACAGTATTATTGCATAATGAGAAAACAGTATAGTGATTTAATACACAAAAAAGGCACAGGAAATTTTGGAACAATTAAAAATCAGATTCATTGTCCTTACTATACACAGTCACACCTCATACACTCTCTCTCTCTCTCTCTCTCTCTCTCTCTCTCTCTCTCTCTCTCTCTCTCTTAATGGGTTTTGTACAGTGTCTGATTGTCTACCCATCCCGAAGAACCACTGCCACCTACATCTATACAAGACATCATCCACACCAGTCCACGTGCTTAATGCTATTTTACATACCGTCATTCCATAATATTCACAGCCTTTCCCTCTTCTGTCTTTCAGGTGGTGTCTACTTGAACATATGCTTTGGCCTTCATTTGTCCCCCATTCGCACACATGACTAAACCACTGCAGCCCCCATTTTTAATACGAGCTATTGTGGTCTCTCCCACTCTCATCCATCTCCTGATCTCCTCATTAATGATTCTTTTTCAAGTTCCACACTATCTCTCTTAATGGGTTTTGTACTGTGTCTGATTGTGTTTTGAAAATTCAAAATAACTTTTTCATATTGGGTAAAAGGATGGGGTTGCATGAAACGAATGCATTCATTGTCTGGTCTGGTCTTGAACTTGGGTCTTTTTTAACCACTTCTCCTTCCACACACCGAATTATGCATCAACTGTAGCTGGTTCAGGTAACAATTTCTGATAAAATTCTGCTAGTGGTGTTATATCTTTTTTAATTGAGTTTATACATTTTGCCGGTATTATTTTTTCTGGAGACACTACGAGGCTTTCAAGAGATTTAAACTTATCTTTAAGGTTAATAGTAACATGGTTCACAAAATGAAAGAACATGTTTCTATGACAGTATTCCTCTGGAGTGTCAGCAGGAGCATTGTCATGACGTTTCATTGAAGAAATATTCCTTGGCTTTTTTATTAAAACAGAAATATTTTCGGCAAGTTTTGATGTATTACTGCAAATTTTGAGTCACATTTCTGAATCAAATTTTGAAATGTAACCAACAAATTACTGAAGTATTCCAGTGCTGCTGCAAGATCACAATTAATGCTTTGAAGTGCTTTACAAAGAGGAAGTGTCAAGGAGAACACCTTGTAAAGATATAACACAGAAACTATAAACATACTTATAGTTTGAGTTATGGAGCATAAAGTTTGGCAAGCCTGCTGAGATGTGTCTTTGTTGACAGATCATTCTAGGTCTTGCAGAGGTGAACAATAACTTTATAATTTCCTTAACACACAGAATTGCCTCATGTTTGTGCACCCAATGTGTTTTACACATAGCAACAGAGTTGTGTGTCGTGTGCTGGCAACAAATCCCTAATAGATTTCTTCAGAATATTGTTACTTTTTGTAGAATTTGTAAACAATGTTCCCACCAATTGTATTGTGCCTAACAATTTCTGACCATTTGGGCAGAACACAAATATGGTAGAGCAAGATTTAGAGAATGTGCACTACAATGTACTTAGAGAGCCATCAGGTATTTCTGCTGTGCATAAGCTTGTGCACTGTGTAAATGACCACTCATTGATGTTGCCCCGTCATATCCCTTACCAATCAATACCGCAAAATCTATATTAAGTAATTTTAAATTTGGACTATTACATTAGCCAGATCTTGACCTGTTAAGTCAATGGTAGGCACAAACATAAGAAAATCCTCATTGATTTTTCTTTCTTCTGAATCCACATAACGAACACACAATGATAGTTGCTCTATCCCTGCAATATCTATTGTTATTGTTGCCAAGAATGGCAAAACACTTTGCCATTAGTGAAAACACCTTTTCACTATTTCAACAATCTGTTTACATAAGATGTTACCGCAGATCTCAGTAATCTGATTTTGAATAATGTAACTTGTAAACTGCACACTCCTAGAACCACTTTCAAGGTATTTTTCTAAAACCAAGTCACCCAGTGGTGTAGTGAAGCCGGAGTGGGGCGGAGCGGCGCTCCAGCACAGCTTTTGAAGGCGGAGCGGCGCTCCACCTATAGATAATGGAACATGACTACTTACGTTTTGTTTTTATTGGGTTTTAGCTTGATTATTTTTTTTTAATTCATAATGATTTGAGTTAAACTCAATGGTAATGGTACTTGTACAATAGGACACGATGTTCTCAGAGACCTATTATGTCTTTGTCTTTCCCCTCCAGTCCCGCTTCCTCCACCCGACAATCGGCTGTCGTCTGCAGTCTACACTCAGTCACACGTTCGCTTTGCTGTGTGTAGTGAATTCTGATCGGGACGGTCTGGTGCGTGTATAACCTCAACCTGCGCTTTTGATCGTGGTTTTGGTATGTTGAAACTGCTATTTGAGCCTCAGAATAAGTGAATAACTGTTTCTTATAGTTTTAGCGAGTGTAACGTCCTCCTTTGCTCCAGAAACGTCGCGATTACACCCTTATAAGTTATAACGGTAATAAACTAATAACTATTATCTTTGTGAAGAATTTAAGTCATTAATACTATGTACTGTATTTTTGTTTTGTGAAGTCATGGAGGCTAAACCTAAACAAACAACTATAACTTCATTTTTGTGTGCCCCTAATAAACTCGCCGATCATCATAGTGTACATATTAATGAGACCTTCAAAGATGGTAAAACAGATGAACCCAGAACCTCTAAGGACAAACAAAGTCAAACTCAGTGGCCCGCCATTTGGACGGAAGACATGTGGGATAGAAAGAAGGCGGCTTTTCCTTGGATTGACTCAAAAGAAGGTAAATTAGGATGTAAAATATGTTTTGAGGTAAATAATCTGGGGGCCTTTAAAAAAGAACATGTTTCTTTGTCTCGTGAGTGGCGCTCTTATCAAGTTAGCTGTTATGGTTCAAACAGAACAAACCAACTTAAGTCACTGAGGAAAAAAATTGTTGAACACAAGCAGTCAAAGGCACACAAAACTGCTCAAACAATTGTTGACACTTCAAACAAAACTCCTATGAATCAAGTGATTGATTCTATAAATGCAGCACACCATGATTCAACAAAGGCTATTTTTAGGTCAGCATATTTTATTGCTAAGAACGACCGGCCATATAACGATCATTTTGGTTTACTTGAATTGCAAAAATTAAATGGAGTAGACATCGGCATAGTCCTTCACTCAAGGTACAGTGCAGTAGAAATTATAGATCATATTTCAAAGGAGATGAAATTGCGTATTTTAAACAAGGTTAAGGAAATTTCTGGGAAAATTTCACTTATCATTGATGAAGCTACCAGCATCAGTTGTAAGTCGGTGCTAATTGTTTACTTAAAATGTGAGATAAGTAAAGAACAGCCCCCAAGCACTTTATTTTTAGACCTAGTTGAGCTTGCTGACCAAAAGGCCGACTCTGTTTTTAGTAGTGCACTAAAGTGCCTTGACAAATATGGCTTTGACAGTGAGTTTTTAAAACAAAACTTGATTTCTTTTACAAGTGACGGGGCTAGTGTCATGCTAGGAAAGCACTCTGGTGTGGCAAAAAGGTTTTTATCTTTGTACCCTAATATTATCATATGGCACTGTATGAATCACAGACTGGAATTAGCCATTGCGGACGCTGTAAGTGAAGTAGCCGGAGTAAACCATTTTCAAGCATTCATGGACAAACTTTACACTTTGTACAGTACATCTCCAAAAAATAAGCGAGAGTTGAAAGAATGTGCACAAGAGCTTGATACTCAAATGAATAAGATAGGTAGAATTTTAAGCACGAGATGGGTAGCTAGTAGTTTCCGTACTGTTTCAGCTGTATGGTTTGGTTACCAAGCCTTAGCCAACCACTTTTCCAAAGCAATGAATGACCCTGATAGAACACCAGTTGAAAAAAGCAAGTATAATGGTTTGTTGAAGAGGCTGACTTCTCATAATTTTTTACTAAACTTAGCCTTTATGTTTGATGTTCTCGCTGAATTGGCTTTGTTGTCTGAAAGTCTGGAAAACAGAAGCACGTCTGTTGTATTTGCAGACAAACTGATACATAGATCAGTCAGGTATCTGGAATCTTTAAAGGAAAAGCCAGGGACAAGAGTACTGGAAGCACAAGTCGCCATGAAAGACGGTAGTTTTGCTTCTGTTAAGTTAAATGATAATCCAAAAATCGTATCATTCAATGGCCAGCAATTGATTTCTAGTGTAATCAATAACTTAAAACACAGAATGTTTGCGACTAGCTTAGAAAAAGAAGAAGTCGAGTACGAGTACGAGGAGCTTTTAGATGACTTTAAAGCATTGGAACCCGAGTACTGGCCAGCTGAGATTCCTTCTTTGTTTGGCCAAAATCAAGTGGAGCAGCTTTGCAAAAGATTTAAACTGAACATCAGCAAAACTGTGATTGCCTACAGGGATTACTTGGACAACAGCAGACGGGTGCCTGATGGACTGCAAGAACTACTAAACTGCACTAAAATAATACCCTGCAGTTCAGCTGACTGTGAAAGAGGTTTCAGCAGCATGAACAACATAATCACACCATCAAGAAACACATTGACAGTAAGCCATGTCTCAGCTCTATTGTTTATAAAACTCCAAGGCCCACCTCTGCAAAAATGGGAGCCTGAGCCATACGTCATCACATGGTTGAGGAGCCATCGATCAGCAGCTGACACAAACACAAGAGTAGCAGAAAATCCAAACAAAGAAGAAACTAAGGTTAAGGGTGATGCATTTTGGAGTCTACTTTAGATGTCGTCACACAATTTTCATGTTTCTGTATCTCAAAGAAATTATTTTTTCTATAACCTTGTATGATGTTTATAACTTGGTACTTAAAAACACTAAATAGGCTAAAATAAACAATTATTATTTGTTCATACCAATTTATGTTAGCCTAATTTAAATAAATAAAATGTCCGTTCATTTATACCTTAAAATTTTTAATTTTGACACCCACCACCCCATCCCCGAAACTGAAATGTAAATTTGTATTAATATTAATATGTTATTTAACAATGGTGTTACATAAAAGTGTTCAATATTACGAATAATTAATCTGATAGTTTCAATTATTACTATAAAAGGTATTAGTACTGGGGGTGTACCGTGTACCCACAAAAATTTGAATTTTTCCTCAAAATAGCATTGAAAACCTTTTAACATGTAGCAGTAAAAACTGTACTCAGAGAGCCTCAAAATTCACCATTTTGTTCCTGATTTTCAAAAAATTCCAAGGGAGGGTCCCCCCCGCTTAACGGGGGGTATTCCATACCCCCGGTACAATTAGTCCCCCCCCCCCGAATTATCTTCTGCATACGTCCCTGCTAAGAGCTCCGGCACAGCTAATTTTAGCACTACACCACTGAAGTCACCAGATTGTGTACGAAATCTTGAAAGAGCATGCACATTATTGTCATTAACCTGAATGTCCTATGACATTACATTAGCAGAGTCATGTTTCCCATGAAAAGCTAATTCTTGTTTGCCACAGAGGATCACAGTATGCACTATTGACCTTAGAACGTTTCGATTTTCAGCGTCCTGACGAACTTTCTCCAAGTTCAGCTGGTTAACCACAGATTGATGTTTTGCCTCTGCTACTTTCAAAAAGTTATCGGGACATTCAACATTTATTTGATGGTAAGATGTCTTTGCATGATGGGTAAAATCTTCCAAGGCTTTTTTCCAGTAGGTATGGGGATGGGTTATCAGTAGTCCAAGATGCTGATGACTATCTTTACCGGCAGTGTTACCAAGAGAAAAGGACACAACACCTACAGAAACCCCTAGGAGATGTTCTAAATATGCTAGCCAGGAGAATTTGAGAAACCACAATTTTTGAAACTGAAGCTTTCTTTATGAGTATGCCAGGAATACTTGATTTTCTGGTGGAACTCATGAAGATTTCAGTAGACAATCTTTCGAAAAGGCAAAGAAACAATTTTGTAACACAAAGAATACAATTTTGACCCACAATTGTGATATCCATTATTAACACAACTGTAATTTATACATTCATATATGTAACACATAAATATAATATTAGTCTATAAATATGGTATCAAACACACACAATAACTGTATAACTTACTAATTGAATTCTGAATCTGAACTCTCAAACAACGCTGACTAAAAATTAAATTATCTCTCTTTTATAGTTTTATAAATAGTTGGTAATGACATCATTCACCAGCATATTGTTATGACATTACAGAACAATCTACATGTTTATTGAATGTTCAAGAGGAATCCGGCTGAATGTTGTGGCGTACGTGATTTCAACATGCGCTTGTGAGACTTTTCTGGACGTCGCCAGCCCCGCGCACTGTGTCAAGGCCGCAATCAATTGCGTAGTGTTTTCTAGTAAACGGCTATTAGCAAATATTCTGGAACCTCAGCAGGGTATAAATACATGTACTCGGCGATGTTCAGTTTCAGTTTGAGTTGCGATTTATTGGAGTGCGGTTTGTAGTATTGTGGCGAAGTATTACGTGTTTTATAATTGTGCAAGACTATTGTAATACAATAGTGTTTTATATCAGTTAACATTTGTATTGCATGTGAACAATTTTTAATTGATTTGATGTAAGAGACTGCCTTGTTAATTACGAACTGTTTAACTGTGATAATTAAAGCTGGTGATTAGTGACATAACGGGTGTCTTGTATTTTGTTTTACACTATACCATACGGTGATCAAGTAGACCATCATAACATTGGTGTCAGAAGTGGGATAGAACCGTTAACAGTGGAAACAGTCCACACTTTGTATTAGACGAGGTAATTCATAATTAATCGGTAAACAATGGATCCCAGTCAGATGATGGAAAATTTCCAGGCACTGCTGTTGCAGACAGAGGGAAGACGCTGACAGGAGGCGGAAAAAGTAGACAGATGACAGAAAGAAGAATGAAGACAAGAAAGAGAAGAAGCAGTAAAACGACAGGATGAGAAACGCAGACAGGAGGCGGAAGAAGCAGAAAAACGACAGAATGAAAAACGTAAGCAAGAAACAGAAGACATCAAAGCATTAATTCAGGAGCAAAAACAGTTGCAAGAACACAGCACCTTAGAATTGGGACTCCTACGAGGTGAGCTTAATAAGCTAGTTACTAAAATATCGGAGGTACAAGAATCAAAGACATTAAAAATAGCTGAAGTAGAAAAATCTGTTTCAATTGTTGAAGAATCGATGTCTACAAAAATATTGTAACGTTTTACTTGTTACAAAATAATTATAATAATATTAAAATTTGAAAATAAAAAAATGTTTATTTCAAATAAAAAATTTTGTTTTCTGAAAAATATTTGTTTTCGTGTTTTTTGTAGTATGTATTTAATAAATAATTTTCGTAACTGTATTGGGTAAAAATTTTAATTATTTTATGGTTGTTTATGTTGTTGTGTCACTTTCTCTGAATAACTCCTGCGTTAATATAGTTAACTCCGGTACTAGTCGATAGACGGTTCTTCTTCTTCTTCAATATGCTCCTTATTCCTTTGTAAATACCGCCTTTCGGATAGTCCGTGATCTTGAATTAACTTATTTTTAATTATATTTAAATTAAATTTCAACCAATTTGCAGAATTATATTATTTATTAACAATTTATTAGAAAGGTCGATGGTTAATCGATTATTGACAACAGTATCGACTCGTTACTCAGGGCCGGTCGATAAAAAATTTACATGATTAGTGTATATAATATTTTGTTCTTTTAACGGTTATTTTATAAATAGCCAGAGAAGAGTAGGGCCATGAAAGTATAACACTTACAATTAAAAGTCTTAAAACTAACAACTACAAGGTTATTAATCAATATTGAAAGTTTATATATTATAATATTCGAACCAGTGAAGACTCGATGTTCATTTGTTCCAATTCGCATAGGATGCTGGGAAAACAAAATGGCCGACTGACGACTGTATGGTTAACGTCAGTCACCGCGACAAATATTTCTTGCAATAAAGATGCCTTTTCGCCGTTTCCTCATCTCAGCAATTGTGGATATTCGTTCTGGAGTTAACTGAGTGATCCTGGTGCAGTGTTTCTTAGTTCACTTTGTTCAAATGTGTGTGATTATGTCTACTTCACTTTGGTTAAATATGTCGTACTTAACCCTTTTTGTTTCGTCCGTAATAATTATTTGTGGTGGTGTTAATTCAATAATTTAGGCGTATGTGGTTCTGTTTTATTGTAGTTTAATTGTTTTATTGTTTGTGCTCACTGCTTCTAAAGTTAAAAGTCAGAAATAAAAAAGTTACAAATTTTCACTAAACTCGATTTATATCTCGCACGCCATTTATGCTATCTGATATAGGTTAATCGGAGCAAAACCTCGTTCAAGTGTTCGCTTCAACGGATAATAATTAACTTTTCTCATTTCCTTCGTCTCCTGAAATTCTTAGCCAATTTAATATATATCATACATTGTTTCAAATTGCCTTGGCTTCCGATACATCTTTATTAAATACATTATATCACTGAAAATATTTTTGTTATTATTTAATTTTATGAAATACTAAATACATAATCGGTTTCTTTAATCTATTTTGCTTATTTTGATACTAATTAGTATAGTTTTACAAAGTTTTTATTTAAAAAAGTTATATTTCTTTCATTTTGGAAAAGTAGGCTTAAATTTTTGTTTCCTGTTCTTGTCCAAATATTAGCCATTTTATCTGATATAATTATTATTATACTGAATCTCAGATTGATATAATTGTTTATCTTTCCTTAATTTCTTGCAATTTTGTCCATTAATTATTGTTTTTAAATATAATTCATTTATCTATGACTCCTCCTTTGAAATTTTAGTTAATACATCTGCATTTTTATTCATAATTTTACCTATCTTCTGACAATATCTTTTTAAAGTATAAATTACATTATATTACTATGTGACGGGTTTATCTTGCATAAATTTCATCAGTTTAGTTGGTTTATAGGACTAGATTTGTCAATTATAATGTAGTTTAGATTTACTATTTGGCCTAGATTTTATCTGTTGTTACCTACAAAGTTTTTATTAATACAGTTAGTTTATACCCTTTTCTGACCTTCTATTCTAATATAATATTCATTAATAATTCTTTCTTTTACTACAATAACATTTAGTATTGACTTTAAACAATTAAAACATAACAATTATTTGACATTAAATATGGTATTTAAATTCATACCCTTTTTTGTACTGATTACTTACAGTAACTCCTAAAACATTTTATTATATAAGCATGATATCCACATTCAGACATTGCATTCCTAATTCAAACTATTAAACATAATAACATTTTATAAATATAAGAATTAATCTCTATTTCCAAACCTTATGCATAGAGTTCATTTATGGTAATTGGAACCTAACATCTCTGTTCCATTAATTTTTAACACTTACTTAAAACTATTTGGGTACAGTCTTATCTGTTTTTCCTTAACTTTAGGGATGTATCCCTTGTCACTTTATGGATTAACTCCCAGCTCTCTATTTACATTATTCACTCCATTGAATGTTATCATGTAAATAGTGGCATTTTATTAGAAAGAGTAGTCATTGCTCTTTCACCATACTATTTTATTAAATAGCACTCATGATACTATATTAAAGCACTTAAAGTTATTTAAAGGTACAGTATTTAATGTACTTTCTCAAAGTTTATTTATGATAATCTAATAACTTGCACTTGTCCCCTGTTATTTCTTGATACTATTACTAGTCAGTTAAGATTTGTCTTTATTAATTATACAATAACTTTCTTGGGTGCACTTCTACTTAGCACTGTAAACACTTTTGTTTTTTATATTTTACATGAGTTTCTGGTTTTTTGGGGTGTTATACTTTCAATAGTGACATTTACTTTCTTTTGGGGTTTTTGTTTTCTCCCTATTGGGTTTCTTTTGGGTATTGGTCGTATTCTACTTCCTCTATTACATGTTATCTTCAAACTTGTCCCTGTTCATTAGGTATATTGATTTGTTCTGGATATCTTCCTTCTTCATTCGTGGTTTCTTCAGTACCATTTTGTTATTATTATTTTTCTTTGTTCTGGGTCTCTTCCTTTTTCGTTCTTGGTTTCTTCATTATTATTTATTCTTGTTTATTCTGGTTCGTTTATTTGGTCTGGGTATCTTCCTTACCTACTCCTATCCTACCTGGGTATTATTCTTATTTTAATTTTAGTTTTTTGGGGTTTTATTTTGTTGTACATTTATTTTTGTTGCAGAGTTTTTTCTTTATATTTACTTTGTCTTGTTATGGTGGTAATTTATTGTGATTTTTATTTGGTTCTCATTTGGATTTTTCTGGATATTCCATATAATTGATTTTTACTAATGATCATATGGTAATCTATTTAAGTGGATTATCTGTCATGCTACAGATTGCTCTCCTCCAGAAGTGATTAGTTCAGATCATACTTGGTTTGTGTGAAATAATTGCTTATGATATTTATTATAAATTACATTTCTCTACTTCCTTCCCATTTCTAAATTTTTGCTTCTTTATTTTTGAGCTTATCTATATTTCATTATTAACTGGATTTTCCTTGACAGTAATAGTCATCTGAGGTTCATTATTTTTTTATTTTTCATTTTTTCTTAAATTGGTTCTTTATCCTTGGGATATTTATTCCCTAACATTCCCTAACACTTGAGCTGGGGCAGTTCAGAGGGGCACTGTAGGCTACTTACTCTGCTGGCCATACTACGTCATTTATTGAGGTCAGAGGCAAATCATCTCTGCTCAAAACATAATAATACTGCTGGACTTATCTACAGACAGTTATTAATAAAAATTATATAAGAATAGTCCACCTTATGACTATAAAAAAAATATATATATATATATCTTTGGATACTTCACTTCGTATTTGCTCAGATCTGTTAATATTTCTATTTCTGTTATTTTCTATCTCAGTTATTTTTCTCAATGGTTAGCTCTGCTAGTATATAATTTCTTATTATGGTTGGAAGCCGTTTTAATATAATTATCACTTGTTATTCAGTGTAAAGTTTTTTTATTTTAATTCTCTGTTATTCTTTGACTGTTATTACAATCTTCTTCTGGTCATTGGTAGTATAAAATTTTTTTTTTTTCTTAATTCTTATGAATCGTACCACTAGTTTTATGTTCTTGCAATTACTCTTTTAATTGCCCTTCTTATAATTGACATTTATTTTATGATCATATTCTTATTATGGATTTATTTATATATAGATTTTCTTCCCTTTTCAAAAATTTTATTCGGCTCTTGCTTTTTATCCAAATGAACTCTTTAATTATCATTTTATGTGGTTATTGTCTCTGCTCATATTGCGTAAAAGTCTTATTATTTTTACTTCACAATAAGTTTATTCATTTTAATTGTATCAGTGGTTCTTACTTCCATTTCTTTATTCTCAAAATTTTTTCATAATTAGTTCCATAGATAATTGTTTGTAATATGAACTTACTCTCCCTTTTGAATGTTGTGGTTATTCTTCAAAATTCATTTTTCTTTTCTTTTATATTCCATGATTTGAGTTTCATAAATAGTTGGTAGTAAGATGTGCTTACTTGGTTTTTTGAATTTATTTGTTTATTTTTCAAAATTCTTTTTCTTTTCCTTTATTTCAAAAGTCGTTTCATAAATATTTGGTAGTAAGATGTGCTTACTTAGTTTTTTGAATTTATTTTATTTATTTTTCAAAATTCTTTTTCCTTTCTTTATTTCAAAAGTCGTTTCATAAATATTTGGTAGTAAGATGTGCTTACTTAGTTTTTAGAATTTACATTTTATTTTTAAAAATTCTTTTTCTTTTTCTCTATTTCAAAAGTCGTTTCATAAATATTTGGTAGTAAGATGTGCTTACTTATTTTTTAGAATTTATTGGTAAAGTCGGCAATAATTGACCACACTTCTCTTGGATTCTCTCCAATTCTGTTGAGTTAATAATAGATACATTCGCACCTGTATCAATCATTAGCTGTGCGAAGATTCCTTCTATTTCTGCATTAATGTAAATTATTTCATTATTTATACTATGGAGGCGAGTGTCGTCCTCCTCCAACAGTTCATTTCGTATGTTTTTTAAATAATTACAACTAATAATTGTAATTTTGTTATTATTAGTTGCTCTTGGCAACTCTCTTTGATACCCAGGGGATTGGAGCAGTAAAAGGTCCTGATTATTTATTACTGCCTCCTCCCATTTAAATTCTCATTTTCTTGGTTGGACCAACTGAGGCGTCAGTCGGGAAACCTTGAGTGGGTTCCAGCCATTCCGTTCGCTGTTCGAATAGTTGTTCTCTAGTTGGTTGCCGCTCGGGGTCATCTAGACTGGTACTTCGTCTAGGTGGATTATACCTTGAACTATCCCATTCTCGGCTTCTGCGTCGGTCTTCATATTCATGGAAACTGTTCCGCCGTTGATGGTTGTATCTGCGTTGGCTGTTTCCTTCGGCGCGTATAAAATTTACCCGGGGTCGGGAGAACCTGTTGTTGTTATTGGTATTGTTAGTTGGGTAACCCCTATTGTTATTATAATACCGTTCGGTATTATTAGTATGGTTTGGGTTTCTCTGGCTATTTACATTTGGATTTGGGTAATAATTAGTTCGATTACCGGGGTACCCGTTATTATTCCTGTTGATATTTTGGTTCATGGGACCGTTATTATTATTATTATTATTACTACTGTTGGTATTATTATGATTATTATAATTGGGATTATATCGGTTCCCTTGGTACCCACTGCTGTTCTGATGATTATTGTTGTTCGGGTACGGATTACTTCGGAATTCTGGCCGCTCATTCCTTCTTCTGCTTTGCCGATAGTATTCCTCATTCTCGTAGTTTTCTAATAGTTCCGTCATCGCCTGGATGGTCTTTATTTGGCTACCCCTTCTTGCTCGTATGACTTCATCATCATAATTGTATGAGAGTTTATTTACAAGGCATTCTTCTGGTATGGCTGGTTCCAGTTGCTTCGCCAGACATACCTTCACAAGGAAGTACGCGGTCATTGTATTACCAAATTGTGTCTTGTATCGGCCATGGCAGATGTTGTTCCGTATTAAATTTTGAGTGGTCTCCGACCAATACTTCGCCTTGAACAAATTCTTAAATTGCTGGTAATCCTCTATCTCACTCCGGTTTGCCATCCACCAGTTGTCCGTCATTTCACGGAATGATTCATCCAATAGCTCTCAATTATTTAGCCACCTATTGCCTCTATGTTTGGCCAAGAACTCCATTGGCTTCCTTTTATATTGGCGGAAGTTCAGCCATTCCCTATTTTCGTTGGTGGGGATATTTGTGAAGTTGGTTGGTCGGTTCCGAATTGCTTCCATTTCCTCCTGGCTCTGCCGCACTTGACCGGTGATGTTCGTCATCACTACCTCCATTCCGTCGCACCTTTCCATAATTTGGTTACGTACCTTGCCTAGTTCTTCCTGGCTTTCCTTTCGGTTCTCTTCCGCCTTCTTGCGACTATATTGTTCGATATTCATGACCTTGGTGTTTACCACTTCCTTGAATTCTTGTACTTCCCCTTCAGTTAGCCGACATCTTTCATCCACTTCTCTGATCTGTTGGTTTATAATTATTGTTTCTTCTTCCAATTTTTTATTCATAGATTTCTTATTATCATTGAGTTCTTTGCTCATTTCTTTTCTTAATAAATCCATTCGTTCGTCTAACTTGTCTAGATTCTCCTGGTTAACCTCCCTTAATTCTTCCCTTAATAGTTGGTTATCCTCTCTTAATTCTTCCAACTTCTCCCACATCTTCTCTTCCATTTTCTTGTTATTTTCCCTTAATTCTTCCTTCAATTGTTGGTTGTCGCTTTCCATCTTCTTGCTGGTTTCTTCCATCTTCTTACTGTTTTCTTCCATCTTCTTACTTTTTTCTTCCATCTTCTTGTTGCAATTATTCGTCTTCTGCCGAATGCAACAATCAGCGAATTGTACCTTGCCCGACGCACTGACGTCACGCCCTCCCCTTTACCAACCATATCGCTTGCTTTGTAAAATCTCGTCATTCTCCCATCAAACGCTGTGAGCTGAGTGGCCCGTCACCAGACTTTCGTCAAGTTTGGGAGCCTCAATAACCAAGGTAACTATGATTGTTTTTTGAGCTATCGTAAATCAATGCTAGTAGCTAATAATTTTGTGTATTACGTTTGTAACAAAAAAAGAAAACTTGTAATAGATATAAAAGATTGTTATCCGTAACCAACCAAGATGTATCTTGTCTGTAATGGTCAGCCTCACCTAAATTTAAATTTCAGTCAGTCAACTTGATGAAAAGACCTAAGATATGTAAGGTTGAGTGTCAGTACTCGTTATATATGTAATTTAAAGTCATAGCCTTGTAATGCTATTTTGTAATATTGTAAATTGTAACACGCACTGTATGAATGCATGCGTGCGTGTTAATCGAACGATGTGGGTATAAAATGTACTAAAACATGTGAAAACTTTCAGTTCGAAACTTGGTTCAATGTTCCGGACCGAAGACACGAGAACACGAAATTCGTACAGTTTTTCACGATCTTCCAGCACAGACATAGCAGTGGTTCAGACTAGGTACGGAGGAACACGCGGCCATAGCGACCAGATACAGCAGGTCGCAAAAAGGATTTATCTGGATTGCCAAGTAACATTTTTACCTAATAACTTACGGTGCTAGTTGCTGCATAATCACGAAGCAAAAGCGAGACAAACTAGTTACGCGTCATAAGTGTCAGAAACAATTTTATAAACTTTTGCAATAGATAACAGTGTTAGAAATTCATAAATAGATCACAGCGTGTACACTGTACACCATTTTGTAAACTAGCATCGATTTATGCGACACTCCCATATTTAGCATTTAACATTTTTATATTCAGTTTTTCAAAAAAAAATTAGCTCAGTACTGACCGTTGCTGACTGGCACATAATTAAGTAAATTTTAGAGGCTCGTAACGTTTTTGAAATAAACGGGTCGCATCCGACTCAGCTCACAGATTGATGCTTTCAACAATTTCTTTTACTCGCACCTCCTCCCTTTACAGAATTATATTAATTATAGAAATACTTGAGAGGTAAGTCACAACACAGAAAAAGTGTCTTAAGCATTTTGATGGATTTAGATGTTACATTATGTTATTTGTGTGTATGCTGAAAACTTCCGGGGCCTAGCAGCGGGAAGTGCCGCAGCATTCTCTTCCATCTTCTTACTGGTTTCCTCAGTTCTCTTATTGGTGTTTTCAATTTTATTACCCAATTCTTCCTTTAAAGACTGGTTGTCTTCCTTCCTCTCCTTACTTGATTCTTCTCTTGTAAAATCCATTTTTTCCTCCATCTTCTTACTAGTTTCATTAATTTTCTCCATCATCTGCCTGAACATTTCTTGTATTGCCACGTTCTCTGTTTGCGTGAGGTTTTCAGGTTGTTCCTCTGGTCGTGTGGTCTGTTTAGGTTCCGCTGGGGGTAATAACCTTTCTACGTCTTCCACCGGCGTTGCCTCCTTATCCTCCATATTAATTTCTTTTTCGGCCTCTGCCGCCCTTTTCTTGGATGTGGCACGACGTTGCATCTTTCCTGTTTCTCTGGCTGGATAACCGCTGCCAAGCTTGAATTAGAAATTGGGCGAGTTATTACAGCCTTTCAATCCCTAATTAAAGCCCTTTAGTTGGACGCCAATTTTGTAACGTTTTACTTGTTACAAAATAATTATAATAATATTAAAATTTGAAAATAAAAAAATGTTTATTTCAAATAAAATATTTTGTTTTCTGAAAAATATTTGTTTTCGTGTTTTTTGTAGTATGTATTTAATAAATAATTTTTGTAACTGTATTGTGTAAAAATTTTAATTATTTTATGGTTGTTTATGTTGTTGTGTCACTTTCTCTGAATAACTCCTGCGTTAATATAGTTAACTCCGGTACTAGTCGATAGACGGTTCTTCTTCTTCTTCAATATGCTCCTTATTCCTTTGTAAATACCGCCTTTCGGATAGTCCGTGATCTTGAATTAACTTATTTTTAATTATATTTAAATTAAATTTCAACCAATTTGCAGAATTATATTATTTATTAACAATTTATTAGAAAGGTCGATGGTTAATCGATTATTGACAACAGTATCGACTCGTTACTCAGGGCCGGTCGATAAAAAATTTACATGATTAGTGTATATAATATTTTGTTCTTTTAACGGTTATTTTATAAATAGCCAGAGAAGGGTAGGGCCATGAAAGTATAATACTTACAATTAAAAGTCTTAAAACTAACAATTACAAGGTTATTAATCAATATTGAAAGTTTATATATTATAATATTCGAACCAGTGAAGACTCGATGTTCATTTGTTCCAATTCGCATAGGATGCTGGGAAAACAAAATGGCAGACTGAAGACTGCGTAGGTTAACGTCAGTCACCTCGACAAATATTTCTTGCAATAAAGATGCCTTTTCGCCGTTTCCTCGTCTCAGCAATTGTGGATATTCATTCTGGAGTTAATTGAGTGTTCCTGGTGCAGTGTTTCTTAGTTCACTTTGTTTAAATGTGTGTGATTATGTCTACTTCACTTTGGTTAAATATGTCGTACTTAACCCTTTTTGTTTCGTCCGTAATAATTATTTGTGGTGGTGTTAATTCAATAATTTAGGCGTATGTGGTTCTGTTTTATTGTAGTTTAATTGTTTTATTGTTTGTGCTCACTGCTTCTAAAGTTAAAAGTCAAAAATAAAAAAGTTACAAATTTTCACTAAACTCGATTTATATCTCGCACGCCATTTATGCTTCTGATATAGGTTAATCGGAGCAAAACCTCAGTTCAAGTGTTCGCTTCAACGGATAATAATTAACTGTTCTCATTTCCTTCGTCTCCTGAAATTCTTAGCCAATTTAATATATATCATACATTGTTTCAAATTGCCTTGGCTTCCGATACATCTTTATTAAATACATTATATCACTGAAAATATTTTTGTTATTATTTAATTTTATGAAATACTAAATACATAATCGGTTTCTTTAATCTATTTTGCTTATTTTGATACTAATTAATATAGTTTTACAAAGTTTTTATTTAAAAAAGTTATATTTCTTTCATTTTGGAAAAGTAGGCTTAAATTTTTGTTTCCTGTTCTTGTCCAAATATTAGCCATTTTATCTGATATAATTATTACTATACTGAATCTCAGATTGATATAATTGTTTATCTTTCCTTAATTTCTTGCAATTTTGTCCATTAATTATTGTTTTTAAATATAATTCATTTATCTATGACTCCTCCTTTGAAATTTTAGTTAATACATCTGCATTTTTATTCATAATTTTACCTATCTACTGACAATATCTTTTTAAAGTATATATTACATTATATTACTATGTGACGACTTTATCTTGCATAAATTTCATCAGTTTAGTTGGTTTATAGGACTAGATTTGTCAATTATAATGTAGTTTAGATTTACTATTTGGCCTAGATTTTATCTGTTGTTACCTACAAAGGTTTTATTAATACAGTTAGTTTATACCCTTTTCTGACCTTCTATTCTAATATAATATTCATTAATAATTCCTTCTTTTACTACAATAACATTTAGTATTGACTTTAAACAATTAAAACATAACAATTATTTGACATTAAATATGGTATTTAAATTCATTGATTACTTACAGTAACTCCTAAAACATTTTATTATATAAGAATGATATCCACATTCAGACATTGCATTCCTAATTCAAACTATTAAATATAATAACATTTTATAAATATAAGAATTAATCTCTATTTCCAAACCTTATGCATAGAGTTCATTTATGGTAA
The DNA here is from genome assembly GCA_034769895.1 of Magicicada septendecula. Taxonomy (NCBI): domain Eukaryota; kingdom Metazoa; phylum Arthropoda; class Insecta; order Hemiptera; family Cicadidae; genus Magicicada; species Magicicada septendecula. Next base: position 129,518,780 of record CM068375.1, read on the forward strand.
TTGGAACCTAATATCTCTGTTCCATTAATTTTTAACACTTACTTAAAACTATTTGGGTACAGTCTTATCTGTTTTTCCTTAACTTTAGGGATGTATCCCTTGTCACTTTATGGATTAACTCCCAGCTCTCTATTTACATTATTCACTCCATTGAATGTTATCATATAAATAGTGGCATTTTATTAGAAAGAGTAGTCATTGCTCTTTCACCGTACTATTTTATTAAATAGCACTCATGATACTATATTAAAACACTTAAAGTTATTTAAAGGTACAGTATTTAATGTACTTTCTCAAAGTTTATTTATGATAATCTAATAACTTGCACTTGTCCCCTGTTATTTCTTGATACTATTACTAGTCATTTTCATAGTTTTATAATATCAAATTGTTTAATCATGGGGGAACTGTTAAGATTTGTCTTTATTAATTATAAAATAACTTTCTTGGGTGCACTTCTACTTAGCACTTTAAACACTTTTGTTTTTATTTATTTTACATGAGTTTCTGGTTTTTTGGGGTGTTATATTTTCAATAGTGACATTTACTTTCTTTTGGGGTTTTTGTTTTCTCCCTATTGGGTTTCTTTTGGGTATTGGTCGTATTCTACTAAAGACAAAACAAGAACACAAACAAACACATAAACACTTAAGAACACCCCAAGACACAATCAGGAATCACCAAGCTGTGCTCCCCCCCCCCCCCCAGCAGTCCCGGCCCGGCAACCGCACCCAAAGACCAAGATTTACAACAATAGCTCACGGTTAACCCTGAGAAGGTACGTTTTGGAGTCAAGCAGATAAGCTTTTTGGGACACCTTGTGTCCAAGCAGGGCATCTGCGTGGATCCGGATCGAACCCGCGCCATTCGGGAGTTCCCGCGTCCCAAGGACGCCAAGGGCGTAGCTCGTTTCATCGGGATGGTGAATTATTTCTCCAAGTTCATCCCTAAATTTTCGGAAATCGCGGCACCCTTGAACCGGTTGAGAAGAAAAGGCGAAAAGTTCCTTTGGGGAACCGAACATCAGGACGCCTTTGTGGCCTTAAAAGAAGCCGTTGCCCAGCCTCCCGTCCTGCGCATGGCAGACTTTGACAAGACATTTATCCTCCAAACCGACGCAAGCTCTTGTGCCCTCGGCGCCGTGCTGTTGCAGGAAATCGAGGGGGTGCGTCAACCTATCGCGTACGCCTCCCGCGTGCTTACTCCACAAGAAAGGAGAGCGTCATCCGCATACGAGTCCGAATGTTTAGCAGTTATATTTGGGGTGGAGAAGTTCCGGCAGTACTTGGAGCACCGAGAGTTCGTATGGAGACTGATAATCAGGCGCTCTCGTGGCTGCTTTCACATCCGCGCCAGTTAGGCAAGTTAGGGCGCTGGATTGCCAGACTCACTTCGCTGAAGTTCGAGGTGCGCCACATCAGGGGCACGCAGAATCCCGTAGCCGACGCCTTGTCTCGAATGTTTAACGTGGAAGGCGATGAGGATACGCCGGCACTGTGTGCTGGCGTCCTATCCAACTTTCCTTTAAGTTTTCCCGACCTGCATCAGCTGCAGCGCGAGGATGACGATGTAGCGAAAATAATAGAGGACGTTGAGTCAGGATCGAGCAAGGACAAATACTGTCTGTCGAAGGGGGTTTTATGTACGACAGATAGAACGGGTAAGCCTCATAAGATTTACTTACCGAAGGCGGTAAGGGATATGGTTTTTAAGTATTTCCATAACTCCCTCGTGGGAGGCCATTTGGGTTTTTTTAAAACGAAAAGTAAAATCTGCAACCAGTTCTTCTGGCCCGGTTGTCATAGGGATGTGGAGCGAATGGTCCAGCGTTGCGACGTATGCCAAATGAGCAAGCCCGCCCGAAACACGAAAATAGGTTTTCTGTCATCCTCAGTGCCGAACAGACCTATGGAAAAAATTCATATTGATTACGTAGGTAAGTTGCCCCGGAGTAAAAAGGGAAATCGATTTATCCTGGTAGCTGTGGACTCATTTTCGAAGTTTTGTTGGTTGTGTCCCGTACGCGATTCCGCTTCGGCGACTACCGTGCAGGCGTTCAACACGTATGTTTTTCAGAATTTTGGCTTTCCTAAATACTTGATCTCGGATAACGCTACCTGTTTCAGCTCTCATATGTTTCGCAATTTTTGTTTTTCCCACGGCATTAGACACAGTACCTTATCCCCTTATCACCCTCAACCCTCGCTGGCGGAACGCTGCAATCGCAACCTGAAAGCTTCCCTTATAGCTTTCCATTCGGGGAAGCAGTCCTCTTGGGATGAGTCCCTGCCCTGGCTGCAAATAGCTTTTAACTCTGCAAGGCATGAATCCACTGGAAGAAGCCCGTTTGAGGTAATGTTTAAATTCGCTCCGTCCACTCCCCTGACCTGCGCGTGGGATATTCAGAGCCTTTTGCCCGAGGCAGCGGAAGATACTCAGGTAGTGTGGCAGTCGGTGAAGTCCCACTTAATGAAAGCTCACCGCCATGCTACTAACGCTTACAATAAGGAACGTCAGGCTTCTCATTTTAAAATAGGCGATTTGGTGTGGTGTAAGACCCATCCTTTTAGTTCGGGAGCGAACAAACTTACAGCTAAAATGATGCCCCGATGGTCGGGTCCCTTCCGTATTATCGATTTCCTAACTCCGGTGACCGTGAATTTGGGACACCCGGAGACCTTGTCTCACGTAAAAAAAGGTCATGTTAGTTCCTTGAAACCCGCGTTTCATGAAGATGGCCACCATGCCCCGGACGCCGCCGTGTCGGCATAGTAAGGATTTTCCCTTGCGCTTTCAGAAACTAAATTGCCATATCGCCTTCACTCCCCTTGCTGGGTGAGCGACCGGAGACTGATCACCTCCTTGTCGTTCGCTTCCGGTGTCGAAGCGTTGTTGTGTACAGGCGGCGCTTCTAAGGAGACTGAAGGCGTCTCTCGAATTTGTCCTTAGTTAGCGGCAAACGCCGTATAGAGTAATTGGAATGATCCAAGTTGGTGTATGTAATGTGTAGGGTTTATTGAAGTCAATTTCATTTGATAGTGCCCCGAATTTTCCCCGCGCGCGGGAGACTTTTTGCCAAGACAAATCCACGGGATCCTGGTCTAGGGGATACCCATTTATGAAGTGCTTGTCTGAGATACTTCCGATTAACAATTGTTTACGCCTTGTTGTTGTTGTGTTTACTGTTGTCGTTTAGTATTTATTGGAGTATGTGTTGGCTTGTATTATTGTTGTTAACGTGATAGTGTTAAGGGGTTATATTTTCTCGTTGGTCACAGAGTTATTGGACGGTTCATGTCCTTATGGGAGTGTTGATTGTTAATTGATTGCGGGTGATATCTTAATTTTACGAGAAACCTTGCGTGGTCTCTTTTGGGTGCTGTTGACGAGTTAAACCTTGGACAACCGCCGTTACTGCACTCGGCGGTTGCCTTTCATGGGGGGGGGGGAGTCTGTTGCAATTATTCGTCTTCTGCCGAATGCAACAATCAGCGAATTGTACCTTGCCCGACGCACTGACGTCATGCCCTCCCCTTTACCAACCCTATCGCTTGCTTTGTAAAATCTCGTCATTGTCCCATCAAACGCTATGAGCTGAGCGGCCCGTCGCCGGACTTTCGTCAAGTTTGGGAGCCTCAGTAACCAAGGTAACTATGATTGTTTTTTGAGCTATCGTAAATCAATGCTAGTAGCTAATAATTTTGTGTATTACGTTTGTAACAAAAAAAGAAAACTTGTAATAGATATAAAAGATTGTTATCCGTAACCAACCAAGATGTATCTTGTCTGTAATGGTCAGCCTCACCTAAATTTAAATTTCAGTCAGTCAACTTGATGAAAAGACCTAAGATATGTAAGGTTGAGTGTCAGTACTCGTTATATATGTAATTTAAAGTCATAGCCTTGTAATGCTATTTTGTAATATTGTAAATTGTAACACGCACTGTATGAATGCATGCGTGCGTGTTAATCGAACGATGTGGGTATAAAGTGTACTAAAACATGTGAAAACTTTCAGTTCGAAACTTGGTTCAATGTTCCGGACCGAAGACACGAGAACACGAAATTCGTACAGTTTTTCACGATCTTCCAGCACAGACATAGCAGTGGTTCAGACTAGGTACGGAGGAACACGCGGCCATAGCGACCAGATACAGCAGGTCGCAAAAAGGATTTATCTGGATTGCCAAGTAACATTTTTACCTAATAACTTACGGTGCTAGTTGCTGCATAATCACGAAGCAAAAGCGAGACAAACTAGTTACGCGTCATAAGTGTCAGAAACAATTTTATAAACTTTTGCAATAGATAACAGTGTTAGAAATTCATAAATAGATCACAGCGTGTACACTGTACACCATTTTGTAAACTAGCATCGATTTATGCGACACTCCCATATTTAGCATTTAACATTTTTATATTCAGTTTTTCAAAAAAAAATTAGCTCAGTACTGACCGTTGCTGACTGGCACATAATTAAGTAAATTTTAGAGGCTCGTAACGTTTTTGAAATAAACGGGTCGCATCCGACTCAGCTCACAGATTGATGCTTTCAACAATTTCTTTTACTCGCACCTCCTCCCTTTACAGAATTATATTAATTATAGAAATACTTGAGAGGTAAGTCACAACACAGAAAAAGTGTCTTAAGCATTTTGATGGATTTAGATGTTACATTATGTTATTTGTGTGTATGCTGAAAACTTCCGGGGCCTAGCAGCGGGAAGTGCCGCAGCATTCTCTTCCATCTTCTTACTGGTTTCCTCAGTTCTCTTATTGGTGTTTTCAATTTTATTACCCAATTCTTCCTTTAAAGACTGGTTGTCTTCCTTCCTCTCCTTACTCGATTCTTCTCTTGTAGAATCCATTTTTTCCTCCATCTTCTTACTAGTTTCATTAATTTTCTCCATCATCTGCCTGAACATTTCTTGTATTGCCACATTCTCTGTTTGCGTGAGGTTTTCAGGTTGTTCCTCTGGTCGTGTGGTCTGTTTAGGTTCCGCTGGGGGTAATAACCTTTCTACGTCTTCCACCGGCGTTGCCTCCTTATCCTCCATATTAATTTCTTTTTCGGCCTCTGCCGCCCTTTTCTTGGATGTGGCACGACGTTGCATCTTTCCTGTTTCTCTGGCTGGATAACCGCTGCCAAGCTTGAATTAGAAATTGGGCGAGTTATTACAGCCTTTCAATCCCTAATTAAAGCCCTTTAGTTGGACGCCAATTTTGTAACGTTTTACTTGTTACAAAATAATTATAATAATATTAAAATTTGAAAATAAAAAAATGTTTATTTCAAATAAAATATTTTGTTTTCTGAAAAATATTTGTTTTCGTGTTTTTTGTAGTATGTATTTAATAAATAATTTTTGTAACTGTATTGTGTAAAAATTTTAATTATTTTATGGTTGTTTATGTTGTTGTGTCACTTTCTCTGAATAACTCCTGCGTTAATATAGTTAACTCCGGTACTAGTCGATAGACGGTTCTTCTTCTTCTTCAATATGCTCCTTATTCCTTTGTAAATACCGCCTTTCGGATAGTCCGTGATCTTGAATTAACTTATTTTTAATTATATTTAAATTAAATTTCAACCAATTTGCAGAATTATATTATTTATTAACAATTTATTAGAAAGGTCGATGGTTAATCGATTATTGACAACAGTATCGACTCGTTACTCAGGGCCGGTCGATAAAAAATTTACATGATTAGTGTATATAATATTTTGTTCTTTTAACGGTTATTTTATAAATAGCCAGAGAAGGGTAGGGCCATGAAAGTATAATACTTACAATTAAAAGTCTTAAAACTAACAATTACAAGGTTATTAATCAATATTGAAAGTTTATATATTATAATATTCGAACCAGTGAAGACTCGATGTTCATTTGTTCCAATTCGCATAGGATGCTGGGAAAACAAAATGGCAGACTGAAGACTGCGTAGGTTAACGTCAGTCACCGCGACAAATATTTCTTGCAATAAAGATGCCTTTTCGCCGTTTCCTCGTCTCAGCAATTGTGGATATTCGTTCTGGAGTTAATTGAGTGTTCCTGGTGCAGTGTTTCTTAGTTCACTTTGTTTAAATGTGTGTGATTATGTCTACTTCACTTTGGTTAAATATGTCGTACTTAACCCTTTTTGTTTCGTCCGTAATAATTATTTGTGGTGGTGTTAATTCAATAATTTAGGCGTATGTGGTTCTGTTTTATTGTAGTTTAATTGTTTTATTGTTTGTGCTCACTGCTTCTAAAGTTAAAAGTCAAAAATAAAAAAGTTACAAATTTTCACTAAACTCGATTTATATCTCGCACGCCATTTATGCTTCTGATATAGGTTAATCGGAGCAAAACCTCAGTTCAAGTGTTCGCTTCAACGGATAATAATTAACTGTTCTCATTTCCTTCGTCTCCTGAAATTCTTAGCCAATTTAATATATATCATACATTGTTTCAAATTGCCTTGGCTTCCGATACATCTTTATTAAATACATTATATCACTGAAAATATTTTTGTTATTATTTAATTTTATGAAATACTAAATACATAATCGGTTTCTTTAATCTATTTTGCTTATTTTGATACTAATTAATATAGTTTTACAAAGTTTTTATTTAAAAAAGTTATATTTCTTTCATTTTGGAAAAGTAGGCTTAAATTTTTGTTTCCTGTTCTTGTCCAAATATTAGCCATTTTATCTGATATAATTATTACTATACTGAATCTCAGATTGATATAATTGTTTATCTTTCCTTAATTTCTTGCAATTTTGTCCATTAATTATTGTTTTTAAATATAATTCATTTATCTATGACTCCTCCTTTGAAATTTTAGTTAATACATCTGCATTTTTATTCATAATTTTACCTATCTACTGACAATATCTTTTTAAAGTATATATTACATTATATTACTATGTGACGACTTTATCTTGCATAAATTTCATCAGTTTAGTTGGTTTATAGGACTAGATTTGTCAATTATAATGTAGTTTAGATTTACTATTTGGCCTAGATTTTATCTGTTGTTACCTACAAAGGTTTTATTAATACAGTTAGTTTATACCCTTTTCTGACCTTCTATTCTAATATAATATTCATTAATAATTCCTTCTTTTACTACAATAACATTTAGTATTGACTTTAAACAATTAAAACATAACAATTATTTGACATTAAATATGGTATTTAAATTCATACCCTTTTTTGTACTGATTACTTACAGTAACTCCTAAAACATTTTATTATATAAGAATGATATCCACATTCAGACATTGCATTCCTAATTCAAACTATTAAATATAATAACATTTTATAAATATAAGAATTAATCTCTATTTCCAAACCTTATGCATAGAGTTCATTTATGGTAATTGGAACCTAATATCTCTGTTCCATTAATTTTTAACACTTACTTAAAACTATTTGGGTACAGTCTTATCTGTTTTTCCTTAACTTTAGGGATGTATCCCTTGTCACTTTATGGATTAACTCCCAGCTCTCTATTTACATTATTCACTCCATTGAATGTTATCATATAAATAGTGGCATTTTATTAGAAAGAGTAGTCATTGCTCTTTCACCGTACTATTTTATTAAATAGCACTCATGATACTATATTAAAACACTTAAAGTTATTTAAAGGTACAGTATTTAATGTACTTTCTCAAAGTTTATTTATGATAATCTAATAACTTGCACTTGTCCCCTGTTATTTCTTGATACTATTACTAGTCATTTTCATAGTTTTATAATATCAAATTGTTTAATCATGGGGGAACTGTTAAGATTTGTCTTTATTAATTATAAAATAACTTTCTTGGGTGCACTTCTACTTAGCACTTTAAACACTTTTGTTTTTATTTATTTTACATGAGTTTCTGGTTTTTTGGGGTGTTATATTTTCAATAGTGACATTTACTTTCTTTTGGGGTTTTTGTTTTCTCCCTATTGGGTTTCTTTTGGGTATTGGTCGTATTCTACTAAAGACAAAACAAGAACACAAACAAACACATAAACACTTAAGAACACACCAGGACACAATCAGGAATCACCAAGCTGTGCTCCCCCCCCCCCCCCAGGAGTCCCGGCCTGATAACCGCACCCAAAGACCAAGATTTACAACAATAGTAAAAACATCACAACTGACAGAACATGTCCAACTAAGATTTTGAGGTCACCGCATCCATTTCCAAATTTCGGTTCAGAGGTGGCCAGGACTACGTCCAACCACGCTGTGCTACCATTTGTGAGCCGCTCATCACCAAAGACATCACAACACAATTGTAAGTAGTAAGTGTAAGTAAGTAGTAAGTGTGTAAGTAGTAAGGAACTTGGACACCACGTGCTATTGCACATTTGAACAGGTATGCAAAGTGAAAATTATTAAATTTTGCCTGGGATGCGCTTTTGCACTGCTTGTGTTTAGGGTCAAGTGGGGCCTGGCTAGTTCTTAACAAACCAAAAAAAAAAAAAAAAAAAAAAAGGAACAACAGTTGCTTAATTCTGGATTTTTTTTTTACTTCACTGTATACTGGGAATCTAATATGCAGGTTTCTGCAGTCAGTGCCAATTCTTGAACGCAAGTTTTCTTAAAAGAAAAGTCTGTTGAACTTGACTAGCTTCTGATATTTCTTTCAAATGATCAGCAGCTTCTCTTGCTGTTTGCGGTGACAGTGTATCTTATGTGCAAAACTTTTTTTACCTACAAAAAGAAAAAAAAAACAAAAAGAAAAAACTTAAGAAAATGTGTTAGGAATTGGCCAGTGTGATCATGGGCCTAGTGAAGCAAAATTCAGCCGAGTTCCTTAATCTCTCTTTGTATGGATTCAGTGTGTTCATATAAATGTCTTGTGTTTGAATTGTGAAAGCATGTAATGTCCAGTATACATTTTTTTCCTATAATCTCTGTTGAACTTATATTGTGGCTGCCTTTTATTGGAACGTATAAATCTGATTATGAAGAGTTGCAGATCACCTACAATTGTAATAATACACTGCCCCTGTACTAGAACTGTAATTCAGAAGTATTCCACCTGTTAATAAAAATGACTGAACTTTTGTACAAGATGAAATTTCCACTTTGGGATTTTTTTTATTTTATTGTGATTCTCTATCAATGTACAGTCACTGTTAAAATTCTTTTGTATATGTATATGCTCATAGTTATTTTAATTGTCTATCAACGTACAGTCACTGTTAAAATTCTTTTGTAGATGTATATACTCATATTTATTTTAATTCTCTATCAATGTACAGTCACTGTGAAAATTCTTTTGTATCTGTATATGCTCATAATTTTATGCGCAAAACATTTTTACCTTTTGAGAGATATATACCTGATTATTTGATTTTTTTATAATGGTGCACTCTGAAATCAGTAAGCCTTGGTGCTACACCCGTTTATACAAGTTTAAGGAAAAGTGAGCACACACGCACTTGTGAATTCCACACAGAGTATATAATCACCTGTCTTATGTTTACTTTATATATTCCTAATTATATGATTCTCCTTTCTAGCTTTTGATTTAGATTTCAGAGGGCGCATGTTGTTATGTAATATAATTGTTTAAATTGTTGTGGCTGTAATAATTGTTGTAGGATAGAATTGCTTGTTAAATGGTTTATAAAATTGTTTATATTATTGAAAGTGTTTATAGTACAACCAGAGGGGGAATGGAAAAAAAAAGACTTATTGTTATTAAATGTTATATTTCGAGAACCTCTGGATTTACTCTGTGTACTTATTAATGTTAATATAATTATTTCCAAATAAGGAAATTATATTTGGTGAAGGTTAAAAGGTATTGTCGAGGCTTGTTGGGGTGATTTTGTATACCACGTAATAGATTTTAAATATTTTACATATTTTACATAATAGAATACTTTCAGCCTGGATACTATGAATCATTGTAAGAAAAACAATGTAATATATTTTAGATATTTTACAGATTTTATATATTTCTAATGGAATACCTTTTTAAATATTAAATTTTGAATACCAGGTAATATAGTTTAAATATTTCACATATTTATATATATTCTAATGGAATACCTTCACAGCCTGGATTCTATGAAATCTCATTGTAAGAAAAACAATAATATGCTAGAATCAATAAATTTGTTATTTTCGGAATTTTAAAATTGAGGTCACCTCATTCGTCCTATTACCTAATCGTTACCCAGCATGTGGCTATTCTTCCCCTAGGAGGCCTCTCCTAGTTCAAGTGAACAAGTGAGCCGGTCATCAAGGTGAGTTGTAGATTTTTATATTTTTTTATTAGGTTGTCAAACTTGAAAAAATGTGTCAGATTTGGAAAGTTGAAAATTGTGTTGTGATGTCTTTGGTGATGAGCGGCTCACAAATGGTAGCACAGCGTGGTTGGACGTAGTCCTGGCCACCTCTGAACCGAAATTTGGAAATGGATGCGGTGACCTCAAAATCTTAGTTGGACATGTTCTGTCAGTTGTGATGTGTTTACTATTGTTGTAAATCTTGGTCTTTGGGTGCGGTTGCCGGGCCGGGACTCCTGGGGGGGGGGGGGGGGAGCACAGCTTGGTGATTCCTGATTGTGTCTTGGGGTGTTCTTAAGTGTTTATGTGTTTGTTTGTGTTCTTGTTTTGTCTTTGTTTTCTTTTAGCACATCATCTTGATCTTGGTTGTTGGTCCGGTGTCGGGTCGGGGATCCTGAGGCACCTTGATTGTCATCACTTGTTGTATTCAGATCCTTGTTGGGTGAAATCATGACAGTGGCGGGGCAGAGTAGGGGTCGGCGTGAAGGTCGCGGTCTGGTGCCCGAATATTTCACTAAAGACGAGCTCCAGTTCGAGATACGTTTGCGGGGTGGGGTTCCCCAGAGGGATGTGGCGTCCTTGAGGCGACAACTGCGGGAGCTGGTGGTGGGGGACGCCCCCCCGGAGAGTCGAAATTGAGGATTTGGAGGAGGAGCTGGCCTTGTGTGCGGACAAGTGGACCGAGTTCTCCACCTTGATGGAGGACTCGGAATATATGGGGAGTTCCACACGTGTTTGGCAGCGGGTGACCCAAAGGATGCACCACTTGTCCGCTCGGCTCAGTAATTTGCTGTTGCAGGACGATCTGGAGGAGGAGGGTAGGCGGACTGCGTCGGCCCTGCAGTCAAAAATTGGCCTGCCTGGGGAGGCTCCAGAAAGTCCTGGTAACCCTAAGGAGATGCTCGCGCGCCAGACCGTGGCCACTGAGCGGGTGGATCTCCTGGGGGAGGCCTGTAGTGCGCTGGTGGAGGAACGCCCTTCTATTTCGGTGGGCAGTCGCCCCCAGAGATTTCAGGGGGATCATGTGGAAGTCCCTCAAGGGTTTGGTACAGCCCTGGCCAGCGTAAAGTATGAATCATTGCCGAACCCCATTTATGACCTCCTCCGTCGGCTTCCAGTGGTCGACGGTCTGGACCTTGACCAGCTTGTAAAATTCTTTGAAGGGGTTTTCGGCATTTTTGATTTCCCTGGGGTGACTGGTGTTGCATTGTTAAATATGATTTACCCGTATTGTCGGGCGCCCATGCTGGATCGTGTGGTCTGGCATCTGGGCGCGGGCGGGGATTTTGAGGCGTTCCACAGGGATGTTTTGGAACTGTTTATGCCCGGGAGGCTGCGTGACCGGATGCGGCAGCGATTATTTTACAGAGTTCAGGGGCACGGGGAAAAGTTAAACGTGTTTATCAATTCCATCAAAAGTGCTGCCCGTGTGCTGCGGGTGGACGTGTCGGAGGCTGAGGTGGTGCGGGTTATTTTGGAGGGCCTCAATCCTCAGGAGAGGTCAAGGTTGGTGTTTTTGGAGAGACCGCGTAGCTTCGCAGATCTTAGCAGAGCGTGTGTCTTCGCCCGCACCATCCAGATGAACGATGAGGCTCGCTCCGGCAGTTCCGAATTCCCTGTCCCCTGTTCCCCATCTGGTCAGCAGCGGCCTACCCGGGAGCAACGGGGTGGCAACTCTGAGAGGAAAGAATTCCGCTGTATTCCTGTGGTAAGATGGGGCACTTGGCACGGAATTGCCCTCTCAAACGGTCGGAGGTCTCGCGGGAGAACCGTCCTTCAAAAAACGGCCTGCGTGGGGGGATTGAGGGGACGCCGGTCCCTCCCCGCGTGTGGTAGCGTTGGTGCATCCCAGGTTCCGTTATGTGTCGTTGAAGCGGGACACCCATCCGGGGAGTCCGATCCTAAGCCGATTCGTCCGGGTCTCTCCGTGTGTCCATATTTGGAGCTGGAGGTTGGGAAGGGCCGTATTAGGGCCCTGGTGGACTCCGGATCGGCACGGTGTCTTATCTCCTCCCGAGTTTACCAGCAGTTGGTCAGGGAGTCATTGATTCGGTCAAGTACTCTTTCGTCGGTGGTGTGTTGGACGGCCTCGAGGGAGGTTTTGCCGACCTCCAAATTGGTGGCCTTTAAATTTAAAATAAATTATTTTTCGTGGGTTTGGGAGTTTCTTGTGGCCCCGAATCTGAGCATAGACTGTATTGTGGGTGCGGACTTTATTGTGAAAAGTGGTCTGGTTCTCGGTATCCAGGGGTACGTATGTTTCTTTAAGTTTAACCGTGCCGTACGCATTCCTTTTTTTGGTTATCGGGATGAGGCGGGAGAAGGTCTTAAAGAATTCCAACCCCCGGCGTCCATCAATAATTTGAGCCAATCTCAACAGACCACTTTCCGTCGATTGTGTGAGGAGTTCCCAGAGGTGCTGACCGCCAACCTCGGACTCACTCAAAATTTAGAGTATCGTATCCGTCTTTGCGACTCCTCGGTTGTCCGTTCGCACCCGTATAAATTCGCTCCGCCCAAAATGACCATTTTGCGTGAGAAGGTGCAAGAATTGTTGGACCAGGGGGTTATTGAACCTTCCACGTCGGCCTATGCCAGTCCAGCATTCCTGGTGCCTAAACCGGGAGGGAAGCATAGGCTGGTCATTGATTACAGGAAATTAAACCAAAATATAGAAGTTGAGTCGGTGCCCCTCCCGGACCTGCATTCTGCCTTTGATTGGTTTTCGCAGGCCCGATATTTCACCATTTTTGACCTGAACTCGGCTTACCACCAGATTCCCTTACACAAGGATTCTCGGCCGTACACCGCCTTTTGCGTGCCGTGGAACCTGTACCAATATAAGAGAGTCCCCATGGGACTGGCGGTTGGTGCTCAGACGTTAACCCGTCTACTAGACTCTGTGTTCCACGATATTAAATTCCAGTATGTGTTCAATTATCTGGATGATCTTCTCATTTACAGCTCCACTTTAGAGGAACACATGAACCATCTCCGAGAGGTTTTGTGTCGCTTGAGGCGCGCGGGGCTTACGGTGAATCCCGACGAGGTGAAATTTGCCCAGGAGGAAATTTCTTTCCTCGGTCACCTTGTCTCTCATAAAGGGGTCACGGTTGACCCAGAGAGGACTCAGGCAATCCGGGATTTTCCTCCTCCTCGGGATGCTAAACGGGTGGCCCGCTTCGTGGGTATGATACATTTTTATAGGCGGTTCATCCCGGGGGCTGCCGAGATTGCGGCTCCCCTAAATGCCTTAAGGAAGAAAGGGGCCAAATTTGTGTGGGGCAACGAGCAGCAGCGTGCCTTTGAGGCCCTGAAGGAGTCCATTCTGTCGCCGCCCGTGCTTCGGATGCCCGATTTCACGAAGCCCTGTGTTGTGCAATCTGACGCCAGCTCTGTGGCGATCGGGGCCGTGCTCTCTCAGGAGGTGGATGGTGCTCGGCAGCCAGTCGCATTTGTATCTAGGACCCTCACCAACCTTGAAAAGAAATCCTCGGTGTACGAGTTAGAGTGTTTGGCGGTAGTCTTCGCCCTGGACAAGTTTAGGAGGTATTTGGAACATGCTGAGTTCCTATTAGAGACCGACAATCAGGCTCTCTCGTGGCTTCTGGCGCACCCCCGTCAACTGGGTAAACTTGGCCGCTGGGTGGTCAAAATTTCTTCTTTTAAGTTTCGGGCACAGCATATACGGGGGACCCAAAATGTTGTTGCCGACGCTCTGTCCCGTATGTATCATCTACCCAGTGAGGAGCCAATAAATGAACCCTGCGCCTTACTCCTGGAGTTTCCCCTCGCCTTCACTGAGGTTATCCCTCATCAGCTTGATGATGAGGTGTTGGGTCCCATTATCGATAAAAGTAAATCAGGCGAGATGAAGGCTCCATATCATCTGTCCAAGGGCGTCCTCTGCTGCAAGGAACGTAGAGGACGGGTCCCTAAGATAGTGCTGCCGAGCAAGCTGGTACCCATGGTCTTCCAATATTATCATGATTCCCCGGTTGGAGGCCATTTCGGTGTTTCAAAGACCATCGCCGCGATCAGAAAGAACTTCATCTGGAAAGGCATGGACCGGGACATCGCCACCCGGGTGTAGTGTTGTCATCTGTGTAGTCTGAGCAAGCCCTCTCAGAACACTAAGTTGGGGTTGCTGTCTTCTGAGGTGGCTGGCAGACCGATGGAGAAGGTTTTCATCGACTACGTGGGTCCTTTCCCGCGTAGCAAGGCCGGGAATTCGTTCCTCCTTGTTTGTGTGGACGCCTTCTCCAAGTATGTCTGGCTACTTCCCTTGCGTCAGGCTAGTACTGCCAATACCATCATAGCCCTTCAGACCAGTATCTTTCAGCATTTCGGGCTTCCCTCCATCATTGTCTCAGACAATGGCCCCCAATTCATCTCGAGGCAGTTCCGGAACATGTGTTTCAGGCACGGCATTCGGCATGTAACCACTTCCCCTTACCACCCGCAACCTTCCCACGCTGAGCGATTCAATCGCAACCTGAGATCCGCTCTTATCGCCTACCACGCGGAACAGCAGAACACGTGGGACCAGAATCTCCAGTGGTTACAGATGGCTTTCAATTCTTCCCTTCATGAAAGCCATCGTGCCGTGCCTTTTGAGGTCATGTTTGGTTTCTCCCCCGCTCATCCCCTTGGTAATTTGTGGAGACTGGAGGATCTTCTCCCGGATTCGCCGAACGAGGGGGTCGCTCACAGGTGGAAAGAGGTGAGGAGAGCCCTGCTCCGATCGCACGAGCGCTTGCGGCGTCGCTATAACGCTGGGAGAGTCCCCAATCCTTTTAAGGTGGGCCAGTTAGTCTATTGCAGGAGCCACCCGCTCAGCTCTAAGGTGGAGGGTCGCGCTGCCAAGCTTTGCTATAGATGGTTGGGACCCTTCCGGATTTCTGAGTTTGTCTCGCCTGTGACTGCCAGCCTGGTGGGTCTGGAGGATGGGATGAAGGTGAGGGTGGCCCATGTGTCACATTTGAAGGCGTGTGCCCAGATGGAGCTTCCTTGAGTGTTGAATTGGTATTGTTTACCCCAGTTAGGATTAGTTAGGGTCCTCGGGTCTGGTTTTCGGGGGGCTTCTCTGGAGGAATTGTGTTTTAAGGTTTTACTTTTTAGCGTTTTATTGTTTTAAGGTGGGGTTAATTGGGGTTTTAATAGTTTTATCGGTATTTTAGCTCCTCTCCTTTCCTTTCTTCTTTCTATTGCTTTAGGTCGTGTCCGCTCACACTCCCCGTATCTTCTACACTTACACACACCCAGCTACACACCCACACACACCTTGTCCTTCCTTCTGGTGTCCTTTCGTTTTCAACTTTCGCTGGATTTTATCTTTTTATTGTTTTTAGTTAGTCCCCGCTTTTCCTCCAGTGGGGGCAGTCCCAGTGTCGTCCAACCCGTTGGAGTCCTTTTGTTGTGGGGGTGTGCCGTAACTAGTCGTTACGGCGACATCCGAATGTTTGTTATATCGAATCTGGGCAATAGTTTCATTCATCTGTGTAGTTCACGCTATCGTGGACACTCCCGCCACCTATGAGTCGTTACGGCGACTTACGAAATTGTTATCATTGAATGTCGGCATAGATGCTTTCTTCGGATCGTGGACACTCACGCTATCTGTCAGAGACTTCGGACAACTTGACTTTCCGGTTCCCCTGCGGGGGGCAGTAGTTGTCGGTGAAGAGATAGATGCGTTTTGACTCGAGTGGTGGTTGGTCAGCTGTTCACGCCACGAGTTGTCTTATATGTTAGAGGGCTGGAAAAATTTTGTGGTTTTTTATATGCCGGGGTTTTGTAAATTAATTATGGCAGGCTAAGTGAAAACTGTGCCGAGGGGCTCTCGGCCTGGCAACTGTGACCGTGTGAAGAGATCAAGATGTTGTGTGTAAGTAGTAAGGAACTTGGACACCACGTGCTATTGCACATTTGAACAGGTATGCAAAGTGAAAATTATTAAATTTTGCCTGGGATGCGCTTTCGCACTGCTTGTGTTTAGGGCTAGTACTTAACAAACCAAAAAAAAAAAAAAAAAAAAAAAAAGGAACAACAGTTGCTTAATTCTGGATTTTTTTTTTACTTCACTGTATACCGGGAATCTAATATGCAGGTTTCTGCAGTCAGTGCCAATTCTTGAACGCAAGTTTTCTTAAAAGAAAAGTCTGTTGAACTTGACTAGCTTCTGATATTTCTTTCAAATGATCAGCAGCTTCTCTTGCTGTTTGCGGTGACAGTGTATCTTATGTGCAAAACTTTTTTTACCTACAAAAAGAAAAAAAAAACAAAAAGAAAAAACTTAAGAAAATGTGTTTGGAATTGGCCAGTGTGATCATGGGCCTAGTGAAGCAAAATTCAGCCGAGTTCCTTAATCTCTCTTTGTATGATTCAGTGTGTTCATATAAATGTCTTGTGTTTGAATTGTGAAAGCATGTAATGTCCAGTATACATTTTTTTCCTATAATCTCTGTTGAACTTATATTGTGGCTGCCTTTTATTGGAACGTATAAATCTGATTATGAAGAGTTGCAGATCACCTACAATTGTAATAATACATTGCCCCTGTACTAGAACTGTAATTCAGAAGTATTCCACCTGTTAATAAAAATGACTGAACTTTTGTACAAGATGAAATTTCCACTTTGGGATTTTTTTTATTTTATTGTGATTCTCTATCAATGTACAGTCACTGTTAAAATTCTTTTGTATATGTATATGCTCATAGTTATTTTAATTGTCTATCAACGTACAGTCACTGTTAAAATTCTTTTGTAGATGTATATACTCATATTTATTTTAATTCTCTATCAATGTACAGTCACTGTGAAAATTCTTTTGTATCTGTATATGCTCATAATTATATGCGCAAAACATTTTTACCTTTTGAGAGATATATACCTGATTATTTGATTTTTTTATAATGGTGCACTCTGAAATCAGTAAGCCTTGGTGCTACACCCGTTTATACAAGTTTAAGGAAAAGTGAGCACACACGCACTTGTGAATTCCACACAGAGTATATAATCACCTGTCTTATGTTTACTTTATATATTCCTAATTATATGATTCTCCTTTCTAGCTTTTGATTTAGATTTCAGAGGGCGCATGTTGTTATGTAATATAATTGTTTAAATTGTTGTGGCTGTAATAATTGTTGTAGGATAGAATTGCTTGTTAAATGGTTTATAAAATTGTTTATATTATTGAAAGTGTTTATAGTACAACCAGAGGGGGACTGGAAAAAAAAGACTTATTGTTATTAAATGTTATATTTCGAGAACCTCTGGATTTACTCTGTGTACTTATTAATGTTAATATAATTATTTCCAAATAAGGAAATTATATTTGGTGAAGGTTAAAAGGTATTGTCGAGGCTTGTTGGGGTGATTTTGTATACCACGTAATAGATTTTAAATATTTTACATATTTTACATAATTCTAATAGAATACTTTCAGCCTGGATACTATGAATCATTGTAAGAAAACAATGTAATATATTTTAGATATTTTACAGATTTTATATATTTCTATTGGAATACCTTTTTAAATATTAAATTTTGAATACCAGGTAATATAGTTTAAATATTTCACATATTTATATATATTCTAATGGAATACCTTCACAGCCTGGATTCTATGAAATCTCATTGTAAGAAAAACAATAATATGCTAGAATCAATAAATTTGTTATTTTCGGAATTTTAAAATTGAGGTCACCTCATTCGTCCTATTACCTAATCGTTACCCAGCATGTGGCTATTCTTCCCCTAGGGGGCCTCTCCTAGTTCAAGTGAACAAGTGAGCCGGTCATCAAGGTGAGTTGTAGATTTTTATATTTTTTTATTAGGTTGTCAAACTTGAAAAAATGTGTCAGATTTGGAAAGTTGAAAATTGTGTTGTGATGTCTTTGGTGATGAGCGGCTCACAAATGGTAGCACAGCGTGGTTGGACGTAGTCCTGGCCACCTCTGAACCGAAATTTGGAAATGGATGCGGTGACCTCAAAATCTTAGTTGGACATGTTCTGTCAGTTGTGATGTGTTTACTATTGTTGTAAATCTTGGTCTTTGGGTGCGGTTGCCGGGCCGGGACTCCTGGGGGGGGGGAGCACAGCTTGGTGATTCCTGATTGTGTCTTGGGGTGTTCTTAAGTGTTTATGTGTTTGTTTGTGTTCTTGTTTTGTCTTTGTTTTCTTTTAGCACATCATCTTGATCTTGGTTGTTGGTCCGGTGTCGGGTCGGGGATCCTGAGGCACCTTGATTGTCATCACTTGTTGTGTTCAGATCCTTGTTGGGTGAAATCATGACAGTGGCGGGGCAGAGTAGGGGTCGGCGTGAAAGTCGCGGTCTGGTGCCCGAATATTTCACTAAAGACGAGCTCCAGTTCGAGATACGTTTGCGGGGTGGGGTTCCCCAGAGGGATGTGGCGTCCTTGAGGCGACAACTGCGGGAGCTGGTGGTGGGGGACGCCCCCCCGGAGAGTCGAAATTGAGGATTTGGAGGAGGAGCTGGCCTTGTGTGCGGACAAGTGGACCGAGTTCTCCACCTTGATGGAGGACTCGGAATATATGGGGAGTTCCACCCGTGTTTGGCAGCGGGTGACCCAAAGGATGCACCACTTGTCCGCTCGGCTCAGTAATTTGCTGTTGCAGGACGATCTGGAGGAGGAGGGTAGGCGGACTGCGTCGGCCCTGCAGTCAAAAATTGGCCTGCCTGGGGAGGCTCCAGAAAGTCCTGGTAGCCCTAAGGAGATGCTCGCGCGCCAGACCGTGGCCACTGAGCGGGTGGATCTCCTGGGGGAGGCCTGTAGTGCGCTGGTGGAGGAACGCCCTTCTATTTCGGTGGGCAGTCGCCCCCAGAGATTTCAGGGGGATCATGTGGAAGTCCCTCGAGGGTTTGGTACAGCCCTGGCCAGCGTAAAGTATGAATCATTGCCGAACCCCATTTATGACCTCCTCCGTCGGCTTCCAGTGGTCGACGGTCTGGACCTTGACCAGCTTGTAAAATTCTTTGAAGGGGTTTTCGGCATTTTTGATTTCCCTGGGGTGACTGGTGTTGCATTGTTAAATATGATTTACCCGTATTGTCGGGCGCCCATGCTGGATCGTGTGGTCTGGCATCTGGGCGCGGGCGGGGATTTTGAGGCGTTCCACAGGGATGTTTTGGAACTGTTTATGCCCGGGAGGCTGCGTGACCGGATGCGGCAGCGATTATTTTACAGAGTTCAGGGGCACGGGGAAAAGTTAAACGTGTTTATCAATTCCATCAAAAGTGCTGCCCGTGTGCTGCGGGTGGACGTGTCGGAGGCTGAGGTGGTGCGGGTTATTTTGGAGGGCCTCAATCCTCAGGAGAGGTCAAGGTTGGTGTTTTTGGAGAGACCGCGTAGCTTCGCAGATCTTAGCAGAGCGTGTGTCTTCGCCCGCACCATCCAGATGAACGATGAGGCTCGCTCCGGCAGTTCCGAATTCCCTGTCCCCTGTTCCCCATCTGGTCAGCAGCGGCCTACCCGGGAGCAACGGGGTGGCAACTCTGAGAGGAAAGAATTCCGCTGTATTCCTGTGGTAAGATGGGGCACTTGGCACGGAATTGCCCTCTCAAACGGTCGGAGGTCTCGCGGGAGAACCGTCCTTCAAAAAACGGCCTGCGTGGGGGGATTGAGGGGACGCCGGTCCCTCCCCGCGTGTGGTAGCGTTGGTGCATCCCAGGTTCCGTTATGTGTCGTTGAAGCGGGACACCCATCCGGGGAGTCCGATCCTAAGCCGATTCGTCCGGGTCTCTCCGTGTGTCCATATTTGGAGCTGGAGGTTGGGAAGGGCCGTATTAGGGCCCTGGTGGACTCCTGATCGGCACGGTGTCTTATCTCCTCCCGAGTTTACCAGCAGTTGGTCAGGGAGTCATTGATTCGGTCAAGTACTCTTTCGTCGGTGGTGTGTTGGACGGCCTCGAGGGAGGTTTTGCCGACCTCCAAATTGGTGGCCTTTAAATTTAAAATAAATTATTTTTCGTGGGTTTGGGAGTTTCTTGTGGCCCCGAATCTGAGCATAGACTGTATTGTGGGTGCGGACTTTATTGTGAAAAGTGGTCTGGTTCTCGATATCCAGGGGTACGTATGTTTCTTTAAGTTTAACCGTGCCGTACGCATTCCTTTTTTTGGTTATCGGGATGAGGCGGGAGAAGGTCTTAAAGAATTCCAACCCCCGGCGTCCATTAATAATTTGAGCCAATCTCAACAGACCACTTTCCGTCGATTGTGTGAGGAGTTCCCAGAGGTGCTGACCGCCAACCTCGGACTCACTCAAAATTTAGAGTATCGTATCCGTCTTTGCGACTCCTCGGTTGTCCGTTCGCACCCGTATAAATTCGCTCCGCCCAAAATGACCATTTTGCGTGAGAAGGTGCAAGAATTGTTGGACCAGGGGGTTATTGAACCTTCCACGTCGGCCTATGCCAGTCCAGCATTCCTGGTGCCTAAACCGGGAGGGAAGCATAGGCTGGTCATTGATTACAGGAAATTAAACCAAAATATAGAAGTTGAGTCGGTGCCCCTCCCGGACCTGCATTCTGCCTTTGATTGGTTTTCGCAGGCCCGATATTTCACCATTTTTGACCTGAACTCGGCTTACCACCAGATTCCCTTACACAAGGATTCTCGGCCGTACACCGCCTTTTGCGTGCCGTGGAACCTGTACCAATATAAGAGAGTCCCCATGGGACTGGCGGTTGGTGCTCAGACGTTAACCCGTCTACTAGACTCTGTGTTCCACGATATTAAATTCCAGTATGTGTTCAATTATCTGGATGATCTTCTCATTTACAGCTCCACTTTAGAGGAACACATGAACCATCTCCGAGAGGTGTTGTGTCGCTTGAGGCGCGCGGGGCTTACGGTGAATCCCGACAAGGTGAAATTTGCCCAGGAGGAAATTTCTTTCCTCGGTCACCTTGTCTCTCAAAAAGGGGTCACGGTTGACCCAGAGAGGACTCAGGCAATCCGGGATTTTCCTCCTCCTCGGGATGCTAAACGGGTGGCCCGCTTCGTGGGTATGATACATTTTTATAGGCGGTTCATCCCGGGGGCTGCCGAGATTGCGGCTCCCCTAAATGCCTTAAGGAAGAAAGGGGCCAAATTTGTGTGGGGCAACGAGCAGCAGCGTGCCTTTGAGGCCCTGAAGGAGTCCATTCTGTCGCCGCCCGTGCTTCGGATGCCCGATTTCACGAAGCCCTTTGATGTGCAATCTGACGCCAGCTCTGTGGCGATCGGGGCCGTGCTCTCTCAGGAGGTGGATGGTGCTCGGCAGCCAGTCGCATTTGTATCTAGGACCCTCACCAACCTTGAAAAGAAATCCTCGGTGTACGAGTTAGAGTGTTTGGCGGTAGTCTTCGCCCTGGACAAGTTTAGGAGGTATTTGGAACATGCTGAGTTCCTATTAGAGACCGACAATCAGGCTCTCTCGTGGCTTCTGGCGCACCCCCGTCAACTGGGTAAACTTGGCCGCTGGGTGGTCAAAATTTCTTCTTTTAAGTTTCGGGCACAGCATATACGGGGGACCCAAAATGTTGTTGCCGACGCTCTGTCCCGTATGTATCATCTACCCAGTGAGGAGCCAATAAATGAACCCTGCGCCTTACTCCTGGAGTTTCCCCTCGCCTTCACTGAGGTTATCCCTCATCAGCTTGATGATGAGGTGTTGGGTCCCATTATCGATAAAAGTAAATCAGGCGAGATGAAGGCTCCATATCATCTGTCCAAGGGCGTCCTCTGCTGCAAGGAACGTAGAGGACGGGTCCCTAAGATAGTGCTGCCGAGCAAGCTGGTACCCATGGTCTTCCAATATTATCATGATTCCCCGGTTGGAGGCCATTTCGGTGTTTCAAAGACCATCGCCGCGATCAGAAAGAACTTCATCTGGAAAGGCATGGACCGGGACATCGCCACCCGGGTGTAGTGTTGTCATCTGTGTAGTCTGAGCAAGCCCGCTCAGAACACTAAGTTGGGGTTGCTGTCTTCTGAGGTGGCTGGCAGACCGATGGAGAAGGTTTTCATCGACTACGTGGGTCCTTTCCCGCGTAGCAAGGCCGGGAATTCGTTCCTCCTTGTTTGTGTGGACGCCTTCTCCAAGTATGTCTGGCTACTTCCCTTGCGTCAGGCTAGTACTGCCAATACCATCATAGCCCTTCAGACCAGTATCTTTCAGCATTTCGGGCTTCCCTCCATCATTGTCTCAGACAATGGCCCCCAATTCATCTCGAGGCAGTTCCGGAACATGTGTTTCAGGCACGGCATTCGGCATGTAACCACTTCCCCTTACCACCCGCAACCTTCCCACGCTGAGCGATTCAATCGCAACCTGAGATCCGCTCTTATCGCCTACCACGCGGAACAGCAGAACACGTGGGACCAGAATCTCCAGTGGTTACAGATGGCTTTCAATTCTTCCCTTCATGAAAGCCATCGTGCCGTGCCTTTTGAGGTCATGTTTGGTTTCTCCCCCGCTCATCCCCTTGGTAATTTGTGGAGACTGGAGGATCTTCTCCCGGATTCGCCGAACGAGGGGGTCGCTCACAGGTGGAAAGAGGTGAGGAGAGCCCTGCTCCGATCGCACGAGCGCTTGCGGCGTCGCTATAACGCTGGGAGAGTCCCCAATCCTTTTAAGGTGGGCCAGTTAGTCTATTGCAGGAGCCACCCGCTCAGCTCTAAGGTGGAGGGTCGCGCTGCCAAGCTTTGCTATAGATGGTTGGGACCCTTCCGGATTTCTGAGTTTGTCTCGCCTGTGACTGCCAGCCTGGTGGGTCTGGAGGATGGGATGAAGGTGAGGGTGGCCCATGTGTCACATTTGAAGGCGTGTGCCCAGATGGAGCTTCCTTGAGTGTTGAATTGGTATTGTTTACCCCAGTTAGGATTAGTTAGGGTCCTCGGGTCTGGTTTTCGGGGGGCTTCTCTGGAGGAATTGTGTTTTAAGGTTTTACTTTTTAGCGTTTTATTGTTTTAAGGTGGGGTTAATTGGGGTTTTAATAGTTTTATCGGTATTTTAGCTCCTCTCCCTTCCTTTCTTCTTTCTATTGCTTTAGGTCGCGACCGCTCACACTCCCCGTATCTTCTACACTTACACACACCCAGCTACACACCCACACACACCTTGTCCTTCCTTCTGCTGTCCTTTCGTTTTCAACTTTCGCTGGATTTTATCTTTTTATTGTTTTTAGTTAGTCCCCGCTTTTCCTCCAGTGGGGGCAGTCCCAGTGTCGTCCAACCCGTTGGAGTCCTTTTGTTGTGGGGGTGTGCCGTAACTAGTCGTTACGGCGACATCCGAATGTTTGTTATATCGGATGTGGGCAATAGTTTCATTCATCTGTGTAGTTCACGCTATCGTGGACACTCCCGCCACCTATGAGTCGTTACGGCGACTTACGAAATTGTTATCATTGAATGTCGGCATAGATGCTTTCTTCGGATCGTGGACACTCACGCTATCTGTCAGAGACTTCGGACAACTTGACTTTCCGGTTCCCCTGCGGGGGGCAGTAGTTGTCGGTGAAGAGATAGATGCGTTTTGACTCGAGTGGTGGTTGGTCAGCTGTTCACGCCACGAGTTGTCTTATATGTTAGAGGGCTGGAAAAATTTTGTGGTTTTTTATATGCCGGGGTTTTGTAAATTAATTATGGCAGGCTAAGTGAAAACTGTGCCGAGGGGCTCTCGGCCTGGCAACTGTGACCGTGTGAAGAGATCAAGATGTTGTGTGTAAGTAGTAAGGAACTTGGACACCACGTGCTATTGCACATTTGAACAGGTATGCAAAGTGAAAATTATTAAATTTTGCCTGGGATGCTCTTTCGCACTGCTTGTGTTTAGGGTCAAGTGGGGCGTGGCTAGTTCTTGACAAACCAAAAAAAAAAAAAAAAAAAAAAAAAAAAAAAAAAAAAAAAAGGAACAACAGTTGCTTAATTCTGGATTTTTTTTTACTTCACTGTATACCGGGAATCTAATATGCAGGTTTCTGCAGTCAGTGCCAATTCTTGAACGCAAGTTTTCTTAAAAGAAAAGTCTGTTGAACTTGACTAGCTTCTGATATTTCTTTCAAATGATCAGCAGCTTCTCTTGCTGTTTGCGGTGACAGTGTATCTTATGTGCAAAACTTTTTTTACCTACAAAAAGAAAAAAAAACAAAAAGAAAAAACTTAAGAAAATGTGTTAGGAATTGGCCAGTGTGATCATGGGCCTAGTGAAGCAAAATTCAGCCGAGTTCCTTAATCTCTCTTTGTATGATTCAGTGTGTTCATATAAATGTCTTGTGTTTGAATTGTGAAAGCATGTAATGTCCAGTATACATTTTTTTCCCTATAATCTGTGTTGAACTTATATTGTGGCTGCCTTTTATTGGAATGTATAAATCTGGTTATGAAAAGAGTTGCAGATCACCTACAATTGTAATAATACATTGCCCCTGTACTAGAACTGTAATTCAGAAGTATTCCACCTGTTAATAAAAATGACTGAACTTTTGTACAAGATGAAATTTCCACTTTGGGATTTTTTTTATTTTATTGTGATTCTCTACCAATGTACAGTCACTGTTAAAATTCTTTTGTATATGTATATGCTCATAGTTATTTTAATTGTCTATCAACGTACAGTCACTGTTAAAATTCTTTTGTAGATGTATATACTCATATTTATTTTAATTCTCTATCAATGTATAGTCACTGTGAAAATTCTTTTGTATCTGTATATGCTCATAATTTTATGCACAAAACATTTTTACCTTTTGAGAGATATATACCTGATTATTTGATTTTTTTATAATGGTGCACTCTGAAATCAGTAAGCCTTGGTGCTACACCCGTTTATACAAGTTTAAGGAAAAGTGAGCACACACGCACTTGTGAATTCCACACAGAGTATATAATCACCTGTCTTATGTTTACTTTATATATTCCTAATTATATGATTCTCCTTTCTAGCTTTTGATTTAGATTTCAGGGGGCGCATGTTGTTATGTAATATAATTGTTTAAATTGTTGTGGCTGTAATAATTGTTGTAGGATAGAATTGCTTGTTAAATGGTTTATAAAATTGTTTATATTATTGAAAGTGTTTATAGTACAACCAGAGGGGGACTGAAAAAAAAAAAAAAAAAAAAAAAAAAACTTATTGTTATTAAATGTTATATTTCGAGAACCTCTGGATTTACTCTGTGTACTTATAATTATTTCCAAATAAGGAAATTATATTTGGTGAAGGTTAAAATGTATTGTCGAGGCTTGTTGCATGTCAAGTGTGATTTTGTATACCATGTAATAGATTTTAAATATTTTACATAATTCTAATAGAATACTTTCAGCCTGGACACTATGAATCATTGTAAGAAAAACAATGTAATATATTTTAGATATTTTACAGATTTTATATATTTCTAATGGATACCTTTTCAAATATTAAATTTTGAATACCAGGTAATATAGTTTAAATATTTCACATATTTATATATATTCTAATGGAATACCTTCACAGCCTGGATTCTATGAAATCTCATTGTAACAAAAACAAAATATGATAGAATCAATAAATTTGTTATTTTCGGAATTTTAAAATTGAGGTCACCTCATTCATCCTATTACCTAATGGTTACCCAGCATGTGGTTATTCTTCCCCTAGGAGGCCTCTCCTAGTTCAAGTGAACAAGTGAGCCGGTCATTAAGGTGAATTGTAGATTTTTATATTTTTTTATTAGGTTGTCAAACTTGAAAAATGTGTCAGATTTGGAAAGTTGAAAATTGTGTTGTGATGTCTTTGGTGATGAGCGGCTAAGTATCAATCATTAGCTGTGCGAAGATTCCTTCTATTTCTGCATTAATTTAAATTATTTCATTATTTATACCATGGAGGCGAGTGTCGTCCTCCTCCAACAGTTCGTTTCGTATGTTTTTTAAATAATTACAACTAATAATTGTAATATTGTTATTATTAGTTGCTCTTGGCAACTCTCTTTGATACCCAGGGGATAGGAGCAGTAAAAGGTCCTGATTATTTATTACTGCCTCCTCCCGTTTAAATTCTCATTTTCTTGGTTGGACCAACTGAGGCGTCAGTCGGGAAACCTTGAGTGGGTTCCAGCCGTTCCGTTCGCTGTTCGAATAGTTGTTCTCTAGTTGGTTGCCGCTCGGGGTCATCTAGACTGATACTTCGTCTAGGTGGATTATACCTTGAACTATCCCGTTCTCGGCTTCTGCATCGGTCTTCATATTCATGGAAACTGTTCCGCCGTTGATGGTTGTATCTGCGTTGGCTGTTTCCTTGGGCGCGTATAAAATTTACCCGGGGTCGGGAGAACCTGTTGTTGTTATTGGTATTGTTAGTTGGGTAAAACCTATTGTTATTATAATACCGTTCGTTATTATTAGTATGGTTTGGGTTTCTCTGGCTATTTACATTTGGATTTGGGTAATAATTGGTTCGATTACCAGGGTACCCGTTATTATTCCTGTTGATATTTTGGTTCATGGGACCGTTATTATTATTATTATTATTATTATTATTACTACTGTTGGTATTATTATGATTATTATAATTGGGATTATATCAGTTCCCTTGGTACCCACTGCTGTTCTGATGATTATTGTTGTTCGGGTACGGATTACTTCGGAATTCTGGCCGCTCATTCCTTCTTCTGCTTTGCCGATAGTATTCCTCATTCTCGTAGTATTCTAATAGTTCCGTCATCGCCTGGATGGTCTTTATTTGGCTACCCCTTCTTGCTCGTACGACTTCTTCATCATAATGGTATGAGAGTTTATTTACAAGGCATTCTTCTGGTATGGCCGGTTCCAGGTGCTTCGCCAGACATACCTTCCCAAGGAAGTACGCGGTCATCGTATTACCAAATTGTGTCTTGTATCGGCCATGGCAGATGTTGTCCCGTATTAAATTTTGGGTGGTCTCTGACCAATACTTCGCCTTGAACAAATTCTTAAATTGCTGGTAATCCTCTATCTCACTCTGGTTTGCCATCCACCAGTTGTCCGTCATTTCACGGAATGATTCATCCAATAGCTCTCGATTATTTAGCCACCTATTGCCTCTATGTTTGGCCATGTACTCCTTGATCCGGGCCAAGAACTCCATTGGCTTCCTTTTGTATTGGCGGAAGTTCAGCCATTCCCTATTTTCGTTGGTGGGGATATTTGTGAAGTTGGTTGGTCGGTTCCGAATTGCTTCCATTTCCTCCTGGCTCTGCCGCACTTGACCGGTGATGTTCGTCATCACTACCTCCATTCCGTCGCACCTTTCCGTAATTTGGTTACGTACCTTGCCTAGTTCTTCCTGGCTTTCCTTTTGGTTCTCTTCCGCCTTCTTGCGACTATATTCTTCGATATTCGTGACCTTGGTGTTTACCACTTCCTTGAATTCTTGTACTTCCCCTTTAGTTAGCCGACATCTTTCATCCACTTCTCTGATAGGTTGGTTTATAATTATTGTTTCTTCTTCCAAATTTTTTATTCATAGATTTCTTATTATCATTGAGTTCTTTGCTCATTTCTTTTCTTAATAATTCCATTCGTTCGTCTAACTTGTCTAGATTCTCCTGGTTAACCTACCTTAATTCTTCCCTTAATAGTTGGTTATCCTCTCTTAATTCTTCCAACTTCTCCCCCATCTTCTCTTCCATTTTCTTGTTATTTTCCCTTAATTCTTCCTTGAATTGTTGGTTGTCGCTTTCCATCTTCTTGCTGGTTTCTTCCATCTTCTCTTCCATCTTCTTACTGTTTTCTTTCATCTTCTCTTCCATCTTCTTACTGGTTTCCTCAATTCTCTTATTGGTGTTTTCAATTTTATTACCCAATTCTTCCTTTAAAGACTGGTTATCTTCCTTCCTCACCTTATTCGATTCTTCTCTTGTAGAATCCATTTTTTCGTCCATCTTCTTACTAGTTTCATTAATTTTCTCCATCATCTGCCTGAACATTTCTTGTATTGCCACGTTCTCTGTTTGCGTGGGTTTTTCAAGTTTGTTCCTTAGTTGGTGTGGTCTGTTTAGGTTCCGCTGGGGGTAATAACCTTTCTACGTTTTCCACTGGCGTTGCCTCCTTATCCTCCATATTAATTTCTTTTTCGGCCTCTGCCGCCCTTTGATTGGATGTGGCACGACGTTGCATCTTTCCTGTTTCTCTGGCTGGATAACCGCTGCCAAGCTTGAATTAGAAATTGGGCGAGTTATTACAGCCTTTCAATCCCTAATTAAAGCCCTTTAGTTGGACGCCAATTTTGTAACGTTATACTTGTTACAAAATAATTATAATAATATTAAAATTTGAAAATAAAAAAATGTTTATTTTAAATAAAAAATTTTGTTTTCTGAAAAATATTTGTTTTCGTGTTTTTTGTAGTATGTATTTAATAAATAATTTTCGTAACTGTATTGTGTAAAAATTTTAATTATTTTATGGTTGTTTGTTGTTGTGTCACTGTCTCTGAATAACTCCTGCGTTAATATTTAACTCCGGTACTAGTCGATAGACGGTTCTTCTTCTTCTTCAATATGCTCCTTATTCCTTTGTAAATACCGCCTTTCGGATAGTCCGTGATCTTGAATTAACTTATTTTTAATTATATTTAAATAAAATTTCTATCAATTTGCAGAATTATATTATTTATTAACAATTTATTAGAAAGATCGATGGTTAATCGATTATTGATAACAGTATCGACTCGTTACTCAGGGCCGGTCGATTAAAAATTTACATGATTAGTGTATATAATATTTTGTTCTTTTACCGGTTACTTTATAAATAGCCAGAGAAGGGTAGGGCCATGAAAGTATAATACTTACAATTAAAAGTCTTAAAACTAACAATTACAAGGTTATTAATCAATATTGAAAGTTTATATATTATAATATTCGAACCAGTGAAGACTCGATGTTCATTTGTTCCAATTCGCATAGGATGCTGGGAAAACAAAATGGCCGACTGAAGACTGCATAGGTTCACGTCAGTCACCGCGACAAATATTTCTTGCAATAAAGATGCCCTTTTGCCGTTTCCTCGTCTCAGCAATTGTGGATATTCGTTCTGGAGTTAATTGAGTGTTCCTGGTGCAGTGTTTCTTAGTTCACTTTGTTTAAATGTGTGTGATTATGTCTACTTCACTTTGGTTAAATATGTCGTACTTAACCCTTTTTGTTTCGTCCGTAATAATTATTTGTGGTGGTGTTAATTCAATAATTTAGGCGTATGTGGTTCTGTTTTATTGTAGTTTAATTGTTTTATTGTTTGTGCTCACTGCTTCTAAAGTTAAAAGTCAAAAATAAAAAAGTTACAAATTTTCACTAAACTCGATTTATATCTCGCACGCCATTTATGCTTCTGATATAGGTTAATCGGAGCAAAACCTCGTTCAAGTGTTCGCTTCAACGGATAATAATTAACTGTTCTCATTTCCTTCGTCTCCTGAAATTCTTAGCCAATTTAATATATATCATACATTGTTTCAAATTGCCTTGGCTTCCGATACATCTTTATTAAATACATTATATCACTGAAAATATTTTCGTTATTATTTAATTTTATGAAATACTAAATACATAATCGTTTTTTTATTTTTATACTAATTAATATAGTTTTACAATGTTTTTATTTAAAAAAGTTATATTTCTTTCATTTTGGAAAAATAGGCTTAAATTTTTGTTTCCTGTTCTTGTCCTAATATTAGCCATTTTATCTGATATAATTATTATTATACTGAATCTCAGATTGATATAATTGTTTATCTTTCCTTAATTTCTTGCAATTTTGTCTATTAATTATTGTTTTTAAATATAATTCATTTATCTATGACTCCTCCTTTGAAATTTTAGTTAATACATCTGCATTTTTATTCATAATTTTACCTATCTTCTGACAATATCTTTTTAAAGTATATATTACATTATATTACTATGTGACGGGTTTATCTTGCATAAATTTCATCAGTTTAGTTGGTTTATAGGTTTAGATGTGTCAACTATAATGTAGTTTAGATTTTCTATTTGGCCTAGATTTTATCTGTTGTTACCTACAAAGTTTTTATTAATACAGTTAGTTTATACCCTTTTCTGACCTTCTATTCTAATATAATATTCATTAATAATTCCTTCTTTTACTACAATAACATTTAGTATTGACTTTAAACAATTAAAACATAACAATTATTTGACATTAAATATGGTATTTAAATTCATACCCTTTTTTGTACTGATTACAATACAGTAACTCCTAAAACATTTTACTATATAAGAATGATATCCACATTCAGACATTGCATTCCTAATTCAAACTATTAAACATAATAACATTTTATAAATATAAGAATTAATCTCTATTTCCAAACCTTATGCATAGATTCTTGGATTTCGTTGTCCATGACGTGTCCGTTACTTAACTAAATATCACTATAATATTGACGACTCGGAACACAATGTTTTTTATAAGTAAAAACGTAAAGTTTTACCTTACAGCCTAAACCGGCTTTCACCTAAAGAAGGCTTCATCAGAGAACTTATGCATAGAGTTCATTTATGGTAATTGGAACCTAACATCTCTGTTCCATTAATTTTTAACACTTACTTAAAACTATTTGGGTACAGTCTTATCTGTTTTTCCTTAACTTTAGGGATGTATCCCTTGTCACTTTATGGATTAACTCCCAGCTCTCTATTTACATTATTCACTCCATTGAATGTTATCATATAAATAGTGGCATTTTATTAGAAAGAGTAGTCATTGCTCTTTCACCATACTATTTTATTAAATAGCACTCATGATACTATATTAAAACACTTAAAGTTATTTAAAGGTACAGTATTTAATGTACTTTCTCAAAGTTTATTTATGATAATCTAATAACTTGCACTTGTCCCCTGTTATTTCTTGATACTATTACTAGTCATTTTCATAGTTTTATAATATCAAATTGTTTAATCATGGGGGAACTGTTAAGATTTGTCTTTATTAATTATACAATAACTTTCTTGGGTGCACTTCTACTTAGCACTTTAAACACTTTTGTTTTTATTTATTTTACTTGAGTTTCTGGTTTTTTTGGGGTGTTATACTTTCAATAGTGACATTTACTTTCTTTTGGGGTTTTTGTTTTCTCCCTATTGGGTTTCTTTTGGGTATTGGTCGTATTCCACTTCCTCTATTACATGTTATCTTCAAACTTGTCCCTGTTCATTAGGTATATTGATTTGTTCTGGAAATCTTCCTTCTTCATTCTTGGTTTCTTCAGTACCATTTTGTTATTATTATTTTTCTTTGTTCTGGGTCTCTTCCTTTTTCGTTCTTGGTTTCTTCATTATTATTTATTCTTGTTTATTCTGGTTCGTTTATTTGGTCTGGGTATCTTCCTTACCTACTCCTATCCTACCTGGGTATTATTCTTATTTTAATTTTAGTTTTTTGGGGTTTTATTTTGTTGTACATTTATTTTTGTTGCAGAGTTTTTTTCTTTATATTTACTTTTTCTTGTTATGGTGGTAATTTATTGTGATTTTTATTTGGTTCTCATTTAGATTTTTCTGGATATTCCATATAATTGATTTTTACTAATGATCATATGGTAATCTATTTAAGTGAATTATCTGTCATGCTACAATATCTGTCATAGAAGAATCTGTTTCAAATAATATACCTGCAGGTGAAAACTCAATGGCAAACATAAAACAACAAATTAAAAGTGAAGTTGAGCAGTGCCTGAAGATACAACCAAAACAACTTTGTGAACAGACTGTACCAATGATAAAGACAGAAAAAGACGCAGAAAATAAGTTAATAGAGAAAGTCACTTTACCTGCAGTAGGGACAGTTCATGTCAAAGCTCCAACCTTTGACGGAAGTAGTCACTGGGCAACGTACCTCCGCCAATTTCAAGC
Organism: Magicicada septendecula; assembly: GCA_034769895.1. Lineage (NCBI taxonomy): Eukaryota > Metazoa > Arthropoda > Insecta > Hemiptera > Cicadidae > Magicicada > Magicicada septendecula. Next base: position 129,550,973 of record CM068375.1, read on the forward strand.
TGCTGCACGTGCAAATAATTGGACAGAGAAAGGCAAGGCAGATTCAGTCGTTCTCATATTAAAAGGACCAGCGGCAGAACTACTACAGAAAGTTCCACCTGACAGCCAAAACACCTATGGAGAATTGATAAAAGCTCTGGAATTACGGTATGGTGATAAACATTTGCGAGATGTGTACTGCACTCAGTTGAGAGCAAGGTGACAGCATTCCGGGGAGAGTCTTCAAGAGTTTGAAGCAAGTATCAACAGATTGATTAGATTGGCCTATCCTGAGCACCAGAAGTTTTCGAATAAGGTTTGGGGTGCAAACATTTATTGATGGCATTGGAGATTGTGAACTTCAGCAAGTGTTACGAATGTCAAGACACTGAAATAGCTCAGAAGCTCTTGTTCACGCCCTAGAGTTTGAAGCTGCCAAGTCAGCGTCCCGCTACATTAATAGGTTTATACCATAACAATGTTGTCAGAAGATCCCTGTATCACATTGCCGTTATGATGGGTGCAGAAAAACAATGTTATCGTACAAACAATTCAGAAGTTCAAGAGCATCGCAACGATTTGAACGATGGAAAAAAGACAGAAGACCGAAGTGTTACAACTGTGGGAAACGTGGTCATCTACAGGTAGACTGTTGGGAGAAGAAAATACTGAGAGAAGAGAGTGATCGCACAAATTGGAGAAGTAAAGCCCCAGAACAGTAAACACAGTTTCCACGTTACATAAGACTAGTGCAAACCTGATAGTTAATGGATTTGCGGAAGGTGAACAAACATCATTTACAGTTGACACGGGTGCAACAGTGTCTATTGTGTGCCCTGAATTAATCAGCAACCGACAGCCTCAAATTAGCTCTTGTACAATACAGACTGTGACTGCAAGCCCCGTCAATGTGTTAGGAATGATAGACATGTCCACCTGGGTCTTCTTGAGTTTAGCCACCAAATGCTCGTTGCAGACATTGTCGATGAAGTGATTCTTGGCACGGACATTATGAATGCCTACAGATTTGTTGTGGACTTGAGAGAGAATGTCCTAAAGGTTGGCCAAGAGAAGATAAAGCTTTGCATGGCTAAAATGACAGGTTTTGCCAACCATGCAATCAAGCAAGTGGCATTGGCCGGAGAAGAAGTCAACAAGTCTGTTCAAAAGGAACCTTCCCTATTGGGGACGGAAATAGAAGAAGAACTAGCAGAGGAAGTACAAATACATGAAACAGCAAAAGAAGTGACTGGAAAGCTAACTATGGGTGTCAAGGAAAAACCCTTGTTTGTTCCTGAGTTAATAGAAGCGCCCGGGGGAAAAGTTGCTGAAGATGAAGTTACGCAAGGGGTTGTTGACGAGAACCAAACAGACTTCGATCAGCCAGTGGTGTTTAGGTCATCAGTACATGATGCAACGGGAGTGATTCCAGCAAAACTAGCGGTTGAGTGGGAAACTCGTATTCCTGGGAACTTGATGTTTGGATCACACAGGACTGAATTCAAGGAACTGGAGAATTATCCTTCGCAAGTTGTCCACCTAGATCGCCTGGCCAAGTATTATTTCAGAGACGGTTTCCCAGTTCGGGTCAATCAGGCTTAAGGAGGCGGCAGTGTTAAGATATTACAGAACAATCTACATGTTTATTGAATGTTCCAGAGGAATCCGGCTGAATGTTATGGTGTACGTGATTTCAACATGTGCTTGTGAGACTTTTCTGGATGTCACCAGCCCCACGCACTGTGTCAACGCCGCAATCAATTGCGCCATAGTGTAGAGCTGATGCATAGTGTTTTCTAGTAGAACGCCTATTATCGAATATTCTGGAACCTTGGCGAGTTATAAATACAAGTACTCAGCGACATTCAGTCTCAGTTTGAGTTCCAAATTATTGGAGTGCGGTTTGTAGTATTGTGGCGAAGTATTGCGTGTTTTATAATTGTGCAAGACTATTGTAATACAATAGTGTATTATATCAGTTAACATTTTTATTGCGTGTGAACAATTTTTAATTGATTTGTTGTAAGAGACTGTCTTGTTAATTACAAACCATTTAACTGTGATAATTAAAGCTGGTGATTGGTGATGTAAATGGTGTCTTGTATTTTGTTTTCCACTGTACCATATGACGATCGACGATCAGGTAGACAGTCATAACAATATGTTACTACTAGTACAGCCTAGATAGTTCCAGACATATATTCGAGAACCTGGTAAAACAAACTACTTTTACCTATAGTATAGTACATTGATAAAGAACATTATATTGTATTCTATAAATAGTGTGCACCAATACACATAAGTTATCCATCAATTGTGGATAATACAAATAAACATCAGTAACATAACCTACGTATTCTAATGTCAAATAGTTTTGCTAATATTACTTAATATATTATGCAATATTCATGACATTACTTTGAATATGGGTTAGCAGTTCTCTAGTATATAACAGCACTCGCAGGTGTCTGTATTGTATGCCACCTGAGCTGCGACTAGTTACCAATAAATTTTTTCTGTCTTGTATGTTGATGAGTCTACTCAACAACAAGGTTGATGAGTAGACTACAATGACCTTAAACTGGTTTTTTTGTGACCAATTCACTGCAAGAGTGTGTGGCATGGCGCTTATGTAATATGTTGCTATGGTAACTGCATGCATGCATACACACACTGAGTCTTTGTTATTATTTTATATAGTAAATCATACTTATTATATGTAATTTCACTTGGCTCAGTTGCACAGTACTCGTCAATCCATATTGTCACAACAATTCTGATTATAATAACTTATAAATTATAATAACTTGAGTAGAATCATTTAATGTTTACACAGATGTGTATTATAACATTGATCGTATCATCAGTGACAAAGATTAGAATCAAGACACAATAACAACACCTAATTTTGAAGAAATATTTAATTTTCAGAGAAAAATTCAAGTATATTCTATTAGTAGTTTAGTAATTGTTCTTGCTTTAGTAAAAGTTCCTATTAAAATATAATGTCTAATTGTTCTTTTTACCATAATGGTACATATCTCAGTGAAAGTAAACCTGGCATTTAATTACATGGCCAAGAATTTGATAATCCCTCTGTACACAAAGGTGTAAAGGTATAAAGGTGTAATAAATGACCAAAAATGATTTCTTAATACAGGCAACAAGACTTGGAGGAATTATGGCTATCGTGGGAATGGGAAGTGATGAGATTATGGTGCCTATGTGCAGAACAGCAGCCAAAGAGATTGACATCAGAGGAGTGTTCAGATTTGTTAATAAGTAAGTTACTGGCAAGACAGTAATCATAAAAGAAAACAGTAACACTTTTTAAGTTTTAAGTGCAAAAGAAGATAAAAGCTATGTTATAAAACATGTTCTTGTGTGTGAGTGAATACACCAACATGAAGATATGAATAAATCAGCATGATCAACGTATGCCATAAAATAAGAATATGAAATTCCATAAATTAATAACATAGCACTTACAGCCAAAGTTCAACACAAAGGCGCTATTATGAAAATTTGGGTATACCCATATGTACATAAGTATAAAATATGAAACCAAATTATAACAAACTCAAATCAACTGAAAATACAACACACGCCTTTTCATGATACCACAAACAACGTACAGTACTCAGCCTCATTGTTACCATCCAACACAAAAAACCAGTCTATGCACAATTACATCACTAAACAATGATGATGGACATATAGTTTAGTGTCAAAAAAATACATCCCGACTAGTACTACACTTTAAATAAAATTTGGAATTCAACATGCCAAGAAAGAAACTGTGTCATGTATACATTTAACAACTGTATGGCATGTACCACACACACACACACACACACACACACACACAGGGGTGACCATCCCCCCCAAAGGCTATGGTGCATGCCCCCCAAATTCAGTTATCCCCTCAAGTTTTTTCCAAATAGTCTTTTATTTATTTGCCCCTCTTTCTATCATCAAAAATGGTCTAAAAACATGCCCCCCCAAATTTTGATGGCGCAACTTGCGTCATGCACCCCCCTTCTGGACATCCCTGCACACACACACACACACACACACACACACACACACACACACACACACACACACACACACACACACACACACACACACACACACACACACACACACACACACACACACACACACACACACACACACACACACAGAACAGTGAACTAAACAAGCCAGAAACCCAGACTGATCAAAGCAATGATTAAGGGGATTTGATCTGTCCCTGAAAACACTGTAAAAATAAGTAAAGTGTGTTCTTTATAAACACAATTTTATATTAATATAATTTACTTCAAGTTGGTGAAGAAAGTGAGGTGAAAATGTGTGAAACAACATATATAGAATATAGAATAATATTTGACTTTTCTTGCATGTATGTAAATACTTATTTTATTACAATATTGTTTATATGCAAGTAGTTATTTTCTTTTACTCACTTACGTACATTTAATTGAAATTTCTTTTTTACTATCATCAGAGTAATGTAAAAGATTCATACTACAAAAATTGTATGTCCTGTTTTCAGGTTGAGTTCTATGTTCAATTTTGTTTGTTTTCCAAAGGGCTTTCCATAGTACTGCCATCTTCAGGCTATTCCAGCTAAGAAAACTGAGGAGGAATCAACCTGAAGATGACAGAGATGGACCTGCTGAAACATTCCAGACTTAAGTTTATGGAAAACAGCATAACTTAACGTGGGACTCAACCAAAAACAAGACATAATATTACATATTACATCTAGAAAATCTAAGGATCATCTTCTCTCTCTCTCTCTCTCTCTCTCTCTCTCTCTCTCTCTCTCTCTCTCTCTCTCTCTCTCTCTCTCTCTCTCTCTCTCTCTCTATCTCTTTACCCCCCCTCCATACACACAATATGTTTTAGATTCATGTTGGTCAGTTTCCAAACCAAAAGAATAGATAAAATAAAATTTTAATTCATCAATATTCATCTCATGTAAATTATGACATATTTCAAGGCATATGTTCTATCCTCAGGTGTGACCACTCAGTAGAATTATTATTCAGAAAATTATAAATAAGACAACAAGACTTACAGTTTAAACATCATATACACATCAATACTAACATAACACATATACAGTATATGAACATGTGGAATGCATACAAATGTTGGTGCATACTGAGGATGGTCGCATATGACTCAAAACACATTTTGATTTATACAAGATGAAGTCACAAGATGACAAGATGGATAAACTGGTAAATAAAAATTGCATTTATGTAAATTGTAATTATCTTGTCGATACATCCTCTTCGTTCCCTTTTTTAATATTATATATATATTATTATACGACCTGTGTGTTCTGTTTAAGCCCCACTGCTGGGTTCGTCAATTTATAATAACACTTGTACGTACCTCTCTTTCCTTCCTCTCTTTGTTTATTTAATATGCCAATTTCTTATATATCTTGGTTATTTAGATATAGTAGTATAGTTAATTATGACTACCTTATCTCTCTATTTAATTTAAAAGTGTTGGTGTGAATGAAACTTATGTATGTAGGGTGTTATTCAAAAATTCCGCTCAAGCCTATTCTGCTTTGCAGAGAATAAGAGAAATTTCGTATGTAATTCTCCTCTCTTTAATACCGGAGAAGTCCGCAACTAGTGCTGCAGTTCCAATACAAAGGAAATTTAGAGGTTAACCCACCGCGTACGGTGATTAGTAGTTAAACTCTCTATCGGTTTGTTTCTTATTCACACTTCATTAAAAAATACATAAATGATAAGATCTTGAAATTATGCAATGATTCTTTATTAGTTCAAATATATAACATCCAATAAGATTGTTCTTACTTGAGATACGAAAAGGCTATAAGTCTGCATTAATCGATTATCGATCGGTACAATGTTTTATATTAAATTCAGTTATGATTGTTTTTATAATTATTTTTAGATACAGGGCGTGAAGGTTCTTTCAACTGCTGGGAAGACTAAAAAATACATAAATAGGAATGCAAGATATTACAAGATTAAAGTTTATTTAATTTAATATTATTTAAATAATTGAAGTTTACCGTTCGCTGGACAGGCGACTCGGGAAGGCTGTTCGCATCTAACCTAGTTAGTTGTCGTTCAGTATCAAACGCAGATGAGATGATTTTCTTCAGTCTTGTCTTCAAAGTTGTAATAAAGTGGAATCCTTGGTCCTGGGTTGATGCAGAAATACCGCTCCTTTTGTTCACCAACGGCCAAACTTGTGATTACGTGCTTCGACAAACTCTGGATCCAAATACGTTTTTCTATTGTATGATGTAAACTGCGATGTCCAATGTGATTTGATGGTTATTCTATTTTCGTTTGGTTTAGAGGATTAAATCCTTACCCAGGTAGTTCTTTATCTGGTTTTATTACTTCATTAAATTAACATTCGTTTCATGATCTGATATTGGGCAATCCAAGTCATTCCTTTGAATTTAATTACTTATTATCGTTTTGCACTATCCAATTAGACAATTTGGTTAATGTTTATTTGGCCCAAATTATGGTAATTAGTCCTTCATTTATTGTGAATGTTGATGTATTTAATAATTTATATTAATTTAGTATTTTATTGACCATCTCTCGTGGTTAATTTCTTCTCGTTCATGTCATAAATTTCAATAATCAAAATCAACAAATTATATTTATTTTGTTGTCCCTAGCAACAAACTTTTTTATTCTTATTCAATATTTTGTTATATAGTAATAATTTCATATAATAATCTTCCAATCATCAAAATAATTCCTTACTAAACTTCCATTATATCAGAATATAATCTTATTTATTGCTTGTTTACTAATTTCTATATATTCTGCTGGTTTTTCTCTCTTAGCTTGTTTCTTTTAATAAATATTATTTTTCCGATATCAAACATTATCTATCGATATCATTGCACCATGGCATTATCATAATTTGTTTAGTTTGGGTTTGTTTATTATTTATTATTAATTATTATTGGTTTCTACTAACTTATTGAATTATATTTAGTATTTGTTATTAAATTCTTTACCTAACCTGTCTGATCTGAGTTATTGTACAGTGTTATTGGCTGTTAGGCCTGTTATTATACTTTGATCTACTTTTGAATTTAACTTGTTAACAACTATAGCCTTTTTATACAAGTTTACAAACATAATCAACTTTTAACTACGTACATGTACACAAATAATTATCTTTATGATATCTAACAATAACTTTATCTTGACCTATAGATCACACATAAGAAAAATGAAATTAATTAATACTCAATAACTGAGTTCAATCACAGTTCTACAACAGTAAACGAATAATACATATTACTTCATTATTTGACATTCTATCAACAAGTAAGCTTTCATATGATAACACAAATTATAACAACATATTTATGATAACAACATAACATTATACAATTCATAATAAGTACTTTAGATTAACTTATAACGTACATTATTGACTCATTCTTATCTATTTTCATATCATCAATTACTTTAAAATAGTCAATGTTAGTTTTCTTTCTTACAATTTTTTATCAATGTTTTTTATTTATTTACCTCTCACTGAACATTGAGACTTATCACTATTATCTTTATTACATTCTTATTTTTTATTATCATTACTACCTTGCATTCTTATTACTTTTATACAATGATGAATTTATTTATCTGACCCTTTTATTAGTGTGGGATATAAATATTTACTTCCCTATTCTATTTTTAATATTTTTCTTTATGTAACGTTGGGAACCGCATTTCTGTTGCGTTACATATGCTCCCCCTTCTAAAGAAGTTTAATTTACCTGAATGTAATTTAGGTCAAGTAAACTTATATCTTTTACATGCCTTTCCTTCATATCAATTTCAACGGTCAACGATGGAATCCTCAATGTAACTTGTTTAGACTTGTATTTACAATTTTTTATTTAATGACATTTTATTACTCATATTAACATTCTTGGGTTCTCTCTTTTTTTTTTTCTTTAAACAGTATTTGTCGATGGTTGGTCACAATACTCAATGAAACTTTAGGTTGACTTCTCTTCTATTGCTAGTTACTGCTATCAATGCATTTCTCCATTATTCTTCTGTCAGCTATCTTCCTTCTGTCTTGTTTCGTCATACTTTTTTGGAATTTGATGTCATTCTTCGCAACGATTCTAATATCCCTTAAATAATCAATTTCCCTAACAATCCCTAATATGTGAGTTGGTACAGTTCAGAGAGGCACTGTTTGGCTTCATACTCTGCTGCCCACACTACACTTCAATATAGTACTGCTGGAATTCATCTACAGTCAGCTATAAAATATAATAATATCATAATAATCTTCTTAATTAATTAATAATAAACATCTTGGGAATTCTTTACATTGTCGCGTTTTATATTTAATTATTCATATATTCCACACTTCATGATTCCATTTTATTTTCCTTAATTATTTTCTGATAACATTTCTGGCAGTCATTAATTGTAATTAATCTTGGTCTTCTTTTTTGTTGTGACAGTAACCCTAAGTATTATTTTTTCATTTGTTCTTCTATTTCCAAGAATTTCTAAATCGTAATTTCCTTAATTATTATCATTACTTAAGTTCAGTGTAATTATAATCATTAAATTATCCATTGTTATTCTTATTTTACCATTTTGTCTGGCCACATTACAATTAATTATGTTGATACACATTTTTTTCTTGTTCCATTTGAAATTATATTGGTCATAAACAATCATTTATTTTGTTGTTCAATTCGTTTGGCAATTCGGCATGTATTTTAGATCATAGTGTTTTTTTTCTTTTTTAATTATTTTGCACAGGTCCTTCTTGATATAAAAATTTTTTATCTTGGGGTTTTATTCTTAAGTATTTATAATATTTCTTTGTAGACATATAGTAATATTTCTTACTTCCTTCGGTAATCTTGGGGGTGTTATTAACTCTTCTTAATACTTTCTTCATAACCATATAGTAAGACGTACTTACTTCCTTTTGAATGTTGTGTTTTCTATGAAATAATATTGTTCAAAATTTTTTAGTAAGTTGTGCTTACCTACCTTTTTGGATTTAGAGGGTTTTTATTAAATAATATTTTCGTCCGTCTTGTCAGTACTTTATGATGGGTGATGGCGTTTCTTCATGATATTTTTTTATAGATTCCTGATTATATGTTCCCTTAATCTTTTTCGTGATAGGGTTCATTATTTCATAGGTATTATTGTTATTATTTTTTGTTATCACATAGGGTCCAGTATATAATAATAATAATTTTTTCGTTATTCCTTCTAGTGTACTGGGTAACTCTCTATTTCTTATTAATATTTTTTCGCCAACCTGGTAATTTATTGGTTTTGGATTATTCTTTTCATACTTCTTTTTCTTTTGTTCTGCCTTCTCCATTATCCGGTTATAAAATTTAACGTTTTCAAATTGATATTCTGGGTTTATTGGAAAATTAATGATATCCTGGATTTCCCTAGGTGGAAGCTTTTTAAACATAACAGTATAGGGGGTATTTTCAATGGATTGATGGTAAGATATATTGAGAAATTCTTCGGTAAGTGATAAGTATTCGTGCCACCTCCTCTGTTGGTCATGACAGTAAGTTCGGAGTATCCTGCCAACTTCCCTCAATACACGCTCCGCAGGATTGCTGCTGGGGTGGTAGACTGAAGTCTTATATGTTCTAATACCGTGTTTTAGAAGACTATTCCTCCATTTGCTTCCCTTGAACTGCATACCATGATCGGTGATAATGGATGAAGGTTTACCAATCTCTATTATGTAATGTCCAATGACTAGCTCCAGAATTTTCTTGGTAGTAGCTCTGCTGATAGCATAAAGTTTAGTATATTTAGAAAAATGGTAGAAAATAATAATGATAAATTTATATCTATGGTTCCCTCCACTGCGTGGGAACGGTCCACATATATCCAGGAATACCTTCTCCAGCTTGTGTTTGGATGTAATAGGAATCATTACTCCCTCCTTCTTCTCATTGTTACATTTAACCATCTGGCAGATGTGACAGGTTTGGATTGATTTCTGTACCTTTCTGTTTATATTTTTTATGTACACTTGTTCTTCCAGGGCGTTGATGATTTTTATGGCTCCCATGTGTCCATATCTTATATGGTAATCTAGGATTAATTTGTTTTCCACAGCTGTTGGAATTACTAATTTCCAGTTTTCTTGATTAGGAGTAACTTTAATAAATAATCTATCATCATGTATACAGTAATATTTTGTAATAATTTCATCAGCATTTTGCACCTTCTGGCGTATGTTTACTAATTTGGGATCCAATTTTTGATGTTGATTAATTTCGTTTGTTATTATTTCTAAATCCTTCCTACTCTTAATAATATTGTACACTTTGGCAATTTGTTCCTTTTCTCCATCGAACGATTGGTCTTGTATGTTTATTCGGGACAAGATATCGGCTGCTATGTTCTTCCTTCCAGGTATATATTCCCAATTAATGTGATATTCTTGCAGTGCAAGGACCCATCTAGTTAACCAACCATGACTGAGCTTACATCGTTTTAGGAATGAAATTGATTTGTGATCACTCCTTACGGTCACTGGGTATCCAAGTATACAAGTTCTGAACTTATTGCATGCGTAAACTACACTCAGTAGCTCCTTTTCGGTAACATTATAGTTGCGTTCGCAGTTGTTTAGCACTCGGCTGGCGAAACTAATTACCATGTGATGTCCTTCTCCATCTTCTTGATATAACGTGGCTCCTAAACTGACATTGCTTGCATCACAATTTAGATAAAAGTGTTTATTAAAGTCAGGGTGGTGCAACATAACGGTCTCTAGAAATTTTTCTTTGATTAACTGTAGAACTCTATCTTGTTCTGGTCCCCATGCCCATTTGTCCTTGGCTGATAATTGTTTTTGGAATTTAGCAGTTATTTCTGAATAATTATCTTGGAATTTGCGGTAATAGTTACAAATTCCAAGGAAGGATTGTAACTGTTTTCTATTTTTTGGAGTAGGGAACTGTTGAATTGCTTCTACTTTCTCTGTTGAAGGTGTTGAAGGGGTTTCCTTCTCTGTCAAATTAAAACCTAAGAACTTTACTTGGTTAGCAATAAATTTAGATTTGTTTAATTTGAGTGATATATTATTTTCAGACAGCTTTCTCAGTACTTGTTCTACCCTCTCGCAATGTTCATCCCAATGTGAAGAAGTTATTAGTAAGTCATCTACATAGACTGTAGTGAATTGTAGAGTTTCTTGTCCCAATATCTGGTCCATACATTTTACGAATATAGCAACAGAATTAATTAATCCGAAAGGTAGCCTTTTAAATTGATAGTTCCTTCCGTCAAAAAGGAACGCCATATATTTTCAACTATTTGGGTGCAACTCAACCTGCCAGTATCCGCATACTGTATCCCAAGTACTAATGTATTTGGTGCTGTGGAATTTTTTTAAGATTTCTTCGATCTCGCCAGGGGAAGTCCTATCGTTGATGATCATTTTATTTATTTCCCTAGTGTCCAGGCAAATTCTCACCTTTCCTTACTTTTTCGGGATTGCCACTATGGGCCTGGTATAGGGTGATTGACTGTATTCTATTATGTCATCCTTGATCATACGATTTATTTCTTCCCGAACTTCGTTTTTTATTGAATATGCTATCGAGTAGGATTTTCTACGAAAGTCCACCAGTTCTTTAAAATTTATTTCACACTGGTAGCCTTTTACTTTACCTGGAGCGTTGGAGAATATGTGTTTGTATCTATTGTATATTTTAATTAAATTTTCGGCCTGTACCTTACTTATTTGTTGACAAGTTTTTTCTCTTTGGAACTCTCGTATCTCTTCCAACTTACTCTGCCATAGTTCGGGATCGTCGTCCTCATATTGGATGACTTCTTGTATTTTATTGTTCTTACAAAAATAACTTTTTATGACCTGACATTTGTCGTTAACTGGAACGGTTCTATTAGCGTCTACCAATTCTGCTGTCCATAATCCTTCTTCAGATGTTAATGATACTATTCCTTTATGTAAGTCAATTACTGCTGGATGTTGTCACAATATATCGCATCCAATCAATACGTTGAATGGTAATCCCGTTGCGACTAAGAACCCTATTGGTATGGTTACATTATTATTGGTGAGATCGAGCAATACTTGTTTTTTAACAGTTTTATTTTGCCATCCAGTGGCTCCAATGATTATTACATTATTCACAAGTAAGGTGGGTATAGGTAACTGGCCTTCTCGCTGTATTTTTTCCAGTTCAGTACTATCTATTAACGAGATGTTGGATCCCGTATCTATCATAATTGTCGATTGTATTCCATTCAATTTAGCTATTACATATATAATTTCATTATTACTATTACTGTGTACATGATTATTATCCTCTTCCAATAAATCTTCTCTAATATTTTTTAAATAATGGTTAGTGATTATAGTTATGGTATTGTCATTTGTAGGTCTATTTGTAAGTCGTTGTTCCCCAAGATTTTGGTTCAGTGTAGGGTATTCTTCATTTCTCACTGCCTCTATTAGTTTAAATGAGGGCTTCCCTCGTTTTCTCTATTTTCCGGTGAGTTCTGAGGTTGATTTTGTAATGGCTCGTGTCTGTCCTCTGTATTATGTTCCGTTATCCTATAATTTCGTTCAATTTGGTAATTGTCTTCACGCCGGGATTGATTATAATAATTGTTATATTGGTGTGTCCTCGGGTAATACCGTCTCTGATTATTTTGAGGTCTGGAATATATATAATTAACATTGTGTCTATAATTATTGGGTCGGTTGTCCCCATCTCCTCTATTATTACGACTGTCACGGTAATTATAATGATTATTGCCCCGATAATTATAATTCCTTTGATTATTATTCGGGTGATTATTCGGTATTCTATTCGTGTTAATGTTCTGATTTGGTTGATTGTGATCATTACTATGGGAATTTGTTTGTTGGTCGTTACCATTATACTTATGGTATTTAGAATTTAGTACTCTGTTCCTTTGATAATGAGTTTCGTGTTCATAATTCTCCAGGAATTTTGCCATGGCTGGAATTGTTTTAACTTGGCTACACATACGTGCGTTCTTTATTCCTTCCTCATAATGGTAGGATAGCTGTATTACTAAACATTCTTCTGGAATTCTGGGCTCTAAATTACGTGCCATGCATACTTTTCCAAGGAAGTATGATGTAGGAGACTGTCCTACGTTTGCTTCGTATCGACCGCTGCTCAAATTATTCCTGACCATATTCTGGGTCGACTCCGACCAATATTTTTCTCTGAATTGCCTTCTGAATTCTGACATGTCCTGTATATCCGGACGCACCGCCGTCCACCAATTGTCGTACGTATCCTTAAATGTATCATCAATCATACCACGTATTATATTCCAACGGTTCTCTCTATTTCGTGTGATCAACTCTTCCAATCTTTTTAAAAATTCCATTGGGTTTCGTTTATAATTTCGAAAACTGATTGACTCCCGGTTATCATGGTTAGTTATATGATTATGCTGGCATGTCCTATCCCGCCATGAATCTACTTCTTCCTGGATCTGTAATTCGCGTCTACTAATTTCCTCGATTTTATTTTTATTTGTATTAATTAGGCTTTCCACATTGTTCAAATTACCATATACTCTTTCCAATCGCTCTCCCATGTCAGTCTGTGCTTGTGTAATCCCTTCCTTATTCTCCTCCCGTATCTGATGTACTTCTTGTTTAATTTTCTCATATTTTTCTACAGTCTCCTGTTGGATTCCTTCGACCATTGTTTTATTCTCATTTTGTATGTCGTTAATTTTATTTTGTAATTCCTCACGAACCTGTATTACTGTTTCGTTAGTTTTTTCTAACTTCTTATTTGTTTCGGCTATTTCTAGTTTCCTTTCCTCATTATTTTGGTCCACCTTTTGGTTAATTGTCACATGGATATTCCCAATTTTTTCGTTAATCTGCCTTAAATTTTCTTCATTTATTTGTAGGATGTCTTCCTTTATTTGTCTTAAACCCTCATCATTCCTGTCAAATCTTTCATTCATTAGTTTTGATGTTTCCTTAATTTCCTCATTTGTTCTGTCAAATTTTTCACTCAAGGTTTCATTCTGTTTCCTTGAGTTTTCTTTATTTTCTTTAATTTCCTCATTTATTTTTCTCAGATTTTCGTTAGTTTTTTCATTAGTTAGTTTATTATCTTCCTTCTGTTTATTAAATTGTTCTGCCATAAATTTCATCATCTCCTGCCAACTTGGTGCTTCTCTGGCTCCCGCTTTATCTGGTTGGTCCCCTTGGGCATCTTCTTCAACTGTTTCCCTTTCCGTGTCCATTATTACTTCAGTTTCTTTTGTATCATCTGTCTGTTGTTCTATTTCACTATCTGTGACTACTTCTATTTCTTGTTCTTGTCCACCTTCTTCCTTCTCCGTGTCTTCTGCTCTCTTCTTTGATCTACCTCTGGTATTATGCATTCTTAGTCTCCAACAGTTGCCTGCTCTAGTTAAGTAATATTTACATAATTATAGTTTTACTTAAGCCCCACGTTGGGCGCCAATTTATTATAAGACCTGTGTGTTCTGTTTAAGCCCCACTGCTGGGTTCGTCAATTTATAATAATACTTGTACGTACCTCTCTTTCCTTCCTCTCTTTGTTTATTTAATATGCCAATTTCTTATATATCTTGGTTATTTAGATATAGTAGTATAGTTAATTATAACTACCTTATCTCTCTATTTAATCTAAAAGTGTTGGTGTGAATGAAACTTATGTATGTAGGGTGTTATTCAAAAATTCCACTCAAGCCTATTCTGCTTTGCAGAGAATAAGAGAAATTTCGTATGTAATTCTCCTCTCTTTAATACCGGAGAAGTCCGCAACTAGCGCTGCAGTTCCAATACAAAGGAAATTTAGAGGTTAACCCACCGCGTACGGTGATTAGTAGTTAAACTCTCTATCGGTTTGTTTCTTATTCACACTTCATTAAAAAATACATAAATGATAAGATCTTGAAATTATGCAATGATTCTTTATTAGTTCAAATATATAACATCCAATAAGATTGTTCTTACTTGAGATACGAAAAGGCTATAAGTCTGCGTTAATCGATTATCGATCGGTACAATGTTTTATATTAAATTCAGTTATGATTGTTTTTATAATTATTTTTAGATACAGGGCGTGAAGGTTCTTTCAACTGCTGGGAAGATTAAAAAATACATAAATAGGGATGCAAGATATTACAAGATTAAAGTTTATTTAATTTAATATTATTTAAATAATTGAAGTTTACCGTTCGCTGGACAGGCGACTCGGGAAGGCTGTTCGCATCTAACCTAGTTAGTTGTCGTTCAGTATCAAACGCAGATGAGATGATTTTCTTCAGTCTTGTCTTCAAAGTTGTAATAAAGTGGAATCCTTGGTCCTGGGTTGATGCAGAAATACCGCTCCTTTTGTTCACCAACGGCCAAACTTGTGATTACGTGCTTCGAAAAACTCTGGATCCAAATACGTTTTTCTATTGTATGATGTAAACTGCGATGTCCAATGTGATTTGATGGTTATTCTATTTTCGTTTGGTTTAGAGGATTAAATCCTTACTCAGGTAGTTCTTTATCTGGTTTTATTACTTCATTAAATTAACATTCGTTTCATGATCTGATATTGGGCAATCCAAGTCATTCCTTTGAATTTAATTACTTATTATCGTTTTGTACTATCCAATTAGACAATTTGGTTAATGTTTATTTGGCCCAAATTATGGTAATTAGTCCTTCATTTATTGTGAATGTTGATGTATTTAATAATTTATATTAATTTAGTATTTTATTGACCATCTCTCGTGGTTAATCTCTTCTCGTTCATGTCATAAATTTCAATAATCAAAATCAACAAATTATATTCATTTTGTCGTCCCTAGCAACAAACTTTTTATTCTTATTCAATATTTTGTTATATAGTAATAATTTCATATAATAATCTTCCAATCATCAAAATAATTCCTTACTAAACTTCCATTATATCAGAATATAATCTTATTTATTGCTTGTTTACTAATTTCTATATGTTCTGCTGGTTTTTCTCTCTTAGCTTGTTTCTTTTAATAAATATTATTTTTCCGATATCAAACATTATCTATCGATATCATTGCACCATGGCATTATCATAATTTGTTTAGTTTGGGTTTGTTTATTATTTATTATTAATTATTATTGGTTTCTACTAACTTATTGAATTATATTTAGTATTTGTTATTAAATTCTTTACCTAACCTGTCTGATCTGAGTTATTGTACAGTGTTATTGGCTGTTAGGCCTGTTATTATACTTTGATCTACTTTTGAATTTAACTTGTTAACAACTATAGCCTTTTTATACAAGTTTACAAACATAATCAACTTTTAACTACGTACATGTACACAAATAATTATCTTTATGATATCTAACAATAACTTTATCTTGACCTATAGATCACACATAAGAAAAATGAAATTAATTAATACTCAATAACTGAGTTCAATCACAGTTCTACAACAGTAAACGAATAATACATATTACTTCATTATTTGACATTCTATCAACAAGTAAGCTTTCATATGATAACACAAATTATAACAACATATTTATGATAACAACATAACATTATACAATTCATAATAAGTACTTTAGATTAACTTATAACGTACATTATTGACTCATTCTTATCTATTTTCATATCATCAATTACTTTAAAATAGTCAATGTTAGTTTTCTTTCTTACAATTTTTTATCAATGTTTTTTATTTATTTACCTCTCACTGAACATTGAGACTTATCACTATTATCTTTATTACATTCTTATTTTTTATTATCATTACTACCTTGCATTCTTATTACTTTTATACAATGATGAATTTATTTATCTGACCCTTTTATTAGTGTAGGATATAAATATTTACTTCCCTATTCTATTTTTAATATTTTTCTTTATGTAACGTTGGGAACCGCATTTCTGTTGCGTTACAATATTAAACTTCCACTATGAACACTTACTTTTTGGTTTTGTTACCCAGACGTTTCGATGTGGTATTCATCTTCTTCAATGGGATTTGTTACCGTCTGGGTAACAAAACCAAAAAGTAAGTGTTCATAGTGGAAGTTTAATATATATATATATATATATATATATATATAATATGTAAATTGTGTGTGTAGAAAAATATTCCAATATAATAAAATTTACAATAGTAACATATAATGAAAAGTCCTATCAGTTATAGCTAGATTTCATGTTGCTTTTTAATTTCCAAAGTGACAAACTGTAGTTAGAAATACATATATTAAAACAAAAGCTGAAATGAGATGTAACAACTGATCATGTATCTTCGAAGTACAAATCTGGGCACATTTGAACTATGAACCATTTTAGGAGTGTCATTTTGTATCTTTAACTGTTCCCAGCTGGCAGTATTCAGAATAATGTTTCAAAGGGACTCAGAACAAATACAACTCTGTTACCCTTCAGTGTTTTTGACATGTCAGTGTTAAGAGAAAACAATGGTTTCATTTTTGTGTGTTAATGACATAATCCATTACCGTGTCAGCCATTTTTGCGTCTATTAATGGTAGTCCTGGAGATATTTTTTGATTGTGCTATCATAACTGTTTGAAAAAGCTAGTCAACCACTGAAGAATGACTACCACAGTGTATCCAAAAGAAGACAAGCTATGATGGACAAAGCCCTTAACACCAGAAATGCCAAAGTAAAATAAATACGTAAACTTTTGCCATGAGATGATCAAAGTATAATGTAGCCAATTTATTTTTGAATACCTATATATGTATTATATAATTTACTTTTTGCATTATTTAATTTGATTTTATTTTGTTCCAGTTATCCAGATGTATTAGCAATGATTGAGTCAGGAAAAATCAACGTAAAACATTTAATCACTCACAGATTTACACTGGAAGAAACTTTAGAAGCTTATGATACAGCAAAAACTGGTAAAGGAAATCCAGTTAAAATATTAATTTTTTGTAACAAAACTTATTCAGATCTCAATAAACAATGGAAAGGCCATGTTTAAGAACTGGTACATTTTCTTAAATAACTTTGTGGTTAAGCTAACAGCTAATCATATTTGCTAAAATAAAGTCAATCCTTATATTTATCAAAAATTCACTTAAAACTTATTAATATTATCAATAAAATCTATTTTATGACCCAGTGACCTAATTAGTAAGCACAATAGGCTTATGTAAATGTATGTTGTAAATTGTACAAATCTTCATAATGTTATAAATTAACTAAATATAATTAAATCACTACCGACTTGGATCACAAAGTTTTTTATGGGTAAAAACGTAAAAGTTTTACCTTATAGCCTGAACCAGTTTTCGCTTTTAAAAAGCTTCTTCAGAGGCTGGCGTTGGGAGCACTGTCCGCCTTGTTCTTGGCAACGGTATCGACTTTTGAAGGATCGATGTTGTGTGTGTGGGGTGTGATATGTTTGAATAATGTGTGTGATTTGAATTGTGTCTGTCCATCTCCACCACATCGGGGTAGCAGAAGACAACAACTGCCCCCCTATGCCACTCAGGCATGATGGATAGTAAACACCTGATGACGTGCATTGATCTCTCTAATACACCCCTGGATCCTGTTCATCGCTACTGGGAGGCTCGACGTCGCATGGCTGAGAGACCAAGGACAGGCGTTGGATAAAGTAAAGTAAAGTAAGAATTGTGTCTGTTCATTTAGGATGTCGTTTTTGTGTTTTCGTGTGTTTGTATACTTCCACTTGTTCAATAGTGTCTAGTTTTTGGCCTTTTGTGTGTATGTGTAGAATATCTATGTTATTGTCGATGTTTTTGTGTGTGTGGTTTGCTTCAATGAGGTGGTTTGCAAAGGTGGATTCGGTAGTGTAGTGTAGTGCCTTTGTGTGTTAAATGTATCTTTGAAGCTGCGTCCTGTCTGGCCTACGTAGAATTTGTTGCAATCTGAGCAGTTTAGTTTGTATGGTTATTGATGTATGTTAGTGTTATGAATTTGTTGTTTTCTGTCTTTGTCTGTTGTTTATTTTGTGTAGGAGTTTATTGACTATTGTTCTGTTGTATCCGTTGGATTCTGATAGATATTTTATAGTGTTTAGTTTGTCTTTATAGTCTTTTTCATCTAGTGGGATGTTGTTAAGTCTATGTGTCATAGTTCTGAAGTTTGTGTTGTATTGGGTGATTGGAGGAGTTGTGTATTAGTGTGTCAGTTGTAGTCAGTTTTCTGTATATACTGAACTTATATGTCATGGACAACGAAATCCAAGAAGTTATAAATTAATCGTGAAATAACAGAGTAAAGTTAAATCTGTAGCCGTTATCTAAAGTTCGCTCTTTCTACCCTCCACTGGGTTTTGATCAATGTGTATCAAGCTGCATTGTGTAACCTTTACAGTATACAAGTAAGGTAATACTCCTACCTAGCACTACCTGCTTCCTTAGCTGATGAGACCAAGTACTGGGGCTGGTCAAGCCCTGAGTCTGTAGTCAAAATAGTTTTTGTAAGCAGTAACTGAACCCAAGAAATAGAATTTGCACAGATGACTAAAATATTACTGTAATTATTCAACTGCATAACTATTTATAATGAAAGTACATAGGTACATTGCACGTTTCTTATCCAGGTTGGGTATCATCATTGCAATTCATATTTTATTTGCAATATAAGAAATTTAATTTGGTGTATTTTTTAATTTTTATTTATAACCCCATGATTTATCCTAACACATTCTCTGCTGATCATCACGGGGGCCAAGACCTTCTTTTGTTTATAGTCAACAACATTTCTTCTCCTTATTAATGTGATCTACTCAGGATACACGCAGTACCTTTGATAACACTACAAATGACTGATTACTTCATGTCAGTCTGTTTCAAAGTCTGGGCTTCATCACCATATAATGGTGTTGATAAAGCATAACAGTATAGTAATCTCACCCTTAAGTTTAATAATAAGTGAATAGATTACAACTGGTAAACGACTTGAATAGGGATCAGTGGGGCTGACGAAAGACTTGCTGCATTACGGGTTTGACAGAATGTTTCATGGCAACCAAGCTTCTACCTGACCTGCTGACATGTGTCCTTATATCTGACATGAACATTTAATGTCTTTGC
Source organism: Magicicada septendecula (assembly GCA_034769895.1). NCBI lineage: Eukaryota > Metazoa > Arthropoda > Insecta > Hemiptera > Cicadidae > Magicicada > Magicicada septendecula. Next base: position 129,571,104 of record CM068375.1, read on the forward strand.
ACATTGTTATAGTGTTACAATTCACAGTTTTTTGTTGCTATCCTCATGAGTGACTATCTGTTGACACTGACATAATGCATAAATCATATCAAGAATAGAAGGCTAGAGGCTTCCACATAGCAGAAACCAATATATTTCTGCTAAGCATATACACATATTGACTGAGTAGGGAAATACCGTGGCTGGTCTCATTTTCACCAGGCTAGCAATTGAGTTGTGAAATGGCTGAAATCGTGCATATGAAAATGAGTAGTACAACTTACATACGTTAGACCTTACATCAGTTTTAACCTTAATATGAGTATGGACCACTGAGTCAAACTATAGGAAAAGTGAATCTCCCCTTCCTACCAAGACTTCACACCTCTACGGACAATATTGTTACGACGGTCTACTCGATCGTTGTAGGTACAGTGGAAACAAAATAAGTACAAGACACCAATTAAGTCACTAATCACACCTTTAATTGTTACAGTAAAACAGTTCGTAATTAACAACACAGTCTCTACAACAAATCAAATAAAAACTGTTCATACGCAATAAAATGTCCACTAATATTAAAACTCAATTGTATTACAATTATACCATCCGATTATAAAATGCAACATTTCACTAATAACTACTTGAACGTACACAGTAATAACTCGAACCGGTCTGGAAATATATCGCAGCTGTACTGAAAACTAAGGCCGCTACCACCATGTATTTATAGTCCCGCTCACACACCAGAAGCTTCCAAACTGCGTCTTATCTCTCGTGTGAACTACATAATTAACGGCAGCCTTGACACAGTCCGAGCGCCCGAGTGAAGCCTGGTACAGTCGAGAAGATTCTCACAAAATGTGTCTACAAGCACGTACACCACACGCTTACATTCTGGATCTCTCTGGAACGTTTGATAAACACGTAGATTGTTCTGTGATGTCGTAACATTGCCTCCTCCTTAAGCCTGTTCATCCCGAACTGGCAAACCGTCTCTGAAGTAATACTCAACCAGGCGATCTAGGTGGACATCCTTGCGAAAGATAATTCTCCCATTCTTCGAATTCAGTCTCATGTGATCCGAACATCATGTTCCCAGGAATGCGAGTCTTTCGCTCAACCACTAGTTTTACTGCAATCACTCCCATTGTGTCATGTACTGATGACCTAAACACCACTGGCTGATCCAGGTTTGCTTGGTTCTCGTCAACATCCTGTTGCGTAACCTCATCTTCAGCCATTTTTTCCTTGGGCACTTCTATCAGCTCAGGAACAAGCAAGAGTTTTGTCTTGACACCCATAGTTGGCTTTCCAATCACTTCTTTTGTCATTACACTTATTTGTATTTCCTCTACTAGTTCTTCCTCCATTTCCGCTTGCAATAGGGAGGGTTCCTCTTGACCAGACCTGTTGACTTTTTCTTCCACTAATGCCACTCGCTTAATTGAATGGTTGGTAGACCCTGTCATTTTAGCCATGCAAAGCTTTATCTTCTCTTGGCCAACCTTCAGGACATTCTCTCTTAAATCCACAATGAATCCATAGGCATTCATAATGTCCGTGCCAAGAATTACTTCATCGACAATGTCTGCAACGAGCATTTGGTGGCTAAACTCGAGAAGACCCAGGCGTACATGTATGTCTACCTTTCCTAGCACATTGACGGGGCTTCCAGTCACAGTCTGTATTGTACAAGAGCTAATTAGAGGCTGGCGGTTGCTGACTAAGTCAGGGTGCACAATGGACACTGTTGTGCCTGTGTCAACTGTAAATGATGTTGGTTTACCTTCCGCAAATCCATTAACAATCAAGTTTCCACTGGTCTTATGTAGCATGGAAACTATGTGCTGTTCTGGGGCTTTACTTCTCCAATTGGTGTGAACACTCTCTTCTCTCGGTATCTTCTTCTCCCAACAGTCTACCTGTAGATGACCACGCTTTCCACAGTTGTAACATTTCGGTCTTCTGTCTTTTTCAATTTGTTGCGAATCTCTTGAACTTTTGAATTGTTTGTTTGACAACATTGTTTTTCTGCACCCATCGAAACGGCAATGTGATACAGGGATCTTCTGACTGCAATGTGATGGCACAAACCCATTAATGTAGTGGAACGCTGACTTGGCAGCTTCAAACTCTAGGGCGTGAACAAGAGCTTCTGAGCTATTTCGGTGTCTTGCCATTCGTAACACTTGCTGAAGTTCATAATCTCTGATGCCATAAATAAATGTCTGCACCGCAAACCTTATTCGGAAGTCTTCTGGTACTTCAGGATAGGCTAATCTAATCAATCTGTTGATACTTGCTTCAAATTCTTGAAGACTCTCCCCGGAACGTTGTCGTCTTGTTCTCAACTGAGCGTAGTACACCTCTCGCAAATGTTTATCACCGTAGCGTAATTCTAGAACTTTTATCAACTCGCCATAGATGTTCTGGCTGTCAGGTGGCACTTTCTGTTGTAGTTCTGCCGCGGATCCTTTAAACGCGAGAACGAATGAGACTGCCTTGTCTTTCTCTGTCCAATTATTTGCGCATGCAGCAGCTTCGAATTGTTGGAGGTACGTTGCCCAGTGACTGCTTCCGTCAAAGGTTGGAGCTTTGACATGAACTGTCCCTACTGCAGGCAGTTACTTTCTCTATTGACTTATTTTCTGCGTTTTTTTTCTGTCTTTATCATTGGTACAGTCTTGTTAAACTTTGTACCTTTTTGATATCTGCATATGTAAACGGCGGGTGCGTGCAGTGACGTCATCCCCCCTGCTAAACTACTGCCAGCATGTCCCACTATGCTCGCAGCAGTCTAGTTAGTTAGTTAACTGATAAACTCTGAACGGGCAACAAGCCTTCATTTGACGCAGCTATGTAACTCTTTCAATTCGGAATATTCCAATACAAATTATTATTATGCTTTTCAGTGCTTAATTCATTACTACTTTGGCAAATGCCGCTTCAATTTATTATTGTGCCTTTCAATACTTAATTTAATTCTACTTTGGCAATGTATGCCACGCTACACTGCACGTGCCATGCAATCATTTTCATATAAACTTCAATAAACAGTTAATTCAAAAAATACAGTCCACTACTTTATTTCATATCTTACCAGCCAACTCATCACCTCATGTTGTAAGACCAACTAAAGAATATTTCGAGAGCGTCGAAGACGTAACAGTCTGTTCACAAAGTTGTTTTGGTTGTAACTTCAGGCACTGCTCAACTTCATTTTTAATCTGCTCTTTTATATTTGTAATCGAGTCTTCAATTTTTGTTGACATAGCTTTTTCCACACTCAAGACAGATTTTTCTACTTCAGCTATTTTATTTGACATGGATTCTTCTAAGTCAGATATTCTGGTAGTTTGGTTGTTAAGCTCACCTCATAATTCACCTGTCACCACGTAGGAGACCCAATTCTTCTGTAGTATGTTCTTGCATCTGCTTTTGCTCTTGAATTAACGCTTTTATGTCATCTGCTTCCTGCTTCTGTTCCTCTGCCTCCTGCAGGAGGGTTTTCTGTCTCACTTCCGCTTTCTCGTCTTGTCGTTTTTCTGCTTCTTCCTGTGTCTGCCGCAGCAGTGTTTGTAAAGCTTCCATCATCTGACTGGGATCCATGTTTACCGATTAATTACGAATCATACTCGTCTTGTACAAAGTGTTACTGTTTCCACTGTTAAACGTTCTATCCCACTTCTGACACCACTGTTACGACGGTCTACTCGGTCGTCGTAGGTACAGTGGAAACAAAATAAGTACAAGACACCAATTAAGTCACTACTCACACCTTTAATTGTTACAGTAAAACAGTTCGTAATTAACAACACAGTCTCTACAACAAATCAAATGTAAATTGTTCACACGCAATAAAATGTTCACTAATATTAAAACTCAATTGTATTACAATTATACTGTCCGATTATAAAACGCAACACGTCAGTAATAACTACTTGAACGTACACAGTAATAACTCGAACCAGTCTGGAAATATATCGCAGCTGTACTGAAAACTAAGGCCGTTACCACCATGTATTTATAGTCCCGCTCACACACCAGAAGTTTCCAAACTGTGTCTTATCTCTTGTGTCAACTACGTAATTAAAGGTGGCCTTGACACAGTCCGAGCGCCAGAGCGAAGCCCGGCACAGTCGAGAAGATTCTCGCAAAATGCGTCTACAAGCACGAACGCCACACGCTTACATTATGGATCTCTCTGGAACGTTCGATAACCACGTAGATTGTTCTGTGACGTCGTAATACTATACATTTTGTAAATGTATTTATTGACAAATTTAATTAACTAAAATTGTTTCTGAGATATTTAAAATAAACTGAAAATGTTGTGCTATAACTTTTATTGATAATTTACACTTAATTAATTTTAACTTTATTCATCGTTTGTTTACTTCTAATTTCTTCGGGCGCCATCTTGCATTCGTACCAATTACAAGAAATAAAATATTTACTTACCATGTCGGGCCAGATTCTTTTCGGCGAACTCAAAAGCAGAAATGGTTGTCGGAATAAAGAAAACTTTATTGGTTCCCATGATTTAGATTTTATTGGTTATTAAGCATTTCAATTTTATCATCAACACCTTATTCTTTTCTCCCCTTTATCTCGGTTAACACAGTTAACAGACAATCATATTAGTGACAAAACTTATTAATGAGTTATAATTAACATGTTATACAATTTCCAAATAATAAAAAATCAAGAAACTACATATAAAATAAAACACAAACAAGCCTTCTATATACTTTCACTCACTCCCACAAACAGTTACCCAAAACCCTTAGAGATCTCATTCTTGGTAAACAATTTATTTCGGTATATTAAAATATTGAATATTTAAATTTTCATTAAAAGTTTTGTTTTATCCTGATATGTTACTTAGCTGTTCATTGAGTCCTGAAGATGTTACCCGCACAACATAGCTAGCTGTTTTCACTGAATTTACTGGTTCTATTGAGTTGGTATTAATTATTTTACATTTTGATATACTATAATAACGGTATTGACTGTTTAAATGTTTAATTTACATTTTATATATGTTATTTACATTTTTACTGTTTTGCGGGCCCGCAATTTACGCTCCGGAACTTTATAGGTATTACTCACGCGAGTGGTTCTTTAAGACTGGGCTGAGACAAACGGCACTATTTTGTATAATGGCCGCGACTGTTTTACAAACTTTTCGTTGTCTTCATCTCTGGTATCACTACGCCAGAAGTAGGGTCGCCTGACACTCCTGAATTCCAACGCTGGGATCGTCTCTAACATAAGGTGGTTCAACCCGATGTTACATAATCGGTTAAGCAACTTGTAAGTCACTGGAGCTGACGGGATCAGCCCTAGGATATGTCGCCACAACCCCCTTTACGGTTTACAAACAAAACATATAATTAACTCACCCTTGGTCCAGTGACTGTGACCGCACCTGAATGACCTTACTGGACTTCTCTCTCGAGATCCCAACACCATAAAGTCAGCCAGGTACTTAACGCCCCTGCTCTGACGTGCTGGTCAGCTCAGGACCGCCGCCACAGCATCACCAAACACTGAAACAACAAATCAAAATATCACTAGTGGCCTTGTACAATACTATATCCCTAACTGATATGTTTCCCCTTAGCTGTGCTGGTTTGCGTTAAGAAGCACTGGTTTTTTTCTCTTAATTCTTAACTTCTAACACATTGATGAATACATAACATGATACCTATTTTAAAATTCCATAATCTCATTCTGTCTACTTTCTTTTGTTAACTTTTATCCCAAAATTCAAAACATATTGCCCTGATTCCCCTCAGAATTGAAATAAACATTTCCCATTACCATATTACAAATACCTTTCCTCCTAGGATTAATATTTTAAAACAATTAAATTCATTTAAAATTAACACAAAAGCATCTAAGTACATCACAAAATCAACTACATATTCTACATCATAATAAACATTGTCGTTATTACATTAAAAATAAAAAATTCACCTTTTTACTTGACCAGAATTATACACTTTACATCTTTAAATTTGCATATAAAATTATAAAAATTACATTTTAGTCTCAATTGAACTTTTATTAATTAATCATCAATTATTTATCCCTTAACTTTTCCAAAAAATAAATTTTTTATTTCGACCTTCATTTTACATAACATTTCATTTATTATTCCATTTTATTAACTTGGGTGATTTTCAGTTATTCATAACAATTCACTGTATCAACTTGGCATTTACCTATAATCTTACCCCTTTTATGACTCTAACGCTCACTAACAAATTCCTTATCTAGTATGACACCCATCTAACAAAATATTCACCTTTACCATTCTCTACCTCTAACTTACTACTCTAACTCATTTTGCATCATTCTACCCTTATAACAAAATACTCTCTACCCCTTTGTTCTCAGGATGTGTGTTCCCTCCCATTGCTCATTCCCTTATCTGGTTCCTGGACCCTCCCTAGGTAACCCTTTCCGGCGCATAACGGTTCCCCTCCTGCCACAACACTTTTCGTTGAGGACTCCTTATCACACCACCCCCCTTACAAAATTCCACTATCAACTAATTACTTTCCCATTACATCATTTTCATCTACAAAATATCTCCATTTATTTATTACCTCAATATATGAATCATTATGCTACATATTTCCCCATAGCTACTGTGTCACTATCAATATTCAAATTCTATATTATTTGTCTTTCACCTCTTATTCTCTCTAACCCCCATCTATACTCAACTTGGACTGACTCAACTGTCTTACTTAAATAATCATCCTTACCCAAATTCTATCTTTTACAACTTTACATTTATTCATTATTTATTATCAAGTTTAACTCTCATAAAATAATCTACATTCATCATCAAACTTCAATTATATAACATTTTAAATCAATCAAAAGATTTTAAACATCTCAAATTATTTAAATTCCCTCAAGTATTGAAAACACAATATTTTAATTATATTACTTCCAAACAATTACAATTCATTTATTTATTTAGTCTGCTGAAATATTATAGTTATTATTAAAACAATCTCTACTACATACACATTGTTTACATTAAGTACATCTTACAACATAGATATAATTAATTTCACTATTTATTTATTTACAAATTGTTCGTCATTAATTTTTCAGTTTTCCACACTTCATTTCATAATCTGGCCAGGTCATTACCATAAATTAAAATATTTAAAAAAAAATTTCCATTCACTCATTTTAATTTCAACCTCCATCATCATACAGATATCTAACATATTTATAACATACATCATTGTTATACACATACAAATTATCATAATTATTATAATAGCCATTATCAACATCATCTATTAATTCATATAACCTGTCTACATTTGTGATCTCAGATCCGTCTCCATCAGTAATTTTATTCAATATAAAGTCAGTTATTTTATCATCATCATCAAAATAATTATCCATCTCTATTTTACAAGGTAAGTATTTTATATCATCTATTTCCTTCAATTCTAACCTCTCTTTCAACTCTTTATAATTTCTCTTTAACTGATATAATTCTATCTCCCTATCAATACACAACTCTCTATCTAAATCTCTCTCACCATAACACCATATCACACTTTCTCTACCATCCCACACAGAGGGCACTAATTCATAAAAATTCGGGGAACAACTCAAAGACCTCATGTCTTCCAATAACAAGGGACTCTTGCCCTTCAACAACAACATTTGTAAACACCTTGGTTCACAATAAACCTGGGGAAAATTTACCCTCTGCAACCACTCTTCTACTTCTATACTATCTTTCCACTTTCTCTCTGACTCATAAACACACATTAACATTCCATTATTACATTCTAAAACTTCATCAGTACTCTCAATATTTACTCCATTATTCTTTAACATCATATTTTCACTTATATTGTCATAATTCTCACTCCTACTTACCTCAGAATTGTAATTAACATCATTATCATCACTATTCAATACTTTACTATCTAACACTACCTCTTCTACTATTTTGTCATTATTATTATTTGTCATAACTATAACATTGTCACCTAACTTCTTGTTTATTATCTGCTTTACTTTACTTTTAGTCTGTTTCCCTACTGACTCTACCACTTTCTCAACACTGTTCTAATCTGTTAAAGTTAGTTTCTATTATTTCATTAGTGTGGTCTAAATGCTTATTAATTTCATTTATATGGATTTTCAACTCATCAAATTTATTATTCTGTGTATCAAATTTGTTATTTACTTCCTTGTGTTGTTTCTCTGAACTTTCTTTCATACTACATATCAAACTAATACAAATCTTTTAATATACTACTATCGTCAACTTTTTTATTTTGATTCACTGACATGGGTGTTGAATGAATTTCAATTTCATTCCTTATTTTAGACTCATCAATATTACTTTCATTTGTTTGATTCCTGAGTCGCTATTTACTTGACTTTCTGTCTGGCTGTCAGTGAAGCTGACTTCATTGTTAATATTTTCATTATTATTCATCATTTTTATTTATGTAATTCTGACTTATGACTTATTTACTGTACATCTACTTCAATAACAATAAAACATAACCTTATGTGACGCTCTCGTCACCTACATCTATTTCTACGTACCAAAAAAATTTATATTCATTTCAAACAACCATTCTGCTCTCCTAGTGGCCTATATTTATATAAATTTATTTATATAAATTGTCCCCATGTTCGGAAGCCAATTGTGCTATAACTTTTATTGATAATTTACACTTAATTAATTTTAACTTTATTCATCGTTTGTTTACTTCTAATTTCTTCGGGCGCCATCTTGCATTCGTACCAATTACAAGAAATAAAATATTTACTTACCATGTCGGGCCAGATTCTTTTCGGCGAACTCAAAAGCAGAAATGGTTGTCGGAATAAAGAAAACTTTATTGGTTCCCATGATTTAGATTTTATTGGTTATTAAGCATTTCAATTTTATCATCAACACCTTATTCTTTTCTCCCCTTTATCTCGGTTAACACAGTTAACAGACAATCATATTAGTGACAAAACTTATTAATGAGTTATAATTAACATGTTATAAAATTTCCAAATAATAAAAAATCAAGAAACTACATATAAAATAAAACACAAACAAGCCTTCTATATACTTTCACTCACTCCCACAAACAGTTACCCAAAACCCTTAGAGATCTCATTCTTGGTAAACAATTTATTTCGGTATATTAAAATATTGAATATTTAAATTTTCATTGAAAGTTTTGTTTTATCCTGATATGTTACTTAGCTGTTCATTGAGTCCTGAAGATGTTACCCGCACAACATAGCTAGCTGTTTTCACTGAATTTACTGGTTCTATTGAGTTGGTATTAATTATTTTACATTTTGATATACTATAATAATGGTATTGACTGTTTAAATGTTTAATTTACATTTTATATATGTTATTTACATTTTTACTGTTTTGCGGGCCCGCAATTTACGCTCCGGAACTTTATAGGTATTACTCACGCGAGTGGTTCTTTAAGACTGGGCTGAGACAAACGGCACTATTTTGTATAATGGCCGCGACTGTTTTACAAACTTTTCGTTGTCTTCATCTCTGGTATCACTACGCCAGAAGTAGGGTCGCCTGACACTCCTGAATTCCAACGCTGGGATCGTCTCTGACATAAGGTGGTTCAACCCGATGTTACATAATCGGTTAAGCAACTTGTAAGTCACTGGAGCTGACCTTGACACATTTTTGCTTGTAGTCTATTGCGTTGTTATAATTGATGAAGAATATTTCCACTCACTTCTGCCAATTTCGCTACCAATGAAATTTATCTTTCTTCTCAATTTATGTTTGTATTTCCCAAAATTATTATTACATCATAAAAATGCTATTTATTTTTATTAAAGTACAAATTTATTTATTTCCCCGGGTAGGCCAAAATGTCCCGTTACAATACCCCCTCAATGAGAGGTTTTATGCCGAAGCATAAAAACTCTCATTGACACACTCATACTTGCTAAAGGGGTCAGCCAGGATATGTCGCCACAACCCCCTTTACAGTTTACAAACAAAACATATAATTAACTCACCCTTGGTCCAGTGACTGTGACCGCACCTGAATGACCTTACTGGACTTCTCTCTCGAGATCCCAACACCATAAAGTCAGCCAGGTACTTAACGCCCCTGCTCTGACGTGCTGGTCAGCTCAGGACCACCGCCACAGCATCACCAAACACTGAAACAACAAATCAAAATATCACTAGTGGCCTTGTACAATACTATATCCCTAACTGATATGTTTCCCCTTAGCTGTGCTGGTTTGCGTTAAGAAGCACTGGTTTTTTTCTCTTAATTCTTAACTTCTAACACATTGATGAATACATAACATGATACCTATTTTAAAATTCCATAATCTCATTCTGTCTACTTTTTTTTGTTAACTTTTATCCCAAAATTCAAAACATATTGCCCTGATTCCCCTCAGAATTGAAATAAACATTTCCCATTACCATATTACAAATACCTTTCCTCCTAGGATAATGTGATCGTTTTACTTGGAATCAAGGGGTGCAGCCCAATTTCCTTGAGGGAAGGGGATTCTGATTGTTATGATTTTTGTAAATAAAACTACATAAATAAGAAGACAAAGAACTGTTGTTTGGTATTTATTTTATTGTAGTAAAGAAGGTAAGTGTTGAAAGACGAGGGTTATATTAATAGATATCTGAAATTTAATAAAGGCATAAACAATAAAGATAGCATCTTTCAAATACAAATAAAAAAAATTCTCTCATCTTCTGCAGACGTTATGTATGAATTTTTATATACCTTCTAATGCTTAGTATGAACTTTTGAAAACTTTGCTTTAATGAGAAGGCTATGTGTCTGTAAATGTTTACAACAAATGGAATTAAATTAGTATACCCATTTTGCCACAGAAATGAGTCAACAGTTTTCATAAAATTGATTCTACAGGCCCTTGTAACAGTAGAAAGTGCTGAAGGAGTTGTGTGTCCCAACATTTTTTTCCCGTTAACCAAAAGAAGGGAAAACCCACAAAAAAACAAAAAACCTAGGGTCCCCAACCAATGTTTGTACAGACAGTGCATGGTAACCACTTCTCTAGCCCCTCAAAAAACAAACCGAAATACTAAATAGTCACAATTTGCTTACAGAAAATAACCTAATACCGGGAACGTTAAGCGAATCCATTGAGTACAGGCTAAGTCAAGGTAAGGTGACAAATAACAACACATGTTCATGTTTTTATTTTACTTTTATTAGAACAATTTCTCAAATTTGTGTACACAGTCACTCAGTATACACTTATTCCAATATTATGTTTCTTCATTATGTCATCTCTCATAAAAATTTTGAAATATACAATTTTTATTGCACACACACACACACTACTGCTTACAGTTTTTATTTATTAAGACCTTTGTTTTTATTGGTATGGACATAATTTTTTATAAATACATTCCTCAGCTCCTCGTCTACTTTGTTTGTTGATAAAATACTTATCCAGGTTGATGTGCCATCACTATGTACTGACCTGCCGGAACTTCAAACAGCTGACGTCATGGCCAATATCTAGGTTTCATGATTTCATGACCTTCTAGAAGCCCCTCTTGCACCACAACTCGCTTTACCGATTTCTTAAATTTTGGAATTTTATTCACACCTAAAGTTATTTTTCTTCACTACTTTAATATTTTAAAATTATTTGGCCACTGTAACTTGGTTAATGCCCAATTATAATGGGTCATGACTAACTATGCAGCTGAAAAAAATACTAATTAAATTCATAGTTCCAATTGCACGAATAAAATTTTCATCAATTAGTTTGTAGATCTTTTTATTTTAAAGGTTCCAGAAAAATTAAAAGGTTGATAACATCAATAAACTGCGTAGATATGACTTCACTAACATGTACCTGTTGACTATTGCGCAGTATGAGCTTGGCCGTTAATACTTTTGAATACACTTTAAAATGAATTAATTTTTATTTCTGTAAGATTTGCATCTTATTCAGTTCTTAAAATACTGTTTTGTGCCCCCCCCCCACACACACTGATCAAAATTTTAATTTTCATACACTTAAATATGATAGTCTCTCTCACAGTCAGCCTGAGATGTTACTTGTCAAAAAGACGGCAGAAGACTGAGAGGGAGTTAAATTTCATAAAGCGGATATAAATACACTACAGCATCTTGCCTTGCCTTCTATATCAGCAATGTTCAATTTCTAGCCACTCATAAAACTTTTACTTTTACCATTTCCTACTGATATTTTCATAAACCAATTTTTACATATATTTTTAGTGTTTTTTCATACATACAGAGATTAGTAATAAAACACTAACTTAAAAAATATCAAAATATAAGATTCAAACAGTAAGTGAAAAATTGTTTAATACAGACATTTTATTAAGTTACTCTGGATTAAATTATGGCTCTATAAAGACCATTGTACACACTGTGGGCTGAATAAAATTTTGAAGGCTACCTCATTCCTACTTGCTAAGAGAACATAATCACAAAAACTAGGATACAAATTTAAAGCATCCTTCAACCGCCAGACAGCTAGAAATGTTTATATGAAGTGATTTATTGCTCGCAAGATGACTATAGTGTACTGCAATTAAAAATGTTCATTCTCACATAACTAATGAATCTAATTATTTAACTCAACTTATAATTTGACATTTTTTCTGGCACACATTTTAATTTTTGATATTTCCCTTTTTTCTTTATCCCTCTTAGGTGGGTTAACCCCAGAGTTTCTGCTTGAAATTAATCATTCTGATTTATTTCTACAGATGTGAATTCTGAAGCTTACAAAATTCTGCTCCAGGCTAGGTGTATGCATGCATCAAGTCAATTTATTTATTTTATTTTTTTATTTTTTAACAGTTGGTCAGTTTTACTTACATACAAGCAGCTTGTTTATGATTAATTGAGCTGAGAGAAGTTCACACATTACTTACTTCTTAGCAACATTAATATAGTATTCTTTAATGTTTATTTGTGTAGTCTGACTAGTTTATCATTGTGTTCTGCTAATGAGTATTGGCATACCCAACAACACTGATTAATGAACTATTTGATTCTACTGTTTGAATTACAGACATAAAAAAGTAGCAGTAACATTTTTTCTTTTTTTTTTACTTAACATCAATAAAATATACAATCTACCTTTCACAAGCAAACTAATTCTTGAGTTGACAAAGTTATGAAAAGAGTATAGCATAACATGTTTTATAAGTGGAATTCCGTGATATATTTCCTAATAAAATACAATTAATATGAAAACATATTAGTGTACTTGCGTTCATAATTTTGTATAAAAATTCACTGAAACTTAACGTCATTGAGGTAGGACCAATGCTTGAGCCTCTTGCTTTTTGTTCGTTAAATTTCCATGTTCACAGCTAATTTATTTGGCATGGCTGCTGAGTGTGATATTGGATAGACAGTCTGGCACACTCCTCAGTGCCTTTTGGAATCTGGAGATGTGTATTGTTACGACATCACAGAACAATGTACGTGTTTATCGAATGTTTCAGAGGGATCCGGAATGTTACTAGTTACCCGACGGCTTCACTCCTTTCGCTGCCACGTGGCTCATATTCTTTAAATGCCCGAAAGTTTATTATTCATTTGATTTTGGCCCGCTCACTTCACTAATTTTGTTCTGCAATATTATATCTTGGTTACCACTTTTGTCTGATGATCTATTCACTCACGGCGTCTCCCCGGCTATGTTGCACTATGCACATGTTAGACTGTATTTATCCGGTTAACCAATTTTTTCGGCCCGCCAACCCGTTATGTTCAAACGGCCGCCGCCGCCTCACCACAACACCACTGCTGATTCACATTTTGTTATATGATTTAGATGGAAATTTGTGTCCAGTCGGCGGACGCACTACTGTTCGCGTCCGGCAGGTTATGATGTTACTTTCCGACTGCCTTACATGCGGCCGGGCATTACTGCCTTGCCAGCGAACAAATTTCATCACCGTTTGCAGCCTTCGTTATCTAAGTTTTAGTAGCTGCACACCTGGCACACAGGATTTACGTGTGCTGTGCCTCGACGATATTTCACAGCCTTTACTTTCGTTTATGTAAAGTTATGCGCTCCACAGATGTTGGTGTTTGTGCATTTGTGAGTGGACGTCACACAGACACAAAGTTCTTAGAATCGTGACAGTCGACAACATGACATTCCTTTATTAATATTTTATAACAGCTATTGCGTACTGCTCCATTGTTTAGACTGCGAGTTAGATTCAACCAAGGACTGGACACATATATGAAGTAAATTGTGCAATTTTAACCAAATCAAACCAAAATTAATAAAATAAAAAAACCTCCTAATTCGCCCCATTACAAGGTACAGAATTGTTTTTTTTTCACTATGCAGTGATTAAAATGAAACTGTTCATCTGGAAGCAGTTAAGAAAAAATCATTTTGATTATTACCTTTCACAACACTTAAAGACTCTGCAAATAGGATCTTAAATTATATGGTATTCTTTATGCTGGGGAAAGAGACAAAATGCCTATACATTTTTGGACTCAATTAAAAATCATTATGTAACAGAAGGCATGCAATGGTATACTCTAACATTTCTACAGAGACCAATAGTATACCCTGTGCCACTCAGGGCAGGGACATGTTATGTAATTTATCAAAAACATAAATTATTGAGATGGGATTGTTCACACTAACTGGCAGAGTAAATGATAAAACATGCAAGATAAATCTGAAAGAATGCTCGATTTTCATAAAAAATATTGCACGTAGTTAAGAAATATAACTCATATTATCATAGTGTCATATCTGAATAGTATTTGTTCCTTTATATCCCTAATATTTTTTTAGTTATCTGCCATCGTCCAACAGGGTAGAGATAGATGGAAGACCTACTGGGAAGTGACTAACCAGTTTTAGTACAGATAGAGAGATTGTTGGTACAGATCTCATTAATACATTACAGTTAATACATAATGTTTATATTATATATTATAACACATTATAGAGCTCACTATACAATATATTATAGTTACATATTACATTCTAGTTAATTCAAGGCTTTTAAAAATATATAAGCATTTGGTACATTTCACAATAATTACTTATAAACTTATTATCACACAATAGTTAATTATTATCTACACACGTTTTTACATTGGATATCTTTGCATATTACTACTTTATTGACATATTACTCACATACAAGTAACACGACAGAATCTGGGAGTCAGAACAAGGTGAGAAGTAAGCCCAGGAGTTTACCCAAAATGTAACTCTTGTCACTGGACAAAAGGCTTGTCGCATGACAAATGGCGCCAATCATACAACTCTTTGTTATTTTAGTGACCCTAAAAAGGGCCGTTGGTGAAAACGCTGTGGTGAGTGTTCCGCCGGAGCCGTGCTGAGATGTTCGGGAGCTGCACCCGTTGTTCGTGGCATACTGCAGTCTTCCTCTCCTTTCGGCATCGGTTGTGTCTGGTCTGCTGCCAGCCCAGCGAAGTCCAACGTTGGCGCTGTACAGGGCGAAGAATGCAAGAATGTCGGTTCTACTCTTCGGCTGTTCCTTCCGGCTGACTCTGCGTTGATGTCGTCCGAGAGAGGAGAGGAGATGAAGTGCGTCCGATGGCGTGGCGATGAAGTGCGTCTGGCGATGGAGCGCGCAAAAAAATTCTAACGGCGCTGTTTTTATGCCCTGATCGGGATCGCTGATTGACTTGTTCCTAACACGTCAGGTGTCACGTCTCGGCTGCTGATCCCTGATTGGCTCGCTGTGTCATGTGTCACGCGCTGCCAGGTATTCGCGGCGACCTCTAACTGGTACCAGAGAGCAGACGTTTGCCTCTGTGCCATCACAACTCCCCCGGGTCTTGAATGCTCTCCGGTAGCCAGCCCACTGCTCTTCTCCGGATGTTGTAGAGGTGTCTGTTGGGCGCCATGTTGTTTTGTGTGCCGGCTGGTAGCTCGCTGGTGTGGCTGGATCGGGCATCCGCCCGATGATTGCTGCCCCATGTTGGGCGCCACTTATCACAGGACAAAAGGCTTGTCGCATGACAAATGGTGCCAATCGTACAACTCTTCGTTATTTTGGTGACCCTAGAAAGGGCTGTTGGCGAAAACGCTGTGGTGGATGTTCTGCCAGAACCGCGCTGAGATGTTCGGCGGCTGCGCCCGCTGTTCGTGGCGTACTGCAGTACTCCTCTTCTTTCGGCATTGGTTGCGTCGAGTCTGCTGCCGGCCCAGCAAAGTCCGTTGCTGGCGCGGTACAGGGCGAAGAATGCAAGAACGTCGGTTCTACTCTTCGGCTGTTCCTTCCGGCCAACTCCGCGTTGATGTCGTCCGAGAGAGGAGAGGAGATGAAGTGCGTCCGATGGCGTGGCGATGAAGTGCGTCTGGCGATGGAGCGCGCAAAAAAATTCTAACGGCGCTGTTTTTATGCCCTGATCGGGATCGCTGATTGACTTGTTCCTGACACGTCAGGTGTCACGTCTCGGCTGCTGATCCCTGATTGGCTCGCTGTGTCATGTGTCACGCGCTGCCAGGTATTCGCGGCGACCTCTAACTGGTACCAGAGAGCAGACGTTTGCCTCTGTGCCATCACAACTCCCCCGGGTCTTGAAAGTCCGTTGCTGGCGCGGTACAGGGCGAAGAATGCAAGAACGTCGGTTCTACTCTTCGGCTGTTCCTTCCGGCCAACTCCGCGTCGATGTCGTCCGAGAGAGGAGAGGAGATGAAGTGCGTCCGATGGCATGGCGATGGAGTGCCAAAAAAAAGACTGTCAGAACTGTTGGGATGCGCGTCGTGAGACGTCCCAATGGTTTCCTAGTTCTGAGCCTCCAGAAGGGGCTCCTGCCTAGTGGTCCTGTCCAGACAGGATTATTTAATTAATTAGTGGCCGCTACAACGGTATGCTCGTACTAGGCCGTTCTAGTACAGTATTTGCCGAGGCTGTTTCCAAGAATCACCTGGACGTGGTCAGTACTTGCTAAGGCCAGCTATGAGTGGGTTTGCATGGGTCTTCGCAGCTCGGACGTAAAATTTACGTGCAAGTCGCCTTACGGTGTCATCCAAGGAGCGGACACCGAGTCCACTTCTCAAAAGTCGAGAAGGGAACCGATAGGGGGCTTTGGCCACTAGCCGAAGACCCCTATCGAGAACGCTTTGCAACTTTCTTTTATGAACGGTTGTGAGGTAATCCCAGATGGGAATGACATAGGTAATGATTGGCAACAGGTATGCGTTGACAATCAACTTACCTAGCTTGCGGGTCATAGCCTCGTTTGACAAGTATCGGAAACAGTTGCGCGAGACGAGCGGACGCTCTCTGACACATCGTCTCAGCGTGGGCACGCCAGGTGAGCCAACAATAAAGGTGGACACCGAGTTACTCAACTTCTCTCTATCACAGCAGGTACGTTCTACCGAGTCTCATTCGTCCTCGTGGTTCATTCCGGCGCTTTGAGAATAGCACCGTGGAGCTCTTGGTTTCGTTGATGGCAACTTACCAGCTTTCCGTCCACGTCATGTACGCAACGAGTGCGCGCTGGAGTCGTGGGATAGCCCTGTCAGCGTTCCGATCGGCGGTATATACCTCCGTGTCATCGGCAAACAGGACCATCTGGACTTCAGGCTCTCTGGGTGCGTCGTTGACAAACACGGAGAACAGGAGAGGCCCGAGCACGCTACCTTGAGGTACCCCGGCTGTAAGAGACCTTGCGTCTCTCAGAAGAGACACGGTCATCTATTCTCATGCACAAAGTCCTCTCCGTCAGAAAGCTAGCAATCAATCTGGAAGCTGGATTTCCCGGAGCTTGAACAAGAGCCCGTCGTGCCAGACACTTTCAAAGGCCTTCTCCACATCTAGGAAACAGGTGACAGTCTGCTCTTTCCGACAGCCAGTGCCTGTGATGTATTCCACCAGTCTCATGAGCTGATGAGTGGTGGAATGCCCCACACGGAAACCGAACTGTTCGGGGACCAGTACATCGCAGTTTCTTAGATGGTTTAGGACTCTCCGTTGTACAAGACATTAGAGGACCTTTGACGTGGCAGACAGTAGACTGGGCCGGAGGTTGTCGGGAAGCGTCCTTTTCCTGCTTCAGGATCACTATGACCGTCGCCTTTGACCATTTCTTGGGAAAATAGGCCAGTCTTAGACACGCGTTGAACAGCATGACCAAGAAAAGTATTCATTGCTCTGGGAGTCGAATTAGAGCGGCGTTCAAGATGCCGTCCGGGCGAGGAGCTTTTCTCGGTACGAATTCAATGAGCCGATCTGAGACCTCTTCCCTAGTAATGGGTTCGGGCTCCGCAGTGATCGGAAGAGACAGAAAGTCTTCCACTTCGTTCTCGACTTCTTCACTGAAGTCCCAGTCCATGGGCGGGTTCGGAGCGAACTGACGCTCGAAACACGCACCCAAGTACTCGGCCTTCGCCTCCGGGCGAGCCAGGACTTTGCCGAACGGTCCAGCAAAGCGTGCAAAAAAATTCTACCGGGGCTGTTTTTTATGCCCTGACCGGGATCGCTGATTCTGCATCAGGTGTCATGCGCCGCCAGGTGTTCGCGGCGACCTCACACTGGTACTGGAGAGCAGATGTTTGCCTCCGTGCCGTCACACTATATATCACAATTAAATACTTCTATGCGTAACTACACTTTTGTGTATACACATTTTGGTCTGAATTTAATTAAACAATCACTAATACTTATTAATTCTATTTACTTTTATACACAACATTCTATACAAAGCGCTTTTTGATATTATCTGCAAGATGTTTGTATGGATGATCCAACATGTCTGGTGTTCTTGGTATACCTGCCAGTTTCTTCAGTCTTGGAGACAACAGAATTAAATTCTGTGCAAGGCCATATACACTTGAAGTTGTCCAATATAACGTCAGACACTGAAAACATATGCCTTATTTAACACAAATATTTTAATTAGTTTTGTTTATTTGAATTTGAAATGCTAAATATTTTATTTATAATATACCTCACTCATGAGGGTTTTCTTCCACTAAAACACCAATATCATTAACTATATTAACTATACTACTTTGTAGCATGTGCCACATGATTTACTCAGCTTATATATGGGTTATATATATTGTTACGACATCACAGAACAATCTACGTGTTTCTCGAACGATCCAGTGGAATACGGCTAAATGTTGTGGCATACGTGATTTCAACATGCGCTCGCGAGACTTTTCTGGAAACCGCCAGCCGCACGGACTGTGTCAAGGCCGCAATTAATTACGTCGTAGTTTAGAGATAACACGTAGTTTGGAATGTTCTGGTCGGTGAGCGTTGTATAAATACAAGGCGTCAGAGGCCTTAGTTTTCAGTTATTTACTGGACGATATTACTGTGTGCGTTCAAGTGGTTAGAAAAATCTTTCTTGACTGTGGAAGAAGCTATGACAACAAAAATATCTGCAGTAGAAAACTCAATGGCAAACATAAGATAACAAATTAAAATTGATGTTGAGCAGTGCCTGAAGATACAACCAAAACAACTATGTGAACAGACTGTACCAATGATAAAGACAGAAAAAGACACAGAAAATAAGTTAATAGAGAAGGTCACTTTGCCTGCAGTAGGGACAGTTCATGTCAAAGCTCCAACCTTTGACGGAAGCAGTCACTGGGTAACGTACCTCCGCCAATTTGAAGCTGCTGCATACGCAAATAATTGGCCGGAAAAAGACAAGGCAGTTTCACTTGTTCTTTCATTAAAAGGACCCGTGGCAGAACTACTACAGAAAATGCCATACGACAGCCAAAACACCTATGCCGAATTGATAAAAGCTCTGGAATTACGGTATGGTGATAAATATTTGCGAGATGCGTACTGCACCCAGTTGACAGGAAGGCAACAGCATTCCGGGGAGGGCCTTCAAGAGTTTGAAGCAAGTATCGACAGACTAATTAGACTGGCCTATCCTGAAGTGCCAGACGATTTTCGAACGAGTTTTGCGATGCAGACATTTAGTGCCGGTGTCCGAGATAATGAACTACAGCAAGTGTTACAAATGGCAAGACACCAGAACAGTGTGGACGCCATGGTACATGCTTTGCAATCTGAGGCCGCCAAATCAGCGTCTGGTTGGACAAATCATAAAGTGCGCGCGCTAAAAGATCGCGACGGCACAGACGATGAGGAAGAAGAACAGGGAACAGAGACTCGACGGTCGGCGCCACAGAATAAAATAAGAAAGGATGGAAGACCAAATTGTTATAGATGTGGGAAACCTGGACATCTACAACGGGATTGTCGGGTTAGAGTTCAGCAGCAGGGAAATGAGCAATAGTCGGTACAACGGGGCGTGGGCTGACTAACTGGAGGAACGAAGCCGCTAGACAATACGCAATTTCTACACTTCAGAAAAACAGCGGGAGCTTGGTGGTTACCGGATTCGTTCAAGAAAGGCCAACCTTGATTTACAGTTGACACAGGCGCAACAGTTTCCATTGTGCGGCCCGACGTGGTGAAAGATCTCAAGCCAATCTGGTGCTCTTGCAGCTTGCGAACAGCTACTGGACGGCCTGTAAAAGTGTTTGCAAAAGTGGAGATACACCTACGCCTCGGTCGACTGGAGTTTAATCATCAAGTACTTGTTGCAGAAATTGTGGATGAAGCAATTCTTGGTGTGGACGTTATGAACGCATACGGATTCATAGTCGACTTCAAAAACAATGTCTTGAGAATGGTGAAGAACGAGTAATAGTGTATTACAGCAAGATGCTTTCTAAACCAGAGAGAAATTATTGTGTTACAAGGAGAGAGTTGTTGGCAATTGTCAGAGCTTTGGAGCACTTCCATAAATACCTCTATGGGAGAGAGTTTTCACTATGTACCGACCATGCCGCGCTTGCATGGCTCTTGAGATTTAAAAATCCGGAAGGACAGTTGGCAAGGTGGCTCGAATGTCTGCAAGAGTACAACTTCAATGTACAACATTGGCAGGGGTGCCTGCATGGTAATGCAGATGGCTTATCACGAAGACCGTGCCCGGAAGATTGGCGACATTGCCACAGAAAGGAAGAACAAAACTCAAGCGAACATGTTTAAGCCAGCACTGTAGATTTCCTGACAGACGGCTGGACGACATCGGACCAATCTTGACAGCAGAAGAGAAAGGTCGCCGCCCGGATTGGCAAGATATCTGCCATGGTTCCGAATTGCTGAAAAGGGCTTGGGAAAGTGCAGATGGACGAGACGTGGTCATGCAGTTGATAGTTCCCCAAAGTAAAGTGCAGTCTGTTTTGAAGGAGATGCATGATGGAACATCTGGAGGCCATCTTGGCGTTAACAAAACCCTTGACAAAATACGGAAGCGATTCTATTGGCTTCATCTTCACCACGACGTAGAGGAATGGGTTCGGACATGTGAAATATGTGCTGCAAGCAAGGGCCCACAAACCAGAAGCAGGGGAAAAATGAGACAGTATAATGTTGGACTGCCTTTCGAGAGAATTGCCATAGACATTGATGGACCAATCCCAGTTACTGACGATGGAAACCGGTACACATAGTTGTAGGTGACTACTTTACTAAGTGGGTGGAAGCCTACGCAATTCCAAATCAGGAGGTTACCACTGTGGCAAAGGAGTAAGTTCACAACTTCTGTTGCCGTTATGGAGCCCCTATGGAAATGCATAGGGATCAAGGGAGAAATTTCGAATAATGAGTGTTTAAAGAATTATACCGTCTACTCAGAATTTGAAAGACCAGGACAACACCTCTGCATCCGTAGTCGGACGGGATGGTTGAGAAATTCAATAGGACACTTGAGCAGCATCTTTCAAAGGTTGTTGACGAGAACCAAATAGACTGGGACCAACGTATACCACTATGCCTCATGGTGTATAGATCATCAGTACACGACACAACCAGCATGACTCCAGCAAAATTGGTGTTTAGGCGGGAGATTCGTCTTCCTGGGGACTTGATGTTCGGATCACCTGAGACTTAGTCCCAAGAGCCACAGAACTATTCCTCACAATTAGAAAAGCAACTGCAAGAAATGAATCGCTTGATACGAAGACGGCTGAATATTGCCAGTGATAAAATGAAAACTCGGTATGACAGTCACAGCAATAGTGTGGGTTTCCAAGAAGGAGATCAGATCGTTGTTCAACCCAAAGCGCCGTCGTGGTCGCTCACCTAAGTTGCGAACTAACAAGGAAGCACCCTCTACTGTGAAAAAAAAGAATCAACAATATTGTTTATCGGATTCAACAGGAAAGACAGCGGAAGTTCAAGGTCGTCCACCTAGATCGCCTGGCTAAGTATCACTTCAGAGACGGTTTGCCAGTTTGGGACGAACAGGCTTAAGGAGGGGGAGGTGTTACAACATCACAGAACAATCTACGTGTTTCTCGAACGATCCAGTGGAATACAGCTAAATGTTGTGGCGTACGTGATTTCAACATGCGCTCGCGAGACTTTTCTGGAAGCCACCAGCCGCGCGGATTGTGTCAAGGCCACAATTAATTACGTCGTAGTTTAGAGATAACATGTAGCTTGGAATGTTCTGGTCAGTGAGCGTTGTATAAATACAAGGCGGCAGCGGCCTTAGTTTTCAGTTATTTATTGGGCGATATTACTGTGTGCTTTCAAGTGGTTATTAGTGAGGTACTGTGTTTTATAATCGGGCGGTATATTGTAATAAACTGTGTTTTAATATTAGTTGACATTTTATTTCGTGTGAACAATTTTATTTGATTTGTTGTAAGAGACTGTGTTGTTATTTACAAACTGTTTAACTGTGAAAATTAAAGCTGGTGATTAGTGACTTAATTGGTGTCTTGTATTTTGTTTTCCACTGTACCTACGACGATCAAGTAGACCGTCATAACAATATATCATGGACAATACATACTTAAAACTTGGTAATGAATAGGTAGTTTAAACAACATCTACCCTTGAGCATTAGGTCAGTGACCTGTTATGTTATCTAGTCACACTACAGCTGACACCATACCACTACACAAGAACAATCAGTCTACATTTAAAAATATTTATATGTTTAAAAAATTAAAATAGTATTTTGTAGTATCAACTACAAAATACATGTTTGTAGTATAAACAACATACATGACCAGAAACCTCAAAACCATTAGAAGACAATTCAGGAGTTTTATATATATAAATATATATATTATATATATATATATATATTATAACTTAACCGAATCTCAAAGATTTGGAGTTATATGTAAAGAGTTTTGAAAATCAATGTTAAAATAAATTTAAACCGTTACAATCATGGCAAGTGCAGTAGCGAGCGTTCAAATGAATTGTATAGCGACCAACGGCAGCGTCCGGTGGCATTATGTAACCACATACAGTTATAACAATTAGGGACACGCCCTAATTTTAAATTACTAATATTTTGGAAACCGATAAATATAGGCAAAAACCAAAATAGCCAAAATGTTTGCCGAAATATTAGTAATAGGGTGTGCAAATTTCAGTGCATATAATTAAAGATTAAAAGAGATAATTAATTTTATTTAATAACTCCCCTAGTGAGTGAGCTACGGGGTAGAGCTTTGAATATGTCATAGTTATAAAAATTACCAATCAGATGTATATTCTAGAATAAGCATAACTTGGCTTGCAGCCAAGATAATCGCAATACAAATTGCAACAGGACATCCTGTCCGACATTTGAAATCCGGTGTTTTTCAGAATATTAAGACTAATAACAATTCTCAAACTGTGAGAATTATTTTCGTTCACACAAGTGAGGTGAGTTGAATTACAAGGAGAAGGGGGGTGTCTCAGCCAATCAAATTATTCTAAAAATTTGAACGAACCGTTAGATTCGGGCTGAACACAGGCACTCAACTGTAACGATTCGACCTGTGAAGACGTATACTTATGATACTCTTATTTTTTTTTTCAACAAATAAGCGTACAGCTCAAAACATTAACCTGTTGACTTACGCATGTAAAGAGATCAGTTATATAACACGTGAAGACACATAGAGAGTACAACAGAACGAGGCCGTCTAGTACGTGGTACAAGCTGAAGAATTGACGAAGCGGAGCGCAACCCAAGGCGAGATACACACACCAGGAGTGCAGCGTATACCGGACCGAGGGGCCTGACGCAGTTGCAGCAGTTAAAACCACAGACGTTAAGCCATCAACAGTTGCAGAAGGAGCTGAGTGTTGCTGATTCCCGAACTCTTAGCCATGGAACCCAAGACGCAGAGGAAATCATCGCCACTAGCAGATTGGACCAGGAAAACCAAGGAACCCCGGGAACACCTCATCACGATCTTCAGAACAAGGGAAGTCAAATATAATTTATAACTTTATAAACTTCTCAAAAGCTTATTCTTTTTCTTTTAAATCATTGTAAAACTAAATTGATTCAGATGCCAATAAAACAGAGACTCTAGATTAATAAGATACATTCATACTGTGATAATCTGTATAACACGTATAAGCTTAAGTAATAATCAATAGATAAGAATTAGACGTATATAACAAGCGCTATATAAATACTAACACTGAATTACTTAGAGACCTATACTGCAGTATACGTGAAACAATCACAAGTAAATGAAAGCACGTTGAACTAGATTCACAGCTAACTTTTTTTTCAGAGTATTTAAATCATCTAAAGTAATAAAATACGTACGAAAGTACAAAAGAATTGAAAATTCCATAGATTAAATTGTTTTAAAATTAACTTCTTGAAATTAATGAAAAATATAACTCGTATCAATTGAAAATAATAAGCTCGTCTTCTGAATGCTCATACACATTCAGAAAACATCGTACAAGATACAAATTACTGTTTAGTATGTAAGGATTGCTCTAGTTATAAGATTTTCATACATACGTTCTATCAGAGTAATAAACTCCAATTTTATCCACCACCGTATTTTTATTGCTGTACTACAAAGCCTACCAACATCACAAAACTATTCAAAATAACTATAACAGTAGTTTGCACACTTGAATTAACCTACTTGCGAATTCAAAACACAAACTCCTACGCCGTTAGTCGTAAGAAGTCGCAAGAACGCATAGCAGGTAGGTCACTTCACAAAACAACCATTTATGTCCTTATATTGATAAAATAAATATAAGAGCAAGCAAAGAACTTTATATATGGCGCGGCCAACTTTGGGGGCTCGATATTTCACAAATTTGGTAAAATATCAAATCGAAAATTAAATTTAATTAAAGTAAAAATAATTTAAAACAAATTTGTAAAAACAAATTTTGCTGTTTTAATTAATAAAACAGCTGGCGTCCAACTCCAACAATCCCAAAGAAAGTTTTGTGAATTGGTATAAGTACAGCAATAGTGTCTAGAAATATTGTGTAAAAATAGATACAGACAAAATGTTTAAACAATTATTACAAGAAATGAAACAAAACGCAGCAAAATCTGAGCAAATGAACGCAGAAATAAAACAAACAACCGCGGAAATGAAACGCGAGTTAACAGATAATATAAACACGAAATTTGAACAAAGTGCAGCCAACGCTGAACTAAATATCGCGGAATTAACAGCCAAAATAGATGCACAAATTACAAGTTTAACCGATATACTAGAACAGAGTAATGCTGATATAAACGCGGAAATAAGACAAACCGATGCAAAAATGAATGCAAAATTCGAACAAGTAAACAAAGAAATAAACTCAAAAATTGATCAAAACATGAGAACTAATTTAGAACGAATTAACCGCTAAAATCGAAGAGACGGTAAAAAGTAACACAGGATTAACTGCTAAAATCGATGAAAGCGTGAAAGGCTTAGATTCTAAAGTCACCGAAGTCGGCGAAAAAGTTCATACGGTAGAAACGAAAATAAACAAACGGTTTAAGGTTTTTGAGACCACGATGCAAAAATCGTTTATTGAACAGGTTTCGCGCATGGAGAGGCGATTTAAAGAACACATCGGCAGGTGCGAAAAACAAACCGCTGATGTAGCTAAAAAAGTTGATACGCTCGAAGTACGAATCAAAGCAGACGCAACAGAAACACAATGCCAAGTCACTAGACTTGACGCGTCAATAGTAGAAACGCGTTCTAATATAGACACAAATAAAGAGAGTGTATTACAAGCACTTAACGACGAGATTTGTAAAGGACGGCAGGAAGTACGCCGGAAGTCAGCCCCAAATATCTTAGTACAAGGGCAAGCAGACGAAAAGAACCGAGTGTATTTCACTGGCAAAATAACGAAAACCCGATCGAGTTCTTGCTAACTTGTGAAAACGAAATGGCAAGAGTAGCTTCGCGATTGGAAGACCAAGACCGGGTACAGTGGGTCGTTAACGCGATGCGTGATTCAGCGAGGAGATGGTATAATATAGTACGTGATAAAATTACCACATACGCGGAATTCAAACAGAAGTTCGAAAGCCGTTATTGGAATTCGCACACGCAGAGGCTTTTGCGAAATGAACTTGAATACGGACGTTATGATCGGAAGCAGGGTATAACGCCCGAAAATTATATTATACAACAAGTTGAACGCGCTAAGCATCTAACACCAGCGTTTTCCGAAGTCGACATAGTCACTAAATTGGTGTACCACTTCAGCCATAATATACGTGTAGCCGCATTTACACAAGGAATACGCACGGTTGATGAATTACTAATTTTAGTATCGCAAAGCGAAACTGTTTTTGATTTCGGCGGGGGGAGGTATAACCCGAATTATAACCAAAATAACGATGGTCAGAATAGACGGGGGCAATATAATACCCAAACCGATCAGAGGCCCAGTACCAGTTCGGCTCCACAACAAACACCGCCAAATAAACCCTTTGAGTATAAGGGTAAGCCAAATTTCAGCAGGCAGAAACCACAAAACAGAGGCAACGATGGAGTTCCAACGAGAACCATTCAAACAGTCGCTATATCCAACACCGGTACGCCCTCACAAACGAGCGAAGCAGAAATCGTTAGAGACCCAGTCGCTAATGTAAAACACTATTACCCTACAAAAAACGTGCAACCGGGCACATCCAAAAAGGATGTGCAATAAGTCCCGCAGAAATATCTAGAAATAAAAATGTTAGATTTAAGAATAATATTATATATGAAACATGTGATTTTTGTAATGTAACTTGTGTGCCCGTTAACAACGTATTCCCACCGGATATAAGGCAGCCGTTATTGGATTCAAATCCAAACCAACGCACAGTGACTAGCACAGCGTGTCCGGTATTACAGGCGCATGTCAACGCTGTTCCCACACAACTACTACTGGATACAGGCAGTGTTATATCGGTGTCAGCGAAAGGTTTCTACGTGCGAACAAAAAATATTTTCGTACAGCCCCGTCGCTTCCAATCAACCAATTCTACATACGCACAGCTACAGACACTAAAGAAAAAATTGACACGCAACGTTATTTAACAATCACGGTACAAAACGTGCAATTTGAAGTGTGCGTAGTAGAAATAAAAAATTTAAT
The DNA here is from genome assembly GCA_034769895.1 of Magicicada septendecula. Classification (NCBI taxonomy): domain Eukaryota; kingdom Metazoa; phylum Arthropoda; class Insecta; order Hemiptera; family Cicadidae; genus Magicicada; species Magicicada septendecula. The sequence goes on from CM068375.1 coordinate 129,598,567, forward strand.
ATGTGATGTATTATTGGAAGTTGACGTATTGCAACAGATACACGCGGAAATCAACATCAGTGAACGCCTGTTAAAATGCAACATTGACGACACTAGTTACACTTTCAATTTGAACACATCACACACACCAATACAAGAGTACGGCGACCCAATTAAAATTACGCGCCCGCCAAAACACGTAATTGAATACGAAAGGGGTGAACAGGGGGAACCGACCTTAGATTTCCAAACTGAACGAAGATTGTCATCGCTTCAGCAAGAGTATAGCGATATCTTCAGCGAGCAACATTCAATCACGTCAGTTTATCAACATAATATAAATCTTATAGGGTTAAAAATAATTTAAATATTAATAATAATTATTGAAATCAAATTAAATGTACCTATTAGAAATAAATAATAATAATTGTTAGTTAAGTTTTAAGTGAACGAAAATCAGTTCGTAGCACAGGTACAAACGCAGACAAATGCTTACGCCCGTACCGCATACATACAGGCGTGAGAATGCAAACCACAGCAGGAAATTCACTCACAATGTGACAACGCGCGCACCACTAGCTCTACACAGCTGCATAAACGTACAAGCTATTAACGGCACCAGCACCATGATAAAGAATTAGGAAAACGGAAGCGCATTCCTGAGCGCGCGTGCCCGAAATTATCTGTCACTGTCAGTGAAATTCTTTTTCTTAAACGTTTGCTATAAACTACTATCCATGCTACAAACACTGTTACACAATACTTGTTATGCACAAGGTGTTAATCAATTAGAATTAAGTTGTATATGACTCTTGTATGATGAAGGGTATTTATATCAGTGTATATTTTAGTACATAGATAGAACAATGTATAATTTGTAAAGCATAACGAATGTACATGTAGAAGAAAAAAAAATAACTATATTCTACATTCTTTTTTTTTTAAACGGGTGGGGATGTATATAACTTAACCGAATCTCAAAGATTTGGAGTTATATGTAAAGAGTTTTGAAAATCAATGTTAAAATAAATTTAAACCGTTACAATCACGGCAAGTGCAGTAGCGAGCGTTCAAATGAATTGTATAGCGACCAACGGCAGCGTCCGGTGGCATTACGTAACCACATATAATTATAACAATTAGGGATACGCCCTAATTTTAAATTATTAATATTTTGGAAACCGATAAATATAGGCAAAAACCAAAATAGCCAAAATGTTTGCCGAAATATTAGTAATAGGGTGTGCAAATTTCAGTGCATATAATTAAAGATTAAAAGAGATAATTAATTTTATTTAATAACTCCCCTAGTGAGTGAGCTACGGGGTAGAGCTTTGAATATGTCATAGTTATAAAAATTACCAATCAGATGTATATTCTAGAATAAGCATAACTTGGCTTGCAGCCAAGATAATCGCAATACAAATTGCAACAGGACATCCTGTCCGACATTTGAAATCCGGTGTTTTTCAGAATATTAAGACTAATAACAATTCTCAAACTGTGAGAATTATTTTCGTTCACACAAGTGAGGTGAGTTGAATTACAAGGAGAAGGGGGGTGTCTCAGCCAATCAAATTATTCTAAAAATTTGAACGAACCGTTAGATTCGGGCTGAACACAGGCACTCAACTGTAATGATTCGACCTGTGAAGACGTATACTTATGATACTCTTATTTTTTTCAACAAATAAGCGTACAGCTCAAAACATTAACCTGTTGACTTACGCATGTAAAGAGATCAGTTATATAACACGTGAAGACACATAGAGAGTACAACAGAACGAGGCCATCTAGTACGTGGTACAAGCTGAAGAATTGACGAAGCGGAGCGCAACCCAAGGCGAGATACACACACCAGGAGTGCAGCGTATACCGGACCGAGGGGCCTGACGCAGTTGCAGCAGTTAAAACCACAGACGTTTAGCCATCAACAGTTGCAGAAGGAGCTGAGTGTTGCTGATTCCCGAACTCTTAGCCATGGAACCCAAGACGCAGAGGAAATCATCGCCACTAGCAGATTGGACCAGGAAAACCAAGGAACCCCGGGAACACCTCATAACGATCTTCAGAACAAGTGAAGTCAAATATAATTTATAACTTTATAAACTTCTCAAAAGCTTATTCTTTTTCTTTTAAATCATTGTAAAACTAAATTGATTCAGATGCCAATAAAACAGAGACTCTAGATTAATAAGATACATTCATACTGTGATAATCTGTATAACACGTATAAGCTTAAGTAATAATCAATAGACAAGAATTAGACGTATATAACAAGTGCTATATAAATACTAACATTGAACTACTTAGAGACCTATACTGCAGTATACGTGAAACAATCACAAGTAAATGAAAGCACGTTGAACTAGATTCACAGCTAACTTATTTTTCAGAGTATCTAAATCATCTAAAGTAATAAAATACGTACGAAAGTACAAAAGAATTGAAAATTCCATAGATTAAATTGTTTTAAAATTAACTTCTTGAAATTAATGAAAAATATAACTCGTATCAATTGAAAATAATAAGCTCGTCTTCTGAATGCTAATACACATTCAGAAAACATCGTACAAGATACAAATTACTGTTTAGTATGTAAGGATTGCTCTAGTTATAAGATTTTCATACATATGTGCTATCAGAGTAATAAACTCCAATTTTATCCACCACCGTATTTTTATTGCTGTACTACAAAGCCTACCAACATCACAAAACTATTCAAAATAACTATAACAGTAGTTTGCACACTTGAATTAACCTACTTGCGAATTCAAAACACAAACTCCTACGCCCTTAGTCGGAAGAAGTCGCAAGAACGCATAGCAGGTAGGTCACTTCACAAAACAACCATTTATGTCCTTATATTGATAAAATAAATATAAGAGCAAGCAAAGAACTTTATAATATATATATATATTGTAACTTACATTTGGCATATCTTGATATCGTACCAGATTTAATGAAGATCATGGATAAGAACTTAACAAGAGGAAACATATCTTTTAAAAATGATAGTGAATATGAACAAATAACAACTTTAGACTGACTTAGACTATAACTAATAGCTAATATAATAATACCTACGAAGCCAGACAGCATTATGGACCATTACTATCAGTAAAACAAATTGTTTTGTTAAATGGATCAGGCAATATAGAAATAATCAAAATACAAATTGAGGGATAATAGGCCCAAATACACAATAGAATGTAAAAAAAAAAAAAAAAAAATACTAGCAAAATGTTAACTAACCAATATAATTGAATAATACAAGAACACAATCATTATAGATACATGGAAACATACAATTAAAATAGTGTGATTAATGGTGGACCTAATGTTATAAAATAAAAAAAAAGAACAATAAACAGTCTATGGAGGAAATAAAGAGTGATAATAAACAGACAAAGGAGGAATTGGAAGACTAATAAGAAAATGGAAGAAAAGATGGGAGAATTGAAAGAGAATAGCAGGAAAATGTAGGAGAAAATAGACGAAAATAATAGAGCATTGAGGGAAGAATTGAAGGGAAATTACCAAGAAGCCATGAAAAAATTGGATGAACAAAAAGAGTCATTAAAAGAAGAGTGGAATAACAAGATGGAAATTAATAACCGGCAATTGCAGGAAGAATGGGACAAGAAGCTAGAAGAACCGGTGACCGAAATTAAAAGGGTAGAATCCGAGACCGAGGAAAAGTGTGAGCGGATGAACAAAGAGATACTGAGCGTCCGGGAAGAAACGAATGGACGAATAGGAAATACACAAACCAACCAAGCAGTGATGGGAGAAATATTAGAAAGAATAGGTACTAGTCTTAGTCAGGTACAAGACCAAAGAACTGCCCATAGAGATGAAATCAACTCTCTAAGAAACAGACAATGTACCGGTGCCCATACCACATGTGAGGAAAACCGAGAAGTTATCAATTTCCAGAATTATAGAAAAAACCCCATGCTATTCCTAGAACGGGTAGAAGAAAAAATAGCAAAAACCGGAGAAGACAGATGGGTTGTAATTAGAAGTATGCTGGATGAAATGTTTAGAGAAGTCTATGATAATTGGTGGACGGAGATGCGGCCGAATATACAAAATTTTCAAGAATTTAAAAGACAATTTAAATCCAAATACTGGTCTGATGCCACACAACACATGATAAGAAGTGACATAGGATTGGGCCGATATGATCTACACGGCAAACAAACTCCGACCGCATACTTTCTGGGTAAGATCAACATAGCCAGACATTTAGAGCCTGCAATTCCTACTGAATGTTTAGTGAGGCTATTGGCTTATCACTATGGTGGAGAAATTATGAGAGGCCGAATAAGCGGACGGATACAAACCGTTGAGGAGATGTCGGCATTGTTAGCGGAAATGGAACAAGAGAAGAGCCTCCAATACAGACGAAGGAGCGACGAGATGGATAGAAATAATGGTCGCCGCGACGCCCGATATGAAAACAACGAGAATAGACCAAATAATAATAATTACAACAACAACGGTAACCACTATCAACGTAGTTACCAAAATAATAATAACAATAACAACTATCCACGGAAGAATGCGATGAATAATAACAACAATAACAACAGCCACTATTACCGTAGCTCTGCTACGAATAATAATAACGGATACCAGCGTGCCAATGATAGAGAGAATCATTACCAGAACAACCGAGGTCATCAAAACAATTACGATAACTGATACAGACAGACTAATAATGGCAATTATAACAACCAAAACCAAACATATCGAAGGCATGTGAATTATGTGAGCACCGAAGATAGAGATATGGGAAGATGTTCGTACCAGGGACAAATGAATTATAATGGGAACCGGGAGAGAAGTTTTCAGGAGGAGAATAACCAACGCTACCGGGATGAACATAGGCGTAGTAGGAGCTGCGACGATGACAGGAGTAACAGAAACATAGTGACGTTCAATAATAATGCCATTGAGATACAAGAATTACAGAATAGAGACAGGCCCGGTCAACCAGACAACAGGACCGAGGAGATCAGCCCTGATTTAAAGGGACTGCGGCAGTGAGAAACCAACAGGTCCCATCACTGAACCGACAATTTGGGTACTTACTAGGACGAGACAAAACGACTGACAATACTATTACAATAGTGCATAATCATTTTTTTTAAAATGTGGAGACGAAGAAGATTAAGGGAACATACAACCAAGTTTCCTTAAAAATGTATTATGAAGCCAATAAAAACCAATTTTTGAATTAATCTCAAAATTCAAACAAATAGTAAGGACAACTTACAGTACATTTTGACAATGTTATTTTGGATCAAGTGAATAAACGAATTTGAATAAATCTCAAAATTCAAACAAATAGTAAGGACAACTTACAGTACATTTTGACAATGTTATTTTGCATCAAGTGAATAAACGAATTTGAATAAATCTCAAAATTCTAAACGAAATAAGCACATCTTATTAAAAATAATTACGAACTTATTATTTGGATATAAAAGAAAGAGAAAACATCCATGAATCAGGAGAAACCAAAGTATTATAAAATGAATAAGAAAAAACAAATGTAGACAATCGACGATGAAAATAAGACGAGACTAGAAACGAAATTACTACGAATAACTAACAGCTATCATGATTGTGAGAGAATCAACAACAACTATAGATACAGATACTTGTTATGTTTTAATTGAATAAAGATAGTGAATGAAAAATGAAGATTAAGCAGTACTGATAAAGAAGGAAAGAAGGTAGTACCAATTAAAAAAAAAAAAGTTATTAATATCACCACAAGAAAATGAACATCTGAAGGAATCAATGGAAAGAAATATTTAGATCTGAGAATTTAAACTGAGTGAACCATCCCAAGAATATATTATTATATTATTTTTATTTGATTTAGTCGTGAATAGACTAGTTATTATTAAATGTGATTGACTGATGAGATAGCTCCAGCAATCAATATTATTGATGTATTATGTATTATAAGGACAGTGGGGTATTAGGTCAAGAGAGCCCCCCAAGATATATGTGATAATGATTAATTTGTTAGGGAGGTAACATGTTCCAGGGATGGAACACTTATAATTAAAGACAAGTACACCAGATCATAAAAAGGGTAACAAGTGCTAATATGAAAGATAAGATAATTGATAATTTCAACAAAATATATTATTTTATAATCAAATTTGGTGGCAGGGTGTTATGTAACATTACATTTGGCATAGCTTGATATTGTACCAGATTTAATGAAGATCATGGATAAGAACTTAACAAGAAGAAACATATCCTTTAAAAATGATAGTGAAGATGAACAAATAACAACTTTAGACTGACTTAGACTATAACTGACCGTACCCAAATTAATGTTTAGGTAAAGTGATGGAAAATACCCAGATGATGAGATAAAATTCGACCAATTACAATAATAATACCTACGAAGCCAGACAGCATTATGGACCATTACTATCAATAAAACAAATTGTTTTGTTAAATGGATCAGACAATATAGAAATAATCAAAATACAAATTGAGGGATAATAGGCCCAAATACACAATAGAATGTAAAAAAAAAAAATACTAGCAAAATGTTAACTAACCAATATAATTGAATAATACAAGAACACAATCATTATAGATACATGGAAACATACAATTAAAATAGTGTGATTAATGGTGGACCTAATGTTATAAAATAAATACTGTACAATCAAAGAAGAGATTATTGTGTAATAAAAACAAATAATAAAATATGGACAAAATATAGAAATGCCAATCCATGTATAAACAAGGCTTAAGAAATAATAATTATCAAATGTATATGACAAGATGAAAAAACCAGTAAAAGTACCTAGTACAGCAATGGCTGAACTGTCTAAGACAAATAGAAAGATATAAAATCATTATTAAATGATTAAACTTTTTCTTTTAATGTTTGAAAGTAAGAATAAAGTTGTGTTTATGTTATTTATAGTTTTGTTAGGTAATGAGTTGATGATATGCCTTATGCAGGATTTATGTAACCAGGCATATACAGATTGTTTGATCACAAAATGTGAATTATGTTTTTTATAACGTTCCAGTGATAATTATTGTTGTAATTTTAAATACTAATATTAATAGAGTTATAGGGAGTAGTTTTGATGGTAGTTGCATAGTTAATAGGTGTTACAATAACAGAAAATAGAAATTTAACATGTCAAGACCTAGGCCTATAAAAACTTTGGAGTTTTGTAAATTTTAGGAAATACATTTAGAATTTTATAAAACAAATGTTGTAATATGGACAGGTTTATAATTAATAGTATACACAGTAAATATGGAATCGAAATAATCAGTTTTAAATTATTTAAGAAAATTCAAATAACAAAAATGAATGTAAATGAATGTAATTAATGTAAATCCGAATTTCTTAAGCAAAAATAGGCATGTTTGGTGTCTATTTATCACAAATGTTAAGACCAAAATAATGATGCTATTAGTTTTAAATTCCCAATTAGTATAACAAAGTTATACTAATTTAAAAGTTTTGGCCAAGTTCATGCAATAAAACAATGAATTTGTATGACAATGTATATCTGAATCAACCAACCAGATTTCAAGTTTTACCTTAGCAACCGAAAATTCAGATAAATAAAATAGGGACTTCTTTAACAACCATCATTGAAAACATACGCATTTTTATAACGTCTTAGCTAATTATATTTTAATAAGAGGAAACCTATACCAAACATAGTAAAACGAATCAGGACAGTTATTGAAGAACATTAGAGGAACCCAAGACCAACAAGACCCCAATTCGGAAGAATATAAATCCTGGAAGAAGAATTAAGGAAGATTTAGACCCCATCTTCGTCCTGAACGAATAAAAGAAGAGGATCTGGGTGAATCTGTATAATTTTATAAACTTATTTAACAACAACACCCACATCTGAGCACACGAACCACTTAGAAAACTAAACAATAAAAAACCACATACACTATAATATACACCAACACTAAAGAACACTTGAAGATAACACAAATTGATTATTACACCTTTTGAATACCAAAAAACTGAACGACAACTAATAAATATCTAAAACTTTTCATAACCTAGAACTGTGGACAACACAACCACGACTACTAGTTTGCAGTATAAAACCATCAAAACCTTTTTATATCCTTATCTTGTAAAGTTTGTATTTTGATTTTAAGAGTTGTATTAATTGTTTAACCATAACAGTCGAACCGAATACGCCCTGAGATTATTTTATTTAATAGAATAAAAACAACGAGCATCATTATCGAGGTTGATCCCAGCATAGTTATTAGTAACTACCAACTTATGAATGAAGATGACACAAATTTGTCACAATTTGTATTAAAATAAAGAAAAAAAACGTAATTGATCAATTCATTTGAATAAAGGTTGATTAAAGGAGTACATCTGTTTGGTTTTATTTTATTTTTCCATTATTATTACTGATAAAATTAAAAGATACGATAGCACAGCAAAGCGGACGGAGCGACAGTTGGCAGCTCCGAATTACATCACTGGTTTTGAGTGCCGAGGAGGGAGCGGACGGCGGAAATAGTGGAATACAACAGTAAATGAATTTACTTACATCTTATTATTCAACACTATAGAGAGTAGTTGGGTTTTATATTACAACGATATAAAATTGGAAATTTAATATAATTTAATTTGTATAGCCCCACATTCTTTGGGAGCCATTTTATACAACGATACAATTTTATTAAATGTAAGCGTGTCATGCCACACGTCAAGGGCAACAAAAAAATGTAACAAATTCTCTTTTCTGTGCAATTTAATTGGTACATTAATTGAACTCATACACTTTATATAACATACTAACAACATGTACGTGTATTTGGGGTTCAGGTGTAAATAATATAATAAGAGAATTTTTATTATCAGTATTAAAAACTCATAGTTATTATTTTTTCATTATTAAAATTATTCATAAACATCATTAATTTGTCGGTCATGATATTGCTCATTATTTAATGTTTATATCTTACGATATGCAATATTGCACATATTTAAAAAAATTCTTATATCTAAACATGTTAATCTTATATCTAAACATGTTAAATAATTTTTATTAATTTATTATAAAATTAAAATAAACTTATATTGAAATAAATTGTCTTATCTCAGATCTGACCTCTACTAGCTCAGTCTATACCAATGTTTTGACTTCAATTTAACTTTACATTAATTTCTTGTAGACTGGCTTTTGTTTTAATATTCAACTTTAAATTAATCTTTCTATACTTCAAATATCTAATTACTTTACTATTTATTTTGATAATAAACTCTACTCTCTTTACTTTAAATTCTCTTTCATTTATTACTGCTTTTATGTATATGCGATCGCTCATTCTTACGACTAAAAATTTATTTACATTTTAACATATTATTACTAAATATAAACTTTCTTTGTTTCAATTTACTGTCTTTTGAAATCGTCTTTATGAGCTCTTTTGTTTTTATAAATCATTTAAAATGCATTAAGCATGTCACCTCGATTTCTGATGATCTTACGACTGTTGTCCGGGGTTCCAGCATTGTCTAGAGTTAATTTTCCATTCCTCTTGTCCTGGCATGGTCCTGGATACATCTAGGGTCCAGCGTCGATCTACAGCAGCTTCCCTGGATATGTCTAGAGTCCAGCGTCGATCTACGGCAGCTTCCCTGGATACGTCTAGAGTCCAGCGTCGATCCACAGCATATTTCCTGGATATACTCTTGATAGACTAACTATTGCTGTATTTACTTTTCCCGTAATCTTGTTGTGACTTTAATAAACGTCATTTCGTTTCTTACTGCGACTTGTAATAGGATAAAAATAAATAAACTGTTTTGCTGACGGACAGCATGTCCGGCTGCAACTGAGTCTTGAAATGAAGAGAAGGGTTTTTGGTCGAACCCTTAATTTATACCCTCTCGAGATTCCGCGCTGGTCGGCTCCAAAATCGTCCTGTCGATACCTGCGTATCTCGTGACAGCCCCCACTACCGAACCTTTTCATCTATTTGCAATTATTAGCAAATAGCACTGTTTTGCACAGAATCGAGATAGCACAAATCGTAGCTACTTCGATTAATCACTCACTATATTAATTTGAGCATCTTAAGGTAATTTGCGTATTTTTAGCACGTTTATTTTGCACTGTCTTCGCATAATGTGTTCTATTAACGTCATCTTTTCACTGGGGATAACTATAATTTTTACCTACACTTTGGTGCCTTTGGTTTGATCATACATTAATTAGTTTTCTCACAGTGATTAAAACAATTATTTTATTAATTACTTGGGGTGGGTTGCTGAGTTTCCTGTCTATGCCTGCTTCACTCACACACACAAGATACACGTGTAACACACATACAATTGAGCAGGTGTTCACTGCGTGTCGCAACAGGTTAATTGCTACCCTACTCTAACAATGAAATATTTCTGCAATCTCAGACCTGTCCATTTACCCGTAACTTATACAAATTATACAAAATTTACATTTATTTAAATTAATGCCTAATACAGCTATGTCTGTATCGTTGCAATATTGTAGCATGACAGATTATCCACTTAAGAACTAATAAAATATGATCATAAATATATAACTATCGAAGAAAAATCCATATGAAAACAAATAAGTATCAAAATAAAATACTATCATAACTTAAAAAAGTCAAAATAAAGAAAAAACTACTATGCATCAAAAATGTGTAAAGAAAAATAAACCCCAAAAACTAAAATAAATTAAGGAAAATACCTAGGTAGGATAGGAGTAGGTAAGGAAGATACCCAGAACAAACCAACGGACATGATAAAACAATGTTACCTTGAAGAAACCAAGAAAGAAGAATTTTGAAGAAACAAAATTGTAGGATGGGAGGACTACAAGATATGCCCAAGGGAAACCTATTAAGAAGAATATAACAAACCCCGAAAGAGATTAAATGTCACAAAAGAAAGTATAACACCCAAAACCTGATATTAATGTAAAATAGTTGTAAACAAAAGTGTTTAGTGTTGTAAGTAGAAGTGCACCCACTAAAGTTATTGTATAATGGAATAAACAAATCTTCATAATCCCTTATAACTAAGATTTTGGTCTTGGAATATTGTAAAACTCAATTAGAGATAAGATCCAAAAATATAAGTGAACAAGTGCAAGTTATTTCAGTATATTATATAAACTTCAAGTAGAAGTGTGACTAATACTTCAACTAAGTACATGTGTACCATTAAACAACTTTAAAGTTTTCAATAACTACAGAAATCAGATTTTATAAAATATTCTTATGAAAACAACTACTAATGTTTCTAAGAAGGTGCCACTTTTTATCTAAAAACCTGCATTAAAATGTAAAGGATAAAGGGAGAGCAGGTGGTGAATAAATAAAGTGACAGGGGATAAATCTTTAATACCAGAATAAAAACAGATAAGACTGCAACCAAAATAATTTTAAGAAATAAATAAAAAATAAAGGGCTTGTTATGCTTATGTTAAAGCCCATGAACTCCATAATTCAATGTGGGGAGTAGAATATAAGATGTTGTTATTATAAAAACGTTTAATATGTTTAATAGTATTAATCCAGACTAAAATGTCTAAGTATGGATACCATACTCTTTTTATAAAATGTTTATTATATGTTACTAGTAGTAGTTAAAACTAAAATGTCTGAATTTGAATACCATATTGCTAATTTCAAATATTGTTTAGGTATTATGAGTATGAATACGACTACATGTTCTGTTAGTTAATTAAGGAGATCTTAATTAATATTGTATTAAAATAAGAAAGTCAGAAGGGGTATAAACACAGTATTATTCAAAAACATTATATGTAAAACCAGAAAAAATCTAGGCCAAATAGGAAACTCCAACAACATTATAATTGTTAATTAAGTTAAATAAACCAGTTAAACTGATGGAATTTATATAAGGTGAATCAGTCACCAAATACTAAAACTAAAACTATACTTTAAAAGGATAGTGTAAAAAGATATATAAAATAATTTAAAAAATTGGAAATATGATTACAAAAATTTCAAAGAGGGAGTCCCAAATTATGGAATAATATTTAAAAGGATAACTAATTAATAAAATTACAATGAATTAAGGGAAGATAAATATTTTTATTTCAATCTGAGATTGAATACAATCCTAAATATAACATATTAAAATGGCATCATTTTATAAAGGACAGGAAGTAATTTTTTAGGCCTACTTTTAAAAAATACAGAAATATGGCTTTTTAGAGAAAAAACTTTGTAAAACTATCTTATTTGATATCAAATCAAGCAGCATAAGCTGAAGAAAAGGATTATTTAATGAAATTAATTAATAACCAAAATATATTCTGTGATATAATGAATCTTTCTTACATGTAGCGGAAGCGATTAAAAATTGAAACAATACATTGCTAATATTAAATTGGCTAAGATATTTAAGAAAACGAAGGAAGTAAGACAGTTCTTTATTAACGTTCGTAGTGTACGGTTGAGTGAGCTCTAGCTACATAACAACCTATAACAGAACCATTAATGGCGTGTAAAAATTGAACCTAGCCTAAAGTAAATTTTTAAGAATTTCGACAAAACAATTTTAAACCTTAAATTCAGTGAAAATTAACCACTACAAACATTGAATCAAGTGAATACACAACCGAAACTAGTTAATTAACCATATGAACCACTAACATTAATAATTCGGAATAACTCAAACGAACTTTACGACACAAGTAACTTAACATTATCACACACATTTTTCTTGAGTGAATAACAGAACATTGAACGAGAGATACTACAATAACACCAGAAATATTAATCACTACTGCGGAGATGAGGAAGCATTGAAAAGGCAGCTTTATTGGAAGAAAATTTCATCCAGACGATTCCTGTTTTACATCAGCAGCTCCGAAGCGGCCATTGTGATTCCCAGCATGCAAAGCGCACACGGTTACTAGTATTCGTCAACTCATCATTGGTTCGAACTTTTCATTTTATAAACATTATATATTATCAAATAACGTTGTACTTTTTAACTATTAAGCTTATTAATTGTAAATGTTATACTTTCTAACCTTACCCCTTCTCTGACTATATATAATATAACTGTTAGAAGAACCTGAAAAAATTAATATTAAATAACATATGTACCAACAATCGATCGCCCTGTGAACGAGTCGAGCATTATATGATAATCGATTTTAAGTCGATACTTTTAAAACATTTGTCAATAAAATTTAGAAATTCTACAATTTGGTTTTAAATTTATTTATAACTTTAATAAATAGAGTTTTAGTGAACAACAGGACTACCAGAAAGGCGGCCATTACTCAAGTGGAAGTAATACATACGAAGAAGAAGAAATACCGCTAATCGATCAGTGAATTAGACAATCCTGTTAACGCTGAATTTAATTCCAGTAAACCATAAGCGATATTATTAACAAAATTGACACAAAGGAACTTACAATTTTAACACCACACAATTACAAGAATTATTTACTAAAATATTAAACAATAAAACATCAAACTAAATCTTAATAAATTTTTTCAAAATTTAAATAACACAATTATTTTTTATTTTGTACACATTGTAGTGCGACAGAAAATCCACTACTTATTAAGTCATATAAAATCATAAAAATTAATTACACCACATATGTTAAAATAATATTGAATGAGATTTAATGAAATCAAAGGAATGAACCACAATAAAATAAAAATCCTCATTACATTATATAAAAACCACTGTTTAAATATCAAAGAAATTATTAAAAGCAACTCCTAATATAAGATCAGGAATTTACCCAGGAAAGTTAGGAGCAGTAAACAAATTAAATAACACCATATCAAGAAGAAAGAGAATCAGTTTAAGAGTGGTGAACACCAAAATACCCCAAAGACAAGAAGAAGGAAGAATAAATTTTGTGATCAGGAAGAAAACAATACCCTGAAACCTTTAGAGAAGAGCAAGGTCCGTGTCAGTAAATAAATTAGATGCTCCAAACTAAACATCAGTCGAGATAACACGAAGTACCTTGGTTTACCCAAGAGTGAAGAATGAAGACAAGAAGACCAGAAGAATGAAGACTAGAAGAAGGACAAGAATGAAGACAAGAAAGAAGATAAGAAGAAGGACAAGAAAGAAGATAAGAAGAAAGACAAGTAAGAAGACAGGAGGAGAGGAAGAAATAGTATGAAAGAAACACCGTTGTAAAACCTATTATTATTATTAACTACCATCAACCCCAAACCCATAAAAACGATTAAAAGGAAAGTATAACATACCAAAATCCTATAAAAATGTAATTATTTAGAAACCTAAAGTGTTGTATAGTATTATAAGAAGTGAACCTACTAAAGCTATTGTGTGATAAAGAAAATAGACAAGTCTTAACAGTCCATGATTACTAAAGGTCTGGTCTGAGATAGTGAGACTCAAAATATCAGAACCACCAGTGAAAGTGAATTTGTGTAAGTGTTTTTTGGAAATGCAATAAACTTAAAGTTAGTGATACTATGACTTATCAATATGCTATATAACAACTTTAATATCCAATAATAAACAGCATCATAAAATAATAAAATGGAAGATTTCCAGTATTTTATTATTTTAATGTAACTCTTTATTTACAAGACATTTGTAAAATATCGGTATGGAGAACCATACATGACTTCCATATTCTAAGATTTATATTTAAAATCATTTTCGAAATGTAATATTACCATAGAAACTACTTCTTTCTACTTACTGCTTCAGCCTTAACCACAGTACTGTGGTCACTAACATATACCACCTCACGTTATCGCAATCGATTTTCACTGATGATGGAAGTCAATGGCATTGCCGAAACGTCTGGTTTTGTAGAAAACCTTGGACTACGGCCAAATATCCCAGGAAGGAATTTTAACAAAAACTACTTCTTTGTTGCCGATAACGTTGTACACATATATATAAAATATATGCATAAAATTAATGGCTTGTATAAGTTAATGATTGATCTCCATTAAGTAGTGCTCAAGTTTCCAAAGTTTTAATATTATGATATCCGTAATTAAAACATCAGAGCAGGTTTAGTGTGGATGAAGGTAGACTGTGGACAAAAATTTTCAACACTTCCTATTGAGCGTTGCTTAGAGTAAAGCTGCGAATCTACAGTGTATGTTTCACAGAACAAACACGCTAAAAAGAAGGAGCGCTCCGAAGTCACTCATGGACCCTCAGCATCTTGCAGAGGGTTCATTCCCTAAAGACGAAAAGTCTGTCTATGAATCGTTCCTCTGTAAACACGTGCAGTTACATTGCCCAGCGATCCACAGGAAGCAAATTGATGTCCATTTTTTCGGCTTGCATGCGTTATGTTGGTATGGGTTTCGGCACTTTCCATTTAAAAAGCATGCAAATGTAAGAAAATAAACATGAGTGAGGCCAGAAATAACGTGAATTGTGTGTGTGTGTCTTACCTGCCTTTTTATTGCTGTAGGCAGAATAATAAAATGGAAACGTAAATATTACATAACTGAGATATGCTTACCTGCCATGAACGATATATTATTTTATACATGGAGGAGTTCAGTGACATACACACGTACAGAAGTCATCTTCAAAAATATTAGAAGTTGTCCACGCTTTTATGTTGGCAGTGTAACTTACAGGAAGTTTTTTGATGTTTTTAAAACATCTAGGATGCAAACTTTTCCCGATAACTAAAAGTTTCCTTTTTTCGGTTCCCGTCATGTTCGCACAAACAAAAACTGTAACTCTTTGTTTAGAGAGCTTCCCACCAACGCACTTTTCACTTGTAAATTTGTAAGTCTTATCTGGAGTTAATTTATAAAAAATTCCGGCTTCATGTCCATTAAAGATGTCTTCATCTTTATATGATCGTCTAATTTCTGGCCAAGTGTTATGCACCCAATCGCCTGTAACGTTCAGATCTACGCATTTTGCCTCACCACAAATTTTTGCAAAGGAAATCGAGTGTCGGGCCTTAAATCGATCTAGCCATCCGTTGGAGCACGCAAAATGGCTGGCACCGGCAGTCCTGTTACAGTGCTTATCGCTTGCATACAATGTATGTCTGTAGCCATGGGCTAGCGCGCGCGCGCGCGCACATATATACGTTTATATGAAATTTAGAGTAAAATATCTGAGAAATATTTGACGCATTAACAGAGTAGTACAATATTTAGTGACGTTAAAACCGGGAATTTTTATAATGTTAAAGATATCAGTTTGACCGGACTTATGACAAAATAACGCTACACCAGAGTTGACGTAACAGCCGAGGCCGTAATAACCAAGTTCCACTGTATATATAAAGATATTAACTCAAACATAATTTACATTAAAATGAAAAAAATATAATTTTATTGCCTGGCAACAAAATTATTTTATTTTTACTTCCATGTTCCTTAAGGAAATGGAAGTATGGTGATGGCAAAAAAAATCGTGTTCGAGATTATTGCAGATTCTGATTGTACTACACTCAAAACATGAAAAAAGTCATTTTTCGAAAAGTGTCTGTGTGTGTGTGTCTGTCTGTCTGTGTGTCTGTCTGTAGATTTTTTTTCTATGGCAAACGATAACAGCCGCAAATTCAAACAGAATCAAATAATTTTTTGCATGCAGTGCTGATTTGTAGAGTACTCGCGACCTATTGCTTTGGTGAAGATCGGTTGAGGGAAAGGGGTAGTTTACCTGCAATGGTTTTTTTTTATCAAGGGTAATTTTGTGTGTTTGGCAAATGATAACAGCCGCAAATTCAAACAGAATCAAATAATGTTTCGCATACAGCCCTGAATTGTAGAGTTCTCAAGATCTGTTGATTTTGGTAAAGATCGGTTAAGGGACAGGGGTAGTTTACCGGCAACGTTGTATATTTTAACAAGGGTATTTCCTATGGCAAACGATAACAGCCGCAAATTCAAACATAATCAAATAATGTTTTGCATACTGCCCTAAATTCTAGAGTTCTCAAGATCTTTTGATTTTGGTGAAGATCGGTTAAGGGAAAGGGGTAGTTTACCTGCAACGTTTTATGTTTTAAAAGGGTATTTTCTATGGCAAACGATAAGAGCTGCAAATTCAAACAGAATCAAATAAGTTTTTGCATACAGCCCTGATTTGTTGAGTACTAAAGACCCATTGTTTTTGGTGAAGATCGGTTAAGGGAAAGGGGTAGTTTACCAGCAACGTTTTATGTTTTAACAAGGGTATTTTCTATGGCAAACGATAACACCCACAAATTCAAACAGATCATATAATATTTTGCATACAGCCCTAAATTGTAGAGTACTCAAGACTATTGTTTTTGGTGAAGATCAGTTAAGGAGAAGGGGTAGTTTACCTGCAACGTTTTTTTTATCAAGGGTAATTTTCTATGGCAAATGATAACAGCCACAAATTCAAACAGAATCAAATAATTTTTTGCATACGTCCCTGAATTGTAGGATCTCAAGTACTTTTGATTTTGGTGAAGATCGGTTAAGGGGAAGGGGTAGTTTACCTGCAACCTTTTACGTTTTAATAACAGTAAAGTACTTGAAAATTCATTTAAACTTTTTCAAACAATGGTAATTGTTAAAAATAAAATAATTTTGTTGGCAGGCAATAATATTATAATTTTTTCATTTTAGTGTAAATCATGTATGAGTGAAAATATATCGTTTGTGGCAGGCAAGCATATCTCAATTATGTAATGTTTACGTTTCCATTTTATTGTTATGATTACTGCAATAAAAATGAGGGAAGACACACACACACACACACACACACACACACACACACACACACACACACACACACACACACACACACACACACACACACACACACACACACACACACACACACACACACACACACACACACACACAATTCGCTTTATTTCTGGCCTCACTCGTGTTTATTTTCTTACATTTGCACGCTTTTTAAATGGAAAGTGCCGAAACCCACACCAACATAACGCGTGCAAGCTGAAAAAGTGTCCAGCGTGGATATCGATTTGCTTCCTGTGGATCGCTGGGCAGTGTAACTGCACGTGTTTACAGAGGAACGATTCATAGACAGACTTTTCGTCTTTAGGGAATGAACTCTCTGCAAGATGCTGAGGGTCCATGAGTGACTTCTAGGCGCTCCTTCTTTTCCGCGTGTTTGTTCTGTGAAACGTACACTGTAGATTCGCAGCTTTACTCTAAGAAACGCTCAATAGGAAATGTTGAAAATTTTTGTTCACGGTGTACCCTCATACACAGTAAACCTGCTTTGATGTTTTGATTACGGACATCATAATATTAAAACTTTGGAAACTTGAGCACTACTTAATGGAGATCAATCATTAACTTATACAAGACATTAATTTTATGCATAATTTTTACTTCCATGTTCCTTAAGGAAATGGAAGTATGGTGATGGCAAAAAAAAATCGTGTTCGAGATTATTGCAGATTCTGATTGTACTACACTCAAAACATGAAAAAAAATCATTTTTCGAAAAGTGTTTGTGGGTGTGTCTGTCTGTCTATGTGTCTGTCTGTGTGTCTGTCTGTAGATTTTTTTTCTATGGCAAACGATAACAGCCGCAAATTCAAACAGAATCAAATAATTTTTTGCATGCACTCCTGATTTGCTGATTTGTAGAGTACTCGCGACCTATTGTTTTTGGTGAAGATCGGTTGAGGGAAAGGGGTAGTTTACCTGCAACGGTTTTTTTTTATCAAGGGTAATTTTGTTTGTTTGGCAAACGATAACAGCCGCAAATTCAAACAGAATCAAATAATGTTTCGCATACAGCCCTGAATTGTAGAGTTCTCAAGATCTGTTGATTTTGGTAAAGATCGGTTAAGGGACAGGGGTAGTTTACCTGCAACGTTGTATGTTTTAAACAAGGGTATTTCCTATGGCAAACGATAACAGCCGCAAATTCAAACATAATCAAATAATGTTTTGCATACTGCCCTAAATTCTAGAGTTCTCAAGATCTTTTGATTTTGGTGAAGATCGGTTAAGGGAAAGGGGTAGTTTACCTGCAACGTTTTATGTTTTAAAAGGGTATTTTCTATGGCAAACGATAAGAGCCGCAATTTCAAACAGAATCAAATAAGTTTTTGCATACAGCCCTAATTTCTTGAGTACTAAAGACCTATTGTTTTTGGTGAAGATCGTTTAAGGGAAAGGGGTAGTTTACCGGCCACATTTTTTGTTTTATCAAGGGTATTTTGTATTGCAAACGATAACAGACGCAAATTCAAACAGAATCATATAATATTTTGCATACTACCCTGAATTGTATAGTTTTCAAGACCTATCGTTTTTGGTGAAGATCAGTGAAGGGAAAGGGGTGGTTTACCTGCAACGGTTTTTTATCAATGGTAATTTTACTTCCATATTCCTTAAGGAATGGAAGTATGGTGATGGCAAAAAAAATCGTGTTCGAGATTATTGCAGATTCTGATTCTACTACACTCAAAACATGAAAAAAAGTCGTTTTCCGAAAAGTGTCTGTGTGTGTGTCTGTCTGTCTGTCTGTGTGTCTGTAGATTTTTTTTCTATGGCAAACGATAACTGCCGCAAATTCAAACAGAATCAAATAATTTTTTGCATACAGCTCTGATTTGCAGAGTACTCGCGACCTATTGTTTTTGGTGAAGATCGGTTGAGGGAAAGGGGTAGTTTACCTGCAACGGTTTTTTTATCAAGGGTAATTTTGTTTGTTTGGCAAACGATAACAGCCGCAAATTCAAACAGAATCAAATAATGTTTCGCATACAGCCCTGAATTGTAGAGTTCTCACGATCTGTTGATTTTGGTAAAGATCGGTTAAGGGAAAGGGGTAGTTTACCTGTACCGTTTTATGTTTTAACAAGGGTATTTTCTATGGCAAACGATAACAGCCGCAAATTCAAACATAATCAAATAATGTTTTGCATACTGCCCTGAATTGTAGAGTTCTCAAGACCTTTTGTTTTTGGTGAAGATCGGTTAAGGGAAAGGGGTAGTTTACCAGCAACGTTTTATGTTTTTAAGGGTATTTTCTATGGCAAACGATAAGAGCCGCAAATTCAAACAGAATCAAATACGTTTTTGCATACCGCCCTGATTTCTTGAGTACTAAAGACCTATTGTTTTTGGTGAAGATCGTTTAAGGGAAAGGGGTAGTTTACCTGCCACGTTTTTTGTTTTATCAAGGGTATTTTTTATGGCAAACGATAACAGCCGCAAATTCACACAAAATCATATAATATTTTGCATACAACCCTAAATTGTAGAGTTCTCAAAACCTGTCGTTTTTGGTGAAGATCGGTTAAGGGAAAGGGGTAGTTTACCTGCAACGGTTTCTTATCAAGGGTAATTACTTCCATATTCCTTAAGGAATGGAAGTATGGTGATGGCAAAAAAAATCGTGTTCGAGATTATTGCAGATTCTGATTCTACTACACTAAAAACATGAAAAAAGTCGTTTTCCGAAAAGTGTCTGTGTGTGTGTCTGTCTGTCTGTGTGTCTGTAGATTTTTTTCTATGGCAAACGATAACAGCCGCAAATTCAAACAGAATCAAATAATGTTTTGCATACAGCCCTGATTTGTAGAGTACTCAAGACCTATTGTTTTTGGTGAAGATCGGTTAAGGTGAAGGGGTAGTTTACCTGCAACGTTTTTTTAACAAGGGTATTTTCTATGGCAAACGATAACAGCCGCAAATTCAAACAGAATCAAATAATGTTTTGCATACAGCCCTGATTTGTAGAGTACTCAAGACCTATTGTTTTTGGTGAAGATCGGTTAAGGGGAAGGGGTAGTTTACCTGCAACTTTTTTTATCAAGCGTATTTTCTATGGCAAACGATAACTGCCGCAAATTCAAACAGAATCAAATAATATTTTGCATACGTCCCTGAATTGTAGAGTTCTCAAGGACTTTCGATTTTGGTGAAGATCGGTTAAGGGGAAGGGGTAGTTTACCTGCAACCTTTTACGTTTTAACAAGAGTAAAGTACTTGAAAATTTATTTAAACTTTTTCAAACAATGGTAATTGTTAAAAATAAAATAATTTTGTTGCCAGGCAATAAAATTAAAATTTTTTCATTTTAATGTAAATCATGTATAAGAGAAAATATATCGCGCTTGGCAGGCGATATTAAGATGTAAATATAAATCTTAGAATATGGAAGTCATGTATGGTTCTCCATACCGATATTTTGTCTATGGTATACGATAACAACCGCAAATTCAAACAGAATCAAATGATGTTTTGCATACAGCCCTCTATTGTAGAGTTCTCAATACCTATTGGTGTTTGTGAAGATCGGTTAAGGGAAAGGGGTAGTTTACCCGCAACGTTTTATGTTTTAAATGGGTATTTTCTATGGCAAACGATAAGAGCCGCAAATTCAAACAGAATCAAATAAGTTTTTGCATACAGCCCTGATTTTTTGAGTACTAAAGACCTATTGTTTTTGGTGAAGATCGTTTAAGGGAAAGGGGTAGTTTACTGGCCACGTTTTTTGTTTTATCAAGGGTATTTTGTGTGGCAAACGATAACAGCCGCAAATTCAAACAGAATCATATAATATTTTGCATATTTCCCTGAATTATAGAGTTCTCAAGACCTATCGTTTTTGGTGCAGATCGGTTAAGGGAAAGGGGTAGTTTACCTGCAACGGTTTTTTATCAAGGGTAATTTTTTGTCTATGGTAAACGATAACAGCCGCAAATTCAAACAGAATCATATAATATTTTGCATACAGCCCTGAAATGTAGAGTTCTCAAGACCTGTTGGTTTTGGTGAAGATCGGTTAAGGGAATAGGGTAGTTTACCAGCAACATTTTATGTTTTATCAAGGGTAATTTTTTTTATGACGAATGATAACTGCCGTACATTAAAACAGAATCAACTACTCTTCAGCATACCTTTTTGAATTATTCAGAACTCAAGGTCTGTTGATTTTGTTGAAGATGGGTTAAGCGAAGGGGTAGTTTATCAGCAACGTTTTATGTTTTAAAAAGGGTAATTTTTTTATGACGAACGATAACTGCCGAAAATTCAAAGAGAATCAAATAATTTTTTGCACCCTTTCCTGAGTTGCAGAGTGCTCAAGGTCTACTGATTTTGGTGAAGATCGGTTAAAGGAAAGGGGTAGTTTACCTGCAACATTTTATGTTGTAACAAGAGAAATGTTTACATGACGAACGATAACTGCCGCACATTCAAACAGAATCAAATATTATTTTGCATGCATCCCTGAATTGTAGAGGATGGAAGGTCTATTGATTTTGGAGAAGATCGGTTAAGAGAAAGGGGTAGTTTACCTGAAACATTTTATGATTTAACAAGAGTAAAGTACTTAATTTTTATAAATAAAGTATCCTGATAAGAAGCTCATAGTAATCCACTGTAGAAACGTAGATGAAATATCTATAAATGAAGAGGTTAGGTGAACGGGGTGGGGGTAATTTTCTATTATTAAAAATTATAGTTGAAGGGGAAGGGGAGAATTTTTTATATGTGTACTACGTTATCGGCAACAAAGAAGTAGTTTTTTGTTAAAATTGCTTCCCGGGCTCTTTAGCCGTAGTCCAATGTTTTCTGCAAAACCAGAGTTTTCGGCAGTGCCATCGACTGCCATCATCGGTGAAAATCGAGTGCGAAAATGTGAGGTGGCATACGTTAGTGACCACAGTACTGTGGTTAAGGCTGAAGCAGTAAGTAGAAAGAAGTAGTTTCTATGGAAATATTTCATTTCGAAAATGATTTTAAATATAAATCTTAGAACATGGAAGTTATGTGTGGTTCTCCATACCGATATTTAACAAGTACCATTGTTTCAAAAAGTTTAAATAAATTTTCAAGTTCTTTACTCTTGTTAAAACGTAAAAGGTTGCAGGTAAACTACCCCTTCCCCTTAACCGATCTTCACCAAAATCGAAAGCCCTTGAGACCTCTACAATTCAGGGACGTATGCAAAAAATTATTTGATTCTGTTTGTATTTGCGGCTGTTATCGTTTGCAATACAAAATACCCTTGATAAAAAAACGTTGCAGGTAA
This sequence comes from Magicicada septendecula, assembly GCA_034769895.1. NCBI lineage: Eukaryota > Metazoa > Arthropoda > Insecta > Hemiptera > Cicadidae > Magicicada > Magicicada septendecula. Next base: position 129,621,610 of record CM068375.1, read on the forward strand.
ACTACCCCTTCCCCTCAACCGATCTTCACCAAAAACAATAGTCTTGAGTACTCTACAAATCAGGGCTGTATGCAGAAAATTATTTGATTCTGTTTGAATTTGCGGCTGTTATCGTTTGCCATAGAAAATACCCTTGTTAAAAAAATGTTGTAGGCAAACTACCCCTTTCCCTTAACCGATCTTCACCAAAAACAATAGGTCTTGAGAACTCTACAATTTAGGGATGTATGCAAATAATCTTTCGATTCTGTTTGAATTTGCGGCTGTTATCGTTTGCCATAGGAAATACCCTTGTTAAAACATAAAACGTTACAGGTAAACTACCCCTTTCCCTTAACCGATCTTCACCAAAAACAATAGGTCTTGAGAACTCTACAATTCAGGGCTGTATGCGAAACATTATTTGATTCTGTTTGAATTTGCGGCTGTTATCGTTTGCCAAAAAAAAAAAAAATTTCCCTTGATAAAAAAAAACCGTTGCAGGTAAACTACCCCTTTCCCTCAACCGATCTTCACAAAAAATAACAGGTCGTGAGTACTCTACAAATCAGGGCTGTATGCAAAAAATTATTTGATTCTGTTTGAATTTGCGGCAGTTATCGTTTGCCATAGAAAAAAAATCTACAGACACACAGACAGACAGACACACACAGAGACACTTTTCGGAAAATGACTTTTTTTCATGTTTTGAGTGTAGTAGAATCAGAATCTGCAATAATCTTGAACACGATTTTTTTTGCCATCACCATACTTCCATTCCTTAAGGAATATGGAAGTAAAAATGCTAATAACTAGAGTATGGGTGGTCATGTTTACTGATGAAGGGGATCATAAATAATAATGGTTTAGACCAGAAAGGACTGGCATTAATTTAGTATTTATAGGTTTAAAGTGTTTAAATAGGCTGTTTGTTCACAGCCATAAAATCAATGTATTTGTAAGAATTATTAGAAAATAAGATTTATATGTGTTAAAAATAAGTTATGTTTGCTAAATAACAGCATACATACCATTAATAATGTTTCAGTAGGTATGCTGTGTTAATTCAAAAGGAGTTAAATGTATATGTTCAAACCATGTCAGCAATATGTTCAATTGTACAGATTGCTAAATAATGTTCATAATTATTTTTTTTATATAACAGTAGTGTTAATTAAATACTACACCTCACAATAAGGTATAAACCATTTTATTTTCATGTAATAATATCTATGTAAAGTCAGAGGAGTGGTAGGATTAAATTTATTTGAGAAAGACAGAAATGTAAAATTCTAAACTCTAGGCCATTTGGTGAATTCACAGAAACCATATAAACCAGTATAATTCACTTATAATTCCTGTAAACTAGCAAAGATTTAGATAAGGTAAATCAGTTAACCACTACTGGGAATGATCCTATGAGTTAAAATGATAATAAGGAAATATACCTTAAAATATTGTAAATTTTCAAAATATATAAATTAATTAATTTTAAAGAGCAATGTCAAATTCAGAGACTAACACAAAAAACCAGTTCAAAGGTTTAATTTATATGTATTTAAGGAAAGGAAGAGAAATATGACTAATTAAAATTTATTATAATAGTATTAATAACAATTAAAATGGAAGAAAAATTGTATAAAGGCGGAAATCAATGTTTGAGCCTAGATTTCAAAAAAGGAAAGAAATTTGGTAATTTCCACAAAATGTCCACAGATATGGACTATCATATATCAATTTAAAAGGAATGATATGATTAAACCAATGATAAGGTTCATAATTCATGAAAGTGATGAATAACATGAATAAATTCCATATATAATGTAATTTTGTATCATGTGTATGGGTAATCGAAATATGTTAACAATACTTTTTCAAAGATTAACTGGGCCAGATTTTGACCAAGTTAAAATAGTCTTTTGTTGAATATCAAGCTGAATAGTTGTGTGATAAAATGTTCCTTAAAACCGAGTAGAAAATGGTACTACGGTTAGCCATTCATATAAGTGAATCGAGAGTTAGATGAATTAAACACTTTTTTAACTAAACCTACCAAAACTTTAGCGACAATAGTGAAAACAAACATCTAACTTAATTATACGAGTGATCTAAAACAGTAAAACAATATATTTGATATAATTCACGCTACAAATCATAACCACTTTTTGAGCAACTTAACCCACAGAAGTGAACACATACTAAATAACATAATTAACACAAGTATACACGGAACACTTCTTCAGAACACACCAAACAACCTAATAGACAGATTACACCAGTGCGGGGACATTTCAAACATTCATGAAGGTAATTTTGCTGTGAGTTTTTAACACGACGACTTTCTCAGTAACCTCGCCAGATCTAACAGCGGCCATCTTGAAAATACGAATCTGCCTTCCACATCGAGTGACATCATAGAAGCTACATATGGTCTGACAAAACAATTTATTAAACATTATATATCAGAATTATTTAAATATTGTTAAATAATAATTAATGAAATTACTTTAATTGTTAATGTTATACTTTCTCGTTACCCTTCTCTGACTATTAATATAATCGCTCAAAGAACCTGTCCTTTTTATAATACTTATAATAATTTTTTCTACTGTATGCATGAATCGATAATTCCCTGAGACGGAGTCGATAATTGTTCTCAATCGATAAAAAATCGATTATTTATTAAATTGTTTAATAAATCCATTTATTTCAATTGTATTTATCTGTTATTATTTCACAGGCTAATTTAAGGTTATTTATTAAGGCAAAGAGACTTCAAGAAGAAGAAAATATTTTTTTTTTTTAGTGAGATATTGGACCAGCAAGAAAAATCATCAATCGATTGCTGACTGGAGTTAATCTGGTTAACTCCAGACTTGGTTCAGATCTTCCAGAAGTGCTCAATAGTTAATAAATACCTTCCTGATTCTTAAAATTTTTACAGAACATTTAAAACAGCATTATTATTTAATTACAAACATCTATTAAAACATAAATTTATTTATTTTTTTTTTGAAATAAAGTTTTCTCTATTACTTTTTTTTTTGTAAAGACCGGCATACAGGGTTTTCTTACAAAGTGGCGTCCAACTTAGAGGGCTTGATAAGATAAGCCTGGCAGCGATTAATTAATAAAGACAGAGATTAATTAATAGAAACAGAAGAGAGATGCAAAGACGAGCTACTTCGAAAAAGAGGGCGGCAGAGGCCGAAAAAGAGGTTGACATGGGGGATGAGGAGGCAACACCTGTGGAGGATCCGGAAGTGTTACTAACCCAGGTGGAATCGAAACAACCCACACCACCAGAGGAACAACCCGAAGTACCAACGCAGACAGGGGAAGTGAATGTCCCAGAGAAGGAGAAGGAGAAAATTAAAACAATGGAAGAGAAAATAATGGAAATGCTTTCACAAATGAATCAGAACATGGAGTCTAAATTGGAAGGAGTCAATAAAAATATAGAATCCACTAATAAGAAAATGGAAGAAACTAGTAAAAAGATGGAGAATAAAATGGATTCCACTAACAAGAAGATGGATGACAACAACCAGTCCACGAAGGCAGATTTGGGTGGAATCAATAAAAGCATAGAAAACACTAACAAGAGGATTGAAGAAACCAGTAAGAATTTAGAAGAGAAAATGGAGGAAAACAACCAATCTTTGAATAAGAAAATGGAAGACCTGAAAAAGGACAACCAATCCTTGAGTAAGAAGATGGAAAGGAAAATGGAAGAAAATAATAAGAATTTAGAGGAGAAAATGGAAGAAACCAGTAGGAAAATAGAAAATGACAACCAACAATTAAGGGAAGAATTGAGAGAGGACAATCAACTGCTGAGAGAAGAATTAAGGGAAGTTAACCAAGACAACATGAATAAGTTAGACTAGAGGATTGAGTTAGCCAAGGAGGAGATAAATAAAAAGATAACAGAGACGAAGAAATCCATAGTAAAGAAGTTAGAACAGGAATTCGTGGTTGTTAACCAGCAGATCAGGGAAGTGGATGAAAGATGTCGTCAGACAGAAAACGAAATGATGGAAGTCCGGGAAGTAATACATAAAGAGATTACACATGTCAAAGAACAACAGGAAACGAAACTGGAAGAAAACAAGAAATTTGCCTTGGAAGAAGTGAATAAAGTGCGGACGCAGGTAACCGAAAGATGCGACGGCGTGGAAGCCGCTATGACGAACATCACGGGACAGGTGCGTCAGAGCCAGGAGGAGATAGAATTGATAAGGAATAGACCATCTGGATATCATAATTTCCCCATGTCAGAAAACAGAGAATGGCTCAATTTCCGGCAATATAAACGGAAGCCCATGGAATTCTTGGCACGCATAGAGGAATACCTAGAAAAACACAGAGGGAACCGATGGGTCCAGAACAGGGAAATCCTTGACGAGTCATTTCGGGAGGTGAATGACCATTGGTGGATGGCCAACCGGAGCGACATCGACAATTATCAGCAATTTAAGAGCCTTTTCAAGGCCAAGTACTGGTCGGAGACAACTCAAAACTTGATAAGAGACAATATATGCCACGGCCACTACAAACCACAAGTCGGTAGTTCGATGACAGCTTATTTCCTCGGCAAGGTATGTATGGCCAAGCACTTAGAACCGGCCATACCTGAGGAGTGCCTAATAAATAAGTTGTCATATCATTATGATGAAGAAGTAATTCGTGCGAGGAGGGGCAGCCAAATAAAAACCATCCAGGCAATGACCGAACTCCTCGAAAACTATGAAAATGAAGACTACTACCGACAGAGTCATAGAAGAAATGATGGGCCCGAACCAAGGACGTATCAGAACAACAACCAGGGTACGAACAACATAAACACTGGGTACCAAGGAGGCCGGGCATACCCGCAAAATAACAGTTTTAATAATAATAATAATGTTAACAATTCTAGTTACAATAATAATAATAATACGGGTCCAAACCATCCGAACCCGAGTCGACCCTCTAATGGTTATCAGGGTAACCGCAATCCCTACCCTAATAACACAAATAGTCAGAGAAGCCCCAATTATGGTAATGATCGTTACCATAATAATAATCGTGCGGGTCCAAATAATGGTAATCCCGTTAATAATAGGTTTCCTCGCCCTCGAGTGAATTTCATACGAGCCACAGATGGACGACAGCGAAGATACAACAACAATCGAAGAAACAGCTACCGCGGATATGAAGAAAGGCGGAGGAACCTAGAACGGGACCAACCAAGGTACTATCCGGCAAGGAGGAGTAATAGTTTAGACGACGCTGAACGGAGGTCTAACCACGAACGACCGGAAGACCACAGGACAGATCGACAGGGGCCCACTCTAAGCATCCCAAATGAGGCATCAAATAGTATGGCTCAAAGGAACAATGATGCCGAGCCTTTAAACGGGCACAGGCAGTAATAAATCGCCAGAACCCGTTACTGCTCCTAAATACTGGGTATAATCATAATAATGAGTGTAATCATATGTATAATAACAATCGTATCACAGTCATAGGGTGCAACTACCTAAATGACATACGACATGAGTTACTGGAAGAGGATAACAGTAATCCCACCAATAACTTCAATAACGAAATAATACATGTCTACGCAGAGGTAGAAGGCATCCCAGCCAAGTTGATGATCGATACTGGTTCGAACGTGTCAATCATAAGTACGACGGAGTTGGAGAGGATACAGCAAGAGTGCGGGAGAACTTTACCAACGTTGCCGTTGAATAATATTATTTTGTTGGGTGCAACCGGCCGACAAAATAAAACAATACGTAGGCAAGTCTCCGCCAGTGTGATGAGCTGTGGTATAGCAATTGATATGGAATTCTTGGTGGCGAGCGGTCTGCCGTTTAATATACTGGTCAGGTGTGATGTGCTCAGGAGGAATTCCGCCATCATTGATCTGAGAACTGAAACATTGTCGCTGTTTACTAACGGACATACTTGGACGGCGAACTTGGTGGGTAGTGACCAAGTCATTCCCGATAGTATCCACCAGCAAATCCGCAAAATTAACTACATCCATCCAACATCTATAATTGAACAAAGGATAGACGACACCTCCAATGAAGATTTATGGTCACAAAAAATCCAGGAGATCAGGGATTTCCGGAGCGGTATAACTGTCGAAAAGTTAACAATAAACCAAGCGAACAAATTAATCAACATCTATAACAAATATAAATCAGTCTTTTCTGATGAGCCCGGTAAAGTGAAAAACTTCCAGTGTACTCTACAGTTCCGAGACACAGTGGACTTTAACCGGAAGTCTTACCCCATTGCGCAATCACGAAAGCAAGCAGTAAGAGCTGAAATAGAGCAAATGATTAACCGTGACATTATAGAGAGTAGCCATTCCCCATACACAAGTCCTATCGTGGCTATTCCTAAGAAAAACGGACAAGTCCGTTTGTGTTTAGATGTGCGCGAAATAAATAAAATGATCATTAATGACAGGACTTCGCCCGGTGAGATTGAGGAGATTTTAAAACGGTTCCACGGCACCAAGTACTTTAGTACCTGGGATACGGTGTGCGGGTACTGGCAGGTGGAATTACATCTACAGAGTCGCCAGTATCTGGCCTTTATATTCGAAGGGCGGAACTACCAGTTTAAGAGGTTGCTCTTCGGACTGGTAAACTCAGTCGCAGTCTTTGTGCACTGCATGGACCAGATACTTGGCCAGGAAGCACTACAATTCACCACTGTATATGTCGATGACTTGCTAGTGTCCTCAGAAACTTGGGAGGAACACTGCTACCGTGTGGAACACGTATTACAGAAGCTAGCGACAAATAATATTACGCTAAAATTAGCAAAATCTCATTTCATTGCTAAGGAAATACAATTCTTAGGCTTCATCTTAAATGATCAGGGAATCTCACCGTCGGCTGAAAAGATCGAAGCGATTCAGAACTTTCCTACACCTAAGAATCGAAGGCAGTTACAGTCGTTCCTGGGACTCTGTAATTACTACCGTAAGTTCCAGGAAAAGTACTCAGAACTGACTGCCAGATTTCAGCCGCAACTGTCATCCAAAAATAAATGGATCTGGGGTAATGAACAACAGAATATATTATCATTAATAAAACAAAAATTCCTTGAACCCATTATACTTCACCATCCAGATTTTAACAAGCCTTTCTTTCTTAATTGTGATGCCAGTGACATCAGCCTCGGCACTACCTTATATCAAGAGGATGAGGAGGGCGAACATCTTGTGATCTGCTTTGCCAGCAGAGTATTGAATCAATGTGAGAAAAACTACCACGTTACAGAAAAGGAATTATTGAGTGTCGTGTTCGCGTGCGGAAAGTTCCGCACTTATATTCTTGGTTATTCCGTTACCGTCCGGACGGACCATAAGTCTATCTCGTTCCTTAAGAGATGTAAGTTAAGCCATGGAAGGTTAACGCGGTGGATACTATTTCTGCAAGAATTTGACCTTAAGTGGGAGTATATCCCCGGAAAGAAGAATGTCGTAGCGGACGTCTTGTCTAGAGTAGACATTGATAAACAGACGTTCGAGGGGGAGAAGGAGAGTATTCTTAAAGTATACCATATTCTCAGCAGCAGCGCCGGTCTACAATCAATTTTGGAACACCTGAGCACACACCAACAAGCTGACCCGAAGTTAATCTCTATTATCACAAGATTGGAAGCAGGGGATGAGACAATCTCCCAATATTATAAAATCCATAATGGAATCCTGTTTTCAAGACCATCTTTATATAAGGAGGAATGGAAGGTTATCATTCCGACCCATATCGAGAAGGAGATAGTGTTCAATTATCATGTTCGATATGGGCATATGGGCGCCTTAAAGGTGGTAAAGGCCCTGGAAGAGAGCTGCCATATCAAAGACATAAATCGGAAAGTACGAAAGTACATAAGAAACTGTCGCATTTGCCAACTCGTAAAAACCAACAACGAGAAAAGAGAGGGGCAAATGATTCCGATAACCTCTCAGTCGAAACTTGAGAAGGTATTCCTGGATATCTGTGGGCCATTTCCCAGCAGTGGGGGCCGCCACAGATACAAATATCTCATCATCATAATGGACCATTATACCAAGTTCGTTAAGCTATACCCAGTGAATCGGGCGACTACGAATAAAGTTCTTGACATCCTGACCAACCAGTACTTCCCAACCGTCGGAAAACCGGTATCGATCATAACCGACCATGGAACACAATTCAAGGGGAGGAAATGGCGGGATACACTGCTGTCAATGGGGGTTCATACATACAAGACATCAGTATACCACTCAAGCAGTAACCCGGCCGAAAGAGTCTTGCGAGAGGTGGGGCGCCTATTAAGAACGTATTGCCACGATCAGCAGAGGAGGTGGCAAGAATACTTGGAGGCCACTGAAGAATTCCTCAACCTGGCATACCATCCAGCCATAGGAATAACCCCATACTCCGCCATGTACGAAAGACACCCCCCTAGGGAGATCGAGGATATATTGGAGTTCCCCAGAGAGCATAAATATATATTTAATAGAGTTCAATTTCATAATAAGGTGGCCGAAGATCAGGAGAAACGGCGGAATAAGTACGATAAAAGCATGGGTAAGGTTATTAATTATACCGTTGGAGAGAAGGTGTTATTGAAGAATAGGGAATTACCCAGTTCCTTAGAGGGGATAACAAACAAATTATTGCTTCTGTACACTGGTCCCTATATTGTCTCTAAGAACAATAACAACAACACGTACGAAATAAAGGAAATGAATTCAAATAAAGTTAAGGGTGTCTTTAACCAGGCATCCATGAAGAAATTTTATGAATAATAACCCTCAAAATTCAAAAATAAGGTAATACCACATTACATACAATTATTTTAAGAAAAACTATTTGGAAAGATATCAGAAGAAGAATTTGGACTTAATAATCCAAATTCCAAAGCAATTGTAAGATCACCTTACATACCAGTTATTTATGAAAAAACTATGTGGCAATAATATAATAATAAAGAAGGAGAGAATTTAGAAATAAAAATCGTCTAAATTCCAAAAACAATGTAATACCTTACATAACAACTATTTGAAGAAAACTTTATGGCAAGAATATAAAAAGGAATTTAGAATGAGAAATCGTCCAAATTTTAAAACAATGTAAGACCATCTTACTAACCAGGAATTTGTAAAAAACTTTATGGCAAGAATATAAGAGAAGAATTTTAAAACCCCTTAATTCTAAAACAAAAGTAAGTTCTCCTTACGAACATATTATTTGAAGAAAAAACTATTTGGAAAGAATAGTATAAAAAGAAGAATTTTGACTCATCCAAATTTTAAAACAATGTAAGACCACATTACTAACCAAGTATTTGAGAAAAACCATTTTGCAGAAATATAAAAAGAATTTTGAATTGAAAACAACTAAATTTAAAAAGAAAGCAAGCCCACCTTACATACAAATTATTTGAGAAAACTTTATGGAATAATATAAGAAGAGTGAATTTTAAATTGTGTATAAATCAAGTTTCCAAACCAAGAGTAAGTACAACTTACCGACCAATTATTAATAAAACACTTGGGTGAAATAAACAGAAGAGATTTAATACCATATTTATGGTAAGCATAAAATATATTTACCATGTTTATAAAGGATCATAATGGGATGAATAAAGGAAACAGACTTTAGAATTAAAACAAATAATTCTGGAAGGTATGATCATGTCTAATTTCAATATAAAGAGTAAAAACCTTTCCACAAAATGATGCCAAAGGAAAAAAAAAACAATACGATTTGAGTTGATACGATTTGAGTGATTGAATATAATAAAATGCAAAAAATTATGTGGAATTATGAGATAATAAACATTGAAGTGGTATGAGGAGAAATTATGACCTCATTATAAAATTAATAAAAAACATTCATTCGAAAGGATAATAACCATGACAGGAATAATGTGAGAATAATATCAAAGATATGTGTAATTAAATGAATTAATATAAAATGATGTATGAATTAAATGTCAATTATAATAACGACAGTTATAAAAAAAAGTTCTAGAACATAGAACAAGTGGAAATAATAAAAACAGAGCAATAAAATAAAAATGTCATAAAGATATGCAACTATAAACAATGCAGATTATAATAAAAAAACCAGAAGGTAATAAAGAATTTATAACCGAAAGCTTTATATGATAAGAAAAGTTGAAAAATGTAATAATAGAAGAGCTTCCTACCATAATATCAAATGAATGAAACATCCAGTTAACGAGTCAGAAGAACAACTGAGATAGGAATATTAAAATCTCTGAGAAATATAATAAGTAATAAGTGAAGTATCCCAAAGATATTTTTTAAATAGTAACAAATGTGTACTATTCTGAATAATTTTTTAATCTGTCTGTAGATAATTCCAGCAGTATTAATATGTTTTTTGGGCAGAGATGATTTGCCTCTGTACTCAAATATGTGTGAAGTATTGGACAGCAGAGGAAGTAGCGTACAGTGCCTCTCTGAACTGAACCAGCTCACAAAGTAGGGAACGATAGGGAGGAAATATCCCAAGGAGAAAATACTAAGAAGAAATATGAAAATGAAATAATAAATATGAAACTCAGATGACTATTACTATCAAGGAAGATCAAGTGAGAATGAGAAGGATATAAACTCAAACATAAATAAGAAAATTTTTAAAATGGAAGGAAGTCCAGAATAATAACAAACCTAGAATAATTATCATAAGCAATTGTTTCAGACAAAGCAAGTATAGTCTGAAAAAATTACTTCTGGAGAAGGGCATTCTGTAGCGCGACAGAAAATCCACTACTTATTAAGCCATATAAAATCATAAAAATTAATTACACCACATATGTTAAAATAATATTGAATGAGATTTAATGAAATCAAAGGAATGAACCACAATTAAATAAAAATCCTCATTACATTATATAAAAACCACTGTTTAAATATCAAAGAAATTATTAAAAGCAACTCCTATTATAAGATCAGGAATTTACCCAGGAAGTTAGGAGCAGTAAACAAATTAAATAACACCATATCAAGAAGAAAGAGAATCAGTTTAAGAGTGGTGAACACCAAAATACCCCAAAGACAAGAAGAAGGAAGAATAAATTTTGTGATCAGGAAGAAAACAATACCCTGAAACCTTTAGAGAAGAGCAAGGTCCGTGTCAGTAAATAAATTAGATGCTCCAAACTAAACATCAGTCAAGATAACACGAAGTACCTTGGTTTACCCAAGAGTGAAGAATGAAGACAAGAAGACCAGAAGAATGAAGACTAGAAGAAGGACAAGAATGAAGACAAGAAAGAAGATAAGAAGAAGGACAAGAAAGAAGATAAGAAGAAAGACAAGTAAGAAGACAGGAGGAGAGGAAGAAATAGTATGAAAGAAACACCGTTGTAAAACCTATTATTATTATTAACTACCATCAACCCCAAACCCATAAAAACGATTAAAAGGAAAGTATAACATACCAAAATCCTATAAAAATGTAATTATTTAGAAACCTAAAGTGTTGTATAGTATTATAAGAAGTGAACCTACTAAAGCTATTGTGTGATAAAGAAAATAGACAAGTCTTAACAGTCCATGATTACTAAAGGTCTGGTCTGAGATAGTGAGACTCAAAATATCAGAACCACCAGTGAAAGTGAATTTGTGTTTAAGTGTTTTTTGGAAATGCAATAAACTTAAAGTTAGTGATACTATGACTTATCAATATGCTATATAACAACTTTAATATCCAATAATAAACAGCATCATAAAATAATAAAATGGAAGATTTCCAGTATTTTATTATTTTAATGTAACTCTTTATTTACAAGACATTTGTAAAAAATGCTAATAACTAGAGTATGGGTGGTCATGTTTACTGATGAAGGGGATCATAAATAATAATGGTTTAGACCAGAAAGGACTGGCATTAATTTAGTATTCGTAGGTTTAAAGTGTTTAAATAGGCTGTTTGTTCACAGCCATAAAATCAATGTATTTGTAAGAATTATTAGAAAATAATATTTATATGAGTTAAAAATAAGTTATGTTTGCTAAATAACAGCATACATACCATTAATAATGTTTCAGTAGGTATGCTGTGTTAATTCAAAAGGAGTTAAATGTATATGTTCAAACCATGTCAGCAATATGTTCAATTGTACAGATTGCTAAATAATGTTCATAATTATTTTTTTTATATAACAGTAGTGTTAATTAAATACTACACCTCACAATAAGTTATAAACCATTTTATTTTCATGTAATAATAACTATGTAAAGTCAGAGGAGTGGTAGGATTAAATTTATTTGAGAAAGACAGAAATGTAAAATTCTAAACTCTAGGCCATTTGGTGAATTCACAGAAACCATATAAACCAGTATAATTCACTTATAATTCCTGTAAACTAGCAAGATTTAGATAAGGTAAATCAGTTAACCACTACTGGGAATGATCCTATGAGTTAAAATGATAATAAGGAAATATACCTTAAAATATTGTAAATTTTCAAAATATATAAATTAATTAATTTTAAAGAGCAATGTCAAATTCAGAGACTAACACAAAAAACCAGTTCAAAGGTTTAATTTATATGTATTTAAGGAAAGGAAGGGAAATATGACTAATTAAAATTTATTATAATAGTATTAATAACAATTAAAATGGAAGAAAAATTGTATAAAGGCGGAAATCAATGTTTGAGCCTAGATTTCAAAAAAGGAAAGAAATTTGGTAATTTCCACAAAATGTCCACAGATATGGACTATCATATATCAATTTAAAAGGAATGATATGATTAAACCAATGATAAGGTTCATAATTCATGAAAGTGATGAATAACATGAATAAATTCCATATATAATGTAATTTTGTATCATGTGTATGGGTAATCGAAATATGTTAACAATACTTTTTCAAAGATTAACTGGGCCAGATTTTGACCAAGTTAAAATAGTCTTTTGTTGAATATCAAGCTGAATAGTTGTGTGATAAAACGTTCCTTAAAACCGAGTAGAAAATGGTACTACGGTTAGCCATTCATATAAGTGAATCGAGAGTTAGATGAATTAAACACTTTTTTAACTAAACCTACCAAAACTTTAGCGACAATAGTGAAAACAAACATCTAACTTCATTATACGAGTGATCTAAAACAGTAAAACAATATATTTGATATAATTCACGCTACAAATCATAACCACTTTTTGAGCAACTTAACCCACAGAAGTGAACACATACTAAATAACATAATTAACACAAGTATACACGGAACACTTCTTCAGAACACACCAAACAACCTAATAGACAGATTACACCAGTGCGGGGACATTTCAAACATTCATGAAGGTAATTTTGCTGTGAGTTTTTAACACGACGACTTTCTCAGTAACCTCACCAGATCTAACAGCGGCCATCTTGAAAATACGAATCTGCCTTCCACATCGAGTGACGTCATAGAAGCTACATATGGTCTGACAAAACAATTTATTAAACATTATATATCAGAATTATTTAAATATTGTTAAATAATAATTAATGAAATTACTTTAATTGTTAATGTTATACTTTCTCGTTACCCTTCTCTGACTATTAATATAATCGCTCAAAGAACCTGTCCTTTTTATAATACTTATAATAATTTTTTCTACTGTATGCACGAATCGATAATTCCCTGAGACGGAGTCGATAATTGTTCTCAATCGATAAAAAATCGATTATTTATTAAATTGTTTAATAAATCCATTTATTTCAATTGTATTTATCTGTTATTATTTCACAGGCTAATTTAAGGTTATTTATTAAGGCAAAGAGACTTCAAGAAGAAAATATTTTTTTTTTAGTGAGATATTGGACCAGCAAGAAAAATCATCAATCGATTGCTGACTGGAGTTAATCTGGTTAACTCCAGACTTGGTTCAGATCTTCCAGAAGTGCTCAATAGTTAATAAATACCTTCCTGATTCTTAAAATTTTTACAGAACATTTAAAACAGCATTATTATTTAATTACAAACATCTATTAAAACATAAATTTATTTATTTTTTTTTTGAAATAAAGTTTTCTCTATTATTTTTTTTTTTTTGTAAAGACCGGCATACAGGGTTTTCTTACAACATTGGTAACGATTTGTTACAAATTGGCGTCCAACTAAGGGGCTTCAATTAGTGATTGAAAGGCTACTGTAAATTGCCCAATTCCTAATTCAAGCTTGGTAGCGGTTATACAGTTAGAGGAGTAAGCAAAATGCAACGTCGAGCAACTTCAAATAAAAGGGCGGCGGAGGCCGAAAAGGAAATCGATATGGGGGACAAGGAAGCAACACCGGTGGAAGACGTGGAAATGATGCTACCTCCGATAGAACCAACCGAACAGATATTACAAAAGGAACAACCCGAGGTACCCACACAAACAGGAGACATCAATATCCCCGGGAAGGAGGTAGAAAAACCCAAAACAACAGAAGATACAAAGTTGGACAAAATGATGGAAATGTTCCTACGAGAATTCAAAACCACAAAGGAAGAAATCAAATCCACAAAGGAAGAACTGAATAAGAAAATAGATTCTACAAAAGAAGAATCGAGTAAAGAAAGGAAGGAAGACAACCAATCCTTAAATAAAAAGTTGGAAGATTTGAAGGAGGACAACCAGTCTTTGAAGGAAGAATTCAAAACAACCAAGGAAGAATTAGGTAATAAAATTGAAAATACCAATCAGAAAATTGATGAAACTAGGAGGAAGATGGAAAACGACAACCAACAATTGAAGGAAAAGTTGGAGGAAAACAATAAGAAGATGGAGGAGAAACTGGATGAGAATAACCAACGATTAAGAGAAGAATTAAGAGAAGTCAACCAGGAAAACATAAACAAGGTAGACGAGAGAATAGAGTTGGCGAAGGAAGAGTTGAGCAGGAGAATCAACAACAATAAGAAATCTATAAATAAAAAATTGGAAGAAGAAACCATAATAATAAACCAACAAATCAGGGAAGTTGACGAAAGATGTCGCCAGACTGAGTGGGAAGTACAGGAAGTCAAGGAAGTAGTAAATACCAAAATTACCAAGATCGAAGAACACCATAAGAAAAAATTGGAAGAAAACCGAAAGGAAACACAGGAGGAATTAAGTAAGATATGTAACCAAGTTACGGAAAGGTGCGATGGAATGGAAGTAGCAATGACGAATATCACCGGTCAAGTGCGGCAGAGCCAGGAAGAGATGGAAGTAATAAGAAACAGACCAACGAAATTCACGAACATCCCCATAAACAAGAATCGGGAATGGCTAAACTTTCGCCAATATAAAAGGAAGCCGATGGAGTTATCGGCCCGAATCGAGGAGTACATTGCCAAACATCGGGGCAACAGATGGATTAACAACCGGGAGCTATTGGACGAATCATTCCGTGAGATGACGGACAATTGGTGGATGGCAAACCGAAGCGAGATCGATGACTACCAGAATTTCAAAAACTTATTCAAGGCAAAGTACTGGTCGGAGACTACCCAGAACTTAATATAGTAGAGTCCCGGTTATCCGCCATAAACGGGCTGGCGGAAGGGCGGATAAGCTGGAATGGCGGATAATAGGGAGAGTTAAATAAAACGCAAATTTATCATAAAATTACATTGTAATTTTGTAAATGTAATTAATAAACATCACGTTTTACAACAAATCAATAGATAAAACAATACAGTACTGTACAATTATATTACAAAATTATAGTAAAACATTTTAGAGAACAAGCAACAATATTAAAGTTATACACTTACAAAAAAAGAGAAAACAATTACGCCTACTTTAGTACTTCATGCTTCAAGTTTAAGAATTCAGTAAATTTTAACAAGAAAAATTTACTAAAAATAAATATAGAATCAGACTAATGTGTACGTAATAAAATTGACTTACACTGTCAGAAATGTTGGAAGTGAGAGTTCAATTCATGATGAGTGAAAAAAATTAGTGATCTTTGACTGCCTCCCTGATGATTCCCGCTTCTTTGCTGCCAAGTCTCGCCATCTTTGGAGCATCATTATGTCGACAACCCTGGCTTCCTCTTGCTGCTCAACGTACTGAATGGCTGCTTCAAGAGCTTTAACCCCTTCTTTTTGTGTGATCTTTTGGGGCTCAACAGTTTCAGAGTCTTGATCTTCAACAACATCATCGCTATTAACAAGTGTTACAATTTCTTCGTCAGTTATTTCATATTGGTCGTCTCCTGAAAGCCAATTCCTTATTTCATCCAACGATGCATCCTCACATCCAGGGATACGTTGCACCAAGGGCATAATACTTTCATGAAGTTCATCCAGCATGCTTTCAGCCATATTTTCGTCCTCGCCCAACAGCTTATGCCACAACTTCGCAATTGTTTGTGCCCCGACTTCGGCCCAGGCCATTGAGACCCAATAAGCGACATCCTTCAAATTTATACTTTTCAACTTCTTAATCAAGTTTTGCCCATCTTCAATTTCTTGTATGACTGTTGACAGAAGCTTTCTTCGATAGTTTCGTTTAAGTGTTTCCAAAACACCCTGGTCCATAGGCTGACAAATGGCAGTCACATTTGGTGGCAAAAACATAGCGTTTATGTCCCTATCTCTAAGTTCTTCTGGATCAGGGTGAGTTGGGGCATTGTCTAGCAGTAAAACTGCTTTTCAGGGTAGGTTGTTGTCTTTTAAAAACTTCTCTGTAGAAGGAACAAACTCTTTAAAAAACCATTCCTTAAAAATTTCACTAGTCATCCATGCACTTTTTGATTGAAATATTTTACTGGAAGAGCATGTTTTGAAATGGTTTTAAAAGCCCTAGGGTTTTTGGACTTTCCAATCATTGCCAGGTCCATTTTATGGTTTGCTGTGGCATTACTGCATGCTAAAATAGTCACTCTCTCTTTACTACGTTTATAGCCAGGGGCTGCAGCTTCAGTTCTAGCTGCAAGGCTCTTACTCGGCAACATTTTGAAATTAAGGCCTGTTTCATCACAATTAAATACTTGATCTCCTGTTAAGCTTTCAGTTTCAACAAAGTCTTGAAATTTTTTCTTAAACTGCTCCATTTCTTGAAAGTTTGATGACAGTTTCTCGCCGCAAATATTCAACTGACGGATTCCATAACGCTTCTTCCATCTATTAAGCCAGCCAACGCTTGCTGTAAAATCTGCATCACCTTCGTTAAATTCTTTATGAAACTGCAACGCCTTTTCTTTTAAGACAGGTCCCGAAATAGGCACCCCTTTCTCCCTGAACTGTGTAAACCAAATGTACAACGCTTCGCTAACGTTTTCATAATCACTATTTTTCATAGTTTTTCTATCTTTAAAAGCAGTCTCAGTAACTCATGAGGAACACCATTTTTCTAATTCTAATCGTCTCTTCTTCCAATCTCCAACTGTGCGATGACCGACGCCGTAGTGGTCAGCCACCTTCTGCAGCGTTTCCCCTTTATCCAGTCTTTTTAATGCCTCAAGCTTGCCTTTTATTGATAAAACAATTTTCTCCCTTTTCGTAGCCATAATCGCAACACTATTAACAAGACTACACTGCGACACTTTCACCAAAACTGCACTAGTCACTCACGGACACACCGCGTAAAAATAGCCTCACTGCTCACTACAGCACACAACAAGAAACTGCAGTCTACTAAGCGATGAGCATGTGAGCGATAGCGTTGGATGTTGGGGGTGGGGTAGGGTGAATGACACATGAGTCACAGCTAGGCTATAATAGGCGATGGGCAGTAGGCCAAATTCCTGCGGTACAGTCAGGAGCAATCACAAAGAGAGCACGTACACTCACGCCCGCAAACTATTGGCACACTATTTTCGTTGCAGTAATTAAAGAAAATATTTTTTATGTTTACATTTTTTTACGCCGCTTGGGCAGCGGATAACACGGAACGGCTGATAATTGAAGGGCGGATAACCGAGACTCTACTGTACGTGACAACATCTGTCACGGCCGATACAAACCACAGATGGGTATCTCGATGACCGCATACTTCCTCGGAAAGGTATGTCTGGCGAAGCATTTAGAACCAGCCATACCAGAAGAATGCCTCGTCAATAAGTTATCGTACCATTACGATGAAGAAGTAATCAGAGCAAGGAGAGGCAGCCAAATAAAAACAATACAGGCGATGACGGAGCTGTTGGAGAACTATGAAAATGAAGAATACTATAGACAAAGCAGAAAGAGGAATCATCGGCCGGAAACAAGAAACCATCAGTACACCAATAACGGTAATAACAATAACAGTAATGGCTACCAAGGAAACCGTACCAATCCTAATTATAACACCAACAACAACAATAATAATAATAATAATAATAACAACGTTCCGGGTAACCAAAATACCAATAGAACTAATAACGGTTACCAAGGTAATAGAAATCAGTATTACCAAAATCCTAATATTAATAGTCAGAGAAACCCCAACCATAATAACACACGTTTAATAAAGAAATTTGTGTTAGTGGTTGAAATCACAATCAGAATGATCACAGTTGCACACCACTATATAAAATCGGGATAATTTTTATATAGTGGTGTGCAACTGTGATCATTCTGATCATAATAACACAGAACGGTATTATAACAATAATCGAGGGTACCCACCAAACAATAACAATGGTAACAATAGGTTTTCACGACCAAGGGTAAACTTCATACGAGCTGAAGACGGTCGCTAACGAAGATACTACCATCAGCGGCGTAACAGCTTCCATGAGCATGAGGATAGGTGGAGAAGCAGAGAACGTGATGATCCGAGGTATAATCAGCCTAGACGAAGTACCAGTCTAGATGATCCAGCACGACAACCAAACCGAGAACAACCGTTGGAACATCGCACGGAGCGGCAGGGACCCACTCAAGGTCTCCCGACTGATGCATCGATCGGTACGAACAATACCCATAATGAAATCGAGAATTTAAACGGGAGGAAGCAGTGATGAATTATCATGACCCTTCACTGCTCCTATCTCCTGGGTATCAAAACGAGTTGCAAAGAGCAACTAACACAAATA
Organism: Magicicada septendecula; assembly: GCA_034769895.1. Lineage (NCBI taxonomy): Eukaryota > Metazoa > Arthropoda > Insecta > Hemiptera > Cicadidae > Magicicada > Magicicada septendecula. The sequence goes on from CM068375.1 coordinate 129,640,612, forward strand.
ATATAACAATCATTGGTTGCAATTACTTAAATATCGGTATGGAGAACCATACATGACTTCCATATTCTAAGATTTATATTTAAAATCACTTTCGAAATGTAATATTACCATAGAAACTACTTCTTTCTACTTACTGCTTCAGCCTTAACCACAGTACTGTGGTCACTAACATATACCACCTCACGTTATCGCACTCGATTTTCACTGATGATGGAAGTCAATGGCATTGCCGAAACGTCTGGTTTTGTAGAAAACATTGGACTATGGCCAAATATCCCGGGAAGGAATTTTAACAAAAACTACTTCTTTGTTGCCGATAACGTTGTACACATATATATAAAATATATGCATAAAATTAATGGCTTGTATAAGTTAATGATTGATCTCCATTAAGTAGTGCTCAAGTTTCCAAAGTTTTAATATTATGATGTCCGTAATTAAAACATCAGAGCAGGTTTAGTGTGAATGAGGGTACACTGTGGACAAAAATTTTCAACATTTCCTATTGAGGTTGCTTAGAGTAAAGCTGCGAATCTACAGTGTATGTTTCACAGAACAAACACGCTAAAAAGAAGGAGCGCTCCGAAGTCACTCATGGACCCTCAGCATCTTGCAGAGGGTTCATTCCCTAAAGACGAAAAGTCTGTCTATGAATCGTTCCTCTGTAAACACGTGCAGTTACATTGCCCAGCGATCCACAGGAAGCAAATTGATGTCCATTTTTTCGGCTTGCACGCGTTATGTTGGTATGGGTTTCGGCACTTTCCATTTAAAAAGCGTCCAAATGTAAGAAAATAAACATGAGTGAGGCCAGAAATAACGTGAATTGTGTGTGTGTGTGTGTGTCTTACCTGCCTTTTTATTGCTGTAGGCATAATAATAAAATGGAAACGTAAATATTACATAACTGAGATATGCTTACCTGCCACGAACGATATATTATTTTATACATGGAGGAGTTCAGTGACATACACACGTACAGAAGTCATCTTCAAAAATACTAGAAGTCGTCCACGCTTTTATGTTGGCAGTGTAACTTACAGGAAGTTTTTTGATGTTTTTAAAACATCTAGGATGCAAACTTTTCCCGATAACTAAAAGTTTCCTTTTTTCGGTTCCCGTCATGTTCGCACAAACAAAAACTGTAACTCTTTGTTTAGAGAGCTTCCCACCAACGCACTTTTCATTTGTAAATTTGAAAGTCTTATCTGGAGTTAATTTATAAAAAATTCCGGCTTCATGTCCATTAAAGATGTCTTCATCTTTATATGATCGTCTAATTTCTGCCAAAGTGTTATGCACCCAATCGCCTGTAACGTTCAGATCTACGCATTTTGCCTCACCACAAATTTTTGCAAAGGAAATCGAGTGTCGGGCCTTAAATCGATCTAGCCATCCGTTGGAGCACGCAAAATGGCTGGCGCCGGCAGTCCTGTTACAGTGCTTATCGCTTGCATACAATGTATGTCTGTAGCCATGGGCTAGCGCGCGCGCGCACATATATACGTTTATATGAAATTTAGAGTAAAATATCTGAGAAATATTTGACGCTATAACAGAGTAGTACAATATTTAGTGACGTTAAAACCGGGAATTTTTATAATGTTAAAGATATCAGTTTGACCGGACTTATGACAAAATAACGCTACACCAGAGTTGACGTAACAGCCGAGGCCGTAATAACCAAGTTCCACTGTATATATAAAGATATTAACTCAAACATAATTTACATTAAAATGAAAAAATTATAATTTTATTGCCTGGCAACAAAATTATTTTATTTTTAACAATTACCATTGTTTCAAAAAGTTTAAATAAATTTTCAAGTACTTTACTCTTGTTAAAACGTAAAAGGTTGCAGGTAAACTACCCCTTCCCCTTAACCGATCTTCACCAAAATCGAAAGTCCTTGAGACCTCTACAATTCAGGGACGTATGCAAAAAAATTATTTGATTCTGTTTGAATTTGCGGCTGTTATCGTTTGCCATAGAAAATACGCTTGACAAAAAAACGTTGCAGGTAAACTACCCCTTCCCCTCAACCGATCTTCACCAAAAACAATAGGTCTTGAGTACTCTACAAATCAGGGCTGCATGCAGAAAATTATTTGATTCTGTTTGAATTTGCGGCTGTTATCGATTGCCATAGAAAATACCCTTGTTAAAAAAACGTTGTAGGTAAACTACCCCTTTCCCTTAACCGATCTTCACCAAAAATAATAGGTCTTGAGAACTATACAATTTAGGGCTGTATGGAAATAATCTTTTGATTCTGTTTGAATTTGCGGCTGTTATCGTTTGCCATAGGAAATACCCTTGTTAAAACATAAAACGTTACAGGTAAACTACCCCTTTCCCTTAACCGATCTTCACCAAAAACAATAGGTCTTGAGAACTCTACAATTCAGGGCTGTATGCGAAACATTATTTGATTCTGTTTGAATTTGCGGCTGTTATCGTTTCCCCCCAAAAAAAATTTCCCTTGATAAAAAAAAACTGTTGCAGGTTTACTACGCCTTTCCCTCAACCGATCTTCACCAAAAACAATAGGTCTTGAGTACTCTACAAATCAGGGCTGTATGCAAAAAATTATTTGATTCTGTTTGAATTTGCGGCAGTTATCGTTAGCCATAGAAAAAAAATCTACAGACACACAGACACTTTTCGGAAAACGACTTTTTTTCATGTTTTGAGTGTAGTAGAATCAGAATCTGCAATAATCTCGAACACGATTTTTTTTGCCATCACCATACTTCCATTCCTTAAGGAATATGGAAGTAAAAAATATTAGACATGAACTATTGGAGGAGGACGACACTAGCCTCAATAGTATAAGCAATGAAATCATACATATCAATGCGGAAGTAGAAGGAATCTCCGTCCAATTAATGATCGATACTGGTTCGAATGTGTCTATAATTAGCACAACAGAGTTGGAGAGAATCCAAAGGGAATGTGGTAAGGTATTGCCGACATTGCCGATAAATAATATTGTTTTAATAGGTGCCACCGGTCGCCAAAACAAAACGATCAGAAAACAAGTTTCGATAAACGTGATTAGCTGTGGTATAGCGATAAACATGATATTATTAATTGCGACCGGATTGCCTTTTAACATACTGGTGGGGTGCGATGTACTCGGAAGGAATTCCGCTATAATCGATTTACGCACGGAAAAAATATCACTGTTTGCAGACGGACTAACTTGGACGGCTGACTTGGTAGGTAGCGAAACAGTAATTCCCAGCAATATCCACCAACAAATCCGGAACATAAATTATATCGACAATACTTCTATGATTAAACCCATAATATACGATATGGGCATATGGGTGCCCTAAAGGTGATTAAGGCTCTGGAGGAGAGCTGCCACATAAAAAACGTAAACCGGAAGGTCCGGATGTATATCAGATGTTGTCGTATCTGCCAACTAGTTAAATCAAATAATGAGAAGAAGGAAGGCATTATAATTCCTATAACATCCCAGGCAAAATTGGAGAAAGTATTCTTGGACATCTGCGGACCATTTCCCCGTAGTGGCGGTCGTCACCGATATAGGTACCTGATAATCGTAATGGACCATTTCACTAAGTTTGTTAAGCTAATCGGGCAACTACTAGGAAAATTCTGGGAATATTAACAGAACAGTATTTCCCAAACATAGGGAAACCAGTTTCGATCATCAAGGATCATGGAACCCAGTTTAAGGGGAGAAAATGGCGGGATACCCTACTATCAATGGGTGTTCGAACATACACAACCTCGGTCTACCACCCGAGCAGTAATCCGGCAGAGAGGGTGTTACGAGAAGTGGGGAGGATATTAAGAACTTATTGTCACCATCAACAGAGAAGGTGGCAAGACTATCTAGAAGCCACGGAAGAATTCCTCAACTTGGCATACCACCCAGCCATAGGAGTTACCCCATACTCCGCCATGTACGAGAAACCACCCCCACGAGAGATCGAACAAATCCTAGAGTTCCCTAGAAATAATATTTATACGTTCGACAAGGTAAAATTCTACAACAAAGTGGCCGAAGACCAGGAGAAACGGCAAAACAAGTATCAAAAGGCTAGTGGTAATGTAACGGGGCTAAAAGGAAGAGGGTTTTATTTTATTTTATTAAAAATCATAAAGTTGTTTTCCATCTGTGTGGTCAGTCACATGTTGAATAAAAGTTTCATCGAAGAAAGGAACAGTGAGGTGTAGCTGTGGCGTTGGAATGCAAGGTGTGACCGGAGAACGCAATACAATTCTAAGAACTTCGGTGCTGTGTGGCTCACACAAACGCACGAACATCAGCGGTGCGCACAAACGACGCTAAGATGCTAAAACCAACATGACTTAATTGTAAAGTTTATTTGCCATGCTGTCGGGTGCGGACGGAAGCATGACACAAGAATACGCCTATTTAGTGACGTAACCAGTGGACTCGAAATTTCGTCGACGTCCAACACACGTAAATAACACATGTTAAATGAACAGTGACAAACGATTCAACATCTAAGGTATTGCAATTTCCGTTATGCCTAACTGCTGGTGGGAGAAATTTTGGTAACGTTCTGCCCAGTCGAGTACAACTCTCATCCCGGCCGGGATACTAGAAAAAATGTGCGCACACTAAATTTTAAATTTATAATGTAAAAGTATTAACCGACGTAAAAAGTGAACCGGTGTCAAAGAATGAAGTAAGTGTAGTGTAGCAGTGAAAATTTAAAAGGGTGTCAAACGAAAACTTTCGGACATGCATTCAGCGTCACACACACGATGAGAAACAAAGTCGGTTAAGTAACCAGCAAAATTCCAATATCTTAATAATTTAAATAATCTATCCTCAAAAGAGTACTCTAAACTAAATTATGGGGGATTAAAAAATGGTATGAATGTTGTGTGCGAGCAGGCTGGGCTGTTTTCTGTAATATAAGATGTATATTTAACTCTGTTAATATAAGATGTTTCACTAATATTTAAAGAATTTTTAGTTTGTCTCGATTCTTTGGAAAGAATCTGTCATGATTAGAGAGCAATACAAAAATGAAATAATTATATAATACAATTTTTTGAATTCCATCACATAAATGAGCGTAGCGTACATTTTTCAAATAACCTTGGAACCTCACTTGCATTGCACCGTTCGTGTGACATAACCCTGGCCAAAACAAGGTAAGTGGGAGATCTATATTATTGTTATAAAAATGTATTAAACAAATCGTAACAACACAGATGTCGCCCAGAACTAGGGACTTAATTAATTTTCAATAATTATAATTTCACGGATGGCGCCACGAACTGGAACGAATTTTATTAAGTAAATTTTATAGATGAAATTCCGCACCTACGGTAAAATGCAAGTGTGGTTGAGGGGTTGAATAACAGAGGTATGTATAGAATGAAATTGAGATAAGAGTATGTTATAATATGAATGATAGACGTATTATGATAATATAAAATTAATAATATAAAAAATAAACATGAGTACTAATAAAAATAATGACGAAACGTCAGCGTCACTGACGAAACATTTACGAGTGACGTGGGCATTCATTCAACACCAGTTAATCAGATCGGTGAATGTAGTGCCACCGAGTCAGTCGAATTAAATACAATACAAATAACACCCATCTCAACTCGATATGAAAACAAAACCGATGAGATTGCTGCAATGATGCAGTTGCTATTAAAGATAGATAGTAAGTGTGACAATTTAGACAGTAAATACGAAAAACAAAATGTAAAGTTGGATGAACAAAATATTAAATTCGATGTTCAGAATAGTAAATTCAATGAAATAAATAGCAATTTTAACGAAATTAGAAACGAACTCAAACAACAGAATTTTGAGCTTAACAAACATATCAATGAAATTAATACACGCTGTGATGGTATTAAAGAGCAGATATTAGAATCAGTAAACTGTAAGTTCGATGAACAAATCTGTGAAATCGCAGCAAATATTGAAAGTAAAATCAGTAATGTAAATGAGCAAATGACAGACAAAATTACAACTCAAGTCAAAGAGCAGTGTGTAGAAATAGAAAGTAAATGTATAAGTAAGATTAACGAACATAATAATGACATAGAAATTAAAATAATGGAGGTAGAAAATATGTGTAAACAATCTATGCAAGAGAGTATGGGGGCTATGAGTAAACATAACCTTCAATATGAAATTAAAAATGATAATAACTTAAAAGCAATTGAGCAGAATATCATAGAAATTAAAGATGAATTACATGTGGCCGTAAGCCAAAATATAGATAGTGTTGCGGAGCGAGTGTTGTATACTCGCGAAGCAAAAGATGACATAGAACTCGAACCATTTAATTGTGACAACCGTAGAGTACACCGGATGCAATTTTTGAGTAGGATAAGGGAATTTAACCGATTTAATAGTAGTAGTTGGGAGATTAAATTGTTAAAAATTTTAAAGTGTTTTAAGGGTAATTCCGAGATATGGGCGGAAGTACATAATACAGAGTGGAGTAGTTATGAAAAATTCGAGTTAGCATTCCGAAACAAGTATTGGTCAGAAGAGGACCAGGAAATTTTACGTAGTAAAATAATGGGAACGGGGAATTTTGGGAGAATAAACAACCACTTAACCATGTATGTAATGAAAATATTTAACGAAGCAAAATACCTAGAACCGCCATTGCCGTTCCGGTCATTCATTAGACATATTAGTAAACACCTGCCCAGAGAGGTACAGATAACTTTAATGACGAGAGAGATAGTGGATATAAATGAACTAGAAAATATGTTAGATGTATTACAAAACATTGGGGAACGCGAAATAGGGAGGCGTCCAAATCCACTGGCGGCACCTAATAACGAAAATTATCATCAGTATAGGGGAACACCAAACTCTTATAGAGGAATGAGGGGAAATAATAACCCTAATTTTAGAGGCGGAATTTGGAAATGTTTAAGTTGCGAATACGAGAATTATGCTATCCGAACAGTATGTTACAGATGCAACAAAACACGAGATTGCCAACGGGGCAACGTGGCCCCGAATCAACATCATCAACAACAACGAGGAGGAGGTAACAATAGAGGCGGCGGACATGCAACTAGAGGGAGAGTTGGATATAACCAGGCCGTGGCAGGTCCATCCACGGGAAACTAGAAGAGACAATGGGGAACCGGGCCCAGCCATTGTCGAAGGAGAACCCTGGGGTCCAAGAGGAGTGTAACTACCGAAGCAATATAAATATCAAGGACATGGCGGAGGAGTTACTGGAGGAGGACGATGCAGAAATGACAGAAACAAAAACCGGATTGATGGAGGTATTTGTAACCATAGAAGGTAAGAATTATAAAACGTTAATTTACACAGGGAGCGAGATATCAGTAGTTTCAGATAGTGTAATGGGTGAATTAAAAGAGATAAATAAAAATATACTGGCATTACCGGTTGCGGGAGTAACAGTAGTAGGGGTAACTGGAGTACGAAGTAAAAGAGTTACTAAACAAGTACAATTAAATATACATATTAATGAAATAGAATTCGAGAATACTTTTCTAGTAGTTAAGGGTTTGAATTTAGATATAATTCTGGGAAACGATTTTTGGAGAGAAATAAAGCAGTAATTGATTTTAACAAGAGAATAGTAGAATTTAATAAGGGGCGTGAACCAGTCAGGGTTAATTTTAAGAGAGTGTTAGATGAAGTTAAGAGTTACGGGAATAAAGATGATACGAAACCGAGTATGCGAGGGAATTATAGAAACAAGAGTGAATGTATGTCAAGATAGTGAGAGAGTAGAGAGCGATGAGACAGTATGGGAAAATAGGGCAGATAAATTTTTTAATGAGGGTGGAGTTGCAGGGAGTCTCCAACGACAGGAGTTGTGGGCAATTATTGAACGTTTTAGAGATGTGTTTGCTGAGTTGCCTGGAAAAGCCAGGGACTACGTATGCGAGTTGAAGGTTCGAGAAAACTCACCCTACATGCAGAGAAGTTACCCAGTGCCGTTTTCAAAGAGGAGAGCAGTGCAAGAGGAGTTGGACCGGATGATGGAAGGAGACATCATTGAAAGATCTATATCGCCGTATTCGAATCCGTTAGTAGTGGTCATCAAGAAGGATGGAAAGGTAAGATTGTGCTTAGACGCTAGAAAAATTAATCAGATTACAATACCTGACCGGGAGTCACCGGAAGCCATGAATGTAATCTTTCAGAAGTTCAGTGGAGTCAAATATATGACGTCCTTAGATTTGACAGCAGGATACTGGCAAGTTCCATTAGCGCCAGAGAGCCGGAAATATACTGCATTTCTCTTCAATGGTAAGAACTATCAATTTAAGCGTCTGCCATTCAGACTAAACACTAGCGTAGCCAGTTTTATAAAATGTTTAGATATGATTTAACAACCCAAGGATTTAGATTTTTTAACTGTATATGTTGATGACATATTAATAGCATCAAGAACATTCTCAGAACATTTAGAACACATAGAATACATCTTAAATAAATTGCAAAATGGGGGATTAACAGTTAATTGGGAGAAGTCAAAATTCCTACAAACTGAGATATACTTTTTAGGTTTTATCATCACTCCCAAGGGTATTTTAGCAAACCCAGATAAAGTAGAAGCTATCATACGTTTTCCAGAACCAAAAAATATCAAACAGTTACAAAGCTTTTTAGGATTATGCAACTTTTATCGAAAATTTCAGAGAAATTATGGGCATATTACCTCTAAACTATGTGCGGTGTTACAAAAGAATAGACAATGGAAATGGGGCGAGGAGGAAAGAATTGTTTTTAATGAAATTAAAGAGAAATTTATAAATATGATAATGATGAATCACCCCGATTTTCAGAAAAAGTTTTATTTACAGACAGATGCCAGCAACATAGCCCTCGGCGCAGAACTCTACCAGGAGAGTGAGGATCAGGAACACCGGACTATCGCTTTTGCCAGCAGGACTTTATTGGCAGCGGAAAGGAACTACACCACGACAGAGAAAGAGTTGCTGAGCATCGTCTTCGCAGTAAAGAAATTTCACACGTACCTGCTAGGAAACCAGATTAACCAGGTGGGTGCTAGCATTACAAGAATATCATTTTTCATGGGAATGTATTAAGGGAACAGATAACAAAGTTCCAGACACTCTGTCCAGGGTAGATACATAGATAATAAGACAGGGAGAGATCTGAAAGAAATAGAAATTTTTCGATTAACGAGGGAAGACAGAATTTTTGGGGAGGAACTAAGGGAGATTAAAAACATACAAAGATCAGAAAACAAATTAGGTAAGATAATAGCTAGTTTAGAAGCACATATAATTGGTTCAGAGTATAATACACATTTCCAAATATATAAGGGAATTCTATTTAAGAAAGTAGAAGGGGGTGAACGGGATTGGAGGTTAATGATACCTGATGAGTTAGTAGATAGAATTATTTGGGATTGTCATGTAAGATATGGGCATTTTGGTGCGAAAAAATGTACAAATGTTTTAAAAGAATCTTGTGTTTTCAAAAATATGGAGAGGAGAGTTAGAAGACTATTAAGGGTATGTGATTTGTGTCAAAAGTCAAAAGTGGTAAATTATAGGGTAGAAGGGGAAATGAATTTTATTAAAGTTGAAAGACCTTTCGATTTGGTTGCGGTAGATTTGTATGGACCATTGCCTAAAGGTAGAGGAGGAGTGGTATATATTTTTGTTGTTTTAGACACTTTTACCAAGTTTGTTAGGTTGTACAGCGTAAGGAGAGCTACTAGCAAGGTGCTCAGTGAAAAGATCACCAAGGACTACATGATTAATGTAGGCAAGCCGAAGGTAATTTTATCTGATCATGGACCGCAGTTCATCAGCGGGAAGTGGAGGCAGACTCTTGGCTGGGAAGGCATCATACCCAAGCATACGGCAGTATACCATCCACAGTCGAACCAGGCAGAGCGGGTGATGCGAGAAATCGGGAGGATATTCAGGGCGTATTGTCACTCCAAACACTCAGAATGGCCTTTATACGTAAAGAAGGTAGAAGACTGGTTAAACAGCACTACACATGATTCTACAGGGTTTACACTGTTCGAATTAATAAAAGGAGCCAGACCACCCAGAATATTAGAACAACTTTTTGAATATCCACCGGAAGAAAGAACTATTGACAGGAATGTAAAAATACAACTCGCAAACGAGAATCTACTCACCAAGGGAGAGAGAAGAAAGCGGAAGCATGATGAAAAAGGTAAATGGGTCAAATACGAGATAGGACAGTTAGTGTTGGTAAGGAGGCATGACTTGTCTAGCGCACAAGATAAAGAAATAAAGAAATTTTTCCTATTATATGAAGGACCTTATGAGATTGTAGAAATAAAGATGAATAATGCATATGTACTACGCAACCAAGTAACACAGGAGATAGTGGGCACGCAAAATGCTACGAACTTAAAGTTATATTGGTCAAGGTAAAATTTTTTTGAATTTTAATATGTTATTTTATGTTTTCAGAAGGGACTCTCCCCCATTTTCGGGCGGTCACGACCTTACCAATCCTGGCTGTGGTTTTCGGAAATTGGAGGCGGACCATGGTTGGCAGAACTTCCTTCGGGTGGTGACACGACGATGGTCCGGCTCCACCAAAATTGGTAAAGATTAGAAATTTCACCACATGTTGAACGGGGAGGGGGACCCCTAAAGGTACGTGATACGAATTATTTTTTAACACTCAAGGTGCAGCGGCTAGGTGTACCATATCACGTACCAGCACTGCTTTCGAGTGATTGTAAATAGTTATGGAGGCTATATATATTAAAGGCAGTGCATTCACAGTAAAAAAATTTCTGGTGTCATTGGAAAATTAAGTTTAGCCATTGACAATAGTTTCAGAATAATTCTGAACATGAGTTTTGCTGGGAGAGAGGCTGGGGGAAGAAATAGACGGCGGGTTCGGATAAATGGTAGGATAAGGGGAGTAAATTTTGTGTAAAGGGAGACGTGAATTCACGTAGTGGATCTATTTTGTCCCCAAGTTTGCCTCATGACAGAACCCCCATCTTTTCGGGCGATTACAACCTTGTTAGCTTTAAGGATAAAATTAGCCTCCAACTTGTCAATATATAATTTGGAATGTTTATAATTTTAAACTTATGTGAGTAGCTGTACTTTAGTTTATGTAAAGAAATGACCAAATATAATTGTAAGGTTTGTAGTACCAGTGAGAGGTGAGACGTGCCGAAAGGTCTGGAATAAACTAAAAACTTGTTTTCATACAAGATGTGTGGGTAATTTTGGGGGGTTGTGTGGTGTTAATCGAAGTGAAATAATTATGGAAAGTAGAGACTGCAAAAGTAGAAGGATTTAAGTTTAGATATTAGTTAGGCTATTGCAGTGGTGGCATGTGCTACAGCAGATAGCGATGAGTGTTGGTGGTAACATCAAGGTATGTTACCATCATCGGAGGCCAACTGACGTAAGATACACTGCACAACTTGTTATATAATGTCATATTATATGTTGATTTGTTGCCGTGCAGTGTATCACAAAGATGAAGTATAACATGCCTGAAATGAAAGATGATTTCCCCGCCTTTTCGGGCGATTACTGGCTTATCAGCACTAATCGTGGTTTTGGACGACAACCAGCTATGGGCAGCAATTGTGAACCTGACCATAGTTGGCTTGAAATTGGTATAGATTTGAAATTATTGGGGGGTTACTTAGGGGAATTCCCCGGAACTATGGAACAGCGGCTATCACTCTGTTCGCGTGGGAACAGTTAACCAGGTGATAGACCCGCATTAAGGGTGTGAAGTTATAATTATTGAAAATTAATTAAGTCCCTAGTTCTGGGAGACATCTGTGCTGTTACAATTTGTTTAATACATTTTTATAACAATAATATATATCTCCCACTTACCTTGTTTTTGCCCAGGGTTACGTCACACGAACGGTGCAATGCAAGTGAGGTTCCAAGGTTATTTGAAAAATGTACGCTACGCTCATTTATGTGATGGAATTCAAAATATTTTATTATATAATTATTTCATTTTTTGTATTGCTCTCTAATCATGACAGATTCTTTCCAAAGAATCAAGACAAACTAAAAATTCTTTAAATATTAGTGAAACATCCTATATTAACAGAGTTAAATATACATCTTATATTACAGAAAACAGCCCAGCCTGCTCGCACACAACATTCATACTATTTTTTAATCCCCCATAATTTAGTTTAGAGTACTCTTTTGATGATAGATTATTCAAATTATTAAGATATTGGACTTTTGCTGGTTACTTAACAGACTTTGTTTCTCATCGTGTGTGTGACGCTGAATGCATGTCCGAAAGTTTTCGTTTGACGCCCTTTTAAATTTTCACTGCTACACTACACTTACTTCATTCTTTGACACCGGTTCACTTTTTACGTCCGTTAATACTTTTACATTATAAATTTAAAATTTAGTGTGCGCACATTTTTTCTTATATCCCGGCCGGGATGAGAGTTGTATTCCATTGGGCAGAACGCTACCAAAATTTCTCCCACCAGCAGTTAGGCATAATGGAAATTGCAATGCCTTAGATGTTGAATCGTTCGTCACTGCTCATTTAACAAGTGTTATTTACATGTGTTGGACGTCGACGAAATTTTGAGTCCACTGGTTACGTCACTAAATAGGCGTATTCTTGTGTCATGCTTCCGTCCGCACCCGACAGCATGGCAAATAAACTTTACAATCAAGCCATGTTGGTTTTAGCGTCTTAGCGTCGTTTGTGCGCCCCGCTGATGTTCGTGCGTTTGTGTGAGCCACACAGCACCGAAGTTCTTAGAATTGTATTGCGTTCTCCGATCACACCTTGCATTCCAACGCCACAACTACACCTCACTGTTCCTTTCTTCGATGAAAATTTTATTCAACATGTGACTGACCACACAGATGGAAAACAACTTTATGATTTTTAATAAAATAAAATAAAACCCTCTTTTTAGCCCCGTTACAATACCCCCCCAATGAGAGATCTTCTGCTGGAACAGAAGACCTCTCATAGCTAAACCCCTAAGAGGATTGGAGAGGATATGGTGCCAACAACCCCCCATTAATTTCTTAACGCATCATGGGTACACTACCCCCCTAGCTCGGTGACTATGGCTGCACCTGAACGATATTACTGGACTTCTCTATTCGAGATCCCAACACCATAAAATCGAACAGACACGCACCACAGCGCACCTAACCTTCTATCATGCCACTCCCCAAAATCCAAACCCTGGCCTCTTACCATGCCAAATCCTCAACCGATATATTCCCCCTTACATGCACACTGGGCTGCCTTTAGCAAGTACTGGGCGCGTACACACACTCATGATTACTTTCTAAACAAACTCATCATTTAAAATTCCCAAAATATTTATCTTTAAATTCAAAAAAAAATTCATTTACGTTTAAAATCAAATTGTTATATCTCCATTACTTTCTCAAAATCAAAAAAAAAAATCTTTTACATGAATCCATCAACTCTATTAATTTTCTCCACTACTAATAACAATCCTAAAGAAAAACAAATTGAACACCTTATTAAAACATGAATTCACTTATTCTAACATTTGATTATACAGATATACTAAACAATGTAAGACAATAAAACACTAGTAATACACATAAACAATAATATACTTGAAACTCAAACATCACCTATATGGCAGGCGGAAAATTAATTTTTTTTTTTTTTTTTTAATTTAAATTTATCAAAATATACTTTTCATAATATTAAAAAAAAAATTATTTCATTCAATCAAGAAACAAATCAATCAATTACTAAAACTGGTCTTGTCTCTTAACATCAATCATAAGCTGATCTCTCTGGGTCAAGTTAACGACCTTAACATACATATGTTACACAGAGCTACATCATAAAGTACATAAAACATCTTTAAAATTCTTTACCTTCAAACATAGTACAACATGATAAAATAAAACATTTAAAATTAACATGGTTATTATTACAATAAACAATAAAATTTACATTTAAATTGACCAAAATTACACATTTTATAGCTTTACATTATTCTCAAATTCTATTAAAACCTGTCACTTGTTTCAGTTAATTTTACACTTTGACTATGACTTTCTTTCTTTAACATTTCTATTCTCAATTAGCTTGGGTGACTTAGTTATTCATAATAACTCACTTTATCAACTTGGCATTGGTATATATAATCTTACCCCCCTTCTGACTCTAATACTCACTAACAGCTTTAACTAATATGACACCCATCTATCAAAACACCTACCAACCATTCTCTACTCCTAACTTACTACTCTAACTCATTTCGCATCATTCTACCCTTATAACCAAAAATACTCTCTACCCCTTTGTACTCAGGATGTGTGTTCTCTTCCCACTGCTCATTCCCTTATGTTGGTTCCTGGACTCCCCCTAGGTAACCCTTTCCGGCGCTAATCGGTTCCCTTCCCACCACAACGCTTTTCGTTGAGGACTCATCACACCACCCCCTTACAAAATTACCATCAACTAATTACTCTCCCAATACATCACTTTCATCTACAAAATATCTCCATTTATTTATTACCTCAATATATCACTCATTACTCTACATATTTTCCCCATAGCTACTGTGTCACTATCACCTCTCAAATTCTACATTATGTTTATTCATAACAATCTTACTTTGTTCAACTCCCCTTCTAATCTTAACCTGGACTGATCTAAATGTCCTAACGAAATAACCATCACCCAAATTCTACCTTTTACCACATTTTACATTTTAACTCTTACACTCAAAACTATCTCAATTCATTTTACCATTTAATTCAAAATCTCTTAAACACATTGAAAATCTATTATTCAGTCATTAATTATATTCAATTTTCATTATATTCAAACATTTAATTACATTGAAAAAGTTGCAAATTATTTGTAAGTGACATACTATATTTATAACTCCAGCAATCAGCTGATTTTCTTGGCAAGGTGAATGACCTTTCTCTGAATCTCTTTCAAGCCATTCTACTGTATAAAAGACATAACTTATACTTACAATACTTACTCTCTAACATGATAAAATAATAACACAATAACATATTAAACACAATATGATCAAACTTCAATTATATAACATTTTAAAGCAATCAAAAGATGTTAAACATCTCAAATTATTTAAATTCCATCAAGTATTGAAAACACAACATTTTAACTACATTGCTTCCAAAACAATCACATTTCCTATATTACAAACTCATTATTTATTTAGTCTACTGAAATAATATTATTATTATTAAAACAATTACATACACACATTGTTTACATTATATACTTGTTACAATACACACAATTAATTTCACTATCAATTATTTACAAATTATTCGTCATTAATTTTTTCAGTTTTCCACACTTCATTTCATAATCTGGCCAGGTCATTACCATAAATTAAAATATTTAAAAAAATGTCCATTCACTCATTTTAATTTCAACCTCCATCATCATACAGATATCTAACATATTTATAACATACATCATTGTTATACGCATACAAATTATTATAACAGCCATTATCAACGTCATCTATTAATTCATATAACCTGTCTACATTTGTGATCTCAGTTCCGTCTCCGTAAGTATTTTCATTCAACATAAAATCAGTTATTTTATCCATCTCTATTTTACAATGTAAGTCACTTTTTTAATTTCTTTCAATATCTAAAACCTGCACTAACCTTTCATAACCTCTCTTTATTTCAAAAATCTCTATCTCTCTCTTTCTCTCATCACAACACCATATCACATTTTCTCTCTCATCCCACACAGATGGCACTAACTCATAAAAATTCGGGGAATAACTCAAAGCCCTCATGTCTTCCAATAATACGGGACTCTTGCCCTTCAACAACAACATTTGTAAACACCTTGGTTCACAATAAACCTGGGGAAAATTTACCCTCTGCCACCCTTCTACCTCTATACTATCTTTCCACTTTCTCTCTGACTCATAAACACATATTAACATTCCATTATTACATTCTAAAACTTCATCAGTACTCTCAATATTTACCCCATTATTCTTTAACATCATATTTTTACTGATATTGTCATAATTCTCACTCCTACTTACCTCAGAATTGTAAATAACATCATTATCATCACTAGTCAATACTTTACTATCTAACACTACCTCTTCTACTATTTTGTCATCATTAATATTTGTCATAACCATAACATTGTCATCTAACTTCTTATTCAGTATCTGATTGCATTTACATTCAAAATTTTTAATCATTTCATCAATCTTTTTCTGGCAACTGCTACTTATTGACTCTAATATTTGGTCTTTAATTGTATCAAAACATTCATCCATCTCATTTAGACGTTTATTCATATTAACCTCAAACTTAGCATTTTGTGTATTTATTTCGTCAAAACGACTATTTATAACATCAAGTTTCCTATTCTGTATATCAAAACTACTCTTGACTTCGCTAACATCACTGCTCAATTTATCAAATTTATTCTTTTGTTCATTCATATCCTTCGATATTGTTATTAACATATTCATTACATCATTATTAAATTGACTGTTACATTTTGTTGAGGTCGGGGTTAATTGAACTCCCGAGTCTTCAGTCACATTGCTTTGATCTGTTACATTTAATTCTATTGTTTTATCTTGACTCACACTTGGAGTCGAATGTACCTCAAAATTACTCATAATATTTGATTCATCAAAATTGTCAACACTAGTCATTTCATTTATATCGCTTTCATCATTTCCTGCCATTTTAAGTTGTAACTTTATTGACTTTTGTTTCACTAATCTTTAATTTACCTATACAACATATACTTACAACATTATGTACTTTACGTAATTTTTTCGTACTGTAATTTTTTCAACACTTCAACCACACTTGCATTTCCGTAGGTGCGGAATTTCATATACATAATTTACTTAATAAAATTCGTTCCAGTTCGTGGCGCCATCTGTGAAGTTATAATTATTGAAAATTAATTAAGTCCCTAGTTCTGGGCGACATCTGTGCTGTTACAATTTGTTTAATACATTTTTATAACAATAATATAGATCTCCCACTTACCTTGTTTTTGCCCAGGGTTACGTCACACGAACGGTGCAATGCAAGTGAGGTTCCAAGGTTATTTGAAAAATGTACGCTACGCTCATTTATGTGATGGAATTCAAAATATTTTATTATACAATTATTTAATTTTTTGTATTTCTCTCTAATCATGACAGATTCTTTCCAAAGAATCAAGACAAACTAAAAATTCATTAAATATTAGTTAAACATCCTATATTAACAGAGTTAAATATACGTCTTATATTACAGAAAACAGCCCAGCCTGCTCGCACACAACATTCATACCATTTTTTAATCCCCCATAATTTAGTTTAGAGTACTCTTTTGATGATAGATTATTCAAATTATTAAGATATTGGACTTTTGCTGGTTACTTAAGAGACTTTGTTTCTCATCGTGTGTATGACGCTGAATGCATGTCCGAAAGTTTTCGTTTGACGCCTTTTTAAATTTTCATTGGTACACTACACTTACTTCATTCTTTGACACCGGTTCACTTTTTACGTCGGTTAATACTTTTACATTATAAATTTAAAATTTAGTGTGCGCACATTTTTTTTAGTATCCCGGCCAGGATGAGAGTTGTACTCGACTGGGCAGAACGCTACCAAAATTTCTCCCACCAGCAGTTAGGCATAACGGAAATTGCAATGCCTTAGATGTTGAATCGTTCGTCACTGTTCATTTAACATGTGTTATTTACGTGTGTTGGACGTCGACAAAATTTTGAGTCGACTGGTTACGTCACTAAATAGGCGTATTCTTGTGTCATGCTTCCGTTCGCACCCGACAGCATGGCAAATAAACTTTACAATCAAGCCATGTTGGTTTTAGCATCTTAGCGTCGTTTGTGCGCCCCGCTGATGTTCGTGCGTTTGTGTGAGCCACACAGCACCGAAGTTCTTAGAATTGTATTGCGTTCTCCGGTCACACCTTGCATTCCAACGCCACAACTACACCTCACTGTTCCTTTCTTCGATGAAACTTTTATTCAACATGTGACTGACCACACAGATGGAAAACTACTTTATGATTTTTATTAAAATAAAATAAAACCCTCTTTTTAGCCCCATTACAAGGGTATGTAAATATGTAACATTAGATATTATGATATCTAACATTTTAAAAATGTAAGGCAGAAGCAAGGACAAGGAGATGACAAAATTCCTCCAAAACTTCCGTCCTTGTGGACGCAACTGGACGCCACAGTCCAGGGTGGTCATAGTGTGTGTGGTAAAGGAGGTTACTCAGGGGAGTACGAATTAAAATTTTGTAACTTAATGATGGTGACTCGCTACTGAGCTGACTAAATAATTTTGTTTTGATTTGAGAAAGGGGTGCCGTAGATATTTATCATATTGTGTTTAATATGTTATTGTGTTATTATTTTATCATGTTAGAGAGTAAGGATTGTAAGTATAAGTTATGTCTTTTATACAGTAAAATTGCTTGAAAGAGATTCAGAGAAAGGTCATTCACCTTGCCAAGAAAATCAGCTGATTGCTGGAGTTATAAATATAGTATGTCACTTACAAATAATTTGCAAACTTTTCAATG
Organism: Magicicada septendecula; assembly: GCA_034769895.1. NCBI lineage: Eukaryota > Metazoa > Arthropoda > Insecta > Hemiptera > Cicadidae > Magicicada > Magicicada septendecula. The sequence continues at coordinate 129,659,236 of CM068375.1, forward strand.
TAATTATGAAAATCGAATATAATTAATGTTTGAATAATAGATTTTCAATGTGGTTTAATAGATTTTGAAGTAAATGGTAAAATGAATGGAGCTAGTTTTGAATTTTCAAGAGTTAAAATGTAAAATGTGGTAAAAGGTAGAATTTGGGTGATTATTATTTCGTTAGGACATTTAAATCAGACCAAGTTAATATTAAAAGGGGAGTTGAACAAAGTAAGATTGTTATGAATAAAAGTAATGTAGAATTTTAGATGTGATAGTGACACAGTAGCTATGGGGAAAATATGTAGAGTAATGAGTGATATATTGAGGTAATAAATAAATGGAGATATTTTGTAGATGAAAGTGATGTACTGGGGGAGTAATTAGTTGATGGTAATTTTGTAAGGGGGGTGGTGTGATAAGGAGTCCTCAACGAAAGCGTTGTGGTGGGAAGGGAACCGATTAGCGCCGGAAAGGGTTACCTAGGGGGAGTCCAGGAACCAACATAAGGGAATGAGCAGTGGGAAGTGAACACACATCCTGAGTACAAAGGGGTAGAGAGTATTTTTTTGTTATAAGGGTAGAATGATGCGAAATGAGTTAGAGTAGTAAGTTAGGAGTAGAGAATGGTTGGTAGGTGCTTTGATAGATGGGTGTCATATTAGTTAAAGCTGTTAGTGAGTATTAGAGTCAGAAGGGGGGTAAGATTATATATACCAATGCCAAGTTGATAAAGTGAGTTATTATGAATAATTAAGTCACCCAAGCTAATTGAGAATAGAAATGTTAAAGAAAGTCATAGTTAAAATGTAAAATTAACTGAAACAAGTGACAGGTTTTAATAGAATTTGAGAATAATGTAAAGCTATAAAATGTGTAATTTTGGTCAATTTAAATGTAAATTTTATTGTTTATTGTAATAATAACCATGTTAATTTTAAATGTTTTATTTTATTATGTTGTACTATGTTTGAAGGTAAAGAATTTTGAAGATGTTTTATGTACTTTATGATGTAGCTCTGTGTAACATATGTATGTCAAGGTCGTTAACTTGACCCAGAGAGATCAGCTGATGATTGATGTTAGAGACAAGACCAGTTTTAGTAATTGATTGATTTGTTTCTTGTTTGAATTAAATAATTTTTTTTGAATATTGAGAAAAGTATATTTTGATAAATTTAAATTAAAAAAAAAAAAAAAAAAAAAAAAAAAATTAATTTTCCGCCTGCCATATAGGTGATGTTTGAGTTTCAAGTATATCATTGTTTATGTGTATTGCTAGTGTTTTATTGAATTATATTGTTTAGTATATAGCTCTAAACAAATGTTAGAATAAGTGAGCTCATGTGTTAATAAGATGTTCAATTTGTTTTTTTTTTTTTGTGATTGTTAGTAGTATTGAAGAGAATTAATGGAGTTGATGGATTTATTGATGGAGTTGAATGGAGATTTTTTTTATTTATGCTTTTTGAGGAAGTAATGGAGATATAACAATTTGATTTTAACTTAAACGAAATTTTGAATTTAAAAAATAAATATTTTATGAATTTTAAATAAGGAATTTGTTAGGATATATTAATGAATATGTGTACGCGCCCAGGACTTGCTAAAGGCAGCCCAGTGTGCATGATAAGGGGGAACATATCGGTTGAGGATCTGGCATGGTATAAGACCAGGGTTGTGATTTTGGGGGTAGAATGAGAGGAGATTAGGTGCACTGTGGTGCGTGTCTGTTCGATTTTATGGTGTTGGGATCTTGGATAGAGAAGTCCAGTAATATCGTTCAGGTGCAGCCATAGTCACCGAGCTAGGGGGGTAGTTTACCCATGATGCGTTAAGAAATTAACGGGGGGTTGTTGGCACCATATCCTCTCCGATCCTCTTAGGGGTTTGGCAATGAGAGTTCTTCTGTTCCAGCAGAAGATCTCTCATTGGGGGAGGGGTATTGTAATGGGGCTAAAAGGAAAAGGGTTTTATTTTATTTTATTAAAAATCATAAAGTTGTTTTCCATCTGTGTGGTCAGTCACATGTTGAATAAAAGTTTCATCGAAGAAAGGAACAGTGAGGTGTAGTTGTGGCGTTGGAATGCAAGGTGTGACCGGAGAACGCAATACAATTCTAAGAACTTCGGTGCTGTGTGGCTCACACAAACGCACGAACATCAGCGGGGCGCACAAACGATGCTAAGACGCTAAAACCAACATGGCTTAATTGTAAAGTTTATTTGGCATGCTGTCGGGTGCGGACGGAAGCATGACACAAGAATACGCCTATTTAGTGACGTAACCAGTGGACTCGAAATTTCGTCGACGTCCAACACACGTAAATAACATATGTTAAATGAACAGTGACGAACGATTCAACATCTAAGGCATTGCAATTTCCGTTATGCCTAACTGCTGGTGGGAGAAATTTTGGTAGCGTTCTGCCCAGTCGAGTACAACTCTCATCCTGGCCAGGATACTAGAAAAAATATGCGCACACTATATTTTAAATTTATAATGTAAAAGTATTAACCGACGTAAAAAGTGAACCGGTGTCAAAGAATGAAGTAAGTGTAGTGTAGCAGTGAAAATTTAAAAGGGTGTCAAACGAAAACTTTCGGACATGCATTCAGCGTCACACACACGATGAGAAACAAAGTCGGTTAAGTAACCAGCAAAATTCCAATATCTTAATAATTTAAATAATCTATCATCAAAAGAGTACTCTAAACTAAATTATGGGGGATTACAAAATAGTATGAATGTTGTGTGCGAGCAGGCTGGGCTGTTTTCTGTAATATAAGATGTATATTTAACTCTGTTAATATAAGATGTTTCACTAATATTTAAAGCATTTTTAGTTTGTCTTGATTCTTTGGAAAGAATCTGTCATGATTAGAGAGCAATACAAAAATGAAATAATTATATAATACAATTTTTTGAATTCCATCACATAAATGAGTGTAGCATACATTTTTCAAATAACCTTGGAACCTCACTTGCATTGCACCGTTCGTGTGACGTAACCCTGGGCAAAACAAGGTAAGTGGGAGATCTATATTATTGTTATAAAAATGTATTAAACAAATTGTAACAATACAGATGTTGCCCAGAACTAGGGACTTAATTAATTTTCAATAATTATAACTTCACAGTAAATTAATAACTTACAAAATTGGAGAAAAAATATTATTGAACAATCGTGAACTACCCAGCACGCTGGAAGGAATAATGATGAAGTTGTTGCTACTATACACAGGACCATATATAGTCTCCATAATAAAGAACAATAATACTTATGAAATAAAGGAGATGGGTTCTGAGAGAATCAAAGGCGTATATAACCAGGCTTCCATGGAAAAATATTATGAGGAGTAGAAATTTAAATAAAAAAATGAATTTTGAAAATTAACATAATTTTAAAATATCGTAAGATCAACTTACTGACCATGATTTATGGAAATAATTTCGAAAATAAAAGAAAGGCATGTTGAATTTAGAAAATCACTAAATTCTAAAAATATAGTAAGCACAACTTACTACCAATCATTTATGAAAAAACTTTATAGTAAATAAAAGAAAAAGAATTTGGAATTTAGAATAAAATTAACTAAATTCTAAAAATATAGTAAGCACAACTTACTACCAAATATTTATGAGAAACTTTATGGAAAATAAAAGAAAAGAATTTGGAATTTAGAATAAAATTAAATAAATTCTAAAACTAAATAAGATCACCTTACAACAAACTATTTATGAAACATATTAAGGAAAATAAAAGAAAAAGAATTTGGAATTTTGAAAATTAACAAAATTCTAAAATATAGTAAGATCACCTTACCAAAATTAATTTATGAAACCATTATGAATAATAAAAGAAAGGCATTTTGAATTTAGAAATCACCTAAATTCTAAAAATATAGTAAGCACAACTTACTACCAAATATTTATGAGAAACTTTATGGAAAATAAAAGGAGGGAATTTTGAATTTTGAAAATTAACTAGATTCTAAAAAATTAGTAAGCACAACTTACTGACAATCATTTATGAAAAAACTTTATGATAAACAAAAGAAAGGAATTTTGAATTAACAAAATTCTAAAATATAGTAAGCACATCTTGCAACCAATTATTTATGAAACCATTATGAGAAATTAAAGAAAGGAATTTTGAATTTAGAAAATTAACTAAATTCTAAAATATAGTAAGCACAACTTACTACGAAATATTTATGAGAAACTTTATGGAAAATAAAAGGAGGGAAAATTGAATTTTGAAAATTAAATAAATTCAAAAACATAGTAAGATCAACTTACTACAAAATATTTATGAAAACATTTTATGGAATTAGAGAGAAAAGGAAGTTGGAATTTATATCACTAAATTCAAAGATGAAGTAAGGACGACTTACTACAAAATATTTATAAAACTTTATGGAAATTAAACAAAAGAAGTTAGAATTTAGATAAATTAACTAAATTCCAAAATTAGTAAAATAGTTTACCTTTTTCTTGTCCGTCTGGTGGCCTTTCCTCTATATTTAATTCTACACGTTTCGGGACATATGCCCCATCATCAGCAGGTATAAAAATGGCTTACCGAACTAATAATAACATTAATAAGATACTCTTACCTAAATATTGAAAATCGGTTGAGGACAAGACGGGTGTTTATAAGATAATATGCAATGACTGTGATAGCTTTTACATTGGCCAAACTGGTAGACCTTTTAAAAAACGATTCAGAGAACATTTACCTCAAAAAGAATTTAGAAAAACAGTGTCAAATTACGCGCGCCATCTGATGGACAAAAACAATAGTTATACTGATTTCACAATGAACTTTCAACCCCTCCATATATGCAGAAAAGGAAATTATATAAATGCTATCGAAGAATACGAAATATATAAGGCTTACAAAAATAAAAAAAAACAGAAGAAGTCATCCTTAACGATCAATTGAATTTCCAGTCAAATCTATTATACGACACAGCGATAAGAATACAGAACAAGGTCCATAGTGCACGACATATAACAACATGAACACTGCAGTCGACTATAGCATGTCGTAGTGCGCACCACCGATATCGCATGTGTCTCAAGTTTGGGGATTTTATGTGTGATTTTATGTTTATATTATATTTATTGTTATGTGAAAAATTGTATATAAAGTGTTTTTAATATTTTAATGATCGACGAACTTCACCAATGGATATTCCTGATGATGGGGCATATGTCCCGAAACGCGTAGAATTAAATATAGAGGAAAGGCCACCAGACGGACAAGAAAAAGGTAAACTATTTTACTAATTATATATAAGTGGCCTGGATACAGAAAAACATGGATCTAAATTCCAAAATATCGTAAGTTCACCTTACCAACAAATATTTATAAAAATATTATGGAAAACAAGAAAAAAGAATTTTGAATTGAAAAACAAACAAATTATAAAATATAATAAGAGCAACTTACCACAAACTATTTATGAAATAATTTTAAAGAGAAAGAAAAGGAAGTAAAAACCAGTGATACAATTAAATGAATAAACTTGTGTTGAAATAAAAATAATAAAAACTGTACACAATACAAGGAGAAACAATGACCACATAAATATTATAATTACAGAATTCATTTGGATAAGAAACAAAAGCGAAATAAGTTTTTTGAAAAATAAAAAATAAAAATAAATATAAAGAAACCAATAATATAACTATGATCGTAAAATAAATGTCGATTATAATAAAGACAATTAGAAAGTGCTAGAACATGGAACTAGTGGAACAATTCGTGAGAACTAAGAAACAACCAAAATATCATGAAAAATATGCTACCAATGACCAGAAGCAGATTGTAATAACAACAAAAGAAGAATAGAGAATTAACACAAAAAACTTTATACTTAATAAATAGTGATAATTATATTAATAAAAGAGCTTCCCACCATAATAAGAAATAAGATAACAGTAGAGCTAACAAGTCAGAAGAAAAATAACTGAGATAGAAATATTAACAGATCTGAGCAAATACAAAGTGAGGTATCCAAAGATATTTTTTAATAGTCGTAAAATAGACTATTCTGATATAATTTTTATTAATAATTGTCTGTAGATAAGTCCAGCAGTATTAATATGTTTTGAGCAGAGATGAATTGCCTCTGAACTCAATGAGAAGTGTAGCATGGCCAGCAGAGTATGTAGCCTACAGTGCCTCTCCGAACTGCCCCAGCTCACGTGTTAGGGAATGTTAGGGAATAAATATCCCAAGGATAAAACACCAAGTTAAGAAAAAATGAAAATAAAATAATAAACCTCAGATGACTATTACTATCAAGGAAGATCAATTTAAGAATAAAATATATGTAAGCTCGAATATGAAGAAGCAAAATTAAAAATGGGAAGGAAGTCAAGAATAATAATAAATAATAAGTATCATAAGCAATTATTTCAGACAAACAAAGTATGGTCTGAACTAATCACTTCTGGAGGAGAGCAATCTGTAGCATGACAGATTATCCACTTAAGAACTAATAAAATATGATCATAAATATATAACTATCGAAGAAAAATCCATATGAAAACAAATAAGTATCAAAATAAAATACTATCATAACTTAAAAAAGTCAAAATAAAGAAAAAAACCACTATGCAACAAAAATGTGTAAAGAAAAATAAACCCCAAAAAACTAAAATAAATTAAGGAAAATACACAGGTAGGATAGGAGTAGGTAAGGAAGATACCCAGAACAAACCAACGGACATGATAAAACAATGTTACCTTGAAGAAACCAAGAAAGAAGATTTTGAAGAAACAAAATTGTAGGATGGGAGTACTATAAGATATACCCAAGGGAAACCCATTAAGAAGAATATAACAAACCCCGAAAGAGATTAAATGTCACAAAAGAAAGTATAACACCCAAAACCTGATATTAATGTAAAATAGTTGTAAACAAAAGTGTTTAGTGTTGTAAGTAGAAGTGCACCCACTAAAGTTATTGTATAATGGAATAAACAAATCTTCATAATCCCTTATAACTAAGATTTTGGTCTTGGAATATTGTAAAACTCAATTAGAATAAATAAAGTGACAGGGGATAAATCTTTAATATCAGAATAAAAACAGATAAGACTGCAACCAAAATAAGTTTAAGAAATAAATAAAAAATAAAGGGCTTGTTATGCTTATGTTAAACCCCATGAACTCCATAATTCAATGTGGGGAGTAGAATATAAGATGTTATTATAAAAAAGTTTAATATGTTTAATAGTATTAATCCAGACTAAAATGTCTAAGTATGGATACCATACTCTTTTTATAAAATGTTTATTATATGTTACTAGTAGTAGTTAAAACTAAAATGTCTGAATTTGAATACCATATTGCTAATTTCAAATATTGTTTAGGTATTATGAGTATGCATACGATACTACATGTTCTGTTAGTTAATTAAAGAGATCTTAATAACTAAAAATATACTTTAAAAGGATAATGTAAAAAGATATATAAAATTATTGAAAAAATTGGAAATATGATTACAAAAATTTCAAAGAGGGGAGTCCCAAATTATGGAATAATATTTAAAAGGATAACTAATTAATAAAATTACAATGAATTAAGGGAAGATAAACATTTTTATTTCAATCTGAGATTGAATACAATCCTAAATATAACATATTAAAATGGCATCATTTTATAAAGGACAGGAAGTAATTTTTTAGGCCTACTTTTGAAAAATACAGAAATATGGCTTTTTAGAGAAAAAACTTTGTAAAACTATCTTATTTGATATTAAATCAAGCAGCATAAGCTGAAGAAAAGGATTATGTATTTATTATTTAATGAAATTAATTAATAACCAAAATATAATGAATCTTTCTTACATGTAGCAGAAGCGATTAAAAATTGAAACAATACATTGCTAATATTAAATTGGCTAAGATATTTAAGAAAACGAAGGAAGTAAGACAGTTCTTTATTAACGTTCGTAGTGTATGGTTGAGTGAGCTCTAGCTACATAACAACCTATAACGGAACCATTAATGGCGTGTAAAAATTGAACCTAGCCTAAAGTAAATTTTAAGAATTTCGACAAAACAATTTTAAACCTTAAATTCAGTGAAAATTAACCACTACAAACATTGAATCAAGTGAATACACAACCGAAACTAGTTAATTAACCATATGAACCTCTAACACTAATAATTCGGAATAACTCAAACGAAGTTTATGACACAAGTAACTTAACATTATCACAAACATTTTTCTCGAGTGAATAACAGAACATTGAACGAGAGATACTACAATAACACCAGAAATATTAATCACTACTGCGGAGATGAGGAAGCATTGAAAAGGCAGCTTTATTGGAAGAAAATTTCATCCAGACGATTCCTGTTTTACATCAGCAGCTCCGAAGCGGCCATTGTGATTCCCAGCATGCAAAGCGCACACGGTTACTAGTATTCGTCAACTCATCATTGGTTCGAACTTTTCATTTTATAAACATTATATATTATCAAATAACGTTGTACTTTTTAACTATTAAGCTTATTAATTGTAAATGTTATACTTTCTAACCTTACCCCTTCTCTGACTATATATAATATAACTGTTAGAAGAACCTGAAAAAATTAATATTAAATAACATATGTACCAACAATCGATCGCCCTGTGAACGAGTCGAGCATTATATGATAATCGATTTTAAGTCGATACTTTTAAAACATTTGTCAATAAAATTTAGAAATTCTACAATTTGGTTTTAAATTTATTTATAACTTTAATAAATAGAGTTTTAGTAAACAACAGGACTACCAGAAAGGCGGCCATTACTCAAGTGGAAGTAATACATACGAAGAAGAAGAAATACCGCTAATCGATCAGTGAATTAGACAATCCTGTTAACGCTGAATTTAATTCCAGTAAACCATAAGCGATATTATTAACAAAATTGACTCAAAGGAACTTAAAATTTTAACATCACACAATTACAAGAATTATTTACTAAAATATTAAACAATAAAACATCAAACCAAAACTTAATAAATTTTTTTCAAAATTTAAATAACACAATTATTTTTTATTTTGTACACATTGGTAACGATTTGTTACAATATATATATTGTTACAACACAAATAAGCCACCCCAATACCAGGGATAAAAAAGATGAATCAACAATATAAAAAGTAATTCGTATAATATAAAATCTTTAAACTAATGAAAATAAAATAACAATGACGCGACAAACGACGACATGACCTAACTCAAGTGATTGACCAAATAAAACGAAACCAAATAAGAAAGTTATTGACCAAATAAAAAGAAACAGAAGGAGAAGGGGAAAACCGAAACCAAAGAAGAAGGTGATTGACTTAATACAACCAAATAAAATATAACCAAATGAGAAAGTGGAAAACCAAAATAAAATGAAGATAAAACGAAATAAGATGAAGGAGAAGAAGAAGGAAAATGGAAATGAAACAAACCAAGTATAAAGGGAAATAAAATGAAATCAAATGATAAGAGACAAACAAATAATATAGAATAAAAGAAGGAGAAATGGTACACTCAAATATAATATTGGAAACGACACCAATAACTAACCAATGTAAAAAATAAGTATTAGTATTGACTAAATGATAGATGTAAATGATAATTGATAAAACACCAATAAATAAAAGTACACTAACCCAAGAATTAGAGTTATATGTAGTAAAGAACTCTATAAAGACATGAACTTATTGATAGTATAAATAACAATTTTAAAGAGAGAGATAGTGAGATGGTGAGAAAATAAAAATAACTAAGTGACAAAGAGAAAGTAATGGTAGGGATTACCCACTAATAAACACTTACAATAAAAATTTAAGAAGTGCAAAAGTGAAAGTGTAAAACCCCAAAATAATGAGAAAATCTAGTAATAAATAAAAAACGCTTAGTAAATCAGTGATAAACACTAAATGATTTAATGGTGAACAAATAAGAATTTTGTTAATGTTGTAACGTCCCGCGAGTATTAGCAAAAGTATCGTTTATTTGTTAAGCTTTCCTAATTAAGCCCCACGTTAGTACGTCATTTTGTAACGTCCCTCGTGTTACGAGTGTATTACAGTTAATCCTTTATTGATTGTATTTTCCAATGTCCTGTGTCGGTTAAAATTTATGTTTACCGAAATAAAAAAAACCTGAAATCGAGTGTGTGTGATTTGGGAGAGTTCAATGAAGTTGTTTGACCGTAGTTAGAAGAGAGAGGACCAAGGATATTATCCCCGGAGTATACAATTACTTAATTTAAATATTCGCCGCTCATGAGACCAGCTGATTTTGACGTCTGCATCCAAATTTTAGGTTAAATAAACACCAATTGTCGGTGATACTTTCTCAGCGGTTCGTCCTCTTCTTGGTTTCCTGAAACTCTGTAACAACTACCCTCTACAAGAAATAATACACATTTTATTATTTATAACAAAGTATTCAGGGTATTTATTTATTGAATACACTGTTTTTTCTCTTCTCCCAATACAAAAAATATTATAATCGATTTTCCCTGTCAACACCACATTGGTTCGATCTCATTAGGTAAACATTGAAATTATAACAAATTATTTTTTTTTTCTTAATTAAACATTAAACAATAAAGAATTCATTTATTAATTTCCCCAGGGTTAAGGGTAAGTTCTTTGTGTTATGAGACGGTCAGAAATGAATAATAAAATACTACGCTTTACAAGAAAACAAAAAAAAATTATATTTGTTTTTTCCGTAGTATGTAGTTCCGGGTTTATCCGCTAGAGTACAGCTTATGTCTTCACTATAAACACGAAATCAGTTACTGCATGCTGGAACTGCACAAAGATTCGTTATGAGGATTTCATGGTTAACAATTATTAATAAAGTTTGTTTTACCTCTTTTCTTGAAGTGTTTACTTGGATGGTGCTGGTTCTAGTGTCAAAGTTATAGTTGTTTTGGAATTTAGTTAAATTTTTTGATATACGGTCTCACCAAAAATCTCGAAGTGCAGTCCAACTAAGCCTGATCTGGTGGTTGGATTATTTCAAATTCTCATCGAATAAAAGACGTAAATGTTGATACTTGAAGGAATTCTGATATAAGGTGGACACTACTCGTTACTTTTTATTAACTTTCGCACTGTTTCCAAAAGTATTTATAAGGTTTTCTCAAATTTTAATTGGCATTACACTTTTTCCAAACTTACGTTTTCCAATCGTTTTAACAATTAAATTATATCTTGTTAGTTGGTTACTGTTAGTAACCAAGAATTTTTATATCATTTTTTATTGGTGCATCTATATACTTTTGAGTACATAGGCTGTTTTTAATTATTATAAATTTATTTCTTATTTATAGAAAAATAATCGTTTTTAACTTTTGTTTATTATCCAATTTAATTTATATAAGGATTTTCCTTCTATTTCCTCTTAATTTTATACATAGGTCTTTAATATTTTTATTTCCTTTAATTGTATTTATTTATTATTTATTAATTTCTTATAGTATCCTTACACTAAACTATTTTCCTCTGCCATTTTACTCATACAGTATTATTTTATTTTATTATTATTTTATATATTTAACCCTGGGTTATCTTATAGTCAAACACAATTATTATATTAAATATAAAATTAGACCTAGGTACAAAATCTTTGTGGCCTACACAATACAAATTACACAAAATTCAAACAAATACAGAATTGGTCAGTAGCAATATAGTCTACTGTTATAATTAATTGTTTCTCCATCTACAGCATAAGTCTGTGAGATGCTCCTTTTAAAACCACTTACTTCCTCACTGTGTACACTATAACTCACTTTGTACCCTTTATATCACTTAATTATAGTTTATAGTGTTTTGTAATACAAAGTAATCTATAACTATGTATATTATACCCATTTCTGACCTTTATAGTGGGGTGATTACGTTATTATTTTTGGGACTGGGTTATGTAACGTTACAATGTTCATAATTAAAGATAGTATTCAGATTAAATATAAATGAAGGATACGATGTTATTCAGGGGAGGAAGCCCATAGAATTTCAACAGTTAGTGTTACCATGGATTGAAGGTAGAGATTATTTAAGAAATAAGAAATTAAAAAACAAAATCAATAAACACCCCATGTTATAAGGGATAATCAATTAAGTAAGTTTGAATGGTGTGATGATGTTTATCACTCAAAAAATAATAAAGAATGAAATGAATTGTAAACAAACATTACCTAATAACTGTTAAAAAATTGTTCAATTAAATTTATGAATAGGATATGGCTGAAGGAATTATACAGACCATAGGCCTAGATGTTATGTTTTATGTAATAAAGAATAGTAAGTAATAGCCATATTGTTAACAAGGGCAAAATAGATAAATAAGAAGGTAAATCAATACAGATCTAATAACACTGGAAAATCAGTTAGGAAATAATTAACAAGCCATGATGTAGAAAATAATGGTAACACATAATTAGTATAAAAACAGATCCAAAACACATCAACAAATAAACAAATCAATTATAATCACAAAACAAAACATATTAGGGTAAAAGGAGATGTAAGTTGTATAAAATAAGTAAATATAATCAGTTACTACTTAGGCCTATAAAATGCCTAACTGTCAAAAACAAATAACTACAAATTGTAAAAAATTAACAAAGAAATTAGCAAATCCAAGGCAAGTAACTAGCCAAGGAGCATTTGTGAATCATATTAAAAGAAAAATGTTAGAATAAGGACTTAAAATAAAAAAGAAATGTAATTAACAAATATTAACATAATTGTACAAACATTAATACATTAGAGAAACCAACCTTATGGGATGTCAAAATAATCTTTGAAAGGAAATACAAACAGTAGTGATAATATATAATACATAGGAAGGAAGACGGAAGAATAAAAGCAATCAGAAGATATACAGTAATTTTGAATAAAAATTCAAAATTGATAACAATGGTTATAAAGTCATGATCAACCAATCAGAATTAATTCGTAACCATGACAACAGACCGTTGGTTACGATTTTTCCGTTAAATCATAGTATTCAATAAGTGACGCTCTTCAAGAATAGACGCCAGGCCGTGAATGACCTAAATTTTAATCTAAAATGTATAAAAAGTAATCAAAATTCAAAAAGATGAACGAGTAAGAAGCAGACGAGGAACGAGAACATTTAACTGATGCCAAGGACCAATTTAACTAAAATTTAAATGAATAAATTGCTACTACTAACGTGAAAAAGATGCCAGAAGCCCCAGATAATTGAAAATTGACTACGATTGAAGCCCTATTCCATTTCACCTGAACGACTGTTTACATCAAGCCTACTGATTTGATAAGTATTATTAAATTACCCAAATTTCAGAAATAAACTCACTTTAAATATTTCTCACAGTCATCTGAACTCTCACTATAAACTGAATATAATTTCTTTCAAAGATTAAGTAAAAAAATAAAACACTGAAAATTTATTAACTAAGAAAATAACCTGTTGTTAAATTGCGAACTTTTGAAACACAGTTTACTACACTGCAGGAACAAATTATAGTTACACATTATACTATTTAAGTACAAATAATGTAAGGTAGTGTACTTTTTATTGTAATCATTATTAATATTTTTCTTGTAATCACAAGAACCCTAGACTTTGAACGAAAATAACTGTAAACAAACAACACAGTCACCATATTTGACTGGATAATTCGTTCAAAATCGATCTTCGCCAAACCCTAGAGATATTAGACTCATATTAATTGTCGGTGCAAATTTGTTGAATAACCAAATATAATTTTAATGTCAAACTGAATAATTACCAATCACAAATTAAAGAAACTAGTACAGAGTGTAACCATTGATTTTATTTCATAGGGAAGTGTATTGTATAAATTGTGTATTGTATAGCAGAGAGAACGAGAATGATGGCAAGCGCTCACGTCGCAAATCCGGTGAACTAACTGCTCGATTAAGAAGGTCGAACGAAGGCGGGAGTAAAATTTGAATGCTCCAGGCCGTCATAGCTAAGAACACCTTTTATCACACTATTTATTAATTTAATTGTTTTAAATAAACAATTTGGTGCCACCCGGGATTTATAAACCCCTATTGAACAACAGGTAAGGTTTCCACTCGCGTTGTACTGGTAACTGAAGGATCGCTACGGAAATCGTTAGCGCAAAACATAGAAGTAACGACACCAGTGTGAGGCAAACACACAACAAATACACTTTCACAGAGACGATCGAATTTTCGCGTTACAGATTGGCGACCAACTGGTGAGGCTAGAAAAGAAGACTAGCGGCGATTACGGGAAAATATGCAACATTCCATGGTTAGAAGGTATAAAGCTAAGCAGGGAACTGAAGATAACAAGGGAGAAGAAATAGAAATGATGGAAGAAATAATCGAGGAAACGATCGAAGAGGATACCCAAGGCGACCAACCGGAAAACCCAACCCAACCAGAACCGAAAGTAGAAGTAGTAATCAGGGACCAACCAGACAAACCAACCCTATCAATGGACGCACATTTCCAAGAAATGATGAGGATTACGGTGGAACAATTAAACAGAAACAAGGAGGAAATTAATGGAAAAATAGATAAAGGAAATGAAAAAATGGATGAGAAAATAGACAAAATGGAGGAAAAACTTAACGAAAATTCGAGGAGACAAGTCGAGTTTTTAAGGGAAGATATTGAAACGCTGAACAACAAAATTGAAGGAAATAACGAAACATTGAAACAATAAATCAATGAGAAAATGGAGGAACACAGTAATACCTTAAGGAAGAACCAAGAAGCTCTACAACAGCGATTGACGGAGGACATCCAAAAAAGTAATGAAGAACTGAAGGAAGAATTAAGATACATACTAATAGGGCATCGTGAAGAAGTCAAGCAGACAAAAACGGGGATAAATAAGAAATGGGAAGAAACAAATTATCCAGCAGATCAACTTAATGAAACAGTAGATAGTGGTTTCACACAATTGAATGAAACACTAGACAACACTTCTGACGGTATCAATGAAGAAATAAAGAATGCAGAAGAATCAAGTGTATTGTTTTCTGAAAATAAAAATAACAAAAACAATGAGAAAATTAAGCACATAAAAACCAGCCGTAGAAGAGTAAAGAAGAATCGAATAATTAAAAAGATTAAGAAAACAAAGGAAATAGGAAAATATATAAAAAGAAACTAATAAAAACAAGAGAAGAATTAGAGATGATGAAGCATGGACTAATTGATGTGTTTAATTTACCCCTTACCGACCAAAGCAAATTAATGAAATATAAAGATTGTAGGAGGACCTTAAAAGAAATTATAGAGGGAATTCACAACAAACCAGCGAATGAAAACTTCAGCAAATCAATAAGTAAATGGAAAATACCCAAAATTGAAAGGACTCACAACAAAATAGTGTGTCACAAATTAAGAAGGTCCCTAAAACACATGAGTACACCAGAATTGGAAATGCAGAATAAAAAATCAATGATAACATTAATGAGGAAGGTACAATTAACTTTTCTGATTAATAAACAACATAATATGGTGAATGATGTAGGCATGGAGACAAATGAACATATGATATTAGAAGAATTGTGGTACAAGATATAAGAGACCTATTTCACAAGGAAGGAAATAGTTCTACACACCAAGGTTATCCGAACCACAAGTGCAGAGGAAATGATGGACCATGGGTAAGCAAAGTGAAGATAAACACCGAGAAAAGGTACTGATCTTCAAATTACCGACCATGCAAACCAATGGAAAAGAGAAAAATAGAGAAAAATTACCAAATTCAAAAGATGTAAGATCAGCTTACAACAATATTTTGATGACATATGAGGTATAATATAAAATAAAGGAATAAGCTACAAAAATTCCTACAAAGTAAGATCACCTTACAATAATGCATAAATAACAGATAAAGTAAAAAAAAAAATTATATATGTGTAAAATGAAGGAATAAGTTACAAAAATTCCTAAAATGGTAAGAACAACAAACTTACAAAAATTATTCAGAATCATATTTAAAACAAGACAAAAAAACAAAAATAAAATCAAGCAAGAACTGCTAAGACAAATACATAAAATTATAATGAATTCAGAGTATTCAAAGAAAAAAAAACTGAACAAGTATTAGAAAACAAAAATGTGTATAAAGCAAATATACAGCAAATGGCTAAAGCAGAATAATGGTAACCAACCAAGAAAAAAAATTTCTAAAATAATTAAAATGATCACAAGAAGAAAAGAAAAACAAACTAACGAAAAGTTAGAGATAATGAAATTAACAACTAAATAAATAAAAAACAATCAACTGTATGAGTAGATAACAGTATATAGCAAAGGTACAGCGGAAGGAAGAAGGAGTAAAAGGTTAAAATGATCGAAAAAACCACGAAGTGGACAATCCCAAAAAATATTATTATTAATTTAAGTCACAAGATGACAAAAAAGGTATTTAAGATTGACTGAGAATAGGTCCAGCAATCAAATTAACTGAGCAGAGATGATGTTCCTCTGATCTCAGAAAAATGAGTAGTAATGGAAGAAACCAGCTACTAAAAAGTTAGGGAAAAAATTATATAAAAGGGAGAACGCACTAATGGAAATAAATAAAAACAGATCTAAATAAAAAGGAATGGAACAAGTAAGAAGAGAAATAATAAGGAAGAAATAAACAAGAAAGAAAAGGAAAAAATTATATATAACTGATAATTTCATAAAAAAACTATGCTAGTGTTTTACCAAAATGATCAACTTTGAAGGAGAGGCATTATGTTACAACACAAATAAGCCACCCCAATACCAACGATAAAAAAGATGAATCAATAATATAAAAAGTAATTCGTATAATATAAAATGTTTAAACTAATGAAAATAAAATGACAATGACGCGACATGACCTAACCCAAGTGATTGACCAAATAAAACGAAACCAAATAAGAAAGTGATTGACCAAATAAAAAGAAACAAAAGGAGAAGGGGAAAACTGAAACCAAAGAAGAAGGTGATTGACTCAATACAACCAAATGAGAAAGTGGAAAACCAAAATAAAATGAAGATAAAACGAAATAAGACGAAGGAGAAGAAGAAGGAAAATGGAAATGAAACAAACCAAGTATAAAGGGAAATAAAATGAAATCAAATGATAAGACACAAACAAATAATATAGAATAAAAGAAGGAGAAATGGTACACTCAAATATAATATTGGAAACGAAACCAATAACTAACCAATGTAAAAAATAAGTATTAGTATTGACTAAATGATAGATGTAAATGATAATTGATAAAACCCGATAAATAAAAGTACACTAACCCAAGAATTAGAGTTATATGTAGTAAAGAACTCTATAAAGACATGAACTTATTGATAGTATAAATAACAATTTTAAAGAGAGAGATAGTGAGATGGTGAGAAAATAAAAATAACTAAGTGACAAAGAGAAAGTAATGGTAGGGATTACCCACTAATAAACTCTTAAAATAAAAATTTAAGAAGTGCAAAAGTGAAAGTGTAAAACCCCAAAATAATGAGAAAATCTAGTAATAGATAAAAAACGCTTAGTAAATCCGTGATAAACACTAAATGGTTTAAAAGTGAATGTTATTAATAAATAAGAATATTGTAAATGATAGTATTAGGAAATATAGTGATAGATAAAAAAACGCTTAGTAAATCAGTGATAAAGACTAAACGATTTAAGGCGGGAGTAAAATTTGAATGCTCCAGGCCGTCATAGCTAAGAACACCTTTTATCACACTATTTATTAATTTAATTGTTTTAAATAAACAATTTGGTGCCACCCGGGATTTATAAACCCCTATTGAACAACAGGTAAGGTTTCCACTCGCGTTGTACTGGTAACTGAAGGATCGCTACGGAAATCGTTAGCGCAAAACATAGAAGTAACGACACCAATGTGAGGCGAACACACAACAAATACATTTTCACAGAGACGATCGAGTTTTCGCGTTACAAAATATATATATATATATTACATTTAATATTTATAAATAAATTTACTTCAAGATATATATATATATATATATATATATATATATATATATATATATTGCAATGAAACACAGGATCCTGACAGTGACCTTGCTTAATTGCTATCTGCTTGTCAAGAACATGTGTATTTGTTATGGTTTAAAGGTTGCCACGTGTCTTTGGTTATTGGTTCTGTCAAGTTGACAGT
This sequence comes from Magicicada septendecula, assembly GCA_034769895.1. Lineage (NCBI taxonomy): Eukaryota > Metazoa > Arthropoda > Insecta > Hemiptera > Cicadidae > Magicicada > Magicicada septendecula. The sequence continues at coordinate 129,677,425 of CM068375.1, forward strand.
TATGAAATGTTAGTATTGCAAGGAAGGTGTTTATTTGATTTTATGTTTGAGGGTATTAGTGTTATTATTCTTAGGGTTAGGAAACTGTGGTGGATGTATCGAAGAAAAAAAATTTTTTATTTTGTTAGTCAACTAAAAAAAAAAAATTTTTTTTTGTATGCGGGAAGGGGTTAATCCTACAATGAAACACAGGATCCTGATAAGCAGTGCAGACTTGTGTAATACACAGATGATAAACATTCATGTCTACGTTGGTAGTTTGTTAGATTTGTTTTTTTTTTTTGTATGAGTTTTGTATTTTAGTAAGGATAAGGAATTAGGTTTAGTCAAATTGTGTATGATTTTATGTGTTATTTATTCATGTACTATGTCTGTGGAAATGTGCGCGAGTGATAAACGTTTCCCCGGATGTGCGTGATATAATTGTCATATTGTTGTGACGCTTGAACTGAACATAAGCTACTGTATTAGTTACAGTTCCTGTATTTTTCCTATCTATTAAATGACTTTAGAATATGATTTCATTAAAATATAAAGTTGTTGTAAAACGCATTTGTGCGTGGGATATGGTATTCAAAGATTACTATCTATGCATGCTCTTGCAAAGTCGATGCACTTTACGGCATGAAAAATTGGCGAGTCATGTTCAAAGTAACCATGTGACTTCCTTCCACCAATAAAATGCTGGAAGGCAGTTGGAAATTTTCTTAGCCTGTTGCTACACAGGCAGTTCTTCTCATCCTGCTATCACGATTGGGACGTGCAATTCTTTTGCAAGATTTTTCACTTGCAAGGATTTGTTAAGTCTTTTCGGCGGTAGTAACGAGTGTGAAGACTCAGAACTGTTCGTGTATTATATCTATACACCCAGTGTTGTTATTAAAACATAGCGTGCATAAATACAGTGAGTTCTTTTCATCTAGCTATCACGATCGGTACGGCAATTCCTGTACAAGATTTTCCGCTTGCAAGAATTTGTTAAGTCTTTTCGGCAGTAGTAACTAGTGCGAAGGCTCAGAACTGTTGGTGTAATTCATCGCTACACGCAGTATTTTATTTGAATATAGCGTGTGTAATAAATGAACTTGAACTGTGTTACTGTGTGAGGTATTCTGCAGTACCAGTAATATTTCATAATTACTTAGTAATAAAATTTTGTCATCATTAGTTTCCGCGTGAGTGGAAGATTTCCAGACAGGGAGGTCTGCTGATCGCGGTAGACCCAGTGGTACGCGTGAACACTTGAAGAGTCTGGATTGGTATAAGCCTAATGTACCGTTTCTAAGTAAAACTCACTGTGACCTGAGATACGTATAAATTATAAATTCTGTATGAAGTTTAACCAGTAGTATCAATAGAACCGTTGTGGTGTGCGAAGCGTCAGTGTCAACGTGGAACTCCAGGACACCAGCCCAGCTGGAAGCGTTACCAGGGTGAACCGTCTGTCATCGTACGCCATGCCTGACGACTCAACTACACAGCAAAGCCCCCCTCCCTTTTCCATCAACATCGCCATGGGAATCATCATCATCACATATGTAATGTACCGCATCACGTATATGTACAATAATAACACTTTAAAAGACTATATCTGAAACACTACCATTATTATGCTTGTCAAATATCTCATATAAACAATTACATATGTCTTGTGTGCAATAAATAATCTTAAACTCTCCAATATAGACTTTTGCATTAAGATACACATACTACCATATCCTATGCGCCAATAGTTATTTGTGTTGTCGCATAGATATATTTGGCTATGTTACAATAACAATACCGCGTGTAGATATGTATTAAACAAACAGTTCTGACAGTATGACTCAACTACACAGCAAAGCCCCCCCCTTTTCCATCAACATCGCCGTGGGAATCATCATCATCACATATGTAATGTACTGCATCATGTATATGAACAATAATTAACACTTTAAAAGACTATATCTGAAACACTACCATTATTATGCTTGTCAAATATATCATATAAACAATTACATATGTCTTGTGTGCAATAAATAATCTTAAACCCTACAATATAGACTTTTGCATTAAGATACACATACTACCATATCCTATGCACCAATAGTTAAGTTATTTGTGTTGTCGCATAGAGATATTTGGCGCCCAACGTAGGGCTTTGCTGTGTAGTTGAGTCGTCAGGCATGGCATACGATGACAGACGGTTCACCCTGGTAACGCTTCCAGCTGGGCTGGTGTCCTGGAGTTCCACGTTGACACTGACGCTTCGCACACCACAACGGTTCTATTGATACTACTGGTTAAACTTCATACAGAATTTATAATTTATACGTATCTCAGGTCACAGTGAGTTTTACTTAGAAACGGTATATTAGGCTTATACCTAAATGCCAGGGGGTTAAATATATGTCCCGCCTCGATCTTAAAAGTGGATTCTGGCAGATTCCCCTTGCTAAAGAATCAAGGAAGTACACAGCATTTCTGTATCCGGAATAAATGCTACCAATTCAAAGTAGTTCCCTTTGGATTAGTAACAAGTTTACCCGCCATGGTCAGGTGTTTGGAATTAGCTTTGGGTCCTGAGGTGGAAGATTTTGTTAGCATATTTGTGGACGATATTTTGATTATATCTAAATCTTTTGAGGAACATATCGAACATCTCAAAATCGTATTTCAAAAATTAAAAGACGCTAACCTGACCCTCAACCTTGAAAAGTGCGAGTTTGGTAAATCGCAGATTGAATTTTTAGGACATACAATTTCGGCGGAGGGTATAACAACGGATCCTGAAAAAATACAAGCTATCATGGAGTTCCCGAACTCCACGAAACCTAAGGACATCAGAGCGTTCCTTGGGCTGACGGGTTATTTCCGACGTTTTACTCCTGAGTATTCTGAAACAATTGAGCCGTTACTGGAACTACTACGTAAGGGCACAAAATGGAGATGGGAGGAGCGTCATGAGCATGCCTTCAACGCGACAAAAAACCTGTACAGCAGAAACCTTCACGTATTCCATCCTGAGAAGGAGGGCACATGTGTCTTAAATTGTCTCAATTATACCATAGGGGGAGCACTCTACCAACGAAATGAAAAGGGTGAGCACAAGGTGACCGCTCACAGCAGTAGATCACTAAAAGGGGCTGAACACAACTACTTCACCTCGGAGAAGGAAATCTTGCCCATAGTATACTGCATCAGCAAGTTTCGTTACTACCTGGTTGGGCAACATTTTGAAATCCTTTCGGACAACCAGGCCTTATCGTTCATGCTGCGCTGCAAGTTGGCTAATGCTCGCATATCCCGTTGGATCATGGCCATCCAGGAATATGACTTTACGATTAAGTACTGCAAGGCCAGCGATAACAAAACGGCGGACACGTTAAGCCGATACCCTCCAGTAATGGAAGAGCGTCATGCTTCAAATAATAAAGAAGTACAAATTCTGGATGTTAAATACAAGATAGAGGACAGTCTTAAGAATAAGTTGAAGAATATTGGTACGGAACAGCAACGGGACACCAAATTAAACCAGATCAGTGACGCGATCCGGATCCAAGAAAACCCCAGATACAAAATATATAAAAACGTGCTGTATAAAATTGTTAATGGGGGTTGGAAGATCATGGTGCCTGACGCGATGGTGGAAGACCTTACCTGGATGTGTCACGAGAGTCTAGCCCATGCGGGGGCTTATAAATGTTACCTAGCAATGCGGGAGGATTTTGTGTGGCTAAATATGGCCAGGAAAATAAAGGCCATACTTCGCACATGCCACGCCTGCCAAACTGCGAAATATCCAAACCAACATACCCAGGTAGAGATGGGTAACATTGTGGCAAGGAATAAAAACGACCTAGTCTGCATTGACTTTTTAGGTCCACTTCCGCGGGCGGCGCGTGGAATGAAGAACCTTGTGGTTTGTACCGATGCATTCACAAAGCATGTCAGCCTGTACGCCATCAGTAGACTGACAACATCGGCTGTAGTAAACATCGTATTAAATAAATACATGCCGAAAAATGGACCCATAAAGAAAATACTATCAGATCAGGCTAAGCAGTTTACTAACAAGTGGCACTCTGAGCTTGAAAAACATGGTGTCCAGACTGTACTGACAGCGATCCGGAGACCGCAAGGAAACCTGGCTGAACGAGTCAATAAGGAATTAGGACGCTTATTCCGGACATATTGTAATGTTAACCAGAGTAAATGGCTGGAATTCCTGGAATTTTTCGAATCAGCCATAAATGGCAATTACAATTCGACTACAGGATATACCCCAAATGAGCTCCAAACCGGAGCGATGCCAGGACAGGTCTGGGAAGGGCACATTGAAAGGATATCGACTCAGAATGTGCCAATATCAGTCGAAATAAAGAAACTTGAGGCGAGGTGACACATTAAAAAGTGCGCAGAAGAGCGCACAGAAAAGTTTAATGCTGACATAAGCTGGTGAGTTTCAAGACTGGGGAGAGAGAGTGCTTTTGCGAGCATTGAATGTGGGAAGAAGGGAGGACAACACAGCCGCGAAGTTTTTCAGGCTATACAATGGTCCTTATACCCTATCGGAGCAGGTTGGTAAGCATACGTTTATATTAACCAACCCCAACACTAACCGTGCGTTTGGTAAATTTCATGCTTCATCGCTGAGAAAGTATTATACGAAAAATCCATAAGTAACCATAAATAAATGTCACGATATAGGATGTAAGAATGTGTAGCTTTATTTAAAATATGTCAGTTCAGGTGTAAATGTTATATGTAGGGTAATTCAGTGAATGAGCGATAATCTAGTAGAGATAAGGAATGCAGTCTGTTGTACCTTGTGACCTTGCTTAACTGCTATCTGCTTGTCAAGAACATGTGTATTTGTTATGGTTTAAAGGTTGCCACGTGTCTTTGGTTATTGATTCTGTCAAGTTGACAGTTATGAAATGTTAGTATTGCAAGGAAGGTGTTTATTTGATTTTATGTTTGAGGGTATTAGTGTTATTATTCTTAGGGTTAGGAAACTGTGGTGGATGTATCGAAGAAAAAAATTTTTTTATTTTGTTAGTCAACTAAAAAAAAAAAATTTTTTTTTGTATGCGGGAAGGGGTTAATCCTACAATGAAACACAGGATCCTGATAAGCAGTGCAGACTTGTGTAATACACAGATGATAATCATTCATGTCTAAGTTGGTAGTTTGTTAGATTTGGTTTTTTTTGTATGAGTTTTGTATTTTAGAAAGGATAAGGAATTAGGTTTAGTCAAATTGTGTATGATTTTATGTGTTATTTATTCATGTACTATGTCTGTGGAAATGTGTGCGCGTGCGCGAGTGATAAACGTTTCCCCGGATGTGCGTGATATAATTGTCATATCGTTGTGATAAGCCTAATGTACCGTTTCTAAGTAAAACTCACTGTGACCTGAGATACGTATAAATTATAAATTCTGTATGAAGTTAAGGAATTAGGTTTAGTCAAATTGTGTATGATTTTATGTGTTATTTATTCATGTACTATGTCTGTGGAAATGTGTGCGCGTGCGCGAGTGATAAACGTTTCCCCGGATGTGCGTGATATAATTGTCATATCGTTGTGATAAGCCTAATGTACCGTTTCTAAGTAAAACTCACTGTGACCTGAGATACGTATAAATTATAAATTCTGTATGAAGTTTAACCAGTAGTATCAATAGAACCGTTGTGGTGTGCGAAGCGTCAGTGTCAACGTGAATCTCCAGGACACCAGCCCAGCTGGAAGCGTTACCAGAGTGAACCATCTGTCATCGTATGCCATGCCTGACACAACTACACAGCAAAACCCCCCCCTTTTCCATCAACATCGCCGTGGGAATCATCATCATCACATATGTAATGTACCGCATCACGTATATGAACAATAATTAACACTTTAAAAGACTATATCTGAAACACTACCATTATTATGCTAGTCAAATATATCATATAAACAATTGCATATGTCTTGTGTGCAATAAATAATCTTAAACCCTCCAATATAGACTTTTGCATTAAGATACACATACTACCATATCCTATGCGCCAATAGTTAAGTTATTTGTGTTGTCGCAATATATATATATATATATATATATATATACACATATATATATTACTTTAATATTTATACTAAATTTACCTCAAGATGTTTTTTCTATTTGGAACATGTTTCGAGAGTTCCTGTTCTCTCATCTTCAGCCTTCGCCATCTTGTTTCTGGTGAAGTATTTGTGTGTTGGCTGCTGGATGTTATTAAGGTTGTTTGTTGGTCTTTGGTCTTTCAAAGTTGTATTATTGTGTGTGGTTGTGGTATATGTTTCTGTATTTTGTGTATTTTCGATGTTGAGTGCTTTGAATATTGTGTCATGTTTTGTATTGATTTGTATTTGTTCTGGTATTAGTTTGTTTTGTGTTTTATGTTTGTATATCTGTAAATTTTCCCAAATGAAAATTTGTGAGCCAACACACAAATACTTCACCAGAAACAAGAAGAAACATATACCACAACCACACACAATAATACAAATTTGAAAGACCAAAGACCAACAAACAACCTTAATAACATCCAGCAGCCAACACACAAATACTTCACCAGAAACAAGATGGCGAAGGCTGAAGATGAGAGAACAGGAACTCTCGAAACATGTTCCAAATAGAAAAAACATCTTGAGGTAAATTTAGTATAAATATTAAAGTATTATATACATCAAGAAACAGACTGTAGCAGAAAGTGATTGAAATATATATATATATATATATATATATATATTATAACGTGACAATTTGGCAAATTTAATTTAATTTAAATTTGTGGAGTCCCTCGATCTTGGAGCACCAAATTTAAACAACGTTACATATACATAAATAGGTGTGAACGGTCTCACGTTCAAGATTGACAAATTCTTTAAACATATAACATTTAAATAGGGGGTCAGGTGTATCTGCAATAAGAACTCTACGGAACTTGAAACAGTAATTAAAATTTATTTGATACTATAAAAAAATATGTGCACATGGCACTGACTTCGATTTAAAAAACATTAGTTATTATTTTTGTTATAATGCCGTAAGGCTTAAGATATATACATCCTTACTAACTAAACATTCTATGCTACTAAATAGTATATAAAAGAAAAATCTCATTTTTAGACTACTCAGTCTATTAATATGTTTCAAAATCAATTTTTAAATTTTTTTTCTATATATGGTACGTACTCAAAAGATTAATAGTTATTACTTCTCAGTACTGTTTTCTCAAATACTAATTGTTTTTATTTATATTCTTTGTAATCATTTTATATCATATTAATTTGAGCTCTTGTTACGTTAATTGTATTTCTAAAACATCTATGATTTTTAACTCTACTATACAAGAAATATTACTCTTATTTTTAAATAAAATATTAATGTCTTTAACTGTCTTTGTATACTGTGTATGATTAAGATATGAATAAGTTGTCTATCACCTTATTGTCGTCAATCATACTCGATCATTTTTGTTCCATCGGTGTTCATCTTCGTCTCGCCTCCAGCGTCGGCTGTCTCTCTTCTCCTCTTGTCCAGCGTCGGCTGTCTCTCTTCTCCTCTTGTCCAGCGTCGGCTGTCTCTCTTCTCCTCTTGTCCAGCGTCGGCTGTCTCTCACTCTCTCGTCCTCTCCTCTTGTCCAGCGTCGTATCGCTATGGAACTGCTTCTCTTGTCCAGCGTCGTATCGCTATAGAACTTCTTCTCTTGTCCAGCGTCGTATCGCTATGGAACTTCTTCTCTTGTCCAGCGTCGTATCGCTATGGAACTTCTTCAGTAATGCTGTTATTAATTACAATGTTTGTCTTATAGCTTGGTTACGTATTTGTACATAACTGGCAATTTAAACTATTTCTAAAAATATTAATAAATATGCCGTGCTGACGGGCATAAGCTCCCGCTGCATCGTGGATGATTCAAGAAAGAGAACCACTGAAGCTTGCGTGTCCTATTTATACCCATGTCTTGGTCGACACCCTTCAGTGATACAAAATCGACATGTTAGAAACTGTCTTTGGCGTCAGTTCCCCCACTCTTTGTCAAATTCACTATTTTTTATATTTCTGCGAATTGCAGAGTCCTGTAAGTATTTTTTTATACTTATCTTATAACTAATTTTACAACACATGTTCATTGTAATTTTGGACATTGCAACTTAACCCTTTTGATTTGTACACAGTTATTTCACTATTGCACTTGTACGGCGTGTCACTTTCGCGTGTCTTTCGCACACAGTATTTATTAAATTTATTTACATTTTATGGTGCTTTTGGATTTTAATTCTTAATTCTAGTTTATGAATAATTACAGAAAAACAGTCATTGTGCAATTATTCATACTGGGGTGGCAAACTTGCCTGCAGAGACCTGCGTTCACACACACTAGCAAAATACTGGTGTACACACTTTCAGTTACATTTGTGTGTGTGTGCACGTTGATTCAGGTCGAAACACCTGTTCATATTTTTGTCTGAGTCAAGCTTGCAATCCATAACATGCTTATTTCTAATATATTATTAATTATTTACAGTTTATTAAGTAAATTTAAATTTTTATATTTCATGCTCAGTACATCACTTATTTGTACTGTCGCATTATTCCTCTGCTTGGTAACAAAAAAAAATTTTAATAAATTTATTTATTATAATTTTTTTTTCTATTTATTTATTATTATTATTTGCAAAAAAATATATAACAAATAATAAAGAATAATATTCGTCATTTCACCCTTAATAGGAGTGTATACAAATGTCTTACCTCCCCTCTTTCGTACGCTCACTGCTCTCGACCTTGAATTAGGGTGGCTTTACAAACAGCTGATTTGACTGGTTTCAATGACCTCTGTTTTATGTGTAGAACTTCTTAAATGACGATGCGTGGAATTTACCAATTTCTTTCTTCTGTATCTCATCATATACAATGAAAGTGTTCTGTCCCACTCGCTGTCTTAACGTATACGGTCCATTATAAAGTCTGAAGAATTTCTTCGCCGTATTATCACTCCTTTTTCCCACTGGATTTGCTTTGAGTAGTATACTTTCTCCCACGTTGAATTGTTGTAACTTGTGAGTTAGATTAAATCTCTCTATTCTCTTGTTACCTCTCTCTCTTATTCGTTGCTTTGCGTATTCAATTTTCACACTTATTGGTACAGGTACATTTTGGTTATTAGGTTTGTTTAGATATTTAGTCCAAAATCTGGTTGGCTTCTTATCTTCTTCTAATTCCATTGGAGTGTATCCTGTTCCTTCACTATAATTTTCGTTAATGGCTTTTTCAATAAATGGTAAATATTCTGCCCATTCATTGTGTTGATTATGGCAATATATTCGTAAATATTTACCTAATTCTTTGTTAACTCTCTCAGCAAGGTTTCCTTGAGGATGTCTTATGGATGTGAGTACTGGTTGTATTCCATTTTCCCTTAACGTCCTCTCCCATTTTTCACTTTGGAATTGCACACCTTGATCACTGAGTATCTTCTTCATTTTTCCATATAACGGAATATATTTTTGCAGTAGTATCTTTAGAACAACTTTGGTTGTGGGTCGCATAATTGGGTACAGTCGGACTGCCTTGGAAAACACATCGATACATACCAATATGTGCTTCACACCTCGACTTGATCGTGGTAATGGTCCCAGAAAATCCACTGCAATTAGCTCTCCTTTGTTTTCCTTCTGTATACTCTGCATTCCTACATATGTGTGTAAATTCGGTCCTTTCGCCGTTTGACACTCATAACACTTCTTTACTTCTTTCTTTATCTTTCGATACATATTATTGATCGTAAAATCTTCTCGTAGACTCAAATAACATTTCAGAGCGGCAGCATGTGCTAAACTCTCATGTGCTGGTCGAATTAATTTTTGTAGCATGTCATTCGTTAGTACTATCTTCCAGTCTTGTCTTACTAACCTGAAAAGAATTCCATTTAGTACCTTATAATGATTTGGTAGCTGTTCTTGGTTCTTCATCTCCCTTATCGTTACATCCAAATCTTGTTGATGTGCTAAGTTTTTCAGCATTTGTTTTACTTCATCATTCTCTTTGAATTTCATTGATAACAATCGTACTTCTTTCTTTTCATTCACATAAACTTCTTCACGTTCTTCTTTGATGTATCGGCTTAGTGTGTCCGCTACAATATTGTCTTTACCTTTACAGTATTTAATGGTAAATGAGTATTCGCTAATGGCTAAAATCCATCTTAATAATCGGGCATTTGTTACCTTGCATTTTAATAAAAATGATAATGCTTGGTGGTCAGTATGTATCTCAAAATGAGTACCATAAACATAATATCTGCATTGCTTAAGAGCGTATACTATAGCAAGTATTTCTTTTTCTGATGTGGAGTAGTGTTTTTCAGCTCCTTTGAAGACTCTACTGGCGTAGGCAATAACTCGGTGCTCTCCCATCGTATCTTGTTGATACAGTACACTTCCTACTGCGTAGTCACTAGCATCGGAGTATATTACGAATTTTCCTTCTCGTTGAGGATGATGTAACATAATATTTTCAATGAACAACTCTTTCACTTGGTTAAAGGCATCTTGATGTTTCTCCTCCCACTTCCATTTTTTTTCTTTCTTCGTCAGCTCTAGAAGCGGTTGCGTATATCTTGCATATAATGGTGAGAATCTTCTGTAGTATCCTGTGAGTCCTAAGAATGCTCTTAACTCTTTGAGATTTCCGGGTATAGGGAAATTAGTTATGCTGGAAATTTTGATAGGATCGGGTTGAATACCAGAGGATGAAATAATGTGACCTAGGAATTGGATAGAGGTTTTGATAAATTCGCATTTGTCTAGGTTAAGGGATATGTTCGCTTGCCTAAATTTTTTGAATATCGTGCTTAGATGTTTTATATGTTCATCTAACGTTTTAGATACAACTAAGATATCATCTACAAATATCATGGTGTAGGGTTCCACTTCAGGTCCTAGGGCTTTTTCTAGACACTTTACGATGGCTGCTAAACTCGTGCTTAATCCGAAGGGTACTACCCTGTGTTGGTAGCATTTATTTTTATACAGGAAAGCAGTGTACTTTCTATTCTCTTCACGAATTGGAATCTGCCAGAAACTTGAGTGTAAATCTAGCTTTGTCAGATACCTTGCTCCTTCACACTTAGTAAATAATTCGTCCGCAGTTGGTGCACAGTCATACTCCTTTAATACAATGCTGTTCAGCTCCCTCATGTCAAGGCATAGACGTATCTCTCCATTTTTCTTCTTCACTACCACTAGAGGATTCAGGAAGTTGCTGTTCGATCGCTCTATGACTCCACTTTCGATCATACGCCGAATTTCGAGTTCAACCTCTTCCTCATATCGCATTGGGATAGGGTATGTCTTCCTAATGACTTTACTTTTGTAGGGTCTGACACAACTATAGAGTGCTCGTATACTGTCGTCTGCGTCGGTACTTCACTAAATACATCACTATATTCTTCTATTAATTCGTGTAGTTTCTCTTCTTCCTGTGTCGTCATCCCTTCTTTCACATGTCGATTTAGACCATATTGTATTTGTGGCTTGTACAAAGTAATAGGTGTTTCACTTACCTTGCACTCTTCTTCTTCGCTGTTCAGGTTTATTTCATATTGAACATTTTTATAATTACACATAATTGTATTATCATTAATATTAATCTTAGCATTTATTGTATTTAGTATATCGATACCTAAAATTCCATCATAAATCAATTTATGCATAATTATCATAGGGTGTTCTAACTCTAGATTTTTATATGTTAGAGTTACATATGCTTGTTGTTTAACTCTTTCTTTTTTATTGGTAGCTGTTGTAATATTTAAATTATTTACGGGCAAAATTGCAGTATTTTTAAAATATTTCTTGTTACGTTGAACCCATGCAGCGTTAAGAACAGACAGCTGGCTGCCGGTGTCAACAAGCATTCGTAACTTACACCTGTTTATGTTCACAGTCACAATAGGGCATTGTGTTTGCTGCGCATCTCGCTTTATATCCTGTTCGGTGCTTAATAAGTCTTCCCTAATATCGCAGGGGTATATGTTGTTTATTTCATAATTTTGCTTCCGTTTATTCAGTCATTGTGACGCCTTTGATGTAGACGGTCGGCTGCGGAATGTTACTGTCTCATTCATTCCTTGGCCTTCTCTCTTCAATTTCTTTTCGTCGTCCCCTCGTACTGCGGCAACGCGTTTGTCAGCTGGTTTTGAAAACTGTTTACGATTGGATGACCATGTAACGTCTCCTTGTCGTCTAGCTGTATTATTTTGTTCAGTTTCTTTAGCTGTGCGTGTTGTAGTGTTGTACATTGGTGGCGAATAATTTATTTTATAATTATCACGTTGCGGTGTAGTGTTTTGTATTGATTTCTTGTCATCTCTGTGATAATTATGGTGATGATTTGCGTGTTTTTGTTCCCAGTGTTGTGTGTTCTTACCTTTATTGATATTCTCCGACTGTGTTACAAGGATTAAAAATTCTTCTATGGTTTTGATCCCTTGTGTATAAACTGCTAACTGGATATCTCGCTGAAAATGGTAAGATAATTTTGAAACAATTTCATATGCTGAGAATTTAGGTTACAGATGCTTTACACGTTCTATTTGTGTAATTGTGTATTGTTCAATACTCTGCTGTCCTTGTGGATTGAACTTTCCATATTCAAGTTGATCCCGTACTTGTCGTTGGGTATGTAGATTCCAGTATCGGTTCTCGAATGCTTCACGAAACTGCTGATATGTACTTACGTTATCTCTAATAATAGAGTACCATTGGCTGGCTGAATCTCTAAGATATCGCGTGACGAAGTCTATCTTCTCGTCGTCATTTATTGCAGTCCCAATTTTTTCTATTTCCTTCTCTACTCTTGCTAGGAATTCCATACTGTTCTCCCCTTTACCACCTGAGAACTTAAGTCTGCTCCTTTCTTCTGTTGGTGTAGGAAATATGTTCATTTGGTTCTGTCGTCTTCTTAACTCACTTCGTAGTTGGTTCATTTCCTCTTGAATCTCTTCTTTCATATGTGATACGTCTCCCGAACGGTCTTTCGTAGTTTCTTCAATTTTATTCTCAATAACTACAGTACGTGTTTCTATTTCTCTAAGTTTACTGGTATTTACTTGGGATACATTATTAATAGATTGGATTTTATCATCCTGTTCTCGCGTTATAGTAGTTAAAGTATCATTTATTTGTTTATGCGTTTCTTTTAAATCTTTTCTCCACTCGAGACGTAATTCTTTTTGTTTATTTTCAATCCGTACAACTTGTTCATGTAAGGCTTGTTTAAAATTATTCTCTAGAGTATCAATACGTATGTTGGTGTCATTAATTTTTTCGGTTAACTGCGCATTACTGTCAATTATACTTTGTTTTATTTCAAGATTATCAATCTTTAACTCTTCTAGACTCTCTGTAATTTTTATGGTGTCCTGTCTAAAATTTTCGGACTGTAGCTCTAATTTATTTTCTAAACTTTCTGTTTGTTTTGCTAATTTATTTTCTAAACTTTCTGTTTGTTTCTTATTAGATTCTTTTAATTCGTCTAATTTAGCATTTAAATTTTCCGTTTGTTTTGTACTTATTTCATCGACCCAGGCACGCATCAACATTTGGAATGCCTCGACGTCTAAATTTCCTGGAGTCGTCATGTTGAAGTATTATTAAAATATTTATTTAATAGTAATTCTTTTAAAAATTATTATTGATAACCGTTCCCTACTTATTTATTTATTTCTGTATTTTTATTAATAGTTATTATTAATACTCATTACAGTTACACCTGTTACATAGACAACAATATTATTTGTGGTGGGCGCCAGCTGTGTGATTACACAACAATTAACATTACATTCAGTTACTGTTTACTACAAATAATAATTACATATTATACATTTTTCATTTAACACTCTTTATATATTTTAGAGCAACCATTTAGCTACATAAAAAAATTTTAATAGTCAAATGATGGGTATCGGGTCATACATTCATGATCTACAATTTATGTCACAAATTTTTGTACATAAATTTAGGCATGTTGGGCCCCACGTTGGGCGCCAAATTTATATAACGTGACAATTTGGCAAATTTAATTTAATTTAAATTTGTGGAGTCCCTCGATCTTGGAGCACCAAATTTAAACAACGTTACATATACATAAATAGGTGTGAACGGTCTCACGTTCAAGATTGACAAATTCTTTAAACATATAACATTTAAATAGGGGGTCAGGTGTATCTGCAATAAGAACTCTACGGAACTTGAAACAGTAATTAAAATTTATTTGATACTATAAAAAAATATGTGCACATGGCACTGACTTCGATTTAAAAAACATAAGTTATTATTTGTTATAATGCCGTAAGGCTTAAGATATATACATCCTTACTAACTAAACATTCTATGCTACTAAATAGTATATAAAAGAAAAATCTCATTTTTAGACTACTCAGTCTATTAATATGTTTCAAAATCAATTTTTAAATTTTTTTTCTATATATGGTACGTACTCAAAAGATTAATAGTTATTACTTCTCAGTACTGTTTTCTCAAATACTAATTGTTTTTATTTATATTCTTTGTAATCATTTTATATCATATTAATTTGAGCTCTTGTTACGTTAATCGTATTTCTAAAACATCTATGATTTTTAACTCTACTATACAAGAAATATTACTCTTATTTTTAAATAAAATATTAATGTCTTTAACTGTCTTTGTATACTGTGTATGATTAAGATATGAATAAGTTGTCTATCACCTTATTGTCGTCAATCATACTCGATCATTTTTGTTCCATCGGTGTTCATCTTCGTCTCACCTCCAGCGTCGGCTGTCTCTCTTCTCCTCTTATCCAGCGTCGGCTGTCTCTCTTCTCCTCTTGTCCAGCGTCGGCTGTCTCTCACTCTCTCGTCCTCTCCTCTTGTCCAGCGTCGTATCGCTATGGAACTGCTTCTCTTGTCCAGCGTCGTATCGCTATAGAACTTCTTCTCTTGTCCAGCGTCGTATCGCTATGGAACTTCTTCTCTTGTCCAGCGTCGTATCGCTATGGAACTTCTTCAGTAATGCTGTTATTAATTACAATGTTTGTCTTATAGCTTGGTTACGTATTTGTACATAACTGGCAATTTAAACTGTTTATAAAAATATTAATAAATATGCCGTGCTGACGGGCATAAGCTCCCGCTGCATCGTGGATGATTCAAGAAAGAGAACCACTGAAGCTTGCGTGTCCTATTTATACCCATGTCTTGGTCGACACCCTTCAGTGATACAAAATCGACATGTTAGAAACTGTCTTTGGTGTCAGTTCCCCCACTCTTTGTCAAATTCACTATTTTTTATATTTCTGCGAATTGCAGAGTCCTGTAAGTATTTTTTTATACTTATCTTATAACTAATTTTACAACACATGTTCATTGTAATTTTGGACATTGCAACTTAACCCTTTTGATTTGTACACAGTTATTTCACTATTGCACTTGTACGGCGTGTCACTTTCGCGTGGTTTTCGCACACAGTATTTATTAAATTTATTTACATTTTATGGTGCTTTTGGATTTTAATTCTTAATTCTAGTTTATGAATAATTACGGAAAAACAGTCATTGTGCAATTATTCATACTAGGGTGGCAAACTTGCCTGCACAGACCTGCGTTCACACACACTAGCAAAATACTGGTGTACACACTTTCAGTTACATTTGTGTGTGTGTGCACGTTGATTCAGGTCGAAACACCTGTTCATATTTTTGTCTGAGTCAAGCTTGCAATCCATAACATGCTTATTTCTAATATATTATTAATTATTTACAGTTTATTAAATAAATTTAAATTTTTATATTTCATGCTCAGTACATCACTTATTTGTACTGTCGCAATATATATATATATTATAACATCGCCAAATCCAGATCATATTTGATATCAATAAGTATGTAAGAAATGCTAAGAAATAATATATATTAATAAATAAATAATAAAGAGAATAAAAATCGTAAATGTAATTAAGAGTGAAGGAGGAAGAATAGTAAACCAAAGGTGTTTATTGAATAAAAAATACAAACTAGACTGACTGACAAATGACATTGACGAAACCCCAGAGATTGGCCAGATAATAACCAAAATAAAGGGAAACAAGATGGAAGTGAAGGAGAAGAAAAATGAAATTAAAAATGGAACAAACCAACTATAAAGAAAATAAAGTGAACCACAGTGATAAAACACAGACAAATAGTGTAGAATAGGGACGGGGGAGATGATACCATCAAATATCATAAAGGAAACGAAACCAGTGAATAACAAATATAAAAAAGAAATATTAGTATTGTCTAAGTGACAAATGTAATTCATAATTAATAAAAAACCATTAAATAAAAATACACTAACCCACGAATTAGTAGTATATGTAAGTAAGAAATCTGGAAAAAGACATGAACTTATTAGATATAAATAGGCTAAAATTTGTAAAGATAGTGAGATAGTGAGAAATATAATGAAAGTAACTAAGTGACAAAGAAAAATAATAATAGGGATTACCCACCAATAAACGCTTAAAATAAAAAGTTTAACAAGTGATAATAGTGAAGGTGCAAATACCCCAAAATAGTGAGTGTATCAGTGATAAACACCAATTAATTAAAGGTGAAAGTGATGTGTGAAAAAGGATATTGTAAATGATAGTATGATTAAAAAGATAGTAATAGATAAGAAAACACTTAATAAATCAATGATGAAACAATAAATGATTTAAGAGTGAGCTTATAAAAAATTATATAGTTAAGGTTAATTAGAAATAGTATTTAGAGTAGAGATAGATAAAGGATACGATGTTATTCAGGGGAGAAAGCCCATGTAAGATAAACAGTTGGTGTTAACATGGAATGGAGAAAGGGATTAGTAAAGAATTAAGAAAGTAATTAATAAACACCCTATGTTATAAGGGAAAATAAATTAAGTAAGTTTGAAGGAAGTGATGATGTTTCTCACTCAAAAGGATAGTAAAATAATGAAATGTATGTTAAACCAACAGTAACTAATAACTTGTAAAGAACTGTTCATTTTAATTTTATGGATAGGATATGGCTGAAGGAAGCTTACAGTCCATAGGCCTAGTTGTTATATTTTACCTAGGTATTAAGATATAGAAAATAATCTTGACACATAATCAGAACACAAACAAATTCAAGACACAACAACCACTAAACGAATCAATTATAACAACAGAACAAAACATTTTGTAATAAAATGAAATATAATTAGAATAAATTAAGTAAAAATAATCAATGGCTACTTAGGCCTAGGAAATGTATAACTGTCAACAACAAATAATTGCAAATTGTATAAAAACAACCAGGAAATTAAGAAATTCAAGGCGAGTAAATAGCCGAGAATAATTTGTAAATCAGTATAAAGGAAAAATATTAGAATAAGAACTTAATTTAAAGGAGAAATGTAAATACCAAATATTAACATAAATGTACAAACATTGATATTTCAGAAAACCATACATTATGTGATACCAAATTAATCTTTGAAAGGAAATAATAACAGTGGTGATAATATTTAATATGTAGGGAAGAGGACAGAAGAATATAATCAATAAGAAGATATACAGCTATTTTGAATAAAAATTCAAAATTTGATAACAATAGGCTACTTCAGAATTAACCAATCAGGATAAATTGGTTACTATGACAACAGTCGTTTGGTTACTAATTTACCGTTAGATTGCTTTACTCGTGATATGATGCTCTTGTTGAATAGATGCCAGTTTTTGAACGATCAAAATTGTTAATTAAAACGTCAAAATATCAAATGAAATTACTAGCAAGTGAACACCGAGGAAGCAGACGAAGGCTGAAACCATTTAACTGATGTCGAAGCCGATTTTAAGAAAAAAGAAAATAATATATTGCCGATTAACTTGAAAAAGATGCCCGAAGCCCCGAACAATTGAAAATTAAAGATGATTGCAGCCTAATTCCTTAATACCAGATCAAATGAGTTCATCCTGTCTACTGAAGTGTTAAGTATCTATTAAATTACCCAAATTTCCGAATAAAATCACGTTAATTATTTCTCACTAAAAGCTGAACTCTCACTAAACTGCACATAATTACTTTCAAAGATTAAATTAAAAAACTAAGACACTGAAAATTTATCAACTGGCAAAGTTAACCTGTCATTAGTTAGCGATATCTTGTAACACTTTTACTACATCCAATAAACAAATCATAACTACACAGTATATTATTTAAGTTTAACTGATGTAAGGGTGTGTATTTTTATTGTTGTAAACATTAGTAATCCTTTTTAACGCAATCTCAAGAACCCGAGACGAATGAACTATAATAATTTTGTGTATAATTTCAACAGACGCCTTTACTGAAAATCTGTTGTAACGTTCAGAGATTGATTTGTCACACCCCAGAGAGGTGTCTCATATAACCTGTGCAATTGTATTACAAAAGGAAACATAATTTGTATTAGCTGAATAATTAATCATTAACAAAAAATAAATAAGTACTGAGTGTAACCACTGTGTTATAATTTCATTAGGAGGTGGATAATAATTTATGTACATTTTAACAGATAGGTAGTATTGGCGACTAGCGATCGCACAGCCAACACAACGAACTACTGGTCGATCCAGACGGCCAAGACAGGCGGGAACAAATTGAATTCTTCAAACCGCTTGTGCGACGCTTGTCATACAAACTTAAAATTTATTTAATTGTTTTAATAAAACAATTTGGCGCCACCCGGGATTTTCACACCCCTAGTGAACAACAGGTAAGAACATCGAGACCTGGTTATTCGTACGTTCGCAACGGACGAAATCTGCGTAAGTTACGTTCTAAAGCGACGACGGATAGAGAAGACACGTTACACCCATTATACACATACAAATACTGGTTCACATTTTACAGAGAGGTACCAGGAGTTACCTTACAAATTGACGCATCCAACGAGTGGTAGAATAACACGGCAGCCACACACGTGTATGTTACAAATTGGCTTCCATCGCGGGGCATAAACGAAGACGAGGAAAACGCGTATATACATACATATATGTATATATATCATTACAATATATATATATATATATATATATATATATATATTGCAATGTGACAATTTGGCAAATTTAATTTAATTTAAATTTGTGGAGTCCTTCGATCTTGGAGCACCAAATTTAAACAACGTTACATATACATAAATAGGTGTGGACGGTCTCACGTTCAAGATTGACAAATTCTTTAAACATATAACATTTAAGTAGGGGGTCAGGTGTATCTGCAATAAGAACTCTACGGAACTTGAAACAGTAATTAAAATTTATTTGATACTACAAAAAAATATGTGCACATGGCACTGACTTCGATTTAAAAAACATTAGTTATTATCTGTTATAATGCCGTAAGGCTTAAGATATATACATCCTTACTAACTAAACATTCTATGCTACTAAATAGTATATAAAAGAAAAATCTCATTTTTTAGACTACTCAGTCTATGAATATGTTTCACAATCAATTTTAAAATCTTTTTTCTATATATGGTACGTACTCAAGAGATTAATAGTTATTACTTCTCAGTACTGTTTTCTCAAATACTAATTGTTTTTATTTATATTCTTTGTAATCATTTTATATCATATTAATTTGAGCTCTTGTTACGTTAATCGTATTTCTAAAACATCTATGATTTTTAACTCTACTATACAAGAAATATTACTCTTATTTTTAAATAAAATATTAATGTCTTTAACTGTCTTTGTATACTGTGTATGATTAAGATATGAATAAGCTGTCTATCACCTTGTTGTCATCAATCATACTCGATCATTTTTTGTTCCATCGGTGTTCATCTTCGTCTCGCCTCCAGCGTCGGCTGTCTCTCACTCTCTCGTCCTCTCCTCTTGTCCAGCGTCGTATCGCTATGGAACTGCTTCTCTTGTCCAGCGTCGTATCGCTATGGAAATTCTTCTCTTGTCCAGCGTCGTATCGCGCTATGGAACTTCTTCTCTTGTCCAGCGTCGTATCGCTATGGAACTTCTTCAGTAATGCTGTTATTAATTACAATGTTTGTCTTATAGTTTGGTTACGTATTTGTACATAACTGGCAATTTAAACTGTTTCTAAAAATATTAATAAATATGCCGTGCTGATGGGCATAAGCTCCCGCTGCATCGTGGATGATTCAAGAAAGAGAACCACTGAAGCTTGCGTGTCCTATTTATACCCATGTCTTGGTCGACACCCTTCAGTGATACAAAATCGACATGTTAGAAACTGTCTTTGGCGTCAGTTCCCCCACTCTTTGTCAAATTCACTATTTTTTATATTTCTGCGAATTGCAGAGTCCTGTAAGTATTTTTTTTTATACTTATCTTATAACTAATTTTACAACACATGTTCATTGTAATTTTGGACATTGCAACTTAACCCTTTTGATTTGTACACAGTTATTTCACTATTGCACTTGTACGGCGTGTCACTTTCGCGTGGTTTTCGCACACAGTATTTATTAAATTTATTTACATTTTATGGTGCTTTTGGATTTTAATTCTTAATTCTAGTTTATGAATAATTACGGAAAAACAGTCATTGTGCAATTATTCATACTGGGGTGGCAAACTTGCCTGCAGAGACCTGCGTTCACACACACTAGCAAAATACTGGTGTACACACTTTCAGTTACATTTGTGTGTGTGTGCACGTTGATTCAGGTCGAAACACCTGTTCATATTTTTGTCTGAGTCAAGCTTGCAATCCATAACATGCTTATTTCTAATATATTATTAATTATTTACAGTTTATTAAGTAAATTTAAATTTTTATATTTCATGCTCAGTACATCACTTATTTGTACTGTCGAAATATATTGTAACAAGACATATACTGTATTTGCATATTTGCCCAGGGCAGAACGTTTTGTAAATAATTAGTGTAAAAAATAATATGACGAATAGTTTTAAATATTTTGTGCCTGTACAGGCCGTTGCCTGTCCAAAGTGTACATGCACCCCAACAGTGTAAATACAGCGTTTGTGTGTCTGTGTGTATGCCAGCATGGACCTGCAGTATACTACGAGGAGGGAAACGCATGAATTGTTGGTTTTATTGTGAAATCAGGGATTGAGAGGATTAAAATACATTAATTAATACGTTTTTTACCTGTTACCAAAGACGTATCACAATTCTAAGAACACCATTATATTAAGGACATTTAAATGCATATATTATATTTGGTGTTCTGCCCTAAGACAGGTCTTCAAATAGTAAAAGCTCTCCAAGCTGTCCTATCGCATTCCAGTCTTTTCATTTCTTCATAACACCCTCTGATTTTAATGCTCTCTATTAAGTTCATTCTTCTACGCCCTCTTCTTTTTTCTCTTTCTATGACACCCTCCATGGCAGTTGTAAGCTCGCAGTCTCTTCTTAAACAATGACCTAACTAATTCCATTTCCTATTTTCTATTACACTCAGGGTTCTTCTCTCTTCCCCTATTCTTCTTAAAAGTTCATCATTCCTTACTTTATCAGGAACTTCATCATTTGTTACTTTACTTAATAAACACATATGATGATGCAAAATTATTGCAGAAAAGTACAATAATAAAGATGTCATATTAATTAATGTTAATTACTACCATAATTAGCTAATAATTAATGAGTGAGTTATATGTAAATAACAAGTGAAAAATTACGAAGACAATGCAACCACTTGTGTAAAGATTAAGTTTGTGATCGCAAAAACGGACTAAAAATTGATCAGTAGAAAAAGGACTCTACACTCAAATTGCAAAAATTTAACATGTCAAAAACAATATCTGACATGTCAGTTTGTCGTCTACTATTAATACATCTGGCAATTTTGGGGAAAATCAGACTCAAGATATCTTCACACAACGTCACTCTACCGGTCTGCGGACCAACTTGAGAATTCATCATCATCATCATCTGCAATATACCATGATTGATTGAGGAACATCGGATCATCATCCACAACAAGCCATAGAGTACCGAGAACGCATCAGCATCATCATCACCATCATTGTCGTCATTCAAGATGCACACACATGTACACACGCAACGGTAACTTCGACAATAAGCAGGTGACAAATGAACAATTATATTTTGTGCAAAGAACAAAATATGAGATAGTATAGACTTAAATGTAAATAATGAAATATTCAGAGTAAAAGTAGCAATTGTAAATTAAAAATAATAATTTTGTGGTTAAAAATACTAATTTTCTTCTGGTCAATTTTTACAAATTGGGTGTGTCATTAGAAATCATAAATATTCTTAAAGTAAATGTTATTTTTTTATTAAATTATTAATAGCAACAATTAAATTTTATCTTAGTAAAGTTAATATTATTTTATAAATGAGTTGCTATTTTAATAATGATTCAAAGTCAGACACCCCCATGCAAAGTATAGTAATTGTATAATTTGTTCATTATATATGTTTAGACATTTAAGATTATCTTCTTCTATATATTAATACGTGAAGAGAAAACTTTGTACCCCTTTTTAAGCATATTGCGCGCACGGAGGAGTGTGAGATTTGGCATAGTTAAAGTTTATATGGAGGAGGAGTGCAGAAAGCTAAAATTTATATACAATATGTGTTACAAATACATTAAATAAAATAAAATAAAACATTCCTTTGCACTTGAAAATTCATTTAAACTTTTTCAAACAATGGTAATTGTTAAAAATAAAATAATTTTGTTGCCAGGCAACAATAGTCTGTGGAGTGTATGTCAAGGTAAAAAAGCATTTATTTTATATTTTGTATATTAGATATCTGTTTTATATATTAATGTGCAGTTGAAAGTGAAATACAGCTTGCTTAATACTGACAGACTGACTGAATGAGCTGTGAATTTTGTGTGATTTCAAATGTTCCTTTTTCAATAGTCTGTGGAGTGTATGTCAAGGCAAAAAAGCGTTTATTTTATATTTTGTATATTAGATATCTGTGTTTTATATATTAATGTGCAGTTGAAAGTGAAATACAGCTTGCTCAATATACACCTGTTGCAAAAGGAAAATTTTGTAGCAGCAATTTGAATTGACTTACTCTCGCCTAATTATTATTGGTGGTTTCAAAAAAGTGAGTACATTTTATTATTTTTAAATTAAACCCTGTCTAATCTTAGTTTCAGTAACTTCATTACATGTTTCTTTTTTACATTCAGATATTCGCACCTACTTCCATTGTGCCTCGACATAGAACATTGACGGGTCGGAGTGAGAGACAAAGAAGAAGGAATATATATTCGCGTGAAAGTCAAAATGATAATAGACCAAATGCAAATTTAAATAGTGTAAATAGCATACAAAATGATGAAATTATTTTGAGGGATACATTTAAATGCGCGCTGAATGTCATTCCAAGAAATTTCAATACTTTTGATTGTGGATTAATGCATTTACAATGCAGGTTTTGCAATGCAAAACATTTCGAATCTGAGGTCACTTTAGGTGAAAGGACTGCATTCACTTCATGTTGTCATAAGGGTAAAGCAATATTACTGGCCTTAAGTCAAAATGAATACTTTAAATCATTGTATGATGGACTTACTTCAAATGAACCTTCAATAAAATGAAAGTCAAAAAATTATTTTGAAAACATTCGTAAATACAATTCATCATTTGCTATGGTTAGCGCAGAAGCTAAAATTTCGGATACAGTTACGCGTGGAGTGTATCATTTTAAAATACATGATGTTTTTTATCACAGATCAGGTCCAATGACTGCTGGATATGGTCGCTCACCATGTTATGCGCAATTATATTTTTATGATGTTGACACTGCTGTCAATTATAGATTACATGAACACTATAATCAAACATGCAATAACAATATAATGCGCGAAATCTCTCTTGAATTGGAATGCATTAATCCTTTCGTTCGGTCATTCATTGCAATGAAAGATCATTGTCAGAGTTGAAAATCAAAATAAAAAAATTTGTATGCTCATTAAAGTAAATCGTGATTTAGATCTACGCCATTATAATGATGCAGTACAAACTGATGTAGCAGTAATATTTAGTACAGTTGATGGTGAGCCACCCTTTGAACGAAATATGGTTTCGTTTTCAAAAGATAATGGTACCATTAAAAATATCTCTGTTTTGGATTCATCATTGGACCCTTTAGCGTATCCATTACTTTTTCCAAATGGTGATACTGGGTGGCATATCAATATTTCTCATAATGTACCAACTACATCTAATTCAAGAGCGCCCAGAAATAAATTAACCATGCTTCAGTATGCAGCCTATCGACTTGCAATTAGAGAAGATTTTAGCATGTTGCACCATTCACAAAAATTATTTCTGCAGTGGATAGTTGATATGTATGTGAGAATAGAGGGCACAAGGTTACATTTCATTCGACAAAATCAAACAAGTCTTAGGTCTGAAGTTTACACAATTTAACAGATTATTTAGAATTGAACGCCAATGCCAATAATGTTGGCCGTAGAATAATTTTACCATCTTCATTCAATGGATCTCCAAGAAATATGTATCAGAATTATTTAGATGCAATGTCAATTGTACAACATTTCGGAAAGCCTTCTTTGTTTATTACAATGACTTGCAATCCTAGTTGGCCTGAAATAGTTAGCAATATTGGTGTAGGTGAGTCAGCTAATTTTCGACCTGATATTGTTGTGCGTGTGTTCAAGTCCAAACTGAAAGCATTAATTGAGGGCCTTACACTAAAAAAAATCTTCGGTAAAGTTGAAGCACTCATTTATACAATTGAGTTTCAAAAGAGAGGATTGCCTCATGCTCACATTTTACTCTCTTTAAATGAGCAAGATAAAATTGTTAACGCTACCGATATTGATAAAGTTGTATCTGCGGAGATTCCTAACATTCAAACACATCCTACATTACATGAATATGTTGTAAAACACATGATGCATGGTCCATGCGGTGTACTTAATCCAAATTCTGTATGTATGAGAGATGGAAAATGCACAAAAGATTATCCAAAACGATTTAATGAATTTACATGTGAATCATTATACAGAAGGCGTGATAATGGTATTAATGCTGAAGTTCGTGGTAGTTGCCTCGACAATAGTTATGTTGTACCATACAATCCGTATTTACTTGCCAAATTTAATTGCCATATAAATGTTGAAGTATGCACTACAGTTAAAAGTGTTAAATACATTTATAAATACGTGTATAAAGGCTATGACAGTGCATCTGTTGAATTAGGTTCAGAGAGAAATGAACCTGGTCAAGAAATACAAATTGATGAAGTTAAAAATTTTTTAAATGGCCGTTATGTCGGATCAACTGAAGCTGTATGGCGCATCTATGAATTACCAATGCATTTTCAATCACATGTCATCGTTAGACTTGACATTCATTTACTGCATAGACAGAATGTTTACTTTCGAGAAGGGCAAGAACGTCAAGCAACTGAAAATGCAAGACAAACAAAATTATTAGCATTTTTTGAATTGAATCGATCAGATCCATCAGCGCATGAATATAAGTATATTGAAATTCCTTTGCATTATGTGTGGGAAGATTCCTGAAAAATGGAAGAAGAGAAGGCGTGGAGGTGATAAAATCATTACACGCATATATGTAGTATCACCAAAAGACATCGAACTTTTCCATTTACGATTGCTTTTAGTACATGTCTGTGGTCCAAAATCATTTGAGGATGTTAGAACATACAATGGAATTATACACACTTCTTTTGTTGAAGCGTGCCATGCTCGCGGCATTGCATCAAATGATAGAATGGCGCGAATGTTTAAATGAAGCAAAAGAATTACATTCACCAAAACAAATGCGAAATTTATTTGGTTACATTTGTGCATTAAATGTGCCAGCCAATGCATTGGCGTTATGGAAAGAATTTAAAGTATATCTTAGTGAAGATTTTTTGAGAGATTACAACGAAGAAGTATTCTTTAATACAGCTCTATTAGAAATTGAAGATATTTTGAATGTTCATAATTTGTCATGTCAAGAACTTGGGTTTACCAGTTCCCACGTATTCGCAGAGAACAGACGAAGCAAATGCTATTGATCCAATAGAACAAGAGTTTCTGTTTTCTGAGCATTATGAACCTGCAAATATTGAACAGCATAATCTAATTGATCGTGTGATTCGTGAAGTTTTGCATCATGATACTGGATCTAATGTTTTTTGTTTAACCGCTCATGCAGGTTATGGAAAAACATTCACATAAACAGCAATCATTCACAAATTAAATTCGCTTAATCTTAGTTGCATTGCAACAGCGTTCAGTGGCATAGCTTCAACTCTATTACTTGGAGGTAGAACTTTACACTATGTGTTTAAATTGCCTATACCCATTTTGGAAAATTCTGTAGCGAATATTACCGCAAATAGTAGCTATGGACGTTACATAAATTCATCATCATTGATAATTATTGATGAAATTTCTATGTGCCCACTGCAAGTGTTGAAAATCATAGATAGATTATTGCAGGATATATGCGATGAAAATGATAAACATAAACCATTTGGAGGGAAAACGATACTTCTGTGCAGTGATTTTCGGCAAATCTTACCAGTTGTCCCACATGGATCACGTGCAACTTTAATTGAAAATTGTGTGACGAGTTGGCATAAATTTGTTTATTTTCATAAAGTAACGTTTACTCAAAATATGAGAGCCTTACCAAGTGAAATAGAATTTGTCGAATTCTTGAAAAAAATTGGTAATGATGAAGCCCCACAATTCCCTCAGTTTGGTGAAAATACTTGAAATACCTCAGCAATTAATAGGAGATGAAAATAATATTATTAATGAGGTGTATGGAAATATTTCCGAAAACATACTCTCAGATAACATATTGAAGTCAGTTATTTTAGCACCTAAAAATGATGATTGTACTTTTATTAATACTGATATACTTAATCGAATACCAGGTGAACAGAAAACACATCATAGCTACGATAAAATAATCTGTGATGATGACAATGAAATCAATAACTATCCAGTAGAGTTTTTGAATTCTTTGACTATTAGTGGTTTGCCACCACATAAGTTAGTATTGAAAGTTAATTGCATCGTTTTACTGATCAGAAACTTAAATACAAAGGAAGCATTAGTCAATGGAACAAGAATGCGCATCAAGTGTATGCATCGTAATGCTATTAATTGCGAAGTTTTAACTGGAACCGCACGCAATAAGAGAATTTTGATTCCACGTATAAATTTAACATATTCCGGTACTGTTTTACCATTTAACTTTCAAAGAACTCAATTTCCAATTATACCTGCATTTGCGATGACAATAAATAAGTCTCAAGGACAAACATTCGAAAAATTGGAATTTTATTGAGGCAGCCAGTTTTTACACATGGTCAGTTATACGTCGCAGCAAGTAGAGTTCGATCATTCGATGGTTTGAGACTTTATATTTCCGAATATAATGGCCAAGGGCATTTAGCAAATGATGAAAGAGTTTTTACAAAAAACATCGTTTACACAGAAGTTCTGAATCATTAAATTCACTTTCAAACTATTTTAAGTTCAATGGACAACATTTATTTTTTTAACCGCCCGGTTTTTTTGATTTAATGAAAAATATATGAAAAAATACGAGGCACGTATTTTTTATTTTTTATTAATTTTTTATTTAAATTTTATATAATTCGAAAAAGATAGGCAAAATAACTGTGTAGCCTTGGCGAAACCTGGTCAGTATGGCAATAAAAAAAACCCAAGGAAATGTGAAAAAACGCGTTATTGCTTTTTAAATATGGCTTAGCCAAGCTAAACCTCATTTTTCCTATCTTTCATATTTTTCAAATAACTCGAAAATTAATGCATAGAAAAAAAAATTAAAAAATTATATAAGCTTTGTAGCAGATAATCTTCAAACTGTTTTCGAATTTTGTACCTTACCAAAAATGAAATGTAATCCACTGGAATTGAAAACAATGTATCTTATACTTCTATGAATGTCAAGTCTCATTTTTATTAGCGTTTATTTGATTCAATAATAACATGAAAAAATTAAAACTGACAATGAATTATATCAAAAAATAAATACGAATACAAGCTGTAATTGTGTTTTTTTTTTCAACTGTTACTAACATTAAATTTTAAATTTCATAAGTATTGCAGGGAATTAAGGCAAACAACACACGCTAATGACGTATTTGTACACGCTCGCAGCTGACGTAATAGAACAAAATTCAAAAAAATTATATGCAATGATTATAGAGGTATACTCTTTGACAAAAGAACCTCAATAACGTTCAAACTTAAAAATTTAATGAATTACGGTCGAATTTCGACCACTGGGCGACCACTAGTATGTTATTAATGTGTGCTGAACAGCAAAGGTATGTTATGTTTTACAGACTGTAAACTTATAAAAGATAATATGTTTGAATTTTATAATTTCAAATTTTAATATGTTTAATTAATTATTTCATGTCATCAACGTCTCACTCCTCTTATTAAAAATATGTTTATTGTGCAACCACATATACTTAATGCAATGAACACAAAAATCCTACGACCTAGCCGGTGTTTAACACTTTATAGTTGCGTTGGGTACATGGTCAGAAATGTATTCATTTATTTTATAATACTTGTAACGTTGCATAATATATATTGTAGCATGACAGAAAATCCATCTTATTATAAGACCAAAAAAAGGTGCAAAAATAGAATATAACATAGATTATTTAAAAACCAAACTGGCAAAAAAGAAAAAGTATTATAATAATTAATCAAGAATAAAAGTAAAATGAAATCCGAAATTAAAAGAAGTTAAGTTCATTAAAACCAACTTAAGTGATAATCCAACTTATATAGTATATATACCCAGGTAGAATAGGAGCAGTTAAGAAAAAACCATATATAAACCAAAACCACCGAATAAAAATATAACTAGTAAGCACATAAAAACAAAACCCCCAACAAAGTATAACAAAGGAAAGTACAATACAGTAGAAAAAAAAAGAAACTATGTAAATTAAATATAAGTAGAAATATTAGATATACGATGGAAAGTGTACAAAGATAATTTAATTTGATTGTGAAAAAATGACAAACAATAATCCCATTTAAGTGATGTTCTTTATTCCCCAATGACTAGATAAAATGGCTAGAAATCAAATTTGGGAATATAGTGAATAGTGAGGGTAAATCCCTAAATTAAAACAAAAACAGCAAAAGACTGCATAATAATTGATTTTAATAAACTGTTTAAATAAAAACAGATGTGTTTTGTTTATGTTAGCAGTTCATTGAACTCAAAGCATTAAATGCATGAGATTAAGTTTATTTTTTTTAATATAATATCTTTATTATATTTTAATGATGTCAATTAATAATAAACACTGTTGTAATTAAGTAAGGGCAATTTAGTTAAGATTTTATTAGAATTGTATGTCAGAAAGGGTATTAGCAAGCTTAAATAATAGTAAACTTTGTAACTGAACTAACATAAAAAAAAATAGGCCAAATGGTACCTCTCACCAACATTATAATTAGTAAATAAGTTAATGAAATTAATTAAACGAATGAAAATTGTTGAATGTAAATCACTAACCATGTATAATAACTGTAACAACACTTAGTGAAAGTAATTAAGGAATGTAAAAGATATTATTAGTAAAAATGCAAGTGTAATAGCACTGGAGTCTAAAGAAAAGCCTAAATTGAAGATAGTAATCAAATTAGCTAACCAAATCATCAAATTACTGAGAATTAAAGAACCCAAACCATAATAATTCAATCACTGATCTTGTTCAATGATAATTACAATCTAACATAAATTGTCAACCATTTAATGTGGAAAGAAGTAAAGTAGTTAAGGCCTACAACCAAATATACTGTAAATATGACTTTTTACTTCCATATTCCATAAGGAATGGAAGTATGGTGATGGCAAAAAAAATCGTGTTCTAGATTATTGCAGATTCTGATTCTACTACACTCAAAACATGAAAAAAAGTCGTTTTCCGAAAAGTGTCTGTGTGTGTGTCTGTAGATTTTTTTTCTATGGCAAACGATAACTGCCGCAAATTCAAACAGAATCAAATAATTTTTTGCATACAGCCCTGATTTGTAGAGTACTCACGACGTATTGTTTTTGGTGAAGATCGGTTGAGGGAAAGGGGTAGTTTACCAGCAACGGTTTTTTTTTATCAAGGGAAATTTTTTTTTTTGGCAAACGATAACAGCCACAAATTCAAACAGAATCAAATAATGTTTCGCATACAGCCCTGAATTGTAGAGTTCTCAAGACCTATTGTTTTTGGTGAAGATCGGTTAAGGGGAAGGGGTAGTTTACCTGCAACGTTTTTTTATCAAGCGTATTTTCTATGACGAACGGTAACTGCCACATATTCAAACAGAATCACATAATTTTTTGCATACGTCACTGAATTGTAGAGGACTCAAGGCCTTTTGATTTTGGTGAAGATCAGTTAAGGGGAAGGGGTAGTTTACCTGCAACCTTTTACGTTTTAACAAGAGTAAAGTACTTGAAAATTCATTTAAACTTTTTCAAACAATGGTAATTGTAAATATCGGTATGGAGAACCATACATGACTTCCATATTCTAAGATTTATATTTAAAATCATTTTTGAAATGAAATATTACCATAGAAACTACTTCTTTCTACTTACTGCTTCAGCCTTAACCACAGTACTGTGGTCACTAACGTATACCACCTCACGTTATCGCATTCGATTTTCACTGATAATGGAAGTCGATGGCATTGCCGAAATGTCTGGGTTTGTAGAAAACATTGGACTACGGCCAAATATCCAGGGAAGGAATTTTAACAAAAACTACTTCTTTGTTGCCGATAACGTTGTACACATATATATCAGTGGCGAAGTTACATGGAGGCAATTGAGGCAATGCCTACCCTAAAAAATTCTGTAGAATAAAAAATACGTATGAACTACATAACGTAAAGATTATACATTGTTACTGCGACTGTCAAATTTATTAAACCGAAACGTGCTTTATTGAGCGACCGCTAGATGGTGACAGGTGAGATTCGGCATAGTTCGTTTAAAGGGAATGAGGCAACCTGAACTTGCCTCAGCGTTTTTTGTATACATCGTATGTAAGCAATGTAGTGGTGTGATAGGGAAGTGTAGGGAGGGGGGATTGTCCCGCGCTGTACACATAGAGCGTTGAGGCATGCCTCACTTCTGTGGTCCAAACAGTTAAGTTAAAGCGCCTGTGTTGTTTCTAAGTGTTTATTTTATGCGGTTATTAAAAGTGTCACTGTTATTCCGCTGAACTAACAGATGATCAAGATTGTTATTTGAATTATTTGTAACATTAAACATATATATAGAAACTAATCAAGTTTAAAAATTTGAAGTTCAATCAGTTGTATTATTGAGTATGACTAATACAAGGATTGTTCAATAGACACACGTATAGAGCTGTAAAGCATTTTTTATTCAACGATTTTAAAAGAAGTCTCCAATAACATTAAGACATGAGTTCCACTGTTGCGCTAACCTGTAGATTCCCTGCTAGTAAAATTCTTACGGCTGTTTGTGGAACCATTCGGTTACAACAAACTCTACCTCAGCATCCGATTTGACCCACCGTCCTTTCAGTGATTCCTTAAAAAAAATTTAAGATAAGATTTTTGCCTACCCATTCATTAACTACTAGCTTCGCCAGTAAGCAAACTGATGTCCATTTTTTCGGCTTGGACGCGTTATGTTGGTGTGGGTTTCGGCACTTTCCATTTAAAAAGCGTGCAAACGTAAGAAAATAAACATGAGTGAGGCCAGAAATAACGTGAATTGTGTGTGTGTCTTACCTGCCTTTTTATTGCCGTATTAAATGAAAAATATTATATTACATTAAAATGAAAAAATTATAATTTTATTGCCTGGCAACAAAATTATTTTATTTTTAACAATTACCATTGTTTCAAAAAGTTTAAATAAATTTTCAAGCACTTTACTCTTGTTAAAACGTAAAAGGTTGCTGGTAAAGTACCCCTTCCCCTTAACCGATCTTCACCAAAATTGAAAGTCCTTGAGACCTATACAATTCAGGGACGTATGCAAAAAATTATTTGATTCTATTTGAATTTGCGGCTGTTATCGTTTGCCATAGAAAATACGCTTGATAAAAAAACGTTGCAGGTAAACTACCCCTTCTCCTTAACCGATCTTCACCAAAAACAATAGGTCTTGAGTACTCTACAAATCAGGTCTGTATGCAAAACATTATTTGATTCTGTTTGAATTTGCGGCTGTTATCGTTTGCCATAGAAAATACCCTTGTTAAAAAAACGTTGCAGTTAAACTACCCCTTTCCCTCAACCAATCTTCACCAAAAACAATAGGTCTTGAGAACTCTACAATTTAGGGCTGTATGCAAATAATCTTTTGATTCTGTTTGAATTTGTGGCTGTTATCGTTTGCCATAGGAAATACCCTTGTTAAAACATAAAACGTTACTGGTAAACTACCCCTTTCCCTTAACCGATCTTCACCAAAAACAATAGGTCTTGAAAACTCTACAATTCAGGGCTGTATACGAAACATTATTTAATTCTGTTTGAATTTGCGGCTGTTATCGTTTGCCAAAAAAAAAATTTCCCTTGATAAAAAAAAACCGTTGCAGGTAAACTACCCCTTTCCCTCAACCGATCTTCACCAAAAACAATAGGTCGTGAGTACTCTACAAATTAGGGCAGTATGCAAAAACTTATTTGATTCTGTTTGAATTTGCGGCAGTTATCGTTTGCCATAGAAAAAAAAATCTACAGACAGACAGACAGACAGACACACACACAGACACTTTTCGGAAAACGACTTTTTTTCATGTTTTGAGTGTAGTACAATCAGAATCTGCAATAATCTCGAACACGATTTTTTTTGCCATCACCATACTTCCATTCCTTAAGGAATATGGAAGTAAAAAATAAAATAATTTTGTTGCCAGGCAATAAAATTATAATTTTTTCATTTTAATGTAAATCTGTACATAGTATAAAGTAAAGTCGGTCCGTTTTCTCTCTGTATTTGAAATCGCTAATCTCAGGAAGTACTGAACGGATTTTATTCAAGTTTTCGCCAATAGATAGAGTGTCTATCGAGGAACATTTATGTGTATAATTAATACATATATGTTGTACATTAGCTTAGCTATCACGGTTTATGTCAAGTAAGTGGTATAGCTTACATCTTATATATAAAAATGAATGTTTCTTTGTTTGTCCCGTATGCGTTCCTATACCATTCATCCGATTGCGATGAAACTTCGGTGAGTTGTTGTGCGCACGTCCGCGAAGGTTTCTTCCACATCTCCTCCTAAACCACTGTACCGATTTCAACCAAACTTGGCACAAATATTTTACGCAAAGGGAGAACCAACATAGGACAAGTGTTTTTTTCTATACGATCCTTTGGGGGGTCCTTTGGGGTCTTCCACGTCTCCACCTAAACCATTGGACCGATTTCAACCAAACTTGGCACAAATATTTTACGCAACGGGAGAACCAACATAGGACAGGTGTTTTTTTCGATACGATCCTCTGGGGGGTCCTTTGCAGTCTTAAAAAACTATTAGATCTGGTTACTATGGCAACACAATAGAATAGATTCTGTTCTAAATATATTATCGCATTAAATTGAAGACCACGCGAACGAAGTTGTGGGCAACAGCTAATTATTTTTAAGAAGCCTACTTTAATTAAACTTTATTAATTAAACTAACATTTTCATTACGTACAACGTAAAACTCCGTAGCGAAGCACGGGTATTCTGCTAGTCATGTATAAGAGAAAATATATCGTGCGTGGCAGGCAAGCATATCTCAGTTATGTACTGTTTACGTTTCCATTTTATTATTATCACTACCGCAATAAAAAGGCAGGGAAGACACACACACACACACACACACACACACACACACACACACACACACACACACACACACACACACACACACACACACACACACACACACACACACACACACAATTTGCGTTATTTCTGGCCTCATTCATGTTTATTTTCTTACATTTGCACGGTTTTTAAAT
Source organism: Magicicada septendecula (assembly GCA_034769895.1). Taxonomy (NCBI): domain Eukaryota; kingdom Metazoa; phylum Arthropoda; class Insecta; order Hemiptera; family Cicadidae; genus Magicicada; species Magicicada septendecula. Next base: position 129,711,514 of record CM068375.1, read on the forward strand.
GGAAAGTGCCGAACCCATACCAACATAACCATTGCAAGCCGAAAAAGTGTCCAGCGTGGATAGCGATTTGCTTCCTGTGGATCGCTGGGCAGTGTAACTGCACGTGTTTACAGAGGAACGATTCATAGACAGACTTTTCGTCTTTAGGGAATGAACCCTCTGCAAGATGCTGAGGGTCCATGAGTGACTTCGGAGCGCTCCTTCTTTTCCGCATGTTTGTTCTGTGAAACGTACACTGTAGATTCGCTGATTTATTCTAAGCAACGCTCAATAGGAAATGTTGAAAATTTTTGTCCACGGTGAACCCTCATACACACTAAACCTGCTCTGATGTTTTAATTACGGACATCATAATATTAAAACTTTGGAAACTTGAGCACTACTTAATGGAGATCAATCATTAACTTATACAAGCCATTAATTTTATGCATATTTTTTATATATATGTGTACAATGTTATCGGCAACAAAGAAGTAGTTTTTGTTAAAATTCCTTCCCGGGATATTTGGCCGTAGTCCAATGTTTTCTACAAAACCAGACGTTTCGGCAATGCCATTGACTTCCATCATCAGTGAAAATCGAGTGCGATAACGTGAGGTGGTATATGTTAGTGACCACAGTACTGTGGTTAAGGCTGAAGCAGTAAGTAGAAAGAAGTAGTTTCTATGGTAATATTTCATTTCGAAAATGATTTTAAAAATAAATCTTAGAATATGGAAGTCATGTATGGTTCTCCATACCGATTTTTGAGTTAAAAAATACTATAAAATATATCATGTGTGGTATTAAATGATGCAGAATTAAATAAGGAATTTGATTATGTAATTAGCATTTAATAAGAATAAATAATAAGCAAAATGTAATTTATAATAATGTAGAGTTACCCTCTTATTGTTTTGTATTTGGTTGTTACTAATAAGTAAAATACATTTACTTACCGACTGTTCCATGCCACATCCGGTTCAAGCACATGGTTTATACACAACATGAATTTCATCTCTAAGGGCCAGGATTCTTTTTCTCAGCAAGATTCAAAAACAGTAGAGGTTTTCGAAATAATAATTCTAATAACGTTTGTGTTGACATACGATTTGTTTAATACTCTATCTTTTCGTTAATTACACTTACAAAGAAGAACAAAGATGGCACCTTACCATCACAAACAAAATGATTTCTACATGTATTTCCACTTTATTAATAATTACTTATTTTCTATTATTTCGTGATTTGACTGGATACTTGGTTTCTTACAAAACATTTCAAAGAGACTGCAGCTCTTTTTCTATGGTTTACCAAGTTATAAAAGACATAAACCAATGCCTCAATTTCCTTATTCATGATTTATAAATGCAGACATACTCTTACACCCACGCACACACTCTTTACCCCCATGTTATTTATTGGTACCTTCTTGTAAATTATACTTTAGAATTTAGAGCTCATTTTCGACAAAAGAATAATGGTTAATTAAGTTGAAACTTTCCTGAGTTGTGATTGCTGTATCCCTTCAGAAGTCTTCCAGTTAGAGCCAGATGTTCGGCGCCTTTCATAGTCTAGTCTGTTCTTTGCGTTGCACTGAATTTACTTTGCCATGTTAGGTAGCAGCTTGCATTGCTACATAATAGTTATTGTTTAATCACATTTCAACTAATTAATAAACACTTCTACTGGCAAAACTGTGCCAGCAAAATTTGAGCGTGTTAACACTGTGATGTGCTGTAATGGACTGAGAACGGGTTATACGCAAAATTTGCGTATGTAGTAGTATATCTGACGTCACAGTCTTTTGTTTCTACGGCCAACGCCCTGGTTTGTACGTTACTGTTGATACGTCATTATCATTTATTAATGACGACACAGCCTTGTGGACCAATGAGAATTGATATTTAGAGTCTGTCTTCACTTATACCGCCATTGTATGTGTTCGGTTTCACCCGTCAGCCGGTGACCTTGGAATCATTCCCCTCTTGTTGAATATGCGTTGTTTCTTTGGACATGGGTAAAACTGACCTAACCATGGTTGACATTCATAAATATAATAAAATACAATACGAAATCCCTTAATCCCATAATTATGACAACAGGCCTTTATGTACTGTTACAATATAATGTAAAATTCAATTCCTTTGTACAACATCAAATTTGAGGCTTAAGTGTCAGCTGATTTAAAACAATGAAAATTTACTAATAAAACAGCCAGGACCTTTTGTATGATGAAGAAAAAACGAGAGTTGATTGTTAAACGTCGAGGTGAACACATCAGAACGATCTCACACAAATTAAAAAAAAGATAGAAAATATAATTTGACATGAACTAAACCTATAAAAAAAAGAAATTTAAAATATGAGTTATTAACACTAAACTCAAATAAAATAAATGCCACCATTATATTTACGAAGATTGGAAAGTGTAATCAAGATATTAGAACAATCCAAGCACTAATTCAGAATTTGCCGATATGAAAATTACGATTATAAAACTGTGAACTGTTTCATTGTTTCTCGCAATTAACAAAAGACATACAATATATTTTTATGGTAACTCTTACCTTTTCTGGGTCCAGAATCCTTTTACACGAACTCACAGTCTGTAAGAGAGGTTAATGGGTTCATTATGTAATAAACACGCTCTTTGACTATATAAATTAAGTCTGTTTATTATTCAATCTCAACATTTGGTTTACTTTTCTTCTAAGTTTACTCAATGTTCATTTTATCTAAAACTCATTTCTGTTAATTTTATTACTCTTTCTTTTCAACAAAATGCAAACAAGAATTTGGATTATTTCACATGGAACATATTCTAACTTAACATTTACTTATATTCTATGTCTATTAAGGCAGCCCAGTATATGCCCACTCTCCCATTCACACACATTTTACCCCCCATTATTTACTGAAGAGATCTCTTTATAATTTAGTTTTTATTTTATTAAAATTGGTCGTTTTACTTTCCTGTTTTATAAAGCAGAGCACGTGTTGCAGTCAGTTCCTTTTAAACACTGGTTGACTGGAATGTTGTCACTGTTAACTTTTTCTAAAACGTTTATCCTGATGATTGAAGTTCAATTATTTTGATTCTACACTGTTAGATGTTTTTAGTTTACATTTTTACACTTAATCAAGATTTCTTTTGGAGCGTACGTCCATTATTCAGCCGGCCGGCCTCAGGGATGGTAAAACACAACGCAGTTCTCTTGGCGTCTATTTGAAGCCCCGCCTTCTTGATACACCGCAACTTGGCACGTGATTCGCCAACCCGCATCACATGATATGTTAATGGGTGGTCACGTGTTATTACTAGTGGAACGAGTCCACATACATTCCTTTGTTGCTGGTGGCTCGCTACAAAGTTTTTACTTTTCCCCAACGGAAAATACAGGCATGCGCGCATAGGTTCGCATTCCAGCGCGTTATCTTCAACGCATACCTGCCTTTGCTTGTCACAGAGAGGCACATAGGGTGTTACGTGAATCAAGTTTCGTGGTCCTACATGGTGCCCAAACAGATTGGCCCCAAAATTATTATTAAATCGAAAAATGGATATTTCCCTTCAAATGCCCTGTTACAATACCCCCCCCAATGAGAGGTTTTGTGCCCAAAAGCATAAAAACTCTCATTGCTAAACCCCTAAGAGGGTCGGGGAGGATATGGCGCCAACAACCCCCTTTTAATTCTTAACACATCATGGGTAAACTACCCCCCTAGCTCGGCGACTATGGCTGCACCTGAACGAGATTACTGGACTTCTTTGTTCGAGATCCCAACACCATAAAATCGGACAGATACTCACCACAGTACACCTAACCTTTCATCATTCCACCCAAAAATATCAAAACACTGGCCTTATACCATACCAGATCCTCAACCGATATGTTCCCCCTTACATGCACACTGGGTTGCCTTTAGCAAGTATTGGGTGCGTACACATACTCATCATTACTGACTATAACATCTACATTCCATTTCTTACTTTCAAATTTCAAAATAATTTCTGTTTTATTTTCAATTTCTTTTCTCAAATTTCATCTACTTGACGTTGTTTTTTCAAATAAAATAAAGCAAACAAATTAAATTTAAATCAGTTAAATTTTGTTCAAAAAATTAATCTAAGTCCAACAACAAAATGTTATATTACCATTAATTTCAGCAAAACCCCAAAATCTCTTACATGAATCTACCCTTCTTCTTCACTAACTACTAACAATCATAAAAAACCAATAAACTGAACATCTTACTAAATCATACATTCACTTATCCTAATATTTGTTTATAACACATATAATATGAATAACATAAATCAGTTAACACACTAACAATACATACAATCCACAAAATATTCTGAACATCAAAACACCATCTATACGGCAGGCACAATTAAAAAATAAAATTTTTTGTTTCAAAAAATTTTAATTTCCCAAAATGTTTCTTTTATCAATATCAAGAAAAAATAAAATTATTTAATTTAATTAACAAAATTTCATGAATCAATTACTAGAAACCGGTCCTGTCTCTAACATCAGCCATCAGCTGATCTCTCTGGGTCAGGTGAATGACCTTGCTCTAGATATAGCTCAAAATTTATACAAGGTAAAATACATCACATGTTTATAGTTTTTACATTCAAACATAATACAACATAATAAAATATAAAACACTCATCATTAATATGGTTGTTATTACCTTACAATAAATAATTCACAATAAAATTCGCATTTAAGTGGACTAAAATTTACACACTTTATAGCTTTAATTTATTTCCAAATTCTACTCAATCTTTTACTGGTTTTGTTTATTATTACATTTTAACTATGATTTTCTCTTTAACACTTTCATTATCAATTAGTTTGGGTAACTCTCAATTATTCATCATAATTCGATTTACATATTGTAACACCACAAAATGTTACATAACCTAGACACTCACCAGAAGGGTAAATAATTACACTGAAGTGATAAGAATGAATCGTTTATAATGAATGTAGCAAAGAAGAGAAGGACCAACAAAGAAGAAAGAAGAGGAAGGATCCCAAGAAGCAGTGAGGAATACACTGCATGACACTACAACAAACACTATGACTGACTCTAACTAATGGACATGCCAAGTTCACAATAAGCTGTCAAATAAGCCAGTCCATGACATTAATGTAAAGTCATGTGTTAATAAAACTAATTAAATAATGACTAAAATAATGTAATATCAGTAACAGCATTATGGCTGAAAGTAAAAGAACCATGACCAGTAAATGACAAAGCCTATGACTAGATTAGCTATGGCCACAATGTATATTAAAACCAGCATCACAAGCTCAGATGTAATATTAGTGAGTAAAAGTAATTATAAAAGGAAACCTTATATGGATGAGTAACTTCCTTATTATACAAAATGTAACTAGTAACAATTATTAAGGCATGAACATAGTACTAAAAATGTGTCTAGCCCATGCCTAAACAAACGTTTGTCAGTAAATTAATAAGGAAACAGGACTCCTAGTGAACATAAAATTTACTGAACAATCAATATAACTAAATGTAATATGAAATACCGCCACTCAATTGTTAATGAATAACGTTAAATTGAGTAGGCCAAATGAAATGTAATTAGAAAATAAGGATTTTTTATAATAATGTATCACCCTAATTATGTTAAGATTTAATATTGTACAGTTATAAATAGCTCTTAAGTATAATCATAGATGTATTAGTGTTCAAAGATGTTATAAAGAAAACGCAGTGTGAAACACTAAATGTCAAAAGATAGGGAATGATCGTATTATGCATTGCTAGTAGACGACAGTGAGAAACCATGTTTCTAAACATTATTTATGAGCATTGTCAAAGAAAACGAGGTTAAAACCAGTGTTAAGCCACATCACATTAAAGCCCATAAACTAAACTTTAATTTGGTGGTAATAACCTCGTGATCGGAACTATAATAAGTGCATAGTGCGCGTTAGCATCATTTATTATTAAAAATAAGAAATTGTTTGAGTAAAACCAATAACAACGAAAGTTATTAACAACGGTTTTTATAACCGTTATAAAAAACAATACGTCATTTGTAACGGTTATCAGAGCCAATCAGAAAAGAGTTTATTAAACGATTTTACTGCCTAAGCGCTATGTAGCGAGGGGGTATATAACCAGCAACGGAGAAAATTCGTTACACTTTTTGTCATCTACTCGAGCGAGACAGTCGTCGCTCGACAGCGCAATATTTTTTAATAACTTAACATAGTACAACAATAGTAAACCTTTTAAAATTTCTTCAAGACAGTTAACGATACAGCAATTGATTACAAGGAAGTGCTTCAAAAGTAAAGTGAATATTTTAATTTGTGCGTGATTTTAGAACGAGAGAGAGTTTTATAATCAGTAATTAACATAGCCCAGATTTAGTAAGAAGAGGGCCGACTCTCCGTTCATAGTGCATGTGAAGTGTAATTAACCAGTGGTCATTATAATTCGATCACTGGAGTGTTATTAAAAATTTTAATGTATACGATTAAAAGAAATAAGGTAACACTGTGACCATTTATTTTATTTATCTGCTTGCACTGATCATTATTTACCACAAAATTGTACTGACGCAAGGACAACAAAACTTTCAATTGTATACACAGTTTCAATTTACTTAGCGGATTTATCAATCCAATGTAAGATATTTGTATTAGTACTAAGTGTTAAAAATATTTGTTAGTAGATAAGGAAGCGTAACAAACGCTAACCAGTAAAAATAATTACTAGTTTTAAAAAGAGGCCAAATTATTAATTATAATTATTAACATCTGTCAAGGCATAAGATAGTTCTTTATTGTATTTCAAAGAGCCTACCCGTGAGGTATATTATATAATTAAAAGTCAAATTTGTTAATAGATATAAGAGTTTATTGTTCTAACTGAGCTAGACCGTATTGTAAACGGACCAAAGTAACATCAAGTTTATATTAACGTATCAATTGTATTTTTAATTGTTGAATTTATTTTAAAAGGTTAAAATAAAACCCCGATTTTATTCAGCATAAACCTTGATCATATTTATTTCATATAGTTAATTAGTACTCAACATTTGAGTACAGTGAGATAACTCTGAGTAGAGACTTTATTATGTTATATTTGAATTGTAGTGAATGCATCAAGCATTTAAATGAAGTATAAAGCGAATTTATACAATTCTAAATTTTATTAAGTGGTTTTTTCATGGGAATTTTTCCTAAAATAAACCCATGTGGCGCCCTTATTGCACACAAGGAGTGATATAACCTTGTTGATAAAGCAAGCTGGTCTTAAGTGCATTTGACAGTTTATTTTTTGGTAAGTGAACTTCAGAACTTCCAGTATCACGAACAGGTACGTGAAAGTGTATATTATTATAAATTATTTGTCCAGACGAGACTTGACGTTACGTACACTGTGTAGCATGACAGATAATCCACATAAATCAATTACTAAATGATCATTAATAAAACTCAAATATATGGAATATCCAAATGAAAATCAATTAAAAAGCACTATAAATTATTATAATAACAAGAAAGGTAAACATAAAGAGAAAATCTGGAAATAATATAATTAAAAACCCAGAAAACTAAAATTTGAATAACAATATTACCCAGGTAGGATAGAAGCAGGCAATGAAGATACCCAGACCAAATGAACTGACAAGGAAAACAGACCAGAGTAAACAAAAGAATATAAGGCGAAATGGTACTGAAGAACCAAGAACGAAGAAAGAAGAAATATAGAATGAACCAATATACTGAAGAATAAGAAACCAGTGAAGATCAACTAGAATAAAGGAAGTGAAACGACCAATACCAAATAGAAACCCCATAGGGAGAAAACCAAAAAACCCCAAAAATAAATGAATGTCCCAAAAGAAAGTATAACACCCCAAAAAACCATATACTAATGTAAAACTGATAAAAACCGAAAGTGTTTAGAGTATTAAGTAACAGTGCACCCAAAAAAGTTATTGTGTAGTTTATATAAACAAATCTTAACAGTCCCCCCATGGTTAAATATTTCATGTTGTAAAACTAGAAAAGGACTAGTGATAATATCAATAGATAATCAGGGACAAGTGCAAGTTATTAAATTATAATCAATAAACTTTGAAAAGGTACATGAGTTACCGTGCTAGTAAATAACTTTAAGTGTTTTTGAACAGTGTCATAATAATAGTTACTTAAGTAATATTGTGAAAGATTAAGGGATAATATTTCTAATAAAATGCCACTGTTTATAAGAACATTCCATAGAATGAATAATATAAACAGCGAGCTTGTGTTATACATAAAGTAACGGGGAATACATCCTTAAAGTTGGAAAGTACAGATCAGACTGTAAATAAATAGTTTAAGAAAGTGTTAACCATTTAATGGAACCAATATTCTTGGATTTCAGCCTCTGATGAAGCCTTCTATAGGTGAAAGCCGGTTTAGGCTGTAAGGTAAAACTTTACGTTTTTACTTATAAAAAACATTGTGTTCCGAGTCGTCAATATTATAGTGATATTTAGGAACCAATATGTTATGTTCCTATTACCAAATATTAACTAGATAAATAAGATTTAGTATTAAGCAGTATTATAGTTATAAAATATTAGTTTGTTATTAATTTAAATTAGGAATGCAATATCTAAATGTAGATACCATTCCTATATTATAAAATGTTTTTATTATGTTACTAGGTGTAATCAGTACACATAAAAGGTATGATTCAAAGTACCAGTTTTAATAGTAAATAAGTGTTGTATTTTAATTGTAAAATCAATATTCAATGTTATAATAGTCAAGGAACAAATTGTTAATAAATTATATAAGAATAGAAGGTCAGAAAAGGGTACAAACTAACTATATTAGTAAAAACTTTGCAAATAGCACCAGATCAAATCTAGGCCATATAGTAAATTTAGACTACAGAATAATTAACAAATCTAGTCCTATAAACCAGTTAAACTGATAATATTTGTGTAAGATAAACCCAACATATAGTAATACCATGTAAATAATACTTTATAAAGATATGGTCAGCAGATAAGTAAAATTATAAATAAAAATGGAATGGACTAACTGACATTATCAGGGGAGGAGTCATAGATAAATGAATTATATTTAAAAACAATCATTAATAAACTAAATTGCAAGAAATTAAGTAAGAATAGACAATTATATCAATTTCAGATTTAATAGAATAATAATTATATTAGAGAAAATGGCTATTATCTGCTTAGAGAACAGGAAATACAATATTAAGCCTACCTTCCAAAATGTAAGAAATATAATTTTTTTAATGAAAACTTTGTAAAACTATATTTAATTAGTATCAAAATAAGCAGAATAGAATAAAGAAACCGAATATGTATTTAGTATTTCGTACAGTTAATTCATAACGAAATTATTTTCCGAGTATAATGTATTCAAATAAAATGTATCGGAAGCTAAGATAATTTGAAACAATGTATAATATATATTAAATTGGCTAAGATTTTCAGGAGACGATGGAAATGAGAACAGTTCATTATTATCCGTTGACGAGTGTACTTAACGAGATTATTTGCTCGAAATAACCTATAACGGCGAACTATAAGTAAACCGAGTTCGGTAAAAATTTTTATAAATTTTTATTTTTAGTTATTTTTTAATTGTGAACCGGTGAAATTAAAATATGAACAGTGTATCACCAATGAACAGAACCACACATGCCTAATTAATTGAAATAACACCAATACCATAAAATTTACAGACGAACAATCAAGGTTAAACCCGACACATATAGACAAAGTGAGATAGACACAATCACAACAATTTACACCAAGTGAACTATTAAACAATACACCAGTGACACTCAATTAACTCCAGAACCATTATACACAATTGCTGAGACCATTTAAACAGAGAAAAGACATCTTTATTTAAACAAATCTTTCGTCAAGGTTATACGTTCCACTACGCATGCGCCAGTCGGCCATTTTGGGAATCGTCGTCATACCACTCCAGCTGTGAAGAAACGAATTTCGGCTGCTTGGGTTTGAAACAAATATTATATATAAACTTTTATTTATTAATTATAACCTTGTATTTGTTAGTTTAAGGCATTTATCATTGTAAGTGTTATACTTTCCTGTCCATACCCTTCTCTGGCTATTCTTAAATAACCGTTCAAAGAACTATATTTTTATATACTACCAATGTAAACTTTTTTATCGACCGGCCCTGAGTGAGTCGATACTGCTTTGTAATATCGAGTCTTATTGATAAACTTAATAATTTGTTAATAAACTTTCTGTTTATGCAATTTGAATTTAATTTTTATTTAAAATAATTAACAAATAAATTAATCGAAGACTCCAACTAACCGAAGGGCGGTAAATACGAAATAACGAACGCTTCAAGAAGAAGAAGAAGAGAGCCGTCTTTCGACTAGGACTGGAGTTAACCAGATTGTCATTAAATAAATTTACAGAAAGTGACACTATTACACTAATAAACATAATACCATTCAAGTTCTACACACAAACAATAACCACTAATATTTTTTAAATATTAGGATTAAAATTTACACAAACAATATTTTCTCAGAAAATTTTTTTTTTTTTAAATAAAATTATTTTTGTATTTCAAATTTTTTAACAGCAGTCACACAGATTTTATTTTGTAACCACAAGATAATTGTTACAAAATTGGCCCAACAGTGGGGGCTTAACGAAGACACACGGAACGTTACAAAATTGGCGTTTCCAAAGTGGAACTTCGACAACAGAAACAAACAGAGATATTTTGGGATTGTTACAAAATTGGCGTCCAACTAAAGGGCTGTAATTAGGGATTGAAAGGCTATAATAACTCGCCCAATTTCTAATTCAGCTTGGCAGCGGTTATCCAGCCAGAGAACCAGGAAAGATGCAACGTCGTGCCATATCAAAGAAGAGAGCGGCGGAGGCCGAAAAAGAACTCAATATGGATGATAAGGAGGCGACCCCAGTGGAGGACGTAGAAACGTTATTAACCCCAATGGGACATAAACAACCTGCACCACCAGAGGAACAACTGGAATTGCCAACACAAACAGAAGAGGACCATATCCAGATGAAGGAACTAGAGAAAGCCAAGACAACAGAAGACACAAGGATGAACAAAATGATGGAAATGTTCCTCCGGGAATTCAAATCAACCAGTGAGAAGTTGAGTCAAGATTTGAATAAGAAACTGGATTCCACCAAGGAAGACAATAATAAAAGGTTAGAAGATTTGAAAAAGGACATGGAAGAAAACAGCAAGAAGATGGAAAAGAAAATGGATTCCACCAAAGAAGACTTGCATTAGAAAATGGATGACGACAACTGGTCAACCAAGGAAGAAAATAGTAAGGAAAGGAAAGAAGACCAACAGTCCTTGAAGGAAAATTTGAGTGATATAAATAAGAACATAGAGGCAACAAAAGAAGAATTGAAGAAGGACAACCAAGCAACAAAAGAATAATTGAAGAAGGACAACCAAGCAACAAAAGAAGAATTGAGTAAAAAGATTGAAAACACCAATAAGAGAATAGAGGAAACCAGCAAGGAAATGAAGAAAGACAACCGATCTTTAAGCCAGAAAATTGATGAAACTAATCAGAAATATCGGTATGGAGAACCATACATGACTTCCATATTCTAAGATTTATATTTAAAATAATTTTCGAAATGAAATATTACCATAGAAACTACTTCTTTCTACTTACTGCTTCAGCCTTAACCACAGTACTGTGGTCACTAACGTATACCACATCACGTTATCGCACTCGATTTTCACTGATGATGGAAGTCGATGGCATTGCCGAAATGTCTGGTTTTGTAGAAAACATTGGACTACGGCCAAATATCCAGGGAAGGAATTTTAACAAAAACTACTTCTTTGTTGCCGATAACGTTGTACACATATATATCAGTGGCGAAGTTACATGGAGGCAATTGAGGCAATGCCTACCCTAAAAAATTCTGTAGAATAAAAAATACGTATGAACTACATAACGTAAAGATTATACATTGTTACTGCGACTGTCAAATTTATTAAACCGAAACGTGCTTTATTGAGCGACCGCTAGATGGTGACAGGTGAGATTCGGCATAGTTCGTTTAAAGCGAATGAGGCAACCTGAACTTGCCTCAGCGTTTTTTGTATACATCGTATGTAAGCAATGTAGTGGTGTGATAGGGAAGTGTAGGGAGGTGGGATTGTCCCGCGCTGTACACAGAGCGTTGAGGCATGCCTCACTTCTGTGGTCCAAACAGTTAAGTTAAAGCGCCTGTGTTGTTTCTAAGTGTTTTTTTTTTATGCGGTTATTAAAAGTGTCACTGTTATTCCGCAGAACTAACAGATGATCAAGATTGTTATTTGAATCATTTTTAACATTAAACATATATATAGAAACTAATCAAGTTTAAAAATTTGAAGTTCAATCAGTTGTATTATTGTGTATGACTAATACAAGGATTGTTCAATAGACACACGTATAGAGCTGTAAAGCATTTTTTATTCAACGATTTTAAAAGAAGTCTCCAATAACATTAAGACATGAGTTCCACTGTTGCGCTAACCTGTAGATTCCCTGCTAGTAAAATTCTTACGGCTGTTTGTGGAACCATTCGGTTACAGCAAACTCTACCTCAGCGTCCGACTTGACCCACCGTCCTTTTAGTGATTCCTTACAAAAAATTTAAGATAAGATTTTTGCCTACCCATTCATTAACTACTAGCTTCGCCAGTAAGCAAATTGATGTCCATTTTTTCGGCTTGCACGCGTTATGTTGGTGTGGGTTTCAGCACTTTCCATTTAAAAAGCGTGGAAACGTAAGAAAATAAACATGAGTGAGGCCAGAAATAACGTGAATTGTGTGTGTGTGTATGTGTGTGTGTGTGTGTGTGTGTGTGTGTGTTTGTGTCTTACCTGCCTTTTTATTGCCGTATTAAATGAAAAATATTATATTATATTAAAATGAAAAAATTTTAATTTTATTGCCAGGCAACAAAATTATTTTATTTTTAACAATTACCATTGTTTCAAAAAGTTTAAATAAATTTTCAAGTACTTTACTCTTGTTAAAACGTAAAAGGTTGCTGGTAAACTACCCCTTCCCCTTAACCGATCTTCACCAAAAACAATAGGTCTTGAGTACTCTACAAATTAGGGCTGTATGCAAAACATTTTTTGATTCTGTTTGAATTTGCGGCTGTTATCGTTTGCCATAGAAAATACCCTTGTTAAAAAAACGTTGCAGGTAAACTACCCCTTTCCCTCAACCGATCTTCACCAAAAACAATAAGTCTTGAGACCTCTACAATTTAGGGCTGTATGCAAATAATCTTTTGAGTCTGTTTGAATTTGCGGCTGTTATCGTTTGCCATAGGAAATACCCTTGTTAAAACATAAAACGTTACAGGTAAACTACCCCTTTCCCTTAACCGATCTTCACCAAAAACAATAGGTTTTGAGAAATCTACAATTCAGGGCTGTATACGAAACATTATTTAATTCTGTTTGAATTTGCGGCTGTTATCGTTTGCCAAAAAAAAAAAAATTCCCTTGATAAAAAAAAAACCGTTGCAGGTAAACTACCCCTTTCCCACAACCGAGCTTCACCAAAAATAATAGGTCGTGAGTACTCTACAAATCAGGGCTGTATGCAAAAAATTATTTGATTCTGTTTTAATTTGCGGCAGTTATCGTTTGCCATAGAAAATATCGGTATGGAGAACCATACATGACTTCCATATTCTAAGAATTATAATTAAAATAATTTTTGAAATGAAATATTACCATAGAAACTACTTCTTTCTACTTACTGCTTCAGCCTTAACCACAGTACTGTGGTCACTAACATATACCACCTCACGTTATCGCACTCGAATTTCACTGATGATGGAAGTCGATGGCATTGCCGAAATGTCTGGTTTTGTAGAAAACATTGGACTACGGCCAAATATCCCGGGAAGGAATTTTAACAAAAACTACTTCTTTGTTGCCGATAACGTTGTACACATATATATCAGTGGTGAAGTTACATGGAGGCAATTGAGGCAATGCCTACCCTAAACAATTCTGTAGAATAAAAATTATAAATACGTATGAACTACATAACGTAAAGATTATACATTGTTACCGCGACTGTCAAATTTATTAAACCGGAACGTGCTTTATTGAGCGACCGCTAGATGGTGACAGGTGAGATTCGGCATAGTTCGTTTAAAGCGAATGAGGCAACCTGAACTTGCCTCAGCGTTTTTTGTATACATCGTATGTAAGCAATGTAGTAGTGTGATAGGGAAGTGTAGGGAGGGGGGATTGTCCCGCGCTGTACACATAGAGCGTTGAGGCATGCCTCACTTCTGTGGTCCAAACAGTTAAGTTAAAGCGCCTGTGTTGTTTCTAAGTGTTTATTTTATGCGGTTATTAAAAGTGTCACTGTTATTCCGCTGAACTAACAGATGATCAAGATTGTTATTTGAATTATTTGTAACAAACATATATATAGAAACTAATCAAGTTTAAAAATTTGAAGTTCAATCAGTTGTATTATTGTGTATGACTAATACAAGGATTGTTCAATAGACACACGTACAGAGCTGTAAAGCATTTTTTATTCAACGATTTTAAAAGAAGTCTCCAATAACATTAAGACATGAGTTCCACTGTTGCGCTAACCTGTAGATTCCCTGCTAGTAAAATTCTTACGGCTGTTTGTGGAACCATTCGGTTACAGCAAACTCTACCTCAGCGTCCGATTTGACCCACCGTCCTTTTAGTGATTCCTTAAAAAAAATTTAAGATAAGATTTTTGCCTACCCATTCATTAACTACTAGCTTCGCCAGTAAGCAAATTGATGTCCATTTTTTCGGCTTGCACGCGTTATGTTGGTGTGGGTTTTGGCACTTTCAATTTAAAAAGCGTGGAAACGTAAGAAAATAAACATGAGTGAGGCCAGAAATAACGTGAATTGTGTGTGTGTGTATGTGTGTGTGTGTGTTTGTGTCTTACCTGCCTTTTTATTGCTGTATTAAATGAAAAATATTATATTACATTAAAATGAAAAAATTTTAATTTTATTGCATGGCAACAAAATTATTTTATTTTTAACAATTACCATTGTTTCAAAAAGTTTAAATACATTTTCAAGTACTTTACTCTTGTTAAAACGTAAAAGGTTGCAGGTAAACTACCCCTTCCCCTTAACCAATCTTCACTAAAATCGAAAGTCCTTGAGACCTCTACAATTCAGGGACGTATACAAAAAATTATTTGATTCTGTTTGAATTTGCGGCTGTTATCGTTTGCCATAGAAAATACGCTTGATAAAAAAACGTTGCAGGTAAACTACCCCTTCCCCTTAACCGATCTTCACCAAAAACAATAGGTCTTGAGTACTCTACAAATCAGGGCTGTATGCAGAAAATTATTTGATTCTGTTTGAACTTGCGGCTGTTATCGTTTGCCATAGAAAATACCCTTGTTAAAAAAACGTTGTAGGTAAACCACCCCTTTCCCTTAACCGATCTTCACCAAAAACAATAGGTCTTGAGAACTCTACAATTTAGGGCTGTATGCAAATAATCTTTTGATTCTGTTTGAATTTGCGGCTGTTATCGTTTGCCACAGGAAATACCCTTGTTAAAACATAAAACGTTACAGGTAAACTACCCCTTTCCCTTAACCGATCTTCACCAAAAACAATAGGTCTTGAGAACTCTACAATTCAGGGCTGTATGCAAAACATTATTTGATTCTGTTTGAATTTGCAGCTGTTATCGTTCGCCAAAAAAAAAAAAATTTCCCTTGATAAAAAAAACCGTTGCAGGTAAACTACCCCTTTCCCTCAACCGATCTTCACCAAAAACAATAGGTCGCGAGTACTCTACAAATCAGGACTGTATGCAAAAAATTATTTGATTCTGTTTTAATTTGCGGCAGTTATTGTTTGCTATAGAAAAAAATCTACAGATAGACACACAGACACACGCACAGACACTTTTCGGAAAACGACTTTTTTTCATGTTTTGAGTGTAGTAGAATCAGAGTCTGCAATAATCTCGAACACGATTTTTTTTGCCATCACCATACTTCCATTCCTTAAGGAATATGGAAGTAAAAATCTACAGACACACACACAGACACTTTTCGGAAAACGACTTTTTTTCATGTTTTGTGTGTAGTACAATCAGAATCTGCAATAATCTCGAACACGATTTTTTTTGCCATCACCATACTTCCATTCCTTAAGGAATATGGAAGTAAAATGGAGGAAACCAGCAAAAAGATGGAAGAAAAATTGGAGGAGAATAACAAGAAAATGGAAGATAAGATGGGGGAAAGGTTGGAAGAGTTAAGAGAGGATAACCAACTATTATGGGAAGAATTACGGGAAGTTAACCAAGAGAATTTAGACAAGTTAGACGAACGAATGGAACTATTAAGAAAGGAAATGAACAAAGAACTCAAAGATAATAAGAAATCTATGACTAAAAGACTGGAAGACGAAACCATAACTATAAATCAACAGATAAGAGAAGTTGATGAAAGATGTCGGCTGACTGAAGGGGAGGTACAAGAATTCAAGGAAGTGGTAAACACCAAGGTCACAAATCTTGAAGAATCTAGTCGCAAGAAGGCAGAAGAGAACCGAAAGGAAAGCCAGGAAGAACTCAGTAAAGTACAAACACAAATTACTGAAAGATGTGACGGAATGGAGGTAGTGATGACTAACATCACTGGTCAAGTGTGGCAGAGCCAGGAGGAAATGGAAGCAATTCGGAACCGACCAACCAGCTTCACAAATATCCCCATCAACGAAAACAGGGAATGGCTTAACTTCCGCCAATATAAAAGGAAGCCGATGGAGTTCTTGGCCCGTGTCGAGGAATATATGACCAAACATAGAAGTAACAGATGGTCAAATAATCGAGAACTATTGGACGAATCATTCCGTGAAATGACAGACAATTGGTGGATGGCGAACAGGAGCGAGATAAATGATTACCAGTAATTTAAAAATTTGTTCAAGACGAAGTATTGGTCGGAGACCACCCAGAATTTGATAAGGGACAACATCTGCCATGGCCGATACAAAACCCGATTTGGCAATACCATGACTGCGTACTTCCTTGGGAAGGTGTGCCTGGCCAAGCACCTGGAACCTGCCATCCCAGAGGAATGCCTGGTGAATAAGCTTTCCTACCATTATGATGAAGAGGTCATAAGAGCACGAAGAGGGAGCCAGATAAAGACCATCCAGGCAATGACGGAGCTATTAGAAAATTATGAGAACGAAGAATATTACAGGCAAAGTGAAAGAAGAAATGAGCGGCCAGAATTTCGAAATAATCCGTCCTCGAACAATAGTAATCAACAGAACAACGGTGGGTACCAAGGGAACCGGTATAATCAAATTACCATAATCAGCACCCTACCAACGGTAATAATAACAACAATAACCATGGTAATGTAAATCCCAACATTAACCGAAATAATAACGGATTCCCCGGTAATAGAAATAATTATTACCCACACATTAATATGTAAATAGCCAGAGAAACCCCAACCATACCAATAATACCGAGCGGTTTTATAATAACAATAGGGGTTACCCCAGTAATAACAATAACAACAACAACAGGTTCTCCCGACCCCGGGTAAATTTTATACGTGCAGAAGAAAACAGCCAACGCAGGTATAACCATCAACGGCGGAACAGTTTCCACGAGTACGAAGATCGACGCAGAAGCCGAGAATGGGACAATTCCAGATATAATTCGCCAAGGCAGAGTACCAGCCTAGATGACCCAGAGCGGCATACAAATAGGGAACAAAGATATGAACAGCGGACGGAACGGCTGGAACCCACTCAAGGTTTCCCAACTGACGCCTCTGTTGGTCCAAATAATAACCAGGATGAGGAGAATTTAAACGGGAGGAGGCAGTAATAAATGATAAGGACCTTTTGCTGCTTCTGTCGCCTGGGTATATAAGAGAATTGCCAAGAGCAAATCATAACAATAAAATTACTATCATTCGGTGTAACTATTTGAAAAACATTCGAAATGAACTACTGGAGGAGGACGACACTCGCCTCCATAGTATAAATAACGAGATAATTTATATTAATGCAGAAATCGAAGGAACATTCGCACAGCTAATGATCGATACAGGTGCGAATGTATCTATAATTAACTCAACAGAATTGGAGAGAATCCAAGAGAAATGTGGTAAGTTATTGCCGACCTTACCTATAAATAACATAGTATTAATCGGTGCCACTGGTCGCCAAAACAAAACAATAAGAAAGCAAGTGTCGTTGAATGTGATTAGTAAGGGTATAGCAATAAACATGGTCTTCCTAATTGCGGTAGGATTACCCTTCAATATATTAGTGGGATGCGATGTGCTGAGAAAAAACTCTGCTATCATTGATTTACGATCGGAGAAGGTATCGCTGTTTACCGAAGGTCTGACCTGGACGGCCGATTTAGTCGGTAATGAGATAACACTTCCCAGCAGTATCCACCAGCAAATTCGTAACATTAATTATACGAATAATAACACCATTTCTAACCCAATAGTATACGACAACACGGATGAAGATTTATGGTCCCAAAAGATACAAGAAATAAGGGATTTCCGGAGTGGAATTACTAAAGAGAAATTGCCCATTACTCAAGCAAATCAGTTGATAAGGATTTATGAGAAGTACCGCTCAGTATTTTCAGATGAGCCAGGCAAGGTAAGAAATTATCAATGTACCCTTAAGTTCCGAGATACAGTGGAATTTAATAGAAAATCCTACCCTATTGCGCATTCATGAAAGTAGGCTGTGAGAGCGGAAATAAACTGAATGATTAATAGCGATATTATAGAACATAGCCAATCCCCATACACCAGCCCTATTGTCGCTATTGTCGGGAAATAAACAAAAAAATCATTAATGATAGAACATCGCCCGGTGAGATTGAAGAAATCCTGAAACGTTTCCACGGTACCAAGTACTTCAGTACCAGGGATACGGTGTGCGGTTACTGGCAGGTAGAGTTACACCCACGGAGTCGCCAATATCTGGCTTTCATATTCGAGGGACGCAATTACCAATTCAAAAGGTTGCCCTTCGGATTGGTAAACTCAGTTGCCATCTTTGTGACCTGCATGGACCAGATATTGGGACAAGAAGCACTTCAGTTTACCACAGTGTATGTAGATGATCTACTAATAACATCCGAAACGTGGGAGGAACACTGCTACCGTGTGGAACACGTGCTTGAGAAATTATCTGTCAGTAACGTTACGCTGAAGTTAGAAAAATCCAAGTTTATTGCCAGAGAAGTGCAATTTTTAGGGTTTAACTTGGACGATCAAGGAATCTCACCGTCGGCAGAAAAGGTGGAAGCAATCCAGAAATTCCCGGCACCCAAAAACAGGAAGCAATTACAGTCGTTCCTGGGACTCTGTAATTACTGTAGAAAGTTCCAGGAACAATATTCGGAATTAACTGCAAGGTTTCAACCTCAATTGTCGTCAAAGAATAAATGGGTATGGTGTAGAGAACAGGATATGATTTTCCAACAAATTAAAGACAAATTTCTGGCAACTATAATACTTCGCCACCCAAACTTTAAATTACCATTTTTCATGAATTGCGATGCCAGCAACATCAGTCTGGGAACAACACTGTATCAAGAAGACGAGAAGGGTCAACATCAAGTAATTAGTTTCGCGAGCAGATCTTTGAACCAGTGCGAGAAGAATTACACGGTGACTGAAAAAGAATTACTGAGCGTAGTATTTGCTTGCGGTAAGTTCCGCACTTACATTTTGGGATACCCTGTTACAGTCCGAACAGACCATAAATCTATTTCGTTCTTGAAAAGCTGCAAATTGAACCATGGCAGGCTAACGAGGTGGACACTTGCCCTTCAAGAATACCATCTAAAATGGGAATATATCCCAGGTAAAAAGAATGTCGTAGCTGATGTGTTATCCCGGGTCAATGTGGAAGAACAAACTTTCGAAGGGGAGAAGGAAAGCGTGCTAAAAATATACCATCTTCTTAGCACCAGAGCCGATTTAACAACAATATTGACAAATATGAGCACCCACCAACAAGCGGACCCAAAATTGAGAAACCTCAAACTTCGACTAGAAGAGGGAGACGAAACCGTTGCTCAATATTACCAACTAAATAAACAAATATTGTTCGTTAAAACCTCCCTGAAGGAGGAGACCTGGAAGGTGGTTGTTCCAGCACAGATCGAAAGGGAATTAATAGTAAACTACCACATATGTTACGGGCATATGGGCGCCCTCAAGGTAATAAAAGCTCTGGAGGAGAGCTGTCAGATAAAAAACATAAATAGAAAGGTCCGAATGTATATTAAAAGCTGTAAAATCTGTCAGCTGGTAAAAACAAATAATGAGAAGAAGGAAGGTGTTATGATTCCTATCACCTCCCAAGCAAAATTGGAGAAGGTATTCCTAGACATTTGCAGACCATTTCCCCGTAGTGGAGGTCGACACCAATATCGATACCTAACAATCATAATGGACCACTTCACAAAGTATGTTAAGCTATACCCTACTAATCGAGCCCCGGAAAATTCTGGGGATATTAACGGAACAGTATATCCCAAACCTGGGGAAACCATCTTCGATCATTACTGATCATGGAACCCAGTTTAAGGGTAGAAAATGGCGAGATACCTTATTGTCAATGGGCATTCGTACATACAAGACCTCGGACTACCATCCGAGCAGTAATCCGGCAGAGCGGGTGTTACGAGAAGTGGGGAGGATCCTTAAGAACTTATTGTCACCATCAACAAAAAAGGTGGCAAGACTATCTAGAAGCCACGGAGGAATTCCTCAACTTGGCATACCATCCAGCTATAGGGATAACCCCATACTCCGCTATGTACGAAAAACCACCCCCACGAGAGATCACTGATATCCTCGAGTTCCCCAGCAACAATATGTACAAATTTGACAAGGCTAAGTTCTACAACAAGGTGGCAGAAGACCAGGTAAAACAGCAAAATAAGTATCAAAAGGCTAGTGGTAAATTAATAATTTATGAAAAGGGAGAAAAAATTTTGTTAAAAAATCGTGAACTACCCAGCACACTGGAAGGAATAACGAAGAAGTTATTGCTGTTATACACCGGACCATATGTAATATCCAATGTAAAAAATAATAATACTTATGAAATAAAGGAAATAGATTCAGAAAGGATAAAGGGTGTATATAACCAGGCTTCCATGAAAAAATATTATGAGTAATTGGATGTATAGAAGATTGAATTTTGTGTGTACTTTATAAAAAAGAAAAAGAATTTGGAATAAAATAAAAAAAAAATTTCAAAAATCAAGTAAGCACAACTTACTACCTAATATTTGAAACGAATTTTGGATTAATAAAAAGGAAAAAGAATTTATATAATTTATCAAAATTCCAAAACAAAGTAAGAACAACTTACTACCTTATATTTGAAACTACTTTTGAATTAATGAAAAGAAAAAGAATTTGGCATAGATTATCAAAATTCTAAAACAAAGTAAACAACTTACTACCTAATATTTGAACAACTTTTGAATTAATAAAAAAGAAAAGGAATTTTGAAAAATATAAAAAAATTCAAAAATCAAGTAAGCACAACTTACTACCTAATATTTGAAACTACTTTTGAATTAATGAAAAAGAAAAAGAATTTGGAATAAAATATAAAAAAATTCAAAAACCAAGTAAGCACTACTTACTACCCAAATATTTATGAAACTATTTGTGAAAAAACTAAAGGGAAAGAATTTGGTAAAAACAAATAAATTTAAAAAACCAAATAAGTACAACTTACTACCAAACATCTACAAACAAATCATGGAATACAAAGGAAAAGAAAAAGAATTTTGAAGAATAACCACAACATTCAAAAGGAAGAGTAAGTTCACATTACAAACAATTATATATGGAACCAATTATGAAAAAAATTTTGAGAATAAAGAAATAGCACTAAAAACCACTGATACAATTAAAGTGAATAAACTTATTGTGAAATAAAATTAATAAGACTTTTAAGCAAAATAAGCAGGGATAATAACCACATGGAATTAATAATTAAAGAGTGCATTTGGATAAAAAGCAAGAGCAGAATAAAATTTTGAAAAAGAAAGAAATAACTATGTATAAATAAATCCATAAGAAAAATATGATCATAAAATAAATGTCAATTATAAGAAGGACAATTAAAAGAGTAATTGCAAGAACATAATACTAGTGGAACGATTCAGAAGAATTAAGAAAAAACAAAAATATAATACAAAATATATGTTACCAATGACCAGAAGGAGATTGCAATAACAGTCAAAATATGACAGAGAATTAAGATAAATAAAAACTTTACACTGAATAACAAGTGATAATTATATTAAACCAGCTTCCAACCATAAGGAGAAATAAAATGCCAGCAGAGCTAACCATTGAGAAAAGTAACTGAGATAGAAATTAACTAAGATAGAAATATTAATAGATCTGTTCAAATACGAAGTGAAGTATCCAAAGATATTTAATTTTTTTTATAGTCATAATGTGGACTATTCTTATGTAATTTTTATTAATAACTGTCTTTAGATAAGTCCAGCAGTATTATTATGTATTGATCAGAGATGATTTGCCTCTGTAATCAATAAATGACGTAGTATGGCCAGCAGAGTAGTGTAGCCTACAGTGCCCCTCTGAACTGCCCCAGCTAACGTGTTAGGGAATATTAGGGAATAAATATCCCAAGGATAATGAACCAAGTTAAGAAGAAAATGGAAAAATAAAAAATAACGAACCTCAGATGACTATTGCTATCAAGAAGAATCCAGTTAATAATGAAATATAGATAAGCTCAAAAATAAAGAAGAAAAAATTTAGAAATATGAAGGAAGTAAAGAAATATAATTTAGAATAAAATTTCATAAGCAATTATTTCAGACAAACCAAGTATGATCTGAACTAATCACTTCTGGAAGAGAGCAATCTGTAGCATGACAGATAATCCACATAAATCAATTACTAAATGATCATTAATGAAACTCAAATATATGGAATATCCAAATGAGAGTCAATTAAAAAGCACTATAAATTATTATAATAACAAGAAAGGTAAACATAAAGAGAAAATCTGGAAATAATATAATTAAAAACCCAGAAAACTAAAATTTGAATAACAATATTACCCAGGTAGGATAGAAGCAGGCAATGAAGATACCCAGACCAAATGAACTGACAAGGAAAACAGACCAGAGTAAACAAAAGAATATAAGGCGAAATGGTACTGAAGAACCAAGAACGAAGAAAGAAGAAATATAGAATGAACCAATATACTGAAGAATAAGAAACCAGTGAAGATCAACTAGAATAAAGGAAGTGAAACGACCAATACCAAATAGAAACCCCATAGGGAGAAAACCAAAAAACCCCAAAAATAAATGAATGTCCCAAAAGAAAGTATAACACCCCAAAAAACCATATACTAATGTAAAACTGATAAAAACCGAAAGTGTTTAGAGTATTAAGTAACAGTGCACCCAAAAAAGTTATTGTGTAGTTTATATAAACAAATCTTAACAGTCCCCCCATGGTTAAATATTTCATGTTGTAAAACTAGAAAAGGACTAGTGATAATATCAATAGATAATCAGGGACAAGTGCAAGTTATTAAATTATAATCAATAAACTTTGAAAAGGTACATGAGTTACCGTGCTAGTAAATAACTTTAAGTGTTTTTGAACAGTGTCATAATAATAGTTACTTAAGTAATATGGTGAAAGATTAAGGGATAATATTTCTAATAAAATGCCACTGTTTATAAGAACATTCCATAGAATGAATAGTATAAACAGCGAGCTTTGTGTTATACATAAAGTAACGGGGAATACATCCTTAAAGTTGGGAAGTACAGATCAGACTGTAAATAAATAGTTTAAGAAAGTGTTAACCATTTAATGGAACCAATATGTTATGTTCCTATTACCAAATATTAACTACATAAATAAGATTTAGTATTAAGCAGTATTATAGTTATAAAATATTAGTTTGTTATTAATTTAAATTAGGAATGCAATATCTAAATGTAGATACCATTCCTATATTATAAAATGTTTTTATTATGTTACTAGGTGTAATCAGTACACATAAAAGGCATGATTCAAAGTACCAGTTTTAATAGTAAATAAGTGTTGTATTTTAATTGTAAAATCAATATTCAATGTTATAATAGTCAAGGAACAAATTGTTAATAAATTATATAAGAATAGAAAGTCAGAAAAGGGTACAAACTAACTATATTAGTAAAAACTTTGCAAATAGCACCAGATCAAATCTAGGCCATATAGTAAATTTAGACTACAGAATAATTAACAAATCTAGTCCTATAAACCAGTTAAACTGATAATATTTGTGTAAGATAAACCCAACATATAGTAATACCATGTAAATAATACTTTATAAAGATATGGTCAGCAGATAAGTAAAATTATAAATAAAAATGGAATGGACTAACTGACATTATCAGGGGAGGAGTCATAGATAAATGAATTATATTTAAAAACAATCATTAATAAACTAAATTGCAAGAAATTAAGTAAGAATAGACAATTATATCAATTTCAGATTTAATAGAATAATAATTATATTAGAGAAAATGGCTATTATCTGCTTAGAGAACAGGAAATACAATATTAAGCCTACCTTCCAAAATGTAAGAAATATAATTTTTTTAATGAAAACTTTGTAAAACTATATTAATTAGTATCAAAATAAGCAGAATAGAATAAAGAAACCGAATATGTATTTAGTATTTCGTACAGTTAATTCATAACGAAATTATTTTCCGAGTATAATGTATTCAAATAAAATGTATCGGAAGCTAAGATAATTTGAAACAATGTATAATATATATTAAATTGGCTAAGATTTTCAGGAGACGAAGGAAATGAGAACAGTTCATTATTATCCGTTGACGAGTGTACTTAACGAGATTATTTGCTCGAAATAACCTATAATGGCGAACTATAAGTAAACCGAGTTCGGTAAAAATTTTTATTTTGAGTTATTTTTTAATTGTGAACCGGTGAAATTAAAATATGAACAGTGTATCACCAATGAACAGAACCACACACGCCTAATTAATTGAAATAACACCAATACCATAAAATTTACAGACGAACAATCAAGGTTAAACCTGACACATATAGACAAAGTGAGATAGACACAATCACAACAATTTTCACCAAGTGAACTATTGAACAATACACCAGTGACACTCAATTAACTCCAGAACCATTATACACAATTGCTGAGACCATTTAAACGGAGAAAAGACATCTTTATTTAAACAAATCTTTCGTCAAGGTTATACGTTCCACTACGCATGCGCCAGTCGGCCATTTTGGGAATCGTCGTCATACCACTCCAGCTGTGAAGAAACGAATTTCGGCTGCTTGGGTTTGAAACAAATATTATATATAAACTTTTATTTATTAATTATAACCTTGTATTTGTTAGTTTAAGGCATTTATCATTGTAAGTGTTATACTTTCCTGTCCATACCCTTCTCTGGCTATTCTTAAATAACCGTTCAAAGAACTATATTTTTATATACTACCAATGTAAACTTTTTTATCGACCGGCCCTGAGTGAGTCGATACTGCTTTGTAATATCGAGTCTTATTGATAAACTTAATAATTTGTTAATAAACTTTCTGTTTATGCAATTTGAATTTAATTTTTATTTAAAATAATTAACAAATAAATTAATCGAAGACTCCAACTAACCGAAGGGCGGTAAATACGAAATAACGAACGCTTCAAGAAGAAGAAGAAGAGAGCCGTCTTTCGACTAGGACTGGAGTTAACCAGATTGTCATTAAATAAATTTACAGAAAGTGACACTATTACACTAATAAACATAATACCATTCAAGTTCTACACACAAACAATAACCACTAATATTTTTTAAATATTAGGATTAAAATATACACAAAAAATATTTTTTCAGAAAAAATTTTTTTTTTTAAATAAAATTATTTTTTTATTTCAAATTTTTTAACAGCAGTCACACAGATTTTATTTTGTAACCATAAGATATTGTTACAACTGACAACACTTAACCAAGAAGAGGAGTTCCGCTGCAAGATCGACGCTACGGCTACATTCATCCACCGACCAGCGATTAACATATTATTCACTATAGTTATCACACTTTACTACATAAACCACATTTATCATTTATTACTAAAGATTATTACTGCATATATTTTAAAGAGAGTTCATTTTTAAATTGTAACACAAGATTTCGCTACAATCGATACTTTAAATTAAATCAAATACATTTAATTTTAACAGTAGGGATCTCGTTTGGTTACAAATTGGCGACCAACAGAGTGTGGCTTTAAAAATATTAAACGAATAAATTTTTAATATTAAAATTAAGCCCGGCAAATACAACAGAACAATCATGCCTCACACACACAGACACGACACTAGATACAAGGCCAGCCAAGGAGAAGGTGCACAAATGAATACTGAAATAAATACAGAGATACAAGAGACGCAACCAACATCCGAAAGGGAAGTCGCGACGAATAATAATGTGGAAACCCGACCAGAAGGAACGCCTCCTGCAGAACCGGAAGTGGAAGTAATGGTCGGCGATCAACCAAACAAACCGACCGAAGAGACAAGATGGGATAGCATGATAAGGATGATGATGGAGCAATTCGGACAAGCAAGGGAAACTTCAAAGAAAACGAATGAAAAAATAGACCAAAATCCAAGAACAAAGAAAGAAAGATAATGAATTATTAAATAAAAAATTAGACAATAATAATAAAAACATCGAGTCATTAAAAGAAGATAGTCTCAGAAATATAGAGTCATTGAAGGAAGATTTGAATAAGAAAATGGACGACCACAGCAACGCATTGCAGGAAGATTTGAATACAAAATTAGATGATATCAGCAAGAAGATGGAGGAGAGTAATGAGAAAATAAACACAAAAATAGACACGGATATAACAGTCGTAAGAAGAGAGATTGCGGAAGTACACGAGAGATGTGAACAACATGGTCAAGATTTAAAACGGACTAGAGAAGAGGTTGATGGGAGAATCGACAATATTGAAGAAATAAATGAAGCCCGAATCGAGTCGCTGAAGAAAATGAGCCAGGACGAGATCAAACGAGTGAGGACGGACGTGGGAGAAAGGTGTGAAGAGATAAGTGCATCAGTGGACACCGTAAGGACCTTGACGATTGCCAACAAAGAGAAAATAGAAGAGCTACGGCAACGGGAGATCTTACAGATGCGTGAGGAAATATAAATCATTCGTAATCGTCCGCCACAGGGTAACTACCTCCAACCAACGGATAACCGTGATGTAATAAATTTTAAAAATTACAAGAAAAACCCTATTGAGTTCCTCAAACGAGTGGATGAAAACCTGACCCGGATCCGGGAGAATAGATGGACAGTAATACGGAGTCTGATGGACGAATACTTTAAAGAAATTCACGACAATTGGTGGACTGCTACACGCCACGAGGTCCAGAGTTACGAAGAATTCAAGACGCTATTCCGGGCAAAGTACTGGTCGGAGGCTACGCAGAATATAGTGCGGCGGGACAATATCTGCCACGGCAAGTATGATGCCAGTAAAGTAACCACTCTAACTTCTTACTTCCTAGGTAAGGTGTGTCTGGCGCGAAACCTTGAACCAAAAATACCTGAGGAGTGCCTGGTCACCAAACTGGCTTACCATTTTGAGGAGGGAGTTGCCAAAGCATGTCAGTGGGGACAAGTGAAAACGATCCAAGCCATGTCAGCTTTACTTGAGGACAATGAACATGAGGGCTACTATAGAAGGAGCTGCAGGAGGAACGAGAACTTCCATGACAGGAGCGGTAACACAAATAATAATAACATGAACTTCCGAAATTACCGAGGTAATTTTAATAATAATCAGAATCATGTAAACACTAATAACGAACATAATTATAGGCCAAGTAACCAGAATAATAATAATAATTCGACTGGTAACTATAATAATAATAATACCAGACGGCCACAGAACTATAACAACCATCCTAACCGACCCCAGAACCAAGGCGGAAACAACCAGCCGCAGCAATACCGTAGGGCTAACTATGTACAAGCCAACTATGAACAAGGTAGGAGGCGGTACTATCCACGCCGCGATAGTTTCAGCGGAGACAGGAGGAACGCAAGGGGCGGACGATGGAGAAGCAATAGTATCGAAGGTGACAGCCGCAACAATGATTATCGGCCACAAGTTCACTTCACGCCAAACCATGAACAGAATCATCATGGAGGACGGCCTGATATAGAAGAGAGAACCCGGTAGACACACCAGACAGGCGCAATGAAGAGAGCGAACTCTCTTTAAACGCCTCGCGGCAGTGAGAAACAACATAGACCCCTCGCTGAACCATTCTATTGGGTACAATTACGACACGACTTCAAATAAAATAACTATATTAAGAAGTCATTATCTCAAAAATATTAGACAAGAGCTATTGGAAGAAGAAGAAAGTGTTCATCATCAGTGCAACCATGACATAGCGTACGTGACTGCACAAATTAATGGAGTGACCACCACATTAATGATCGACACTGGCGCGACTGTTTCATTAATGGACAGTACGGAACTCAACCGCATCCAGGAGGAAGGCAGAGCAGTAATACCAACTCTACCGATTACTAATATCATCTTAGCGGAAGCGACTGGACGACAGAATAAAACAGTCAAGAAACAAGTCAGTCTTGAAGTGACCAGTCGGGGAGTCAAGATCCCCATGATATTCTTGATAGCTACTGGGTTGCCATTTCGCAGTTTAATTGGCTGCGACATCTTGCGGAAATATTCAGCTATTATCGATCTGAATAGAGAAAAAATAACCCTAAGTACATCAGATATGGAATGGACAGCTGATATTATTGGGAGCACGGAATCTCCTCAGGACAGAACCATTTTCCACATCCGAGAAGTAAGAAATCCTAGGTGTCAAATGCTTATTAATGAAGTTGAGTATCCGACAACCAATGACAGCTTGTGAGAGGAAAAGATCCTGGAAATCCGATGATTCAAGTCAACCACCAGAAACCACTCACCAAGCCCAGATCAAATTGAAATGTTGGTAGGAATATATAACCGACACCGACATGTATTTTCGGACGTTCCTGGGAAAGTGAAAAACTATCAATGCGTGTTGAGGTTTAAAGAACCTGTCAATTTTAATCGTAAGTCGTATCCAATCGCCTATTCCTTAAAAGAAGCAGTTCGGACTGAAATTAATCAATTACTGAAAGACGATATCATAGAGTGCAGTCAGTCACCTTATACTAGCCCTATTGTAGCGATAAAAAAGAAGAACGGGAAGGTGAGACTCTGCCTAGACGCTAGGGAGATTAATAAGAACTTAATCAACAACCGAACATCTCCTGGCGAGATAGAAGAAATTTTGAAGAAGTTTCATGGAATGCAATTTATTAGTTCATGGGACACTGTCTGCGGCTACTGGCAGGTGGAACTGTACCCCCACAGCTGGAAATACGTAGCCTTTATATTCGAAGGGCGCAACTACCATTTCAAATAATTGCCCTTCGGATTAGTGAACTCTGTAGCAATATTTATACAGTGTATGGACCAAGTATTGGGCCAAGAAGCGCTCCAGTTCACTACTGTTTATGTAGATGACCTACTGATAACATCTACAAACTGGGAAGAATATTGTCAGAGAGTAGACCATGTATTGAGTAAATTATCCGAAAACCACATCACGTTAAAACTAGAAAAGTCACAACTCATTGCCAAAGAAGTGCAATTTCTAGGCTTCCAATTGACAGAACTGGGAATAACACCATCTAAAGAAAAGATAGAAGCTATACAAAAATTTCCCACTCCCAGAAATAAAAAACAATTGCAGTCCTTTTTAGGCCTGTGTAATTATTACCGCAAATTCCAGAATAACTATTCACAGTTGACGACCAAATTATCTCCACAGTTATCCTCAAAAGACAAATGGACATGGGGACCAATTCAAGATACAGTGTTCCAACAAATCAAAACAAAATTCTTAGAGGCAGTGATACTACATAACCCAGACTTCAATAAACCTTTTTATCTCAACTGTGATGCCAGTGACAGCCTAGGTTCTACACTGTACCAAGAGGATGAAGATGGGAACCATCTGGTGGTAAGCTTCGCCAGTCAAACACTAAACAAATGCGAAAGGAATTACAATGTAACAGAGAAGGAGCTTTTAAGTGTGGTATTCGCCTGCGGAAAATTCCGGACCTATATCTTAGGGTATTCCATAACAGCACGGACGGACCACAAATCCATATCCTTCCTAAAAAACTGTAAACTAAGTGACGGTCATTTAGCAAGATGGACCCTAGTCTTGCAGGAATACAACATCAGCTGGGAATACGTCCCAGGAAAAAAGAACATAGCAGCCGACATTCTGTCACGTATCAATATAACCAACCAGACCTATGAAGGAGAGAAAGAGACAATTGCGAAGGTCTATCATATCCTGAAGAGTCGGTCAGATTTGGAAGATATAGTTAAAGAAGTGGAGCAACACCAAAGGCAAGATAGTAAATTGATGCAAATTTTCCAAAGACTAAATGCACAAGACAATAGAATAATCCCATACTATTGTATACATAACAATGTATTATTTATCAAAACCAAATACCACAACAACACCTGGAAACTAGTAATACCCAAAACACTAGAAAAAGATATCATAACGGACTATCATATTCGTTATGGGCACATGGGAGCAGTTAAAGTGGTAAGAGCACTGGAAGAGCACCTGTATATTAAAGACATCAACAGAAGGGTGCATCATTATATCAAAAGTTGTCGCATATGTCAAATGGTGAAATGCACCAACGAAAGAAAGGAGGGGCTAATGATCCCCATAACCTCATCAAACAAATTAGAGAAAGTTTTTGTGGACATCTGCGGTCCATTCCCTAGAAGTGTAGGTCGGCGGCAATATAAATATCTGCTGATAGTGTTCGACCATTACACAAAATTCATAAAATTGTATCCAATAAATCGTGCCACTACAAGCAAGATACTTAACATAATTACACAAAGTTATATACCTGAAGTGGGTTGTCCGAAGACAATAATAACGGACCATGGTACCCAGTTCAAGGGCCGAAGATGGAGAGACACACTGCTGGAACATGGGGTGAAAACATATAAAACCTCAGTGTACCATCCCAGCAGTAACCCATCCGAAAGAGTGCTGAGGGAAGTTGGAAGAATTTTCAGAACCTATTGTTCCAACCAACAAAGGAAGTGGAGTGAATATATTTCAGCTGCAGAGGATTTTATCAATCTAGCACACCACCAATCAATTGAAACCACACCTTATAATGGCATGTTTGAGAAACCTCCACCACGAGAAAATTGTGACATAATTCAATTTCCTCAAAGTCAGGAATACCAATTTGACAGAATTCATTTCCATAACAAGATTATTGAAAAATTAGCACAGAGAAAAAGAAAATATCGACAAGTGCCAGCAAAAATCATACAGTACAATGTAGGTGATCAAATACTACTGAAAAATATAGAGTTACCCAGTACCATGGAGGGTATCACTAAAAAGCTGCTAGTACTGTATATAGGCCCTTATACAATAACGAAAGACCATCAAAATAATACTTATGAAATTGCTGATCCCATAAGTAAAAAGGTCAAGGGTACATATAACCAAGCATCTTTAAAAAAGTATTATGTATAAGGAAATTTATTATAAAATGTAGAATATCATAATGTGTACAAACTAAAATATGTAATATTATGAACAGCAATCAAAAATGGATCCATGAAAACGTAACTGACCCATAATGAGCCCAATAGAATGGTGAAGCACAAAAAACCCCGTATGGATACTACTGAACAAACATGTTATACTATAAGAGTGAACTATTTTATCATATTGTGAATATAACAAGAGTGTTTATTATATTAAATATACTAAAAGTGTCTACCATGAAAATGTTAATTAAATGATAAGAAAAATACTTATCATATTATATAATAAAGAAAAATGTCTATTATATTGTATAAAACAAGAATGATTATCAAATAATAATACAATGCTACTCTGACCCTTCAAGTGACTAATTTCAATAAATGAAATTAAATGTCCAGAATAAGTGTTAAAAACCAAACACTTGAAGGAGTAGAGGAGAAAAACAACGAAGTGTCAAATATTGAAAGGAGATGGATTAAATAAGGAATGAGAATGTTGAAGGTGATAGAGAAAAATATTTATCATATTAAATGTATTAAAAGCATTTACCATATAATATATAACGAGAATGATTATCATATTGTATAAAAAAGAAAAATGTCTATTTATGTATAACTAAAATGTTTATCATATATTATGTATATAACTAAATGTTTACCAAATAATATTGCTATTATCAAGGAATGAGAACGATAAAGAAAAATGTTAATTGTATATACCAAAATGTGTATCATATTGTATCAAACAAGAATGTTTATTATGTGAATATTGTAAACCCCTGATAATCAGAGACTATAATGAACCAAGTGTTAAAAAACCCAATGTATAAACGACATTAAGAGTAGAATATGGTGAACTCAAGAAGAATTTAAAGACCAACTGCATAATTCTATAGTGATAAATTTAAGTGTGTAATTTAAGAATATTGAGATAAACAAAACACCTTACAACCTAGTATCGAAAAATAGCAACAAGGCTAATAAATAACGTAACCAATATGTCAAGTTAGAGATAGAATAATGACCTGTGAAGAGAAGTATGTTAGCTAAAGTAATAAAGCATGAACAGTGATAACAATGAAACCTCTAATACCTTGAATGTTATGTTGAATAAGACATCATATTCTTGTCTTATTGAAAAAATAAATGATATGTTATATTTTATGTGTTGTGATAGTGCAACTGTTGCTACGTGCAATTTTTATATTGTCCCAGACAGAGATGAAGATTCCTCTGATTCTGAGGATGTGTAACTGAGGAACGGCGGAGTATGGAAGCCAAATAGAGCCCCTCTGATTCCGAACCCATTACAAATGTTAGGGAATTAAATGGTAATATGTCAAGGATTATAAATCAAACACTGTGAGGTCAAAATGAAAGAACAAAAGAGTTTGTCACAAGAATCAAGATGTGTTTAATGATAAGGAAAAATGTATTATTGTAAAACAGGAAATTGTTGATTTAAGAACTAAGACATGTTATAACTAAATGACTAAGAATATAAGAAACTTGAAAAAATACTAGTAAGCTAAAAAATAATACTAGCCAAGAACTCAATCTAGTGCAACACACCAACAAACTATTGAACTCAATGCAGAAAGAAGCAGTAGTAGTATGATAAAACCAAAATGAAATGATAATTTCTTCAAATGTAAAATTTCTCTCAAATTATCAATTTTGAGAGGGGAGTATATGTAACACCACAAAATGTTACATAACCTAGACACTCACCAGAAGGGTAAATAATTACACTGAAGTGATAAGAGTGAATCGTTTATAATGAATGTAGCAAAGAAGAGAAGGACCAACAAAGAAGAAAGAAGAGGAAGGATCCCAAGAAGCAGTGAGGAATACACTGCATGACACTACAACAAACACTATGACTGACTCTAACTAATGGACATGCCAAGTTCACAATAAGCTGTCAAATAAGCCAGTCCATGACACTAATGTAAAGTCATGTGTTAATAAAACTAATTAAATAATGACTAAAATAATGTAATATCAGTAACAGCATTATGGCTGAAAGTAAAAGAACCATGACCAGTAAATGACAAAGCCTATGACTAGATTAGCTATGGCCACAATGTATATTAAAACCAGCATCACAAGCTCAGATGTAATATTAGTGAGTAAAAGTAATTATAAAAGGAAACCTTATATGGATGAGTAACTTCCTTATTATACAAAATGTAACTAGTAACAATTATTAAGGCATGAACATAGTACTAAGAATGTGTCTAGCCCATGCCTAAACAAATGTTTGTCAGTAAATTAATAAGGAAACAGGACTCCTAGTGAACATAAAATTTACTGAACAATCAATATAACTAAATGTAATATGAAATACCGCCACTCAATTGTTAATGAATAACGTTAAATTGAGTAGGCCAAACGAAATGTAATTAGAAAATAAGGATTTTTTATAATAATGTATCACCCTAATTATGTTAAGATTTAATATTGTACAGTTATAAATAGCTCTTAAGTATAATCATAGATATATTAGTGTTCAAAGACGTTATAAAGAAAACGCAGTGTGAAACACTAAATGTCAAAAGATAGGGAATGATCGTATTATGCACTGCTAGCAGACGACAATGAGAAACCATGTTTCTAAACATTATTTATGAGCATTGTCAAAGAAAACGAGGTTAAAACCAGTGTTAAGCCACATCACATTAAAGCCCATAAACTAAACTTTAATTTGGTGGTAATAACCTCGTGATCGGAACTATAATAAGTGCATAGTGCGCGTTAGCATCATTTATTATTAAAAATAAGAAATTGTTTGAGTAAAACCAATAACAACGAAAGTTATTAACAACGGTTTTTATAACCGTTATAAAAAACAATACGTCATTTGTAACGGTTATCAGAGCCAATCAGAAAAGAGTTTATTAAACGATTTTACTGCCTAAGCGCTATGTAGCGAGGGGGTATATAACCAGCAACGGAGAAAATTCGTTACACTTTTTGTCATCTACTCGAGCGAGACAGTCGTCGCTCAACAGCGCAATATTTTTTAATAACTTAACATAGTACAACAATAGTAAACCTTTTAAAATTTCTTCAAGACAGTTAACGATACAGCAATTGACTACAAGGAAGTGCTTCAAAAGTAAAGTGAATATTTTAATTTGTGCG
This sequence comes from Magicicada septendecula, assembly GCA_034769895.1. Classification (NCBI taxonomy): domain Eukaryota; kingdom Metazoa; phylum Arthropoda; class Insecta; order Hemiptera; family Cicadidae; genus Magicicada; species Magicicada septendecula. Next base: position 129,746,525 of record CM068375.1, read on the forward strand.
TGATTTTAGAACGAGAGAGAGTTTTATAATCAGTAATTAACATAGCCCAGATTTAGTAAAAAGAGGGCCGACTCTCCGTTCATAGTGCGTGTGAAGTGTAATTAACCAGTGGTTATTATAATCCGATCACTGGAGTGTTATTAAAAATTTTAATCTATACGATTAAAAGAAATAAGGTAACACTGTGACCATTTATTTTATTTATCTGCTTGCACTGATCATTATTTACCACAAAATTGTACTGACGCAAGGACAACAAAACTTTCAATTGTATACACAGTTTCAATTTACTTAGCGGATTTATCAATCCAATGTAAGATATTTGTATTAGTACTAAGTGTTAAAAATATTTGTTAGTAGATAAGGAAGCGTAACAAACGCTAACCAGTAAAAATAATTACGAGTTTTAAAAAGAGGCCAAATTATTAATTATAATTATTAACATCTGTCAAGGCATAAGATAGTTCTTTATTGTATTTCAAAGAGCCTACCCGTGAGGTATATTATATAATTAAAAGTCAAATTTGTTAATAGATATAAGAGTTTATTGTTCTAACTGAGCTAGACCGTATTGTAAACGGACCAAAGTAACATCAAGTTTATATTAACGTATCAATTGTATTTTTAATTGTTGAATTTATTTTAAAAGGGTAAAATAAAACCCCGATTTTATTCAGCATAAACCTTGATCATACTTATTTCATATAGTTAATTAGTACTCAACATCTGAGTACAGTGAGATAACTCTGAGTAGAGACTTTATTATGTTATATTTGAATTGTAGTGAATGCATCAAGCATTTAAATGAAGTATAAAGTGAATTTATACAATTCTAAATTTTATTAAGTGGTTTTTTCATGGGAATTTTTCCTAAAATAAACCCATGTGGCACCCTTATTGCACACAAGGAGTGATATAACCTTGTTGATAAAGCAAGCTGGTCTTAAGTGCATTTGACAGTTTATTTTTTGGTAAGTGAACTTCAGAACTTCCAGTATCACGAACAGGTACGTGAAAGTGTATATTATTATAAATTATTTGTCCAGACGAGACTTGACGTTACGTACACTGACAACACTTAACCAAGAAGAGGAGTTCCGCTGCAAGATCGACGCTACGGCTACATTCATCCACCGACCAGCGATTAGCATATTATTCACTATAGTGAATATCACACTTTACTGCATAAACCACATTTATCATTTATTACTAAAGATTATTACTGCATATATTTTAAAGAGAGTTCATTTTTAAATTGTAACACGAGATTTCGCTACAATCGATACTTTAATTTAAATCAAATACATTTAATTTTAACAGTAGGGATCTCGTTTGGTTACAATATGGGTGTTTAAATATAACCTTATCTCCCTTCTGACTCTAACACTCACTAACAGATTTACATAGTCTGACACCACTCTCTCACCATATTTACCAATAATTCTCTAACTCCATTCACATCATTCTACCCTTATAACAAAATACTCTCTACCCTCTTTGTACTTAGGACGTGTGTTCCCTTCCCAATGCTCATTCCCTTATTGGTTCCTGTACTCCCCCTAGGTAACCCCGCCAAACCCCATTAAAAACTATTCACCTCCCGCCACAACGCTTTTTTGTTGAGGACTCCTTATCACACCAACCCCTTTTACAAAATTTCCCCATCATCTAATTACTCTCACTACATCACTTTCATATTCTAATTATACTCCCTATCGCTACTGTGTCACTATTAATACTCAGTTTTCTATCTTACTTTTATTCACAAAATCTTATTCTGGTTTAACACCCCTTTAACGTTACCTCTGATTCATTCAAATGCCTTATACAAATCTTTATCACCCAAACTCTAACTTTTACAACATTTCACATCTATAGGTTTATTGAAAAATACCACTATAAAATTCATAACTACCTTCAATTAATTTAATTATTTTAATATAACCTTTGAACACATTTAAAATTTATTATTCACACATTTAATTATATTGACAAAATTCTGCAGATCACTTATAAGTGATATAATACATATATAACCCCAGCAGTCAGCTGATGTCTCACTGTCATGTGAATGACCTTTCTCTAGATACATTTCAAAAATTATACAAAGTACACATGTTTATAATCCTTACCCCTAACATACTGCATACAATTAACACAAATACACAAAATTATATAGTTGCAATCATCAATATTCTCTAAAATTAACATCATCATAATTGACCCTAACACTTAAAATTGTTTGCTCTCATGCGTGAAATACATGTAACGGCCAGCTCCTTTTCCAAACACACTTTTGTTTCCTGGTGTTGGACTATGGCGCCCATTTGCATCCCCAAGAACTGATGTTTACATATATATGGTATAGACGCTGCCTATCCCGTTCTTGGTTCAGCGTTATATAAAATTCGGCATTACTGATGTCCGAGGACACCAGTAATCCTACTAAAATGATTCACAAACCCTTAAAATGGCACTATCACCCCCTTCGATGATAGCCGCTGTTCCATAGTTATGTAGTTTCCCCTGAGTTACCCCCCGATCAATTTCTATGTTCACCAATTTAGAATATACTTACATAAATCCACGGTCAGGGTTCAGTGAAGCCGTGACCGCCCGAAAGTTGGGGAAACTACCAAAAGACATAAAAGACATATAAGGCTCACACTGATACTGCTACTACAGTTCACGGATGGTAAACTCTTATATGTTTGGTTATTTTATTAATTAATTTTCATGTTTAACATCTCTTAGACTCATCTACACCTTAACTTTTAAACATCAAACATTTCACTTTCTTTAAATTGCAGTAAAAATTCATACTTACATTACATCACTCATATATTGTCATAGACACAAAATATAAACATTGATTCCCACCAAATCATGTACACAACTCCATATATCTTCTGAAACATTTTAGCAAACATATGATTCCACAACTAAATACATTTTACATTTATTATTTATTATCAAGTTCAAATCTCCTAAAATCATTTAAATTCATTTCTTTATACAATATTTTAAATTTATCGATTATATTTAAACATCTCAAATCATTTAATTCAATCAATTCTTGAAAACACAAGTTTTTTAATTACTTTCTCCAAAACAATTACAATTCATTTATTACCTTCATAATTATTCTTGTTATTTATTTAGTCTGCCAAAATATTATTATTATTATTACATCAATTTCTATTACATACACATATTGTTTACATACCATACATTTTACAACACAAACATAATTAATTTCACTATTAATTTATTTACAATTCTTCGTCATTATTTTTCTGTTTACCACACTTTGTTTCATAATCTAGCCAGGTCATTACCATAAACTAAAATATTTAAAATGTCCACTCACTTATTTTTTATTTTAACCACCATCATCATATATTAGTCTCATATATTTATAACACAAGTCATTCTTGTCAACATACATTATATTGTAATGATCATTATAATGACTACATTAATTACATTAACACAATAATTAACTACATTTTTGGCTACCATTAATTCACAAAGCCTGTCTACATTGGTGATTTTAGTTCTGTCTCCATCAGTATTTTTGTTCAACATAAGGTAAGTTATTTTGTCATCATATTCCTCCACTACATTCATCACAACATCAAAATAATCATCCATCTCTATTTTACAAGGTACGTATTCTATATCGTCTATCTCCTTCAATTCTAACCTTTCTTTCAACTCATTATAACTACTTCTCAACGTAAATAACTCTATTATTCTCTCTCTCTCTCGCAATGCTTCTCACAACCCCCCTGAACTATCTCATTACATGCAAAGGGCACCACAAAACACTTATTACCTCTCCTGGCTTTACCAGGTAAATCACAAAAAACTAAGGGACCATACAAAGACACCTCGTCTTCCACACCACCACCGGAGGAAACTCTGTCCTCATAAAATAGCTGTGAAACCTCTGTTTCACCATAAACTTGGGGAAAACTTGCCCTTTGCCCATCTAACCTTTCATCACACTCTCTCACAACCTCATCAACACTTTCTATGCTCACAACCTTACTTTCTAACACCACATTCTTAATTATATCATCATAATTCTCACCCCTACTTACCTCACTATATGTCATCTGCCCATCTTTATTTTCATCGAATTTATCGGACTTTTCACTAGTCTCTACCCCCCTTTTAATCTCGTCATTTTCGTCTACTTTATTCTTTGTAAAGTTATTAATCGTGTCACCTATTCTGTTTATTTGTTTATCAAACACATGATCTTTTGATTCTATTATCTCATCTTGCATATTATCAAAACGTGTCTTAATTTCATCTACTTGCTTACTAAAATTAAAATTCTGTTGTTTAATTTCATCTCTGATCTCATTCAATTTTTCAGTAAAATTATTTTTAATTTTATCACTTTGTTCTTCAAATCTAGTGTCAAATTTATTATTTTGTTCATTCATTTTAATGTTTACCTCGTCAAGTTTTACACTGAAACTATTTTTTATTTCTTTAATTTCAATATCATTAACGTCAAATCTTTTATTAATAAGATTAAATAAGTCATTTAATGACAACTCTTTTTATCTTATTTTAGTTGCTACGGGAGTGGAATTTGCTCCCACCTCACTAATTATTACAGATTCATCTGTCAGGTTTGGAGTTGTCTCCATTCCTGAATCGTTTACATTATCTATTTCGTAGAAAACATTCTCTTTGCCCCCATTCGGGTCTGAATGACTTTCTACCTCCCCCGTTACCGTACTGACTTTACTTTCATTATTTTCCATTTTTATAAATTTAATTATTCTTTACGAGATTTTAATGTTACACAAATTTAGCCTTACACTTATCAATCATATTACAACATACTCTTATTTTAATTTTATTCTGTAAATATTTCCTGTACTTAATTTTCGTTCATATGTAACTCCCACTAGCGTCTCTTAAACCTGTGAGTAGGCATAGCCTATATGAAATATAATTTATATAGACTGTCCCTGTTACGGGGGCCACTGAACTGTTTCATTGTTTCTCGCAATTAACAAAAGACATACAATATATTTTTATGGTAACTCTTACCTTTTCTGGGTCCAGAATCCTTTTACACGAACTCACAGTCTGTAAGAGAGGTTAATGGGTTCATTACGTAATAAACACGCTCTTTGACTATATAAATTAGGTCTGTTTATTATTCAATCTCAACATTTGGTTTACTTTTCTTCTAAATTTACTCAATGTTCATTTTATCTAAAACTCATTTCTGTTAATTTTATTACTCTTTCTTTTCAACAAAATGCAAACAAGAATTTGGATTATTTCACATGGAACATATTCTAACTTAACATTTACTTATATTCTATGTCTATTAAGGCAGCCCAGTATATGCCCACTCTCCCATTCACACACATTTTACCCCCCATTATTTACTGAAGAGATCTCTTTATAATTTAGTTTTTATTTTATTAAAATTGGTCGTTTTACTTTCCTGTTTTATAAAGCAGAGCACGTGTTGCAGTCAGTTCCTTTTAAACACTGGTTGACTGGAATGTTGTCACTGTCAACTTTTTCTAAAACGTTTATCCTGATGATTTAAGTTTAATTATTTTGATTCTACACTGTTAGATGTTTTTAGTTTACATTTTTACACTTAATCAAGATTTCTTTTGGAGCGTGCGTCCATTATTCAGCCGGCCGGCCTCAGGGATGGTAAAACACAACGCAGTTCTCTTGGCGTCTATTTGAAGCCCCGCCTTTGAATCACGGCAACTTGGCACGTGCCAAGTTGCCGTGATTCGCCAACGCGCATCACATGACATGTTAATAGGTGGTCACGTATTATTACTAGTGGAACGAGTCCACATACATTCTTTTGTTGCTGGTAGCTCGCTACAAAGTTTTTACTTTTCCCCAATGGAAAATACAGGCATGCGCGCACAGGTTCGCATTCCAGCGCGTTAACTTCAACGCGTACCTGCCTCTGCTTGTCACCGAGTGGCACATAGGGTGTTACGTGAATCAAGTTTCATGGTCCTACATGGTGCCCAAACAGATTGGCCCCAAAATTATTATTAAATCGAAAATGGATATTTCCCTTCAAATGCCCCGTTACAACTGGACGCGCTATTTGAACGAGGACACTTCTGAACACTTATTGCTGAACCAAACAATGGATCATTTATACGGAATAATCACTCAACGACGAAGAAAATTGATCACTCCTACTATGATGAAGGACACATACAGAATCAACATTTATTTGGAGGAAATTCATCGTGAAGATCTTGGTGTACATACGCAGCAACAAGGCGACCATCTTGGTTGAAACTGAGACCGGTTCCAGTCAGCTGTGATGACGTCAGCCTACGCTTAGACGTTGGTTCGAAAAATTTAAATACTACTAACATTTTTATAATAAACATTATTTCTATTTTGTCATTAAGAACTTGTTAATTGTAAGTATTGTACCTTTCAGCATTACCCTTTCTCTGACTTATGATAACAGCTAAAAGAACCTATAATTCAATGTTAATAATTTATATAAAGAAAACAATTTGCCCTGAGATATGAGTTTTCGAGCTGTGGATTAGTAGTTCGATTCAAAGTCGATTAATCGCAATTAGATTAATAAATTCATTTAACATTCCAATTTTGAGATTTATTTATTGGTGAACATATATTTAGAAAAATTTCAGGTAGCACTTGAAACCTGGACTTCAAGGAAGAAGAGAATAACATCACAAAGGAGTACAATCACTGAATAGCTGAATACCACTAATTGATTATTACATTTCATAATCTATTTAACGCTGGAAACAAATTATTGTTATTATAACACAATAAATCAACTAAAATAGTAATTAAAAGAATTAAGGACTAATATAATAAATAAATAAACTAATAAATAATTAATTAATTAATAAAAAAAAATAAAAAAAAATTTGTTTTCTTTAATTAAATTTAAACAAAATTTTTTAAAAATTCATATATTTATTTTTGTAACCCAGACGGAAAGGAAACATTACAAAATTGGCGCTCCAACTTAAGGGGGCTGAAAATAATCTGCCTAATTTCCAATTTTAGCTGGCAGCTGTTACAAGCTCAGAAGGGTAATAAAAATGCCAAAGAGATCAACATCAAAGAAAAGGGTGGTAGAAGCCGAGGAAGAGATAGATATGGAAAACAAGGAGGTGACGCCAGTGGAAGATGTGGAAATGATACTACCTCCAGCTGAACCAACCAAACCAGTGATACACGAGAAACAACCAGAAAAACTCACACCAACAGAGAACGCGGCAATGCAAGAAATGTTCAGGCTTATGATGGAGAACATGGAAGAAAATAGCAAGAAGATGGAGGAGAAAATGGATGAGAACAACCAATCCACAAAGGAAGAATTGGGAGAATTAAGTAACAAAATTGAAAATACCAATAAGAAAATAGATGAAAGCAGTAAGAAGATGGAAAAAAACAATAAGAAGGTGGAAGAAAACAATAAGAAGATGGAAGAGAAGATGGAAGAGAAATTGGAAGAATTGAAAGATGACAACCAAATGTTAAAGGAAGAGTTGAGTAAGAAAATAGATGAGAATAATCGAACATTACGAGAAGAATTAAGGGAGGTTAACCAGATAATATTGACAAGTTAGACGAAAGGATAGAGTTGTTGAAAGAAGAGTTGAGCAAGAAAATCAACGATAATAATGAATCCACAAACAAGAAATTAGAAGAAGAAACAATAGGAATAAAACAACAAATTATAGAGGCTAACAAGAAGTGGAGTCAGACTAATCAAGAAGTACAAGATTTTAAGGAAGAAGTAAACACCAAAATTACTAATATCGAAGAAAACAATCGGAACAAATTGGAAGAAACCCGAAGAGAAACACAGGAAGAATTGGGGAATGTACGGAGCCAATTCACGGAAAAGTGTGATGGTATCGAAGTTGCCATGACCAATATAACTGGTCAAGTACGTCAGAACCAGGAAGAAATAGAACTCATTCGGAATCAACCAACTAACATTACTAATGTCCCTATAACTGAAGGTCGAGAATGGCTAAATTTTAGGTAATATACAAGAAAACCAATGGAATTTCTGGCCAGAATTGAGGAGTATTATGCTAAACATCGGGGAAATAGATGGAGCACAAACCGTGAATTGTTAGATGAATCTTTCAGAGAAATGACCATCGTACTGAGCGGCAGGAACCGACTCAAGGTTTCCAGACCGACATCTCTTTCTGCCCAATGGATAACAATAATGATAATTTAAACGGGAGGAGGCAGTGATAAATTTTCATGACCCTTCACTGCTCCTATCTCCTGGGTATGAACAAGAATTGCAAAATGAAAGTAACTTTAATAACTTTACCATTATTTGTAGTAATTATCTAAAAAATATACGAAATGAACTATTGGAAGAGAATACTACAAGTCTCAATAGCCAGAATAATGAAATAATTTATATAAACGCAGAAGTTGAAGGAATTTTAGCTCAAATAATGATTGATACGAGTGCTAATGTATCCATAATTAATAGTGTTGAATTAGATAGAATATAAAAGGAATGTTGTCGAACACTGCCAATATTACCGGTCAATAATATTATATTAATGGGGGCCACTGGTCGCCAAAACAAAACTATAAGAAAACAAGTGTCCTTAAATGTTATTAGCAAGGGTGAAGCTATGAATATGGTGTTTTTAATTGCAACAGGATTGCCATTTAATATATTGGTAGGATGTGATCTACTAAGGAGAAACTCAGCTATTATTGATTTGAGCAAGGAGAAAGTATCGCTGTTCTCAGAAGGGGTAACGTGGACGGCGGATTTAGTAGGTAGCGAGATGATACTTCCCAGTAGGATCCACCAACAACTTAGTGAGATAAATTATATAGAAAATAAATCATCACGTAATCAAATAATATACGATAATACAGAAGATGTTTTATTCTTCGTATTGTTTAAATTAGCAGCCATCCTTACTGTTTCTTTTATGAATCTGCTAACTGCTATAATTTTTATTGTACGTTGTTTAAGACCTGAAGATGTCAGTGATGACGAAAAGCTTAGTCGAACAATAAAAATTATAGCAGTTAGCAAATTCATAAAAGAAATAATACAGAAGATGACTTATGGGCACAGAAGATGCAGGAAATAAGGAACTTCCGATGCGGGAATACAAAGGAAAAATTATCAGTACAACAAACAAACAATTTAATATGAATATATGAGAAGTATCGAACAGTGTTTTCAGATGAACCCGGGAAAATAAAAAATTACCAATGCAAAATTCAATTCAGGGAACCAGTGGAATTTAACAGAAAGTCCTATCCAATAGCGCATTCACTGAAGGAGGCAGTACGAGCTGAGATTAATAAAATGATCAGTAGTGATATTATAGAAAGTAGTCAATCTCCATTCACCAGTCCAATCGTGGCTATTCCTAAGAAAAATGGCCAAGTCCGGCTTTGTTTGGATGCACGCGAGATCAATAAAATGATAATAAATGATAGAACATCGCCCGGTGAGATTGAAGAAATTTTAAAGAGGTTCCATGGTACCAAGTTCATTAGTTCATGGGACACGGTGTGCGGTTACTGGCAAGTGGAGTTGCACCCACAGAGTCGCCAGTATATGGTGTTCATATTTGAAGGACGCAATTATCAATTCAAGAGATTGCCCTTCGGACTAGTGAATTCAGCAGCCATCTTTGTGGCATGTATGGACCAGATACTTGGCCAAGAAGCACTTCAGTTTACAACTGTGTACGTAGACGATCTACTAATTACCTCGGCAAACTGGGAGGAACACTGCTACCGAGTGGAATATGTACTAGAAAAATTAGCCACTAACAATATCACCCTTAAGTTAGAAAAATCAAAATTTATTGCTAAAGAAGTCCAGTTCTTGGGATTTAATTTGAATGACCAAGGAATCTCACCGTCATTAGAAAAGGTGGAAGCAATACAGAAGTTCCCTAAACCTAAGAATCAAAAACAATTGCAGTCATTTTTAGGAATCTGTAATTATTATAGAAAATTTCAAAACCAATATTCAGAGCTGACAGCCAAATTTCACTATCAGTTATCTTCCAAAAACAAATGGATTTGGAGCCAAGAGCAAGACGTTACCTTTCAACTAATAAAGGACAAGTTTTTAGAAATAGTAGTACTTCACCATCCAAATTTTAACCAGCCTTTCTTTTTAAACTGCGATGCCAGCAATATCAGTCTGGGAACAACCCTATATCAAGAAGATGAAAATGGTCATCCATTTAGTGATTAGCTTCGCTAGTCGAACATTAAATCAATGTGAAAGAAACTACAATGTAACCGAAAAGGAGTTACTTAGTGTAGTGTTTGCTTGTAGTAAATTTTGTACATATATTTTGGGTTATCCAGTAACAGTCCGGACGGACCATAAGTCTATATCATTTTTAAGGACATGTAAGTTGAGTCACAGTAGACTGACCAGGTGGATACTTGCCCTGCAAGAATATGATCTACGATGGGAGTATATCCCAGGAAAAAAGAATGTTGTAGCTGACGTTTTTATCACGGATTAATTTAGAAGATCAAACTTTTGAGGGAGAGAAGGAGAGTATACTTAAGATTTACGACATTATTAGAAACAGATCAGATTTAGAGGCATTATTGCTGAACACCAGCATCCACCAGCAATCTGACCCAAAGTTAAGCAATATCAAGGATCGATTAGCAGAACAAGATGACACTGTAGCCAAATTCTACTGTCTTAATCACGGTGTAACGGTACGGAATTGTAAGGCCAAGGTAATATTTTAAAAATTATATTCCCCATCCAGTCATTGTTCACCTTTTGTAGAACCTCGAGTTAGTCAACCAAGTATGCAGTGTTTATTACAAAACAAAACGTCTATGTTTTGTCTCCGCACTCAAGCAGTCCAGGCAGATTGTGAAATAACACATAATGTTGCGTCCGCCGTAAATCACGGAGAAAATAACGCCAAGTTATGAATTGCACCAGACAACTAAATGTTGCTAAATCTTATGCCTGTGTAATAGCGCTCTTTTAAAAGCACCAATGGGAGCGCAGTCTCACGATCACATGACCAGAAAACCTCTGTGTACTCAGCCTTAGCAGTACTGAGTTCAGTTCCATTGTAACTTTGCAACTTATGGTCGCGCGACCATTAAACATCTAAGTGCCCGGACGAATCTTAAAAGCCGGCCGGCTATATAAAAAAAAAATATACAGTATACATCTTCCAGTGCATAAATTATTTAACAACAACCAAACTCGATGTTAATAGTGCCGGAGTGCATAAAAACGAGTAAAACTGTTATCACGAGACGGCGTAGCAAACCAGAAGAAAACGTAATGGATGGGTAACTAAAATCACAGCATATTAACATTTAAACTACTGTCAAGTAAATGATGATTATTCAGCATAAAACTAAAACTTAAAACGCAAAAACAGAGATCTCCAAGAGAAAAGTTTTTTTATTAAATATAAGGGCAAGGGGAAAAGAGGGAAAAAACATACTGGTTTATTCAAAAATATATAATTTGTTATAGGTTAAGAAAGATTTCATTTAGTAATCTGTTTGAATTCAATGTGTTACTAATATAAAGTAATAGACGAGTGTTTAATTGATGAAGTAATTAATTTGGCTAATAAACTAGAAGCGATTTGTTTTAAAACAAACTGTGTATTTATATGTGTACCGATAACCTTCAAATAATCCTTTCTGCAGCTGTGTTCGTCTGTAGAACCTTGGAGATATCCATAAGGTAAAAGTTTAACATATCTGCACTAATTAATAGAGTCTCAATGGCGCCCGTGACAGTGGACGATTTGCGTGATTTAATATAAATCACACAGATCAGACCTAATTAAGCTGCAGAACAGGTTATTTGTAGGTTATTTGGAAGTGAGGGCGATTATTGTGTAGTTTGCTAAGTATACATTTACAAGTATATATTTACTAAAAAATGGAGAGTAACAGTGATAAAGTCAACAACGTTGACTTGACTAGTACAAGTACAGACAATCAAGTAAATACAATAATAACCGAAACGGTAATAAATGAAATAAGCCTAACAGAATCAGTGACAATGGAAGGCACTAAGATTCATTCAACGCCTATCCAAAATAAGCAAAATGACAACAACGATATAGTGAATATGATACAAGTAATGCTAGAAAAACAAAGTATGATGTTAAGCAATAATTTTAATGAATTTAAGGGCGAGATGAACAGTAAATTAAATGCCTTAAATAATCATTTTGAGACTAAATTTGATGTAATGAGTATTGATATAAATAAACGCTTTGACACTAATGAGATTAAATTCGGTGAATTAAATAATCGCTTAGACAATAGTGATGAAAAGTTTGAGAATAAATTTGAGGAAATGAGTAGCGATATAAATAAACGTTTTGACACTAATGATGCTAAATTTGACGTATTAACTAATTCATTGTGTAGTATTGATGAGCGAATTAACGAAATACGTAGTGAAACAAAAAGAGAAACAGATGAGTTAACAGAGAGTGTGTGTGTGTGTGTGTGTGTGTGTGTGGTAGACAATAAAATAGACATTTTAGAATCCAATCAAAAAGAACTTGGACAACAAATAATTACAGTAAATCACAAATTAGAAAACTTTGTAAGTAAAGCAGGTGATAAATTTGAGGGTATTGAGAGTGAGATGCAGTGCATAACTAACACCATACGTGTCATAGATAACTGGAGTAGTAAATTAGAATCACAAGTAGCAATAGTTAAAAATGTTAGAAATGAGATAGAAAATATTTGTAAAACAGATATTCAATTAATCCAAGAAACAGTAAATGTTATTGAGAGTGTAAATCACAATAAGTTCGAGTCTATTGAACAGAGTATTATTAACGTAAAAGATGAATTGAATATGGCAATCGGCCAGAAAATAAATAATGTTACGGAAAGGGTAATCATGACCCGTGACCCAAGTAGTGAAGTTGAGCTAGAATTGTTCAATGGTGACAGTAGGGGGGTACACCCTATGCAATTCCTAAACAGAGTAAGAGACTTTAACAGATTTTGTAATGGTAATTGGGAGATGAAATTATTAAAAATTATGAAATGCTTTAAGGGAAGCCCCGCGGTTTGGGCAGAGGTGCACAAGGGAGATTGGTTAGATTTCCGAAGTTTTGAAAGGGACTTTAGAAGTAAATACTGGTCTGAAGAGGACCAAGAGGTGCTTAAAAGTAAGATAATGGGGTCGGGTAATTTCGGGACTAATGGTAACAATGTTACTATTTATGTGATGAAAATGTATAACGAAGCCAAATACCTTGAACCACCATTACCGTTTAGATCATTTGTACGCCATATAAGTAAACATTTACCAAGGGAGGTGCAAATTAACCTAATGACGTGGGAAGTGGAGGGTATAAACGACCTTGAACAAATATTAGACATTTTCCAGAATATCGGGGACCGGGAAATGGGTAGGCGCTCAAACCCGTCAGGTGTACATAACAATGATAATCATAATCGATCTAATGGGACACCAACCACATATAGAGGGATAAGGGGAGGTTATAATAACAACTATAGACATGATGACTGGCGATGTGAAGAGTGTCATTGCGAGAACTATGGCAGCAGAACGACTTGTTATAGGTGTCATAAAGAGAGGAGTTGCCAACGCAATAATACTGAGCCTAACCAAGATAGTCAAACACAGAGAGGAGGGAGCAGCAACCGAGGAGCACCGGGAAGCAGTGGAACTTCTAACAGAGGTCGTGGTGGGTACACTCCAGGCCGTGCAAACCCCCAGACGGAAAACTAGCAAGGACAGTGGGTGAAGGGACCCCACCACTGTCGACAAATGACTGCGGGACCCAAGACAACAATGACTATATAAATAATGTCATCCGCACTGACCTGTCCAAGGAACTGATGGAGGAGGATGACTTAGAGACAGCAAAACCAGAAACCGGACTGACTGAGGTAAGAATTCAAATTGAAGGTAAGGAAGTAAAACTTTAGTGGACACCGGTAGCGAAATTTCTGTTATTTCCGAACACATATTAGAGAGTTTGCAAGAGACAAACAAAAATATCCCATTTTTGCCAGTAGCGGGGGTGACCATTGTAGGTATTACCGGGGTTAGGAGTAAACATGTAACTAAACAAGTACATTTGAACATGGTAATTAATGGAGTAGAGTATGACAATACATTTTTAGTAGTAAGGGGACTAAATTTGGAGGTTATTTTGGGGAATGATTTTTTGATAAAGCACAAGGCGATAATTGATTTTCAGAAGCGGTTGTTAGTACTTAATAATGAAGGTAAACCAATTGAGATCAGTTTGGAGCGGGTAGCAGACAAAACGAGAATTTCGGGAGTTAAGATGATACTAAATCAGGCTAGTAAAGCAGAAACGGAAGTTGATACATATGTATGTAGAGCGGAAGAGTTAGGGGGTAATATAGATGAACGAATTTGGGAGAATAGAGCGGGGAAATTTTGTAGCGAGGGGGTGACGTAGGGAGTTCTCATTGTAAAGCGTTGTGGCAGGTAATAGAGTGTTTTCGAGAAGTGTTTGCCAACATACCAGGGAGGGCAAGAGATTATGAATGTGAATTAAAAGTAAGGGAACACGCACCCTATGTACAAAGAAGTTATCCGGTACCATATTCAAAGAGAAGAGCAGTCCAGACGGAATTAGATAAAATGTTAGAAGGGGACATAATAGAGAGATCAGTATCACCATATTCTAACCCGCTAGTAGTAGTTATTAAAAAAGATGGCCGAGTCAGATTATGTTTAGACGCCCGCAAGATTAATCAAATAATTATCCCGGACCGGGAATCACCCGAAGCAATAAATAAAATATTTCAAAAATTCAGTGGTGTTAAATACATGACCTCATTAGATTTAACCGCGGGGTACTGGCAAGTCCCGTTAGCATGTGAAAGCAGGAAATATACAGCATTCCTTTTCAACGGGAAGAATTATCAATTTAAACAGTTACCTTTTGGGCTGAATACCAGTGTGGCCAGCTTTATAAAATGTTTAGATGAAATCCTACAACCACAAAATTTAGATTTTTTAACCATTTATGTAGATGATATATTGATAGCCTCACGCACATTTGCAGAACATATGGAGCATTTAGAGTATGTATTAGATAGACTGCGTACAGGGGGGTTGACTGTCAATTGGCAGAATCTAAATTCCTACAGAAAGAAATACATTTTTTAGGTTTCATAATTACACCAGATGGGATAAAAGCTAACCCAGAGAAAGTAGAATCAATTTTAAAATTTCCGGAACCTAGAAATATTAAGCAGTTACAAAGTTTTTTAGGGCTATGTAATTTTTATAGAAAATTCCAGAAAAACTATGCCCATATAACTTCAAAGTTGATTGAAGCATTACAAAAGAATAAACAGTGGAAATGGGGGGAAAAAGAACGAGAGGTGTTTACCGAAATAAAGGACCATTTTATGAACATGATCATGATGAATCACCCTAATTTTGAACGTACATTTTATTTACAGACGGATGCCAGTAATATTGCTTTAGGTGCGGAACTGTACCAGGAGGATGACAACAAAGAGCATCACACTATCGCTTTCGCCAGCCGGACGTTGTTAGCTGCTGAAAGAAACTACACAACAACTGAAAAGGAATTCTTCGTATTGTTTAAATTAGCAGCCATCCTTACTATTTCTTTTATGAATTTGCTAACTGCTATAATTTTTATTGTTTGACTAAGCTTTTCGTCATCACTGACATCTTCAGGTCTTAAACAACGTCTATCAACTGTACGTTATAGGCTTTTATACTTTAGGCCCCTCCCCTTATGTCATCGCCCCTCCTATTGGTTCTAGCTGCTACCGCTCTTCATGGGAACTTTGTCTACATTTTTCCGTTAGGCATTTTTTTAACGTCCGTCAAATTGTTTTAAGAATCTCCCGTTAATTTCTTCATTCTTGACTTATAATAATAATTATTATTTTTTTATTATCAGTCAAGAATGAAGAAATTAACGGGAGATTCTTAAAACAATTTGACGGACGTTAGAAAAATGCCTAACGGAAAAATGTAGACAAAGTTCCCGTGAAGAGCGGTAGCAGCTAGAACCAATAGGAGGGGCGATGACATAAGGGGAGGGGCCTAAAGTATAAAAGCCTACAACGTACAGTTGATAAACGTTGTTTAAGACCTGAAGATGTCAGTGATGACGAAAAGCTTAGTCGAACAATAAAAATTATAGCAGTTAGCAAATTCATAAAAGAAATTGAAAAGGAATTATTAAGCATTGTCTTTGCCGTGAAGAAGTTTCGAACATATCTGTTGGGAAATTCTACTATCATCAGGACTGACCACAAGGCATTATCTTTTTTAAACACCTGTAAGTTGACACACAGCAGGATAACCAGGTGGGTACTAGCTTTACAAGAGTACAATTTTAGTTGGGAGTATATAAAAGGGGCAGAAAATAAAATACCTGACACTTTATACAGGGTAGATACAGAGGGAATGAGAACAGGGAGGGATTTAAAAGAAATAGAAATTTTTAGACTTAGTAGGGAAGATAGATTGTTTAGGGAAGAATTGAGAGATATTAATAGCATGCAGAGGACAGATCCTAAATTGAATAAAATAATAACTAGCTTAGAGTCCGATCCAGATGAGTTAGAGTATAGCCGTTATTTTCAGATTTATCAAGGGAGTTTGTTTAAGAAAGTAGAGGGGGGAGAGCGGGATTGGAGGTTAGTTATACCGGAAGGGTTGGTAGATAAGATAATATGGGACTGTCATATTCGGTATGGGCATTTCGGTGCTAGGAAGCGTGTAAATGTATTAAAAGAATCATGTTTATTTAAAAATATGGAACGGAGGGTGAGAACTTTACTCCGGGGGTGCGATTTATGCCAAAAGTCTAAAGTAGTTAATTACCGATTAGAGGGAGAAATGAGGTGCATTAAAGTCGAAAAGCCTTTTGATTTAGTTTCGGTGGATTTGTTTGGCCCTCTACCAAAGGGAAGGGGAGGTGTAATGTACATTTTTGTGGTACTAGATACATTCACGAAATTCGTAAGATTGTATAGTGTGAAAAGGGCAACTAGTAAAGTATTAAGTGAAAAAATAACAAAGGATTATATGATTACAACCGGAAAACCCAAAATAATACTATCTGACCATGGACCCCAATTTATTAGCGGAAAATAGCGACAAACCCTGGGTTGGGAAGGCATCATACCCAAACACACGGCGGTATACCATCCTCAGTCGAACCAAGCCGAAAGAGTCATTCGAGAATTAGGGAGAATTTTCCGGGCGTACTGACATGCTAAACACAGTGAATGGCCAGCCTATGTGGGAAGAATTGAAGAATGGTTAAACTGTACCATCCATGAATCAACGGGGTTCACACCATACGAGTTAGTTAAGGGAAAACGTCCACCTAGGATTCTGGAACAGCTGTTCAACTTTCCACCAGAGAGCAACACCCGAGATCTGGAAGTAAAACTTAAACTCGCAAATGAAAACTTATTAACTAAGGGAGAAAGAAGAAAACGGCTTCATGATGCCAAAGGTAAGTGGATTAAGTATGAGATAGGTCAGCTGGTATTAGTGAGAAGACACGATTTATCAAGTGCACAAGATAAAGAGATTACAAAATTCTTTTTGTTGTATGAAGGACCGTATGAAGTAGTTGAAATTAAAATGGATAATGCTTACGTTTTACAAAATTAAATGACGGGGGAAATAGTGGGTACCCATAACGCCACCAATATAAAGAAGTATTGGCTAAAATAAAATAATAAAATAAATTTTGTAATTGTATATAAACTAAATAACTATAAAATTAGGAATATAATAAAATAAAAAGTGGTAGCGGGTAGATGCTCCCCACTTGTCCCAGTGGGGTTCGTCTACTTCAGGGACGCGCCCCTGCCCACGCGAGCCTTGGTTCTCTCCATTTCTCCTTATTTTCGGAGGGAGCTTTGTCCTTACCTTTAGTCCTAGTTCTTGACCTTTTAATGATCCTTACCCTTTTTATCATTATGATGATTCCCTGTAAATACATTCATAACAAGAACACATGTATATATATATCAAATTACGACGCGAATCCAATACGTTGTTTGCTGGAAAACATACACATACATATATATAATACAATCGATATATAGAAAAACACAAATAGTCAAACAATAAATCTTATACTAATGCGTTCATTGCTTGCCTCAGATGAATAGCGTTAATTATATTTATCATATTTAATTTAAATACTCAAGGGTGTTTTCTTGAAAAGAGACAGGACAGTAGAGTACTTATAATAAGAATAGCATAAAGATTACTTGTAAAGCGATTTATCCGATATTTCCATCGGTGTAACTCCTTCTCGTTGGTGGTCCATGTGTGAAGTTGCGTAGCTGTGATGTCACTAACACTCAACACACGCGGATCAGATTCACTCGCGCTGTGTGTATTTTCTGTTGATTCGGCTGTTACTGTTAGAGTTTATGAAATCATGTGTCGTGTGGGTAAGTTCATCATTAACTATGGTGTATATATCTGATTGTCTATTGTTGAACTTCTTGTGTGTGCATTAATGTATAGTGTCTTTGATACCGTGGTCTAATTGTTCCAAATTATATTGTATCGCTTCGCCGCACTGTACAACGTTATAATTTCGTTGTCCGGTAATACATTAACAATAGTTCTGCGCGTCGGTTATTGATGAAACTGCGATTGGTTAGTTCAGTTCTGAATTTAGCGGTCACTGAGTTTAATAAAGAACTCTAGAGTTATTAAGCACTGGCGTATGTCGCATGATTTAGTCGCTGTAGGTACACTATTACCGGATACTCGCCAATATCGAAATGTTTAAGTCACTTAATTATATACCGTGTAGCAGAGTTTCAAAGTCCCACTGCTGTCCGTATGTTAATCGAACTGTATTAAGACTTAGAAGATTTAGTTCCGTGAGGTCTGTTAAAGTATACGATTGAGAAATTTATAAGAAGACTCTCGAACTTTGTATTAAGACTGTTGAAACTGTATGAAGACTGTTTAAAAGTACGTGATTAAAAATATATGATGACTGTTGAAAATTATATGAAGACTGTCGAAAATTATAAGTAGACTGTCCTCCCGCGTGCTCAGCAAACAGTTTTTATCAAGCATAGTTTACCACAATGCAATCTTCTGGAAGACACGCCTCAGGTCGAACATGATAGGACAGAAGAACTCCTACCCTTATGCAAGACTATCGTTCTTCACTTCTCATTCGACATTCCCGTTGCCATGATGACGACAGTCCTCTCCACCTGTTCTCTGGGTAGATGCTGGGTTGTGATTGAGTATCCTGTCTCCCCACAAGTTCGCGTCGAAAGCCTCCATACTCTTTTCCTGCAACAGGAGCAATTTCTCGGCTGTCGATCAGGTCTTTGTCTAAGCGTACTCCGGACCCTGCTGCAGTTCTCACGAGAACAATGTGTCGTATTTCGTTATTGTTTCACTATCCTTGACCCTTTTCCAATAGCTATCCTGACGCAGCATGTCGTCGTTTCCAAAACGGCACTCCTTCTCCCTGTCGTAAATATCAGTTGTCGCCAGTAAGACGTTCCCCCGCTGTGCACAAGTTCGATTCCATTCTTTAGATATCGATGTCAGTTCTCATACAGGGTAAATACCATTGTGTACTTACGCCCTTTTCTTACTACTGGTACACTTCAAATTAACCTTATAGTGTGTCCGTCACAGTTTCTCTGTAAATTGGTACTTGACATAGTTTCTTTTATCTTGCATGTTGCAGGCTGTAAATCTCGGTTGAGTCGAGTCTGTCACGGCCAACCTTATTCCCATTGTAAAGTTATGTGAAGCGTATTCGTATTGTCCGAAGCAAACGTTCAGTTGACACATCGTAAAACTGTTCTTTATTTATTGCTCGTGGCTCGTGTAGGGGTGTCTTGCTGTATGTAACGTCTTTTCAGTCATACTATTAAAAAATTTTAATTCTTGGTTGTTACATAGTCCCCAAATCGGATTGGATGTTGGCTCACCAGAAGACATTCTAATCCGATTTCTGCGCTCTGTGTTTGTTGTGGGAGTCCCCCCTGATAAGGTCACGGTCATTGACCCACTTTCCTCTGCTTGGGGTATACGGGTATATATTCCCTATATTTTGTTGTAAACTAACTCTGGGAATTTATTGCCGTGCATCTGAGGAAGGATGAACGCATTTTCACACATTGTGCATATCTAATTAGATATGGGATTATTTTACAATAATAATAATAACTGTGGATGGCTGTGTCATCCGCTTATAACCTAATACATGAAATAATGGTTTTCGACATGAAATGTAATTATTCATGTATCGTTTAAATATCGTTACGATAGTTAATGTCCTTAGTCTATCTTGAACATTTAAAACACAATTTACGAACCTGTAAATACATATTGATACATTCATTATTTGTTATTGAGTATCATTCATAATACGTATTACTAACATTTATACTGATTATATTGATTATAAATTTATATACATTATTTAGGAACAATTAACAATTCATTTGAAATCATTATGATTATAGATGACTTCGCTTTATACCACTCAGATTTGATTAATTAATCTTACATCATCGTGTGTCTCGTTATAAAAAAAAGCTCGTTATAATGTCTTTAGCAATTTATTGCTGCACATCCGATTGAACTTTTCGCATCATAAGTGTCCTTTCTATTGAAATTTTCATTAACATTGGTTATACACATGTAATTAATGTCATTAGACTGTCACATCGTGACTTAAGAACTCCATGTACAAAAAAAAAAAAATCTTTAAATTACACGCTAATAAGTTATACATCATATCGTTTAGCTAGTTGGACCGGTTTTCGCGGGACATTCACTCTATGCGTTGGCCCGTCCCCTGTAGTCCACTAGTCTAACTGATTGTCGATGCAACTTTCGCTTTCCTGTGAGACTTGTACTTTCGTTTCGTAGTACTTCTTCAACAGACGTACATTAAAATTTCCTCTCACTTTGCCACTGCTATCGCACTCAATGAGCTCGTATGTTGCATCACCAAGGACGCGATTAACCTTGTATGGTCCGGTGTACAACTCGAAAAACTTGTCGATCCTTTTCATTGCGGCGTCAGATTGGTGGTAGCTCCTTAACAGCACCTTATCGCCGATAGCAAATTTAGTAATTTCCTTACTATCATTGATGCGCTTAGCATACTTCTCTTTTTTTCTTTATTTTTACAAATACGTTGATATTTGAACTGTATTTACTGTTGATGACATCTTTGTCCAGCCACTTCTCCCATGCGCAGGTCGGCTTCTTTCCTAATTGCGCCTCGTGGGGGGTTATTTCTATTGTTTCGTGGTATGTTTCATTGATACATGTCTCAATCAATCCGACGTATCTTGACCACTTACTATGCTGGTCGTGTACCAAGATCCTGAATAGATTTCCAAGTTGGCGGTTAATCCTTTCTGCTAAGTGCGCGGGAGGATTCCTTATCGCCGTATATCTCGGTTGTATACCCAGCTCCTCGAGACCTTTAATCCATTTTTCCGCGGTAAATTGCGTGCCGTTATCAGTTAAAATGACTTTCGGTCGTCCAAACTTCGCACAGTAGTCGTTGATTCGTCGTAATGTCGTGGTGGTCGTCGCTCTTCTTAATGTGAATAACTTGACGAACTTTGTGAAGTTGTCCACCATGACAAGTAAATATTTGACGCCTCCTGTACCAGTTGGTAAGGGTCCATAGTAATCGACGCTCACGATGTCACCTCTAGCTGACGGTATCATGGCTTTTGTTCCGCCAAACAGCATCCTGTTGTTCGTGTCCTTGTATCTTTGACATGAGTCACAAGTCTGGATATATGCTTTCACTTTCTTGAACAAGCTGTCAATCGTGAAGTGCTCCTGTAACATTTTCATACACCTTTTCGGGCCTAGGTGTCCGTACATTTGGTGTATTTCTGCAATTAGGTCCTTCGACACGCTGTCAGGAATGTATAGTTTCCATTCGCCACATTGTCGTCGGTATAACTTATTGTTAACAATTTTATAAAATTTGCTTAATTTATTATCTACATTGTTATTCTTAATCTTATCTATAAGTGTTCCGAGTTTGGCATCTTCATTCTGGTATTTGCCGATATCTCTAATTATTTTACCTATTTGTTGACTCATTTTAATAACTAGGTGATTAATCAAATACTCGTGCGTTTCCTCGTTTGTCTCCTGTTGTTCCGCGTCAGTCGGGTATCTACTCAGTATGTCCGCAACTACATTATCCTTTCTTTTACAGTGGATAATGTCGAAATTGTATTCCTGTATGGCGAGAATCCATCTTGTAATTCTCGAGTTGTTTAAGTGGCACTTGTGCATGAATGTTAATGCTTTATTGTCCGTGATTATCATTAGGGGCTGGCCAAGTATGTACATTCGAAACTTATCCAGACATCTAACGATACTTAGGAGCTCTTTCTCCGTCGTGAAATAATTGCGTTCTGCGCCTTTAAATGTTTTGCTTGTAAAAGCAATCACGCCAATTTCTCCTTCTTCATCGATCTGGTAAAGCTGGCCACCATACGCAAAATTACTAGCTTCACACTGAATATAGTATCTTTGGTTCGGCCGTGGGAACCGTAGAGTTACTGTGTTTATAAATAAATTCTTGACTCTCTGGAAACACTCGTCCACCTCTCTTGTCCATGAAAACTTTCGTCCTCCTTTCAGCAGTTCGTGTAAGGGTTGCGTCGTTTCCGCGTATTTACTTGTGAATCTATTATAAACATTGGTGAGGCCAAGGAAACCCTTGAGTTGTTTTGTATTCTTCGGTGCTGGGAAATCCATAATTGCCTTTACCTTGTCATCGGTTTCTTGTATCCCTTTTGTTGTAAGGCGATAACCAAGGAATGAGATTTCTCGTCTAAAGAACTGTGACTTGGTGAGGTTGACAGTGTTATTTGCCTTATTGAGGTTGTTTAGCAATGTTTCTAAATGATTTAAGTGTGTTTGTATATTGTTGGAGTAACACAAGCAGTCGTCCACGTAGATGATCGTGTCCTTCTTGACTTCCTCCTCGAGAGCCACATCCAATCCACGTGTCAACGCCGCAGAGCTGGTGCTAAGTCCAAATGGTGTCACTGTGAATCGGTAGCACCTCCCTTCATGCATAAACGCAGTGAAATCCCTACATTCTTGTTTTAATGGGACTTGCCAGAAGCTACTGGATAAATCGACTGTCGACAAGTACTGCATATCACCACATCTAGCCAATATCTCATTTACCGGGGACACTCCTTCGTAATCGGGTACAGTTACGCTGTTCACTTTTCTTGCATCAAGGCACAGGCAAACCCTCCCATCCTTCTTGATTACTGTCACGATTGGATTGACGTACGGGCTGGCACAACGTTTAATTACTCCATATCGTAACATCCGGTTAATCTCCTCGTTCACCTTGTCTCTGTAAGCAAGCGGCACAGGCCACCCTCGTTGAAAGTAAGGTGTCCTGTCCGTAACGTGAAACTCATGCGTGTAACCCTCTATTCTTCACGGGCACTCCCTAAAAACATTCCGGTTCCTTACCAAAATCTCCTTCAGGCGTTGCAATATTCCTTCATCCACGCAGTCTACGCTCCCAATCTTTTCATCGATGCACCGCAGTACTTCCTCTTCTTCTTCACTGGTTATCACGTCAATGTTCATGATTGGTATAATGTGCTCCTCTTCATCAGTGTTGCTTTTTAAATTAATTACTTTGTTTCCGATGTCGATGCGACACCCAACTTCTTGTAGAAAACTAATTCCTAGTATGCACGGTTTCACTAATTCTGGTATTATCAAAAACACACATTCATATCGGATACCATCAATCTCAATGTCACACAATATTTGTCTCTTAACTAATTTGGATATATTTCCTACAGCACTTATTATAAATGTATTCATTACGGGTAGTGTCTCATATGGTCCAATACTCTTCTTATGATTATTAAACCACGTCTCCGATAATCCGTTCACGATGCATCCTGTATCAAGCAAAGCTTGTACAATTATATCATTATTAAATTTGATAGTAGTTTCGGGACATTTCAATACTTGTTTATTAATAATTTCGTCGTCCTCTTGTAGTAGGTCCTTTCGTAAATCCGGTAGTAATATATTTACATTCTCACTCGGAAGTAAGTCGCTTAAAATTTCTATCTTATTCTCTAGTTTGACATATTTTTTTTTTTTTTTTTGTCGCTGTTACCGCTCGCCCTCGGGGTGGTGTCATTGACCGTTCTACTGGGGCCCGCTTCTGCTGGCGTAAACTGCACCGTATTGATGTATTGCTTGTTGTCAAAACGACCCCTTGGCTGTCGGTCGCTTTCACTTTTGTTATACTGTCCCTCCCTCTCTCTCGGGTTGTTTTTTCCCTCGTTGTAGGGTCTATAATGCGGCCTGCGATTGTTCTCTCCGCTTGACTGTATACTCGTAAATTCCGTAATTAATGCTTCAAAATTCGGTATACTTGTGATACCACGTGTGACCACGGCGAGCTGCAAATCCTTTCCAAAGTGACGGGCTAATTTTCGGATCAGCTGCGTATCGGTCAATGCTGGCGACAGTTGCCGGCTTTCCAGTAATATTCTTTCTACATACTGGACGGCTGTGATTGGCCCATTCCACTCATATCTGCCGTACTCAAGATTGTCGCGTATATTGTCCTGGCGTTCTTGACCCCAGTACTTCAAGGTGAAGGCTTCTTTAAACTCTTCGTACATGGAGATTTGATTCCGTATGACACGCCACCATATCCCAGCGTCCATCTCCAAGTGTCTCCCGATCCATTTAATGTCATTGTTGTTGTAGTATTGTTCTTGGATCTCTGACAATTCCTTCAGGAATTCCATTGGGAATCTGTCAGTGCCGTTGTACTTTAATTCTGTATGTGTGTGTCCGTTAATCCTACTGATTATCCCCAACTCACCTTCAATTATCTGACGCTGTAGTCGTTCTATTTGGGACTTTAATTCGTTGATACGAGTGGTTTTCTCTCTGGTGCTCTCATCCAGTTTTACTTCCGCCGACTTCTGTCTCCCATCTACCTCATTGATCTTCTGCTGTATCGTGCTGTTTACGTCTCCCTGTTCCTGTTGTAATTGTCTTACTGTTTGGAATAGTTCGACTCTCAATTCCTCCTGCTTCTTATGATTTTCTTTTGCGTGTGTTTCTACTCTGTTGTGGATCTTCTTGACGCTTGTTTGAGTACTTTGGGCAATCCTCTTTAGTTCCTGTCGGTCTAATTCTCTAGTTTCTCGTACCTCTTCGAATTTCTTGTCGGTGTCGTCCTTTAACTCTTTTATGATCTCGTTCTGCTGCTTCTTGACCTCGGTCGGTTCGGTGCTAGGAAGTGTGTAAATGTATTAAAAGAATCATGTTTATTTAAAAATATGGAACGGAGGGTGAGAACTTTACTCCGGGGGTGCGATTTATGCCAAAAGTCTAAAGTAGTTAATTACCGATTAGAGGGAGAAATGAGGTGCATTAAAGTCGAAAAGCCTTTTGATTTAGTTTCGGTGGATTTGTGTTTGGCCCTCTACCAAAGGGAAGGGGAGGTGTAATGTACATTTTTGTGGTACTAGATACATTCACGAAATTCGTAAGATTGTATAGTGTGAAAAGGGCAACTAGTAAAGTATTAAGTGAAAAAATAACAAAGGATTATATGATTAAAACCGGAAAACCCAAAATAATACTATCTGACCATGGACCCCAATTTATTAGCGGAAAATAGCGACAAACCCTGGGTTGGGAAGGCATCATACCCAAACACACGGCGGTATACCATCCTCAGTCGAACCAAGCCGAAAGAGTCATTCGAGAATTAGGGAGAATTTTCCGGGCGTATTGCCATGCTAAACACAGTGAATGGCCAGCCTATGTGGGAAGAATTGAAGAATGGTTAAACTGTACCATCCATGAATCAACGGGGTTCACACCATACGAGTTAGTTAAGGGAAAACGTCCACCTAGGATTCTGGAACAGCTGTTCAACTTTCCACCAGAGAGCAACACCCGAGATCTGGAAGTAAAACTTAAACTCGCAAATGAAAACTTATTAACTAAGGGAGAAAGAAGAAAACGGCTTCATGATGCCAAAGGTAAGTGGATTAAGTATGAGATAGGTCAGCTGGTATTAGTGAGAAGACACGATTTATCAAGTGCACAAGATAAAGAGATTACAAAATTCTTTTTGTTGTATGAAGGACCGTATGAAGTAGTTGAAATTAAAATGGATAATGCTTACGTTTTACGAAATCAAATGACGGGGGAAATAGTGGGTACCCATAACGCCACCAATATAAAGAAGTATTGGCTAAAATAAAATAATAAAATAAATTTTGTAATTGTATATAAACTAAATAACTATAAAATTAGGAATATAATAAAATAAAAAGTGGTAGCGGGTAGATGCTCCCCACTTGTCCTAGTGGGGTTCGTCTACTTCAGGGACGCGCCCCTGCCCACGCAAGCCTTGGTTCTCTCCATTTCTCCTTATTTTCGGAGGGAGCTTTGTCCTTACCTTTTAGTCCTAGTTCTTGACCTTTTAATGATCCTTACCCTTTTTATCTTCCCGATTTCCCTAACCCTCCCTACAAAGATTCTAATTGGGGATTTATTATGCCAACAATAATTAATTAATTATGTAATTATACTAATTTGTAAAATGAGATCGTGTAATCACTCAATTAGGTTACTCATATCAACTGATTGAAGCTAAGTGATACGTTAGTTCTTTTATGTTAGCAAAATTACTGCATTGAGACTCTAATTATTGTATAAATTAATAAAAACTACTATAAATCATTCAAGTGCCATTACTTTCTTGTTCTGAGGTAACTTTGACAATAATGAACGCATATATTCTGGATAAAATAAACACTTATTTATTAACATCATCAAATAAAGAGACTTCAATATATAAATATGGATGATTCCCTGTAAATACATTCATAACAGGAACACATGTATATATATATCAAATTACGACGCGAATCCAATACGTTGTTTGCTGGAAAACATACACATACATATATATAGTACAATCGATATATAGAAAAACACAAATAGTCAAACAATAAATCTTATACTAATGCGTTCATTGCTTGCCTCAGATGAATAGCGTTAATTATATTTATCATATTTAATTTAAATACTCAAGGGTGTTTTCTTGAAAAGAGACAGGACAGTAGAGTACTTATAATAAGAATAGCATAAAGATTACTTGTAAAGCGATTTATCCGATATTTCCATCGGTGTAACTCCTTCTCGTTGGTGGTCCATGTGTGAAGTTGCGTAGCTGTGATGTCACTAACACTCAACACACGCGGATCAGATTCACTCGCGCTGTGTGTATTTTCTGTTGATTCGGCTGTTACTGTTAGAGTTTATGAAATCATGTGTCGTGTGGGTAAGTTCATCATTAACTATGGTGTATATATCTGATTGTCTATTGTTGAACTTCTTGTGTGTGCATTAATGTATAGTGTCTTTGATACCGTGGTCTAATTGTTCCAAATTATATTGTATCGCTTCGCCGCACTGTACAACGTTACGATTTCGTTGTCCGGTAATACATTAACAATAGTTCTGCGCGTCGGTTATTGATGAAACTGCGATTGGTTAGTTCAGTTCTGAATTTAGCGGTCACTGAGTTTAATAAAGAACTCTAGAGTTATTAAGCACTGGCGTATGTCGCATGATTTAGTCGCTGTAGGTACACTATTACCGGATACTCGCCAATATCAAAATGTTTAAGTCACTTAATTATATACCGTGTAGCAGAGTTTCAAAGTCCCACTGCTGTCCGTATGTTAATCGAACTGTATTAAGACTTAGAAGATTTAGTTCCGTGAGGTCTGTTAAAGTATACAATTGAGAAATTTATAAGAAGACTCTCGAACTTTGTATTAAGACTGTTGAAACTGTATGAAGACTGTTTAAAAGTACGTGATTGAAAATATATGATGACTGTTGAAAATTATATGAAGACTGTCGAAAATTATAAGTAGACTGTCCTCCCGCGTGCTCAGCACACAGTTTTTATCAAGCATCGTTTACCACAATGCAATCTTCTGGAAGACACGCCTCAGGTCGAACATGATAGGACAGAAGAACTCCTACCCTTATGCAAGACTATCGTTCTTCACTTCTCATTCGACGTTCCCGTTGCCATGATGACGACGGTCCTCTCCACCTGTTCTCTGGGTAGATGCTGGGTTGTGATTGGGTATCCTGTCTCCCCACAAGTTCGCGTCGAAAGCCTCCGTACTCTTTTCCTGGAACAGGAGCAATTTCTCTGCTGTCGATCAGGTCTTTGTCTAAGTGTACTCCGGACCCTGCTGCAGTTCTCAAGCGAACAATGTGTCGTATTTCGTTATTGTTTCACTATCCTTGACCCTTTTCCGATTGCTATCCTCACGCAGCGTGTCATCGTTTCCAAAACGGCACTCCTTCTCCCTGTCGTAAATATCAGTTGTCGCCAGTAAGACGATCCCCTGCTGTGCACAAGTTCGATTCCATTCTTTAGATATCGATGTCAGTTTGAGACGTTCTACTCGTTTCAATAATTAATCTTAATATAATAATATAACTCCCACCTACCTTGGAAGTTTCTTTTCTCTAGGGCCAGGGTCCGCTCGTGCGAACGCTAGATACAAACATGTGTTTCATGGGTTATCGAAATAACTAACGCTACACATCTTTAGGAAGAGAAATAATTAATTTTAATGATCAAATGTTGAAATTATTGTTTGCCAAATAGATTTACATGTAGTCAAATATTGTGTCACTCTTGCACAGTGTTTGTAACAAAACTTACTATTTGCTTACCTTATCATTTCTAAAAAACACAAACACAGTTATAACACACAAACACAACAGCCCAGCTTTGCCCACACTCGCATTCACACCTGCATATTTAAAAGAAAAACCCCCTAACACATTTTAAAACAAAATACCCTTCTCGACCATAGCACGTGGTGATCACCCGAAACGCGTTATTTCATTTTTGTATTTGGTAGTGTGTCCGAAATTAATTTGTTGGTGTTCTTTGGTAGACTATAGTTTTCACTTCACTGTTAAATTACGGTTGATAAATCACTTTTTACTTGAAATTATAACATTGTTGAAAAGAGCTCTCTTGGCTCTGTACCTGCAGTTACGGTCGCTAGGCTAAACTGCACAGAGCGGCAAGGCGTTCACCGCTAACTGAACTTCGTCGTTTGTTGAGGAAACCAATGCCTGTTATTCGTTCGACACAGTCTCGTCCCATGCTCTACATGTAGTTGTTGAGCATATGATCTTCTCTAGGCATTGGCTGACGTCATTTAAGTGGGCAGGACTTAAGACATTACTTCCTGCCGTTCCATGACCATGCATGTATAGCTTCGTGCTTTTAGCCATCTTGAGTTTTTACCAGCGCGTGGGTCGGCGCCCATGCTCGGTGTACGCATGGGTGAGCTCTGCCACACTCTCGCATAGTTCTTGGAAAAACTAGGGTGGTAAATTCTTCGCTTACTGATTGCACCACACTATTGAGTCTTGCCTTTGTCCCAAACTGTTCAGTCTACACGTGTTCTTTCATAACCGAAATAACGTTGTCGCATAATACAGTTTCACAATATTTTATAAGACTCCCGCACAAAATGAAATAAATAAAATGTAATACCCCATACTGAAAAAAAAATAAAATGACCCAAAATTGACCCGCTACAATACCCCCTCGATGAGAATTCTGCTGTCCACAACAGAAGAAATCTCATCGACAAACCCCGAAGAGGACCGGTGAGGAGCTGGTTCCAACAACCCCCTTGTTCTTAATCTGCATGGGTACACGACCCCCCTGGCTCAGCGAATATGGACTCATCTGAACGAGATCACTGGACTTCTCTGTAAGAGATCCCAACACCGAGAAATCGAACAGCTAAGTACCACAGCGCACCTCACCTTCTAACATGCTACCCCCCAAAATCCTCAATCCTGGCTCAGACTATTCCAGATCCTCCACCGATATGTTTCCCCTTTTTATGCAAGCTGGGCTGCCTTTAGCAAATACTGGGCTCGCACACACTCACATTACATGTTGACATAACACATAGTAAAATTGAAAAATTCTTTTAACATATATGAAACATTTAAAAAAAAAATCCAAAATGATATACTCAAAAAATTCTCTTCCTGGTTTTCTGTTTTCTACTTAAAATGCATTACTTTAAACCTTTCTCCTACTCTAAACACATCCTTAACCTAACATGTAATCACTTACAATCTAACAGTACAAGGCAATACAATCAATCAATAAAAATAAACATGTTAGGTACACATATAAGAAAATAATCATTACCCAAAATACTCATTCGCTGGCAGGTGAAAAATCAAAAAAAAAATTGTTTCCAAAATATTTTAAAATTCAAAGAAAATTTGAATTTATTACAATGATTCATTTATATGTAGAAATTATTTAAAATTTGGTTTAAATTTATTAAATAAACAAATAAAATTGACTTCCTACTATACAAGCTTAGTATGTGTATGACCTCATCAGCTGATCGAAACTAGGTCAAGTCCAAAACCCTTGACCTACATATGTTATGTATGCTCTATCTGAAAATATATTCAGCATCTGTAATAAGCTAACTTGAAACACCAAAACAATAAAATAAAACATTTAAAATAAACAAAATATTATTACAAATAATAATCAAATTGACATTTGCATAATAATAAAATAAACAATTCTTGGCTTTACATTATTTTCAATTCTATCAAGATTCTGTCTCTGGTTTAAAAAATGAAAATTTTATATCTTTACTATAAACCTCTACTAACAATCTCACTCTACTTTACTGTGGGTGATTTAAATTATTTGTCTCATTGACTGTACTACTAGATCTGTATACATATATAATCTTTATCTCCCTGACTCTAATATTCATCAACTTCAATTATCATGACACCCATTTTGATACCCATCTCTATCAAAACATCTATCCCAAAACACTCTCTACCCAACTTATCATTGAACTCAATTCGCCTCCTTCTCTCTATACATATAAAAAAATACTCTAACCCTTTGTACATAGGATACGTGTTTCCCCCACCCCAAAAACTCAATTCCCTTATTTGGCGGCCTGGATTCTACCTAAGGCGGCCCTTCTCACTAAAATCGATACCAATTCCCGTCCCAACATATCATTAAGTTGCGAACTCCCACAATACACTACCCCCTAATACAAAATTGCCATCCCCAAAAAATCTCAATCTCATTACCTTACTACCACTACAACAAAATAACAACATCAATTATAAACAACAATGTATCATTCAAAAACTATACAAATATTCTCCACAACTCCTGTGTCAACATCAATACTTCTCAAAACTCAATAATATACATTAATAATTATACATTACTTCAAAACAACATCTCGATCTTTACTTCAACTCTAACTTCAACTTTAACTTTGACTTGGACAGATCTATGTGCCCCACAAAATATTTATCACCCAAACACTATCTTTTATTAGCCTTCACAAATTGTTACTTTATTTCTCATTTTATCAAATTATTTTTCCCAATTACTTTAAAACATCTGTAATACATTAAAACATTACATTGAACATCAATTACTTAGACCATTTATAACTAATATACCAGTGACATGTTATTGCTGATCAGCTGATCCTACTAACACAATGAAAATACATCTCAAAATTGAACAACTTATATGAAATATATATGTTTATTTATCATTACTCCTCACCTTCTTGTTTCCCATTTCTCTGATTCTGATAATTCATATTGACTGCCTACCAGACGATTTAATTATTGGCTTAGAAAAAGATATACACACATAATGAAAACACGTATTATTATCAACACCTATATCTAACGTACAACAATAAAATAATACATTTAAAATTATAGTATGAACACCTCATATTAAATATCTGAGCAGCTGGTTAATTGAACAGAGCACAAGCATTTTTATTTTATCAAACTTTCACAAAAAAAAATTTTATGTGGTAAACGTTAAATTCGTGACTCACCTGAGCCACCTCCCAGCCACACACACTATTTCAAATTATGGAGGACTGTGTCGCCCTGGCGCTTCGACAAAGACTGTATATTTTGGAGCAGGTTTTACCTCTCCGTGTCTTTGCTTCCGCTATTACATTTGAACACTAGCGAATATCAACATATTCTCGTTATAATGTTACACACCCTTAATGTGGGCTACCACCTGTCTTGCTACCCCCAAGCGGGCAGAGTGGCAGCCGCTGTTTCATAGTTTCCGGAGATTCCCCTAATTGTCTCCCCCCATTGAATTTCTAATATGTACCAATTTCAAGTCAGCTATGGTCAAGGGACTTGATATGACCATAGCTGGCCGCTGGCCAAATCCACGATTAGTGCTGGTAAGGCAGTAATCGCCCGAAAAGTCGGGGAAATCTAACTTCAATTTGACTGCATGTTACACATCAATCTAGTTATGTGCGACACGGTCGTTTGGCAGTGTGTAAAATTTTAATTTACAGGAAAAAGGTGTGCCGCCCATTTCCGCCAGTTCGGGCTCCGATGGAGGTAACACTCACTGCTACCCCCAACCCGTTTCGCTATCTACGGGAGCACAGGCCACCCCCGCAATAGCCACTTAATAACTAACTAATTAATTAACAATTGAAAACTAAACTTTCTACATTTGCAGTTCCACACTCCATTGTTCTATCACTTCATTGAGCACCAATCTACCCCCCAAAATTATCCCCACTTCTTGTATTGATACCAAGTTTATATTTTGTTACACATCTTTTCAAAGCGTTCCCATGCTCACTGATACTAAAACTTGACAATTATATTTGGTCACTTAATTCTAAAATTTATTTAAATTTAAAATTATTTACATCCAAAATTGTTTGGAGATTTTTTTTTTTTTTTTTTTTTTTTTTTTTTTTTTTTTTTTAAATCGGCGATTATGGACGCACCTGAAATGGGGGTGTTTTGCGATGAAGTGTCGAAAACCTCCAGAGCAGATCTACTTTGAGCCGTTAATTCCCATTTTTTTTTTTTTTTTTGCAAATTGTACTACCTTATCTTCTCATCCCCACTAACCCGTCGTCTGCTCTGGCAGTCCCCACACTTCCCCGCAAAACTCTTCGGTTCGGGTGTAAGCAAAACTATTGTCAATGGCTCAATTTTGAACTTCACCATTGACACTAAAAATATTTAATTTTGTATGCCCTGCCTTGTATTTAGGTGTAGCCTACTATATATATAACACTCTCAGGCAGTGCAGGCACGTGACAGGTACATCAAAATTGATGCACCTAGAGTGTATAAAAAATTTTAATTCGTCACGTACCTGTTGGGGTCCCCCTCCCCGTTCAAATATGTGTGGTTAAATTTCTAATTTGTACCAATTTTGGTGGAGCCGGACCATCGTTGCTTTCACCGCCCGAAGGAAGATCTGCCAACCATGGCCCGCCTCCAAGTTCCGAATTCCACGGCCAGGACTGGTAAGATCGTGACCGCCCGAAAATGGGGGAGGAGCCCTTCTAGAAACAAAAAAAAACAATTAACTGACATTCATACATTTACTATTTAATAAAAATCCTTATGCTGACCAAAATAATTTCAGATTTGTAGCGTTGTGCGTACCCACTATCTCCCTGGTTTCTCTATTCTGTAACACATACGAATTCTTCATTTTTACCTCTACTATCTCGTACAATAAGAAAAATTTCTTTATCTCCTTATCTTGGGCACTCGATAAATCGTGGCGTCGCACCAATACCAACTGTCCAACCTCGTACTGCGTCCACTTACCTTTCATATCATGTCTCTGTTTCCTCCTTTCCCCCTTCGTCAACAAACTCTCATTCGCTAGTCTCAGTTTAACCTCGTGACAAATAGTGTTGGTTTCCAGTGGATACTCAATTAATTGTTCCAAAATCCTCTGTGGACGCTTCCCTCTTACTAACTCGTAAGGTGTGAACCCTGTCGACTCGTGGGTGGTGCAGTTAAGCCAATTTTCAATCTTCTGGACATGGAGTGGCCACTCACTGTGTTTGGCGTGGCAGTATGTTCGAAAAATTCTGCCCAACTCCCTCATGACTCTCTCCGCCTGATTGGATTGTGGATGATATACTGCGGTGTGCTTTGGGATGATACCTTCCCATCCGAGAGTCTGGCGCCATCTCCCGCTGATGAACTGCGGCCCATGGTCGGATAATATCACTTTCGGCTTTCCCACGTTGATCATGTAGTCGCGTGTGATCTTCTCGCTCAGCACCTTACTTGTTGCTCGCTTTACACTATATAACCTTACATATTTGGAAAAAGTGTCAAGGACAACAAAAATATGCATCACTCCACCCCTACCTTTCGGCAAAGGGCCGTACAAATCTACCGCTACTAAATCGAATGGTTTTTCTACCTTTATATAATTTAGTTCTCCTTCTAACCTATAATTTACAACTTTAGATTTCTGACATAACTCGCAAACTCTAAGTATTCTTCGGACGCGTTTCTCCATATTCTTAAATAAACAAGATTCCTTTAACACATTCACACACTTCCGTGCCCCAAAATGTCCATATCTAAGGTGACAGTCCCACACTATTTTCTCTATCAACCCTTCAGGTATAACTAACCTCCTATCTCTCTCTCTCCCCTCTACTTTTTTAAACAAACTCCCTTTAAACACTTGAAAATATTGTTTATACCCAAACTCATCTACATCTGATTCTATGCTCATAATGATTTTATTTAATTTACCATCAGCTCTTTGCATTATATTTATAACCTTCAATTCTTCCCCAAAAAGTTTATCTTCCCTGGACAGTCTATAAATCTCTATCTCTTTAATATCTCTACCTGTTCTATTTCTGTCTGTGTCTACTCGTGATAGTGTGTCTGGCACCCTGTTCTCTACACCCTTGATGTATTCCCAAGAAAAATTATACTCTTGAAGAGCTAACACCCACCTGGTTATCCGGCTGTGTGTAAGTTTGCAAGTATTCAGGAACGACAGCGCTTTATGGTCCGTCCTGATGATGGTTCTATTACCCAGCAGATACGTGCGGAACTTCTTCACGGCGAACACTATACTGAGGAGCTCCTTCTCGGTTGTAGTATAGTTGCGTTCTGCGGCTAGCAACGTCCGGCTGGCGAAGGCAATGGTTTTATGTTCCTTCGCCTCGTCCTCTTGGTATAGTTCTGCTCCAAGTGCTATATTGCTGGCGTCTGTCTGTAAGTAAAAATTTTCATTAAAATTGGGATGATTCATTAATATCATATCAGCGAACTTATTTTTGATTTCGTTGAACGCTGCTCTTTCGTTTTCGCCCCATCTCCATTGTTTGTTCTTTTGCAGCACTGCGCTGAGTCGAGCCATTGTCTGGGCGTAGTTCCGCTGGAACTTCCTGTAAAAATTACAGAGACCAAGAAAACTTTGCAATTGTTTTATATTTTTAGGCTCCGGGAACGTCAGGATGGATTCTACTTTATCCGGATTGGCACGTATTCCTGTAGGTGTTATGATGAAACCTAAAAAATGTATCTCAGTTTGCAAAAATTTCGATTTGTCCCAATTCACTGTCAAACCTCCCTGATATAACTTCTCCAATACATATTCCAAATGTTCTACATGCTCTTCAAATGTTCTAGAAGCAATCAGAATATCACCAACGTATATGGTTAAAAAATCTAAGTTATGGGGTTGCAAAATCTCATCCAAACACTTAATAAAGCTAGCTACACTGGTGTTCAATCCAAACAGTAGTCTTTTGAATTGATAATTTTTTCCGTTGAATAAGAAGGCTGTATACTTTCTACTATTGGCTGCCAACGGGACTTGCCAATACCCGGCGGTTAGGTCCAAAGAGGTCATATATTGTACGCCACTAAACTTCTGAAAAATTTCTTCAATAGCTTCGGGTGACTCCCGGTCTGGAATAATTATTTGATTGATTTTGCGGGCATCTAAACATAACCTAACTCTACCATCTTTTTTAATCACTACTACTAAGGGGTTAGAATATGGTGATACAGATCGCTCAATTATATCTCCCTCTAACATTTTCTCTAACTCAAGCTGAACCGCTCTTCTCTTCGCATATGGCACCGGATAACTTCTTTGCACATAGGGTGCGTGTTCCCTTACCTTTAACTCGCATTCATAGTTTCTTGCCCTCCCTGGAATATCGGCAAACACTTCTCTAAAATTCTCTACTACCCGCCACAACGATTCACGTTGAGAACTCCCTATCACGCCACCCTCACTACAAAATTTAAGTGCTCTCTCATTCCATAAGTGATCTACATTCTCTTCATACTCTATCTTACTCTCACTGCATACATTCATACTAACTTCCATTTCTTGTTTATTTTCCGATTATGTATCACCCTTACCCCCGAAATTCTTACCGCATCTAACACCCGCTCAAAATTAATACGGATTGGTTCCCCTTCACTATTTAATTCTAACACCCGTTTATGAAAATCAATCACCGCCTTGTGTTTAATCAGAAAATCATTTCCCAGTATAACCTCGAGATTTAATCCCCGTACAACTAGAAATGTATTGTCGTACCCTACCCCGTTAATTATCATGTTTAAATGTACTTGTTTCGTGACTCTCTTACTTCTAACTCCCGTAATACCTACAATAGTCACCCCCACTACTGGTAAAGATGGAATATTTTTGTTTATTTCTCTTAATTCATCTAATACATGTTCAGCAATAACAGAGATTTCGCTACCTGTATCGATTAAAGTTTTAATCTCCTTACCTTCTATGTTGATTTTCACCTCGGTCAGTCCATTCTCCCGTCTCCCTGGTTCTAAGTCTTCCTCCTCCAATAATTCCTCAGATAAATCTGTAATCACAACGTTGTTTCGGTATCTATCATCCATTTGGACCCCAGAAACTTCCGGCGACAACGGTCGGGTCCGTTGTTCCATTGTCCCTCTTAGTTTCCCGCAGACGTGCCCGCCACTGCCGGGTTGTATCCCCGTTCGTGCGGATTTCCTCGCTGTTCGTGAGCGTGGCCTCTCGGTGCTCCTCCTTGGCCCTCTCCTCTTCGTTGGTACGCATGCTGATTCTGTGCAGGTTGTGGACCCTGTCGCTGCCCCGGTCTCTCTCTCCTGCATCTAAAACAAAAATTCTGTGAAGCGTACTTTTCCTGTGAACACGCTGGACAAGTCCACATGGGTCCTCGATTATTTTGTTCTCGTCTGGGATATGCCGGTCCATTTGTAGGTCCCCTCGGCGGTCCCTGATTACCTCCATTATTTCCATTCTGCTGGTTCTGACGACAACTCAATTCTTGGTCCCGGTGTGACGATTTAAATTGTACCAATAATCAAAATAATAAAAAATTTTAAAAATTAAGGTTGCGAGCTATTAAGCCATTTAAATCTCACTGTATTAATATAAAAAACCTGTATGTACTCAGTATGAGAGGAAGCAGTAATTAGTTAGTTAGAAAATACTCTAATAAAAAGATAAATTGTAAAGAGTTATTAATATCGTATTTAACCCTTTGCTTGTGAGCAGGCGCTGTCCTGTTGATTCCAGACTCGACATGTTTTCCGAGTCTTGTGTAAGTTAGAATAAGATAAAAAAACCTAATGTTAATAATTAAAAATCTGAAGACACAGATAGTCGCTAAAACAACTGATTTAAATTATGTATATTTGTTTAGGGATAGTTTGTATAAATAAAAAATGTTAACATAAAGAGAGACAGGGACTATATTCTCGCGCGGTAATTGCCCCACTACCATTTTGTCCAGTACCAGGCGAAGGGAGCAGAATTTCGCTCTCTCGCAATGGTGACTTCGTACAGTATAGATGTAAGAGCTGTGCTCTTAAAATATGTTACCTATACTTTGTTTTACCTTAAGATGGTATACCAGAAATAGCTGCCTAAAGCATCTGGATGTGTTAACTAATATAGTTATGTAAATAAACAAGAGTTCTAAAGTGTAAAACTCGAAACGTAAAAAAGGGTGTAACACAAGATGACTTCGAACTTCAAGAAATAACAACACTTCCAACATCATACCTGGAGATGTGAACTATCAGAAGCCACAAACTCTAGTACACGCGACAGAGTATGCAGATCAGGACATCCGATAATCTACAAGATCATCGTAGAAGGTTCAACCTGCGAAGTTTGGAGCCCTTTACGGACGAAGACCAGACCGAGATGACGACGTAGCTGTTCCTGTTTCCCAAGACGGATACCCCAGGACGAGTCTTCTGCATACCAATTAAAAGGTGACTCGATAGCCTGTCTATCGAGAGTTACTAATATTTGTTACACAACACCTCTTGAAAGAGACTTTTCAGAAACTATTAACTTTGTAAAGACTTATAAATTAAATCTAAGAATTTCATGTAACTATTCTGACTTCATACGTTGTAACAGTTTATATGCTAATGTAGAGTAATATAATTCAAGCAATAATACCATTCTTCCAATGGTTAAATAAAAGAAAGTCTTGCAAGCTAATATCATGAATTGATTATGACTAAAAGTTGTAATGAATAAATACCGAAGGTTACCCGGATCCGAGGTATAGCTATATAGAATCAATTTTGATCCCAAAGTTTAAAGAAACCTTTCAAATAACTTAATAATTGAATTAGTAATGTCATGGGATCTGTCAGTAAATGTTTTAAATGTTAAATAAAGAGAAGTCTTCTTGTTACACACATATGAGGAGTGCTTAAATCAATTGTATACCTTGCCATTGTTTCCTTACACAGTTAGTAAGTAATTTGTTATATTAATTATTTGTGATACATTCTGTTACAACGTAGGCAGCCCATCTAATTAACGGAGTTTAATTACGATGGGTTCCCTGGATTTGTAACGCGGCGAAAAGACGTTACACCGGATATTCTGAAACACATCTAAAATATTTTCTAATTCGCTAATATTAGCTACCTCCCTTGTCATAAGTGTTATCTGTACTTCCCTTGGCAAATGCTTGCTGATATGCCTCACAAAGGATCTAAATGGCAATGGCGGTTCTAAATATTTCGCCTCGTTAAATATTTTCATCACATACCCTGTTATATTATTATTGGGCCCCCCAAAGCTCCCTGTTCCCATGATTCTACTTCGTAATACTTCTTGGTCTTCTTCAGACCAATATTTATTTATAAATGTGGACTCAAAACTTTCAAAACACCCCCATTCCGTTTTGTGTACCTCGGCCCATATCTCCGAACTACCCTTGAAGCATTTAAAAATTTTTAATAATTGGACTTCCCAGTTATTAGTACTGAACTTATTGAACTCTCTCACTCTACTTATGAACTGCATAGGATGTACTCTTTTGTTATCACCACTGAATGTCTC
This sequence comes from Magicicada septendecula, assembly GCA_034769895.1. Taxonomy (NCBI): domain Eukaryota; kingdom Metazoa; phylum Arthropoda; class Insecta; order Hemiptera; family Cicadidae; genus Magicicada; species Magicicada septendecula. Next base: position 129,785,971 of record CM068375.1, read on the forward strand.
TAGCTCAACTTCACTGCTTACGTCACAAGTCATAATTACTCGCTCGGTAACAGTGGTAACTTGTTGGCTGATGGCCATGCTCAATTCATTTTTAACATTCATTAACTTAAGGTTACTATCAGATTCAAGGTCACTTATTGTATCATGTATGGTCTTAAATTCAATCTTACAGTTATTATCAATTTCTCTTACTTTACTATTATTATTTTCAATCTGACTCATAGCATAATCAATCTTACATTCGGTATTGGTATTACATTCACTTATTTGCTTCTCAACAATTGTATTTATGATGCTATATTGTTCCGTGATCTGTTTCTCTACTTTATTAGTTATATTATTGGTGATATCAGAAACACGGCACTCCAACTGCTCATTTAGTGACTCTGACAATTGTAATTTCATACTTTCACAACGTTCATCAATATGTTTGTCTAGTACCCTACTCAGGTTATCGAATTGTACATTAATACTCTGCTGAAACTGAGTATTCTGGTCTTTAATTTCTTGAAAATTAGTCTCGTTTTGAATATTCTGCTGTTCGCATTTTATTTTCTGTTCATTAAAATCATTAGTTAATTGATCTAATTTATTGTTAAAGTCACTTTTCACATTATTTAAAATTCTATCATTATCATCAAAACGTTTATTTAATTCTTTAAATTGGTTATTCTGCATATCAAATTTGTTGTCAATTGCATCAAACTGATCATTCTGTATATCAAATTTTACGTTAATATCCTTAGACATATTTCTCACGTCACTGGACATGGTTCTCATGTCACTAGACATGGTTCTCATGAAATTAAATAAATCGTTCACTGACAACTCTGTAGCTTTACTTGTTACGGGAGTTGATATCGCTCCTGGTGAGCTAAATACAGATGCTTCTACGTTATACTCATTTATTGACGTTACTTCTGTTTGAATACCGGAGTCAGCATTTACTTGACTCTCGGTCTGATTGTCAGATAAGCCGACTTCACTGTTATCTGCCATTTCTTATTTTATACTTGATATTTGTGTATAAATAAAATATAATCAATAAAGTGTATTATATAACCAATTTTGCGTTAACAACGCACTTTTGTTTTATTCCGCTAACCCCAAAAACATGTTTGTATCTTTACTGTAGGTACGGTCTTTAATATTTTAATTAATAAACTGTCCCTGTATCGGAAGCCATTGAGACGTTCTACTCATTTCAATAATTAATCTTAATATAATAATATATAATAATATAACTCCCACCTACCTTGGAAGTTTCTTTTCTCTAGGGCCAGGGTCCGCTCGTGCGAACGCTAGATACAAACATGTGTTTCATGGGTTATCGAAATAACTAACGCTACACATCTTTAGGAAGAGAAATAATTAATTTTAATGATCAAATGTTGAAATTATTGTTTGCCAAATAGATTTACATGTAGTCAAATATTGTGTCACTCTTGCACAGTGTTTGTAACGAAACTTACTATTTGCTTACCTTATCATTTCTAAAAAACACAAACACAGTTATAACACACAAACACAACAGCCCAGCTTTGCCCACACTCGCATTCACACCTGCATATTTAAAAGAAAAACCCCCTAACACATTTTAAAACAAAATACCCTTCTCGACCGTAGCACGTGGTGATCACCCGAAACGCGTTATTTCATTTTTGTATTTGGTAGTGTGTCCGAAATTAATTTGTTGGTGTTCTTTGGTAGACTATAGTTTTCACTTCACTGTTAAATTACGGTTGATAAATCACTTTTTACTTGAAATTATAACATTGTTGAAAAGCGCTCTCTTGGCTCTGTACCTGCAGTTACGGTCGCTAGGCTAAACTGCACAGAGCGGCAAGGCGTTCACCGCTAACTGAACTTCGTCGTTTGTTGAGGAAACCAATGCCTGTTATTCGTTCGACACAGTCTCGTCCCATGCTCTACATGTAGTTGTTGAGCATATGATCTTCTCTAGGCATTGGCTGACGTCATTTAAGTGGGCAGGACTTAAGACATTACTTCCTGCCATTCCATGACCATGCATGTATAGCTTCGTGCTTTTAGCCATCTTGAGTTTTTACCAGCGCGTGGGTCGGCGCCCATGCTCGGTGTACGCATGGGTGAGCTCTGCCACACTCTTGCATAGTTCTTGGAAAAACTAGGGTGGTAAATTCTTCGCTTACTGATTGCACCACACTATTGAGTCTTGCCTTTGTCCCAAACTGTTCAGTCTACACGTGTTCTTTCGTAACCGAAATAACGTTGTCGCATAATACAGTTTCACAATATTTTATAAGACTCCCGCACAAAATGAAATAAATAAAATGTAATACCCCATACTGAAAAAAAAATAAAATGACCCAAAATTGACCCGCTACAAGTTCTCATACAGGGTAAATACCATTGTGTACTTACGCCCTTTTCTTACTACTGGTACACTTCAAATTAACCTTACAGTGTGTCCGTCACAGTTTCTCTGTAAATTGGTACTTGACATAGTTTCTTTTATCTTGCATGTTGCAGGCTGTAAATCTCGGTTGAGTCGAGTCTGTCACGGCCAACCTTATTCCCATTGTAAAGTTATGTGAAGCGTATTCGTATTGTCCGAAGCAAACGTTCAGTTGACACATCGTAAAACTGTTCTTTATTTATTGCTCGTGGCTCGTGTAGGGGTGTCTTGCTGTATGTAACATCTTTTCGGTCATACTATTAAAAAATTTTAATTCTTGGTTGTTACATCCCTTTAGAGAAAACATAAAAAATAGTTACATAAACTGGCACACTTTTTCGGACCCTTGGTTGCCTCAGAATTAGGGCAATCCTCAAATTTAAAAAACTGGCGTTATTTATGAATTGTAAACTCATCCCTTAATTAGGTAGGTAGTGGAGAAGTTTTGTGGCCGAGTAAACAAACTAAGATAACAAATTTTCTGTATAGTCTAATAGGACTGTGGTATACTGAGATGGGGTCGTAGATTAGTGGTTGTGGGTTGTTGATTATTTCCAGGAAAAGGAGGCCGGTAAGGAATTTAGGGCTGTCAAAAAGGTTTTTGTTCACTCCCATGGAAGTGGGGTTCTGTTCGTTTTCAATCGCATCTCAATATACCATAATTCTGTACATGTAACGTATAACCTATTTACGGGTAGTTAGAGAAAAAATAATTTATGAAAATATTTTAAAATAAAAGTCATATAACCAAAAGGTTAAATTATTATTTTGTGGTACCTGCTATGTTAGGTTATGAGTAGAGATAAATGATATATAGAATGTGGTTATGGAGGAAGTTAAGTAGAGACTTGAAACAGATGATGTAATGCTTGTAAACATTAAACCAATCAGTATCAATTTGAAAAATGTAGTTAAAGTAATTGAACTTGTTTTGAATATATGAAGAGACTAAATTAAATTGGAGCTGTCCCTGGATTAACTTAATAATGTGAATGTTAGTGATGTGTTTAACTTTATTTTAATTTGAATTCAAACTGTAATTATAAAATAAACAATTGAAAAAAAAAATTTTTTTATGATTAAAATATTCATTTAAAATTGAAAACTGAAGGAAATGTTTGGGCTAAGGTAGTGTTTGGAAACCAAGATGTGTATATTATTGTTCATGTAAACCTTTATAAATATCAATCCATATTTTGCGTTTAACTGTAGATTCCCCACCTAAGTGCGGCCATGACCTCACCGGATCATGACCGTGAAAGTAGTTAATTGTGACAAATCATAAATTTTACTTGATATAACCGGCTTGTGGTTTGTTTTGTTTTGTTAACCCGGTGGTTTGTTAGACTTAGTAGGGGGGTTATTTTTTGGGGGAATCTACCCAATTTTGGAACAGAGCTATTTTCACCCAGATAGGGGTGGTAGTCCATTAGGGGCGTATCAATCAACAATAGTAAGTGCAATACTGAATTTTTATTGTAACGCCGAAGCAAGGATAGGGGTGGAATAAAAGAAAAAATGTCCACCCCTTCCGCATCAGTCCTTGTGGAAGCAACTGGGCGCTACAGTCCAAGGGGGGTAATAGTGAGTGTGGATTAGGGGGTGACCCAGTTACAGGTCACGAGGGAGATGTGATTACGGCTAGGTTGAGGTCTGCAAGGGCCAAGAAGTCTAATGCTGCACACAGCAGATTGTAACGGGTATCAGGGGTTAAGGGATTAAAAGGGGGTAGTAGAAAAAAAATATATATATATAGTAGCTAAGTATAAATATTCTTGAATAATGATAAGTAATAAATTGTTGAGATTTAATGCAATTTTGTATAATTAATGTGTTATTTTGGCTGGGCAATATTGTATGGGGAACATTATTTAATTTGACTGGAACACATATGTACTACTGTAAACCTATATTGTTTTGTTAACACTGTATTTTCTAGGGTTAAGCTATATTGTTGAACCATGTAACTTGTTGAAGATGAGCCGATGGGCCTGATAGTTAAATTTTAATTGATCTAGGTAACTGCTGAAGTCATATCACTAGGTAGTCAAATGCACATTATATTTTATACTAAAAAATTAACCAGTACTTTGTCAATGAACCAGTACGACTAGGAGGAACCGATCAGTTGTGGATATGGTATATTGGAAGGCCATTTATTGATATTTTAATTAAATGTTACAGAGTCAGGTGATACTGTGGCGGGTATCTGTCCGAGTTTATGGTGTTGGGATCTCGAACAGAGAAGTCCAGTAAGATCGGATGGGTGTTGCCACAGTCGCCGGACTAGGGGGGGTAAGTACCCATGATTTTAGTAAAGAGTTCAGGGGGGTTGTGGTGCCATATCCTCACTGGTCCTCTTAGGTTTTAGGCAATAAGAGTTTGTATGCTTCGGCATCCAATCTCTTATTGGGGGGGGGGTATTGTAACGGTACGGAATTGTAAGGCCAAGGTAATATTTTAAAAATTATATTCCCCATCCAGTCATTGTTCACCTTTATAGAACCTCGAGTTAGTCAACCAAGTATGCAGTGTTTATTACAAAACAAAACGTCTATGTTTTGTCTCCGCACTCAAGCAGTCCAAGCAGATTGTGAAATAACACATAATGTTGCGTCCGCCGTGAATCACGGAGAAAATAATGCCAAGTTATGAATTGCACCAGACAACTAAATGTTGCTAAATCTTATGCCTGTGTAATAGCGCTCTTTTAAAAGCACCAATGGGAGCGCAGTCTCACAATCACGTGACCAGAAAAACTCTGTGTACTCAGCCTTAGCAGTACTGAGTTCAGTTCCATTGTAACTTTGCAACTTATGGTCGCGCGACCATTAAACATCTAAGTGCCCGGGCGAATCTTAAAAGCCGGCCAGCTATATAAAAACAAAACATATACAGTATACATCTTCCAGTGCATAAATTATTTAACAACAACCAAACTCGATGTTAATAGTGCCGGAGTGCATAAAAACGAGTAAAACGGTTATCACGAGACGGCGTAGCAAACCAGAAGAAAACGTAATGGATGGGTAACTAAAATCACAGCATATTAACATTTAAACTACTGTCAAGTAAATGATGATTATTCAGCATAAAACTAAAACTTAAAACGCAAAAACAGAGATCTCTAAGAGAAAAGTTTTTTTATTAAATATAAGGGCAAGGGGAAAAGAGGGAAAAACGTACTGGTTTATTCAAAAATATATAATTTGTTATAGCTTAAGAAAGATTTCATTTAGTAATCTGTTTGAATTCAATGTGTTACTAATATAAAGTAATAGACGAGTGTTTAATTGATGAAGTAATTAATTTGGCTAATAAACTGGAAGTGATTTGTTTTAAAACAAACTGTGTATTTATATGTTTACCGATAACCTTAAAATAATCCTTTCTGCAGCTGTGTTCGTCTGTAGAACCTTGGAGATATCCATAAGGTAAGAGTTTAACATATCTGCACTAATTAATAGAGTCTCAACGGTATATTATTTATTAAAACTTCTCTCAATCAGGAAAACTGGAAGGTTATTATCCCGACCAATATCGAAAAGGACATAATCATGGACTACCATCTCCGATATGGCCATATGGGAGCCTTGAAGGTGATAAGGGCACTAGAAGAAAACTGCCACATAAAAAACATTAATCGGAAGGTACGAAATTATATCAAAACTTGCCATATTTGCCAACTGGTGAAGACAAATAACGAAAAGAAGGAAGCCATAATGATACCAATCACCTCGAAAAAGAAGTTAGAAAAAGTATTCTTAGACATATGCGGCCCATTTCCTCGTAGTGGCGGTCGACACCGATATAAATATCTGATAATCATAATGGATCATTTCACAAAATTTATAAAACTATACCCTGTTAATCGTGCAACTACTCTGAAAATCCTGGGAGTGATAACTGAACAATATATTCCAGAAATAGGAAAACCCTCATCCATTATAACTGATCATGGTACACAATTTAAGGGGAGAAGATGGAGGAATACCTTCTTAGCACTTGGAGTTAAAACTTACAAAACATCTGTTTACCACCCAAGTAGTAATCCGGCGGAGAGGGTGTTAAGAGAGGTGGGAAGAATACTGAGGACGTACTGTCACCACCAACAGAAAAAATGGCAAGAATATCTGGCAGCCACAGAGGAATTCCTCAATTTAGCTCATCATCCAGCTATAGGGATTACTCCATACTCCGCCATGTATGAGAAACCACCTCCCCGAGAGATCAAAGAAATAATAGCGTTTCCTAATAATGACGAATATAAATTTGATAAAATAAAATTTTATAATAAAGTGGCAGAGGACCAGGAGAAGCGCCAAAACAAGTATCAGAAAGGAATTGGAAAAATAGTCAAATATAAAATAGGAGAAAAAGTACTACTGAAAAACCGCAAATTACCAAGCACCCTAGAAGGGATCACTAAGAAGTTATTACTGCTATATACCGGACCATATATAATCACAAGAGCAAATAACAATAACACCTATGAACTAAAAGATATTGTTTCAGAAAAAATCAAAGGCGTTTCTAACCAGTCCTCAATCAAAAAATATTACGAGGATTAGAATAAAACTTAAAAATTCTAAAAGAAAAATAAGGTCAACTTACACCAATTATTTACGGGACTTAATTTTGAATTGAAGTATAAAACTTAAAAATTCTAAAAGAAAAGTAAGGTCAACTTACACCAATTATTTACAGGAATTAATTTTGAATTGAAATATTAAACTTAAAAATTCTAAAAGAAAAGTAAGGTCAACTTACACCAATTATTTACAGGACTTAATTTTGAATTGAAATATATTTACTAAATTCTAAAACTAAATAAGATCAACTTATATCAATAATTTACAGGAATTAAGTATGAAAAAATAAATAAATCAACAAAATTCTAAAGGAAAAATAAGAACAACTTATAGCAATAATATGAATAAACTAATTTTGGAAAGGAAATATTAAAACATTTATGAAATGCAAAAGGGAGTAGAGTCCACCTAAGTAATATAATGTTAATGAAATAATTTGGATGAAAACAAGAGCAAAATAATAATTTTTGAAGAAAAAAAAATATATACCGGTTAACTATAATCACTACTTTAATTTTAATTATAATAAGAACCATTAGAAGAATGACTGTCATAACATAAAACCAGTAGAACAATTAATTAAAACCAAGATGAAAAACAAGAAAAAAAATGCTATTAATATTGATAACCAGAAAAAGATTGTGCGAACAACAGAAGAAATAAAGAGAATTCAGACGGAAAGGTTTACACATCATAACTAGCAATAAATTATATCAACAGAGCTTCCAAACATGAGAAGAATAAATATATCAACAGAGCTTCCAACCATGAGAAGAATAAATATATCAGCAGAGCTATAAAACATAAGAAGAATAAATGAGATAGAAAGTATTAGCAAATCTGAGCAACCACGAAGTGAGGAATCCAAGGATGTTTTTTATTAGTTGAGAAATAGACTATTTTTTAATAATTTTTATTTAATGACTGTCTGTAGATGTATTCCAGCAGTATTATATTTTGAGCAGAGATGATGTTCCTCTGATCTCAAAAAAGTGTAGTATGGCCAGCAGAGTATATGTAGCCACAAGTGCCTCTCTGGACTGTCCCAGCTCACGTGTTAGGGAATGTTAGGGAATGAATATCCCATGGATAAAGCACCAAGTAAAGGAATAAATATATATAATAATAATGATATACCTCAGATTACGATAACTATCAAATAAGAATAAATTCAATGGAAAAAACTAAAGCTCAATTACGAAGAAGCAGATTTAGACGTGGGTAGGAAGACAAAGAATATAATAAACAATAAATATCATAAGCAATTATTTCATACATACTAAACGTATGATCTGAATTAATCACTTCTGGAGGAGAGCAATCTGTAGCATGACAGAAAATCCATCTTATTATAAGGCCAAAAAAGAAGCAAAAATAGAATATAACATAGATGATTAAAAAACCAAACTGGCAAAAAAAGAAAAAGTATTATAATAATTAATCAAGAATAAAAGTAAAATGAAATCCAAAATTAAAAGAAGTTAAGTTCATTAAAACCAACTTAAGTGATAATCCAACTTATATAGTATATATACCCAGGTAGAATAGCAGCAGTTAAGAAAAAACCATATATAAACATAAACCAAAACCACCGAATATAAATATAACTAGTAAGCACATAAAAACAAAACACCCAACAAAGTGTAACAAAGGAAAGTAAAATACAGTAGAAAAAAAAGAAACTATGTAAATTAAATATATTAGATATATGATGGAAAGTGTACAAAGATAATTTAATTTGATCGTGAAAAAATGACAAACAATAATCCCATTTAAGTGATGTTCTTTATTCCCCAATGGCTAGATAAAATGGCTAGAAATCAAATTTGGGAATATAGTGAATAGTAAGGGTAAATCCCTAAATTAAAACAAAAACAGCAAAAGACTGCATAATAATTGATTTTAATAAACTGTTTAAATAAAAACAGATGTGTTTTGTTTATGTTAGCAGTTCATTGAACTCAAAGCATTAAATGCTTGAGATTAAGTTTATTTTTTTTTAATATGATATCTTTATTATACTTTAATGATGTCAATTAATAATAAACACTGTTGTAATTAAGTAAGGGCAATTTAGTTAAGATTTTATTAGAATTGTATGTCAGAAAGGGTATTAGCAAGCTGAAATAATAGTACACTTTGTAATTGAACTAACATCAAAAAAATAGGCCAAATGGTACCTCTCACCAACATTATAATTAGTAAATAAGTTAATGAAATTAATTAAACGAATGAAAATTGTTGAATGTAAATCACTAACCATGTATAATAACTGTAACAACACTTAGTGAAAGTAATTAAGGAATGTATAAGATATTATTACTAAAAATGCAAGTGTAATAGCACTGGAGTCTAAAGAAAAGCCTAAATTGAAGATAGTATTCAAATTAGCTAACCAAATCATCAAATTACTGAGAATTAAACAATTCAAACCATAATAATTCAATCAATGATCTTGTTCAATGATAATTAGAATCTAACATAAATTGTCAACCATTTAATGTGGAAAGAAGTAAAGTAGTTAAGGCCTACAACCAAATATACTGTAAATATGACTTTTTGAGTTAAAAAATACTATAAAATATATCATGTGTGGTATTAAATGATGCTGAATTAAATAAGGAATTTGATTATGTAATTAGCATTTAATAAGAATAAATAATAAGCAAAATGTAATTTATAATATAATGTAAAATTCAATTCTTTTGTACAACATCAAATTTGAGGCTTAAGTGTCAGCTGATTTAAAACAATGAAAATTTACTAATAAATCAGCCAGGACCTTTTGTATGATGAAGAAAAAACGAGAGTTGATTGTTAAACATCGAGGTGAACACATCAGAACGATCTCACACAAATTAAAAAAAAAAAGATAAAAAATATAATTTGACATGAACTAAACCTATAAAAAAAAAGAAATTTAAAATATGAGTTAGTAAAACTAAACTCAAATAAAATAAATCCCACCATTATATTTACGAAGATTGGAAAGTGTAATCAAGATATTAGAACAATCCAGGCACTAATTCAGAATTTGCCGATATGAAAATTACCATTATAAAACTGGACGAGCTATTTGAATGAGGACACTTCTGAACACTTATTGCCGAACCAAACAACGGATCATTTATACGGAATAATCACTCAACGACGAAGAAAATTGATCACTCCTACTATGATGAAGGACACATGAAGAATCAACATTTATTTGGAGGAAATTCATCGTGAAGATCTTGGTGTAAATATGCAGCAAGAAGGTGACCATCTTGGTTGAAATTCAGACCGGTTCCAGTCAGTGTGATGACATCAGCCTACGCTTAGACGTTGGTTTGAAAAATTTAAATATTACTAACATTTTTATAATAAACATTATTTCTATTTTGTCATTAAGAACTTGTTAATTGTAAGTATTGTACCTTTCAGCATTACCCTTTCTCTGACTTATGATAACAGCTAAAAGAACCTATAATTCAATGTTAATAATTTATATGAAGAAAACAATTTGCCCTGAGATATGAGTTTTCGAGCTGTGGATTAGTAGTTCGATTCAAAGTCGATTAATCGCAATTAGATTAATAAATTCATTTAACATTCCAATTTTGAGTTTTGCTTATTGGTGAACATATATTTAGAAAAATTTCAGGTAGCACTTGAAACCTGGACTTCAAGGAAGAAGAGAATAACATCGCAAAGGAGTACAATCACTGAATAGCTGAATACCACTAATTGATTATTACATTTCATAATCTATAAGCTGGAAACAAATTATTGTTATTATAACACAATAAATCAACTAAAATAGTAATTAAAAGAATTAACGACTAATATAATAAATAAATAAACTAATAAATAATTAATAAATTAATAAAAATAAAGAAAAAAATTTTTTTCTTTAATTAAATTTAAACAACATTTTTTACAAATTCATATATTTATTTTTGTAACCCAGACGGAAAGGAAACATTACAAAATATATATATTATATTATATAAAACCTGTGATGGCAGTGATAACATTTACATCAGACAAACTGGCTGATCATTACTTAAATGATTTAAGAGCATCTCTTAGAAAATTTATTTATACAATGCAATCTAATTATTATCAATGATTATTTCAAAGTGCAATATATCAAAATTGGATAACAAACATCCACACAGGTTTTTAAAGGGTTTTCTATTAATACAGTTTATTTAAGGTTACACATAGGAAACAATAACTCAAAGGATTTTCTTCTTCAGAGCTGGCATTATTTAACAGTTGGTGACTTCAACATTTTCATTGGGATATAATATTTTCTCACATTTCCTTGAATCCTTTGGAGTCTGTAGGTGAGAGACTCCATTTTCAGATTAATCTGGAGCCGCTCTTCCTGATGCCTCTTCCAAGGCATATCAACATTGTTTCATAATACTTCATTTGGAAAATTATACAAAATACCATATAATATTAATTTTACTTTTTTTTGTGCAACCCTAAAATTGGATTCCATGTGTCCATATGGGTTTATACAACAGATGTTTACTGCAAATTGACACCTAGAAAGACTTCCTTCCCATCAACCAATAAATTTTGTATATCTCATTACCAGTCCTTTATTTTGTTTTTGACATAAGAATTCCATTTGAGTTTGCTCCAATGTTATCATATCAATTATGTTATTTTACTGTTATTATGTTTTCTTGATGATATGTCTTTAACCTGCAGAAGCAGACCATAGGTCTAGCTTGTCACCTGAAAAATATTTTCTTAAATATCTCCTGCTTCCTTTCCACTATCAAAATGCTATTAGCTCATGCAACACACTGGTATTTCTACTGAAAAAAAAAGTTTCACTAGGACTATTCATAAGTTGTTCCACTACTCTTTCCAACATAACAATGAATACAGTTATAGAAATTGTTATCACCCTTTCATAATTGTTTCTTTATTGTAAAGTTGATGACAGATATCACTCTTGTATTAGTTTTAGTATCCTTTAATAAAATACTCACCAGTCTGATAACTTCAGTTAGGATGTAACATTATTGTGAGGTCTGATATACTACACATTTACCTACTGAATCTTTACCATTCTCAAAATTTATAAATAAATGAAGCATACTCTGACCTAAACTCAGAATTTCTAATATTCCTCCAGTATCTGATGAAGTTCAAAAATTTAGTCAACTGTTGAACACTTTTGATCAATACACAATACAGAGATCATGAGGATTCTTTGGAATCTGAAGTGACATGATGGCCCTCATTGCTTGCACCTATATTTGCCTTTATTCTTCTGTGGGTGCTAGCTCTCTACAACAAACATTACTCATCACATTGTTGAATTCTTCTGTTTATTAGACTTTTGAAATGTAAACCTGTTGAGGTCTGAATTCTATGCAGCCATAGGAATTTTCACTTTCTAGCATAATCCAACCCTGTACTTTGAAGGCCCAAAACTGATGAGACATTACTGAATTTTACTCGTAAATAATTCAAATTGATAATTATTACCACCAGAATGACTAATAATAATATAATATTAACAGTATATCTAAATAACTAATAGTATTAATAATCAATCTAAAAACATACACATTAACATCTGGAGAATATTCAAACAAACAGTACAATAATTAAAATAATTTATGTAGAAATACAAATTCATACACAAATCTCCTTAATAAATTCAATACTTTAGTCATGTTAACTTTTTTAATAGTTTTTGTAATTTAACTTTGTTGTAGGCTGTTACCAGACTACTGACTGCTTCATACTGGGACAGGACTTTTCTGCATCTCCACTGTTATCAAGTTCTAGATGACCACTTTAAAACCTGATAATGGTGGAGACACTGGAAGACCTTGTCTACTATGACACAATTTGCAGTTTGGTAACAACCTATGACAAAATAGATATAAATTAAGTGGTGTACTTACAGAGGGTACAACAGCTGCTAAAGGTACCATAAGAAGGCAGAAACAACGGAAAAAGTTGGTTGCATACACTTGTAATCTACTGCGTTTCTCCTGTGTGCTCATCATGCATTGAATCTGAAAATTAATATTTTGTAAACTGTTAACAATTCATTAATTTTGTTCTTAGTCTTTTCATGAATTTAATCTTCACTTTTGTTTTGGTTTTCCAGGTCATTTTAAGTGTTTCTTCAGCCACACATTACAGCTACATCTATGGTAGTTCTGCTTCAATAGCTGTCTTGATCTTGATAGCAACTAATGGCGAACTTATTATTTCCGGTACAGTTGGTTCCTCATAATAACTTTTCTAGTGTGTGTGTGTTTTTTAATTGTAAGTCTTTGCAAGTAATTGACAACAATCTTACTGTCACCTCCAAAATGAGTTTTCCTAGCTGCCTGCAGCTTGTCTTCTTATAGCATCTGGTGAGGCATTGGTGCTGGCGGACCTTTTTATTTTCTTCTCTATCACCACTGGAAGAGAACTAACGTCCTTGAAATAAAAACGAAAATACTCATATTATGCTTAGTTTGTAGTCAGCTAAACCCACCAAGTCCTGTTCATTGCTGGCAAGGTCAAGACAGCTAAAGGTCACAGCTTGAAGAAAATGTGGCTGAAAAATCCAATACTGAATCATAGTCTCAATACTTCGTAAACTATATCAAAAATCCAATTATTTATTTAAATTAATATATTTAAATTACTGTCGCATATTTGTTGATACGAAAAAAGTTTTGTCAAATACCCTTTATATAATTTCCTTGGAGATTTTCTTAATACTGCACTGGTAGTACTGAGGACTATAAGGAATCATACTATAAATATTCCACATTAGATAAACTTACTGACTTCATCCTTGAGTATTAAGTTAATTATAGTATTCATATGTATACATTAATGTCACTTGCCTCAATGATAGCCAGATTTGTTAATCCCAAGATAATAGGCAAAACAAATGAATCAGCTAATGTTAGATTTGGCATCCATAAAAATCCTTCCGTGCATAGTTCTAGGTACCTCAAATAAGCAGCTGAAATAATAAAAAAAAATATTGTTTGTATCTATTATACAACTACAGATCATATAAAAAGGAAACAACTAACATAAACATATCAATACTACATGTCTTTAGGAATAAATCACTTTTTGTAATTGCTATATAACTATATTTGGGGTGGGAAGAATGGGATATGCCTTCATTAGCCTTTACTCTTTAACTGCCAGCCTCGCCTACAAGTGAGTACTGTTTACATAGAAGGCTACTGGTGACTGAATGGCTTTCTTTACAAAGTTTCAATAGCCTCCACAGAAAACAGATGAGAGGCAGAGTATCAGCCTGCTCCTATGGTTGGAACATGACACAGTTAGCCATTGGCAAAATATACACAAGGCAAGAAATAAATGCTCCCTATAATATCCTTAACATTTTCTAAGTTCTACAGCCATTCAGGAAGAATTGCAGAATTTTGAGACTTGGTGCTGGAGAAGACACAGATTTTATGGAGTGTAAGGTTGAGCATTTATAAAGTTTTATGGTCATACATGATATTAAAAACGGTTATGGAAAAAAACTTATTGGAAAGAAATACAATAATAATTAAGTAAGCCCAACATATATGACTATAACTGAGGGAAGAAATTCTAGGGAAAGGCTAAGCAACAGCTTCTTGAACAAGTGTATGTAGTAAGTGTATTGAAGGTTACTGGGATTTTACGACGAGAGTGATCAATATGATGACCTTGTAACATCAGGATATGACCAGTTGATCCACCCATCCAATTTGATCTTGCAAGATTACTAGCATATAATATATGGTACTCATCATCATCATCATCATCGTCATGGAATAAACTAAAGGCTTGTTCTTGTTTCATAAAATCTAATTGGACCACTATTTTTTAGTTCATTGTTTGGACCACTATCATTCAACACTAGTTTTCACAATCAGTGTGTACAAGAAGATCTGCTTGTGAGTTCTGCTGTCATCCATCTGGTCCAAAGGTTACTACTACCTGCAACTATTGGGAGATCTGTGCCGGGGTTTGAATTTTCCCGGCGCGGTTTGAAAGCGATCAGTGCCGCCAACGTGCGTGGCAGCTGTGCTCGCCACAGCTAACTCGATTATTAAGATGTGATTGCCAAGCCAAGCATGCGGCGACACAATCTAGCAGGCCTAGTCAACTGTATCAGCTGTTCGTTGTACGATTAGTAAGCAGCTTACCAAAGGTTATGATCAGCAAATTGGAACAGGTCGCTTTTATGCCGGATAGTGGGACCGACTAATCCACGCATCATTCTCATTCCTTTGCCAACCTTCAAGGAGAGTGTTCAATGGTCTGCCAGCCCAGGGTTAAGTGCTTCATAGATCTTTCCACATGACTTCGTAATCCAGTAAAGGGTTTTCAGGTTAGGCTCAATTATATTATTCTATGTTCATTTAATGATGGATTATGTGTTATGTTTGTGTAAATGTGTGTGTGGCCCAGACGTCTGTTATTTCATTGTAAAACCTTTGTATTGTAAAACTGATTTACACGTTACTTCCGGTCTGGAAACACGTGATAACATTGTGTTCGATTGTCTTTTGATAAAGTTAATTAAAAAGTAATGATTATAACTGGATAAAATAAACAATGCTAAGTTAATAAGAGCAAATAAAATGTTGATAAAAACTGTGACAGTGAGTGTGGTGTCTGTGTTCCGAGGCGAGAGAGTGTTATGTGTGGGTGTATTGACTGATGGCTAATCTCCAAATAAAATGTTATAGGGTCCCCGCACCAGGTGGGAGAAAGGGGAAGCAGAGGAAGTAACATCAACACTGGTCACTATTCGCAGAGCAGTGCACCAGGATGCTCCCTGAAGCCGTCAGGCCCAGGAATACTCATCCAACAGAACATCGAAGGACCCACATCTGCCCGGAATGAGACTCGCTGGAGATTCACCACACTCCAAGGACAGTCTGCAGCACTCATGGCACACTGATCAGCACGGTATCCTTTGAGTTCTTCAACAAAAGTACAGGTGGGAGCATTCTAATTATTATCCTTCAGTCAACAACAACTCAATAGACTGGCCCCCTGGTGTTCACGTTAAACATCTTGTTAATGCTCTTAAAGAAAATGGTATAAGAACTCCAGCTGTTTAAAAAAAAAACTTGTAACTGAATATTTTGTAATAACATAAATTAATGTTCTTAAGGTAAATGGTACATGATTATAAGAGTATGTCACATGTTAGCACTAATAAAAAATTGTTACTTGTTACAAGAGGGTTGATTGCAAATCCTGTCACTCTGTTTGGGCTCCAGCACACTTTTCGCTTCCTCTAGGCCAAGTAGCCTAGTTATTAAATTTTGTGTAATGGCCTAAGTGGCCATTACAGATCTTCTCATTTTAATTGAAGATACACAACAGGATCCTCACAAATCCTGGTTCTTTCTGAGGTTTAGTACAGCTTACCTGCCAATCTTTTAAAATTACGATTCATAAGATTTTAAAAATTAATTAGAAAAATTTACCAAATACAACCCTACATAATCAAACTTAATAAAAAAAAAAGAATCTGTACGGAACCAATAAAATAATAAAGTAAAAATGCCTAATAAATATACACTACCTAATAAATAAGTGTATACCTAGAAAATAATGCTTACTTACAAGTATTGTTTTTTTACATATAACAGTGAACAATCATTTTATATGGGCTACTTATTTGGCACAAAAATATGAGCCACAAAAAAATTTTTTTTTTAATTTCTTGCGGATGAACATGAAAAGAATTACCAATGCCTGTATATGGACATAACTGATTGCATAATGTATTTACAGTGATCGTAAATTTTCACAATTTCAAAAAGTGGAATTTTTCAATTACTGTAACATGAGCAATTTGAAGAATATAAACAAAATTTCCTAAATAATTTCTGAACAAGTTTTTAGCCCTTTATGAGTTTTTGTTTATAACATATCTCCAGATTTCTACAGAAAATAATATTACAAACTAGCAATTACATGAGTGAAAATTGTTTTCTGGATTCAGTGGAGTGTACAAGCTTGTAACGCTGATACTGACTATTCCATGAACTATAAGCTCTGTTGAATGTTAATTTTCTGCCCTGAGAAGGTTCAACACCTACTTTTAAAGCACTCAGGTTGAGACCGAGTTCCTTTAATCCCCCTACACATTATCGGACCGAACCACCAGACACGACCAAACAGCCGGACCGTCTGTGGTCGGGTCAAGGCTACACACCTTCGGACCAGACCAACTTCAGACAGGAACCTATTTTCTCTGACTAGTCGAATGTTTGATCTTGTGAAGGAAAGGGTGTCGCGCTATGGCTCCGTATCTTTCAAAAATGCAAAAAATCGGTGTAGCTTTAAGTCCTTTAGTAGCAACTAGTGATGACAAAAGTGTCGAAAGAAGAGAAAAATATGGGCAAAGAACTTGTTTCAAAAACGGAAAATATTCACCCATGCAAACTTGCTTAAAGAACTGGACTCAAACGATTTTCGTAATTTTTTATGGATGGATGAGGAATGTTTCATCAATTTACTGGATTTGGTGAAACCATTTATTCAAAGAAGAAATACGGTCTTCAGGGAATCCGTGAGTGCAGAAGAGAGGCTAATTGTGACACTTCGTTATTTAGCTACTGGGAGATCATATGAAGACATGAAATTCAGTGCTGCTATATCACCACAACTTTTATCAGCTATTATTCCAGAAACGTGCGCAGCTATCTACTATTGTCTAAAGCAGTACATAAAGGTAAGTGTAAATAACATATATTAGCCTGAAAATTGGTGTTTATTTAAATTATTTATTAACGTTTTGCGTACAACATCAGTATAGTGAAAAACTTTAACACAAAATAAAAGTAGTGCAGAATTGTGTGTAAAAGAAAATAACATAATATTAAAAAAATTGAACATTGTCACTACAGAAACTTAAAAAGACATAATCCTACATTACTGTAAAAGAAAACCTAAATCGTAAGAGTAAGTTAAGGACAGCTACAAAATAACACAATATTAAAAAAATTGAACATTGTCACTACAGAAACTTAAAAAGACATACACAACCTAAATCATAAGATTAAGTTAAGGACAGCTACAAAATAACATAATATTAAAAAAATTGAACATTGTCACTACAGAAACTTAACAAGACATAATCCTACATTACTGTAAAAGAAAACCTAAATCGTAAGAGTTTATGTTTATCTTATTTTGTTTCACTTTTTCACATTTGGAATAACTGTTGGCTCCGTTCGTGAGGTACAAATAATAGTTCATTTGGAATGCCAGCTTGTTGAGCACTTGTGAATGCTGTTGTTGATGGTATAAGAGGAGATTGTCTGGATGAAGGTAAGCAGAGAGAAAGTGCTTGGGGGGAAGTGGTACTCGTGGACGAATACTGTGGTGATGGTGAAGCGTATGGTGTAGTGAAATGGGTTCCAGAATGGTTCGGAGGTATATAAGTGGAAGATGAGTTGACGTAACCACTGTATGGAGCAGGATGTAATAATATACTTGAAAAGTCCATCAACCTTTCCTTCTTTACATAGAAAAGAACATTGGAAATAAGCTTCTGAGCTATTGTTTGTTGGTTTTCACTCAGTTGTTTCAGCTGTACACTTAATGACCATCCAATTATTTCCCATTCTTCCTCCTTCATGGATATTAAAGATTGCGCCGTATCAATTAACTTTTCCTTCTTCTTTTCAACACCATTTGTGCGTCTCCTTTTCGTCTGTGCTACGGTTCGCGACGGTGGAGGTAGTTCCATAGAAAACTGAGGTTCGGCTGTAGGGTTGACATTCTGACTTGCAGCAAACTCTTCCTGAAAACGATCAACAAAAAAGTTTATTTTTGTTTCAGTTACCGTCAACAGACGAAGAGTGGAAAGGTGTAGCAGCACAGTTTGAACAGTAATGGAACTTCAGTCATGCTGTGGGAGCTGCGGATGGGAAGCATATAGCTATACAGAAGCCACCTAACAGTGTATCACTCTACTATAATTATAAAAAATTTTTCAGTGTTATTTTATTCGCAGTCGTTAACGCTAAATATGAATTTATGTACGTTCATGTAGGTACCAATGGATGTGTTTCTGATGCTACCGTTCTCCAGAATACGAGATTTTATAAGAAATTGATTGATGAGGATCTCAATTTACCTGCACGCTCACTACTTCCTGGTACTAACACCAGTGTACCATTTGTTTTCCTTGGTGACAGTGCGTTCGGCCACAACATGTATTTCATGAACCCTTACTCTTTCAGACACGTTTCACACGATGAACGTATTTTTAATTACAGGCTTTCTCGAGCCAGGAGGGTTGTAGAAAACGCGTTTGGTACTTTAGTATCTAGATTTCGAGTGTTTCAGAGAGCTATTTCTGTACAAGTGGACACAGTAGAGGTCATTGTCCTAGCATGTTGCGCTTTACATAATTATTTATCTACAAAAAATACGCGGTACATAACCCAGTCTTCCGTTGACCAAGAAGATACTGACTTCATGCAGTTTCGTCCAGGAGACTGGCAAGATTCACATTCAGCTGATTTACAATAGCATTCTACTCACTGTGCAATTTTTGTACCATATTATTACTGTTATTTTACTACAATATATTATATGCTACTTCTGGTTATAATATTATTCTACTTAATTATAAATCAAACGAATACCTATATAAAGAAAACCTACCTTTGTCATTTCCCTTCTATAAGCGCCCCGCATATTTTCCAGTTTCTTCTTGACACCTTCAAGAACAGAACAGTGTTTGGCTGAAGTTTCTTGTAAATCTCCAGTAGAGACATAAAGGCCTCATTGCGGCTTTCGCTGTTTGAATAAAGTTCGCTTGTTGTGTCCCACAAACAACGGAATTCTCTGTATCGCTCCAACAGCTCTACAATCACATCCTTTTCGTCTTGTGTAATAACCGGTTGAGATAACATTGTATCACAGAAAAAAAGTTCGTGCTACAAGAAAGCGCTAGCAACGCAACAAGAAACAGAAGTACAAACAGGGAAGGTTTGGCAACGACAAGGGAAGTTCGGCGACAACGCTACACATTACACGACCAGACTGAAAAGGGGTGGGGATGGTCCGCGGTCCGATGGTTTTCGCATCGGACCTCCCGTCACGACAGATTTTGCCCGCGGACACGCCTACACATCTTCGAACCCACGACCAAACTGCGTTTTGTCCCGACGGTCCGGTGGTCTGGTCCAATAGTGTGTAGGGGGTTTTAGTCTGTTGTCAAATGGAAACAGTCATTTTGTCATACTGTCACTGAGAAATTTGTGATGCATGAAAACAGTAGAGTTGATATTCAACTGATAATAGGTAAACTGAATATGAAGAAATTGGTTAAATATGATGAAGTGGATGTTATCTAATATCCACTCCTTGCTAGGCACTGCACTGCAACTTTCCTAACAAACAGTATAACATATTATAGAATTAACAATTATTATTGCTTAATGTATCAAAGTAAACTGTTTTTTACTACACTGTATGTCTACTTTTGCATGAGGAATACTACAGTTCTAAGATAAATTACTTTACAGAGTGATTCAGCATTGGTCTGATGGCCTTTTCAGGACAGCACACTCTTCGTGTAAGTTCAGCAGAACCCCTAGGCATCATGACAAATCTACAGCATAGATGTTTGGAAAAACATTATGCTATTCTATGATTAGAATAAGAAAATAATATTTTTACTTATTTAATGGAGTTTATGTATTTTACAGGAAATGCATTATCCTGATCCAGCAAAATAACAGTCTACCTAAGATTAGCAGACCCCGTATTCAGTAACAAAATGACATTTAGATACACATGAACACACACAACAGCACCCTACCCATGCTACTCTTTAACGCATATGGTCAAGTGCAGAACAGTTTCTCTTTGCCAATGGTGGAGCATGAACTGTACCGCAGCTAGAGGGCACAATAGCCCATAGATCTAATGCTTGAGGGGAGAAGATGATGCAAAACATCAAGTATACGCTTTGTTATTGATTTATATATTTACGTCGCAATACACGTGGCAAGGCATGCTTTTGTGTATGTGTATGTGTACACACACTCAGGGGAGAAAAGAGAGAGCATCTGGCTTTTCTATTCCTATTTGTAAGCTAAAATTTTGACAACTATATTCTATATACAACCACACAAAAAACAAAATGATCTGTTGAAATAATTGTTGACATTGACACAGACACAAATATTAAGTATCTATATTAAGTATACAACAAATATTAAGTATATATTTAAGAGGAGGTTACATTACCAGCATCACTGTGTGGCAGCATATAGACAATATTTCTTAATGCAACTGAAAAAACAATCCACATTGGAACCTGAAAGAAAACAAGCAGCGATGTTTTTGCAGGATGGCAATTTTCTCTTTCTATCAGCTTTGTCCATTGTTTTTTCATCTGAAAATAATATAATTTTATTAAATGAGAGAAAAATTGTTTAGCATTCTGTGTCTTCACACTATTAAAATTAATTTCCATGTCACTGTTCACTAGATCCATAAATTAAATTTAAAGTTAATTTATCAATTATAATTACAGCATAATTGTAAATTACTCATTATTATTATTCATCATTATTTATTATTCAAGTTTTGTTTTGAATTACAAAATATGCAAACATTATTCTTCCGAAGTACAGTGGTTGGTAGTTTTTAATTGCAGGTTCATAGATAATAGAATTACTTTCTGTTATGCACTTTGTTCTTGGAATGAGACTTTGTGAACAGGCACTGTCAAGTTATATATGTCAAACAGGTTTCAGCTACTCAGAGTCTTCCATGCTCTGTATCTTGTACAGCTCTCCCTGGTAGCAGTTCCCCTCATTTAGATATATCAGTGTCAACTTTTTTGCCACCTGTTTTATGACTCCATCACCTGATACAGCATTCTGCACATATATTCAATTGCACTCATTACAATATGGAAGGCACAGTTCAGTCATACTATATAACCGGAATATGGTACTCTCAAATTCTTAAAGACCTAGAATGTAGTGGTCTTTCCCACCCTCCTATGTCTTCAAGCCACTGATCACATTGTTTCACCCACTTTAGTAGACATTTTTATCCCTAGAGTAAGAGAGTGGCCTGCTTTGTCTTAGGATGTAGCGTGGGTTTTTTATTTACTTGTGTTGGTTGTTTTACCCTCTCATGGTGTTTTCTATTAAGAAGACACATGATCTGAAATTCTTCTGTCCATAAATGCATGTACACCATCATTTCTCATTATTCAATTTATTTTTATTGTGGAACCTGACAATAACATTCAAAGTCTTGAATCCAAGACCATAAATTTTAGTTGAAAGAAATTCTGTTTCACCTGTACAATACATAAATTAACTCATGAACTTATCATCATTATAAAAGTAACCATTGCACATACTACTGAAGCCCTGCCTGGGTCTGACTGATTTTACAAGTCCATACTAGAATGCATTCACAATAATTACTGTTTAACTACAAAAAAATTCATACGCAAAATGAAACAAAATGTTCCTTAACATTTTGTTAACGTTTTATGACATCTTACAAACATTGTTACACGTATATATTATGTTGCATCCAACTTACCATCTGCAGGAAAATACTCCTGTGAAATGAACATCTGTCCTTTTTCATCGGTTACTGTAATTAACATGTGACAAGTTAATCTAAAATGATAATAAGGTCAGAAAATTCTGTGTGATTCAGAATTAAAAGGCAACATTAACAATAGAATTATTTCAAATATTCACTTGCCTGTAATAAATTTATCCAGTTAATATAGCTATTTATGTCTTGTTTACTCTAACATTAAAAAAAGAATGTGTTCAAACATCCTTAATCAATTACATACTTAAGCTAATCTCTTGCTCTAGGGATAAAAACTGTCACTAAAGTAGCTGAATCAGTGTGATAAGTGGTTTGAGGAATAAGAAGGCATGGGGAGACCACTGCATTCTAGATATTTGAGAATATTCATATTCCTAATATAATTCGTAGGCTTACACGGCTGGAGACAATGTTGTTAAAATTCATTCCTGGGCTGTTTGACCGTGGTCCATTGCTTTCAACTAAAACAGATGTTTTGACAGTACCATCAACTGCCATCATCAGTTAAAATTCGAGCTTTGCTACCATAGGGTGGTAAATGTTAGTGACCACAGTACTGTGGTTAAGGCTGGACAAGTCCTGTGAACACCACTCCTACTTATAAATTCTCTAAGTGCCACGATACAGTCATAAATCAACCACCAGCCAATCAGATAGAAGAACGTATGTTTGAGGCTCTTTGCCAAGGTGTGTTGCGAGCCTTGGACATAAAAAAAACTTTACTTATGTCTCACTCTGTATATTTCAGTAGTTCCACTTTTTGTCTGGAAAGTACATCAAACTGAATCATGATTATTTACTTCAGTAAGAGAGACAAATATGTCTTGTTTTAACCTGGGTTAAAACACACCATGTCGTATTAAGTCGTAACTGTTGTATTCAGAAAAACTGAATTATTTGAAAAACGAAACCCATAAACTGTTGTAAGCAGGAAAAATATTCATGAACAACAACTGCACAACTGTTCGATATTACAGTAATCTGAATAACCTGAAGAAGCCTACTGTGTGAACAAAGAATTACAATATTTTATTTTAAATTTCAACTTTCACCATTTTTAATTTTCTGAGATTAAATACCCATAGTCACTCACACCAACAAAATGAATAAAATGACACTTATTAATCAAAATCCATTACGCAGTTTACAGGAGCTTAAAGATACTGTTACGACAGTCTACTCGATCGTCGTAAGTACAGTGGAAACAAAATAAGTACAAGACACCAATTAAGTCACTAATCATCAACTTTAATTGTTACAGTAAAACAGTTTGTAATTAACAACACAGTCTACTACAACAAATAAAATAAAAAATGTTCACACGCAATACATGTCAATAATATTAAAGACAATTGTATTACAATTATACCGTCCGATTATAAAACGCAACACTTCACTAATAACTACTTGAATGTACACAGTAATAACTCGAACCACTCTGTAAATATATCTCACTAATACTCTCGAACCGCACAGTCAAAATTCACCTAATACTAAACTGAACGTCGTTGAGTACCGGTATTTATAGCCAGTCGAATATCTAGACGATTCCTAATTGCATTGTAGTGTGCGTATGAACTACGTAATTAACTGCGGCATTGACGCAGTCCGAGCGCCATAGCGAAGCCCGGCACAGTCGAGAAGATTCTTGCAAAATGCGCCTACAATCATGTACGCCACACGCTTACATTCTGGATCTCTCTGGAATGTTCGATAAACACGTAGATTGTTCTGTGACATCGTAACAATACAAACGCAGTACCCGACAGGCACATGATCTTCCATGCACAGTACCATAATTTCTGTGAAGTCAAAATGAATTGTTCTGATAAAATTAATCAATATTAATTTACTCTTGGTAGATTAATCTTTCCTATCCACTAATATATTACACAACAAAGTTCACAATTTTTCTAAAATGTCCAGTTTCCTGATATCTGCCCTAGTATTAAGTACTAATATAATTTACATGAAAACTAAGGGATTATGTAAAGTCAAAGGCATATTAAAGCTGAATGTTTCTTATTGTAATTGTTTTCTAGAAATCCAAAATGTTTTAGATAATAGTAAAAACTGGTTTTATATTCCTTCACCCCTCATTTTGAGAACGCGATGAAGGGTAGATGATATTACAATTTAAAATACTACAGTCTTTTCCATAGTTGAAGCAGACTATGGAATATAATATAATATATGGTTATAACAATAATGAGTTGTATGTGTTTTGTGATTAATCAGAAATGTCACTAACAAATTTAAGATGAACTGATTTCATCTTCCTCAATAGATACTGAAACTTTTTATTTGTGATATGAACAACATGGTGCCTGACATTTTCAATTTGATTTTTTCCAAAACTATGAATGGCAGGTTATACCAATGGGAAGAACAACTGAGCTCTGTTTTACCAAAGTCAGTACAGTTTTTTAAATTTCAAGTAAATATACAATTGAAACTACTCTCCTCTTGACATAGTCTTGTAAAAATTACGAAATGCACAGATAAGAAATAGGAACTCATTGTGAACAACTAATCAATCCTTTTTTATAAGCAGTTAGCCGTGAAGGATTACTAATATGATCAATTGATTTTGTATCATTGCTACATTCCATTAGGCACAGAAATTTCAACATGTCCATTTCCCTTGATTTTAACAAATATGTTGTTTATTAGATAAATTTTCATAATACATTATACTTTGCTAATGCCAATTACAGTGAAACCTCGGAATGCGAGTAACATGGTCTACGAGTGTTTTGCAAGATGAGCAAAAATTTTAAATAAATTGTAACTTGATAAGCGAGCGAGGTTCCGCAATACGAGCGTCACGTGTGCCTACGTTTTCCCCTCCCCTGAGCCTACGTTTTCCCCTCCCCTCTGCCTCTCTTTCCTGGGCGATTGTGTGTAATATTCTCCTGCGCTGGACTTCAGTTGGCATGCCTCGCTCGCATAGTCAACACCGTACGAGCATATACATGTTTTGTTTCTTTCATTAGTGTTATAATTAGTGTTATAACTGTACTGCAACAATGGGCCCAGTGAAGGAAAAGAAGGCTGAAAAGGAATTCGGTCAGAAGAAGGAGATGATTACGATGGAAGTTAAAAAGGAAATGATCGAAAAGCACGAACGAGGTATGCGAGTGACTGATATCGCGAGATTTTATAACAAGTCTACGTCAACGATTTGCACAATATTAAAGAAGAAAGAAGAAATAAAAGGGCTAGATGCAGCAAAAGGAGTCACAAGAGTATCAAAGCAACGGCCACGTGTTCTGGAAGATGTTGAAAAGTTGGTTCTCATTTGGATAAATGATAAGCAACTGCAGGTGATACTGTGACCGAGAATTTAATCTGCGAGAAGGCAAAGACATTGTACGCCAACCTCGTAAGTAAACTGCCATGTAGTACACGTACGTCAACAGAAATCGAAGAAAGCTTCAAGGCCAGCAGGAGATGGTTTGATAACTTTAAGAGGAGAAGTGGCATCCATAGTGTTGCGAGGCACGGGGAGGCTGCAAGTTCGGATGCTAAGGCAGCTAAGGCATTCACTGCTGAGTTCCAGAAGCTCATTGTTACCGAGTGTTACCTGCCGCAGCAAGTTTTTAACTGCGATGAAACAGGACTTTTTTGGGAAAAGATGCCGAAGAGGACCTACATTACAGCAGAAGAGAATGCAATGCCCGGTCACAAGCCCATGAAAGACCATTTAACCCTGTTATTGTGTGCTAATGCCAGCGGGGATTTAAAAGTAAAGCCCCTGCTTGTGTATCATTCCGAGAATCCACGAGCCTTCAAGAAATGCAAGGTGCAGATGAGGTTATAGAGGTTAAATGTTATGTGGAGGTCCAACACCAAGGCTTGGATCACTCGTATGTTCTTTGTTGAATGGATGAACGAGGTCTTTGGTCCTGTAGTGAAGAAATACGTTTTACATAATAATCTGCCGCTCAAAGTCTTGCTGGTTATGGACAATGCTCCTGCTCATCCTCCAGGCCTTGAGGACGACTTACTGGAGGAATTCAAGTTCATTAAGGTTAAGTTCCTTCCTCCCAACACTACTCCACTACTCCAGCCTATGGATCAGCAAGTCATTTCGAACTTCAAGAAGCTATACACCAAAGCACTTATTTCAGCGATGCTTCGAAGTGACCGAAGGAACAGACCTTACCCTCCGAGAGTTTTGGAGAAATCATTTCCACATCGTGAACTGCCTGAAGATCATCGATAAAGCATGGGATGGGGTCACCAAGAGAACTCTCACTTCTGCTTGGGGAAAACTGTGGCCTGACTGCGTTCTTGGACGTGACTTTGAGGGGATTGCTGGTGAAAATGAGCCGCCAATTGTCGATGAAATTGTGTCCTTAGGGAAGACCATGGGGCTGGAGGTGAATGACGCCGACATTCAAGAGCTGGTGGAAGAACATAGCCAGGAACTGACCATCAACGAACTGATGGACCTGCATCGCGAACAACAGGAGGAGGTTATGGAGGAGATCTCGTCCGGTGAAGAGGAGGAGGAAAAGTCAGAGGAATCTCTCAATTCAAATGAGATTCGGGAGAAGTGCAAAATTGGGAAACGGTGCAAAATTTTATAGAAAAACACCACCCAAATAAGGCTGTAGCAATGCGAGCGATGAATCTGTTCAATGACAATGCAATGTCACATTTTCGTGAAATCCTCAAAAAGAGGCAAAAGCAACAGTCATTGGACAGGTTCCTTGTTAAAGTTGCACGAAAAGAAAACAATTCTAGTGAGCCAACAGATAGCAGTGATTCCGTTAGTGAAATTCGTGCTACACAATAACCCTTCTCATGTCATCTCTCTCGTCTCCCTCACACCAACAATGACTCTATTGTAAGGTAAAGTGCACCGTATTTTGTATTAGAAATGTTATGCGAATAAATATTTTTGTGTTGTGGAACGAATCATCCACGTTTCAATTGTTTCTTATGGGAAAATTTGCTTTGATATATGAGCGCTTTGGATTACAAGCACGTTCCCGGAACGAATTATGCTCGCAATCCAAGGTTCCACTGTATATATAATCAGGTCTAGATTTAATTTTAACCTTGTTTATGAATAAAAAAACAATATTCCAAATTGCTGAAGGAAATGGAAATCATAAAATACAATGAACAGAATAGAAAATAAAATAGGAAAGGGACATCAGTGTGTGGACTTTATATTTTATTTCACTCAATGATGGGAGAAATTCCAATCACACTTTTTTTATCTAATGAACTCTTCTTTTACTGCTGTTATACACTTACCTGACAGGAAAGCTAATTCCTGTCCTGTCATTTTGGAGAGCTAGTTTCCTTGCTTCACTGCAAACCTGTGTATAATTAAAATATAAGAGTAGCATCACAACACTTAAAATTCTCATGAAAGAAGATTAACTTCATTAAATTATATAAACTTCAGACCTTCATTAAGAGGACTTCATGATAAGACTACCTACAATGTATCATATATCCATATGGGAGTACGATATACAAACAATTTTACCATATAAAGAAACTTTTTTCTTTAGACTGGTTATTATACAATATTCCCTAATCAACCATGACAGTTGTGCTCTATAAAATGTTGCAATTGGTGAAGTCAACATTACATATAAAAAGTAAGATTATGTAATTAGCAAGAAAGCCAAAAATATAAAACTAATATAACAATTGCAATCAGCTGAAAGTTATTTAATTGGAATTTTCAAAATATATTACACTACAATGGAAAAGCGACTACGGTAGTAAAAATCAGCAACCAGGTTTTAACGTTAAGTAAATCCAGATTTGCAGCTCGTTAAAATTTTGTAGCACTTTTAATTCCATAAAGAGTTTTCATGAAAAATCATAATTATAACAGTTTTATAGCGAGGCATGGTAGAATGGTTGTCAGTTGACTTCTTTATTTTGAACCTCCTTCTAAAACTAAAAGAAGAGTGCTGAAGTGGTTTGGTGTTGTGATAAGAATTGGGGATGTCATGAATGATGGTCAAAGCAGAAAGAAGGAAGAAAGTAAAACCACAAAGGTCTTGGAACAATGGCGTGCGACAATATGGAAGAATGGAGACTGGAAATGGATGATGCCCTGGATAGGTAAAGGCAACACTTGGGGATGGGGAGACGGTGAGATACAGTATAAACCCTATTAAGAAGAAAAAAAGAAGAAATAGTTAAATATGATATACTGAGAAATTTTTAAGGATTTCTTCCTAATGTAGTTTTTAAAAAAAAGTGTGTTGCTTTAAAGGCATAGTCCAAAATATTAATATTCTCAATTACTGGCGACAAAATTTATAATTTTGTATAATATCCAGAAACTATAACTCACAAATAATTTATTGTTGATTTATTGATTATCAGATATAATGGTATCTGATGACATTATGTGGAACAATACAGGTATAAAAAAATGTATGCACTTATTAACAATTTCAGTTCAAATAAAACAGTATTATACTTTATGTTTTATCATGTTTATAGTATTATATGTTTTATATTATTATATATTATAGTAATTAGTTTATATGTTATAGTATTATATGTTTACCCTATCTTTCTAATTTGTGTAAAATGTAATATACTTATACTGTCAGCAAGCATAATACATGCCAATAAAGAATATAACATATTTGTGTTTACTTATAAAACACAAGAATATGTACATTTATTTTTAAAAAACATTATTGAATTATTTTAAATATAACAGTATCACTCCAATATATCAGCAACTTCAACATAATAATATACAAATGATTCTGGTTTGTTAGGTTCTGGATGATGTCTGGTGTTCACTTACAATAAGAGAAAAGACACACATTGTAGCATGACAGATTATCCACATTATTCTAATTTAAAAAATGATCATATATAAATTAAAAATAAAATGACTTTGATGAAAACCACTATAAAAATTAGTCAAGGACCACAAAGTAGTGAAATAATAGTTAGGAGAGATAAAATAATTAAAATCAACCATGCAATATATATAAGAAATTACAGAAAAATAATGATAGGCCAATGTATAAAGTAATTAGACCCAGGTAGTATAGGAGCAGGTCAGGAAATGCCCAGTATAGGACAAACATCCAAAATGAACAACTGTTAGAAAAACAACCACAAGTAATAACATTAAAAAACTTCCAAAAAATATGAAAATAAATAGGAAAAGTACAATGCAATAAAATATGAGTAAATGTAAAATATGTTTAAGTAAAGGTTCTAGACATAAATGTAAAAATGTACCAATGGAATTTAACTTTATAATGAAAAGTGAATCCTGATGATCTCATATAAGTGAAATTCTTTATAATACAATACCAGACAAAATGACAAAAAATAATATAAGAGTAGGCCTATACAATAAATAGTGGAGTGATCAAGGGTAAATCCTTATAATAAAACAAAAACAGCAAGGACTGCATGAAAATTAATTTTAAGGAATAATTTAAATGATGAAAAAACAGATGTGTGATGTTTACATTAGTAGTTCATTGAACTCAAGGCTTAAATGTTTGAGAATGGATATAATTTTTGTTGTTGTTATAAAATATTTATTATGTTTAATGATGATAATTAATAATAAACCTTACTGTAATTAGATGAGGGTAATTTAGTTAAGATTTTATAAGAATAATATGTCAGAAAGGGTATTAGCAAGCTGGAATAATAATCAACATTGTAAATGAACTAACATAAAATCAAGGCCAAATGGTAAATCACACGAACTTTGTAATTAGTAATTAAGTAAAGGAAATTAATTAAATTGATGAAAATTATATAATGTGAATCAATTACTATATATTATAACCGTAACAATACTTTATAAAGGTATTGAAAAAATGTATAAGATATTATGTAATGGGGCAGAATGAGAGGTTTTATTTTTATTAATTTTAACGAATTTTCAATTGTAATTCCCACGTAAAGTACGACAGTGTTCAAACAATGAACGCAGTGGCATAGCTGTTGGGACGAGGTGTTGTAATGGAACGCAATAGGATTCCGAGAAATCAAGTGTTGTGTAATGTACTCATACGTGCAACATGACCATGCGCGCAGAAACGACGCCTACAAGATGGCTAAATTATAAATTTTAGTTGCCACGTGGTTTGGGATGACGGAAATCAAGGTAATACTCCGCCCATCTGAGTCTACGGCCTTGTCAAAATGGAATATCGTCAATACCTAACACACATAGACAACACCGTACTTTGTGTAAGCTGACGAACATTTATCGTAGGCAGGCTGTGCAATTTCCGTTTTGAGTCACAGTGGAGTGGGGCATTTTGGTAACGTTCTCCCCAGTCACCTAACAACTTTTCGTTTGGCCAGGCAAACCAATGACTCGTGGACCACAAGTAAAAACTGTTAACTGTTAATAGAAAACGATAAAAAATAGTCAAACAGTACACCAGAATGAAGGAAGTATAGTGCACCAATAAAAAATCAACAATGTGGTAAATAACAAAAACTTTCGGACATACAACCTAGTGCAGCACGTGGCGATGAGAGGGACACCGAAAGTTAAGTAGAAGACGAAACATTTCTCAATTTGATTATTCTAAATTAAAAGAGTGCTCTAAATAAATTATGGGGATTTAAATGTGAATGAATGTCGTGTGTGAGCAATTGCTGGGTTGCCTTCATATAATTTAAGATTTTATGTTAAGATGTGAACTAGTAGCAGGGCGTTCATCAGGTTGAAATAATGTTTTGTATTTTCCAAGAAAGGGTAAGAAATTTAATAAGAATAAAATTTTCAAAGAAAATGAACACTCAGTAAACTTAAAGAGAAGTAAATTAAATGTTAAAGTTGAGAAAATAAACAAATCTGATTCATGTAGTAGAACAGCGTAGTTATTGTGTAACAAACCCAGTAACCTCTCTTACAGACTGTGAGTTCGTGTAAAAGGATTCTGGACCCATAAAGGTAGGTGTTTGTGAAGTCATGCAATGTGAAAATCGATTATGTGTCTTTTGTTAATAGTAATGAGTTGAGTAAGTACAAATGGCGCCCGAACAGGGACAGTCTATATAAATCAGATTTCGTATAGGCTATGCCTACTCGCAAATGTAAGAGACGCTAATGGGAGTTACATATGAATTAAAATTAAGTGCAAGAAGTATGTATAGAATAAAATTGAAATAAGAGTATGTTATAATATGAGTAATAGATGTATTATGAACAAGTAGAAAACTAAATCATATAAAAAATAAATATGGATACTGTAGCATGACAGATAATCCACATAAATCAATTACTAAATGATCATTAATAAAACTCAAATATATGGAATATCCAAATGAGAGTCAATTAAAAAGCACTATAAATTATTATAATAACAAGAAAGGTAAACATAAAGAGAAAATCTGGAAATAATATAATTAAAAACCCAGAAAACTAAAATTTGAATAACAATATTACCCAGGTAGGATAGAAGCAGGCAATGAAGATACCCAGACCAAATGAACTGACAAGGAAAACAGACCAGAGTAAACAAAAGAATATAAGGCGAAATGGTACTGAAGAACCAAGAACGAAGAAAGAAGAAATATAGAATGAACCAATATACTGAAGAATAAGAAACCAGTGAAGATCAACTAGAATAAAGGAAGTGAAACGACCAATACCAAATAGAAACCCCATAGGGAGAAAACCAAATAACCCCAAAATTAAATGAATGTCCCAAAAGAAAGTATAACACCCCAAAAAACCATATACTAATGTAAAACTGATAAAAACCGAAAGTGTTTAGACTATTAAGTAACAGTGCACCCAAAAAAGTTATTGTGTAGTTTATATAAACAAATCTTAACAGTCCCCCCATGGTTAAATATTTCATGTTGTAAAACTAGAAAAGGACAGTGATAATATCAATAGATAATCAGGGACAAGTGCAAGTTATTAAATTATAATCAATAAACTTTGAAAAGGTACATGAGTTACCGTGCTAGTAAATAACTTTAAGTGTTTTTGAACAGTGTCATAATAATAGTTACTTAAGTAATATGGTGAAAGATTAAGGGATAATATTTCTAATAAAATGCCACTGTTTATAAGAACATTCCATAGAATGAATAATATAAACAGCGAGCTTGTGTTATACATAAAGTAACGGGGAATACATCCTTAAAGTTGGGAAGTACAGATCAGACTGTAAATAAATAGTTTAAGAAAGTGTTAACCATTTAATGGAACCAATATGTTATGTTCCTATTTCCAATATTAACTAGATAAATAAGATTTAGTATTAAGCAGTAGTATAGTTATAAAATATTATTTTTGTTATTAATTTAAATTAGGAATGCAATATCTAAATGTAGATACCATTCCTATATTATAAAATGTTTTTATTATGTTACTGTGTGTAATCAGTACACAAAAAAGGTATGATTCAAAGTACCAGTTTTAATAGTAAATAAGTGTTGTATTTTAATTGTAAAATCAATATTCAATGTTATAATAGTCAAGGAACAAATTGTTAATAAATTATATAAGAATAGAAAGTCAGAAAAGGGTACAAACTAACTATATTAGTAAAAACTTGGCAAATAGCAACAGATCAAATCTAGGCCAGATAGTAAATTTAGACTACAGAATAATTGACAAATCTAGTCCTATAAACCAGTTAAACTGATAATATTTAGGTAAGATAAACCCAACATATAGTAATACCATGTAAATAATACTTTATAAAGATATGGTCAGCAGATGAGTAAAATTATAAATAAAAATGGAATGTACTAACTGACATTATCAGAGGAGGAGTCATAGATAAATGAATTGTATTTAAAAAACAATCATTAATAAACTAAATTACAAGAAATTAAGTAAGAATAGACAATTATATCAATTTCAGGTTTAATAGAATAATAATTATATCAGAGAAAATGGCTATTATCTGCTTAGAGGACAGGAAATACAAAATTAAGCCTACCTTCCAAAATGTAAGAAATATAATTTTTTTAATGAAAACTTTGTAAAACTATATTAATTAGTATCAAAATAAGCAGAATAGAATAAAGAAACCGAATATGTATTTAGTATTTCGTACAGTTAATTAATAACAAAATTATTTTCCGAGTATAATGTATTCAAATAAAATGTATCGGAAGCTAAGATAATTTGAAACAATGTATAATATATATTAAATTGGCTAAGATTTTCAGGAGACGAAGGAAATGAAAACAGTTCATTATTATCCGTTGACGAGTGTACTTAACGAGATTATTTGCTCGAAATAACCTATAATGGCGAACTATAAGTAAACCGAGTTCGGTAAAATTTTTTATAAATTTTTATTTTGAGTTATTTTTTAATTGTGAACCGGTGAAATTAAAATATGAACAGTGTCTCACCAATGAACAGAACCACACACGTCTAATT
This sequence comes from Magicicada septendecula, assembly GCA_034769895.1. Classification (NCBI taxonomy): domain Eukaryota; kingdom Metazoa; phylum Arthropoda; class Insecta; order Hemiptera; family Cicadidae; genus Magicicada; species Magicicada septendecula. Next base: position 129,819,998 of record CM068375.1, read on the forward strand.
AATTAAAATAACACCAATACAATAAAATTTACAGACGAACAATCAAGGTTAAACCCGACACATATAGACAAAGTGAGATAGACACAATCACAACAATTTACACCAAGTGAACTATTAAACAATACACCAGTGACACTCAAATAAATCCAGAACCATTATACACAATTGCTGAGACCATTTAAACGGAGAAAAAACATTTTTATTGCAACAACTATTTCGTCGAGGTGTTAGCGTTCCAATGCGCATGATCAGGTCGGCCATTTTGAATCCTCGTCATACCACTCCAGCTGTGAAGAAACAAATGTCTACTGCTTTTGGTTTGAATTAAATATTATATATAAACTTTTATTTATTAATTATAACATTGTATTTGTTAGTATTAAGGCATTTATCATTGTAAGTGTTATACTTTCCTGTCCATACCCTTCTCTGGCTATTCTTAAATAACCGTTCAAAGAACTATATTTTTATATACTACCAATGTAAACTTTTTTATCGACCGGCCCTGAGTGAGTCGATACTGCTTTGTAATATCGAGTCTTATTGATAAACTTAATAATTTGTTAATAAACTTTCTGTTTATGCAATTTGAATTTAATTTTTATTTAAAATAATTAACAAATAAATTAATCGAAGACTCCAACTAACCGAAGGGCGGTAAATACGAAATAACGAACGCTTCAAGAAGAAGAAGAAGAGAGCCGTCTTTCGACTAGGACTGGAGTTAACCAGATTGTCATTAAATAAATTTACAGAAAGTGACACTATTACAATAATAAACATAATACCATTCAATTTCTACACACAAACAATAACCACTAATATTTTTTAAATATTAGGAACATAAATTACAAAAAAATTATTTTTTTCAGAAAATTTTTTTTTTAAATAAAATTATTTTTTATTTCAAATTTTTGAGATAACATTATTACAGATTTTATTTTGTAACAACAAGATAACGTTACAAAATTGGCGTCCAACTAAAGGGCTGTAATTAGGGATTGAAAGGCTATAATAACTCGCCCAATTTCTAATTCAGCTTGGCAGCGGTTATCCAGCCAGAGAACCAGGAAAGATGCAACGTCGTGCCACATCAAAGAAAAGAGCGGCGGAGGCCGAAAAAGAATTTAATATGGAGGATAAGGAGGCGACCCCAGTGGAGGACGTAGAAACGTTATTAAACCCGGTGGAACATAAACAACCTGCACCACCAGAGGAACAACCGGAAATGCCCACACAAACAGGGGAAATTAATGTCCGGGAGCAACAGGGAGAAAAGTCAACACGAACAGAGAGTGGGAACATGCAAGAAATGTTCAGGATAATGATGGAGAAGATGGAAGAAATCAAATCCAGTAATAAGAAGATGGAGGAAAACTTGAACAAGAAAATGGATTCTACTACAGAAGAAAATAGCAAAGAAAGGAAGGAAGATAAGCAGTCCTTGAAAGAAGATTTGAGTGGAATAAACAAAAACATAGAGGAATTGAAGAAGGACAACCAAGCAACAAAAGAAGAATTGAAGAAGGACAACCAAGAAACAAAAGAAGAATTGAGTAATAAAATTGAAAACACCGATAAAAAAATTGATGAAACTAGGAAGAAGATAGAAAACGACAACCAACGACTGAAGGAAGAGTTAATGAAGAATAGCAAGAAGATGGAAGAAAAAATGGAAGAGAATAACAAAAAAATGGAAGATAAGATGGGGGAAAGGTTGGAAGAGTTAAGAGAGGATAACCAACTATTACGGGAAGAATTACGGGAAGTTAACCAAGAGAATTTAGACAAGTTAGACGAACGAATGGAACTATTAAGAAAGGAAATGAACAAAGAACTCAAGGATAATAAGAAATCTATGACTAAAAGGCTGGAAGACGAAACCATAACTATAAATCAACAGATAAGAGAAGTTGATGAAAGATGTCGGCTGACTGAAGGGGAGGTACAAAAATTCAAGGAAGTGGTAAACACCAAGGTCACAAATCTTGAAGAATCTAGTCGCAAGAAGGCAGAAGAGAACCGAAAGGAAAGCCAGGAAGAACTCAGTAAAGTACGGACTCAAATTACTGAAAGATGTGACGGAATGGAGGTAGTGATGACTAACATCACTGGTCAAGTGCGGCAGAGCCAGGAGGAAATGGAAGCAATTCGGAACCGACCAACCAGCTTCACAAATATCCCCCTCAATGAAAACAGGGAATGGCTTAACTTCCGCCAATATAAAAGGAAGCAGATGGAGTTCTTGGCCCGGGTTGAGGAATATATGACCAAACATAGAAGTAATAGATGGTCAAATAATCGAGAACTATTGGACGAATCATTCCGTGAAATGACGGACGATTGGTGGATGGCAAACAGGAGCGAGATAAATGATTACCAGCAGTTTAAAAATCTGTTCAAGGCCAAGTATTGGTCATATTCAGTATTCAAGTATTCAAGGCCCAGAATTTAATAAGGGACAACATCTGCCATGGTCGATACAAGACCCAATTTGGCAATACCATGACTGCGTACTTCCTTGGGAAAGTGTGCCTGGCCAAGCACCTGGAACCAGCCATACCAGAGGAATGCCTGGTGAATAAGCTTTCCTACCATTATGACGAAGAGGTCATAAGAGCACGAAGAGGTAGCCAGATAAAGACCATCCAGGCGATGACGGAGCTATTAGAAAATTATGAGAACGAAGAATATTACAGGCAAAGTAGAAGAAGAAATGAGTGGCCAGAATTTTGAAATAATCCGTCCTCGAACAATAGTAATCCACAGATCAACAGTGGGTATCAGGGGAACCGGTATAATCCAAATTACCATAATCAGCAACAACGGTAATAATAACAACAATAACCACGGTAATGTAAATCCGAACATTAACCGAAATAATAACGGATTCCCCGGTAATAGAAATAATTATTACCCAAATAATAATGTAAATAGCCAGAGAACCCCAACCATACCAATAATACCGAGCGGTTTTATAATAACAATAGGGGTTACCCTAATAATAACAATAATAACAACAGGTTCTCCCGACCCCGGGTAAATTTTATACGCGCAGAAGGAAACAGCCAAAACAGGTATAACCATCAACGGCGTAACAGCTTCCATGAGGAGGAGGATCGACGGAGAAGCCGAGAACGGGAGGATCCAAGATATAACCTGCCCAGATGGGGTAACAGTTTAGATGACCCAGAACGGAACATGAATCGAAATCAACCATCTAACCCTCTTACGGAGCGGTCAGCAACCACTCAAGGTTTACTGACCAACACCCCGGTCGGGCCTAACCGAGATAACAGTGAGAATGAAAATTGGGTAGTAGTCGGTGAATATCCTAGTCATTCAATACTGCATAACGAACCAAAAAACGACGGAGGACCCCGAATAGCTCAAGTCAACCATATTAAAGCAGAAGGTAGCCAAAAACCTAAAAAGGATCCCAGCCAGAGGAAGGAAAATGATTACTCCAAGGTTAACATCGATAAGTATGGATCTGATAAGCCAGAATACGGATACATAATGAGGTGGTAAAAGAAATGGATGTCATGATAACCGACCACGACAAAAACCAGGTCAGAGAACAAGAAAAATGAATAACTGTGCGACATAATAAAAAGCATCCACCTGGGTATATAAAAGAAAAATAATAATAAGAAGTACATTTGAAGTAAAGAAAAGAAGAGGGTTCATACCATATTTATGTTAATAATATGATATGTTAACCATTTCCATGAAAAAAATATTATGAGTAATTGAATGTATACAAGATTGAATTTTGTGTGCATAAATAAAATATAAAATAAAAAAATTCAAAAACGAAGTAAGCACAACTTACTACCTAATATTTGAAACGAATTTTGGATTAATAAAAAAGAAAAAGAATTTGGAATAAATAAATATAAAAAAAATTCTAAAACGAAGTAAGGACAACTTACTACCGAATATTGTAACGTTACATAACCCGGTCCCAATAAATTAAATCATGATAACATAAAGGTCAGAAATGGGTAACCTATAACTAGCTCTAAATTAAAGTATATCACTAAACATGATAAACAATTCGAGTGATATACAGTGACAAGTGCGTTATAGTGTACCCATTGAGGTAAAAGGTGAAAGTGAAGTTAACTTATTACAGAATTGTGCTGTAGGTTTGGGAATTATAAAACTATGAGAGTAGACTATAATACTACTAACTGATTCTGTATTTTATTTATTTATTGTAATATTTATATTGTATGGACAACCAATTGTTATACATAAGTTAATGTTATATTTTTTTAAATATTTGTGTTATAATATAGGATAACCCAGGGTTAGTTTTAAAAAACATAAAAACTTTTAAATATAAAAGGATAATAAAAAATTAAAATAATACTATAAGGGAAATGGCAGCAGGAAGTAGTGCAGTGTAGGAATACTATGAGAGACTAATAAATAATATATATAAATTTATTTAAAGATAATAAAATTATCAAATACTTATATACAAGGTCATAAGAAAATGAACAAAAACTTATTATGTAAACCAAATTGATAAAGAAACCGGAATGGAAAAGAATTATTTTTCGGTAAATAAAATATAAATTTATAATAATTACAAACTGCCTGTATAATAAAAATACTATGGGTTACTAAGAGTGACGAGAATAACAAGTATTGTTAATAATATTTTTTGGAATGAAACCATAGGGTTGACAAAATGATGCTACTACAATTATAATAAAATAACCTTTTCTGGAACTTTGGAGGAGTGAAAATTAATACAAAATTAACAAGCAACATGACCACTATATAATCATCCATGATTTATCAAAATTAAATGGTTATATTCTTAATAAACAGTGAAAGAAAACCTTCTGATGATTCAACCTGGTTTCACCATAGTTCTAGTTGACGATAGAATATGCGCCAGACGGTAAAGAAATTATAACTCAAGACGGACCTCACCAGAGAAAAAGCTTCATTCCAGTAAGAACCATACAAAGAGAGGTAATATAAACATTTCGTTTAATAGTTCAAGAAGAAAACGCATTCCGAACGTTGATATAGAACACGAAACTAGTCATTTAATCACATGTTTTTTAAAGTAAACAAAAGCACGCTGCTGTCTTACGGCCATTCCGGGAACTACATACTAAACGAAAAATAAACAAATTTATTTAATTTTTTTTTGGTATTTGTAAAGCTTAGTAATTATCCATTTCTGACCATCCCATAACAAAAAGAACTTACCCTGAACCCTGGGGAATGATTAAGAATTATATATTAATTGATGTTTTTGAAAATAGTGTAAAATTTGGTAAACAAAACCATATATGTTTTTTTCTTTAGACAATTCCATGTTTACTCTATGAAGTCGAGATTATGTTTTATTTAAGGAAAGATCAATTGTGATACTTGTATTTTGGTGGCAGGAAACAAAAAACCAATAATATAAATAAATAATATTATTGAAAAATGATATTGAATAATAAAGTGTGTTATAATTTTTGTAGTGGGTAGTTGTAATAGATTTCAGCACAAAAACAGAAGAGATCAAAACATTGGATCAGATTTTGCTATAGTGTAGGCTGGTTAAACTAGGCGTGGAAACTTGTCTTACAATCAGCTGATTTAAATCACAGCGAACAATTTGAAAAAATCAGAAATCATCTAAACCGAGTGTAAATCATTGGTACATACTCTCTCTTCCTCATAAGGCTGAACAACTTCCCTCCTTGACCCCAAATCACACACTCTCGATTTCTGTTTAGATTGAGTAACATTAAATAAAATACTTTATTTATTTTTTTAAAAACTTCAGTTATTATAATTCATAAGTGGCGACTGCGGAGAGGCGGAAACTTTAACATCTCAAACCGCTACGTTACAGAATTGGCGCATAACAACATTGGGAGCTTAATTAAATAAGACGAACACCCAATAAGACATACAAAGTTTTCGCTATTAACTCTCCTATATTAACAAAAAAGCAGTACGTTACAGAATTGGCGCTCAACGTAAAAGGGCGGTAATTAGAAAAGAATTTTGATATTTAATAAAAATATATACCAAAAAATCTAATTATCGTTGGCAGTTATGAGAAAACAAGAAATGCATAATACCCGAGGCAAATCGAAGAAGAGGGCAGAAGAAAAGGAGATTGAAGAAGGTGGACAGGAACAAGAAATAGAATTAGTCACGGACAGTGAAATGGACCAACAGACAGGTGATACAGAAGAAACCGAAGTAGTTATGGATACGGAAACGGAAATAATTGAAGAGGATGCCCAAGGGGACCAACCAGATAAACCCAACCAAAAAGAAGATATAAGCATACAGGAGATGTTAAGAATTATAATGGAAGGGAATAACAAGATCCAGGAAGATAATAAGCGAACCAATGACAAAATAGATGAAAATTTTAGAAAACAGGAGGAAGCCTTGAAACAAACCAATGAGGAAAATAAGGAGAATTTTAAGAAACAGGAGGAAAACTTAAAACAAACCAATGAGGAAAATAAGGAGAATTTTAAGAAACAGGAGGAACAAAATAGACAGACCAATGAGAAAATAGATAGCATTCAGGAAAATTTAGTCAAACAACTAAATGAAAAAATAGAAACCATTCTGGAAATATCAAACAAACCATGAATGAACAATACCAGGAACTGAAGGAAACGGTTGAAGGGCAAAGAGAAGAGATGAATGCAAAATTTGAAGAGAATAATGAGAATTTAAAACAAATTGAGGGTAAGATGGAGAATTTCAACAAGGAATTAAGAGAAAATCTAGAAGGTAAAATTGAACTGGTCAATAATACGTTAAGCCAAAGAGTAGATGAATATAAGGAAGAGGCAGAGAAGAAATAAATAGAAACTAACCAAAGATTAGATAAAACTGAAGAGAAGATGGAACTGATTAAAACTGGAGTCGAGGCACGAATGGAAAAAGAAGAACAAGATAATCAAGTTCGTGTAATGGCCATACAACAAGAAAACAATGACCAGTTAGATAGTATCAAAAGTAGTCTAAACTGTAAATTGTCAGAGTTTCATAAAACAGTAGAGAATGTAAAAAATCAATGTGATAGCCAAGCAGAGAAATTAGATAGTTTGCAACAAATCCAAACCAATTTTCAAGGTGATGTAGATAGAATAAGTGCTAGATCTGCATGCAGCAGTCCTCATGTTTATCAAGACAGTAAGGAAAGTGTAAACTTTCGGGATTATCGCAGAAACCCAATTGAATTTTTAGGGAGAATAGACGAAATTTTGAACAGATCAAAGGAGAATCGATGGAATATGATAAAAGGTATATTGGACGAATCGTTCAAAAATATCAATGATAATTGGTGGACAGCCATTAGGAACGAGGTGTGTGATTATGGGGGTTTCAAAACAATGTTCAAACTTAAGTACTGGTCAGAGTCAGTACAAAACATTATTAGGGAGGATATCTGTCATGGTAGGTATGACCGTACAGTGGGACAAACACCTACTGCTTACTTTTTGGGGAACGTGTGTATCGCAAAGTATTTAGACCCTAAGATACCTGAAGAGTGTCTAGTGACCAAAATGGCGTATCATTTCGAAGAGAAGATCATTAGTGCACGCTTAAGTGGACAAATAAAAACTATTGGAGGTATGGAGACGCTGCTAGAAAATTATGAACAGGAATCTTATTATAGGAGAAGTAGATGGAGGTCAGGGAATACCGAGGAGCGTAGGAATGAACCACCAAGAGAGAATCGGCCCAGAGTGAATTATGTGCATGCTAATAACAATTATTTCAATAATAGATATCGAGGAAGATGGCCTAATAATAATCGACAGAATTACAGACATGATTCTTATCACCGAGACGAAGGTCCACAAAGGAGTATGAACGTCGAGCAACCTAGATTCAGAGAGAGTGATGAAGAAAGGAGACCGATAAACAATATTCAACATCATGAAAATGTTGAACCAAACAATAATAATGATGGAAATAAGGGAAACGGGTACCAGCAGTGAGAAGATGTGATTGCCTGTCACTGCTAGAAACAACAGGGCACAGAATTTACCATACACCCAATTATAATACTAATTTAAATCAACCAATAACCATTATCAGAAATAATTTTCTAAAAAATATACAGTCCGAGTTAATGGAAGAAAGAGCAATTAAAGAGTCATCACCAAACAATGACATAGTCTATATACTAATAAAATTAAATGGAGTGTCAGCAGAGGCCATGATTGATACAGGAGCCAATATTTCAATTATTGATCAATTAGAATTAGATCGTATTACTGAGTTAACTACTGAGAGAATACCTACTTTACCAATTAACAATTTAACAATTGTTGGTGCTACCGGGAAACAAAATAAAACAATCAAAAAACAAGTGTCTTTGAATGTTACCACTAATAGAATAGGAATACCTATGGGATTTTTAGTAGCGAAAGGGCTACCGTTTAGGGTGTTAATAGGGTGTGATATGCTACGGCGACACACTGCAATTATAAATCTGGCCAGGGGTATAGTAACCTTGAGCACAGAAAATGGTGAGTTAACGGCTGAGATAATTGGTAGCCAAAGTGCCCCTCAGTGTCCGAGCTCATTTTTTGTTAGGGAGGATAATAGATTAACCCTAGGTAACAATATAGAAGTAACAGAATCAAAGATTTGGCAAGAGAAGATAGAAGAAATAATGGAGTTTCAGAATAGGCAGGCACCAGAAATAATTAGTGTAGAACAGAAACAACAACTTATAAAAATTTATAATAAATATAAATCAGTATTCTCAGAATCACCAAGAAAAGCAAAAAACTTCTTGTGTGAACTAAAGTTCAAGGAAAATGTAAATTTTAATAAACGATCGTACCCTATTGCTCAGGCTTTGAAAGAGGCAGCCAGGAAAGAAATTCAAAGAATGATATTAGAAGACATAATTGAAAGAAGTAGTTCTCCATATACCAGCCCATTGGTAGCTATACCGAAGAAAGATGGTCAAGTCAGGCTATGTCTCGATGCTCGGGAGTTGAATAAAATGCTCATTAACGATCGCACGTCTCCAGGTGAGATTGAAGAGATAATGAAAAAATTCTATGGATGCAAGTACATGAGTACTTGGGATGCAGTCTGTGGATACTGGCAAATAGAGTTGCACCCTAACAGCAGACAATATGTTGCTTTCATATTCGAAGGACGAAATTATCATTTTAAGCGTTTGCCTTTTGGATTGGTAAATTCTGTGGCCGTGTTCATCCAGTGCATGGACCAAATTTTGGGTAAGGAAGTTTTAGATTTTACTACCATATATGTGGATGACATATTAATTACGTCTTGTACCTGGGAGGAGCATTGTAACCGAGTGGAAACAGTGTTAAATAAACTTTTGCAACATAATATAACTTTAAAACTGGATAAATCTAAATTTATCACACATGAACTACCATTTTTAGGGTTCATTTTATCTGCTACTGGAATTAAACCATCTCCTGAAAAAGTAAAGGCTATTCAAGATTTTCCTAAACCAAGAAACTTGAAACAATTACAATCCTTTTTGGGGATATGCAACTATTATAGAAAATTTAAACAGAATTATTCAGAAGTAACAGCTAAATTTCAATGTTTACTTTCAAAGAAAAACAAGTGGAAATGGGAAGAAAGTGAAGATAATAATTTCCAGATAGTAAAAAATAAGTTTCTTGACAGCATCATGTTACATCACCCAAATTTTAATAAACGTTTTTTCATAAATTGTGATGCTAGTAACATTAGCCTTGGAAGTGAGCTATGTCAGGAAGATGAAGAAGGAAATCATGGAGTTATCAGTTTTGCAAGCAGAGTACTGAGTAGGTGTGAGAGAAATTATACAGCAACTGAAAAGGAACTGCTGAGTGTTGTGTTCTCATGTATAAAATTTCGAACATTTATTTTGGGATACCCAGTGACCATCAGAACTGATCACAGATCAATTTCGTTTTTAAAAAATTGTAAACTTAACCATGGCAGACTTACTAGATGGGCATTAATACTTCAAGAATATAATTTAGACTGGGAATATATTCCGGGTAAGAAGAATGTAATTGCAGACCGATTATCCCGGATTAACCTCGAAAAAGGAACTTGTGAAACAGAACCAGAAAGTGTTGGAAAAATATATTACATTATTAAGATGGCAAAGGAGTTACAAGATATAATTAATAAAATAAAAGTCGATCAAAAAAGGGACACTAAATTAACAAAAATTAAGGAACGAATATTACAACATGACCCTATAATAATGAAATTTTTTTGTGTTTATGAAGAGGTCCTTTTTATTCGTCCTACCATTAAGGATCATGTCTGGAAGATGTATGTGCCAGCAGCAACAGAAGTAGCATTGATTCAGGATTATCATGAAAGGTATGGCCACATGGGATCACTCAAAGTTATTAAAGCTTTATCTGAACATTGTTACGTGAAAGCTATAAATAAAAGAGTAAGGGAGATAGTAAAAACCTGTAACATATGTCAGCTAGTAAAAGTAAATAATGAGAAGAGAACGGGCACCATGATTACAATAAAATCTAATAATAAACTTGAAAAGACATTCTTGGATATCTGTGGACCTTTTCCCAGAAGTGGAGGAAGACATAAATATAAATATATCATCATATTATTTGATCATTATACGAAATACACAAAACTCTACTACGCTATTAGTAGAGCCACAACGAAGAAAATTCTAGAAGTAATTATAAAAAGATACTTACCTGAGGTGGGAAAACCGGAAATGATTATAACTGATCATGGAACGCAATTTCGGGGAAAAAGGTGGAAAGAAGAATTGAGAAATTGGCAAATAAGAACCTACAAGACATCAGTGTACCACCCTAGTAGCAATCCTGCTGAACATGTATTAAGGGAAGTTGGCAGAATTCTATGTACCTACTGTCATCGAGAACATAAAAACTGGAGTCAGTATATTGAACCAGCAGAGACTTTCCTTAATTGGTCATACCATGACACTATCGGTACTAGCCCTTATCAGGTAATGTTTGATAAACCACCAACAAGAGAAATTACATCATTGATAAATTTCCCTCCAGGAGAGAGAGTAGAGTTCGACCAAGTGGAAAAGCACAACAGAGTGTTGCATAAAGTAGAACTTCAACAAAAAAGGGATCAAGTAAAAAGGAGAAGATTGGATACATACCAGATAGGAGATAAGGTACTAATCAAAAATAGACAACTACCCAGTTCTATAGAGGGTATTGCTCGGAAGCTACTGTTACTTTATACTGGCCCTTACCTCATAAACCAGGTGAAGGGGAATAATACTTACGAAATTAAAACAATTAACAATAATAGAATAAAGGGAGTGTATAATCAGTCTGAAATGAAACACTATTATGAAGATAAAGCCAAGACTATTAGGAGAATTGAACCAATCAACAATTTATTTCTATAAACGAGTTAAACTAAAATAAATTTGTTCTAGTGGGGGGGGCTTTATGTAACGTTACATAACCTGGTCCCAATAAATTAAATAATGATAACATAAAGGTCAGAAATGGGTAACCTATAACTAGCTCTAAATTAAAGTATATCACTAAACATGATAAACAATTCGAGTGATATACAGTGACAAGACCGTTATAGTGTACCCATTGAGGTAAAAGGTGAAAGTGAAGTTAACTTATTACAGAATTGTGCTGTAGGTTTGGGAATTATAAAACTATGAGAGTAGACTATAATACTACTAACTGATTCTGTATTTTATTTATTTATTGTAATATTTATATTGTATGGACAACCAATTGTTATACATAAGTTAATGTTATATTTTTTAAAATATTTGTGTTATAATATAGGATAACCCAGGGTTAGTTTTAAAAAACATAAAAACTTTTAAATATAAAAGGATAATAAAAAATTAAAATAATACTATGAGGGAAATGGCAGCAGGAAGTAGTGCAGTGTAGGAATACTATGAGAGACTAATAAATAATATATATAAATTTATTTAAAGATAATAAAATTATCAAATACTTATATACAAGGTCATAAGAAAATGAACAAAAACTTATTATGTAAACCAAATTGATAAAGAAACCGGAATGGAAAAGAATTATTTTTCGGTAAATAAAATATAAATTTATAATAATTACAAACAGCCTGTATAATAAAAATACTATGGGTTACTAAGAGTGACGAGAATAACAAGTATTGTTAATAATATTTTTTGGAATGAAACCATAGGGTTGACAAAATGATGCTACTACAATTATAATAAAATAACCTTTTCTGGAACTTTGGAGGAGTGAAAATTAATACAAAATTAACAAGCAACATGACCACTATATAATCATCCATGATTTATCAAAATTAAATGGTTATATTCCTTAATAAACAGTGAAAGAAAACCTTCTGATGATTCAACCTGGTTTCACCATAGTTCTAGTTGACGATAGAATATGCGCCAGACGGTAAAGAAATTATAACTCAAGACGGACCTCACCAGAGAAAAAGCTTCATTCCAGTAAGAACCATACAAAGAGAGGTAATATAAACATTTCGTTTAATAGTTCAAGAAGAAAACGCATTCCGAACGTTGATATAGAACACGAAACTAGTCATTTAATCACATGTTTTTTAAAGTAAACAAAAGCACGCTGCTCTCTTATGGCCATTCCGGGAACTACATACTAAACGAAAAATAAACAAATTTATTTAATTTTTTTTCGGTATTTGTAAAGCTTAGTAATTATCCATTTCTGACCATCCCATAACAAAAAGAACTTACCCTGAACCCTGAGGAATTATATATTAATTGATGTTTTTGAAAATAGTGTAAAATTTGGTAAACAAAACCATATATGTTTTTTTCTTTAGACAATTCCATGTTTACTCTATGAAGTCGAGATTATGTTTTATTTAAGGAAAGATCAATTGTGATACTTGTATTTTGGTGGCAGGAAACAAAAAACCAATAATATAAATAAATAATATTATTGAAAAATGATATTGAATAATAAAGTGTGTTATAATTTTTGTAGTGGGTAGTTGTAATAGATTTCAGCACAAAAACAGAAGAGATCAAAACATTGGATCAGATTTTGCTATAGTGTAGGCTGGTTAAACTAGGCGTGGAAACTTGTCTTACAATCAGCTGATTTAAATCACAGCGAACAATTTGAAAAAATCAGAAATCATCTAAACCGAGTGTAAATCATTGGTACTTACTCTCTCTTCCTCATAAGGCTGAACAACTTCCCTCCTTGACCCCAAATCACACACTCTCGATTTCTGTTTAGATTGAGTAACATTAAATAAAATACTTTATTTATTTTTTTAAAAACTTCAGTTATTATAATTCATAAGTGGCGACTGCGGAGAGGCGGAAACTTTAACATCTCAAACCGCTACGTTACAGAATTGGCGCATAACAACATTGGGAGCTTAATTAAATAAGACGAACACCCAATAAGACATACAAAGTTTTCGCTATTAACTCTCCTATATTAACAAAAAAGCAGTACGTTACAATATTTAGGAAACGATTTATGAATGAAATAAGAAGAATTTTGATAATAATTGTCAAAATTTAAAAAACAAAGTAAGCACAACTTACTACCGAATATTTGTGAAATGATTTTTGAATGAAAAGAAAAAGAATTTGGCATAGATTGTCAAAATTCCAAAATAAAGTAAACAACTTACTACCTAATTTTTGAAACAAATATTGAATTAATGAAAAGAAAAAGAATTTGACATATATTATCAAAATTTAAAAACAAAGTAAACAACTTACTACCTAATTTTTGAAACGACTTTTGAATTAATGAAAAGAAAAAGAATTTGGCATAAATATCAAAATTTAAAAACAAAGTAAGCACTACTTACTATCCAAATATTTATGAAACTATTTGTGAAAAAACTAAAGGGAAGGAATTTAGTAAAATACAAACAAATTTAAAAAGCCAAATAAGTACCACTTACTACCAAATATCTAAGAAACTCAAATCATGGAAAATAAAGGAAAAGAAAAAGAATTTTGAAGAATAACCACAACATTCAAAAGGAAGAGTAAGTTCACATTACAAACAATTATATGTGAAACCAATTATAAAGAAATTTCGAGAATAAAGAAATGGCAGTAAAAACCATTGATACAATTAAAATGAATAAACTTATTGTGAAGGGAAATTAATAAGACTTTTAAGCAAAATAAGCAGAGACAATAACCACATGGAATTAATAATTAAAGAGTGCATTTGGATAAAAAGCAAGAGCAGAATAAAATTTTGAAAAAGAAAGAAAGAACTATGTATAAATAAATCCATAAGAAAAATATGATCATAAAATAAATGTCAATTATAAGAAGGACAATTAAAAGAGTAATTGCAAGAACGTAAAACTAGTGGAACGTTCATAAGAGTTAAGAAAAAACAAAAATATAATACCAAATATATGCTACCAATGACCAGAAGGAGATTGTAATAACAGTCAAAATATGACAGAGAATTAAAATAAATAAAAACTTTACACTGAATAACAAGTGATGATTATATTAAACCAGCTTCCAACCATAAGGAGAAATAAAATGCCAGCAGAGCTAACCATTGAGAAAAGTAACTGAGATAGAAATTAACTAAGATAGAAATATTAATAGATCTGTTCAAATACGAAGTGAAGTATCCAAAGATATTTTTTTTTTTTTTTTATAGTCAGAAGGTGGACTATTCTTATGTAATTTTTATTAATAACTGTCTGTAGATAAGTCCAGCAGTATTATTATGTATTGATCAGAGATGATTTGCCTCTGTAATCAATAAATGATGTAGTATGGCCAGCAGAGTAGTGTAGCCTACAGTGCCCCTCTGAACTGCCCCAGCTAACGTGTTAGGGAATTTTAGGGAATAAATATCCCAACGATAAAGAACCAAGTTAAGAAGAAAATGGAAAAATAAAAAATAACGAACCTCAGATGACTATTACTATCAAGAAAAATCCAGTTAAGAATGAAATATAGATAAGCTCAAAAATAAAGAAGAAAAAATTTAGAAATATGAAGGAAGTAAAGAAATATAATTTAGAAAAAAATTTCATAAGCAATTATTTCAGACAAACCAAGTATGATCTGAACTAATCACTTCTGGAAGAGAGCAATCTGTAGCATGACAGATAATCCACATAAATCAATTACTAAATGATCATTAATAAAACTCAAATATATGGAATATCCAAATGAGAGTCAATTAAAAAGCACTATAAATTATTATAATAACAAGAAAGGTAAACATAAAGACAAAATCTGCAAATAATATAATTATACTACAACTTAAAAACCCAGAAAACTAAAATTTGAATAACAATATTACCCAGGTAGGATAGAAGCAGGCAATGAAGATACCCAGACCAAATGAACTGACAAAGAAAACAGACCAGAGTAAACAAAAGAATATAAAGTGAAATGGTACTGAAGAACGAAGAAAGAAGAAAGAAGAAATATAGAATGAACAAAAATGCTGAAGAATAAGACACCAGTGAAGATCCACTAGAAAAAAGGAAGTGAAACGACCAATACCAAATAGAAACCCCATAGGGAGAAAACCAAAAAACCCCAAAAATAAATGAATGTCCCAAAAGAAAGTATAACACCCCAAAAAACCATATAATAATGTAAAACTGATAAAAACCAAAAGTGTTTAGAGTATTAAGTAACAATGCACCCAAAAAAGTTATTGTGTAGTTTATATAAACAAATCTTAACAGTCCCCCCATGGTTAAATATTTCATGTTGTAAAACTAGAAAAGGACTAGTGATAATATCAATAAATAACCAGGGACAAGTGCAAGTTATTAAAATATAATCAATAAACTTTGAAAAGGTACATGAGTTACCGTGCAAGTAAATAACTTTAAGTGTTTTTGAACAGTGTCATAATAATAGTTACTTAAGTAATATGGTGAAAGATTAAGGAATAATATTTCTAATAAAATGCCACTGTTTATTAGAACATTCCATAGAATGAATAATATAAACAGCGAGTTTGGGTTTCATACATAAAGTAACGGGGAATACATCCATAAAATGGGGAAATACAGATAAGACTGTAAATAAATAGTTTAAGAAAGTGTTAACCATTTAATGGAACCAATATGTTATGTTCCTATTTCCAATAATAACTAGATAAATAAGATTTAGTATTAAGCAGTAGTATAGTTATAAAATATTATTTTTGTTATTAATTTAAATTAGGAATGCAATATCTAAATGTAGATACCATTCCTATATTATAAAAAGTAATTAAGTAAGAAATTAAGTAAGAATAGACAATTATATCAATTTCAGATTTAATAGAATAATAATTATATCAGAGAAAATGGCTATTATCTGCTTAGAGGACAGGAAATACAAAATTAAGCCTACCTTCCAAAATGTAAGAAATATAATTTTTTTAATGAAAACTTTGTAAAACTATATTAATTAGTATCAAAATAAGCAGAATAGAATAAAGAAACCGAATATGTATTTAGTATTTCGTACAGTTAATTAACAACAAAATTATTTTCCGAGTATAATGTATTCAAATAAAATGTATCGGAAGCTAAGATAATTGGAAACAATGTATAATATATATTAAATTGGCTAAGATTTTCAGGAGACGAAGGAAATGAGAACAGTTCATTATTATCCGTTGACGAGTGTACTTAACGAGATTATTTGCTCGAAATAACCTATAATGGCGAACTATAAGTAAACCGAGTTCGGTAAAATTTTTTATAAATTTTTATTTTGAGTTATTTTTTAATTGTGAACCGGTGAAATTAAAATATGTACAGTGTATCACCAATGAACAGAACCACACACGTCTAATTAATTAAAATAACACCAATACAATAAAATTTACAGACGAACAATCAAGGTTAAACCCGACACATATAGACAAAGTGAGATAGACACAATCACAACAATTTACACCAAGTGAACTATTAAACAATACACCAGTGACACTCAAATAAATCCAGAACCATTATACACAATTGCTGAGACCATTTAAACGGAGAAAAAACATTTTTATTGCAACAACTATTTCGTCGAGGTGTTAGCGTTCCAATGCGCATGATCAGGTCAGCCATTTTGAATCCTCGTCATACCACTCCAGCTGTGAAGAAACAAATGTCTACTGCTTTTGGTTTGAATTAAATATTATATATAAACTTTTATTTATTAATTATAACATTGTATTTGTTAGTATTAAGGCATTTATCATTGTAAGTGTTATACTTTCCTGTCCATACCCTTCTCTGGCTATTCTTAAATAACCGTTCAAAGAACTATATTTTTATATACTACCAATGTAAACTTTTTTATCGACCGGCCCTGAGTGAGTCGATACTGCTTTGTAATATCGAGTCTTATTGATAAACTTAATAATTTGTTAATAAACTTTCTGTTTATGCAATTTGAATTTAATTTTTATTTAAAATAATTAACAAATAAATTAATCGAAGACTCCAACTAACCGAAGGGCGGTAAATACGAAATAACGAACGCTTCAAGAAGAAGAAGAAGAGAGCCGTCTTTCGACTAGGACTGGAGTTAACCAGATTGTCATTAAATAAATTTACAGAAAGTGACACTATTACAATAATAAACATAATACCATTCAATTTCTACACACAAACAATAACCACTAATATTTTTTAAATATTAGGAACATAAATTACAAAAAAATTATTTTTCAGAAAAATTTTTTTTTGAAATAAAATTATTTTTTATTTCAAATTTTTGAGATAACATTATTACAGATTTTATTTTGTAACAACAAGATAACGTTACAATACTAATAAAAGTAATAATGAAAACATCAGCTTAACTGACATTGAACAGAGAGCTCAGTAAATGTTGAAGTAAGCAAGACCGAATCAATGAATATGAATAAAATAAATGCCGAATCAACACCTTGTGAAGGTCCTCGCCTTTTACCTTTTATAATTACATATAATACACTCATCAAAAAATACTCACCGCTGCCAGAATTTTACTTACCGTCATGGTCCCCGTAAAACTTACCTTTAAAAATTACCCAAGGTCGCCACGATATTTTCTGGTTTAATATCGAAACCATTCTACACACTTGCCCTTATAAAAATCCCGCTATCTGACTATAATACAACTCAGAAAAATCCCAAAGAACGTTAGACGAGGTTTTCAGCACAGAAAACTAGGAAATGGTTATGGCGTAATGACTTACTCTAACACATACTTTATATTAAATAAAATCTGAATTTATTTTAAGGTGAAATTTTATGAATTAATAAAATAAACATTTCTTAATCAACTAGCTTCTAACAAACTATTATGAACCAGTACTAAATTTTTTCCCTTAGAGATCTCGTTTGAAATTTAACACTTTATACATAACAAAGGAAATTACTAAAAATGGTGTTTGATTTTATTCAATTGATTATGTTCTTAAGTTTGCTACTCATCTGGTCAATGCAATCCACAATTTCCGCCACCACGTGTTACGCACTTTTTGTTTGTAGAACACTCCGAAAACTGATTTTATACTGTTTAACTTGGATTATTTTCTCAATCACAAATGTTAAGGCTGTTTCACAAATGACAGCCCTATTCTTTTCAATCGGTCAGCTTACATTGTTCGCAAGCACATTTTTTTGGCAAACTGCGCGTTAACACTTTACTTGATAGGCCGATTAGATTATTTTCGGCCTATCTTGCGCCCGAGGCCACTGTTTAATTTTACATTACAACTTTACTGTCTGATGCTGGCTGTCTGTTGTTCACTCTCTACTGACACACGGCAGACTGTCTCACAAAGCTGCTGCTATGTGATTACGCAATGCGTCTGGCAGTTGTTTTGTCTGACTGTATGTGTGTTGCATTGCTGTACTGGAGGCTCCTTACAGGTGAAAGTCTGGCAATTTGGAAAGTGCTTAAACTGATGATTTGAATTAATATGAAATTAAACTGGGGTGGCTCACAATTCCGTACCGTTACAATACCCCCCCAATAAGAGATTGAAGGCCGGGGCGTTCAAACTCTTATTGCCTAAACCTAAGAGGATCAGTGAGGATATGGCACCGCAACCCCCCTGAACACTCTACTACATCATGGGTTCTTACCCCCCTAGTCTGGCGACTGCGACAGCACCCATCCGATCTTACTGGACTTCTCTGTTCGAGATCCCAACACCGAAAAATCGAACAGATACCCGACCCAGTATCGCCTGACTTTTAAAACATTCAATAAAAAAAATCAACAAACGGCCTTCCATCACTCCATATCCCACATCTGATTAGTTTCCTCTTAGCCGTATTGGTTCATTGACAACGTACTGGCTCATTTTATATTATAGACCCAACAAAAATATAATAGTAATAATATATATATATTAATAATATTAATAATATAATAAACAATATTGGTTTACAATGATACACATAAATTCCAGTTAAATTGAATAATATTCCCCATACAATGTTGCCCAACCAGAATGACACATTAATTATACAAAATATCCTTACCCACTATATATGTACAGGATAAAAAATTCATAACATATGAAAAATCTATATGGACAGTAATATACACATCTTATTTTCCAGATACTATCTCATCCTGAACATTTTCCATCAGTTGTCAGTGTTAAATAAGTGTTTTAATCATTATTGGCATCAATTAGCATTTAATTTATAATTCCAATGTGAATTTAAATGAAAATAAAGTCAAGTTCATTATTAAAATCATTGTTTCTATGTTTAATTTATTTATTTTATTAATAATAAAATAATTTAATTAATCATTAGTTTAATTGTATTTAATTTACTTTAATTAATTCAATTAATCTCAAAAGTTACAGTAATGGCCTCATTATTATTTGGTCTGTAAAAAAAATTTAGTTTCAATTCTTTTCTATCACAATAAGGTTTTACTTCAGATACTGATTCAGCAGACTACAACATTCTTTGTTATTGTCACCAAGTATGTCTGTGAACCTTAGTCTCAACATACCACACATGTTTATATAAACACTAGTCTGCAAGACTCACATAGTATAAACATTCTGGTTACATCATGTACTAACACCTGTACTTTTCAGTCTTTATAAATTTTTTAGATAACATATTTATCAATGTCTATTTCTTACAATCTAAGCCAAATATTATTTTAATTCACCTTTCAGTTATTATTTCTCTTTTAATTACGGTTTCTATTTAATACCATTATTTCAATTCATTTTTATTATTATTACACTCTTTTCACACCTATAAGCATTTTATTCTGTCTGATTGGTATTATAAACTTTATACTTACAATACATTTCCACCTATTGACATGAATACAAAATACACACCACACACACACCAATATCTCCGTGTAACCTCTGAAACACTTAACAACAATGTTATTTCATACAAACAATTTAACCATCTATTATCGAATTCCAAATCTCGTAAACCATTCAACTCAAAAAATTTCAATTATATAACTTTTAAATCAATCAGAATATTTTAAACATTTCAAATTGTTTCAATTAAATTCATTATTAAAATATAAATTCCATTATTATTGTTTGCCATTATACAAATGAGCCAATTACTGTTTCTGAACTTAATGTTATTATTTCTTTAAATTGCAAAATATTAATCTTATTATTACAACAATTAATTACCTACATACACTGTTCACTTAACCCTTTACAACACATACAATTGAATTCACTACATATTTATTTACAAATCTACTTCATTATTTATTCAGTTATCATATTTCAATGTTCAAATCAGCTAAGTCAACATCCTTAAAACAAAAATTTAACTGTCTTTTATTGTTTTATGGTCTAGCCTCCATCGTCAAAAAGGTATCTTACATATTTATAGCATAAATGATTTTTATTTACATCCAATTTATTATTATTATTCTTATCATAAACCATTACCTCTATGTCATTCATTTTCCCTTTTATTATTCCATAAGACTTGTCACTATTATTTGTTTTTATCCAGCCTCCGTGAATATTTGTTGTTACACCCAGGTAATTTATTTTCTCATCATATTCCTCCACTACAAGTACACTAATTCTTCCTACAGGTACACATTTATCATCAATATAATCATTGTCTACTACTACACAAGGTATGTCTACATTATTTATCATAACTCTCTTAATATCCATCTTCTCTATCAGCTCTACATAACCTCTATTTATCTTGAACCACTCTAACTCTTTCTCTCTCTCATAATCACTTTCATCACAATACCTATCACAACACCACTGACCTACTTCACTCCATGCAAAGGGCACAACAAACTTACTATACCACTTCCTGGCTTTTCCAGGTTTACAAAAAATTAGGGGACTGCTTGAAGACACCTTGTCTTCCACATAATTACCGGAGGAAACTCTGTCCTCATTAAACACCTGTGAAAACTCTGTTTCACCATAAACTTGGGGAACATCTGCCCTTTGCCCATTTAACCTCTCTACACACACACTTATAACCTCATCAACACTTTCTCTGCTCACCACCTTACACTCTAACACCACATTTTTAATTTCACCACTGTTACTTACCATATCATTCTTAGATACCCCATTCTCAGCTATATAATCATTGTTCTTATGTAATGTTATATCATCATTATGATTACTGGTAGTACTACCACTTACCTCAGAATTGTAAGTACCATCATTATCTTCACTAGTCAACACTACCTCTCCCACTATTTTGTCACTGTTATTTATTAATTCATTATTGGAATTATCGTTATCACTCACCTGGTCAATTATTCCCTCACTATCATTAACAACATTATTACCACTTACCTGTTTTGATTCAACTTCTGTACTCTCTTTTAATTGATATCCATCTCCTTCCAATTTTTTGTCCCACTCGTCAAAACGTTTATCCATTTTATCAAAAAGTTTATCCCACTTTTTGTCCATTTCGTCAAACCGTTTATGCATCATATCAAAACCCTTAACCATCTCTGTTTTTATAAGGTTCAACATATACGTCTGATATTCAGATTCACTCATATTATCCCTACTTACCTTATTATCTGCCACCTGCTCGGCTTGCTTATAGTTACATTGGTCTATCTCTTCACCACTTTCTACTCCCATTATACTATCATCCTTATCACTAGGCCTATTTACTGCCTTATTTTCTACCCCTATTACTTCAACTATCTTACCTTTATCATTTGTTATCTTGCCCCATTCCTCGTCGGTCAATTCACCTACGTCACCCATATTTATAATCATACTACAAATTTTTGTTTATCAATTTATAAACCCAACATTTACGCTACCAAAACATAACCTAATTTCCACAACGTAATTATATACGATTAATTTTACAAATACGCCGTTACCAAATCCTACTTTCTGTGCTTTAAAACAGGTCTAGCTCCTATAATATTTATACGAACATCCTGGCAGGGGCGTCGCTGTGAAGGTATCTCCTTCTACCCTTTATAATTACATATAATACACTCATCAAAAAATACTCACCGCTGCCGGAATTTTACTTACCGTCATGGTCCCCGTAAAACTTACCTTTAAAAATTACCCAAGGTCGCCACGATATTTTCTGGTTTAATATCGAAACCATTCTACACACTTGCCCTTATAAAAATCCCGCTATCTGACTATAATACAACTCAGAAAAATCCCAAAGAACGTTAGACGAGGTTTTCAGCACAGAAAACTAGGAAATGGTTATGGCGTAATGACTTACTCTAACACATACTTTATATTAAATAAAAATCTGAATTTATTTTAAGGTGAAATTTTATGAATTAATAAAATAAACATTTCTTAATCAACTAGCTTCTAACAAACTATTATGAACCAGTACTAAATTTTTTCCCTTAGAGATCTCGTTTGAAATTTAACACTTTATACATAACAAAGGAAATTACTAAAAATGGTGTTTGATTTTATTCAATTGATTATGTTCTTAAGTTTGCTACTCATCTGGTCAATGCAATCCACAATTTCCGCCACCACGTGTTACACACTTTTTGTTTGTAGAACACTCCGAAAACTGATTTTATACTGTTTAACTTGGATTATTTTCTCAATCACAAATGTTAAGGCTGTTTCACAAATGACAGCACTATTCTTTTCAATCGGTCAGCTTACATTGTTCGCAAGCACATTTTTTTGGCAAACTGCGCGTTAACACTTTACTTGATAGGCCGATTAGATTATTTTCGGCCTATCTTGCGCCCGAGGCCACTGTTTAATTTTACATTACAACTTTACTGTCTGATGCTGGCTGTCTGTTGTTCACTCTCTACTGACACACGGCAGACTGTCTCACAAAGCTGCTGCTATGTGATTACGCAATGCGTCTGGCAGTTGTTTTGTCTGACTGTATGTGTGTTGCATTGCTGTACTGGAGGCTCCTTACAGGTGAAAGTCTGGCAATTTGGAAAGTGCTTAAACTGATGATTTGAATTAATATGAAATTAAACTGGGGTGGCTCACAATTCCGTACCGTTACAACCTACAGTCAATAGAGTACAAAAGTTGTCATTAGATGACATATTCAATTTTATGAAAGCTCAAGATGTTAAAAATGAGAGTAGACTTACTGAAATTAATAGTAATTTTAGTAATAAATTTGATAAATTGAGTAATGAAATACATGACCAAAAAGTCAAATGTGAAAGCAATTTCAATGAGTTAAAAAAGCAGAATAACGAATTAAAAAACGATATTAATGAAATTAATAAGCATTTAGAAAAAAACAATGAAATATTAGAAACTAACTTTAACAGATTAGAACAGAGTATTGAGAAAGTGGTAGAGTCGGTAGAGGAACAAATTAAAAGTAAAGCAACTCAAATAATTAATAACAAGGTAAGTGATGACCTTAAAACAAGTGAGACTTATAATGATATGTGTAAAAACGTGGTATTAGAGAGTAAGGTGATTAATGTTGAGAGTGATAAGGAAGATTTTTTTGAAGTAGAATTTAGTAACGAAGCGTTGTTAGCGAGTGCTGATGAAAGTGAGAGAAAGTATGATGAACGGTTAGATGGGCAAAGGGCAAGTTTTCCCCAAGTTTATGGTGAAACAGACGTTTCACAGGTATTTTATGAGGACAGAGTTTCCTCCGGTAGTTGTGTGGAAGACGAGGTGTCTTCAAATGGTCCCTTTATTTTTTGTGATGGTCTTGGAAGTGCCAAGACATATAGTAAGTTTGTGGCGCCCTTTGCATGGAATGAGTTGGTTCAGGGGGGTAGTGACAGGTGTTATGATGATGAAAGATGTTTTGAGAGAGAGTTGTGTGCAGATAGGGAGATAGAATTATATCAGTTAAAGAGAAATTATAAAGAGTTGATAGAGAGGTTAGAAGGGGAGAAGATAAACAATATGAAATGCTTGCCTTGTGAAATAGATATTGATGATTATTTTGATGATGCTGTTGTAGACGATATACGCTTACCTGATGATGTAATTGATATAGTGGAGGAGTATAATGATAAAATAACTTACCTTATGTTGATCAAAAATACTGATGGAGACAGAACTAAAATCACCAATGTAGACGGGCTTTGTGAATTAATGGTAGCCAAAAATGTAGTTAATTATTGTGTTAATGTAATTAACGAAAGTAGTCATTATAATGATCATTACAAGGTAATGTATGTTGACAAGAATGACTTGTGTTATAAATATATAAGACTAATATATGATGACGGCGGTTAAATATAAAATCAGTGAATGGACATTTTAAATATTTTAGTTTATGGTAATGACATGGCTAAATTAGGAAATGAGGTGTGGTAACTGAAAAATGATGACAAAAAATTGTAAATAAATTTATAGTGAAATTAATTATGTTTGTGTTGTGAAAGGTATTTTATGTAAACAATATGTATGTAGTAGAAATTGATGTACTAATAATAATAATAATAATGTTTTGACAGACTAAATAAATAACAAGAATAATTATGAAGGTAATAAATGAATTGTAATTGTTTTGGAGTAAAGTAATTAAAATAACTTGTGTTTTCAAGAATTGATTGAATTAAAATAATTTGAGATGAAGTAACTGATTAATTTAAAATGCTGTATAAAGAGATTTCGCTAATGAATTTAAATGATTTTAGGAGATCGGAACTTGATAATAAATAATAAATAAATAAATGTAAAATGTTTTAGTTGTGGAGTAACATGGTTGTTAAAATGTTTCAGAAGATACAGGGAGTTATGTACATTATTTGGTGTTTATGTTTTTGTGTCTATGACAGTATATGAGTGATGTACTGTAAGTATGAATTTTATAATGCAAGGTATATAAAATAAAATGTTTGATGTTTAAAAGTTAAAAATGTAGATGAATCTAAAAGATGTTAAACATGAAAATTTAATTAATAATATAACCAAACATATAAGAGTTGACCATCCGTGAATTGTAGTAGCGGTGTCAGGGTGAGCCTTATATGTCTTTTGGTAGTTTCTCCAATTTTCGGGCGGTCACGGCTTCAGCGAACCCTGACCGTGGATTTATGTAAGTAGATTCAAAATTGGTGAACATAGAAATTGACTGGGGGGTAACAGGGGAAACTACATAACTATGGAACAGCGGCTATCGTCGAAGGTGGTGATAGTGCCGTTTTAAGGGTGTGTGAATCATTATAGTAGGATAGTAGGATTACTGGTGTCCTCGGACATCAGTAATACCGAATTTTATATAACGCTGAACCAAGAATGGTATAGGCAGCGTCTATACCTTATATATATAAATTTCAGTTCTTGGGGATGCAAATGGGCGCCACAGTCCAACACCAGGAAACAACAGTGTGTGTGGAAAAGGAGCTGGCCGTTACAAGCCAGGGGCACAGATAACACATCTGTGCATAAGGCAAACGCTCGATCCGGTTTATCCGGCGGGTGGTTACCTAATTGTAACTGGGTATAAGGGGGGACTTTAAGAAAATGATGTAGTAGGAGGGTAGCTGAAAATTCAGTGAGAGGGTGACGACCTCTGTAAACAGCGGGCGGTCAATTTATATGGCTCTATAGAGAGAGTTGGGGGTTGAAAACCCAGAGGGCTGTTCAGTAACTGTTGCTATAACTATGACTCAATGATTAGTGATGTATTTCACGCATGAGAGCAAAACGATTTTAAGTACTAGATTCAATTGTAATGATTTTAGATAACATTTTAGGATGATAACTGTATAATTTTGTGTATTTGTGTTAATTGTATGCAGTATGTTAGGGGTATGAATTATAAACATGTGTATTTTGTATAATTTTGAAATGTATCTAGAGAAAGCTCACTCACATGACAGTGAGACATCAGCTGACTGCTGGGATTATAAATGTAGTATGTCACTTATAAGTAATTTGCAGAATTTTATCAAGGTAATTAAATGTTTGAATATAATTAAAGGTTTGAATAATAAGTTTTCAAGGTGTTTGAGAGATTTTAAATTCAATGGTGAAATGGATTTGAGATAGTTATGAATTTTCAATGGGTTGTAAAAGATAGGATTTGGGTGATAGTAATTGTTTAAGTAGGCCATGTGAGTCAATCAAAGGTAGTTTCAAATGGATGTTAGAGAGAATAAGATTCTTGGGAATAAAAGTAAGATAAAAAGTGAGTATTAATAGTGACACAGTAGTGATAGGGATTATGTATATAGTAATGAGAGGGAGGTAATGAGAGAGTAATTAGTTGATAGAGGAAATCTGTAAAGGGGGTGGTGTGATAAGGAGTCCTCAACGAAAAGCGTTGTGGCGGGAGGTGAACCGTATGTGCACTGGAGGGGTTACCTAGGGGGAGACCAGGAACCAATGAGGGAATGAGCATAGGGAGGGAACACACATCCTAAGTACAACCAGGGTAGAGGGTATTTTGTTATAAGGGTAGAATGAGTAGATGGGAGTTAGAGTAGTAAGTTAGTGGAGATAAATGTTTTGAGAGATGGGTGTCATACTAGATAAAATCTGTTAGTGAGTGTTAGAGTCAGAAGGGAGATAAGGCTATATTTAAACACCCATATGTAAATCGAATTATGATGAATAATTAAGTCACCCAAACTAATTGAGAATGAAAATGTTAAAGAGAGAATCATAGTTAAAATGTACAAATAACTGAAACAAGTGACATATTTTAATAGAATTTGAAAATAAAAATAAAGCGGTAAAAAGGGTAACTTTGGTTAATTTATTGTGAATTATTTATTGTAAGGTAATGATAACAATGTTATTTTTAAGTGTTCTATGTTTATTATGTTATGTTATGTTTGAAGGTAAAATTTACCAACATGTTTCATGTATTTTATGGTATAGCTTTGTGTAGTGTATATATGTCAAGGTCATTCACTTGACCCAGAGAGATCAACTGATGACTGATGTTAGAGACCGAACCAGTTTCTAGTAATTAATTCACACAATTGTGTTACTTAATTAAATTAAATAATTTTATTTTCTTGATAATGATAAAAGAAATAATTTTGGGAAATGAAAATTTTAAAAAAACAAAAAAAAAATTTTATTTTTTTACGCCTGCCGTATAGATGATGTTTTGAGGTTCAGAATATTTTGTGGATTGTATGTATTGTTAAAGTGTTAACTGATTTATGTTATTCATATTATATGTGTCATAAACTAATATTTGGATAAGTGAATTTATGATTTAGTAAGATGTTCCGTTTATGTGTTTTTTATGATTATTAGTAGTAGTGAAGAAGAAATGTAGATTCATGTAAAAGATTTTGGGATTTTAATGCAATTAATGGTAATGTAAAAGTTTGATTTTGAATTTAGATGAATTTTTGAACAAAATTTAAATGATTTGAATTTAATTAGCTGCAGTGTTTTGATTTGAAAATGTAACGTTAGTTTGCGAAAAGAAATTGAAATGTGAAAGATAAAGTATTTTTTACGAGTTAAAAGTATGGAGGTTGTTTAGAATTTGATAATGAGTATGTGTACGCACCCAGTACTTGCTAAAGGCAACCCAGTATGCATGTAAGGGGGAACATATCGGTTGAGGATCTGGTATGGTATAAGGCCAGGGTTTTGCTTTTGGGGTGGAATGTTAGAAGGTTAGGTACTATGGTGAGTATCTGTCCGATTTTATGGTGTTGGGATCTCGAACAGAGAAGTCCAGTAATCTCGTACAGGTGCAGCCATAGTCGCCGAGCTAGGGGGGTAGTTTACCCATGATGCGTTTAGAAATTAACAAGGGGTTGTTGGCACCATATCCTCTCCGATCCTCTTAGGGGTTTAGCAATGAGAGTTCTTCTGATTCAGCAGAAGACCTCTCATTGGGGGGGGTTGTTGTGATGGTGCAAAAAGGGGGTTTTTATTTTTTATTAAAATCAGATAAATTTATTTGTAGCAGTTTGACCAGGCCCATGTATAAAAAGAGTGATTCAAACAATGAACAGTGGCATAGCTGTTGGAACGAGCTGTTGTAATGGAACGCAATACGATTCATTGAGGGGGGGGTCTTGTAATGGGGCAGAATGAGAGGTTTTATTTTTATTAATTTTAATGAATTTTCAATTGTAATTCCCACGTAAAGTACGACAGTGTTCAAACAATGAACGCAGTGGCATAGCTGTTGGGATGAGGTGTTGTAATGGAACGCAATACGATTCCGAGAAATCAAGTGTTGTGTAATGTACTCATACGCGCAACATGACCATGCGTGCAGAAACGACACCTACAAGATGGCTAAATTATAAATTTTAGTCGCCACGTCGATTGGGATGACGGAAATCAAGGTAAGACTCCGCCCATCTGAGTCTACGGCCTTGTCAAAATAGAATATCCTCAATACCTAACACACATAGACAACACCGTACTTTGTGTAAGTTGACGAACATTTATCGTAGGCAGGCTGTGCAATTTCCGTTTCGAGTCACAGTGGAGTGGGGCATTTTGGTAACGTTCTCCCCAGTCACCTAACAACTTTTCGCCTGGCCAGGCAAACCAACGACTCGTGGACCACAAGTAAAAACTTTTAACTGTTAATTGAAAACGATAAAAAATAGTCAAACGGTACACCAGATGAAGGAAGTGTAGTGCACCAATAAAAAATCAACAATGTGGTAAATAAAAACTTTCAGACATACAACCTAGTGCAGCACGTGGTGATGAGAGGGACACCGAAAGTTAAGTAGAAGACGAAACATTTCTCAATTTGATTATTCTAAATTAAAAGAGCGCTCTAAATAAATTATGGGGATTTAAATGTGAATGAATGTCGTGTGTGAGCAATTGCTGGGTTGCCTTCATATAATTTAAGATTTTATGTTAAGATGTGAACTAGTAGCAGGGCGTTCATCAGGTTGAAATAATGTTTTGTATTTTCCAAGAAAGGGTAAGAAATTTAATAAGAATAAAATTTTCAAAGAAAATGAACAATCAGTAAACTTAAAGAGAAGTAAATTAAATGTTAAAGTTGAGAAAATAAACAGATCTGATTCATGTAGTAGAACAGCGTAGTTATTGTGTAACAAACCCAGTAACCTCTCTTACAGACTGTGAGTTCGTGTAAAAGGATTCTGGACCCATAAAGGTAGGTGTTTGTGAAGTCATGCAATGTGAAAATACGATTATGTGTCTTTTGTTAATAGTAATGAGTTGAGTAAGTACAAATGGCGCCTGAACAGGGACAGAGTATCTGTCTGACTTTATGGTGTTGGGATCTCGAACAGAGAAGTCCAGTAATCTCGTTCAGGTGTAGCCATAGTCGCCGAGCTAGGGGGGTAGTTTACCCATGATGTATTTAAGAAACTAACGGGGGGTTGTTGACACCATATCCTCACCGATCCTCTTAGGGGTTTAGCAATGAGAGTTCTTCTGTTTCAGCAGAAGACCTCTCATTGGGGGGTGGGTCTTGTAATGGGGTAGAATGAGAGGTTTTATTTTTATGAATTTTAACGAATTTTCAATTGTAATTCCCACGTAAAGTACGACAGTGTTCAAACAATGAATGCAGTGGCATAGCTGTTGGGACGAGGTGTTGTAATGGAACGCAATACGATTCCGAGAAATCAAGTGTTGTGTAATGTACTCATACGCGCAACATGACCATGCGCGCAGAAACAATGCCCACAAGATGGCTAAATTATAAATTTTAGTCGCCACGTGGTTTGGGATGACGGAAATCAAGGTAATACTCCGCCCATCTGAGTCTACGGCCTTGTCAAAATGGAATATCGTCAATACCTAACACACATAGACAACGCCGTACTTTGTGTAAGTTGACGAACATTTATCGTAGGCAGGCTGTGCAATTTCCGTTTTGAGTCACAGTGGAGTGGGGCATTTTGGCAACGTTCTCCCCAGTCACCTAACAACTTTTCGCCTGGCCAGGCAAACCAACGACTCGTGGACCACAAGTAAAAACTTTTAACTGTTAATTGAAAAAGATAAAAAATAGTCAAATGGTACACCAGAATGAAGGAAGTGTAGTGCACCAATAAAAAATCAACAATGTGGTAAATAAAAACTTTCAGACATACAACCTAGTGCAGCACGTGGTGATGAGAGGGACACTGAAAGTTAAGTAGAAGACGAAACATTTCTCAATTTGATTATTCTAAATTAAAAGAGCGCTCTAAATAAATTATGGGGATTTAAATGTGAATGAATGTCGTGTGTGAGCAATTGCTGGGTTGCCTTCATATAATTTAAGATTTTATGTTAAGATGTGAACTAGTAGCAGGGCGTTCATCAGGTTGAAATAATGTTTTGTATTTTCCAAGAAAGGGTAAGAAATTTAATAAGAATAAAATTTTCAAAGAAAATGAACACTCAGTAAACTTAAAGAGAAGTAAATTAAATGTTAAAGTTGAGAAAATAAACAGATCTGATTCATGTAGTAGAACAGCGTAGTTATTGTGTAACAAACCCAGTAACCTCTCTTACAGACTGTGAGTTCGTGTAAAAGGATTCTGGACTCATAAAGGTAGGTGTTTGTGAAGTCATGCAATGTGAAAATACGATTATGTGTCTTTTGTTAATAGTAATGAGCTGAGTAAGTACAATTATTAGAAAAAATGCAAGTGTAATAACACTGGAATATTAGAGGAAAGCCTAAATTAAAGATAATATGTAAATTAATTAACCCAAATCATATAATTACAAAGAATTAAATGAAAATAACCATTTTATTTCAATCAGTGATCTTGCTCAATGATAACTAGAACATAATAGAAATTGTAAACCATTTGAGGTGACAGGAAGTACAGTTAAAGCCAACATTCTAAAATACTGTAAATTTGACTTTTCGAGTTAAAAATACTATAAAGTACGAGGGTAGGCTGAAAAGTAATGCACACATGCTTGTAGAACACGAACAAAAAGAAATAGCAAGATGGGGCAAAAAGTAAATAAAAGGACATTTCCTTAGCTTCAAAATTATATATTTATTTTTCAACATAGTCACCGTTAAGTCTAACACATTTCTCCCAACGCGTAACAAGTTTTTTTATCCCGTCACTGAAATATTCTTCCGACTTTTCTCGAATCCAGGACGCGACAGCTGCCTTCACCTCATCGTCCGAGGTGCAATGATTACCCTTGATGTCTCTCTTGAGTAGAGGAAAAAAATAGGAATCGCAAGGCGCGTGATCAGGGGAGTAGGGAGGGTGTGGAATCGGTTCAAACTTCAGGTTTCGCAGAGCCTCTTGGGTTGCGCGCGAGGTGTAAGGACGAGCGTTGTCATGTTGCAAGATTATTGGCACCAGGCTGCCTCTAACCCGACAAATATGGTTTGCGATACGCTTTTGAGTGATTCGCCGGTCATTTTGAATCAAATCGTCGACGAGTTTGCGATGTTCATCGTCTGTGGCAGTGATCGGACGTCCGCTGCGTTTTTTGTCATCAATTACGGCTTTTCCAGGCTTGCAACCATGAAATTTTAGTACCCATCCATTCACAGTAGACCTATCAACAGCATCGTCACCATAAACAGCCTTTAAACGACGATGAATCTCATTTAGGAATCACATTTTCAGCAGTTAAAAATTCGATAACCGCACGCTGTTTAACTCGTGTTGACACAGCACTACAACACGTCTCCATACTTCTGCTACTTAAAGCGTACTGTTGTACTGAAACTCCTTCAAACTGCGCATGCGTTTGGAGGGGGAATGTTACTCCCGAATGCCACCAGGTGCGCTTCTGTAGGTAATTTTGTTCGTGTTCTACAAGCATGTGTGCATTACTTTTCAGCCTACCCTCGTATATCATGTTTGGTATTAAATAACGCAGAATTAACTAAGGTAAGTAATTATGTAATTAGTATTTAATAAAATTAAATAATAGTAAAAATGTAATTAATCATATAATGTAAAAGTCAATTATTTAGGGGGAAATGCCATCTGTTTAAAACTATGTAGATATAATATTAATTCAGCCAGAACTGATTGTATAGAGGAAGAAGGAGTTTAGTTGGTTGTTATACGTTGAGACGGACACTTCTAAATGAGCTCAGACAAATAAATTCATTAATAAAGAGAGAAGATAATTTTCAGATATAACCAAACCTATAAAAAATAACACAGAGAAATTGAAAAATATGATTAATCTACAGTGAGTTAACCTGGAATCAACCAAATTAATCTAATTGTGAAGATTTGAAGTAGTCATTCAGATAATCGAACTATATGAACGTGAATTCAAAATAATGTCGACACAGAATTGGACATTGTAACGTTTCACCTCCATTGGAACAAGAACACATTTAACGCTGATTGCAGCGCCGGACAACTGACCACTACTCCTGAATAATTCCACAGTGATGAAGAGTAATTAACCACTACTACTTGGAAGAGGAATACACCAATAACCAACTTTTATTTAGAAAAATTCTGCAGTGAAGACTTTATTTCTGCAGTTTACATTCATCACGGAGGCGGCCATTTTGGACTATTCCCATAAGGCTGTGCGGTGTCGGCAGAACAGCATCACCAGTTTGGGTTCGAGAAATTTATCTTACTAACATTGTCTATTCAATAATATTTTGTATTTTTAGATATTTAAGCAGTTTTTATTGTACGCATTATACTTTTCAGCTTTGCCCTTTTTCCCTGACTATTATAATAACAGTTCAAAGAATCCACAAATTAATATTAATATTTTATATATAGAATTTACTCGCCCTGAGAAACGAGTCTGTAATTTGTCGATTGACTAATCGATTCAAAATCGATCATTTATTATTATGTTAATAAAATCATTGAATTTTATAATTTTTGGATCTATTTATTTGTAATTATATAAATAGAAGAATATTAAATAATATTTGATACCTGGATTACAAGAAAAGCAGAAATTAACTACGTTAAAGGAGTACACACTTAGAATAACGAAGGACCACTAATCGATTATTACAGGAGATAATCTTATTAATGCTGAAAAACAATTCTGGTCATTCTAAGCGAATAAATTGATTAAATTAATAATTAAAAGAAATAAAAATTACATGAATACATCAGAAATAATTAAATAATAAATTAATAAATAAATAAAAATAAAAATTTTTTTTTCAACAATTTTTTTTATTATATCATAATTTTTTGTAACTTAGAAGACAAATACAGTAGAAGCCCGACATAGCACGGTCCGATATACCGCGGATTCGGATATAACGCGGTGAAGAGTATGTCGCCCGTTATTAGCGAAAATTCTTACTTGTAGAGAGTGAGTAAATTATGAATTGTTTATCGTAACTTCTGTAGCCACATTGGAATGCGTTGCGTTTATTGTAAACAAAGGCTTGTTGTTGGAAACGGCGTTGTAAACAACAGCCAGAATTGCCAGTTCAAGTGTACCTGTAGATATAAACAATTGCCCCGTATTTACAGTCTCTACGTTTCTAAGAATTCATGGCAAGGCAAGCAGCCAACTAAATCCCTTCTCTCCCTCATAGTGTACTCTTATATTACAGTATAAGATCATATTCTGATATTATCTTATCAAAGTGTATAGTCTTTGTCATAAATTCGCATAGTGTAGAGTTTTGTGATGTCACAGAAAAGAAAAGCATATTCTGTGAGTGATAAACTCAAAATAATTGATCGTGTGAAGAACGGAGAGTCAAAGGCAAGTTTATCACGTGAGTGTGGCATCCCAGAAGGAACAATTAGAGGGTGGATGAAGGAAGAAGATAAACTTAAAAGTTTTGTGAACACAGTTGAAAGTGAAGTGGGGTTGCAAAGAAAAAAGACTAAAGTAGGTAAGGATAGTGAACTAGATGAGTGTCTGTACAGGTGGTTTTTAATAAAACGAAGTGAAGGTGTGCCACTGTCAGGACCAGTTATTAGAGCTCAAGCTGTGAAATTCCATAGTGATTTACATGGCAACAGTGACTTTAATGCATCTGATGGGTGGTTTTCGCGATGGAAATCTCGTCATGGTATAAGCCAGATAAGCATTGAAGGGGAAGCATGATCATGTGACAATGAAGCTGCAGCACTTTTTTCTCAGGCATTAAACAAAGTAATGATCGATAACGATTTAAATGACCATCAAGTGTATAACTGTGATGAAACTGCTCTGTATTTTCGAATGCTTCCTACCAGAACTCTGGATGTGAATAATTCAATAAATAAATCTGGATTAAAAATAAATAAGGATAGAGTTACCCTCCTGTTTGCCACAAATAAATCAGGCAGCCACAAAGTTAAACCTCTCTGTATAGGGAAAAGCCGAAATCCTAGATGCTTTCAACATGTTAACATGACGTTATTACCCATCACATATCGTAATACAAAAAATGCTTGGATGACAAGTGATATTTTCCGTAAATGGTTCCATGAAGAATTTGTTCCATCTGTGAGAAGCCACCTGCGGTCACTCAACCTCGAAGAAAAAGCTGTACTGACCCTTGACCACTGTCCAGCACATCCACCTGCTGATATGCTACAGTCAAGAGATGGGAAAATCGGAGTCATGTTCTTGCCGAAAAACACTACAGCACTGATCCAGCCATTAGATCAAGGCATCATAAAAGCATTTAAAGCGCATTACCGCCGTGAACTTCTGAGTGCTATAGTGAATTCTGATGAGGAAATGGAAATTTACCTTAAGTCAATAAACCTGAAAACAGTTGCGTATTCAATAGGTCTTGCATGGGAAAGTATTAGTACGGCTACGATTCAGAATTGCTGGAAGAAATGTTCCTTTGAACAAAACATCGCCGATGGAAATTGCTCTGTTGCCGGATTCACTAATAGTGATGTACAGTCTGCGAGTAGTGCTCTGCATTGCAACTTCACTCTAGATGACTTGAATGACTGGGCAGAAGTTGACAATGGTGAGCCTGTTACAGAATGTATAGGAGATAAAGATATCATCGATGCAGTCCGAAATGCAAATTGCGAAGAAAAAGAAGACGATGACGATGATGGAAATGAAAATGGGGTGGAAGTGAAAGAAGTTATTCCAAATGTTAGTGAAGTGATAATACACATAAACAAAGTAATTTCGTGGATGGAGAGGCAAAGTGAATCTAATAATGTTCATCTGCTGCACCTCACGTTTATAAAACAATACATGGAAAAGAAACGCTGTGCATTATCCCGTCGAACAACAATTACGGACTTTTTTAAGACCAACAATTAGGCCTACAGTAGGTCGAGTGAGCAATGTATAAATAGTGTATTTTATATTCCATTGGATTAAAATAGATTAAAATATTGGATTAAAATACAGTTTTCTTATTTTTTATTTCTACATTTGGTGACGTAATTTACATACAGTATATAATAGTGCATTATGCTGTAGCCTTTTTCCCGGTCTTCCCTCCCCATCATTTGTCACTGTACAGGTCACCTTCCGATATACCGCGGTTACGCCTATAACGCGGGGGAAAGTATGTCACCCGACAACCGCGCTATATCGGGCTTCTACTGTACTAAAATTTTCATGTTGTTACAACATTAACCATTAAAGTTAACTGATACAAGAAATATAGTACTGTATATCTTACACCTAGTGTAGAACAGTTTTTGCATTGTATATTTTCAGCGTACTGTGGTAACCTAAATTCATATCTCTGTTACATAATATGGACAGTGTAATGCTTTACAACTACTCAGCATTACTTTCTCTTTTCTGTCAGAGCTAACACAAACTAACAATATGTGCAAAATAATGTACACCCAACACTGTACTAATAAACACTTTAAATACATCAAAACATCCAAAATATTAATAAATGTATGGTACACATTGTTAGAGTTTATATAAAGCAAGCAAGTAGTCCTATCAAGTGGTCCTGAGCTTAAAAAATATTTTGTCACACTAAATGTATGATATATTTGTACAAAAGGCTGTACTAGTAGCCATAAATGAAACCAAGTATCTTATTAACATAAACAATACTATGGACTATATACAGTGCGAAATTAACATCAATTACTCTTTAAAATCACTAGTCTAATAGTGACTGAACAAAAATTTCTGAAACAAATATGTTATCGAGGTTCATAACATCATAGTATATAAGCCTACTGAAAATATTCAACACACTATAGAAAAGAGAAAAAATAATTTCAGTCTAAATTTTATATGACAATCAGAGCTGAGTTTTCATATTTCGGTTAGATTTTATGTCATATTATATGTCATAGTGGTTTATGCAAATATAAATAGGAATCCATAATAAAAATGTAAGCTTATAAAAAACACCTACCCTTAAAACATTTTTCTACTAAATACTACAAATATAATTTTTGTTGCCTTTCTTCTTAAATAATAAATAAAATCTAAACAAGTCAAATATGTACATCCTCCTAAAAAAATATGTTGAATAAACAATTCCTGCCAGAAAATAATACGTGTCTGAAATGCTTTGTTTTATCAAATAATTAAAGAAAATATTTTGGTTAATAATTAATAATTGATTAAAAACATATTATTTGCATGTTACTACGTGTTTAGTACAGTATTGTAACAGCTCTGAAATACGATTTCTTTTAATCGAATCTCATTTTTGTATATTTTGATTGTTGTTTCTTTCAAGATTTAATTGTTTCTTACATAGTTTCCTGGTATTCAGCAGATCTTTCTTTAATACTGTCCTTACTTCCATGTACAAAAGTATTTAAATTTCTCTTTCCACATAAATTAACACTCCAGTTATACTGAGCATTTTTTTTCTAATAACCACCGTTTGCGTTTACTTTAGTTTATAAACATGCTGTATTTGTCTAGGCTTTTCAATATTTAACATTTTCTGATCTTTCATCATCATAATAATGTCATCGACATTTTTAGAACTTCTGTCTTTTTGTCTCATAAAATTTTCTATTCTGTGCCTTCTTTCTGCCTAGTTTCTTTGGTCATAATGAACCATTAACAGACTCAGTGGCCCCTTTTTTACTCCATCTGTCTTTGCAAACAGTTTTTATCTTTAATTCTACATAACATTTACCTTTATATTATTTGTTTAAACTACATCTAACCTTAGGTGCTTTTTAGAAAAACTAGTAAAAACAGAATTCTATAGGCCATATACAACTACAAAATGGCAAGAAACAAAAAGATGTCCACAAACAATACTTGTGCTATGGTACTAGTTACTGTCAGCTTACAATAAATATTCATTAATCGATTACACACACTTACCGATTGCCGAAACATGAGTCTTGTGTACTCTTCTGTCCAATAAAATTGTTTGGCTGCAATAGCTGTTTCTTTTGCAAGTTCTTTGGCAATTTCTTTTAGTTCTATCGAAACGTTAGCAAGTTTTGCTACCACATAATTCTGAAAAAATTTAATTCTGTAAAATGTTTGGCACTTTGTAAAAACACATTGAATGATGCACAGCAATTTACAGTAATGTTGTTCCTATATACTTTATATTACACTATACTGTATGTACTCTATAATTAAATTTTGTATAATGATATTAGAAATTGTTTTGAAAGATTAGTGGACACATTCGATGTGTAAAATAGATGTTCATATTCAAAGCCAACGTTAACTGTAGGATAACTGTAAGAAATTCTGTGAACATGCCCCAGCAGATATATGTCTAT
Source organism: Magicicada septendecula (assembly GCA_034769895.1). Lineage (NCBI taxonomy): Eukaryota > Metazoa > Arthropoda > Insecta > Hemiptera > Cicadidae > Magicicada > Magicicada septendecula. The sequence goes on from CM068375.1 coordinate 129,858,024, forward strand.
ATTTCATTCACAAGTCACATAACACAGTGGGAAAGACAGGGAAATACACTGCATATATGGGTTCTTTGCTCTTATGTACTGTGCAACTTGAAAATTTGGTCACCAAAAAAATAAAGTTGCAGGGCAACTTTTTCATGTTGTAATTTGAAAAAATGTAACCAAACTTTACAAATAAGTTTTTTTCTGAACAAGTATGACGAATACAGACAAAAATTAAGTATTCCTTCACCTTGTTGACATATTAAGGTGCAAATTGAAATAAAAACTCCATTTCCATCAATTAATAACGGAAATATGAGTATTGTTTTAAAGGTCAATAAATTGTAGAAACGTATAATGTATTATGTTTATATTTTTTACAATTTGGCTTATGATAAAAAAATATAATAATTTGTGGAATGATGGAGAATAATGATTTTGATATTATAAAAGTTTGGCAATTAATCACACAATTTTATTTTTTTGGTGACTAAATTTTCAAGTCATGCAGTACATATGAGGGAAAACCCCATATATGCAATGTACTTCCCTATCTTCCCCACCGCGTTCCCCATATGTGACTTCTGAATGAAGTATAGATGGGGGGTAGCCTGGATCCGATTAGAGGGGCTGGATGGAAGGAATTAAGAAATTATTTTGTTAAAGAAAATCACTTTAATTGTTTTACAATTAATTAATATAACTCATAACTTTAATTAATTTTAAAGAATTAGATTTTTATTACACAAGGCTAATTGAGGATAACTATTTATGGGAGTAAAATAAAACTTTACATCTGTTTCTAGTAGGAAAGTTCCCATGTGTAAATATATAATCATTACATAAATGTAATTTATTACATAAATATAATTTCATGTATTGAAAATATGTTAGAACTGCACAGAAAATTACAAATGGGCTGATTTACAGGAGCTGTATGTGTTAATAAAAAATTCCAAAACAATATTGTTATTTCCAAAACAAACACTTCCAAATCAATACAATTAGAGGTAACGATCGTGTGTGGGCAAAGTTGTCCTAAACGACACGACTACAGAACAAATTAACAAATTCATTTTCCTGGGGTACAGTACTTCTTACACAAGAAATAATGCCGATACAAAGTTACACAGATATTAGTAGCTACAAGACAGGATCAAAAGAGTATTTGAAAACACAAGACACGGCATGTACCTTCAACTTTATAAATGATTTCTGTACTACTGGATAGTCCATTCTGCATATAAAATCTGTGTTGTAAGTGAAATAATTCTGTTTCATAAGTACGGTGATGGTCTATGTTGTTTCTGTGACTAAGCCATCAGATGTTCAGATGTGTTGATCTTTTGAATATGTTGTGCATGACTGTGATCGTTTTGGTCAGGAATGTATTGTAACAGTACAGACTGACCCAGTACCAGAATTATGGGAATTATGGGGATTTTCAATGTTTATATTATGTAATTATTAAAACATACAGAATGGTTAGGTACATTGTCCCTCTGAAAAAAGGAACAATGCAAATTCGGCCAGAGTAAAACACCAAGGTCTCCGGTGGACGTGAAAACATCAAAATATACCATGGCGGTGTTTATGACGAAGTACAACAATATGCATTATGATTGGGCTATAGCACAGCTCCGTCATCGCTAATAACAATGACGCACTGAGTACAATGTGTGTAACCCGGCGTTGTCCAGCAAGACAAAGCGGGATGACGTAAGAAATACACACACACAAGCGCAATTTTACATTTGCCTCGTTCTCATTTCGATGCCATTCTTCATAGCAGCCACAGCGATGTATCGTTGTGTGCACAAAATTTTACAATAATTTAAATACAACTGGCAAAATGTTGGCCATTATAGTGGAGCAAGAAAGGCTCATATAACTTGTTAACATACAGTTACAAAAATGTAAATTCAGTGTAATATCAACCTAATTGAACGGCAGACTAAAAAAAGGAGAACACCGGCCAGTACCATGGGTAGCAAGCACAATCAACGGATGGACATCAGCACCGATTAACCAGAGAAGTTCCTTTTAATATTTTCTATCTTATGAGCTCATTAATATTCAATTGTGAATTAAAGAATGTACAGGTCTAAAATTGGGTGGGTAAATGAGAGAGTGAATGCATGGCCATAAAAAACATATGCCGAGGGCATTGGTTTGTGTAATAAGTTTAAACCTCTATTCATTCATAATTTTGAAGCTGCAGCAGTAATGTTAAACTGATATTAATCCAACAATAAAGCAATTAAAGAATACCACGAGATATAAAAAGGCAACCGCCATTTTGTTTGAGTCAGGCCACCTGACGTCATTATAGTAAACACATGGTTCTGTATGTACGAACGTAGAGTGAAATTAAAATTAATGGTTAACCTCCAGAATATTGTGTTATCAATTGTGTCGTCCACTGTGTTTCGAAATCTTCCTGTACCCGACCCTGGAACCCTTAGGTATAAAACAGTGTATAAAAGCAGAAGATGAGCCCGGCTAATAATGAATTTGGTGAGTACCAGTAATACCAAATCATGGTATTTGTCATACATATCTTGCTAGATATATGTAATAATATTATTGAAAGTAGTTTGATAAATTACAATTGGCGCCCGAACAGGGACTTATTAGTTTGATAAATTACAATTGGACGCCCTCACAGTGGACTTTATATAAAATTAATTTATATAAAACAGATAGATGGAGAAACACAGAAGACGATATATAATGAATGAGAGGTTATGTTGTTGAAGTTGAATAGTTAAGTACGAGTTGAGTAAATTGCGTAGTCAAATACAAATAAAGATAAATAACCATTTAAAATACTAAAATACAAAATGGCAGAAAATAATAATAGCATAGAAATAGAAAATTCAGAGACAGAATCCATTTTACTGGAAAGACACATTAGCTCAACACCCAAAGTAGTTGAAAATAAAATCTCATTAGAAAATATATTCACATTAATCAGTGACAAATTCAATCAAATGAATGGTACGCTTAATGCAAAATTAGATAGTTTTGAGAGTGAGTTAAAAAAGCAAAATACTTTACAGAATGTCAAATTAAACCAAGTAGAAGAGAAATTTGAAGAATTTGAAAATCAAATGCATAAACAAAACGTTGAAGTTAACAAGAAAATTAGTAAAATAGAGACACAGTATAATAATGTTGAAAGACAAACAGAAATTATAAATGAGCAAGTTCAAACTAAGATAAGTAATTTAGATGACAAAGTCAAACAAATCAATGAAACCGTTCAAAGTCAAATAGAAATACAAAATAGAGAAGTAGAAAGTAAATATGTAGAGACAGTAGAACAGTTAGAAATTAAAACTAAGAATGAAGTAAATAAGCAGTTAGAATCGAGAACTCAGATTTTACAAAATAAAGTAGAACAATGTGAATCAAATGTAGTAGACCTAACCAAAAGTATTCAGACAATAGATAGCACTATATCAAAACATGAAAACGATACAACAAACAAAATAAGTATGTTGCAGAATAGAGTTAAAGAAATAGATAGTTTAAGTGTGCAAAATTATAACAATGTGCATGATAGATATAACCTAGTTGAGAGTGATTTAACCAAAATGAAAAATGAATTGCGGGGGGAGATTAGAAAAAATTTAACGGGAAATACGGAAAGAGTTGTTATTGCGAGAGATATGTACAATGAAATTGAGTTAGAATTATTCAGTTACGAAAACCGCTCAATACACCCCATGCGATTTATTAACCAAACTAGGGAGTACCACCATTTTAGTAGTAGTAATTGGGAGATCCAGTTAACTAAAATAATCAGATGTTTTAAGGGTAGTGCCGCGGTATGGGCAGAAGCACACAGAATAGAGTGGGATAATTATGAGATGTTTGAACAAGCGTTTAAGGGAAAATATTGGCCAGAGGAGGAACAGGAAGCGTTGAGGAGTAAAATAATGGGAACGGGTAATTTCGGGAGCCACACAAACAATAACATAACACTATATGTGACACAGTTATACAATGAAGTTAAATATTTAGAACAGCCAATTCCTTTTAATTCTTTTGTAAGGTACGTTAGTAAGCATCTACCTCGAGAGGTTCAAATAACATTAATGACTAAAGAAATATCGAATTTAAGCGAACTTGAGAAAGTCCTTGATATTTTGCAGAGTATACGGGATAGGGAAGTGAATAGGCGATTAGCACAGGGTAACTATAAATCGAATCAGATAGAGTATAATTCACAAAGAAACAAGTACAATGAACATAATGTGACTAATAAAAATAACCATTATAAACCAGGTGAGTGGAGATGTTATAAGTGTCAACAGGAGAATTTCCCATTCAGGCGACAGTGTTTCAAATGTAGAACACCTAGAGAAGGACAACGGAGGAGAGACGAGGAGAGACGAGATAAATCACAAGGCAGAGAGACACCTGACACTAGAGGAGCGATGAACAACAACCAGAGGCCAGATAAGGGACACCGAGGCCCCTCCACTAGCAGACACCAGGAAAACTAGAAACGACAGTGGTAGCCAGGACCCGACCACTGTTCAGGGAAACGCAGGAGGTCCAACCAGTCGAGGAGATACACAGCCATGTAAATCAAAGCAGATATGGTCGCTGATCTGATGGAAGAAGAAAACAATGCCAACAACGAGGTGAGAGCAGGACTGACAGAGATTCAGGTAACTGTAGGAAATAAGAATTTTAAAACTTTGATAGATACGGGTAGCGAAATTTCCGTGATAGCAGAGAACATTTTAGCAGAACTAAGAGAGTTTAACAAGGATATTCAAATCTTACCAGTAGCAGGAGTCACGGTGATAGGAGTCACGGGTGTACGCAGTAAGAGAGTCACTAAACAGATACATTTGAATTTTCTGATAGATAATGTCGAATTTGTAAACACATTTTTGGTAGTAAGAGGGTTAAGTTTAGATGTCATACTGGGTAACGATTTTTTACAAAGGACGAAAGCTGTTATAAATTTTAGAGATAAGGTGATAGAGTTAGATGGGGGTGACCGGTCGGTAAGAGTAAAATTTGAGCATATAATAGGTAGAGTTAGAACGTGCGGAGTTAAAATACTACAGAAGGGTGTAAGTGAGAATAATTTAGGTACCATGGTAAGTGCATGTTTAGAGACAGAATATATGAGTGAGTTGGAGAGTGAAAAGAGTAATATTAATGAAGCAGTATGGGAGTTAAGGGCGGATGAATTTTGTAGTGAAGGTGAGGTGGTAAGGAGTGGCCAGCGTGCAGCGTTATGGCAGGTGATAGCGAGGTACAGAGGAGTGTTTGCCGAAGTTCCAGGAAGGGCAAAAGGGTATGAATGTGTATTACAAATAAGGGAACACACACCGTTCTTGCAAAGGAGCTACCCCGTCCCTTACTCAAAAAGAAGCGCGGTGCAGAGAGAACTCGACAGGATGGTAGAAACAGGTATAATCGAACGGTCAGTATCGCATTATTCTAACCCACTCGTAGTAGTAATCAAGAAGGATGGACGTGTACGTTTGTGCCTAGATGCCAGAAAATCAACCAGATCATAATTCCCGACAGAGAGTCACCAGAGCCTATCAATGAGATCTTCCAGAAGTTCAGTGGAGTAAAGTATATGACATTGTTGGATTTAACATCTGGATATTGGCAGGTTCTGCTAGCCGAGGTTAGTAGAAAGTATACAGCGTTTTTATTTAATGGTAAGAACTACCAGTTTCGACGTCAACCTTTCGGATTGAACACCAGCGTCGCCAGCTTTATAAAGTGTTTGGACAAAATTTTGCGACCCAAAGACTTAGACTTTTTGACGGTCTACGTGGACGATATCTTGATTGCATCCAGGACCTTCGAAGACCATATAGATCATTTGGAATATGTGTTGGCTAAACTAGAGGCAGGAGGACTCACAGTGAATTGGGAGAAGTCAACGTTTCTGCAGACACAGGTAAAATTTTTAGGATTTATTATCACACCTGAAGGAATAGCAGCGAACCCCGACAAAGTCGAATCAATCATGCGTTTCCCTGAACCGAGGAATGTGAAACAATTACAAAGTTTCCTTGGGTTATGTAATTTCTACCGGAAATTTCAGCAGAATTATGCAGAGTTAACCACAAGATTGAGCGCAGTACTCCAGAAAACCAAACAATGGAAATGGGGCGAGAAGGAGCGCACAGCATTTGAAGAGATAAAGCAGAAATTCAGTCAAATGGTAATGATGAACCACCCAGACTTCGAGAAAGTATTTTATTTACAAACGGATGCGAGCAATGTGGCCCTCGGCACAGAATTATACCAAGAAGGTGAGGACAAGGAGCATAAGGTAATAGCATTTGCAAGTAGATCACTGATCCAGGCAGAGAAGAACTATACGACGACGGAGAAGGAGCTATTGAGCATAGTGTTCGCAGTTGGAAAGTTTCGAACATATATTCTAGGAAATCACACAGTGATTAGGACGGACCACAAAGCTCTGTCATTTTTAAACACATGTAAGCTTGCTCATAGCCGTCTAACCAGATGGGTACTTATATTACAAGAATATAATTTTAAATGGGAATATATCAAAGGATCGGAGAATAAGATACCAGATACTTTGTCAAGGATAGACATGCTGCACAACAGAACAGGTAGAGATTTAAAGGAAATCGAGATTTTTAAGATCAGCCGAGAGGAGAAAATTTTTGGAGATGAGATGAGAGACATCCGGAACATGCAACGAGCAGAGGACAAGTCAGGTAAGGTTATAGAGAGTTTAGAAAAGGAGGTAAGTGGATCAGAGTATAGTCAGTATTTTCAAGTTCATAATGGGTTATTGTTTAAGAGAATAGTAGGGGGTAAGCGTGTGTGGAAATTAGTAGTTCCAGAAGGGTTAGTGGATAAGGTTATTTGGGATTGTCATTTAAGGTATGGACATTTTGGAGCGAAGAAGTGTGTGAGTGTATTGAAAGAGTCTTGTGTTTTTAGAAATATGGAGAGAAGGGTTAGAAAGCTGTTAAAGAGTTGTGATTTATGCCAGAAATCAAAAGTGGTCAACTATAGAGTCGAAGGGGAGATGAATTTTATAAAAGTGGAGAGACCATTTGATTTGGTTGCAGTGGATTTGTTCGGACCGTTACCAAAGGGTAGAGGAGGAGTGCAGTATGTGTTTGTAATGTTAGATACTTTTTCTAAGTATGTGAGGCTGTATAGTATTAACAGAGCTACCAGTCTGGTATTGAGTAAGAAAGTGACTAAAGACTACATGATACAAGTGGGTAAGCCGAAAGTAATTTTATCAGATCATGGACCGCAATTTATCAGTGGCCGATGGCGTCAGACGTTAGGATGGGAAGGAATCATCACGAAGCATACGGCTGTGTACCATCCCCAGTCCAACCAGACTGAGCGTGTAATGAGAGAGATAGGCAGGATCTTTAGAGCCTATTGTCACGCTAAACACAGCGAGTGGCCGTTGTATGTTAAGAAGGTAGAGAGTTGGCTGAACAGTACCACCCACGAGTCCACCGGCTATACACCTCACGAGCTTATCAAAGGGACACGTCCTCCGAGAATATTGGAACAGTTATTTGATTACCCGTCTGAGAGTACACCTATGGACGTGAGCATCAAGATTCGTTTGGCAAATGAAAACTTATTGAGCAAAGGAGAAAGAAGGAAGAATAGGCACGACACAAGAGGTAAGTGGATGAAATATGAAATAGGACAGTTGGTTTTGGTGAAGAGGCACGATTTGTCAAATGCACAGGAGAAGGAAATTAAAAAGTTCTTCCTGCTGTACGAAGGACCTTATGAGGTAATTGAAGTTAAAATGCAGAATGCCTATGTACTACAGGATAGGGAGACTAAAGAAATAGTGGGTACACAAAATGCTAGTAATTTGAAATTGTACTGAACAGAAAAAAAAAAAAAAAGAAAAAAAAAGGGAGGGGTGCTTGATTAGAGGTGTGAATGAGAATTAACTGTGTATTGAAAGAAAAAAAAATATATATATATATATATATATGTATTCCAGTAACAAACGATTTCTTTGAAAATGTGAAGTAAAATGTATTAAGATTGTTATAATTATAGAAATGAGAATTGTTGGTTTTCCATCTGAAAACAGAGAAATATGTGTATGTAAGGTAAGCTGAGCAGGTGATCCATTGTTGTCATTCCTATCTTGTTATAGCAGTGAATATAGTTGCGAAAAAAGGTAAAGCTCGAACTTGTAAAGTGTCTATGTGAAAATTTTAAATAATTAACGAACTTGTTTTTGAGCAAGAGTGAAGAGTATTTTGTAGTTAGGTGGTGTTAGTGAATTATAAGTCAAAATTGGACTGTGAGAGCAGTTAATGTAGAAGAAGTAAAGTATAAGTAATGGGCTAGAACAGTAGTGACATGTACTACTGTGGCTAGTGAAATGGGTTGATGAGCAACACATAGAATGCTGCCATCATCGGAGGCCTCATGTGGGCGTAATGCACTGTACACTTTGAATGTAATTCATATTATATGTGATTTTATTTGTGCAGCGTAGCAATATTATTAAGTGTAAAACATGTAAATGAAATTAATTTCCCCGACTTTTCGGGCGATTACTGCCTTACCAGCACTAATCGTGGTTTTGGCGAGCGGTCAGCTATGGCCATTATTTAAGTCCTTCGACCATAGCTGTCTTGAAATTGGTGTAGAATAGAAATTAACAGGGGGGTATATCTATGGGGAAATTCCCCGGAATTATGGAACAGCGGCTGCCACTCTGTTCGAGAAGGAACAGCAGAGTCCAGTGGTAGAACCGTTTAAGGGCGTGTAATTATATAAGTTTAGATATTATGATATCTTGTTGTTTAAATGTGAAGCCAACACAAGAACGAAGGAGATGATAATTCCTCCACAATTACAGTTCTTGCAGAGGCACCCGAGCGCTACAGTTCGGTTGGGGGGCAATAGAGTGTGTGGTTAGGAGGTCGTTACCGGGGTAATGACGATAACAAATGTTAAGAGATAGTATATTCTAAAGTTGAAAATCTAAAGTTACAAGTGAAGATTGATAAAAATATTATAGTAAGCTGCCATGTACAAAATAGAAGAAGTGAATGCCATGATAGTTGTAAGCTGAATTTGTAGAAATAATTAGGTGAAGGTATTTTGGGGGTATATTAAAGAATTGTTGATATATTGTGTTGTGTGTGTAGTTATATATATGTTGTTTATTTGCTTACAAGTAAGAAATTGATTTAGGTGGTGGTAAAAAATTCAAGGTATTCTAAGTTTTGTAGTTGTCAGGTTGAACCTGTCAAAAAAAAAAAAAAAAAAAAAAAAAAACCAATGCGTCTAAAAGGGAACATATCAGTTCTAGATATGTAAGTGTATTAGACCACTATTTTGAATTTTGTATTGGATGTTTCAGAGTTTTGTGGTGTTGTGACCGCAGTCCTGGGCTGGCTGGAGCGTCAGAACAGGAGTGTAGAGTGCCTCATGGCCTTATGGTGTAGGGATCTCTCAGGAGAAGTCCAGTAAGGTCAGAGGGTGCGACCAACGTCATGGGACCAAGGGTAAGTGATGATAAATTTTTTTTGTAACGTTACAGGGGGTTGTGGTGACGTATCTAGACTGATCCTTTTAGGAAAGTGTGAATGAGTCAAGGAAATTTTTTGTGTTTCGACACAAAAATTTTCCTTGAGGGGGTTTGTAACAGTACAGACTGACCCAGTACCAGAATTATGGGAATTATGGGGATTTTCAATGTTTATATTATGTAATTATTAAAACATACAGAATGGTTAGGTACACTGTCCCTCTGAAAAAAGGAACAACGCAAATTCGGCCAGAGTAAAACACCAAGGTCTCCGGTGGACGTGAAAACATCAAAATATACCATGGCGGTGTTTATGACGAAGTACAACAATATGCATTATGGTTGGGCTATAGCACAGCTCCGTCATCGCTAATAACAATGACGCACTGAGTACAATGTGTGTAACCCGGCGTTGTCCAGCAAGACAAAGCGGAATGACGTAAGAAATACACACACACAAGCGCAATTTTACATTTGCCTCGTTCTCATTTCGACGCCATTCTTCATAGCAGCCACAGCGATGTATCGTTGTGTGCACAAAATTTTACAATAATTTAAATACAATTGGCAAAATGTTGGCCATTATAGTGGAGCAAGAAAGGCTCATATAACTTGTTAACATACAGTTACAAAAATGTAAATTCAGTGTAATATCAACCTAATTGAACGGCAGACTAAAAAAAGGAGAACACCGGCCAGTACCATGGGTAGCAAACACAATCAACGGATGGACATCAGCACCGATTAACCAGAGAAGTTCCTTTTAATATTTTCTATCTTATGAGCTCATTAATATTCAATTGTGAATTAAAGAATGTACAGGTCTAAAATTGGGTGGGTAAATGAGAGAGTGAATGCATGGCCATAAAAAACATATGCCGAGGGCATTGGTTTGTGTAATAAGTTTAAACCTCTATTCATTCATAATTTTGAAGCTGCAGCAGTAATGTTAAACTGATATTAATCCAACAATAAAGCAATTAAAGAATACCACGAGATATAAAAAGGCAACCGCCATTTTGTTTGAGTCAGGCCACCTGACGTCATTATAGTAAACACATGGTTCTGTATGTACGAACGTAGAGTGAAATTAAAATTAATGGTTAACCTCCAGAATATTGTGTTATCAATTGTGTCGTCCACTGTGTTTCGAAATCTTCCTGTACCCGACCCTGGAACCCTTAGGTATAAAACAGTGTATAAAAGCAGAAGATGAGCCCGGCTAATAATGAATTTGGTGAGTACCAGTAATACCAAATCATGGTATTTGTCATACATATCTTGCTAGATATATGTAATAATATTATTGAAAGTAGTTTGATAAATTACAGTATCTATAAAGATTTTTTATTTCAAATGAGGCAAGTGTATATATATTCACCACTTCCATGAGGCAAGTGTCTAAAGTAAGTGTATATAAACATTCTTTATTTTTTGTTACTAAATCTGTGTTGTTTTTAACTTTAATGTTTTAGTGGATAGTTAGTGAGGATCGGTCAATAATACAACTGATTGACGGTCACTAAAAATTTAAGGTTTTAACTTTAATGTTATCATCTAGGTGTGGGTATTGTCTGATGCCTCCATCACCATGACAGGTATATCTTCTTTATGGAAAGTATCTGGAGAGAAGGAGAAGGTGTAACAGTTTAATCATTTTAAAACATAGAAATTTACTCTTCGCACACTTTTTCACTTACCTTGAGGTCATGCCAAGGTCGTATGGACAAACTTTCTTAGCTACAGAAATAGGTTACTGGATATTTGTGTGGCGTAATAATTACACTAAACACATGTTTAAGCAATTAACATAAATCTTCTTTATTTTTGTTAGAACAAACAACTTAAATGCTCTCTTTCCTTTCCCACACTACTCCATATTTAAAACATCGAAACCATAGATATAAAATTATAAAACTGATTACCATAAAAAGGTTAACGACTATATAATTACATTTTGACAAACCAGTACTTTCAATATTTTGGTATTCTTCCCCACACACACTCTCATTCTCACAATATATTTAAAATCCCCATTAATCGAGCTCTTTCATCTGTTGAATTTAATTTTAGATTGTGATTATACAAATTAGTGTCACATAAAATTTACTTAGCAAATACAACATTGAATAATTCCGGGCGCCATGATGTAAATCAACAACATATGAAATTAAGCTTACCTTTCGGTCCAAGATTCGGGTTAACGAACCAGTAATGACGAAATGTGTTACCTGAAATAACTCACTCGTACTTGTAACTTTTACCAATGACATAACCCTTTATTCATATTGTAATGTGACATAATGAGAGTCCCAAAACGATTAACGAAAATAGTCCAAATAATAATAATAAAGTCAGAATAAATAAAATCCAGTATGTAACAATTTAAAATAAAAAGTACAACACAATAATGTGATAAATAAAAAGCAATGTACTATAGATAATAAGACAAAACCTGTGAAAAGTGCATAAGTGAAAAGTGGGGAAAGTGGAAAACAAGGGTGATCATTAATCACACAGATAAGACTGTAAAGATCAGTGATCCCTCTAATTATGTTAAATGTAAAAAAACCAAATAGGTCTATACAAGAGATACAACTCTTAAAAACATTGTAAAGTGACAGACATACTAAATGTTTAGAGTGTAAACAAACAATTGTAGTAATGTAGCATTATTTATTGAAAGGTTTTATATTTATTTATCCCATGTTGTTGGTTGTTAAAGTAGAAGGCATTAGCAGTGCTTAACCATGTTTATTTTTCTTTTATTTAGGCCAATGCCAATAATTGTTATCATTAGTAAATCATATGTAAAGGATTATAAGGAGTGTATTAAGCCTATAGGCAGAATAGAAGGTATATGTCACAACATAATACCCAAAAATACTTAAATAGAGGTCTCATATAAACACTATTAACGATCCATTAGTAGAGCTTAATAGTATGGAAATGTAATGGGTATTATAGTAAACTGAATATTTTATGTTATCCTTGGTCAAAAAATGAATGTAATCTTGGCCATGAAGGCAACCATTTTAGTAGTATGTTAAAGAATTTTGTGTTAGTTAATAAACATTGTTAGAGTAAGTTAAAGGAAAATGTAGTAATCTTTAGAACAAATGTAATCAGGCAACAGGGTTCAAACCAGAAAACAATTTAATAATTAATGTAATTTAGACAATGAGTATGAAGTCAAATTTGAGGCCTAGGCCGAACATGAAATATAAAATAAAATAATGTCAGAAATGATTAAGTTATCAAATCAATATAATACAGTAATAACAAAATAGGATCAAAATTTAATAATGGACAAGTCTTAGAGTAATTGTGTATCAAATGAAATTAATCTAATGAAAATTAAGTATTGTATCATAGTGAATGTAAGGGCAGTGTTATAGTCCAGATTTATAGATTTTGTAAAGGTGAAAGGTCACCTAATATGAAGTTAACTTATACGAAATTATATACCAAAATGTAGACCTTTAAAAAAGGAACAGAAATATGTAAACCAATTCTAGTTTAAACAAAAATTAACAAGGGAGTATTTTTTGACTGTAAAGGCAAGGATATAATTTTTGTAATATGTGCCGCTTGACCTCAAGTTCACGGAAACTGACCAATCAAAACCCTAGTCTACTGGTCAAAAAGCTGTTACAAAGACGAGATGAACGGATAATTGTATTGTTATATGCCACGCTGAAGAGTTGAGCCTAATAGCGGACGCTTGTGAGAAACCCACACTAATCAAGTAATACTCAACCAATGTTATAAAATAAACCAGTGAAATAAGGAAAAACTCCAAGACAATTATAAAGAAGTAAATACTGACCAATGGAAGTGTAATCCTACCCTAGAACCACAAAAGACGCTAGCGAGGGATTGCTGGCAGTGCTTCAGGAACGTAATTATAAATCCAAAGTATTTTCATTGCCACAATATACACAGATTAAATTTACTACACCATATAAACAATTTACTGTGCTAATTGGAATACCCGTTGATCATTAATCCAGTGATTAACGATAATAACAACTTTATTTAAAACCATAAAACATTCAACTACATGGCGTTTGGTTAGCCGACTAAGCGGCCATCTTGTTTATTATTTAATTTCCAGTGCCGACAGAGTTCGTTACCACTGACGGTGGAAAAAAACTAAATATTTTATTTTGTAAACTTTGATAATTCAGTTTTATTGTTTTATATGTAATTGTAATGTGTTGTACTCCCTTTTAAAGCATTTTTCTGACTTCATAACTGGCCCAAAGAACCCTAGCCCTGAGATATTCAATTTATGTTAAAATTATTTACTAATCATTGAAGAGCGGATTCAAATATGAATCGATACTGAACTGTTAAGGTCGATCCAAGACCGAACCACTTGTGTTGTTTAACCAAAAAGCTGAAAAAATAATAAAACAAACTTATGATTACCAATACCAGAGTTGTCACTTCATGTGTAGAATAAGAGTTTGTTCACAGGTATTTGTGGGAGCGAACAGGTACGCAAGGCGAACATAGCTTTGCCGGCGACAAAAGAAACAAACTAACCTACAATTGCCAACATACGGTTAGAGCCGGTCGCCGTGTCAACCAGAAGTGCGGGAAAATTTAAAAGCACTAGCCCACAAATACAAACGCTTTTATCAGAACAACATTATACAGAAAACGCTAGTTATAGAATTACGCATCCTACATGCGGCAAAATAACCGTATATACAGAATATGCACGTTAGTAATATTATTACAAATTATTAATAACGTGGAGCTTATTTAAACCTCAAACAAATTTACATTAAAAAGTGGCGATTACAACGGTGAGGCATAAGACACATCACAACACAAGTACACAATAATAAATTAAATGTTATAGAATTATTAATTGACAAGTAAACACGAAGCAAGCATTACATTATACGTTATAGAATTGACGGAGCCAACGTGGGGCAGAATAGAACAAACCCGCATACATTTACATTATACGTTATAATATAAACATATTTAAAAGACATATTTAAAAATGTGTGCCAAACATGCACGTTTTACGCCTTGGGGCGTGTTCCCATTTATCTGAACCTAAACATTGATAAGAATTACAGGTTTTTTACCCTCCAAAAGAAACATTTGTAACAAAATAATAAAATCTGGTATACTACGATATACTAACCATGATAAACAATTAATCTTGCACAACCCAGTGCTTAAATTAGTTAGTTCACGCTCTCTCTCTCTCTCTCTCTCTCTCTCCCTCTCATTCTCTGGTACAATATTTTATTTTATGAGCTCATTTGAATGAATTTTGAATTGGTCATTATAATGATCCTGATGTACTTGAATGATAAAATATAGGAACGGTCTCACCAAAATATCGGACAGGTCTCACCGCACTGCTAGGATCTGTCTATCGTGCACAATCTGTTCTCTTTTACTTCGTCTTCGGGCCCACACCGTCGTGTCCACCCTCGAAAACACTTTGGGCAGATTTTAGCCGCACGCAGTTGGACGATCCATTGGCCGATGACACCTGTTCAAATGGCTACCGCCCCAACATTTCTGGTATTTTGAAATTAATTATTTAACCACTTTTGGTGGTGTAAAAGTTAAAAATTCACTCTTAGTGAATCCCTGCCGGCCGGCTACGTTCACTGTCCAGGAGAAAATGACACAGTCTTTGTTTAACATTGCGTAGGTGGGGCAAAAACTACGTCACCAGGCTTTTGTTCGTATAGCCAAGCCTCGAGTTGTTTACAGAAATATGCATTCCTTCAGCTGACGTCATCAGGGCTAGTCTCGTTATCTCTATCTGTGACACTCGGTTTTTTGCTGTGTTTGCCGTTTTACAATGAAAGCGATCGGAATCCTGTCAATTCCAATCTGCGTTGTATAAAATAATTATATAGTCCACTCACCAAAACTTTATAGGGATTATGAAATATTACAAAATTTATTACCAAATAATTGTTAAAATAAATAAATACAATAATTATGGTCTTTTGGACCATATTTTTATAAATTTAGGATTGTACCAGAATTGTACCATCACAAAACCCCCTCAATGAAAGATTTTGTGCCGAAGCATAAAAAATTTCATTGACCCATTCGTACTCCCTAAAGGGATCAGCCAGGATATGTCGCCACAACCCCCTTACAATTTATATAAAAAGAAAATCAACAACTCACCCGTGGTCTGATGACGATGACAGAACCTGCATGACCTTACTGGACTTCTCCTTCGAGATCCCAACACCATAAGGCCAATCAGGTGCATAACGTTCCTGCTCTGACGCGCTGGCCAGCTCAGGACCACCGTCATAACATCACCAAACACTGAAACAATAAATTAAAAATATCAAAATAGTGGCTTGGTATATTACTCTATCCTTAACTGATCTGTTTCCCCTTAGCTATGTGCTGGTTTGCCGTTAATAAGCACTGGGTTTGCTTGAAATACAAGAAATACAAATACAAAAAATATAAAATACAAGAATTATATAGAATTGCCATTCTCTTCATGGACTACCCTTTAATTGTAAAAATTGTTTCGATTTCCATCGATAATAATTAACTCTTTCTGTTTCATAATTAATGTAATTATAAAAGAAACAAATATTTAAATAAAACATATGGAAATCCACATATAAATCCCCAATATTACGTAAATTTCCCAAATATTACTCAAACGTGGAGAAAAACATTTTATTAAAAAAACAATAATTAATAAAATCTTACTGAAATTACTATTATTATTATTATTATTATTAACAGTTAATAACTGGCGCTGTCAATAATATTTACCCCTCTTTCTCCTCCACATACACTATTTCCTATTCCTCATGTTAAAATTTCTATGTTAACACATAAAACATAATACATAATAATACATTGATAGTCAATTCATATTTAATCTTGATCAGAATTTACACATTCTACCTATGTAAACTTGCATTTAAATTAATTAATTAATAATTCTAAACTTTCATTAATTAGCCATCGATTATTTATTATAATTATAAAATTTATTTCAAATTTATTATTAATATTCATACTATATTATTATTATTTCATTATTCATTTCCTCTCTATTCTGAATTCTCTATCTAACCTTTCACATTCTATCATTGTTTAGTCTGGGTGACTCTTGTATTCACTATGCTTTGACTTATTTTTATCTTACTCACCTTTCTTCTAATTAACAACCAAATTTACCTATCATGACACCAATTTCTCAACTATAAACACCTTTCACTAATTTCATTCTGACGATAAATCCTATAGCACCGCGCGTCTTTGTACAGAGATGGGTGTTCCCTACCTGGCTATATACATTCATAATATTTTGCCCTTCCAAAAAATTCGGCAAACACTCCCTTAAACTACGCTATTACCTGCCACAACGCTTTATGTTGGCTACTCCTTATCACCTCACCCCCACTACAAAATATCATCAGCAACAAATAAATGTTTAACCTTGACTTTACTCACCTCTACAAATAATCACTAACTACTGTGTCCCTAAAATATCTAATACTCTTTTTGTATTATTTTCTTTAAAATTCTTACCTATCTAACTCCCATTAACTTTAACTGAATAACTCACCTGCCTCTATTTATTAATACACCCAGGCTCTATCTTTTTTCAACATCCTACCTTACTGTACTCATTTACAATTGTATTATAAAATTCATCTCTCACCTACTCATAACAGTACTTCTCAATCTTCAAATATATATTCTTACTTATTACATTATTATTCATTAGAAATTTGTTATCCATACAAATTAATTAATACTTTAACTTCATTAGAAACTTTCTATTACAATTAATAATTTACAACTTCAGTTACAAGTTAGTACAACTTTCTTTTGTACCATATTAATTCAGTAATTACTATTCAATTATTTAAAATTTTCACTTATTTAGTTAAACAAAAACATGTTAACTATTACTTATTAAAACAATTAAACTTGCTGTTACATACATGGTGTACATAAATATATAAAAGTTACCTGTAATACACAACATCAAAATACATAAATACATTGACATTAACACACATGAAACAATGAAAAATATACAATCCAAACTCATTATTTTGTCATTAATCAAAATCAGTCCATATGCAGTCCAATTCAAAAACCACTTTTCACATATATTAAATGTTCGTTACACAATAAAACAATCTATCCTCCATCGTTGAATAACATTCTAATCTTAGGTCTATTTATCTTATTGTTTATTAAGTAACTTTTATTATTATAATCATTATAATAATTATCAAACATTTTATAAATTTCTTTTACAATCTCAATCGGTTTATTATATATCAAGTCACGATCGGGTATAGTTCTGTCTCCCTCAGTATTATCATATGTTATAATCTTGTTAGTCATATAGTAATTTTCATCATAAATTTCTACCACTACACCTGTTACTTCCCAAGGTAAGTGCTTGATACAATTATTCTCATTATCTATTATTATTTTAATTTCACTTTTACTACAAGGTTTGTATTTATTATAATCATCCACCATCTCTACTCCTAACCTTTCTACAAGTTCTCTATACTTTCTATTTACTTTACAAATTTCTATTACTCTCTTTCTCTCACCATATCTCTCACAATACCTCTCTACACTTTCTCTCTTAATATATTTCTCACCATAACACCAAGTTACACTCTCTCTCTCCAAATATGCAGGGGTCACTAACTCATAATTACTGTACCACCTATGAGGTACACAAAAACACCAAGGAACTCTATTTGTAGACCTTTCGTCTCCCAAATATAAATTTTAGGAACTCTCGTCCTTCTTAAAAATACGTGAAGACTTGACTTCACCCCCTAACACAACATCAAAGGAAAATTCTAACCCCTGCACCCCTTTAACAAAAATACTTTCTCTAAGCTCTCTCTCTGACTCAACACACTCAAACACCTCATTATCACTCATAATACTCTCATTATCTTTTTCTAACACCATATCATTCTTACTACCTATAAACTCATTATTCAAATTATCACTGTTACTCACCTTGTTAGCACTTAGACTAACATTATTTTCTGTGAATGTATCATCATTACTACCCCCACTATTATTCTTGTAATGCTCGTCTACTTTACTATTCGGTATATCAAATATCTCGTCTACTAACGTTACTGTTTGTTTCTGTATATTATCGAAATGAGCATGCATTTCGTCTATTCCTTTATCAAAGTGAGAATTTCGGCTTTTAATTTCTCTCTTTATTTCGTCTAACTTTACATCGAATTTGTTACTTTGTTCATCGAATTTATTTAATAATAACTGCATCATTGCAGCCATACCATCTGTCCTATGTATGTCTTGAATACTTGAGATGGAGGTTATTGGTATTGTCTCTGATTGTACAAATGCAGTCGTACTCGACTCGCCAATCTGACTAATTTGTGTTAATGGAACATCCATCTCACTAGTCAAATTTACATCAGTTGTACTGATTTCTCTAGTTTTATTGTCATTGGTACTCATGTTTGCTATTTTATCTCTAACACATATAGGTTTATAACCTAGTAATTTAACCCTATCTTACTCACGTGTTTGCGTACTTTCGCAATTACTTCAGGTAATTATTTCGCTTTCCTGGTAGGTGTTACTCCACATAAAATTAAGTTTTATGTCGAGTCCCTGTTATTACGGGAGCCAAATATTATTATACAGTCCCTTTTCGGAAAGCGCCCAAATGTGATTATACAAATTACTGTCACATAAAATTTACTTAGCAAATACAACATTGAATAATTCCGGGTGCCATGATGTAAATCAACAACATATGAAATTAAGCTTACCTTTCAGTCCAAGATTCGAGTTAACGAACCAGTAATGGCGAAATGTGTTACCTGAAATAACTCACTCGTACTTGTAACTTTTACCAATGACATTACCCTTTATTCATATAAACATATTTAAAAATGTGTGCCAAACATGCACGTTTTACGCCTCGGGGCGTGTTCCCATTTATCTGAACCTAAACATTGATAAGAATTACAGGTTTTTTACCCTCCAAAAGAAACATTTGTAACAAAATAATAAAATCTGGTATACCAAGATATACTAACCATGATAAACAATTAATCTTGCACAACCCAGTACTTAAATTAGTTAGTTCACGCTCTCTCTCTCTCTCCCTCTCATTCTCTGGTACAATATTTTATTTTATGAGCTCATTTGAATGAATTTTGAATTGGTCATTATAATGATGTTGATGTACTTGAATGATAAAATATAGGAACGGTCTCACCAAAATATCGGACAGGTCTCACCGCACTGCTAGGATCTGTCTATCGTGCACAATCTGTTCTCTTTTACTTCGTCTTCGGGCCCACACCGTCGTGTCCACCCTCGAAAACACTTTGGGCAGATTTTAGCCACACGCAGTTGGACGATCCATTGGCCGATGACACCTGTTCAAATGGCTACCGCCCCAACATTTCTGGTATTTTGAAATTAATTATTTAACCACTTTTGGTGGTGTAAAAGTTAAAAATTCACTCTTAGTGAATCCCTGCCGGCCGGCTACGTTCACTGTCCAGGAGAAAATGACACAGTCTTTGTTTAACATTGCGTAGGTGGGGCAAAAACTACGTCACCAGGCTTTTGTTCGTATAGCCAAGCCTCGAGTTGTTTACAGAAATATGCATTCCTTCAGCTGACATCATCAGGGCTAGTCTCGTTATCTCTATCTGTGACACTCGGTTTTTTGCTGTGTTTGCCGTTTTAGAATGAAAGCGATCGGAATCCTGTCAATTCCAATCTGCGTTGTATAAAATAATTATATAGTCCACTCACCAAAACTTTATAGGGATTATGACAAAATATTACAAAATTTATTACCAAATAATTGTTAAAATAAATAAATACAATAATTATGGTCTTTTGGACCACATTTTTATAAATTTAGGATTGTACCAGAATTGTACCATCAAAAGATATTGCCAATTGATTAGTTAGGTACTTATCCAGTCTGTGGAAGTATCCGATCTGTTGCACCACTACTGTAAATTCACTTTCTTCACTTTACATTCCGAAAGTCGTTTTAAAACTGTTTTAAACTTCAAAAACTGGTGTAGATTGCTCCGATTACATACTTAGATACTGTTTCGCATTAATAAAATCACATTTTAGTCAGTTGACACTAATTACTCGAGCACTTTTATCGTTTTACACAACCGCGCGGTTGTGAGATCTTTCGTCGACTGCCAGCGTCCAAAAAAATGGCTAAATGTCTCTTGGCGTTCACCTGCCTTGTTTCTCCACAGGAAGCAGGTCTCATTATAGATTTGACTGGTTCATTCTATTAGCAGAAAGGGCTCACCTTTACCGCGTGATGTACTTTGGGTTGGAGGTTACGTGTTTTTCCCATGCCCTTTCTTGTCCTCCGAGCACATGTCGAACTTTACGTCGCAAAAGGCGGCACACATAGGGTTGCCACCTCAAAGTATCACGAAGTCGGGAGATATACTCATCCTCGTTCGTGCATATGAATTTGTGAGTGTGTGTGTGTGTGTGTGTGTGTGTGTTTTAATAAACAACTTATAGTTATAAATGTTTAATAATTAAATAAATACTCAAAATTTAAATAATTATTTTATTTTAGGCCAAAATTATAAATAAATTAACATAAATTAAACATTTTTATTGTTCACAACGTGTTTTTAAAAAATAACTTAGTTATTATCATTATCATTAAATTTAAAGTCATATTTGGTATTATTTTTACAGCTTTCCAGTAAAGCTCTTTGGTCAGACTTAGTGATAAAATCTAAAAATTCATTACAATTCATGTTATAATTTATTCTCACACATAACTCAGCCTTTACCATCGGAACACTCAAATTATTTCTCTCTTCAGTCCATAAGTTATTCATGATTGAAAAGATTCTTTCAACAAACGCATTACTTATAGGTATTGACAATACTTTACTAACTATCTTCACCAATTCACTCGATTCAAGAGATTCAAATATCTGACACCATTTTTTGTCAATAGGGATATCCATACCAGTAACTTTTTCGCGAATAGAATTAACTGCGCCAATTTCATCAAATATTTTATCTTCATCAATACTGATGACTAACTTCTGGGCTAATTTTAAAACGTTATCATAATTGATATGTGTTTTAAGATCGAAAATCGAAAAATATTGGAAATAACTATTATCAAAGTCATAAAAATCATTTAAATAATCTAATGTCTTTGTATAGACCTTGTTAGCTTCAGATATAAATTTTTTTTGTTGCTGCTGTGTCAAATAAATCAGAGCTTGTTTAATTCTGGTGCCATAAAAACTTGAATCAATCTATGTTTTATTTTTTCTCTTAGCTGGCACATTATGTCGTGTAATTCTATGCTGGTCAGATCTTTTTTTTCTAAAATCAAAATAGATTCAGTCAAAACATTCATATAATGATGCACAAAATATAAATAAATTTCAGGAAATGTTAATTGGCTTGACAGATCATTAGTTACTTCATCTTCATCATCAATGAATCTCCAGATCGCTGGCTCACAGTTTTCCTTGCCTATTGAGATGAAATATGATTTCAATGCAGGCCAATTCAAAATTAATCTATTTACGCATCGAAATAAAGATAACCATCGCGTTGCAACATGACGAATGACTTTATGATACTCTAGGTCAAAGTCTTCAAAAAATGATTTTAAAGTGTCTAAATTCTTTGCACTTGTAGAAACGTCAGCATAAACTTTGAGTACTAGAGTTTCAATGTCGAAAGAAAGTGCTGCACAAGCTTTACGGCCAGCGTTATGAATGACGTGACAGCAACAGTTTGCTTTGACAATTCCTGGTGATGTTTCAGATAATTTTTTAAACACAGATTTATGTATTCCATAATTAACCGGCGCATTATCAGCAGAATATGATGAAACTGATGTAAGCTTCAATTGGTGAGATTTTAAGCACTTTTCAATGTTTAAAAATATATCTTCAGCAGCTTCTTTAGAATCTTCTACAAAATCTAATAGCTTGTCTTGAATTCCACTCTTGACAGCGAAATAACGAACAGCTATTGGAAATAATTTTTGGTTACCTTTGTTTGATGCGTCACTGGCAATTGAAAAGTAAACAGGATTCTGGTTAGCAGGCTTAAGATCGTTAATTATCATTTCTACTGATTTAGGACCTAGCACATTCTTAATGATTGCCTCAGATTTAGTTCTTCCACAGTGTACTTGCTTAGAAAGTTTCGAATCACTATAAATTTTCGCATTTAGTTTAATTCCACAATCCGTACTTAGATAACTGTGATGATGACGTAGACCATGATAAATTGACATTAGCTCAATTTGAGTAACTTTTAGATCATTTGAGGATGATTCAGATGATAAAAATAGAGTTAAAAGGGAATTTTTTTTAAATTACTTTGAATCATCTTATGGTTGCTTGAATCCAGATGTTTCTTTATTGCCATTTCTCCTACCCACTTTACGGTAAAATTAGTTTGACAATTAACACATCTACCTGTCTTGTCATCTAATTTTCGCAACCAGCTGCTATATTCAGGATTTTTAATCCAATCATCACTAAATGATGTATAATATTTTAGACGTTTCCTCTTATTTGGGTTTAGCACATTATCATCGTCTGACTTTCCCATCGTTCAAATAAAAATCTTGGATTAATACTTCAAATAGGAACAAATACTTCTAATCAGTTTTTTTTTATAATAAACGTCTGTATTGATTAATATTCTAGGTACTTTGGATTATCACAGAGTAACCTAAGAAAACAATAAAAAATATATGTTAAAAAACATTAAAGAGGTAGTAAAAAAAAAATCATGGGTATATACGTATAATAGTGAACACTCGTGATTTTTTCGAAATTTATTATTGACAGATTAAGATGTAAGATTCTATAATGAGTAATTGATGATGAAGGTTAAGAACAGTAATTTAATGATTATTGAAATATGACATGCATATTTAATATTTTCATAATACTTACAGTTACGAACTAACTTATACTAATTAGATTTACTAATTTATTTAATGATCACATTTTAACTTTAAGTAACTTTTAAAATCACTGCAACGAGGCCTACATTGTAAACAAACGTTTGGTAATTTGGTTATGTACAGCTTGCACTGCCATTTACTCGTAGATGAATGTGCGCATGCGTCGATTTATAAAAAAAATAAACCCAATGTACTCTGAACAATTTAAAGGTACTTTACATAACTGTAGAGTTCATGACTGAGAAAATAAAATTAATTTTAATACAAAAAATATTTTTTTACAAAAGTCGGGAGCTTAAAATTAAAATCAGGAGTCGGGAGAAACGATACGATTTCGGGAGTCTCCCGATCAAATCGGGAGAGGTGGCAACCCTAGGCACACACGCGCACTCTTACGCATTCTGTTGTTATAATTTCCATTGTACCTTGCACAGCATAGCACCGAATCGGCCACCGGGTGTTCCCAAAAGTGTTACACAGAATAGCTCTTTGTATGAACCAGACACCTTATTACCATAAAAAAATAAAATAAAAACCCTGTTCCTTTTGTACCGTTACAAAGGGACTGATGGTTTATATAGTTTTAGGTAGTGTTTTTGTTTTTCTGTGATAATGTATTTGGCTTTTTTGATTAGCAGTTTTACTGTTGTGATATTTTGTAGTAGTTATATGCTGTTGTTTTGTATAATAAAGTGTTGTACTGTGATATGGAGTTTTTCAGTGGAAATGGTAACTGTGATGTGATTTGTCTGCTTTTAGAAAAGCGATGTTTGTACAGTCTTTGTTAGCAGATAACTGTACATATTTAAGGGGTTTGAGGTTTGCTGTTTGATGTGCTATATTATATTATTTATGCTATTAACAATATTAAAACCCACATATCTTGATGTTCAACTGGTGATTTCTGTATATTTGCTTCAATGACAACACACAGCCAACATTTATTTCTGTTGATGTCCTGTTGTTTTGTTTGTAATGTAGGCTGTGTTTCAGGTTTGTCAATGAGCGTTTGTTTGTTTTGTGTAGTAGAACATCTGTAAGATTTATTATTCATAGGTAAAATTTTTGCACTGTAATTATTTGTTTTGGCTGGTGTAAGTTACAAAATTTGTAAGTTTTAAAACATAGAAATTTACTCTTCGTACACCTCACTTACCTTGAGGTCACGCCATGGTCATATGGAAGAACTTTCTTAGCTACAGAAATAAGTTACTGGATATTTGTGTGGCGTAATAATTACACTAAACACATGTTTAAGCAATTAACATAAATCTTCTTTATTTTTGTTAGAACAAACAACTTAAATGCTCTCTTTCCTTTCCCACACTACTCCATATTTAAAACATCGAAACCATAGATATAAAATTACAAAACTGATTACCATAAAACGGTTAACGACTATATAATTACATTTTGACAAACCAGTACTTTTAATATTTTGGTATTCTTCCCCACACACACACACACTCATTCTCATAATACAGTAGAGTCTTGTTTATCCGACCTTCGCTTATCCGACATTCCGTATTATCCGACGTCCCACTGCAAAAAAACGCATTAATCGGCAACAAGAACTGCAAGTTGCGAGCGTGAGCGTAGTCTATTTTTTGTTGCTCCCAATTCTACCACAGCTAATTAGTTACCTTACCCCGACTGTACAGTCTACACTATGACTCATGTGTCTGTCATTCGCCCCACCCTCACTCACTCACTGTCACAACTCACTACTCAGTACAGTGCAGTTTATCATTGTATGTGGATCGGTTTATCGTCTGTTACATGCGTATGCGTCTGTGTGTGTTAATTTGACAAACATAGTTGTGTTGTTTAAAAGTTGAAATTTACGGAAGTATGGCGACAAAAAGAAAGAAAGTCGTTGTATCAATTGAACAAAAACTTGAGGCAATCAAGAGACTGGACAAGGCAGAGACAATGC
Source organism: Magicicada septendecula (assembly GCA_034769895.1). Classification (NCBI taxonomy): domain Eukaryota; kingdom Metazoa; phylum Arthropoda; class Insecta; order Hemiptera; family Cicadidae; genus Magicicada; species Magicicada septendecula. The sequence continues at coordinate 129,883,518 of CM068375.1, forward strand.
AGAAGGTAGCTGACGACTTTGGCGTTGGACGGGTAACAGTAGAAGACTGAAAAAAAAACGAATAGAAATAGAAAAATGGCGTGCATCAAGAGTTACGGAGGGTGCATTAAAAGAAAGAAAAACTATACAAAAATGTGACTATTGTAACATCACAAAATGTTCCATAACAATAATGAACACCAGAAGGGTGAATAATACTCAAAGAACTATAAATGAGTAACCAGAGAGAATGTAACAGTAAAAATAATAAACCAATAGAGAAGAAAAGAAGAGAAGGAATTCAAGTAAACAGTGATGAATCCACTACATGTACTAAATGACACTACAACCTAAATAAACTGAATGACAAAGACACAATGACAAGACAAGTTTCCCATATAAACTGTCAAGTGAGCCCAATAAAAACATTTGATAAATAAAATCAAACAGTATAAATAAAATAACAACTGACTTGAATAATATTGTACTATATATTATGAATGAATAACACCACATTAGCTGATCTAAGTAGAACAATGATATAAAAAAGACAAATATAATGTACTATGCTAGGAATAGTCACTAACTGTAAAGGAGAATGTGAAAGCCAAATAGGTATTATTATAAATTAAGAATAACTATAATGACTATATGTGTTTAGGTAACTTCATAAATAAATAAAATGTGTACCAAAAGATAATAACAGGCAGGGAACAAAACATTGTAACATGGTGATAACAGACCATGAATGACCAATTTAAATCAAAGAAATGAGAGTTAAATAGAAACCCTACTAAGCATAATGCAGTAGAATCATGACAAAGATGAAAAGAATGTAAAGTACCACCACATGGGTGATGTTAGAAAAATAAGAGAAGAGAAGGACATGTTAAAATGAAAATACTAAAATATGGAAGTTTATGTTAGTAAATCAACAAATTAGACAGATAATTAATATTGTTCAGCTGAATGCAGCATTTATATATAATAAGGTATTCGTTTTAATCAAGTAATCATGTTCAAAGTAGAAATTAAGAATAATTAATCAAATATTAGAAAAACGTTAATAGTCGGATTTGCCTCTTTTAGCAGACGACGCATTTAAACAATGTAATAGTAAGTTTAAAGTTATGAAATATTAATGAAAATTGTGTCTAAACTGGCATCAAGCCATATCAAAATAAAGATAAATAAATAAGCTGTACAATGGCAGTAATAGAACCCAAAATGGAATTATAATAGTTGAGATATTAACGTTAGCATCATAAAATTGGTGAATTACGATTGAATACAACGAATAATATCAACATTGAAAACAGACGCCAAAATACAAATATGTAATGCCTATTAATAGAATTACGTCATCATGACATAATTTCGCACCAATCACAGACGATTTTAGTAAGACTTCGAATAGCGGCTTTCTGGAAAAACTATATAAGCGAGGATCATTGTAAACACAAAAGCATTTTGTCTAAATTCACTCACCCAGCAGCAACAAATCCAGACCAAATAATCATCAAATTTGTATAAATCAACGATAAAGAAGAAGTGTAATTCAATCTGTGCATCGACAAATAGTAGTAAAACTTTAACCAGAAGTGCGTGTGTACGAACGAGGTTAAGTATCAACATAACCAAAAAGCAGTAGCTTATTCAAGAAGAAAATTAACCCGTTCAAGTGTGAAAAAATCAGTGAAGTGTAAACACGATCACAGAATAAGATCGTTAAAGTATTAATAAATTAATCATTACGATTAATCAACAGGGAGTACAGTGCTCATTTTACTTTGTTTATATTTTAGCCAATAACAATATAGAATAATACACAATTGTACTGACGCAAAAAATAATAAGACTATAAGTAACTAACACTGTATCAAAGTTATTTAGAGGAATTAACAAATTCCGACGTAAGATTTCATATGTTAACATTTTTATAACTAAACTCAATTTTATTCAGAACAAACGAATTCGTTTATTAACTTTCGATAACTAAAGGTGTCTAACCTAACCATATGATATATCATAATAACATTGTGAAATAAAGTGGCGTTCTATTCTGTAGCTTAAAAGAAGCCACCCTTGAGATAAATAACTATAATAAATAATTTATTGATCATAATTAGAGTTTTCATGTTAACTAAACTGAGCTAGATACAGTAAGGAAACCGGACGATTTGTGATCCGTTCGTTATTTTCTAATGAATGTATTTAATTGAAGTTATTCCATAACGAATAATAAATAACAGTATTGTAAAGTAACAACATTTGTCAACAATTATTTCAACTAGTAATTAATCAGTGTTAATAATTACTGAGGTGCATTTGATAATAACCAAACAAACAGAAATTTAATGCATGATATCGATCTGAACATTTGATCATTTATTGATTAATTAAATATCAGAACTAACTATCAATTTATTCAGAAGAATTCTTTTATGAGACTTTCCTCTTGGAAACCCATATGGCGCTCAAATAAAAATTAAAAGTGTTTACAAAAAGCTTTTACAGCATTAATATACTGCTCAATCAAAAGCTTGACAGTTTATTAACCACCTGTGACCAACTGAACGTCTAGTACTACATCACAGGTACGTGAAAGTTTGATTTATGTATAATAACCTTGTCAAGACAATACACTGACATAGGCCTACAAAGACGACACTTTTAACTAGGAGAGTGAACTAACATCAAGAGATCTACGCAATTGTTTACATTCATCAACGGATCTACAAATAATCATTTACTCACAAATAAATAAACAAAAACATCAAAATGTAATTAAACTATTTAAATAAAGTAAATATACTAATTATTAAAACAGTACGATTCGGAGTAATTACAGAATTGGCGATAGCAACAGTGAGGCATAATAATATGATACGGGAGTTTGGGTAGTATTACACATTGGCGCCCAATGTGGGGCTAGAATTAGGTGAAATCTAATTCAAAATAAACAAAAAACAATATTTTTAAACAACCTAACTTCTAGTGGCAGCTACAATACGAACAAACGGAAAATGCACCGGAGAGCCACATCGAAGAAACGCGTGGTGGAAACCGAAAAAGAATTAGATATGGACGATAAGGAGGCGACGCCAGTCGAAGATATCGAAGAGATATTAACTCCCGCGGAACCTACCAAAACCGCACGACCAGAGGAACAACCCGAGAGGCCCACACAAACAGGGGACGCGAACGTATTAGAAATTATGGGGGCGATGATGGAAGAAACATTAAAAAATAATAATAAGGAATTAAATAAAAAAACGGAAGAAACTAATACAAATATCGAGTCATTAAAGGAAGATTTAAATAAAAAATTAGACGACAACAGAAAGAAAATGGAGAAGAAAATCGACGACATCAGCAAGAGAACAGAGGACAACAACGCGAAGATAAACACGAAAACAGACGGAGAAATAACAGTAGTTAGAAGAGAGATCGCGGAAGTACACGAAAGGTGTGAACAGTACAACCAAGAGTTACAGCAAACTAGAGAAGAAGTTTCGGATAAACAGCCTCGAAGAAGTTAACGAAGTGAGAATAGAATCTCTGAAGAGGATGAATCAGGACGAAATAAAACGGGTACGAACGGACATAGGGGAGAGATGAGAGGAAATAGACGCGTCAGTAAACAACGTACGAAGCCTGACCATGAATAATAAAGAGAAGATAGAAGAGTTACGAGAACTTGAAACAATTCGTAACCGACCAGCACCGGGTCAATACATGCAAAACGCGGACAATCGCAACAACATAAATTTCAAAAATTACAAAAAGAATCCAATCGAATTTCTAGAAAGAGTAGAAGAGAACTTGGCCAGAATCCGAGAGAATAGATGGACCGTGATACGCAGTTTAATCGACGAGTATTTTAAAGAAATACACGACAACTGGTGGATGGCAACCCGACACGAGATTCAAAGTTATGAGGAGTTCAAGACGCTCTTCAGGGCTAAGTATTGGTCAGAGTCCACTCAAAATATTGTACGAGACGACATATGTAACGGCAAGTACGACGCCAGTCGAGGGACGACACCAACCGCTTACTTCCTCGGTAAAGTATGTTTGGCAAGGAACCTCGAACCTAAAATACCGGAGGAATGCCTGGTTACGAAATTACCGTATCACTACGAGGAGGGAATAGCGCGAGCATGGCAGTGGGGACAGATTAAAACCATCCAATCCATGGCAGCGCTACTCGAGAACCATCAGCAGCAGGTTTACTACAGAAGAAGTCGTAGGAGGAATGATTATTACCACGATAGGAATAATAACCAAAGTGGTAATAACAACCCAAATTACCAGAACAACCGGAATAACTACGAAAACAATGTCAATAGAAACAGTGAAACCAATCACCGACCGAACAATCCGGGTAACAACTACGCTGACAATAATAATAATAACATGAGACGGCCTCCATACAATAATTATAACCAAAACTGACCACACAACCAAGGCGGGAATAATCAGTCCCAACCATACAGAAGGGTTAATTATGTCCATGCCAATAATGATTATGGGAGGAGGCGATATTACCAGAGACGCCAGAGCTTTAACGGATATGATGATAGGGTGTACATCACAACGACAGGAGAAATTCAAGGGGCAAACCACGGAGGAGCCGAAGTAATGAAGATGACAGAAGGAGAAACTCCGACGAATTCAACCATCACCATGGAGGGCGACCTGAAATAAACGAGATGAATCAAGCAAACACAGCGGACAGATGGGAGGAAGAGAATGAACTCTCTTTAAACGAACTGCGGCAGTGAGAAACCAACAAGACCCCTCACTGAATCAGTCTATTGGGTACAATTACGAACACGACGAACACAACTTAGACAAGACAATAACTATAATACGGAGTCATTATTTAAAGAATGTCAGACAGGAACTACTTGAAGAAGAGGAGATCGGCAACGTCCAATGTAACAATGAAATAGCATATGTGACTGCTGAAATAAACGGGGTGACCACCACATTGATGATCGACACGGGTGCGAACGTCTCTTTAACTGATAGCACTGAGATCAACAGAATACAAGGAGAATGTAAATCGGTAATACCAACTTTACCGATCAACAACATAATATTAGTGGGAGCGACTGGGCGACAAAATAAGACCGTCAAGAAACAGTTCAATGTAGAAGTGACTAGTCATGGGGTCAAAATCCCTATGATATTTTTAGTAGCCAACGGCTTACCTTTTTGCAGTTTAATCGGCTGCGATATTCTGAGAAAATACTCAGCAATTATTGACATGAGCAGGGCGAGAGTAACTCTGAGCTCACGAGATTTGGAATGGACGGCTGAGTTAATTGGAAGCAAAGAAGCCCCTCAGGACCGCACCATTTTCCACATTAGGGAATTACAAAGTTCTAGGAATCAGACACCCAAGGAGGAAACCAGATATCAAGAAAACAATAACAGTTTATGGAACGAGAAGATCGAAGAAATCCGCCAATTTAAGTCGGCAAAAAGAGACAACCCACCAAACCCAGATCAGATTGAAATGTTAATAAACATATACAACAGATATAGACATGTATTCTCAGACACCCCGGGTAAGGTCAAGAATTACCAATGTGACCTAAAATTTAGAGAACCGGTAAATTTTAATAGGAAATCCTACCCTATTGCATATTCTCTAAAAGAGGCAGTCAGGACCGAAATCAACCGACTATTAAAAGATGACATCATTGAGTGCAGTCAGTCACCTTATACCAGCCCTATTGTAGCTATCCGGAAGAAGAACGGGAAAGTAAGACTTTGTTTGGATGCTAGGGAGATCAATAAAACTTTAATTAATGGCAGAACATCTCCAGGAGAAATAGAAGAGATTTTGAAGAAGTTTCATGGCACGCAGTTTATTAGTTCCTGGGACACAGTTTGCGGGTACTGGCAGGTGGAGCTACACCCAAACAGCCGAAAATATATGGCCTTTATATTTGAAGGGCGCAATTACCAATTCAAGCGATTGCCCTTCGGATTAGTGAACTCTGTAGCGGTGTTTATTAAATGTATGGACCAGGTATTAGACCAAGAAGCGCTCCAGTTCACTACCATATACGTAGACGATCTACTCATAACTTCTGCCAATTGGGAGGATCATTGTTGTAGAATAGAACATGTATTAAATAAGCTGTCAGAAAACAACATTACATTAAAACTAGAGAAATCGCAATTTATAGCTAAGGAAGTACAGTTCTTAGGTTTCCATTTATCAGAGCATGGAATAAACCCCTCTAGAGACAAGGTAGAATCAATCCAACAATTCCCCACCCCGAGAAACAAAAAGCAGTTACAATCTTTTTTAGGTCGATGCAACTATTACCGTAAATTCCAGAGTAATTATTCAGAATTAACCACTAAATTATCGCCATAATTATCTTCAAAAGACAAATGGATGTGGGGACCAAATCAAGACACAGTATTTCAATTGATTAAGAACAAGTTTCTGGAGACTGTAATGCTGCATCACCCAGATTTCAATAAGCCGTTTTACTTGAATTGTGACGCAAGCGACATCAGTTTAGGATCTGCACTGTACCAAGAGGACGAAGAAGGGAACCACCTGGTTATAAGCTTCGCCAGTACAACACTGAACAAGTGCGAGCGAAATTACAATGTGACAGAAAAAGAACTGTTAAGCATAGTGTTTGCCTGCGGAAAATTCCGGACCTATATTTTGGGATATTCAATAACTGTGGGGACTGACCACAAGTCCATATCATTCCTGAAGAACTGTAAATTAAGCCACAGTAGATTGACAAGATGGACCCTAGCCTTACAGGAATATAACATCAGTTGGGAGTACATTCCAGGCAAGAAGAATATAGCAGCAGACGTATTGTCACATATAAATATAACCAATCAAACCTATGAAGGAGAGAAGGAAACAATTGCAAAAATCTATCACATCATTAGGGTCGATCGGACTTGGAAGAAATACAACCAGAATGATCACAGTTGCACACCACTATATAAAAATTATCCCGATTAGCGCTTTCAAGCCTCACAGCCCATCGTCAGATTGGAATAGGCAGAAATTATTTTAAAACAAACCCTTCACCCCTCTCCCCCACCCTGCTCACACACAACAAGCTATAATATAAATGACCCTTCCCCACCCCCTAAACCCTGTCCCACACCATCTGTACAGTTACATATTTTTCTAGCAAATTCCTTGTGTTTCAGTGTTGTATGTGTGTGTGTGTGTGTGTGTGCATCCTTTTAAACTTACCCTCTTCCTCTCCACACACGTGGGTCAGTCACACACCCTTATTTTAAACCATCCAATTAGTACTATGCAAAATAATTCTTAATCTTATCTATCTGTCCTCTATCATTTACTTCTTAATCATGTTATAAAATATTTCTTCATTATCAAATTTTTTAATTTTAATATTAATTAAATTGTCTAACCCTTTTTCTCTTTCTTTCAATATTTCTAACTCCTCTCTAAGCTTCCTTTCAACTGTGTTATTTACTACTTTTACAATTTCGTATTCTCCCAAAGGATTAACAAACTTATGGTTGTCTTCTATGAAATGTCTTGCATATAACGAATTGGTTGTTCTATTACCTTCTCCACGTTTGTGGTCAGACAACCTGCATACGAATTTTCGTCCTGTCTCACCTAGGTACACTTTGTTGCAATCTTTACATTTTAATTTATAAATTCCGCTTTTCTGTAATACTGGAATTTTTTCTATATTCTTATTCCTTATCTTATCAAATACCGTTTCACATTTTTTAATAGCTATATCTACTCCATATTTATTAAAACATTTTATAATTTTTCTAGTATGTGAACCTATGTATGTCAATGACCCTGCATAATTCTTTTGTTCTGGTTCTATTTTAGCTTTTTGTATGTTAACCCTTTTCATAACTTTATCCACTATGTTGGTGTTATAATTATTATTCCTTACAATTCCCTTTATCGTTTTTAACTCCCTATCTTTTGATTCAGTCTCTTTTAAACACTTCTGAGCTCTGTAACAAAATGAATTGATTGCCGCCATTTTATATCTATATGGGTGGTAAGACTCTCTTGGTATAATTATATCAGAATACGACTCTTTCCTAAATATCCCAAACTGTAGTTTCTCATTATCCTTAATTTCTATGTTCAAATCTAAGTTATTTATTTTCTTACCTCCTATCTCTTCCTTAAATTGTAAGTTTTTATCCTTATTATTTACCTCATTTATAAACTCATGCACTTCTTCTATGCTTCCTTCCCAAATTACTAATACATCATCAACGTATCTAGACCATAATTTTATATTGTTTTTATACTTAGTGGAAGTTATTAATTGCTTTTCAAAATCATTCATGTATATTTCAGCAAGAATAGGGGATAATGAAGACCCCATACGTAAACCTTTATTCTGTATATAAAACTTGTTATTAAACCTAAAATAGTTCTGATTTACACATTCTTTAATTACTTTCATCAACTGCTTTTTATACCTGTATTCTCCCATATTATTATCATTTATTAACTTAATAACTTTATTTACTGTGATATTGGTAAACATGTCCTTAACATCCAGTGATATCAATTTTGTATTTACATTAATCCTAATATTTTCTAATTTTTCTATCAATTTTACATTATTCTCTATGTTGTATTTTGTCCCAAATTCATATTTCTCTTTCAGTACCCTGCTAACTTCCTTTGATAATTTATAAATAGGTGCATTAATAAAAGAAACAATCGGTCTAATTGGTTTTCCTTCTTTATGTAGCTTAACCTGACTTTTAAAAGTTGGTGCTGTTGGATTACTTTCCAATAAATACTTTTTCTTATTTTCTTCTATAAATGTTATCTGTTTCATCATTTGTTTTATCCTTGACTGGTACTTACTTGTATAATCATACTTTATATCCTCGTATGGTCCTTCCCTTATAAATTCTTCCGTTTTCTTTATGTATTCGTCCTTTCTCAGTAGTACCATTGTATTTCCTTTTGAAAGCGCTAATCGGGATAATTTTTATATAGTGGTGTGCAATTGTGATCATTCTGATTGTGATTTCAACCACTAACACAAATTTCTTCATTAAATGGTTGGAAGAAATAGTTAAAGGAATCGAACAACACCAGAAGCAAGACACCAAGTTACTCCAAATTCAACAGAGATTAGGTGCACAGGACAATAGGATAATACCTTACTATTGCATACACCACAATCTTTTATTTATCAAGACAAGATACCACCATAATACTTGGAAATTGGTAATACCCCGAACGCTAGAGAAGGAAATCATCATAGATTATCACATACGGTATGGACACATGGGAGCACTGAAAGTGATAAGGGCACTGGAAGAACACCTGTACATCAAGGACATAAACAGAAGGGTGCGCAAGTATATTAAAAATTGCCACATATGTCAATTAGTAAAATGCAACAACGAGAAGAAAGAAGGGATAATGATACCTATAACTTCATCAAACAAATTAGAAAAGGTTTTCGTAGACATCTGCGGTCCTTTCCCTCGCAGTGGAGGTCGACATCAGTATAAATACATCATAATAATATTTGACCATTACATGAAATTCACAAAATTATACCCGATCAATCGTGCCACCACCAAGAAGATACTCACTATCATAATACAACACTATATACCTGAAGTGGGAAGTCCTAAGACTATCATAACAGATCATGGAACCCAATTCAAGGGGAGGAAGTGGAAGGACACACTGCTAGATCATGGTGTAAGAACTTATAAAACTTCAGTATACCATCCCAGCAGTAACCCTGCAGAAAGAGTGCTAAGAGAAGTGGGGAGAATCCTCAGGACATACTGCTCCAACCAACAACGGAAATGGAATGAGTACATATCGGCAGCAGAAGATTTCATAAATCTAGCTCACCACCAATCCATTGAAACCACCCCATATAATGCCATGTTTAAGAAACCACCACCACGAGAAATCACTGAAATTATTAAATTTCCCCAAAGCCAGGAATACCAGTTCAACAAAGTCCAATTTCATGATAAGATTATAGAGAAGATGGAAGAAAGAAGAAGAAAGTACCAGGACAAAACACCACAGAAAATAATACAGTACCATGTAGGGGATAGAATATTACTAAAAAATCGAGAATTACCCAGTACAATGGAGGGTATTACGAAAAAACTACTATTACTGTATACAGGTCCGTATACCATCACCAAGAACAACCAGAACAACCAGACCCCGAGCTTTAAATGGGCTGACTGGGCAAATGCCCAGGGCGCCTGGTCCAAGGGGGTGCAAGGAACGAAAAACAATACGCGTTAAGATTAAGACAGTAGACAGTTGAGTGTTATTGTTAATATTCTAGGAATGAAGGAAACTACGTTCAAATGCACGCCGGCACGCGCCATGGAATGAATATGTAATGAATAATATTATATTACGCATAGTTTCATGTATGTGTGTGTGTGTGTGTGTGATGTTTGCCTTATAGCCTTTTGCTTATATGTTTGACGTATAGCCTTTTGATAAACGATCAGCGGCGGATGTCACCTGATATCATTACTCAATATCAGTAACTTGCAACTCTTACTGACAACAAACTTGTTTACACTGCGGTAAACAAAAAAAATTAATACAGTCATTTCCTCTTTCATGTTTGATGTTTCCTTTCAGTATACGCTTTCAATGTTATCGTGTTCACTTCATTGTGCAAAAAAATGTGTTCTCTTAGTAGTGAAATATGTATAATTATGTATAATTTCAGTTATTTCATCACAGATAAAAACTGTCAAACGTTTATCTTCATTATAGTTTGTTGTTTCCCCAGTGTAGTCTTTATAAATCACACCGATGAATTTATTTTTTAACAAATATTTCTAATAAAATTGCAATAGCAATCATGCGATTTTTGCAAAAACATAATTACTTTTATTTTCAAGAAATGATGTTTTAATTTTTGTTGTGTGTAGCCTACGTAGTGATTAGATCACTTGCAATACAGAAATGCTATCGGTACTAATAGTTTATACTTGGGGAAAAAACCAAAATTTACACATTCAACAATAACTTGGTGTGGTGGTGGGGGGGGGGGAGAAAAGTAAAAAAATGAAAGGGGGCGGGTATAAGAATGCTTTGCCCAGGGTGCAAGGTACCTGAAATCGGGGCCTGAGAACAACACATATGAAATTTCAGACCCAGTGAGTAAGAAACCCAAAAGTACATTCAACCAAGCGTCATTGAAGAAATACTATGAGTAATGAGAGCCATTAATTATGTGATATTACATAATATCCAACAATAACAAAGCATAAAGAATGCTACATACAACTTTAATGTTAATAACCAAGACAAGTAGAAGGTGATTTTAAATAGATAAAGAATACATCTTTAACACACTGATGAAGATGATAAAAGAAATAATGACAATGACTTAGACGAAATGTAATTAACTGACAATTAACCCAATAGATTAGGTGAAAATGTGAAAACCAAAGACAGAGAGAAGAAACTATAAATGAAGAAGAATAGAAGACTATAACATAAGGTGATGATGAATTTAAGAATTAACTGCATAATTATATGGTGATGAAGATAAATGTGTAAATAAAAATATGTATAATCACAAAACCAACGTTCAAGATAGTATTGATGAATAATAGCAAAGCTTATGATAATATAACAAATATGTCAAGTTATAACCAATAATGACCTGTGAAGAGAAATATGTTAAATGAATTGATAAAGCGTCAGAAGTGATACAGTAATGGAATTTATGTAATGGAACCTCTAATCCCTTGAGTATTCTAATGAATATAATGTCTTATAATGAAGTATAAATAATATATTATGTCTTATGTGTTGTGATAGTGCAACTGTTGTTATGTACAACTTTTTATTGTCTCAGACAGAGATGAAGATTCCCTGATCTGTGAGTGTATAGTTAAGGAACGGCGGAGAATGGATGCCAAGAAGAGCCCCTCTGACTCCGAACCTGCTATAAATGTTAGGGAAAAATGTTAGGGAATTATAATATTTCAAGGATTAAGCCAACAACTTCGAGGTAAATGAAAGAGAAAAGGAAATTGTCACAAGAATCAGGATATGTATAATGAGAAGGAGAAATGTATTACTACAGGAGAACAGGGAAATTATCAAAATGAGAATAAATGTATAATATAACCAAATCACCAAGAGAATAAAAAATTGACCAATACTTGTAAGCTGAAGATAGGACTAGCGATGAACATAGTCTAGACCAACACACCAAAAAACCATTAAGTTAGATAAAGAAGAAAGCAGTAGTTTTATAAGTAAACCAAGTTAAGGTGATAATTTCATCAAACCACAGAACTTGTTTTTCTCGAATTATCAATTTTGAGAGGGGAGCATATGTAACATCACAAAATGTTCCATAACAATAATGAACACCAGAAGGGTGAATAATACTCAAAGAACTATAAATGAGTAACCAGAAAGAATGTAACAGTAAAAATAATAAACCAATAGAGAAGAAAAGAAGAGAAGGAATTCAAGTAAACAGTGATGAATCCACTACATGTACTAAATGACACTACAACCTAAATAAACTGAATGACAAAGACACAATGACAAGACGAGTTTCCCATATAAACTGTCAAGTGAGCCCAATAAAAACATTTGATAAATAAAATCAAACAGTATAAATAAAATAACAACTGACTTGAATAATATTGTACTATATATTATGAATGAATAACACCACATTAGCTGATCTAAGTAGAACAATGATATAAAAAAGACAAATATAATGTACTATGCTAGGAATAGTCACTAACTGTAAAGGAGAATGTGAAAGCCAAATAGGTATTATTATAAATTAAGAATAACTATAAATGTAAGCACTATATGTGTTTAGGTAACTTCATAAATAAATAAAATGTGTACCAAAAGATAATAACAGTCAGGGAACAAAACATTGTAACATGGTGATAACAGACCATGAATGACCAATTTAAATCAAAGAAATGAGAGTTAAATAGAAACCCTACTAAGCATAATGCAGTAGAATCATGACAAAGATGAAAAGAATGTAAAGTACCACCACATGGGTGATGTTAGAAAAATAAGAGATGAAAAGGACATGTTAAAATGAAAATACTAAAATATGGAAGTTTATGTTAGTAAATCAACAAATTAGACAGATAATTAATATTGTTCAGCTGAATGCAGCATTTACACATATTAAGGTATTCGTTTTAATCAAGTAATCATGTTCAAAGTAGAAATTAAGAATAATTAATCAAATATTAGAAAAAAGTTAATAGTCGGATTTGCCACTTTTAGCAGACAACGCATGTAAACAATGTAATAGTAAGTTTAAAGTAATGAAATATTAATGAAAACTGTGTCTAAACTGGCATCAAGCCATATCAAAATAAAGATAAATAAATAAGCTGTACAATGGTGTAATAGAACCCGAAATGGAATTATAATAGTTGAGATATTAACGTTAGCATCATAAAATTGGTGAATTACGATTGAATACAACGAATAATATCAACATTGAAAACAGACGCCAAAATACAAATATGTAATGCCTATTAATAGAATTACGTCATCATGACATAATTTCGCACCAATCACGGACGATTTTAGTAAGACTTCGAATGCTCCTAGCGGCTTTCTGGAAAAACTATATAAGCGAGGATCATTGTAAACACAAAAGCATTTTGTCTAAATTCACTCAACCAGCAACAACAAATCCAGACCAAATAATCATCAAAATTGTATAAATCAATGATAAAGAAGAAGTGTAATTCAATCTGTGCATCGACAAATAGCAGTGAAACTTTAACCAGAAGTGCGTGTGTACGAACGAGGTTACTTACTTCTTCCTACAGGCGTCCAGCTTCAACTGTAGCCGATAGCCCAATGTCCATGGTAGATTATAGAAGCGATAGCCCAGTACTTCTTATTGCTCATGATTTTTTGCCATCCCGACACTTGCATCCTTAAGATATCCCTTGCGGCAATCGGGTAATGACATTTTATAAGTATATGTTCAAGGTTCTCCTCTCCGTCTTCACACAATAAGCATTGTGGCGTATCCGTGAGATTGAACCTAAAGAGATATTCTTGGGTAACGATATGGCCGGTACGTGACCTCGCAGCAAAAGCAGCTATCAGACGCGCTACTCCCTTGTAGATGTCTTCCTTGGCCGGCACAGGTTGTATTTGGTATAAGTTGCGACCTGTGGTTGCTGATTTCCAACTGTCCTCCCAAGAGCTCCTGAAGTGTCGGTCACCCGAGCTTCTGCACTGCAGCAGGGAGAACTTCTTTAGGTTAGTTGGATACATTGTGCACGCTTCCCTTGCGATCCCATCTGCTATTTCATTTCCGGGGACTCCACAGTGGGATGGAACCCATTGAAGGGTGATCATTTTTCCTTCATTGTGTAGCTGGAGGAATAGTTTCCTTATTTCATTAATATGAAAGAAGTACGCAGTCGTGCCAGATTTTGATAGCACTTCTAATGATGATTTGGAGTCAGTCAAGATACAGATGAGCTTTTGCTCAATGGAAAGACAGCAGGTTAATGCCGCGTTTATAGCCAATAATTCGGCGTCCATACTGGACTGTGCGTTAGCCGGAATATAGTACCGTTCGCCATTACTCTGGTTGAAATACCCTGCACCTGACTTCCCGCTTTCGATGTCCACCGATCCATCTGTGAAGATCTTCGTATGATTTTTATACTGGTCGTCTATCATCTCCAGTGTTTCTGCTCTAAGTATATCTGGATGACTCATTTTGCCAAATTTGTGTGGAAGATCCACGATCGCTTTTATTCCCAGCCAGCTACATGGCGGTTCATCGTACACAGGTGGAATTTGCTCCGGCACATTATACGATAACGTTGTCCACAGTATGTTCGTTTGATAGTTGAACGAATTTTTAATGCTTATCTGATTGGCACATAAGTTGTATAATGGGTGAGTATACGAACGAGGTTAAGTATCAACATAACCAAAAAGCAGTAGCTTATTCAAGAAGAAAATTAACCGTTCAAGTGCGAAAAAATCAGTGAAGTGTAAACACGATCACAGAATAAGATCGTTAAAGTGTTAATAAATTAATCATTACGATTAATCAACAGGGAGTACAGTGCTCATTTTACTTTGTTTATATTTTAGCCAATAACAATATAGAATAATACACAATTGTACTGACGCAAAAAACAATAAGGCTATAAATAACTAACACTGTATCAAAGTTATTTAGAGGAATTAACAAATTCCGACATAAGATTTCATATGTTAACGTTTTTATAACTAAACTCAATTTTATTCAGAACAAACGAACTTTCGTTTATTAACTTTCGATAACTAAAGGTGTCTAATCTAACCATATGATATATCATAATAGCATTGTGAAATAAAGTGGCGTTCTATTCTGTAGCTTAAAAGAAGCCACCCTTGAGATAAATAATTATAATAAATAATTTATCGATCATAATTAGAGTTTTCATGTTAACTAAACTGAGCTAGATAAAGTAAAGAAACCGGACGATTTGTGATCCGTTCGTTATTTTCTAATGAATGTATTTAATTGAAGTTATTCCATAACGAATAATAAATAACAGTATTGTAAAGTAACAACATTTGTCAACAATTATTTCAACTAGTAATTAATCAGTGTTAATAATTACTGAGGTGCATTTGATAATAACCAAACAAACAGAAATTTAATGCATGATCTCGATCTGAACATTAGATCATTTATTGATTAATTAAATATCAGAACTACCTATCAATTTATTCAGAAGAATTCTTTTATGGGACTTTCCTCTCGGAAACCCATATGGTGCCCAAATAAAAATTAAAAGTGTTTACAAAAAGCTTTTACAGCATTAATATACCGCTCAATCAAAAGCTTGACAGTTTATTAACCACCTGTGACCAACTGAACATCTAGTACTACATCACAGGTACATGAAAGTTTGATTTATCTATAATAACCTTGTCAAGACAATACACTGACATACAAAGATGACACTTTTAACTAGGAGAGTGAACTAACATCAAGAGATCTACGCAATTGTTTACATTCATCAACGGATCTACAAATAATCATTTACTCACAAATAAATAAACAAAAACATCAAAATCGAATTAAACTATTTAAATAAAGTAAATAAACTAATTATTAAAACAGTACGATTCGGAGTAATTACAGAATTGGCGATAGCAATAGTGAGGCATAATAATATGATACAGGAGTTTCGGTAGTATTACACTATGAAAAAGTTAGTGAAGCTTTGTTTGTTTGGGTTACACAGTTCAGGGACAAAGGTGTGCCTATTTCAGGGCTTATTTTACAGCAAAAGGCGTTGCATTTTCGTAATGAATTCAATGAAGGGGACCCAGATTTCACAGCAAGTGTCGGTTGGCTCGGCCGATGGAAGAAACGCTACGGTATCCGTCAGATAAGTGTTTGTGATGAAAAACTATCATCAAATTTTGAAGAAATGGAAGCATTCAAGAAAATATTTCAGGAATTTATTGAAACTGAAAGCCTAACGGGTGATCAGATATTTAATTGTAGAGTCAGGCCTTAATTACAAAATGTTACCTAGTAAGAGACTTGCAGCCAGAACTGAAGCGGCAGCCCCTGGCTACAAGCGTAGTACGGAAAGGCTGACAATTTTAGCATGCAGCAATACTACAGCAAACCTCAAAATGGACCTTGCAATGATTGGAAAGTCCAAAAATCCTAGAGCCTTTAAAACAGTTTCAAAAAACGCTCTTTCTGTAAAATACTACAGTCAGAAAAGCGCATGGATGAGCAGTGAAATTTTCAAAGACTGGTTTCTTAAGGAATTCATTCCTTCAACAGAGAAGTTTTTGAAAGAAAATAATTTACCCAGAAAAGCAGTTTTGTTGGTAGATAATGCTCCAACGCACCCCGATGCAGAGGAGCTTCAAGATCGTGACATTAAGGCAATGTCTCTGCCCCCCAATGTAACCGCCATATGCCAACCTGTGGAACAGGGCATTTTGGAAACGATAAAAAGAAACTATCGCAAGAAGCTACTGTCCATAGTGATAGAAGAAATTGAAGGACAAGACATGATTGAAAAATTGAAACTCATCAATGTAAAGGATGTTGCTTATTGGGTTGCACGGGCCTGGGCTGACGTAAGGGCTCCAACAATTGCCAAATCATGGAAGAAGCTGCTAGGCGATGATGAAAGTATGGAAACGGAAAGCACAGATGAAACCGAAGAAACCATTCTACTTTTAGTGCAACGTATTCCTGGATGTGAGGATGCATCTTTGCAAGAAATCGAAAGTTGGATGAAGGATGATGATCAGTATGTAACTGATGGAGAAATTGTCACTCTTGTCAATTGCGATGACAACGAAATTGAAGCTCAAGATCAAGCACCAACTGTTGAGCCTCTCACAATTACACATAACAACGGAGTTAAGGCTCTAGAAACTGCAATTAAATACATTGAACAACAAGAAGAAGCTACAGGAATCGACATAATTATGCTGCAAAGATGGCGAGACTTGGCAGCGAAGAAACGGCACTCGTCAGGAAAGCAGACTACGATCAAAAATTTCTTTAAATCATCACAGGACTGAACTTTTAAGTGTATTTAACTTCACACAATTCTGTAACTGTAAGTTCATTTTTTCAGTTAATTTTTTCTGTTGTTTTGTTGTAAAACATGATTATTAGGTTCGTAATGTGTAAAATTATAACATAGTTTGAAATTATAACATAGTTTGATGTTTAATAGGCTTTTTCTTAATACCTCCCTATTATCCGACATTTCCACTTATCCGACGTTCTGCCGGCCCGTTTATGTCAGATAAGCGAGACTCTACTGTATATTTAAAATCCCCATTAATCGAGCTCTTTCATCTGTTGAATTTAATTTTAGATATTGCCAATTGATTAGTTAGGTACTTATCCAGTCTGTGGAAGTATCCGATCTGTTGCACCACTACCGTAAATTCACTTTCTTCACTTTACATTCCGAAAGTCGTTTTAAAACTGTTTTAAACTTCAAAAACTGCTGTAGATTGCTCCGATTACATACTTAGATACTGTTTCGCATTAATAATATCACATTTTAGTCGGTCGACACTAATTACTCGAGCACTTTTATCGTTTTACACAACCGTGCGGTTGTGAGATCTTTCGTCGACTGCCAGCGTCCAAAAAAATTGCTAAACGTCTCTTGGCGTTCACCTGCCTTGTTTCTCCACAGGAAGCAGGTCTCATTGTAGATTTGACTGGTTCATTCTATTAGCAGAAAGGGCTCGCCTTTACCGCGTGGTGCACTTTGGGTTGGAGGCTAAATGTTTTTTCCCACGCCCTTTCTTGTCCTCCGAGCACATGTCGAACTTTATGTCGCAAAAGGTGGCACACACGCGCGCTCTTACGCATTCTGTTGTTATAATTTCCATCGTACCTTGCACAGCATAGCACCGAATCGGCCACCGGGTGTTCCCAAAAGTGTTACACAGAATAGCTCTTTGTCTGAACCAGACACCTTATTACCATAAAAAAATAAAATAAAAACCCTATTCCTTTTGTACCGTTACAAAGGGACTGATGGTTTATATAGTTTTAGGTAGTGTTTTTGTTTTTCTGTGATTATATATTTGGCTTTTTTGATTAGCAGTTTTACTGTTGTGATATTTTGTAGTAGTTATATGCTATTGTTTTGTATAATAAAGTGTTGTACTGTGATATGGAGTTTTTCAGTGGAAATGATAACTGTGATGCCACATTTGTCTGCTTTTAGAAAAGCGATGTTTGTACAGTCTTTGTTAACTGTACATATTTAAGGGGTTTGAGATTTGCTGTTTGATGTGCTATATTATATTATTTATGCTATTAACAATATTAAAACCCACATATCTTGATGTTCAACTGGTGATTTCTGTATATTTGCTTCAATGACAACACACAGCCAACATTTATTTCTGTTGATGTCCTGTTGTTTTGTTTGTAATGTAGGCTGTGTTTCAGGTTTGTCAATGAGCGTTTGTTTGTTTTGTGTAGTAGAACATCTGTAAGATTTATTATTCATAGGTAAAATTTTTGCACTGTAATTATTATTGTTTTGGCAGGTGTAAGTTACAAATAGTTCCCTATTAAGTGGAAGGAACTGAAAATGCAAACAGGCCTAACGCAAATGGAGAAAACAAAGACAGCCAAAAGATACTGATACTATTCTAATATCAACCAGAGAGTGCAAGAAGCATTCCA
Source organism: Magicicada septendecula (assembly GCA_034769895.1). Classification (NCBI taxonomy): domain Eukaryota; kingdom Metazoa; phylum Arthropoda; class Insecta; order Hemiptera; family Cicadidae; genus Magicicada; species Magicicada septendecula. The sequence goes on from CM068375.1 coordinate 129,902,759, forward strand.
AAGATGTGGTTAAGTGAAAGGCAAACAAACCAAATATTGGTTCATTCAGTCCTTGACAGTAATGGTAATGGTGAACTGTATGTGTGTAATAAATCTGTTAAAAGACCTGAGTATCATCCTACAACATAACATTAAAAAGAACAGGAACAAAAACAATAATTGCGTATCTATACAAATGATCAACTGCATATATGGGTAATACACACAGCTGGAGATAACAAAATACACTGAATCTGTAGTGTATAATCTGGTTACAACTATGTTGTATGCACTGTGTTACATTTTTGTATGCACTGTGTTACATTTCCTACTTATGAATCACTCGATTTACACATAACTTTACTCTTTCATGCTGGCTATTCATTGTATAAACAACATAGTCAAAGTCAGTTTGTCTGTATAAAGGTTTGTTTCCGTGGTTAATTATAAACTCTGTATACAGTCACCATCCTTTCGCCTATTTTCTGCCTGCTAGGCATGAAACAATACTAAATAGTACCCTATCTGAAAACCAATTAATAACTTTTTTTACTGTTCCTTTTCTGTAACTATTTATCAATCCAAATGTTTATCGTTATGTGTACTTCATGATTATTATTTTAAAAATGGAAATATGATTTTGAGAATAATATTTTTTCTCATTGTTAATTAGTTATAGTATTTAGTCAGTCATCCCCATTTCTTAATTTTTTTCCTCCATGTAAGTAATGCAGTAACTCTAAAAATTACTGTTCCAATTTTGTTTAAAGCATGCTTTTTCATAAAAATAAAACACGCTTGTTTGAAAAGTTATGGAAGTTCATTTATTGTGTAAATTTTACCTGTTAATTTACAAAACTTATTAATGCTCCTTCTTGTAAAACTCAGAAAGTGCACTGGTGTCTACTTTTTGAGTTTTTTTTTTTCTTTCCAGCGCTCCATCTCAATCTGAACTCAAGATCAGAGCCCTCTTAAATTTGTATCAATATTTTCTCATTCTCTTCAACAATTTTAAATCTAACTCTTGTTCTCCATAAATATTCTTGTCTTGTATCTGCTGCGTCTTCCTTTCTCAATACTAGTTACTACTAGTACTGTGCTACAGTCCTACTATGTTAAATCAGGCCCTGATCCCATTAATTTCTGGCTCCACTCATTTCTGTCCATTTCTGGTGCTCTCTTCTAATTCCTTACTCCCAACTGTGGAACAACTGACTACCTACACCCACGTTTTTCCAAACTTATAATTCTTGACTGCCCCCTCCACACACACATTCTCTCAATTAACTGATCTTATTGTCTTGGATTTAGTTATTTTAAAAATGGAAATAACACTTTGAGAATATTTTTTCTCATTGTTAATTAGTTATAGTATTTTGTCAGTCATCCCCCTTTCTTAATTTTTTCCTCCATGTAAATAATGCAGTGTCTCAGTCGGTAGTGATATAACTATATTTAGTTGATCTTATTGTGTTTGATATTTTCTCGTGTCCTTACACAGGTCCTGATGGTGATAATAAATATTGTCAAAACGTCAACAAAAATAATGTAAAATTTGTGTTATACTTATTGGCCGATCCTCCTACACCTTATATCGTTAAAATTGCAGTAGTTAATCATTTCACAGTAGATTGACTCGTTTCTTATGATTTGAATTAGTGTTATTCCTTTTTAATTTTACGTTCTTTGTATTTGTCTTTATTGATTAGCTGCATTGTATCCTCTACATCTTTGTTTCTGTCTACTTTAGGTTTTTTTTATTTCATTGCTACCTTATTTTATATCAAACCGATAAAGTAAAAATATTTACGACTCCACTGTTTCTTACCTGGTATAATGACAATGGTAAAGTTACTAAGGATCTCATTAAAACTGTTGTCAGCATTATAGACGCCCACCAAGGCAATCCTGTCTGGTCGTGAATAAGTATGATAGTGTTTTGTGCATATTCAACAACAGTACTTTCGGAGAGCCATTTATATAGTTGTGCGTAGGATTGTATTACACTGTCAATCGAAGACGGCACTGATAAATTCCTACACTGTGTACGAAATAAGTTACACTTATTTTGATTTACGTTTGATAAATATGAGTATCTAGTTTCACCATTATTATTAAACAATCCACCACACGCATTATAACCTAAAAATGAATTCGAGCACAGACTTCGGTGTACAGTATTAAAATTGTGATTTGAACAGCATAATATATTTGTAGTAACATTCAGAACGCTTTTCAGAGTTTTAAAATCTGAAGTCGCTTTCAACATATTTTTACAAATAAATATACTTCAAAACTCTAATTGTACATAACCTAAAACATCTTGTGTACAACTGACAGAACTCAGGACAGCTGCACAACTACGAGCTTGCCGGTTTGCGTTTTAAGCTCGATTACAACAGGTTACAACTGTTGCCATTACGCCTAACCTAAAGTCAGTAAATTTTAAATTTACCAGTTCTCAAAATGTAAGGTCAAATGAGATACTTCTATTTCTAAGAATGAAGAATCCTAAATTTATAAATTTGGCCTATTACAAAATATTTTTTTAAATATAGGCTTCCTATATATTTTATGTAGGAAATTTTCTTTAAAAGAATAAAAATTCAGTTTTAAAAGAAACGGAAAGACTAAAACGCTTTAAAACAATTTAGAATAATTGAGTTGATCGAAGAGATAACAATATTTTGACATCCTATTACAGCACTTGATAACGTGTTTACACCTTGTTGTCAAGATCGATGTTATACTGTCAAAGAAAGGCGCCTATAGTAGAGTTACAGCTGAGCCGGAGAAAGCTCTTGCTTCTAAGTGTGCCCATACGCTTGGACAGTGTGATCTTTATGTTTATTTAAGAAATGAATTCTTGTTATAAGATTTAATGTGAACACAATAACTAAAAATCGTTTTTATTAAAATGGGTGAAAAACTAAGTAAATTTATGTCTGATTACTGTCCAGAAAGTGTAGTTAACTTCTGCGCACAAATTGGACAAAAAAGAAAGCGAAATTTGACAAATGACGACGATGATGCACTGTTAGAACAGTCACTACGGGCTCCCAAGAGGTTAGTGTCAGTGTAAAGAGTTACTGTTAAAACTGTCATCTGATTATAATAACTAAAATGGATTGAATTTGTTACCCATGTAGTATGACCTAACCTTCTGTATACATACGAAAAAAATTGAAGTTTAACGTTGACATTTAATTTTATAGTGTGTTTTTGACGTTTTGTTGTTATATGGGATATTTACTTCTGAACCTTCGGTGCTTATATATAGTTTTTGAAGATGAAGTGTATTGCATTTTAGCAAACCCATGTGTTGATTAAACGAAAGGTTAGGTTAAAATAATAATCTTGTTAAAATTTTCGATTATTCTCAACGGTACATTTGGTTTTTAAGTAAGGTTAAACATCATATAGTCCGGTTTATATAACTGGTGGTTTTGTTATAAAGCAGCAAGATTTAGATTTGAAGGAAATTTTGGTGGAATCATAATTCTGTGTGTTTGATTTCCAATGTATATGAAAGTAAGCGGTACTGGCATTCATAGTAAAAAATGTATATTAATTATGTCACTGAAGAGTTAGAAAATTCGTAGCATCAGATTGTAAATTAGAAAGTCTGTTGTAACAAAATTCATTAAATTATTTCAAAAATATTTGTTCTGCACTAGAAAAGTTGTTTCTAAGTTAATTTGTATGTAGTGTTTACAACTAAATTTTATGTGTCAAAGTGTATAAATGTGCAGAAACTTGTATTTTCTAATCTGGTAGATGCTATAAATTTAGCCAGCATATTAGTTCTTTCAAGTATACATTATCAAGGTGATCAGTTTACCCTGCAGTGTCGGCTGTCTAGAGAAAACGTTTTGTCAGCAGAGTCGTATAATCTTATTTGAAATTTGTTTTTGTTAATTACTTGTGGTGATACAGAAATTACGTTTAATAAAATTTGTAGGTTAAACAGCTATTTAGCAGTTTTATACAAGCCTTTCTTAATATAATTTGCTCTTTGCAATGGTTGTAAATAATCCCTATAATTATTGCTAAAGATAAAAAAATTTAGGTAATTCTGAGTTATTATTGTAACTCGATTTATTTCATTTTGCTATACCGGAGTCTATATTTGTCCATAACCAGGTTCGAAAAGGTAAAAGAACCAAGATGTAGATTGTTATTACAGTGTTCAAAAGTTACATGTAGCCTATAGGATTTCTACGGAGTACTGCCCATGCTGGTGATTCACTATCAGTTTCATCTAGTTGATCTAATATGACTTAACACTGACCATTTTCAGCTTAAATTCTGGGTAAATTGGTATGTTATCCAAAATGCTTCAAACTAGCGAATTGAATAAACAGCTAGCTTTTTATTTTTCGTTTTCTGTTTTGAAACGTTGCTGTTAGGAGGAAAAACATATTTATTGAAATAAGAGAAGTCCTTAATCAGTGTCATATTACATGCTTTGAGCAATTATTTCTTGATGGAAGTAAGTAGTAATCGATTTGGAACTTCGGTAGCTTATCGTTAGTTATAAAATTTAAAACGAATTGCGAAGTGAAAGTTGATAAGCACAGTTGAGACTATCACTAAATGATAAATGGATTGGCAGGAGGGCACAGAATTCTGTAGTAGTCCTATTCTTCTGAACATCACGCAATTTCTTGGTTATTTTAAGTTTCCAACAGTTATTATTAACTTCTTGGATTTCGTTGTCCATGATGTGTCCGTTACTTAACTAAATACCACTATTGTATTAACGACTCGGAACACTTAAGTTTTTTATAAGTAAAAGCATAAAGTTTTACCTTACAGCCTGAACCGGTTTTCGCCTTTAAAAGGCTTCTTCAGAGGCTGCCGCTGGTAGCGCTGTCCGTCCTGTTGTGGGCATCCATCAGCCAGCAGCAGACCAGCGGCAGCCTCTGAAGAAGCCTTTTAAAGGCGAAAACCGGTTCAGGCTGTAAGGTTCAGGCTTTATGCTTTTACTTATAAAAAACTTAGTGTTCCGAGTCGTTAATACAATAGTGGTATTTACTTATTATTAATAAAAATTGTCATTATAGTATTCAAATTAAAATATATTTCAACATGAAAGAAACTGAAGGTTATATAGTAATAGCTAGAATTACAAAAATTTAAATTACGTTGTGAAGTATATCAGTCTGTGTCACTGTTATATCAACTGATTTTCTTTAGTGAATTCTTGTGTGTTTGTACATCTCTGCTGTAAACAAAAAGATAAGATTTGTAAATGCGTTCTTGAAAATAACTGGAATATTTATAATTATTATTTAAAATAAACTACAAGAAAAATAAGTGAAGTGTGTGTGTGTGTGTGTGTGTGTGATAAAAAATAATTTTGAAAACAATTACGAATGTTATGAAAACATGCCATGTATTCATGACAAGAAGGCCTACTTCAAAGACGATAATCATCTTTATAAGTATTGTAGTATATTATACTGTTATGATTGTCTAATTGATCGTCGTATGGTACAATGGAAAACAAAATACAGGACACCAATGAAGTCACTAAAAACCAGTTTTAATTATCACAAATAACAGTTTATATTCAACTCCTACAATAACTCCAGTTAGATTTGTCCACACACAATAACAGTGTCAATTAGTAGAGTTCCACTCAATTAATAACACTTCACTTCGACAAACACTCGATCCGTGCTAAGGAAAAATCGCTCATGTACTGAAATCACAAGCGGGCTGCTATGGCTTTATATAGGTCGTGCAAAGGTCCAGTATAGCTTTCCCTCCTTACTGCACACCACTTAATGTGTATCTTAAGTGTTCTTGAATACTATTTTGAATGATCATCACTTCTTTCACACCACTTTAACAATTAATATTTAATGCACTTTCACTTGTGAAAAACTTACTTTTTTGTTATTTCCTCAAGCGTACGTTTCGGAGTGGTTTACTCCTTCCTCAGTGAGGTATAAATGCGGAATGCGTCAAGGCGTTGGTAATCTGTAATGGTTTTTTGGTGACTGGTTGTGTCTGGGGGTGATGGAAGGGGGTTGGCGCGGGATTCTGAATTGTATGCGTTGTGTATTATTGTGTCGAATAGTGTGTAAATTGTAATTGTTCATTGAGTATGTTGTTTGGTTGTGTTTTGTTGTGTTTGTATATTTCGTATTGTTCTGCGGTGTTGAGTTTGCGACTTTTGGGTATGTAGTGTAAAATTTCAAGATTGTTTTTTATATTGGTGTAACTGTGGTTTTCTGTCTGGATGTGTGTGGCAAATGTGGATTGTAAGTTGTTATTGGATAAAGCTTTTGTGTGTTCAGAAAATCTGGAGGACAGTGGTCTTCCTGTCTGGCCTATATAGAATTTATTACAATCGTTGGTGTTTAATTTATATGCGTCTGTTTTGTTGTATATGTCTATGTCTTTGTTTGTGTCGTTAATGCGTCTCTTGATGGTATTGTTAGTTCTGTATGCTATTTTGTAATTGTGTTTTCTGAATGTGTTGGCAATTATGTATGTGTTAGAGTTGTAGTATGTGAGTGTGATGTATTTGTTTTGTTGTATTGTTTGTATTTTTTGTTGTTTTGTAGTTTTTGTATAGGATTTGTCTATATAATTTGTTTATTAACTCAGGGTTGTATCCGTTTTTTATTGCTATGTATTTTATTGTGTTAAGTTCTTGTTTGTTTAGCGGTATTTTTGTGAGTCTATGTAGCATATGGTTGAAGGCTGCATGTTGTAACGCAACAGAAATGCGGTCCTCCACGTTACATAAATAGAAATATTAGAAATATAATAGATAAATAAATATTTAAACCCCATACTAATACAAAGGTCAAATAAATACCTTTATCATTGTGTAAAAATGAATAAGGATGCAAGGTAGTAATAGCAATAAAAATTAAACCTGTAATATAGACAATAGTAAGAAATCAATGTTCAGTGAAAAGTAAATAAATCAAAAATACTGATAAGCATGATAAGAAAGAAACCAATATCGAAAATGTTAAAGTAAATGACAGTGAAAATAGATAAAAATGAGTCAATAATATACATTACTAGTTAATCGAAAGTAATGATTCTGAATTGAATAATGTTATGTTGTTACCATGAATGTTATGTTAAAGTTTGTGTTAGTTTATGAAACTTACTTGTTGATGTAATAGCAAGTAATGAAGCAATATGTATTATTTGTTTACTGTTGTAGAAAGGTGGAGGAAAGCAGTTAATTAATATTAATTGATCTCAATTTTTCTTATATGTGATCCATAGATCAAGATAAAGTTGTTGTTAGTTATAAAAAGAATAATTATTTGTGTACATGTACATAGTTAAGGTTTGATTATGTTTGTAAACTTATGTAAAAAGGCTATAGTTGTTAACCAGTTATAATCAAAGGTAGGTCCATATATAATAAAAGGCCTAACAGCCACTAACACTATATAACAATTCAGAATATAAAGGTTAGGTAAAGAAGTCAATAATAATTAATGAGTATAGTTCAAGGAGTTAGAAAAAACCTATGATAATTAATAATAAATAATAAATCAACTCAATATAAACAAATTATGATAATGCCATAGTGCAATGATATCGATTGATAACGTTTGATATCGAAAAAATAATAATTATGAAAAGAAACAGACTAAGATTGAAAAACCAGCAGAATATATATAGAAATTAGTAAACAAGCTATAAATAAAGTTATATTCCGATATAATGGAAGTTTAATAAGGAATGAAAGAATAATATATGAAATTATCACTATATAACAAAACATTGAAAAAGAATAAAAATAAATTTGTTGCTAGGGACAACAAAAATTAATATAATTTGTTGATTTGTATTATTGCAATTTATGATCTGAACGTGATGAGATTAAAACCCAGAGAAATGGTTAATAAAACTAACATATTCTAAATTATTTAAATGTAATAACAAGTCACTATATCTGAATAATTAATTGTCTTAATTAAGCCAGCAACATTTAACCAAATTGTATAATGGTATCATCTCACGATAATAAGTAATTGAATTCCACAAGGAAGGACTTGGATCGTCCAACATCAGATCAAGAAATAATGACAATTTAATGAAATACTAATAACATATAAAGAACTAACTGTATAAAGAGTTAATACTACAAACCAAACGGAAAATAATAACCATTCAACCACATTGGACATCGCTATTTACTTCATATGATAGCAAGAAACGTATTTGGATCCAGAGTTTACCGAAGAACACAATCACACGTTTGGCCATCAATAAACCGAGGGAGCGGTAGTTCTCATTTAACCAGGACCAAGAATTCAACTTTATTATCACTTGAAGACAAGAATAAAGAAAATCATCTCCTTTCTGATTGACACGAGGCATCAACTCACGAGGTTAGAAACAACCGCCTTCCAGAGTCGCTTCGTAATCCGTATGGTAATTTTCAAATGTATAATTAACATCAAACACAACAACACATTAACTTTGTAATATCTTGCATTCTTATCTATGTATTTTTAACCTTCCCCGCAGTTAAAAGAACCTTCACACCCTGAAATAAATTAATTATAAAAAAAAGTTATATAACAATTTAAAATAAAATATTGGACCGAACAATAATCGATTAACGCAACGTATAGCCTTTCTTATATATCAAGTAAAACCAATCTTATTGAATGTTAACAAGTTGAATTAATAAAGAAACCTTGTATAATTTCAGGATCTTATTATTTGGGCATTATTTAATGAATTGGGAATCAGAATTAAACAGACTAAGTGTATAATAACTAGTCACCGTACACGGTGGGTTAACCTATAAATTTCGTTTGTTTCGGAACTGCAGCACTTGTTGCGGAATTCTCCGACACCAAAGAGAAGAGAGTTAAACACGAAATTTCAATAATTCTCTGCAAGGCAGACTAGGGCTGAGCAGAATTTTAGAATAACACACTACATATTTAAGTTACATTCACACTAACACTTGTATATTAAATAGAGAGATAAGATAATCATAATTAACGATATTACTATATCCAGCAACCCCAGATATATAAGAAATTGAAAAAATATTAAAATAATCAAAGAGAGGTATATACGAGAGAAACATAATAAATTGACAAACTCTACAGTGTGGCTTAAACAGTACACACCGGTCGCAATACAAATTGGCACCCATCGCGAGGCTCGAACGAGACACACGTACTCGACGCAATACAAATTGACGCCGGCAACGTTGGGGCTGAAAGAACGAGAAACCCGCAGTACGTGGCAATACAATGTTTATGTTGTGTTGGATGATTTGATGTATTGTGTATGACCATGTCAGTTGTGGTTGGTTTTCTCTAGATTTTATATGTGTGCGTATTGTTTGTTTTGTTGATTGTTAAGTCTAGAAAGTTTATACTGTTGTTTTTTCTATTTCTATTGTGAATTTTAATTGTGGGTGTATCTTGTTTATGTATTTGTGGAAATTTTCTACTTGTCTTGTATTGCTATTGTATAATAATAATATGTTGTCTACGTATCTGTGCCAATATATAATTTTGTTGGTGTATTTGTTGTTATGTTATATGCTCTTGTTCTATGTGGTGTATGAATATTTCAGCTAGTATGCCCGATATGGGGGAACCCATGGGTAGTCCCTCTGTTTGTGTGTATATTTTGTTATTGTACGTGAAGTAATTTTGTTCTGTGATTATTTTAGTGATTATTTAGTTATTTTGTCTAAAAATTGTAGAGTCAATTAAGCATCACTGTCCTACTGTTAATAAAATAAGAGTATTTTACAGATGGGTGCAGTGCTCAATACAAAAATTGCAAAAGGTTTTTTAATTTGTGCCATCACGAGGTTGATTTGGAATCACTGCCACATGGTCTTTCTTTGCAACAAGCCATGGAAAATCACCTTGTGATGGTATTGGGGGCAGTGTGAAACGGATGGTGACAAAGGCCAATTTACAGAAGACCATACAAGGAGCAAATTTCTGATCCTAAAAAAATGTTCGAGTTTTGCAAAGAAAAATTTTCTAAAATCCATTTTTTTTATATAGAAGAAAAAGAAGTAAGTTATACCAGAACTAATCTGCAACAGCGATTTACAAAATCAAAAACTGTGGCTGGCATCAGAAGTTTCCACCAATTCATACCTTTATCAACCAATACTCTGGCTGCAAAAAGAGTTAGCAGTGACAATAACTATGCTTTACAATTTAACTTTTCTGATGTGCAAACACCTATTGCAGACTCCTTGAAAGTAAATTCTTTTGTTTGCTGTAAATACGATTCTAAATGGTATACTTGTCTTATTGAAATTATAAATTTAGATCAGGGAGATGCCAGAATTAGATTTATGCATCCAGCACGTCCATCAGTATCTTTTTATTGGCCAGATAGGGTTGATATTTGTTGGATCCCATTTCAAAATATATTATGTACTATAGAACAACCAACAACAATGACAGGCAGGCAATATCAAATTTCAGTAGAGTGCCAAAAATTGAGAAATGGAATAATTTGTAGCTAATTTATATTTTTAGAATACTTTGTAGCCTAAATTGTATTTTTAGATAATCAGTTGAATAAATTTCTATTCCTGTAAATGTGGATATTATTTTGAATAAATTTTTGTTTCTGTGTGTAAAAGTGGATTAATTTGTTAATATGCCCTAAATATTGTTTTTTATGACTACTAGTGTAGTTGTCATTTCCCCAAAGGTTTTTTAAGTCTGTTTTAAAGGAAATTTTCTTCTCTTTCCAATGATACCAGCCATAATATTGGGACACTGTAACTACAGTCTGTACACAGGAATTTGTAATTTAAGTTGTGGACATTTAAAAGAAAGTAATATTTCTATTTTGAAGGCTCAAATGACCCTTCATAATGTGATTACAACAAATCTGATACAATATTTGAATTCTGCAGAAAATTTTACATAAGTATGGAAAATTTCAAATCTTTCCTACTTCAATTTTAGGAGAAATTAAATAAATTTAAAACTACTTATTGAATTCGCGACAGCCGCGGATGAATTTTTTTAGTATTTTAGGTTGAAAATCAGGCTGCTCTAGTTCTTAAACGGCTTAAGATAGAGGTCTGAAATTTTAAACCAGTCATTATATATGTAAACAAACCATGTGTACCAAATTTCATGAAAATCCGAGTTGATGGGTTGCATTTTGCCATTTTTCTGGTTCATTTGAGATGAAATGACCCTGTAACGTGTCAATTTTGGGTCATTTTATTTTTTACGGTATGGGGTATTTATATTTTTGTTTATTTCGTTTTTGTGTGGGATTTATAAAATTATTGTGCAACGTTATTTCATTACAAGAGAACTCATGGTAAGCTGAACAGTTTGGGACAAAGGCAAGACGTAGGAGTGTTGGGCAATCAGTAAGCGAAGAATTTACCACCCTAGTTTTTCCAAGAACTATGCGAAGTGTGGCAGTGCGCACCTATACGTCCACCAAGCATGGGCGCCGACCCACGCGTTTGTGAAACTCAAAATGGCTAAAAGCAAGAAACTCTACGAGCACATGGTCGTGGAACAGCAGGAAATAATGTCTTAAGTCCGGCCCCTTTTATGACGTCCACCAATGCCTAGCTGAGATCGTTCGCTACCTTAATTTACAAGACTACATGCTAAGCATAGGACTAAGCTATGGCGACGAAGATCAAGGCAGTGATTTCCGTACCAAGTATGAGATCACAATAGTAATACCTGTTACGTTATCGTCCCCAGTCTACAGGGAGCAGAGATGCTAAGCGGTCTACGGAAAACAGCGTACCGCTACAGACATCTAAAGTTTCGGTTTGGGCCCGGTTGGTCGAGTTTTCGTAAATGTATTTAATTCAATAAGACCGGCCGGGACCCCAGAAAGTAATAAACATATCGCAGTGAGAAATCAGGACAGTGATGTGGAGGAATTAAAGTGATAAAACAGATATTGAAGTTCCGGGGCTAAGCACGTGTTCGGCCGGCATCGTGTTCGTGGACGGGTATCACGGATAACAATCGGAATGTTTAAAATTGAATAAATAAAGGGTAAGGTATAAAAAATGTATGGAAGCATGCGTGAGCAGAGTGGGCTGCCTTAGTTGTAAGTATAGTTCAATGTAATTAAAATTTGGTTGTGTAGCATTCTCATTCTGGTAATTATAACAAGTAATTATATCTAATTCTTTTGTACTAATAACCATGAAAATTGACTTAATTCGGTAAAGTGATTTAGTTTACTTTGAAAATGTGTTAGACTAAGTTATTTCGCCATTACCACGTTCTCATTTTTGTGCTGACAGCTCATCTAACAAAAACGGGGGTTTTCTGAAATTTTATTACAGTCAGATAGCGGGATTTTTTTATAAGGGCAAGAGTGTAAAAGGTTTAGATATTTAACCTTTAGAAAAAATATCGTGGCGACCTGGGCAGTTTCAAAAGGTAAGTTTTACGGGGACCTTGACGGTAAGTGAAATTCTGGCAGCGGTAAGTATTATTTTATGATATTTAGTAAATATAAGTGCAGAAGGTGAGTAACATCACAACCCACAACGCATACAATTCAGAATCCTGCGCCAACCCCCTTCCATCACCCCCAGACACAACCAGTCACCAAAAAACCATTACAGATTACCAACGCCTTGACGCATTCCGCATTTATACCTCACTGAGGAAGGAGTAAACCACTCCTAAACGTACGTTTGAGGAAATAAAAAAGTAAGTTTTTCACAAGTGAAAGTGCATTAAATATTAATTGTTCTTGAATACACTAGAACCTACTTGAGAGCAGTCTTGACTGGGCAACATCTGGCACACTTGATGTGTGGGGGGGAATGTTCTGGTAGGCTTCTCGTAACAATACGAATATTTGCATGTAAATATGAACTACAATAAAAAGTACATGTGCATGTATTGTGCTGTACTTGTAATGTGTAATATTATTTTCAGGAGAAAGTTACCAAGTACAACAAACTATATTTATCAAGCTCTATTTCTAGATGGAAGAGATAGTGACATAACTGTAGAGGTGTTGGACAAAGAATGGAAAGTTCACAAAATATATTTACAACAGGTAAAAGCATCCTAATTATATATTGACCTTATTTGTTAGACATGTATTTTCTTTAGTTTGTGTCTTTCCAATTACTAGTGTCCACATCATAACAGAATTCTCTCCATGTTCACCTGTGTTAGCATCCTCAGTAGCAAGCCCTATTATATCTTTTATCATTAGAATCTTGCTTACATCATAAGGCTTGTTTACTCAGCCTCATAAATTTTAATGCCTTGTCTACAACATGCCTTTGGCTTTGTCAGACATGAAGATTAGATACACATCCTGAACAGAAAAGGAGAAATAAGAAAAATAGTATACATTATCAAAGTTAAACTTCCTTGAAGTTTAGAATTTAAGGCTTATTTTTATTTTCAAAAGACATAAAACTACTTGAATCATAATTTAAAATTAGAAAAAGAATTTGTAATTTTTTAATGTAAAGTTCAGCTAAATGGCCATGTGATGAAATTTGTACTGTAAATGTCAATAGTAAGGTACATCTTTTTTTTTTATAAAGCATGGAAATGAGTTAACACCTTCAACACAGAGGAGAAAAGTGTTTTAATAGATCACTTCATTATAACAGTGAGTCTTAAATATTTTGTGTTCCAGTACTTTGAGAATGAAAAATTAACTGAATAGATTAAATTAAACAAAAATTACACAAAAAAATATTTGTTTTTGTGTAAAAAATAGCTTCAGTTATTTTTTATTGAAAAAATACAAATACATATAAATAAAAATGTTTTATCACTTTTAAACACTATTCTACATCCCATGGTTGTTGCATGTGGACCAGCGCTTTGCCAGTGCTTTGTTTCCGTGATAAAAAATTCTTTGGTGGACTGCACAGCCATGCATGTACCGCGGTTTTCAGTGTTTACACCTCATCATATGTAGAAAATTTCTTGCCACCAAGAGTCTCCATAAGCAACCAAAATATGAGATTCACTCAGCACAAGGTCAGGTAAATAAGAAAGCTGTGAAAGACACTAGAAATGGAGATTCAAGACCTTTTCAACCGTTGTGCAAGATGTATGCAGCTGTACATTGTTGTGCTGTAAAGCATGCCAAAACTGACAAAACCATGATGTTTGGACCTTATTACAGGTTTCGAAGGACGTCACAATAGGTCTCGCTGCTCACTGTTGATACTCTGGGCACAAAATTACGCTCCTATTATTCCAGAAAACTATCAGCATTACTTTGCCCTCTGATGGAGTTGCATTAACTATTTTTGTTTCGATGATATTGGATATTGAATGTCACCATTCCGTGCTCGCTTGCTTAGTTACTGTTGAAAATAGTGAACCCATGATTCGTCATCAGTAACATTGTGCATTGCAGAAAGTCATTCCCTCTGCTTCATACCATTGTAACACTGCCTTACAAGCATTCACACTAAAATCTTTCATTTTTGGGGGTTAGCTGTCTCGGTACTTATCTGGCAGAAACTGTCAAACTAGCACCTCACTGTTGATTGCAATCTGGTGAATATTGCCAATTGATACTATTTCAACCACCTCATTGTCTGATTGTCACCTGCCTTTCTTCTATGACAAATCATTCCAGTGGAGCAACAATGTTACGTGTAGACACCATTGGAGGCGGCAAGAACAAGCTCATTGATCACACTCGTCACAATACTTTTGAATTATCTGTGCCACTTTGAATTTTCTGTGAATTTACAATACACTTGTTGTAATGATAAACAGCTTTCTCTGCACTGCTTTTTACTCATTTTGTATTCTTAAATAGATATCAAATGGGGTTTCACCTTTGCTAGCAAAAAACATGCCATTTCATGCTGCTTGTCATTGGAATATGTCTGTAAGCCAATGTCTGTCTTTCTTGTGGTCTGCTGACATCACAATGCATGTGATGGCTGATATAGCTGAATGCTTGAAGACGTAAGACTCAATGCTATAGCAGATTACATGTTTAAAATTTTTATCATGTTATTAAGGTTAATTTTTGACTCATCCTCATGTTATTATAACAACAACTACAACTACATTAACTACAAACATATATTTTCTGTAGGTTGACAATAACGAGAGAAAATGTAATTATTATGAAGGTAATGAAGAGCATGGTGGTAAAACTCCAACCTTTTTGTTGTCGTCTGAAAGTCTTGTTATCCTGTAAAATGAAATTGCCGCATTAGATTTCAGTTATATCAGCAAGTTCATCTTCCTGGTTTGTTTAATTTGGAAGGTATTTCTGGATTATGTTGACTGTATTAAATTTTGTGGGACTTTTTAATTGGCATTAAGAAGGCATTAGGAATCTGAACAGTCAGCAAACAAGGAGGGAGTATTTTTAGGCTTAGTTGATTTTGCTACTGATTTGGACACCGTGCTAAAGGATCATTTACAGCATGCCACAGTTTTTAAAGAAACTTCTAAAACGATCCAACATGAAATCCAAAATTTAAACAAATTTTTTAAATCTGGGTCCATAGCTTCTTGGCCAAGTATTAATTCAATTGTAGTGTTGCATGTAGGTCCAATTATTTCTTCTTCAGTAGTATGAATTCAGTTTATTTCATTACTTGTAATATATATTGCATTCATTATTAATTTATAGTTCAGTAATTTTGAAAGTTATAAGCAGTATCAGCAGGTATAACTTTTTAACCTCACTGGAAGTAGTTTTTTTTATTTGATTTTCTGAAAGATGTGAAAGATGTATCTCTGTTTATACTTTGTTCACAAACAATGCTCACTGGGCAGGACCTTTTAACATAAATGTTCTGTGTCAATCCATGTGATAAATAAATAAGTAGCTGGTTTTTTTTCTGAAATGATTTCAGTGTGTCTGAGAGTTCAAAATTAGAACATCAGTTAGAAATTACAGTAACAGTAACTGACTTTTTTTCACTCCGAATAACTTTTACCTTCTTCAATAAAAAAAAAACATTTTTTTAAATAACTGATTAGGACTATCGTGATGGGAATTATTTTGCTGAAATCGAATATTCAGTGTAATGACACATGTATAAGTGAAATCAAAAAATATAGGCTAATTTTTTTTTTTAAGAACAGGAAACATAATTTATTATACATGTTGCATTCAGCATGAATGATTATAAACCTTGTTCCTTCCAGAAATTCTCTACTGCTTGCTCATGAGTGTGCTTGGTGTACACATAATTTGACTGTTATTTTCGTATTTGCTGTTTATGTTGCTAATTGTGAGGCAATTTTATGTTGCTAGTTATAAGAAAATTATTTTATAAATTTTAAAGGTAATACGTTTTAGAATCAAGGCCTATTACAGATTTTTTACTTACTTTTAAAGTAATCAGAATTCTACTTTAGGTAATCAGTGTCTCCTTTAATATATGTTTAGTCTGAGAAACAGATAATCGTAAGTTGTAAAGTGTAATTGTAGTGCATAAATTAAAATCAATCATTTTATATGTTGAAAAAAGATATCTTCTTTTAAACATTTTTTGTTTAAGTAAATGTAATAAATTTCCATTTGAATAGTATAATTTTAAAGTTTTGCAACAAACCTATCCCATGTATTGTAGGGGAACCACTCGACTAAGTATGCATATGATAAACAGTCTCTTACAATTTTTAAAACTCATTTCACCAAACAATCTTTCATTGTGTAGTTACTTATCTTTTATGAAATACTATATGGTTTATTACATAGGCCGGAGTCATTGATAAAAGAATTTATATCCAGCCTGTTTGGCCGTGGTCGATTGCTTTGTTCTGTCATTGTTTAAATGTTTTGGCTACCCACCGTAGGCCTTCTTCAGTAAAAAAAGTTAATAAAGTGTTCAACAAAAGGAAGGAGAGGCGAACATACCCCTACCAAGGTAAAAGCAACTGGTCTCAGCTTTTTAGGGGTAAATTCAGCTCTCCACCCTTTTGTCTGACACGTTACAAACTTTTTTCTACTTTATGAACTTTTTTTCTACTGAATGTCCAACACATTTAGACAATGAAGAACAAAGCAATCGACCACGACCAAACAGCCCGGATATAAAATCTTGTATCAATACTATATGGTGTTAATATAACAAAAC
This sequence comes from Magicicada septendecula, assembly GCA_034769895.1. Lineage (NCBI taxonomy): Eukaryota > Metazoa > Arthropoda > Insecta > Hemiptera > Cicadidae > Magicicada > Magicicada septendecula. Next base: position 129,919,821 of record CM068375.1, read on the forward strand.
ACCAACAAATGGCATGCTGTCTAGTGTGTTCAATTCACTGCACTGCAAGCCGATGCAAGTGAAATTATGAGTGACAGCAACAGACTACAGAATGTTATGTACACTTGTTTGTAATGTTACTGGGAAAGATTTTCACTTTAGAAGAAAAGCGTGTGTAGTATGGAGACTATAGAGGGAGAGAGTTGAATAAAGGCAGCTCAGAAGTTAAGCCCATGGGAAAATATGAGCTACTACACTTCGCACAAGTCATCACAAAAATCAGTTCTACGAACATTAAATTTTATAGATCAATCAGGTGCTTCAACTGCCCTGATAATGTTGTGTAGCATCAGTTTGAAGCATTACTATGGATATGAAATTGTGTTTATAACTCAGGATATCATCTGTCATACTTATTACAGTAGAACTTGGCCAACTCGAAGCTGAAGGGACCAGTAAAAAATTCGAATTAGGAAAGTTTTAATAAGGGTAGAAAAATCAAATCAAAAACCGAAATTCAGTAAAGCAATATGTTATTTTATTAAACAGTTTCCTTATACATATGTATTACAAACGTATAAACACGTTTCAGTACAAAATATAGCATTTACAGTTTTTTAAAAAAGCTAGAAACTTTTGATTGCATTTTGCAGTTAATACACTGAGTTGTAGTAAACTCTTCAAGTTTATTAAGTGCTTGGAAAATAGCGTCACTTACGTTCTGCTGTCCTTCAACAAACTGTCTCAAGTCTTGAATGTAATTTGATGCCTGTGAAGCTGTTGGAATCGGTATCTCTGGAAGTTCTAGCTGGTCCCCTTCTTCATCTGAAGATGCACCATAATTTCTTTTGTTCATAACATCAACCACGATCTCCGCATCTGTCTGTTCACAGCACACCGCCAAGTCTTCATCCATGTTTACAAACTCTTCGTAATGAATGCCTGCATCATGTCCAACATCTTCCCAGTTATCCGCAGTGGGTACGACTTCTTTAGCAGCTTTATTCTCCTCTTCACCTTCAATGTGGCAGAAACCACCGTTACAAAAGCAATTAGCAATTGTTTTTTGTGTAACTTGGTCCCAAACACTGTTGGACATGCGGGCAGCTTGAAGGATGTTAATCTTGATAGTATTTTCGTGCTCATCTAAATAAGCACCTGACAGAATGTTTTGGACCACAAGCCGTCTGTAAAAATGCTTAAAATTTTTTATTACACCTTGGCCCATAAGTTGAAATACTGAAGTCATGTTTGGGGGGAAAACACAACCTTTACATTTACCATCACAGGAATAGTGTTGTGTGCTGTACAGTTGACAATAAACAAGACGATTCTTCTGTTTTGATTCCGAAATTTCCTGTTGATTTTCAAAACCCATCTTTCAAAAATTTTCACCTGTCATCCAAGCTTTATTGTTTGATTCATATTCAACTGGTTTTGTTTTTACATTTTTGAAACAACGTGGGTTGGCTAACTTCCCTATCATTAGCAAGGGCAGTTTTTCCGAGCCATCCATGTTTGCTCGGACTAAAAGTGTTATGCGCTCCTTGCTGTGTTTGTCGCCACTACAACTTTCTTCTTTAAAAGCAAGTGTTTTGTCAGGGGTGCATTTGAGGAATAAGCCCGTCTTGTCTACGTTAAAAATGTCTTTAGCGTCTCTATCAGAAATCATTTGCAACAGATCGTTTTTCCATGAATTTGCAGATTCAACGTCAACAGATCCACTTTCCCCACAAACAGTTTTGGGGTCTTTCACTAAATCCTGCGGCCAAAGACAACTTCCGTCTCCACGTTTGTATTTTTTTTCCGTGTTCTATGTGTACTAGAACTGTTTTCTTCACAAGTAACTAATGCCAGGTTATGGAGGTTATGTAGACAATGTAACTTAAATAAAATTTACTTTGTTAGTGTACAATAAAAGGGTGTATTTACTGGAAGTACAGAAATAATTTTCCATTTATCGCACATAATTACGGTACACAGACGATTTTTGGAGGTTGTGTCTACGTTTAACAATGCAACTTAACCTTTTAGATTTTTAAAATTAATTAGATTTAACAAAAATTTCCTTTGTTAGTGTACATTAAATTATTGTATGCATACAAGGCTACTGTACATAACATTAAAGGCTGTATTTATTCGAAGTACCGGAATTAAAACCTAGTTCCAATTTAGAACGTAGACCTATAACCTATTTGCATATTTTATTGGGGTTTATTGGCACATATTTTATTAAAAGGGTGTATTTATTGGAAGTACAGAAATTATTTTCCATTTATCGCACATAATTACGGTACACAGACGATTTTTGGAGGTTGTGTCTACGTTTAACGATGCAACTTAACCTTTTAGAGTTTTAAAATTAATTAGATTTAACAAAAATTTCCTTTGTTATTGTACATTCAAAGGCTGTATTTATTGTATGGATAAAAGGCTGTATATACATTAAAGGCTGTATTTATTCGAATTAAAACCTATCGGTACTTCCAATTTAGAACGTATAACCTAGTAGGCTACGTTGTTCGTACATACAGTATTTTATTGGAGTTTATTGGTACATATTTTATTAAAAGGGTGTATTTATTGGAAGTACAGAAATTAGTTTCCATTTATTGCACATAATTACGGTACAGAGACGATTTTGGGAGGTTGTGTCTACGTTTAATTATCTAACTTAACCTTTTAGATTTTTAAAATTAATTAGACTTGTAGGGGTGTGCATGGCAGAACTACTTGTAGGGGTGTGCACCCACTTTATAATCATATTTTTGGTAACACTGAGAACTTTAAGCCTTCTTTTATGCTTAAACAAATTATATATACACTTAATTATAGAAAAGCAAAAAGCAAATATGTAATTCAAAAGACTAATTTGCTCTAATAAACACATGCTGAAGTTAAAAACAAAAGAGTTTTTACTTGCCTAACTAATCATTAGTTACTAATGTGACAGTTGGAGCTGCTTTTTCTGCAAAAGCTGGGGTATGTTGGATTCAAGAGTGGTTAAATTAAGTCATAAATCTGAGTGTGCGTCAAGTCTATTTGTGTGCTTGCTTTTCACTTGAGATGAAAATCCCATTTCACTCAAGAATGAGGTGGTGAATGGGATGAGCAACTCCGAAAGTTCAGGATATTCATCTCTTAAAGATATCCAGAACTTTGTTAAGTCAGAATCTAAAAGTTTATGGATTTTGTTGTCCATGACATGTCTCATGTTATCACTAACTATACAAAATAATTTACTAAAAATTTAGTTTTAATCCCAGCATCACAGATGATATCACACAATTGCTCATTTAGTTTTACTGACAACATGTTAGAACTTTCAAAATACAAGAATGGGTCTTGAATTCACTGTATCCCTCTGGGAAGCAACTTTCAATCTGGTTATAGAGAGTTAAACATCAGAGCTGGTAAAAACAATGGTAGAGCATGAATAACAAAAATGTACAGTTTAGACTATGTACAAAACAGGTTGAATTTAAATTGTTAAAATGATATATCTTAGTTATTTACATGTAGTAGCTTTTTAAAACACAGTAAATAAATTTCCGAACCTGACTTTGCAACCCTCCAAATGCCCTCTCGGGACCCTGCAGTGGCTCATGCCCAATAGGTTAAGAAATGCTGAACTAAAGGCATGTTTGTGGAGTGAAACATAAAAGATAACCCAGACTTCTAAAATGCTCTTAGTGAAATGGGATTTTCAGGAGTAACAACACACTATTTGGTTAACAAGCACATTTTACTAATATTCTAACTATAAAATAGGTTATTTACCTTCTGTCGACGTTTCTTAAAATCCTTTTAGGATAACTCGAGTTTCAACACCATTTGGTGTCATCATCAGATCGGTGAATTAGGTTAAAACATTTCGATGCATATGCATCTCGTTAGATATTTACATATTTGCATATGCATCGAAATGTTTTAACCTAATTCACCGATCTGATGATGACACCAAATGGTGTTGAAACTCGAGTTATCCTAAAAGGATTTTAAGAAACGTCGGCAGAAGGTAAATAACCTATTTTATAGTCTTAATCGTTTCTGGAGGCAAGAAAAATGTTTAAAAAAAAAAAATAATATTCTAATACCAAGTCAATTAGATAGCTTAAATGTGTAGTACTCTATGTGATGCTGATCACATACTGTTAATCAGCAGCACTGCAGAATATTCTAGAGCCACACTCTTGGCATTCATCTGGAACTTTATCACATTAGCCTGATAATTAGGATGCTGCCACCAGCTGAGTTTTAGAAAGTTGGTGTAGTAGGTTGTGCATTCATATAGGATGATATTAGACAGCAGTTTTTAATAAAAGTGACAAATGATCAATTGTTTACTTGTGTTGTAAACTATTGTGATTTTTTTATTACTGTTTGTAGGCTATACAGTGTGTCCTGGATAATTATATAAAGAGAACTGTTGTAATATAAGTGTGTTTGTTTTAGCAATTGAGAGTATCTGGTATTCAGTAATTCATTCCACTGTTTTAAGTTCATAATTCTTGTCACTGGTTGTAAGAAAATTATTTTCTTATTAATTTTCCAATTCTATGAAGTCTTCAGTAGTTTTACCACAATGAGACTCAACTTTATCACTGAAGATGCCACATCACTGAATGAGCAAAACGTTTCTTTAATAATCTCAACAAAGCATGGTTATCAGCTGAAAAAAAGTTTTAGTATTAAAAGTTTTGATCACGCAAATCTATAAGGGATACTAAAAAGAAATAACATAATAATTGTATTGGACATAAAGTTATGTCCACAAAACAGATTTTGTTTGAAATAAATAAAACACAATTTGACACAAATATTAATTTTATGAATACTTGTTTGGCACATATTACAGAAGGTTACACCATTAAATGAGTTTGCCTAAGTATAAAATTCTTGTCAGATGAAAAACGTGTACAGTCAGAATACTATTTGTTATGTACAATACAAATGATTCACTATGGGTAGCAGTGACACATAAACACTAGACATTGACACTGAATTGTACTTGTTTTGAATGATTCATTGTGTGCTACCTGACCAGAGTACAGGTATTAACCAAGAGATGTTAGTATACTGCTGTGTAACTGCTACAATGATGAATTATAAGTAGTACTTTTTGTTTTGGTCATCAACCTTGAAAAGGATAATAGAAACTTTGTATACCATGCTTCCAGCAGTTTTACATGATACATTCCTAGCACAAATAAGAAAAGTTTAAATCTGCTGATGATCTAAAGGAGTGATAGTTATTTGCAGACTGACAGGGTTATAAAGTAATTCTGAAAGAATTGTTGCTTTTACAATACCATCCTTTATCAAGTGGCTACTCAAATCTGCCAGCTTTTCACAGAAACTGAAGTTTGATTATTAGATCCATCATGATGACCTAGTGATGCTCCAAACATTTCAAGGATTCTCCTAGCCTTAAAAAACTGGACTGGCCTCATTGATTGACATGATTAATGTTAAAATTTACTTTGGGATACTTCCAAACATAATACAGTTTAAATAAACAAAAAAAATTGTATTTCTAATTTTTCCAGAACTGTATACACATAATTTGATCTGGATAGAACGTGTATTAAACAATAATACTATTTGATGCAAATAATGAAAATATCCGTGTGGAGAACTATACATGACTTCCATGTTTTAAGATTTATATTTAAAATCGTTTTAGAAATGAAATATTTCTACAGAAACTACTTCTATCTTCAGCCTCAACCACAGAACACACACACACACACACACACACACACACACACACACACACAATTCCTTTTTTCTTTATTTAATTTGAATTCAGAGTATTGGCACATATTTTATTAAAAGGGTGTATTTATTGGAAGTACAGAAATTAGTTTCCATTTATTGCACATAATTACGGTACACAGACGATTTTTGGAGGTTGTGTCTACGTTTAACAATGTCACTTAACCTTTTAGATTATTAAAATTAATTAGATTTAACAAAAATTTCCTTTGTTAGTGTACATTCAAAGGCTGTATTTATTGTATGGATAAAAGGCTGTATATACATTAAAGGCTGTATTTATTCGAATTAAAACCTATCCGTACTTCCAATTTAGAACGTATAACCTAGTAGGCTACGTTATTCGTACATACAGTATTTTATTGGAGTTTATTGGTACATATTTTATTAAAAGGCTGTACTTATTGGAAGTACAGAAATTAGTTTCCATTTATCGCACATAATTACGGTACAGAGACGATTTTGGGAGGCTGTGTCAACGTTTAATTATCTAACTTAACCTTTTAGATTTTTAAAATTAATTAGACTTAACAAACATTTCCTTACTTAGTGTACATTCAAAGGCTGTATTTATTGTATGGATAAAAGGCTGTATTTATTCGAAGTACCGGAATTAAAACGTACTTCCAATTTAGAACACAGTACAATCTAACGTAGTCCTATAACCAAACAAGTACATTAAAATCCTTTTTTCAACATAATGCAATAAAAAGCAATGTGCAGTTTCTGTTAACACCCAAATGATTAAGTATTAATAATGGGTTAGAGTGGAATTCAATGTTACTATGGTCTAAATTGAAGACAAAAAATAAACATAATCTGTGTTTATCAACACATAAGTGATACATAAGTCAGTTGTTACAAAGATAAACAAAAACATGTCTAAGAGTAGGCTATAACCAATTATAAGTGAGAGACCCGTTTCTAAAACGGCTTAAGTAGTGCAAAGTTTTTTTCTTGCTTTCATTTGAGCAAACTGGTCAATAACATCTGACTGATAAATTAGTACTGTTAGCCAATTCATTTTTAATAGCTAAAATTGCCAAATTATTAAGCCTTTCTTGGTAGGTAGTGCTTCTCTGCCAAGTTTTCAGTGAATTTGTTATACTGCTCAAAGATTTTTCAGGAGACGAAACTGTAACTGAAATAGTACAGAAAAGCCTATAGGCAAGACAGAAGTTCACAAATACAGCTTGAAGGTTTTTGGAGTAGGCTTAGTGGATTCTTTTCTGATTCAAACTCTGTTTTATAAATGTTCTTCAAGTGTAATATTTCTTCAAATAGATCCGTTGCCAATTCCTTTTTAAACTTGCTAATGAGAACTTTTACTTTCAATTCTAATTCATCATTTTCCATGTCCGTAAAGTTCAATACTGGTGGAAACAAGTCACGAATTGAACTAATTGCAGTGAATCGTGTTTTTATGTTGCCCATTACAAACTCTAATACTGGGTACATGACAGGTTTTAAATTTATTTTCTTGATCTTTGTTTACTGAAAAATCACTATTGGATTGATCTGTACTTTTTTTCCACCTTTTGGGAGATTCAGGAGGAACTTTTATTAGTTCTTTTGCAATTAAGTTTGGTTCTTCAATTATGCTGTCTGGGTTATCACGCAACAATTTCAATTCTGTCAGCAAATCTTCCACTAGAGTTATTTCAACATGAGTGTGATTCCTTTGCTTTGAATAACAACATTTTTTTAGTCAATATATGAAAGCACTTTGAACCAAAAAGATGCCAACATTAAGCTCTTTGTGGAATTGAAATATTTCTTAAGCCCTAATATGATGTTGTAGGTAGAGGGAGTTAGACTAGAAGACATCTCTTCTAAAATATATCCAACAATTTAAGTACTCCTGGGTAGTGCTTAACTATCGGTTTGACAGCTTGGATCCTCTCACTTCATCTTGTTTCAGGGAAGCTCTGCAGTGATAAAGGAATGTGCTTTTTCAAAACTTCCCAACATTTTTCTCTAGGGCTGCTAGAGAAAAATGAGTAAAGACTTGCAACATGCCTGAAAAATGTCATCGCATCTGCATTGAGTTTTGCAGCATTAACACCCACATGTTTCAAGGAATGCGCCCCACATGGTAAAAATATTATGGATTCGTTCTTTTCAAGAATTCTACTTCCAATTTAGAACCCAGTACAATCTAACGTATAACCAAACAAGTACATTAAAATCCTTTTTTCAACATAATGCAATAAAAAGAAATGTGCAGTTTCTGTTAACACGCAAATGATTAAGTATTAATAATGGGTTAGAGTGGAATTTAATAATTACAAATTTTGTGGACTTGTGAAATTAGTAACACTATGTACTAATGTGTGATTATCAGTTGAATTGTTAAACGTAGACACAACCTCCAAAAATCGTCTGTGTACCGTAATTATGTGCAATAAATGGAAACTAATTTCTGTACTTCCAATAAATACACCCTTTTAATAAAATATGTGCCAATACTCTGAATTCAAATTAAATAAAGAAAAAAGGAATTGTGTGTGTGTGTGTGTGTGTGTGTGTGTGTGTGTGTTTTCTGTGGTTGAGGCTGAAGATAGAAGTAGTTTCTGTAGAAATATTTCATTTCTAAAACGATTTTAAATATAAATCTTAAAACATGGAAGTCATGTATAGTTCTCCACACGGATATTTTCATTATTTGCATCAAATAGTATTATTGTTTAATACACGTTCTATCCAGATCAAATTATGTGTATACAGTTCTGGAAAAATTAGAAATACAATTTTTTTGTTTATTTTAAACTGTATTATGTTTGGAAGTATCCCAAAGTAAATTTAACATTAATCATGTCAATCAATGAGGCCAGTCCAGTTTTTTAAGGCTAGGAGAATCCTTGAAATGTTTGGAGCATCACTAGGTCATCATGATGGATCTAATAATCAAACTTCAGTTTCTGTGAAAAGCTGGCAGATTTGAGTAGCCACTTGATAAAGGATGGTATTGTAAAAGCAACAATTCTTTCAGAATTACTTTATAACCCTGTCAGTCTGCAAATAACTATCACTCCTTTAGATCATCAGCAGATTTAAACTTTTCTTATTTGTGCTAGGAATGTATCATGTAAAACTGCTGGAAGCATGGTATACAAAGTTTCTATTATCCTTTTCAAGGTTGATGACCAAAACAAAAAGTACTACTTATAATTCATCATTGTAGCAGTTACACAGCAGTATACTAAACATCTCTTGGTTAATACCTGTACTCTGGTCAGGTAGCACACAATGAATCATTCAAAACAAGTACAATTCAGTGTCAATGTCTAGTATTTATGTGTCACTGCTACCCATAGTGAATCATTTGTATTGTACATAACAAATAGTATTCTGACTGTACACGTTTTTCATCTGACAAGAATTTTATACTTAGGCAAACTCATTTAATGGTGTAACCTTCTGTAATATGTGCCAAACAAGTATTCATAAAATTAATATTTGTGTCAAATTGTGTTTTATTTATTTCAAACAAAATCTGTTTTGTGGACATAACTTTATGTCCAATACAATTATTATGTTATTTCTTTTTAGTATCCCTTATAGATTTGCGTGATCAAAACTTTTAATACTAAAACTTTTTTTCAGCTGATAACCATGCTTTGTTGAGATTATTAAAGAAAAGTTTTGCTCATTCAGTGATGTGGCATCTTCAGTGATAAAGTTGAGTCTCATTGTGGTAAAACTACTGAAGACTTCATAGAATTGGAAAATTAATGAGAATAATATTCTTACAACCAATGAACTTAAAACAGTGGAATGAATTACTGAATACCAGATACTCTCAATTGCTAAAACAAACACACTTATATTACAACAGTTCTCTTTATATAATTATCAAGGACACACTGTATAGCCTACAAACAGTAATAAAAAAATCACAATAGTTTACAACACAAGTAAACAATTGATCATTTGTCACTTTTATTAAAAACTGCTGTCTAATATCATCCTATATGAATGCACAACCTACTACACCAACTTTCTAAAACTCAGCTGGTGGCAACATCCTAATTATCAGGCTAATGTGATAAAGTTCCAGATGAATGCCAAGAGTGTGGCTCTAGAATATTCTGCAGTGCTGCTGATTAACAGTATGTGATCAGCATCACATAGAGTACTACACATTTAAGCTATCTAATTGACTTGATATTAGAATATTAGTAAAATGTGCTTGTTAACCAAATAGTGTGTTGTTACTCCTGAAAATCCCATTTCACTAAGAGCATTTTAGAAGTCTGGGTTATCTTTTATGTTTCACTCCACAAACATGCCTTTAGTTCAGCATTTCTTAACCTATTGGGCATGAGCCACTGCAGGGTCCCGAGAGGGCATTTGGAGGGTTGCAAAGTCAGGTTCGGAAATTTATTTACTGTGTCTTAAAAAGCTACTACATGTAAATAACTAAGATATATCATTTTAACAATTTAAATTCAACCTGTTTTGTACATAGTCTAAACTGTACATTTTTGTTATTCATGCTCTACCATTGTTTTTACCAGCTCTGATGTTTAACTCTCTATAACCAGATTGAAAGTTGCTTCCCAGAGGGATACAGTGAATTCAAGACCCATTCTTGTATTTTGAAAGTTCTAACATGTTGTCAGTAAAACTAAATGAGCAATTGTGTGATATCATCTGTGATGCTGGGATTAAAACTAAATTTTTAGTAAATTATTTTGTATAGTTAGTGATAACATGAGACATGTCATGGACAACAAAATCCACAAACTTTTAGATTCTGACTTAACAAAGTTCTGGATATCTTTAAGAGATGAATATCCTGAACTTTCGGAGTTGCTCATCCCATTCACCACCTCATTCTTGAGTGAAATGGGATTTTCATCTCAAGTGAAAAGCAAGCACACAAATAGACTTGACGCACACTCAGATTTATGACTTAATTTAACCACTCTTGAATCCAACATACCCCAGCTTTTGCAGAAAAAGCAGCTCCAACTGTCACATTAGTAACTAATGATTAGTTAGGCAAGTAAAAACTCTTTTGTTTTTAACTTCAGCATGTGTTTATTAGAGCAAATTAGTCTTTTGAATTACATATTTGCTTTTTGCTTTTCTATAATTAAGTGTATATATAATTTGTTTAAGCATAAAAGAAGGCTGAAAGTTCTCAGTGTTACCAAAAATATGATTATAAAGTGGGAGCACACCCCTACAAGTAGTTCTGCCATGCACACCCCCTACAAGTCTAATTAATTTTAAAAATCTAAAAGGTTAAGTTAGATAATTAAACGTAGACACAACCTCCCAAAATCGTCTCTGTACCGTAATTATGTGCGATAAATGGAAACTAATTTCTGTACTTCCAATAAATACACCCTTTTAATAAAATATGTACCAATAAACTCCAATAAAATACTGTATGTACGAATAACGTAGCCTACTAGGTTATACGTTCTAAATTGGAAGTACCGATAGGTTTTAATTCGAATAAATACAGCCTTTAATGTATATACAGCCTTTTATCCATACAATAAATACAGCCTTTGAATGTACACTAACAAAGGAAATTTTTGTTAAATCTAATTAATTTTAAAAATCTAAAAGGTTAAGTTGCATTGTTAAACGTAGACACAACCTCCAAAAATCGTCTGTGTACCGTAATTATGTGCGATAAATGGAAAATAATTTCTGTACTTCCAATAAATACACCCTTTTAATAAAATATGTGCCAATAAACCCCAATAAAATATGCAAATAGGTTATAGGTCTACGTTCTAAATTGGAACTAGGTTTTAATTCCGGTACTTCGAATAAATACAGCCTTTAATGTTATGTACAGCAGCCTTGTATGCATACAAAAATTTAATGTACACTAACAAAGGAAATTTTTGTTAAATCTAATTAATTTTAAAAATCTAAAAGGTTAAGTTGCATTGTTAAACGTAGACACAACCTCCAAAAATCGTCTGTGTACTGTAATTATGTGCGATAAATGGAAAATTATTTCTGTACTTCCAGTAAATACACCCTTTTATTGTACACTAACAAAGTAAATTTTATTTAAGTTACATTGTGTACATAACCTCCATAACCTGCCATTAGTTACTTGTGAAGAAAACAGTTCTAGTACACATCGAACACGGAAAAAAATACAAACGTGGAGACGGAAGTTGTCTTTGGCCGCAGGATTTAGTGAAAGACCCCAGTTTTGAAATGCGTGCCATTCCTTTCTTTAAAACTATCGAGCCAACCAGTGCTGGCCTTAAAATCATTTTTCCGTAAGCTAAATGTGAATTCCTCAGCTTTGGCTCTGACGAGGGGCCCCACTGACTGGAATTTTTTTGTCCCTTGCTTGCTTAAACCACAATTAAATAATAATTAATAAACCACTTTACTACACATTCATCCATGTCAGGATTTTCTGGCCCTCGCGCTCTTTTCCTATCTTTGTCGCTGGCTTTTTATACACACTATTCAAAATCTTCTCTTTATTTTTTAGATATGTTGACAGTGTATTTGGCGGTATCCCGAATTCCTTAGCAATTTCAGGTTTCTTTTTTTGCCCCTTTTCCACTTCCCAAATAACGGCAACTTTTTCGGCAAATGTCAATGATTTGTATTGGGTCCGTGTTGGTAAAGGGCCATGATGAACACACAACACAATAAAACTGCACAATAAGCGTCACTAAAACACACCAGTCTGTATATACAGTACTGTATAAAGAAAGGAACGGTCTCTCACTACAGGACACAGCTCGCACAGTAGAAACTCAAAAAGGCTTAACCCTTCCAAGAATGCAGGCAGACTGAACTGAAAGCAACAGTGAGGGTGGCTGACTGACGAGGCGTGGAAGAGGGACAATGGCGGTCGGTACCGTTACACGAGCCAGTCATGTGTCATCGCAAGATACTGGCGCCAATTCCACGAATTTGACACAAAGGACAAGCGTCTGTTCACAAAGGGCGATGCCCGCTTGTCTGTTTCCAGTCATGTCTCTATTGTTACGTGGTCTAGCCCATACTGCAGGCGATTTTTTGTAGTTTGTGCAAAATTGTTATTTCGAATTAACCAAAAAAAGTTCGAATTACAGACGGTGTTTTTGCATGGTTTTACATAGGATATTCAAGGGACCACAGTAAAAGTTCGAATTATCCACGAATTCGAATTAGTCAAGTTCTACTGTAATAATATACCCATTTTTATTGCAGTTAGATTTGTAAAGTTTCCTGCATGTCATTTTTATTCAAATATATAATAATACCAGTTCCGAGAGTAAAAGAAAAATAATTTTAAAATATTTAAAGTACACACGCGCACTTTATATAGACTCCGGCCTATGTAATAAACCATATAGTATTTCATAAAAGATAAGTAACTACACAATGAAAGATTGTTTGGTGAAATGAGTTTTAAAAATTGTAAGAGTTTGTTTATCATATGCATACTTAGTCGATTGGTTCCCCTGCAATACATGGGGTGGATGTGTTGCAAAACTTTAGAATTATACTATTCAAATAGAAATTTATTACATTTACTTAAATAAAAAATGTTTACAAAAAGATATCGTTTTTCAACATATAAAATGATTTTTTTTTAATTTATGCACTACAATTACACTTTACAACACACTTTACACTTTATTATCCGTTTCTCAGACTAAACATATAGTGTGTGTGTGTGGGGGGGGGGGATGCAAGCATTAGGTTCACATACCATTTTCTTTCGATTTACTGGATTTTCTTCCTTGGGCTTGCGAAAGTAAGCAATGTAGTTTTATAAATGGTTTTTAGAATTATCTCGATTGTCTGTCAAGACACTTTTGTTGCTTCCATCACTTTATTGAATTTAGTGCACTTACTTCATGGTCATTTAAAAAGTAATTACACTAAACACTGTATCTCGACTTTGACTGTACAAGATGACAATCTTTACCATTTTTTGGTATTGTAACACAACACAATAACTTGCGCGCACGCGCGCGTGGACACACACATCAGTACACTAAAATATAATCCTGCAATTGATCAAAACTGTAGTTCTAATTACAGTTATAAGACTATGTTATCACTGAACAAAGATTGAAATTTCAAAATAATGTCTGGGAATAAGCAACAATAAAATAATAACAAAATATCCAAAAACATATCAGAATCCATACGAATCAAACAGCTCCATTATTCCCGACCAGCTGAAACAAAAAGAGTATGATAGTGGCAGGGTTATTTATATAGCCAACAAGAAACACATTAATTGACAGGAAATGCATGTGATGAGAGGTCAAGATTAAACAACTAGAAATATAAAGTGCAAGCAAATGTAAATGAAACATATAAGTAGATTAAAATGTATTGACATTATATGTTATAACTTCCTTGATTTTAAAATACAGTAGAATCCTGCTAACTTGTCTCCCGATATCTCGACATTCCGTATTACTCGACGATCACTTTTTTTTTAATCGCTAAATGATTTCTGCTGGTCAAGCAGAACATTATCTTTGAAATAATGTGGTGACCTATTAGAAGCTAGACTGTAATAATTTCTAACATCGCCTATACGGTTCAAACAGTATAGGTATATTTTAATTATTGTATTATTGTAATTACAGTACATATTTATGCGTATGAATGTCCGTATGTTTTCCTGTTCTGTTCAAAGATTTGTTACAGTATTCAATTTTTGAAATTTTTGTTCCTTTCCCCTTGTGACACTAATTCTGGGAACTGTCTAACGAATTTGGTGACAGGTTTTGTTCTTTTCGTGGAAATTCCAATCTACCCCATTCCCCCTCTCAGTAAAGAAGTGCCTGAAGAAAGTCAGGTTACAAGTGTTATGGTGTGTTGTCTATGCAAGTAAAAATGTCGAACAAGAAGAAAAGAAAAATTAACGTGACAATGGAAATGAAATTGGATGCCTTAAAGAGACTGGACAAAGGGGAAAGTGTTAATAAACGTGCCATGGATTTAGGTGTTGGACGAACTACTATAATAGAGTGGAAAAAGAAGAGGTCCGAAATCGAATCTTGATGTGTGAAAAGAGCATGTACTGATAGTTTAAAGGAAAGGAAAAGTATGAAAGGTGGCGAATACGTGAAAGTGAGTGAGGCGCTTTATTTGTGGTTTAGGCAGCAAAGGGAAAAAGGAACACCCATTTTAGGACACATTTTGCAAGAGAAAGCCCTTAAATTTTATAAGGAATTTCAAGAAGGAGAGCCTGGATTTTCTGCTAGTGTTGGCTGGCTCGATAGGTGGAAGAAGCACTCAGCATCAGACAGATGTGGCAAAAAACTATCTACTGACTTGGAAAATGTTAATAAATTCAAGGAAAATTTCCACAGACTAATTGAAAATGAAGGCCTATCTGGGGATCAAATTAACAACTGTGATGAGTCTGGTCTGAATTTTTGAATGCTGCCTTCGAAAACGCTTGCATCCAAGGAAGAAAAATCGGCCCCAGGCTATAAAATAAGTAAGTAAACAATTACAATCTTGGCATGCAGCAATGCAACATGCTACCATATGCTCAAAATAGTGCTCATAAGCAAATTGAAAAATCCCCGGGCATATAAAAACGTAAGAAAGTGCACTAATGGGACTGACAGCTTCTATGATCTGCGTGTTTAGTACAGGAATCAGTCAAATGCATGGATAAATATGAAGCCATTTTAAAGGACTGGTTTTATCAGCAGCTTGTTCCTTCGGTAGAAAAGTTTCTAAAATCGAGAAATCTGCCAAGGAAAGCACTTCTCATTCTCAACAATGCCTCATCCCATCCTGATGCGGAACAGTTATGAGACGAAGACGTAAGAGCCACGTTTCTCCCTCCTAACGTGACTTCGGTATGTTAATCAATGGACCAGGGCATTTTGGAAGCATTGAAGAAGAGATACAGAAGTGAACTTCTTTCACGTCTTGTCTTAGCCATTGAGGAAGGGTGTGACATGATCGATAAACTAAAGAAAATAGACATGTTGGACATAGTGAGGTGGATATCTGAATCTTGGAATGAAATCGAGCATATAAGCCTCGTTCGTTCCTGGAGAAAGTTGCTGGACCATTCAGGAAACGAGTTTCAAGAAAGCAGAGAAGAGACAGAAAGTTGTGAAATAGTGGACTTATTGAGGAAAACTCCAGGCTGCGAAGAAGTTACTGATGGTGATTTTGGAGAATGCATGGGGCAGGATGAAAAATGTGAACTTTTAGGAGATGATGAAATAGTTGCACTAGTGAAAGAGAATGAGGATAAAAATGAAGATGAATCAGAAGACGAAGAGATGGAAGACAACGGAAAAGTTAAAAAGATGACTCATGGTGAAGGACTAAAGGCCGCTGAAGGAATGCTCCGTTACTTGGAGGAGCAGGGTGCATCTGCTATGGACATTTTGTTTCTCCATGGCCTACGTGATGAAGCTGCATGAAGACGAAATGAGTGTGAGAGACAGTCTAGCATCACGAGATTTTTTCTACAAAGAACTACTAATTTGCTTCAGTTTTGTATGTAAGTTTTTTTAACTTACATACAAATATTTTAGGGTAACTTACATACAATTATTTTAGGGTATGTTGTACTTTTCTGTGTCCTGTTGTTCTAGAACTTTCATTAGAGTAATATGCAGTAAAATATTACAAGTTGTGAATAACCCACCCTTATTCCGTAAAACTTGACATTTTCGGTAACTCGTCACTCTCTCAATCCACATTAGGTCAAGTTTGCGGGAGTCTACTGTACTATACTTTTAAGAAGTCGTTGAGAACATTAATGTTCACTTAATTATTGTAAAATAAATTGAGTAACTGTTGTATTAATATAATCATAACTCATATAAATGAATGTGCTTTATTTGGTTGGCTTTTGCTTCTATTAAGAATCAAAGTTGAAAATACTGAGGCTCACTACTAAACTAGCTTTATGTTTCTATGCTAGGCTAGTACACAAAAGGCAAGTGAAACGAATAGTAATGTGTCTTCCCTTTTGCACTGGTGTTTAGTCTAGCAGTGTCCCTTGTAAAATCAGTTTTGTCTTTTGACTTGATCGGTCAACTTGTAAAAGTTATCAAAGCAACCCTCGAATTTACTTCTGGCCTTTAATTCATTATTGGAGAATATTAGTAAAAGCAAGCAACAAACGTTTCTTTTAATTACAAGTTTGAACAAAAATTACATTGTGTTTGTTTCACTCCACTTAGCTGAGGGATGCCATGACTTTGATAGACATGATTATAATGTTTGCATCTCTTACATAATTATGGTTATAATTATCTTATGCAACATGTTGACTACAGGCACGACCCGGGCCATGGTGCCACCTGTGGTTCCCTCTATCCAATGTATTTCTTTCAGCATACCATAGCACCTAATGAACATCATTATCCTTATCGTTAGCAGTCAGTGTATTAATTTGAATCATATGCATTTCAGAGTCGTTACTTTGCCAGCATGTTTTCTGGATCATGGATGGAAACTGACAAGAAATTCGTCAAAATTGAAGTTACTGACCCAAACATCACTTGTGATGGTAAGTTGTTGATACAAATATAAGGTGTTTAAAATATTTAGCAAGGGGATGGATCATATACACTTTAACTTCTCTAATCCTCCAACTTATTCTTATCCTTTATCCTCCTTATGTCTTCAGTCCTAAGATTGGTTGCAGCAGTCTTCCATTGTGATAGATCTTGTGCTTTCCTCTTCATTTCTTCATAAGTTTCACAATCTACACCTCATAATTTGCTTTATATACTGCAGCCTTGGTCTTCCCTTATATTCTTTACCTTGTATTATTCCTTCCATCACCAATTTTAGTAGTACTTCATGTTTGAGTGTATGTCCATTAAGTTCTACCCTTCTAATTATGGTTTCCAACAAACACCTCTCGTTGCCATTCTGCTCAACACATTTTCATTTGTAATTTTTTAAGACCATTTTATTTTTAGCATCTTGCGATAACACCATATCTCAAACCTGTCAACTTTCCCTTTTTCATACATACCTGTTGTCCACACCTTGCAACCATACTTGACAATGATACATACAAAACTCATTAGGAAACGTTTCTTTGTTTTAAGGGAGATGGTACCTGTTGTTAATATTCTCCATGTTTTGTTAAAAGCAATCTTGGCCTGATTTATCCTGCTAATAATCTCTTTCACTTCAGCCATCTTTTGTAATTTTACTGCACAAGTGTGTCTTATAATACAAGCAACGGTGTTGTGAATAAGTTGCATAAGTTCAACCTTATGTGCGGCACCATCAGGTGAACTCTTTTAAGTCAGCAAGTAAAGAAACATGCCTAAACTTCTACAAGGTGATCCCCCTTCCCACACTCCTTTATGGGTATGAGAATTGGACTTTAATGAAAGGCGAGGCTAGTCATTGCCAAGTGGCTGAAATGAGATTTCTCAGGCACGTGGCAGGGTATACTCTCCATGATCATAGAAGAAACAGATATGCTGCGGGAGCTGAGTATTATCAGTGTACTTGACAGGATTGCCCAGTATTGGCTGAATTGGTGGGAACATCTTTGCCTGATGGATGACTGCCGCATCCCCAAACAACTATGGAACTATAAGCCGAAGGGACGGGGAAGTGTGGGACATCCGAGGAAGCACTGGAGTGACCAGTTTTAAAATCTTTGACTGAGACCGGAACAAACCATCCTTGGTTTAATCCTTGCAGATGATGATGAGATATTGTGTCAAATTGCCCATGTTGTGCAATGCATGTTGAACATGCTTAAAAATAAAATACCCAAGGATATATGGCTTAAATTTTATAAAGATAAAGGAGTTCCTGCTCTATTTTATGAGTGTGAAACATGAACATAACTATCAAAAAAGGACTATCAGTGTAACAAAAGAGGTTTTTATAAACCGTAGCAGATTACAACCTTATAGAGAACAAGAAAAAAAAGGAAATTGGATCTCAATTTAAGGTACAGTGGAACCCTTTTTAACTGAACTAAAGGGGGCAGAGCCATTTCGGATAACACACTTTTTCCATAGTCATTTTAATAATTAAAATTATTTAATTATATAAAACAAATTTAATTATAAATGTTCAAATTATAAACATGCAAAACATTGCAATTTATCTTTATCGTTACACAGTTGTACTTAAAAATTTAGATAATTTTTTCTGAACAGTTTCTTCACAGCGTTTGCACACTGCAATGCCACTCCATCTTGTTACAAGTAAGATGTCTGATGGTGTTGCTTGTTCAACCTGCTCCATGAAACATAAAGCTACCTATAAAAAAGTGGATTAAAAAAGTATAAAGCTGCTATGTTGAATCTGTCATCCATTAATAAGACAGTAAAATTAATTGATTAATAAAAATAAGAAAATATTCTTACCTCCAAGGCTTTAAATCTGTTGTCTGCTGTCACACATTTTGTGTTTGTGTCATGAACATCCTGGTTTGTGTCCCCTGCTTCAGGCTCTGTCTCATCACAGCTTCTATAATTTCTTGGTAAGTAAATTCTAGTTGCACCTCTATCCATTCATTAATTTCACTTTCTTCTATTTCTCCACATCCTAAATTTCCTTTAACCATTTCTGCCAAATTTTTATAATTTTCCTCTTCTTCTTCATACTCAGGCCATCATACAAATTGTTCCAAGCCTTATTTAAAGTGGAATTTGTAATCTCCCAACTCTGTGGGCACCCATAAATTACATGTTTCATGTTGATTGATTTCAGTGAGTCTGATATGTTTATATTGTGAGTTCAGACTTTTGCAGAATTTATTTCAAAACAAATCCCCGATAATGGCACTTGAAGGTTTCCAGAACACCCTGATCCATAGGTTGAATTCACCTTGTGACGTTCTTGGTAAAAACTTTCTGATGCATTCAAGGAAGTCTGTAAGATCCAGATGCATTTGCACATGCTAAAATCATGACTCTTTGTTTCTTCGTTTTATGTCCAGGTGCCAATTTTTTGTGTATCGTCACTAACGACTTTTTAGGCAAAATTTTATAGTTTTACCCTGTTTCGTCTGTATTATCAAATATGTTCTTTGTCAGTCCTATAAAGTAAAAAAAATTCAGTCTTAATAACATCAGTGGCATCGGCATCTGCAGATAATTTTCCCCACGCAGATTTAGCTTTCTTAGGCCATACCTGTTTTTAAACCTGTCTAACCAGCCCTAATGTGCAGTGAATATTAGTTTTCCCCATCATCTTGGCTAGTAATTTGGCCTTTTCTTGTAAAGTAGGGACTGACGGCCCTATTCCTTTGTCTCTTTGCTGTGTGAACCATAGAAAAAGAGCTTGATTGGCCTTTTAATAATCCGCTAATTTCATTGTTTTTTGGTTCGGCACTTTAGTAGAATAGTATTCCAGAAGTTTTGATTTTGATTTTACCCACTCTTAACACCGTCAGTATCCCAACACCATAATTAGCAGCTACATTTCACAATTTTCACTTGTCTTATTACTTCAAGTTTATCTTGAATTGCCACTACAGCACGTTTTCACTTAGTGAACATGTGGAAATTAAAACTAACTCAAATAAAAAAAAAAACTTAACAATTAACTTCGTTACAGAATTACAAAATGCACTATAAGCATTGCAGTTACAGAATTACAAAATACACTACAAGCATTGCACTGTGACAAGTGATTGCACTTGACTTATTGAGTACCAACTTATTTATGATGCATAACTGTACATGGTAAGGAAGAGAGGGTGACTCACTTGTTGTTTACCTGAAATGTCCACATGGGGTTACTGACATGCGGCCATCTTTCTGGTCTTTGTCGTTATGTACATCAATCTTCCAGCATTTATTTTTTCCATTGTTGTAATTTTCCTTTCAACATCGTTTTAGTTAACATGCATTTTGGATAAGGCGAATTCGGTTAAACAGAGTTGTAATGTATATATAATCTCTGATAAAATAAAAGAATATAGAATGAAATGTCAACAACTGTCAAATAATATGCAAGGCGAGGTACTAAATTACACAGGTAAATAATCATGTAGTATGGATGGATTGAGCATGACATGTAATTATGTGGGGCTTGAACAGACAGTGGTATAAATGATGATTATGATAAAAATATGAATTTATAGTATTTGTGTGTCTGTGTGTGTGGGGGGGGGGTATTTAAATAGACAATTAAAGGAGTTGCCTGTCATGTTATGCGTTATTTAAGGAAGAAGATTAATTTTTTGCCCCCCCCCCTCTCTCTCTCTCTCTCTCTCTCTCTCTCTCTCTCTCTCTCTCTCTCTCTCTCTCTCCTCTCTCTCTCTCTCTCTCTCTCTCTCTCTCTCTCTCTCTCTCTCTCCTCTCTCTCTCTCTCTCCTCTCTCTCCCCATCTCTCCCCCTCCCCCAAGATATTTGTCAGCTGTAATGTTGGGAAAACTGGTCCCTTTAGTTCAGTAAGACACCCAGTTTAAGGGAGACAACCCAGACAGAAAATCAGGCTAGACGTTAAGCCTGAAAGTGACAGCCCACCCGTCTTAAACAATTGTTTTAGCCTGCAATACACTAGTAACATATTCAGGTCACATGTTAACTATAAACAGTTGCAAAGCAGATGTACTGGAATGGATCTAATGTTGGTGACTGAATAAAAGGAAAAAGAGACTTGGTATTGAGGAACGATTTAAAAAAAATCAGTATGGAGAACCATACATGACTTCCATGTCCTAAAATTTATATTTAAAATCATTTAAATATTAATTAAATAAGTGGATGCTTGAGTTCTGAAAAAATTACATATCAGCTAAAATGGGCAACGATAACAGCCGTAAATTCAAACAGAATCAAATGATTATTTGCATACTGGCCTAATTTGTAGAGTACTCAAGACCTATTGTTTTTGGTGAAGATCGGTTAAGGCAAAGGGTAGTTTACCCTGCCACGTTTTTTTGTTTTAAAAGGGTATTTTCTATGGCAAACGATAACAGCCACAAATTCGAACAAAATCAAATGATTATTTGCATACAGCCCTAAATTGTAGAGATCTCAAGACCAATTGTTTTTGGTAAAGATCGGTTAAGGGAAAGGGGTAGTTTACCTGCAACGGTTTTTTTATCAAGGGTAATTTTACTTCCATACTCCTTAAGGAATGGAAGTATGGTGATGGCAAAAAAAATCGTGTTCGAGATTATTGCAGATTCTGATTCTACTACACTCAAAACATGAAAAAAAGTCGTTTTCCGAAAAGTGTGTGTGTGTGTGTGTGTGTGTGTGTGTGTGTGTGTGTGTAGATTTTTTTTCTATGGCAAAACGATAACAGCCGCAAATTCAAACAGAATCAAATAATTTTTTGCATACAGCCCTGATTTGTAGAGTACTCGGCGACTTATTGTTTTGGTGAAGATCGGTTGAGGGAAAGGGGTAGTTTACCGGCAACGGTTTTTTTTTTATCAAGGGTAATTTTGTTTGTTTGGCAAACGATAACAGCCGCAAATTCAAACAGAATCAAATAATGTTTCGCATACAGCCCTGAATTGTAGAGTTCTCACGATCTGTTGATTTTGGTAAAGATCGGTTAAGGGAAAGGGGTAGTTTACCAGTACCGTTTTATGTTTTAACAATGGTATTTATTATGGCAAACGATAACAGCCGCAAATTCAAACATAATCAAATAATGTTTTGCATACTGCCCTAAATTGTAGAGTTCTCAAGACCTTTTGTTTTTGGTGAAGATCAGTTAAGGGAAACGGGTAGTTTACCTGCAACGTTTTATGTTTTTAAGGGTATTTTCTATGGCAAACGATAAGAGCCGCAAATTCAAACAGAATCAAATACGTTTTTGCATACAGCCCTGATTTCTTGAGTACTAAAGACCTATTGTTTTTGGTGAAGATCGTTTAAGGGAAAGGGGTAGTTTAGTTTACCTGCCACGTTTTTTGTTTTATCAAGGGTATTTTTTATGGCAAACGATAACAGCTGCTAATTCACACAAAATCATATAATATTTTGCATACACCCCTAAATTGTAGAGTTCTCAAGACCTGTTGTTTTTGGTGACGATCGGTTAAGGGGAAGGGGTAGTTTACCTGCAACGGTTTTTTATCAAGGGTAATTTTTACTTTTTACTTCCATATTCTTTAAGGAATGGAAGTATGGTGATGGCAAAAAAAATCGTGTTCGAGATTATTGCAGATTCTGATTCTACTACACTCAAAACATGAAAAAAAGTCGTTTCCGAAAAGTGTGTGTGTGTGTGTGTGTGTGTGTGTGTGTGTGTGTGTGTGTGTGTGTGTGTGTGTGTGTGTGTGTGTGTGTGTGTGTGTGTGTGTGGATTTTTTTTCTATGGCAAACGATAACTGCCGCAAATTCAAACAGATTCAAATAATTTTTTGCATACAGCCCTGATTTGTAGAGTACTCGTGACCTATTGTTTTTGGTGAAGATCGATTGAGGGAAAGGGGTAGTTTACCTGCAACGGTTTTTTTTATCAAGGGAATTTTTTTCTTTTTTTGGCAAACGATAACAGCCGCAAATTCAAACAGAATCAAAAGATTATTTGCATACAGCGCTAAATTCTAGAGTTCTCAAGACCTATTGTTTTTGGTGAAGATCGGTTGAGGGAAAGGGGTAGTTTACCTGCAACGTTTTTTTAACTAGGGTATTTTCTATGGCAAACGATAACAGCCGCAAATTCAAACAGAATCAAATAATGTTTTGCATAGAGCCCTGATTTGTAGAGTACTCAAGACCTATTGTTTTTGGTGAAGATCGGTTAAGGGGAAGGGGTAGTTTACCTGCAACGTTTTTTTATCAAGCGTATTTTCTATGGCAAACGATAACTGCCGCAAATTCAAACAGAATCAAATAATTTTTTGCATACGTCCCTGAATTGTAGAGGTCTCAAGGACTTTCGATTTTGGTGAAGATCGGTTAAGGGGAAGGGGTAGTTTACCTGCAACCTTTTACGTTTTAACAAGAGTAAAGTACTTGAAAATTTATTTAAACTTTTTCAAACAATGGTAATTGTTAAAAATAAAATAATTTTGTTGCCAAGCAATAAAATTAAAATTTTTTCATTTTAATGTACATCATGTATAAGAGAAAATATATCGCGCTTGGCAGGCGATATTAAGATTTAAATATAAATCTTAGAATATGGAAGTCATGTATGGTTCTCCATACCGATATTTACTTCCATGTTCCTTAAGGAATGGAAGTATGGTGATGGCAAAAAAAATCGTGTTCGAGATTATTGCAGATTCTGATTGTACTACACTCAAAACATGAAAAAAGTCGTTTTTCGAAAAGTGTCTGTGTCTGTCTGTCTGTCTATAGATTTTTTTCTATGGCAAACGATAACAGTCGCAAATTCAAACAGAATCAAATATTTTTTGCATACAGCCCTGATTTGTAGAGTACTCAAGACCTATTTTTTTTTTTGGTGAAGATCGGTTAAGGGAAAAGGGTAGTTTACCTGAAACGTTTTTTTTAAATCAAGGGTAATTTGTTCCTATGGCAAACAATAACAGCCACAAATTCAAACACAATCAAATAATATTGTGCATACAGCCTTGAATTGTAGAGTTCTCAAGACCTATTGATTTTGGTAAAGATCGGTTAAGGGAAAGGGGTAGTTTACCTGCAACATTTTATGTTTTAACAAGGGTATTTTCTATGGCAAACGATAAGAGCCGCAAATTCAAACAGAATCAAATAAGTTTTTGCATACAGCCCTGAATTGTAGAGTACGCAAGACCTATTGTTTTTGGTGAAGATCGGTTAAGGGAAATGGGTAGTTTACCTGCAACATTTTATGTTTTAACAAGGGTATTTTCTATGGCAAACGATAACAGCCGCAAATTCAAACAGAATCAAATAATGTTTTGTATACAGCCCTACATTGTAGAGTACTCAAGATCTATTGCTTTTGGTGAAGATCGGTTAAGGGAAAGGGGTAGTTTACCTGCAACGGTTTTTTATCAATGGTAGTTTTTTTCTATGGCAAACGATAACAGCCGCAAATTTAAACAGAATCAAATGATGTTTTGCATACAACCCTGTATTGTAGAGTTCTCAATGCCTATTGGTGTTGGTGAAGATCGGTTAAGGGAAAGGGGTAGTTTACCAGCAACATTTTATGTTTTAACAAGCGTAATTTTTTATATGACGAACGAAAACTGCCGTAAATTCAAACAGAATCAACTATGTTTTTGCATACCTTTTTGAACTAAAGAGATCTCAAGGTCTGTTGATTTTGTTGAAGATCGATTAAGGGAAAGGGGTAGTTTATCACCAAAGTTTTGTTTTAAAAAGGGTAATTTTTTTTATGACGAACGTTAACTGCCGAAAATTCAAAGAGAATCAAATAATTTTTTGCACACTTGCCTGAGTTGTAGAGAACTCAAGGTCTGTTGATTTTGGTGAAGATCGGTTAAGGGAAAGGCAACATTTTAAGTTGTAACAAGAGAAATGTTTCCATGACGAACGATAACTGCCGCACATTCAAACAGAATCAAATATTTTTTTGCATGCGTCCCTGAATTGTAGAGTACTGAAGGTCTATTGATTTTGGAGAAGATTGGTTTAGAGAAAGGGGTAGTTTACCTGAAACATTTTATGATTTAACAAGAGTAAAGTACTTAATTTTTATAAATAAAGTATCCTGATAAGAAGCTCATAATAATCCACTGTAGAAACGTAGATGAAATATCTATAAATGAAGAGGTTAGGTGAACGGGGTGGGGGTAATTTTGTATTATTAAAAATTATGTTTGAAGGTGGAGGGGAAATTTTTTATACGTGTACTACGTTATCGGCAACAAAGAAGTAGTTTTTTGTTAAAATTGCTTCCCGGGCTGTTTGGCCGTAGTCCAATGTTTTCTGTAAAACCAGACTTTTCGGCAGTGCCATCGACTACCATCATCAGTGAAAATCGAGTGCGAAAACGTGAGGTGGTATACATTAGTGACCACAGTACTGCGGTTAATGCTGAAGCAATAAGTAGAAAGACGTTTCTATGGAAATATTTCATTTCAATAAAATCATATGATTTTAAATATAAATCTTAGAACATGGAAGTCATGTATGGTTCTCCATACCGATATTTTCTATGGCAAACGATAAGCCGCAAATTCAAACAGAATCAAATAATTTTTTGCATACAGCCCTTATTTGTAGAGTACTCAAGACCTATTGTTTTTGGTGAAGATCGATTAAGGGAAAGGGGTAGTTTACCTGCAACATTTTTTTTATCAAGGGTAATTTTTTTTATGGCAAACGATAACTGCAAATTCAAACAGAATCAACTACTTTTTTGCATACCTTTTTGAATTATAGAGAACTCAAGGTCTGTTGATTTTGTTGAAGATCGGTTAAGGGAAAGGAGTAGTTTACCAGCAACGTTTTATGTTTTAACAAGGGTAATTTTTTTTTTTTTTTGACGAACGATAACTGCCGTAAATTCAAAGAGAATCAAATAATTTTTTGCATATGGTCCTGAATTGTAAAGAAGTGAAGGCCTGTTGATTTTGGTGAAGATCGTGTAACTGTATATAATCACTTTTCTCAACGTCATTTATCATCATACACATTTAGTAAGTTTATATTTATTAATTTTGTTCAAGTATGTTAACCACACCGTAATTATCGTACTTACCATAACTATGTTGTACCTGTTGATCTGATCGTATTTTTTTATTGTGGGTCCAGGGTTTCGAATTACGCGTGAATGTCGACTGAATTGGGCCTTGAAATAAAAACACTAACATCTCTAAACATTGAAATCAATTTCGATTTATTATTTTCCCATTTTATACCGGACATTTAACTGTCAGACAATGGTGTCTCTTAACGACCAAAAACAAAATGGCGGTCGTTACTTACATTTCTTTATTGCTTATAATATACTGTAACGGGCCTATTTTGGGGTAATAACGAAATTTGTATTTTTTTTTATAAACAAATAACATTTTTTGATGATAGGGACAAAAATTTATAAAGAGAGGTAAATTTAGTGGTAGGCGATGGTAGTGAAGGTGGTACGACTGATTGACAATATTGTATGTAAATTATTGAAACGAGTGTTATGAACAACAACCAACAAACTGTGCCAAGGGCAGCTTCAAGGACACAAAACCAGTCAACAAGTTATGCAACGAAACATCGGACCACCTGACGTCAACATATACGTCAGCGCGTTACATAACTAAGAATGCAGGGTGTGTCAACTCCAGCAGCGTGGTGACACACACAGAACAAAGTAGTCGGAAAACAACATCTGAACAGACCGGACGCAAAACAACTGTCGCGTCTGCCCGGCTCGCCGGTTTTGGGCGAAGTTTTGGTGTTCGCCGGCTGTGCGTAATTATCGCCCGCAACAATAAAATGTAAATAATATATTTAAAAAAATGACTAAAAATCACAGTTCGTACTCAAAATGTGAGTAACAGTTTTCTTTGCAATATAATTATGAATTAAAGTTGTTGTTAATTAAATTTGTTAATTAATTAATTAATTGTATTTTACCAATACACAATAACAGTAATTATTGTATTTACTATCGGGCGCCATATTGGGAATTACTAACAGCTGATATTATTTACTTTACGGGCCAAGTTTCGTGTTAAGCGAACGAGGTTGTTGAACAGGAAGTGTTATCTGAAATAAATACTCTGTACTCTGAAAATGAAATAATAAAACAAAACTTATTATTAACAAAAAAATTACATAGTTTTAGACTCGCTCATACGCCAAACACGCCTCGGGGCGTAGTCCAACGTATTATGAAATACACAAACATATATTGAATATTGAACTTTTAGTTAATCTAAACATCTAATAAACATATAGTAAACAATGGTAATGTAAAGATATATCTATATATATGTATGAACGCCCAACCCAGCACTTAGGAATTACTACACACACGTAACCTCTCTCTCTTTCATGCTCATGGTACAATTTGATTATTAATGTTGGAGCTCCTTTTACATAGATTGAAAATTTGAATAATTTGTTAAATGATTGATTTCTACAATAACATATATTGGGAAATAAAGGATTCAAAATATATAAGGAACGCTCTCACCAATTTCCGTGTTGGCCTCCTCGCACTGCCAGTCTCGTTCGTATATCGGCACAATCGGTGTATTTTTACGACGCTTGACGGGACACCTTTGGTCAACCCACGTAACCCACCGTCGTGGGACCGATTCTATACGTCGATCTTGTTTACGAACGATTTAATCGGTCGAGGACGCCTACACCAAACTGAACTATTACTTTCCTTAATACATTTTGATAGTAGATATTATACTGTTTATTAACCACCTACAGTGGTCTAAAAAGTTAAAATTCACTCGTAAGTGAATGGGCGGCCGGCCGGCTCAAATCAGAGCTGCAGATGAAATGACGGCAATTTCTGGTTGAAATCTGCGGAAGTGGGGTGTATTGACGTCACATTCCTTTGTCTAAGTTGTTGACATCGCCGTTTGTAGTTGTCAACACATTCTCCGCCTCTGACGTAACGAAGGCTTGGCTCTGCTTATCTCAATAACTGCACACTGTTTTTGTGATGTGACACCGTTTTTTGTCATGAATTAGTTCAAATCCTGGCAAATACTGTAATATAGTCCACTCACTGTAAATTCTATATCGGGTGTTTGAGGTTGGATTGGGTATGTCAAAAAATAGGAAAATACAATATTTATGATCTCTTTACCATATTTTAGTATATTATGAAATGTACCATGATTGTACCATCACAAAACCCCCTCAATGAAAGATGGTGTGACGAAGCACACAAACTTTCATTGACCCTTTCATACTTCCTAAAGGGATCAGCCAGGACAAGTCGCCACAACCCCCTTACAATTTTATATAAAAAATAACAATAACTCACCCTTGGTCTGGTGATAATGACTGTACCTTCATGACCTTACTGGACTTCTCCTGCGAGATCCCAACACCATAAGGCCACTTAGGCTCTTAACGCCCCTGCTCTGACGCGTTGGCCAGCTCAGGACCGCTGTCACATCCCAAACACTGAAACAATTTATAAAAAATATTAATATAGTGGCTTATTGAATCACTACCTCCTTAACTGATATGGTTCCCCTTAGCTAAGTGCTGGTTTGTGCCAATAAGCACTGGGTTGGCTTACTATTTATAAAATTATAAATTATATTAAATAAAATGAGAAAGTATAAAAATTATAAAAATAATAAATCTCAAGGATTAAAAAGAATATGAAAAAGGATTAAAATTGGATGAAATATAATTGAAAATATAAAATATATATAATATAAAATATAATTATATATCTCCCAAACTTGGAGAAAACAAATCAAGAAATTTAATAAATCGATTTATTTATTTATAACTCTTAAAATAAACTTTTATTATGATTATTAGTATTATTATTATTATTATTATTAACAGTTAATCATCTGGCTGATAAATATTACTAACAACGCCATTATTATAAAATCATGTTAAAAAGTTTTCAAATAAATACACAATACATTAATAATTAACACTGATATATTAATAATACAGTTAATACATTTTAAATACTCAATCATATTTAATCATATCTAAGATATGCAGTAACATTTGTATAATTTCCTTAAAAGTTGTATTTAAATTAAAATTTACCATAGTAGCACTATGTCCTTTTAACCTCTTAAGGTTATTACTTCACAAAAAAAAATCACAACTGAAATATCATTTAAAAAATGTTAATTTTTTCATTAGTTACATTAATAAATTTGTAGACACTTTCCAAGTCCAAAACATCACTTTTCTAACACTCCAGGAAAACAATGGATCTTCTGATATACTTAGTTACATAAAAAAAATATAACTCCTTAATGAGTTAACCTCTTAAGTTACACAATTTTCAAATTTTATTCTATGATAAAACAAAATTTCATGGGATTAATACCAAAGTTTTTATATATCCCAAGAATTAGGGGTCCCCCTCCCCGTTCAATAATAAGATTAAATTTTCAAATTTCTACCAATTTTGTGTGGAGGAAGGCCATAGTTGCTTTCACTTCCTTACGTCAGTTCCGCCAACCATGGTCCGCCTCCCAAACTCCAAAATCCACAATCAGAGGTGGTGAATCTGTGATCGCCCGAAAATGGGGGAGAGTCCCTTCTGTAAACCAATAACTAAATTAATACTCATACACTCAAAATATAACAACATCAACATAAAAATAACTAAGACGACCAGTACAATTTTAAATTTGTAGCATTGTGTGTTCCTACTATCTCTCCAGTTACGTTGTTCTGTAATACCGCACTTAACTTAGCGGTTAGGTAGGCGTAGTTCCTCTGAAATTTCCTATAAAAGTTGCACAGCCCAAGAAAACTCTGAAGTTGTTTGATGTTTCGCGGTTCAGGGAAACGCATAATAGATTCGACCTTGTCCGGGTTTGCGGAAATTCCTTCCGATGTAATAATGAATCCTAAAAAATTAATCTTCGTTTGTAGAAATTTGGACTTATCCCAATTTACGGTTAATCCTCCCGCTTCTAATTTTCCTAAAACATATTTTAAATGTTCTAAATGGTCTTCAAATGTACGTGAAGCTATTAAAATATCATCTACATAAACTGTGAGAAAATCTAAATCTTTTGGTCTCAAAATTCTATCCAAACATTTAATGAAACTAGCTACGCTGGTATTTAGCCCAAATGGTAGTCGCTTAAACTGATAATTTTTCCCATTAAATAAAAATGCTGTGTATTGCCTACTTACCTCTGCTAATGGTACCTAATTTTTCCCATTAAATAAAAATGCTGTGTATTGCCTACTTACCTCTGCTAATGGTACCTGCCAATATCCAGCAGTCAGATCTAAAGATGTCATAAACCGTACACCACTAAACTTTTGAAAGATCTCATTTATAGATTCTGGTGATTCTCGGTCTGGTATAATAATTTGATTAATTTTCCTTGCGTCTAAGCATAATCTTACTCCTCCTTCCTTCTTGATTACCACCACTAACGGATTTGAGTAGTGAGACACTGACCTCTCTATGATACCATTATCTAACATCTTATCCAACTCCTCTTGCACCGCTCGTCTTTTAGAGTAAGGCACTGGATAACTCCGCTGCATGAATGGTGTGTGTTCCTTTATCTGTAACATACATTCATAATTTTTTGCCCTTCCTGGAATATCGGCAAACACTCCCTTAAACTGCTCTATTACCTGCCATAACGCTATACGTTGGCCACTCCTTATCACCTCACCCCCACTACAGAATTCATCCGCCCTTATCTCCCATACTTCATTATTAATATTACTCAGTTCATTATCAACATCTTCTAAATACTCACCCTCTATACAAAAATTTACTTTAGTATCTAAGTGATTCTCAACTACTTGTTTCTGTAACAATTTCACACCAGTTGTTCTGACTTTATTTATAACATTTTCAAAATTAATTTTCACAGACCGATCACCCCCATCTAACTCCACCACTTTTTCTTTAAAATTTATTACAGCTTTATTTCTTTGTAAAAAATCATTTCCCAAAATGATGTCTAAACTTAACCCCTTGACTACCAAAAATGTATTATCAAAATTCATATCTCCAATTGAGAAGCTTAAATGTATCTGTTTTGTCACCCTTTTACTACGTACCCCCGTGACTCCTATTACTGTAACCCCTGCTACGGGTAAAACTGGAATATTCTTATTCAAATCTTTCAATTCACTTAAAATGTTCTTGGCTATTACTGAAATTTCGCTCCCTGTATCAACAAGTGTTTTAAAGTTTCTATTATCTATTGTTACCTGTATTTCCGTGAGTCCAGCTCTCACCTCCAATGTCGTGTTACACTCCTCCTCCAATAAATCTGCAACGATGTCTGCTTTTATAACGTTGGATTGTAGTTTCTCGATGGGTCGGACCTCATGAGTTTCCCTGAACAGTGGTCGGGTCCTACTTACCACTGTTGACTTCAGTTTTCCGGCTGTGTCCTATTATGACTTGTTGATGGCACAGGGTGTCCGCGTGTTGGTCCCTGATGGTGATACGGTGCTCCTCTGTTACTAGGGGCTCCTCTGTTCGCAGGTATGAATTGCTTTACTTGGTTATTTCTTGGTGCTTTACAGAAATAACAATGCTGCATGTGGCCCCGATTCTCCTTCCTGCAACTAGAACAACTCCAACCGCCTGGTGTCTGTAAATCATTTCTAACATTATATTTATTGCCAGTATGATTGAAATAAGGCCTTGGCCGATTAAACTCATTGTTATTACTGTTATGGTTATACATATTTGGTTGTATAGGGCGTCTACCCATTTCACGATCATTTATACTTTGTAGTATATCTAATACCCTTTCCAGTTCATCAAGATTTTCTATTTCTTTAGTCATCAGAGTGACCTGCACTTCTCTAGGTAAGTGCTTACTAACATACCTAACAAATGACTTAAATGGTATAGGAGGCTCTAAATATTTAGCTTCGTTGTACAATTTTGTTACATAAATAGTAATGTTATTATTACTAACGTTACGTCCCATGAAATTACCCGTTCCCATAATACGGCTTCTTAAAGTCTCCTGCTCTTCTTCTGTCCAATATTTACCCTTAAAAGCTTTTTCAAAAGTATTATAACAATCCCATTCTAACCTATGAGCTTCAGCCCATATGACTGAGTTACCCTTGAAACATTTAATAATTTTATTTAATTTCACTTCCCAGCTACTACTACTAAAATGATTATAATCCCTAGTCTGATTAAGGAATCGCATGGGATGTATTACTCTGTTTTCATGGCTAAAATTCTCTAGTTCTATTTCATTATAGATATCTCTAGTTACTACTACTCTATCAGTTATGCTTGAAATATTTTTATTTATTTCTCCCCGTAATTCATTTTTTACACTGGTCAAATTATTTGCAATCATATCATATTTATCATGCACATCCAAACTATTTTGTACAGTTAAGTCATCAATTTCTTTAATCTTACTTTGTAACAAATTAAATCTACTCTTGGTACTTTTCTCATGTTCAGTTATGGTATTATCTATAGTTTCTAAATTCTTGGTGATATCTATCACATTTATTTCCATGTTTTCTAAATGACTTTGTAAAACATTGTTTTTCATTGCTACTTGTTTGCTTACTTCAACATTGGTTTTAACTTCTAATTGACTTTCTACAAAATTTAAACATTTCTGTTGTATTTCTGTACTGTTTGACTCTAATTGACTTTTAATCGTGTTATTTACTGTGTCATAAAATAGATCGATTTTAGTGTCTAAATCATGTATGGTACTACTGAACTTATCATCAACAATTGCTAGTGTAGTTTTTTGTATGTTATCACAACGTGTTTCTACTGTGTTAATTCGCTCATCAAATTGACAATTTTGTCTTTTAATTTCATCTTTCATCTCATCGAAATTAATTTTAAAACTACTTTGAATTTCTTTAATTTCACTTTTCTGAACATCAAATTTAAAATTCATGTCCCCTCTGAGGTCATTAAAATTGCTACACATCATGTTATACAGACGTGTTAACATTTCGTCTGTTTTGTTTTCATGAAGTGAGATGGAGGTTACTTGTTCAGTCTCTACATTTTCGGTCGCACTCGCCTCGCCAACCTGACTAATTGGTGTTAATGGAACATCCATCTCACTTATAACTATTTCGTCAGAGATGCTGACTTTTTCAGTTTTATCTTCATCAGTATTCATGTTTACAATCTATAATACAGGCATGCATCTAATATTATAACCTAACTTCGTCAAATTTGGTTATGTTTACGTAATTTCTATATTACCTCAGATAACTATTTCCATTCACCTCGTAGACTTACTCTATATAAAATTTTATTATCTAGAGTCCCTGTTCCAGAAGCCATCTGTTGTTAATTAAATTTGTTAATTAATTAATTAATTGTATTTTACCAATACACAATAACAGTAATTATTGTATTTACTATCGGGCGCCGTATTGGGAATTACTAACAGCTGATATTATTTACTTTACGGGCCAAGTTTCGTGTTAAGCGAACGAGGTTGTTGAACAGGAAGTGTTATCTGAAATAAATACTCTGTACTCTGAAAATGAAATAATAAAACAAAACTTATTATTAACCAAAAAAATTACATAGTTTTAGACTCGCTCATACGCCAAACACGCCTCGGGGCGTAGTCCGACGTATTATGAAATACACAAACATATATTGAATATTGAACTTTTAGTTAATCTAAACATCTAATAAACATATAGTAAACAATGGTAATGTAAAGATATATCTATATATATGTATGAACGCCCAACCCAGCACTTAGGAATTACTACACACACGCAACCTCTCTCTCTTTCATGCTCATGGTACAATTTGATTATTAATGTTGGAGCTCCTTTTACATAGATTGAAAATTTGAATAATTTGTTAAATGATTGATTTCTACAATAACATATATTGGGAAATAAAGGATTCAAAATATATAAGGAACGCTCTCACCAATTTCCGTGTTGGCCTCCTCGCACTGCCAGTCTCGTTCGTATATCGGCACAATCAGTGTATTTTTACGACGCTTGACGGGACACCTTTGGTCAACCCACGTAACCCACCGTCGTGGGACCGATTCTATACGTCGATCTTGTTTACGAACGATTTAATCGGTCGAGGACGCCTACACCAAACTGAACTATTACTTTCCTTAATACATTTTGATAGTAGATATTATACTGTTTATTAACCACCTACAGTGGTCTAAAAAGTTAAAATTCACTCGTAAGTGAATGGGCGGCCGGCCGGCTCAAATCAGAGCTGCAGATGAAATGACGGCAATTTCTGGTTGAAATCTGCGGAAGTGGGGTGTATTGACGTCACATTCCTTTGTCTAAGTTGTTGACATCGCCGTTTGTAGTTGTCAACACATTCTCCGCCTCTGACGTAACGAAGGCTTGGCTCTGCTTATCTCAATAACTGCACACTGTTTTTGTGATGTGACACCGTTTTTTGTCATGAATTAGTTCAAATCCTGGCAAATACTGTAATATAGTCCACTCACTGTAAATTCTATATCGGGTGTTTGAGGTTGGATTGGGTATGTCAAAAAATAGGAAAATACAATATTTATGATCTCTTTACCATATTTTAGTATATTATGAAATGTACCATGATTGTACCATCACAAAGTGAAAGTGCGCACGGAAAGCAAGGTGACTTCGTCTGGACTAAAAATGAACAGATAAGTAATCCATCTGAATCCAATAAAACGAACTTTCAAAATTTTCAATTCTTAATCTCACTTTCATTCAAAATCGCAATATTTAAAAATTTAACATTTTTCAAAGCTGTGAGATCTCACGGGTTATAAATTAATTGTGTGTGTGTGTGTGTGTGTGTGTGTGTGTGTGTGTGTGTGTGTGTGTGTGTGTGTGTGCGTGCGCGCGCGCGCGCGTGTGTGTGTGTGTGTGTGTGTGTGTGTGTGTGTGTGTGTGTGTGTGTGTGTGTGTGTGTGTGTGTGTGTGTGTGTGTGTGTGAAACTAGATAAATTAAGAAGGCTGGTTTGTGTTGTTAGGTCTTAATGTATATATTAGTCATGTTTAATTTTATAGAAGTATATTTGCAATTTACATACTATGTTTTAAATCCCATTATATGCTTAATAACTTCCGTCAATATGAATTTGTAGTAGAGAAAGGATGTCAGGAGATAGTGTTTAAACAATAAAAGTTTTAATCAAATGTCAGTAAAACTATATTAATGGGAAACAATATAAAGTTTTCTTTATTTTTGAACAACCAATTCTGATCTCCTGTTCGCCTAAAAAGAACCCCAAAAAATGGTAAGAACATATATTTTTTCTATATACGTAGTTGGCAGTACAAGATGGCGATCAACAAAGACAGTAAAAATTGAATCAAATTTAACATCAATTATATTTTATTTTCATTATTAAATTATCAATAAATTGAAAAGTATCAATGGCGCCCGAAACATAAGGGACAATTTATATAAATAAATTTATATAAATATAGGCCACGTGGAGAACAGAATGGTTGTTTGGAACAGGAAATAAAATTTTTGTATGTACGTAAAATTGACGTATAAGTAGTAAGGTTATGTCATGATTATGTATGGGTGAGTAGAATATTTTTTTTTAATAATAATTATATGTTACATATAAAACTATTTTGCAAAAAAATATATTTAAAAGATCTTAAGAAAAAATGGCAGATAATAATGATATTAGTTTATCTGACAGTCAAACTGAAAGTCAAATAAATAGCAATTTAAGTGAAACAGAATCAAGAATTATGGATGAAGGAATTCATTCAACGCCAATTCAGAATAAAAACTCAGATAACAATAATATGATGAAATATTTATGTAGCATGGTATGCAGTATGAAAGAGAGTTCAGACAAGCAACAGGCGATGTTAGAGTTAAAATTTAACGAAATAAAGAGTGATTCTGACGTTAAATTTAATATCCAGAATGACAAATTTGATAGACAAAGTAGGGATATTAATGAGTTAAAAAATGAGAGTCAAAAATTAAATAAATGCTTAGAAAGTACTAATCAAACAATAAGAACCAGTTTAAATAAATTAGAACAGAGTGTTGAGAAGTTAGGTGACTATGTTATAAGTATGACAAGTATTAAAAATGACGAAATAGTGGGAGAGGTAGTGTTAGATAATAAAATAATGACTAGTGATGATAATGATATTAATTAAAATTCTGAGAGTATAGTGGGGGTAAAGAATAATGGAGAAACAAATGATGAGAATATAATCAAAAATAGTACTGATGAAGTTTTAGAATGTGATTATGAGATGTTAAGGTGTATTGATGAAACAGAAAGAGAGTGGAAAAATAATATAGTAGTAGAATGTGGGCAGAGGGTAAATTTCCCCATTAAATTTTCTGAACCAGAGAGTTCACAAATGTTGTTGTTTTTGAAGGGCGAGAGACCCATATTAGTAGATGAATTGAAGTGTATATTGATGTTGTATAATGTTGTACCCTCTGTCTGTAATAATGATGTTGAAAGCATGATTTGGTATTGTGATGAGAGAGAGTTAAACAGAGAAGTGTATGTGGCGAAAGTAACAGAACTATATAACTTAAATAGAAAGTATGGTGAATGGAAGGAAAGTTTAAAAGTATATTTGAGTAACAATGATTATAATGATTTGGTAAAAATAATTAACCCGATAGTGAATGAATTCAATGACGGAGACTTAACAAAAATACCTAACGTAGACTGGTTATATGAGTATTTGAATAAGCTGAATGAATTTAGTTTGTATGGTTACAACACACAAAACAGTAATTTGTGTGGTGATGAAATTGAACGATGTTATGTAAAACCAAGACTTATCTGGGACGATGGAGGGTAAACTATTAAAACAATAAAAGACAGTATAAACATTGTGTTTAATGGGTTTTGACATGGCAAATTGGGACAGTGAAGTGTGAAACAATTGAACAGTTATTGACGTATACTTTGTAAATAATATAGTGAATTCATTTGTGTGTATTATGAAACGTTAGGTAAATAATGTGTATATGTATTAGAAAATGTTGCGATAATAATAATATCAATATTTTGCAAGTTAAATAAATATCAGAATTAATTGTGAAAACAGTAATTGATTAATGGTAATTGTTTCGATAACTATATAATTTATATTTTTGGTAATTAATTAAATTAAAACAATTTGGTACATGTTAAATATTTTGATTGATTATTGGAATGTTAATTAATTAAATTTTTGATGAATATAAATTATTTTACGAGATGGAAATTTGGTAATGAATGATAAATTATTCGATGTAAACTAATAGTTTTGTAAAATGTTTCAGAGGTTAGGTGAAAGTATTGTGGTATGGGGATTATGTTTTGTATATATCATGTTAACTAAACTGTAAGTATAAAAATTTTATAAAAATATAATAAACATGTTTACAGGTAACTAAGATTTTCATGCAATAGTGAGACTATTTGAAATAATTGTGTTTAATAAAAATGAGAATTGAAAATTTTAATAATAAATGGAAAGTGATATATAATGATTATTAATAATAAATTTTGAAAATTTTAAGAAAGTCCAATGGTACGAGGGCTATCCAGAAAGTAACAGACGTTTTGACCGACCACGGCGGTGGGCGGGGATAGAGCCGCCATCTTGGTGTCAGAACGTTCCTACACTCAGTACGCATCCAGCTGTGGTAGCGTGCGGTCTGTGCCCCTCTTACTTTGCTCTCTGTGACGTGTTAAAATGTGCGCTGCAATAGAAAATCCCGCCACTTGTGAGGTGCGTTCTGTGATTAGGTTTTTGTTGGCAAAAAATCACAAACCAATTGAAATTTATCCCCAACTTTGTGATGTGTACGGAAAAGAAATAATGAGTGAAAGCCGAGTGAGGCAATGGTGCATCGATTTTTAAAATGGCCGTACCAATGTTCACGATGAGGACTGCAGTGGTAGACCTAGCCTTGTGACTGATGAACTGGTGATGAAAATCAACGACAAAATTCGTGAAGATCGTCGTTTCACGATTACGGAACTTTTGAAACATTTTCCCCAAATTTCACGGAGTTTGGTGCATGAAATTGTGGCGGAAAAGCTTGGTTACCACAAATTTTGTGCTAGGTGGATTCCGAAAATCCTAACGGAAGACCACAAAAAACAGAGACTGGCTGCAGCACTAACTTTCCTCAAAGATTATGACAAAAATGGTAACAAAGTTATCGATCATATCGTAACTGGGGATGAGACTTGGGTGAAGCATGTCAATAGTGAAACAAAAAGGCAGTCGATGGAATGGGGACACACAAATTCTCCCAAGAAACCAAGGAAGTGTTTGCAAACGCTGTCAGCAAGAAAGATCATGGCTACTGTGTTTTGGGACTCTGAAGGAGTGATTCTCGTTGATTTTCTTGAACGTGGCACAACAATTAACTCAGAGAGGTATTGTGAAACACTGAGAAAGTTAAGGCGCGCGATACAAAACAAGTGTCGGGGAAAACTTAGTGCGAAGGTTTTGTTTTTTCACGACAACGCACGTCCACGCACGGCCAATCGTACCTGAGAGCTCTTTGATGGTTTTGGATGGGAGGTGTTCGATCATCCACCATACAGCCCGGATTTGGCGCCGAGCGACTATCACCTCTTCCCAGCGATGAAGACATGGCTCGCTACACAACGCTTTGATACTGACGCTGAACTGCATGCCGGTGTAAACCAGTGGTTGAAGTCGCAGGCGGCAGATTTCTACAGAGACGGTATTGAAAAACTTGTGCCACGGTATGATAAGTGCCTTAATTTGAATGGCGATTATGTAGAAAAATAGCTTAAGAGTGTACATTTCTAATGTATATAATAAAATTTTGTTTTTTCATTTTGTAAATTTTTTATTTCAAAACGTCTGTTACTTTCTGGATAGCCCTCGTATAAAGGTATGAATGAGTCAAATGATTATTGATGAAATGATTATAGTTATATAATGCATAGAAAATTTTTTAATTAATTAGTTAGTAAGTTGCTATTGCTGGGGTGGCATGTGCCCCAGTAGATAGCGGGAAGTGTTGGGGGTAACAGTGAGTGTTACCTCCATCGGAGGCCAACATGGCGAAAATGCATGGCACCCCTTTTGTATAATTTTATATTGTACCTTGATAAATTGCCGTGTCGTGCATATTAATGATGAAGTGTACATGCCTGAAGGAAGAGATGATTTCCCCGACTTTTCGGGCGATTGCTGCCTTACCAGCACTAATCGTGGTTTTGGCTAGCGGTTAGCTATGGTCATATCAAGTCCCTTGACCATAGCTGGCTTGAAATTGGTCTATATTAGAAATTAATGGGGGGTGAAACTAGGGGGAATCCCGGAACTATGGAACAGCGGCTGCCACTCTGCCCGCTTGGGGGTAGCAAAGACAGGTGGTAGACCCGCATTAAGGGCGCATAACTATTGACAAAGATATGTTGATATCTGTAACTTTTAAAATGTAACGCAGAAGCAAGGACACGGAGATGTCACATTCCTCCAAAACCTCAGTCCTTGTGGACGCAACTGGACGCCACAGTTCAGGGGGGTCATAGTGTGTGTGGTTGGGAGGTTATCCAAGGGGATAACGTATTAAAAATTTGTTGTATTTTAATAATGATGATTTGCTACTCAATAATTTTGATTTGTTTTGATTTGCAAAATAGATGCACTAGATACTTCCTATATTGTGTTTATTATGTCTTATTATGTTAATTGCATTTAGTATGTTAGGAATAAGGATTATAAAAATATAATAAAATGTTTTCAATGTGTTTATAGATTTTAAAATAAAATGAAATAAAGTTGTGATAGTTAAAATTTTCAATGGGTAGCAAAAGATAGAAGTTGGGTGATAGTAATTGTTTGAGTAAAATGTTTGAGTTAGTCAAGTTAAAAAAAAAAAAAAAATTGGGGTATTACAGAAATAGTAGAGATGAAAATAATGTAATGTTGTTTTGAGTTGATGCATGTTATCGAATTTTGAGAAGTATAAGTGGAGACACAGTAGAATTGGAGAATTTATGTAGAGTTTTGAGTGATATATTGTTGTTTATTTTGTTGATGTTATTTTGTTTGAGTTGTAGTGAGGTAATGAGATTGAGATTTTTTGGGGATGGTAATTTTGTAGTAGGGGTAGTGTAATGTGGGAGTCCGCAACATAAGGGTTGGGACGGGATTTGGTATAGATTTAGTGGGAAGGGGTTGCCTTAGGTAGAATCCAGGAACCAGAGAATGGGAATTGAGCTTTTTGGGGGGGGGGAAACACGTATCCTATGTACAAAGGGTTAGAGAGTATTTTTTTTTTTATATAAGAGGAGAAGGTGGCGAATTGAGTTAAAGTAGTAAGTAGTTAGAGGTAGAGAAGGGTTAGTAGATTTTTGGTAGAGAGGGGTGTCATACTAGTTAAAGATTTTGTAAGGGAACGTTAGAGTAATAAAAGGGGAAGATTATAAGTAAATGCCAAGTTGATAAAGTGAATTAGAATGAATAACGTAGAATCACCCAAATTAATGAAAGGGAATAATAAATGAAATGATTGAAAAAAAAAAAAAAAATTTTTTTTTGAGAAACGAAATAATAAAGGTAAAGTGAGATTAAAAGATAATTTTATGATTTTATATGCAAATTTAATGATGTAAAGTGTGTAAATTTTAAGATAAAATTGATAATAATAACAATGTGAATTATGAATGTACTATGTTTTCTTATGTTATGTTATGTTGTTAGGTATTCTGATATATATGTTAGAAATAAGTAAAAAACAAAACCAGTGCTTCTTAGCGCAAACCAGCACCGCTAGGGGGAAACAGATCAGTTGGGGATATGGTGTTGTATAAGGCCACCATTTGATATTTGATTTGTTGTTTCAGTGTTTGGTGATGCTGTGACGGCGGACCTGAGCTGGCCTGCGCGTCAGAGCAGGGGCGTTAAGTATCTGTCTGACTCTACGGTGTTGGGATCTCGAGAGAGAAGTCCAGTATTGTCATTCAGATGCGGTCACAGTCACCGGACCAAGGGTGAGTTGATTTTTTTTTTTTTAAACCGTAAAGGGGGTTGTGGCGACATATCCTGGCTGATCCCTCTAGCAAGTATGAATGTGTCAATGAGATTTTTTATGCTTCGGCATAAAATATCTCATTGAGGGGGTATTGTAACGGGCCTATTTTGGGGTAATAACGAAATTTGTATTTTTTTTTTATAAACAAATAACATTTTTTGATGATAGGGACAAAAATTTATAAAGAGAGGTAAATTTAGTGGTAGGCGACGGTAGCGAAGATGGTACGACTGATTGACAATATTGTATGTAAATTATTGAAACGAGTGTTATGAACAACAACCAACAAACTGTGCCAAGGGCAGCTTCAAGGACACAAAACCAGTCAACAAGTTATGCAACGAAACATCGGACCACCTGACGTCAACATATGTAGCGGGTCAATTTTTGGGTGTTTTTGTTTTAACCGTTTGGGGCATATATTTATGTTTTTATTTATTTCGTTTTCGGGCGGACTGGTATAAAGTATGGTAAAGCTGCATTATTGTGCAACATAACAGAACAGTGAAACAAAGCAGTAAGGCGCAGTTGTTGTCGAGGAATGCGGCAGAGAATTCGCGCCAACCACAAAATTCTGAGAACTTTGTACCTGTGTGTGGCAGCGCACATACGCAACTGCTCAATCACGCTCAAAGGACGCTCTAACAAAAAACCAAGATGGCTAGAGAGAATAATATTTGTCGTTTTCTTCAAGATCTTCCGGAAGCACTGTTTTAAGTCCCACCCACTTTTATGACATTAGCCAGTGCCTAGTTGAAATCGTCTGCTATCGTCACTCCAACAACTACATGACTAGTATGAGTCGAAACTGGGACGACTAACTGGAAGGCATTGATGTCCGTCGTCTTGACAAAAATGCTCCCGGAGTGGGGAACAGAGAGACGCCATATAGTCCACGAGGTACAGAGTTCACACAGACGCTGATCGTGTTGTGCGGGCCCGGTCGGACGAACTTCAAAAAATGTGAACAATCAGTATAATACCGTTTTAACACCGACCGGGACCCAAGGAATTAATAGATAATAGACTTACTACATTGGTTAACTGAGGAAACGAAGTTATAAATAGACAAGTTAATGGGCAACGAATCGGGCGAACGGAATCCACGTGTTTGGCCAGAATCGCGACAGTGAGGTGTTACCGATACAAAATGAATTTATAAAAAATGTTAAGGGGTTTGTTAATATTTTGTGTGAGTGTGTGTGTAAAAAATGCAGGCTGGGCAGTCTGAATGGTATAAGATAAGGTAAGCCATAGTTAGTAAGTTCAGTTACAAGCAAGGTGCAATAGCGCACAACATGTGACACATGTAAAACCTATATATGGAAAACGTATAAATTCAATATTGCTGATAAATAAAAGAAAAATAATTTCTCTTCCAAAAAATTGAGATTTAAATTCTTTCAAAACCTTATTTCGTTATATGTATCGTCAGAGTTCGTCGAACGAAATGGGTT
The DNA here is from genome assembly GCA_034769895.1 of Magicicada septendecula. Taxonomy (NCBI): domain Eukaryota; kingdom Metazoa; phylum Arthropoda; class Insecta; order Hemiptera; family Cicadidae; genus Magicicada; species Magicicada septendecula. Next base: position 129,962,555 of record CM068375.1, read on the forward strand.
AGTCCACACTATGCGATCCGGCCAGATCAAAGTCGTAAGGTAAGTGGGAGTTTTAATCTGAATAAATTTAATAATACAAAATAAAGAAAGTTACAATTGGTGCCGTGATTTCCAGGATTTAATATAACTGAAGAGGGGTTATTTTAACACCGGCCTACATCTGACGATGCATAGCGAAGTAGGGTTATGAAAGCAAATTGATTTGGTAAAATATCAGTTTTGAAATAAAATTACTAATTGACAGTTGTTACGTAAGAAAAAATAGATAAAGTAAAAATGTCCGAGAATACAGAAAAAAGTAGTATAATAAATTCAATTAGGAGTGAAAGTGGCCTTGAGTCGCAATCGCTGGATGAAAGTGGTATGTTGAGGGGGGAGATGGGTGCTGTTACAGAAACAGCTGGCGGCAGTAATGTAATAGTTCATTCCACTCCGATTGCGTCTCAACCACAAGTAAATGAAACAGATGCTGATTCGGGGATTCAATTGACCCCCGTTTCAATTAATAAAAGTAAACAATCAGAGGAAACAAATATGATGAGTATTATGCTCAGTCAATTCGAGAGAATGAATAGTAATTTTGAGACTAAATTCAATATAATGAATAGTCGTTTTGACATAAATGAGAAGGAATTAAATAAACGTTTTGATGATAATGATAAAATTTTAAATATAATGAAAAGTGACTTTAATAATAAGTTAGATGAACAGAGAAGAAAATGTGAACAACAGAATATTCAGCTTCAGCAAAATATAAATATAAAATTTGACGAGTTGATAAATAACATACAAGACAAGAATGTATGTCTTGGAAATGCCAATGAAATGACAAAAATTAGTTCGAATAAAGTAGAACAGAGTAAGAATAATACAAACGAAAGTTGTAATGACAGTGTTGTGTCAGGCAATGAATTAATAAATAATAATGATGTTAATAATAACGAGAATAATAATGTGTTGGAGAAATTGGTATCAGAAAGTGATACGGTAAAAATAAATAATGAAAGTATAGAATGCAGTGATTATGAGATGTTAATGTGTGTCAGTGAGTTAGAGAGAGAGAGAAAAAATAATGTTGTAGTAGAGTGGGGACAGAGGGCAAATTTTCCCTTTATTATTTATGATGTTTATGATGATTTATTGAGTCCACAAGTGTTGTGGTTGAAGGGCAAGAGTCCCGTATTGGTAGATGAATTGAGGTGTTTATTTTTGTGGAGTAATTGTGTACCCTCTGTCCGGAATGATTGTGAGAGTGTGATGTGGTGTTATGAAGAGAGAGAAGTAAGTGGAGAAGGGTATGTAACAGAACTGTATGATTTGCATAGAAAGTATGATGAATGGAAAGAAGGCTTAGAAATATATTTGAATAATAATGATTACAATGATTTGAAAAAAATAATTAGACCGATATTGAATGAATGTAATGACGGAGACTTAACAAAAATACCTAACGTAGACTGGTTTAATGAGTATTCTGGTAAAATGAGTGAATTGGGTTGTTCTGGTTATGACACACAAAGTAACCATTTGTTTGTAAATAAAAAGCAACAGTGTTATATAGAACCAAGATTAATTTTTGACGATGGTGGCTGAACTAGAATATCAGTGTATAGACCTTGTTAGATACTGTAAATTCTGGTAATGACCTTGCTGATTTGGACATCTGAAGTGAGATACACTTGAACAGTTTTGACGTATATTTTGTAAATAATATTGAATTCATTTGTGTGTATTGTGAAATGTAATGTGTATATGTTTTAGAAAATGTTGTATTAATAATAATAATATTATTAATATTTTGGCATTCCAATTAAATAAGAAAATAATTATGAAGACAATAGTTAATGATTTATAGAATGTTGATAATAATTGAAATATGTTATTTTAATAATCAAATGGATTAAATAAGTTGAGATGTTTAGATATTGTGATTGAATGTTATGTGTTTGAATTTTATAATGAATTTAAATTGTGTGGTGAGATGTGGATGTAATAATAATTAATAAGTAAATAAATGTTAACTGGTCTATTGTGTGGAACATAATGATTAAAAATATATATTAATAATAAATTTAGAATTTTTGAAAATCTGATTACAACACAGGATAAATTCATCATGATGATAAATAAAAAGAGTTAATGAAAAATTTTAAATAATAATGTTTATAAATTTTTATATAAATTATTTAAAAGAGAATTGTTTGTTTGATGTATGCTAATAATCCAGGTTTATTGCTATTTGTGCAATCATTTTATTGTTGTGTGTTAGATATAGTTGTTGATAAAATGTATTTTCATTATGTGTGTAATTTCTTTTCTAAGCCAATCATTAGACGCCTGGCAGGCAATCAACATAATAGAAGTAAGTGTTGATAATGTATTACATGTATTTGTTCAATTTTAAGATGTAGTTTCATTGTGTTTTTATTATGTTAGGATATCAGCTGATCAGCAATACCATGTCACTGGTATAGTGGTTTGTAAAGGTTACAAATAATTAATGTTTAGTGTACTACAGACATTTTGAAGTAAAGACAAAAAGAATATGAGAAATAAAATAACAATTTATGCAAATTAATAAAAGATAATTCATGGGTGATAAATGTTTTATGGGACATGCAGACCTGTCCAAGTTAAATTAAAAGTTGAATTTGCAAGAGTAGAGATGAATATAATGTAATGTTGGTTTTGAATTGATGTGATGTAACAAAGTTGGTGAAGTATTAATGCTGACACAGTGGTAATGGAGACTTTATGTAGAGTTTTGAATGATCTATATTTATGTTTATAGTTAATGAGGTTATTTTGTGTATTTGTAGTGAGGTAATGAGATTGAGATTTTTGGGGATGGCAATTTTGTATTAGGGGGTAGTGTATTTGGGGAGTCCGCAACAAGGGTTGGGACGGGATTAGAATAGATTTTAGTGAGGAGGGGCCGCCTTAGGTAGAATCCGGGCCGCCAAATAAGGGAATTGAGTTTCGGGAAGGAAACACGTATCCTATGTACAAAGGGTTAGAGAGTATTTTGTTTATATATGTAGAGAAGGCGGCGTTTTGAGTTAAATGGTAAGTTGTGGATTAGGGTGTTTTGATTAGTAGATATTTTTGATAGAGATGTGTGTCATGATAATTGAGTTGATGAATATTAGAGTCAGAGGGAGAAAGTTTATATAGGTATAGAAATCTAATACAGAAAAACGAGAATAAATAATTTACATCACCCACAGTATATTAAAGTAAGATTGTTGAAAAGAAAGAGGAATTCATAATAAAGAATATATAATTGTTTATTTTTTTGTTTCAACCAGTGACAGAATTTTGATAAAATTTGAAAATAATGTAAAGTCAAGAATTGTTTGTTTTAAATAATTTAAATGTCAATCTGTTTATTATTTATAATAATATTTTGTTTGTTTTAAATATTTTGTTTTATTATGTTCTGTATTTCAAGGTAGGATATTACAGATGTTTAAAGTGTTTTCAGAAATCCTACATAACATATGTAGGTCAAGGGTTTTGTACTTGACCTAGTTATGATCAGCTGATGAGTTCATACACCTACTAAGCTTGTAGAGTAGGAATTCAATTTTAATTTGTTTGTTTGATTAATTCAAACTAATATTTGAATAATTTTAATAAATGTTATTTAATAAATAAATTTAATAAAATCTTTTACTGAATAAATTTAAATTTTTTTTTGAATTTTAAAATTTTGAAAATTTTAAATTTTTTTTGAAAAAAAAATTTTTGATTTTTCGCCTGCCAGCGAATGAATATGTTAGATAATTATTCTGTTATTATGTGTGTATTAACCATGTTTCTTTTATTGTATTGCTTCCTATTGGTAGACTATAAGTGATTCTCCATGTTAGAATAGAAATGTTTATATTAGTAGGAATGTTTAGGTTAAGTCATTGAAACAAAAATTAGAAAAAAGAGGAAGAGAATTTTTTGATAAACGATTATTTTTTAAATTTTTGAAAAATTTTAAAAGAAAGTTTTATTCTTATGTGTTATGATAACATGTAATGTTAGAGTGTGTGAGCCCAGTATTTGCCAAAGGCAGCCCAGCTTGCAAAAAGGGGATCCACATCGGCGGAGGAGCTGGAACGATTTTAGCCAGGGATTGAGGATTTTTGGGGGTAGCATGTTAGAAGGCAAGGTGGGCTGTGGTGCGAGTCTGATCAATTTCTCGGTGTTGGGATCTCTTACCGAGAAGTCCAGTGATCTCGTTCAGATGAGTCCATGGTCACTGAGCCAGGGGGGTCGTGTACCCATGAGATTAAGAACAAGGGGGTTGTGGCACCAGTTCCTCACCGGTCCTCTTCGGGGTTATCGATGAGATTTCTTCTGTCATGGACAGCAGAATTCTCATCGAGGGGGTATTGTAGCGGGTCAATTTGTGGGTGTTTTTGTTTTAACCGTTTGGGGCATATATTTATGTTTTTATTTATTTCGTTTTCGGGCGGACTGGTATAAAGTATGGTAAAGCTGCATTATTGTGCAACATAACAGAACAGTGAAACAAAGCAGTAAGGCGCAGTTGTTGTCGAGGAATGCGGCAGAGAATTCGCGCCAACCACAAAATTCTGAGAACTTTGTACCTGTGTGTGGCAGCGCACATACGCAACTGCTCAATCACGCTCAAAGGACGCTCTAACAAAAAACCAAGATGGCTAGAGAGAATAATATTTGTCGTTTTCTTCAAGATCTTCCGGAAGCACTGTTTTAAGTCCCACCCACTTTTATGACATTAGCCAGTGCCTAGTTGAAATCGTCTGCTATCGTCACTCCAACAACTACATGACTAGTATGAGTCGAAACTGGGACGACTAACTGGAAGGCATTGATGTCCGTCGTCTTGACAAAAATGCTCCCGGAGTGGGGAACAGAGAGACGCCATATAGTCCACGAGGTACAGAGTTCACACAGACGCTGATCGTGTTGTGCGGGCCCGGTCGGACGAACTTCAAAAAATGTGAACAATCAGTATAATACCGTTTTAACACCGACCGGGACCCAAGGAATTAATAGATAATAGACTTACTACATTGGTTAACTGAGGAAACGAAGTTATAAATAGACAAGTTAACGGGCAACGAATCGGGCGAACGGAATCCACGTGTTTGGCCAGAATCGCGACAGTGAGGTGTTACCGATACAAAATGAATTTATAAAAAATGTTAAGGGGTTTGTTAATATTTTGTGTGAGTGTGTGTGTAAAAAATGCAGGCTGGGCAGTCTGAATGGTATAAGATAAGGTAAGCCATAGTTAGTAAGTTCAGTTACAAGCAAGGTGCAATAGCGCACAACATGTGACACATGTAAAACCTATATATGGAAAACGTATAAATTCAATATTGCTGATAAATAAAAGAAAAATAATTTCTCTTCCAAAAAATTGAGATTTAAATTCTTTCAAAACCTTATTTCGTTATATGTATCGTCAGAGTTCGTCGAACGAAATGGGTTAGTCCACACTATGCGATCCGGCCAGATCAAAGTCGTAAGGTAAGTGGGAGTTTTAATCTGAATAGATTTAATAATAACAAAATAAAGAAAGTTACACATATACGTCAGCGCGTTACATAACTAAGAATGCAGGGTGTGTCAACTCCAGCAGCGTGGTGACACACACAGAACAAAGTAGTCGGAAAACAACATCTGAACAGACCGGACGCAAAACAACTGTCGCGTCTGCCCGGCTCGCCGGTTTTGGGCGAAGTTTTGGTGTTCGCCGGCTGTGCGTAATTATCGCCCGCAACAATAAAATGTGAATAATATATTTAAAAAAATGACTAAAAATCACAGTTCGTACTCAAAATGTGAGTAACAGTTTTCTTTGCAATATAATTATGAATTAAAGTGAAAGTGCACACGGAAAGCAAGGTGACTTCGTCTGGACTAAAAATGAACAGATAAGTAATCCATCTGAATCCAATAAAACGAACTTTCAAAATTTTCAATTCTTAATCTCATTTTCATTCAAAATCGCAATATTTAAAAATTTAACATTTTTCAAAGCTGTGAGATCTCACGGGTTATAAATTAATTGTGTGTGTGTGTGTGTGTGTGTGTGTGTGTGTGTGTGTGTGTGTGTGTGTGTGTGTGTGTGTGTGTGTGTGTGTGTGTGTGTGTGCATGAGTGAGTGAAACTAGATAAATTAAGAAGGCTGGTTTGTGTTGTTAGGTCTTAATGTATATATTAGTCATGTTTAATTTTATAGAAGTATATTTGCAATTTACATACTATGTTTTAAATCCCATTATATGCTTAATAACTTCCGTCAATATGAATTTGTAGTAGAGAAAGGATGTCAGGAGATAGTGTTTAAACAATAAAAGTTTTAATCAAATGTCAATAAAACTATATTAATGGGAAACAATATAAAGTTTTCTTTATTTTTGAACAACCAATTCTGATCTCCTGTTCGCCTAAAAAGAACCCCAAAAAATGGTAAGGACATATATTTTTTCTATATACGTAGTTGGCAGTACAAGATGGCGATCAACAAAGACAGTAAAAATTGAATCAAATTTAACATCAATTATATTTTATTTTCATAATTAAATTATCAATAAATCGAAAAGTATCAATACAAACTATGTTATATTTTTTCTCAAATTACCCCTCTCTCTGTTATTTAGCAGCTGCCTTTTTACTTAAAAAATGCTTCTATTTATATTTACATGGAGACTATATGCAAACCAACGCCTCAGCTTGGCTGTCGACGGTATATCATTCTCGCTTTCCTTTCTCACTCTCACTCACTCATTCTGAATATATTCAATACATTTTATATATGAAAGTATTGGATGGTTAATTCTCTGAGCTCAATAAATTTATATGAAGGTTTTACACTTTCCTGATTGTCGACTGGAAGTTCTGGTAGATGGCCTCACATGGTGTTTCAACAAAAGTTCCTTGTTTACATTTTTACGGACTGTTATTACACTGACTCTAATTTATGACTTCTGAAAACTATTGTGCACTGATGCTACTCCATTTTTACTGATTGGTATTTATATATTACATTTTTGGTTGTTTTAGACTCACTAGACCGGTATTGTTTGCCGGCGAATTTCTGTAACGTGTTACCGCTGATGCGGTGTTGTGAAGACTGGGGTCAGGCACTACGCACTTTTTACGTATGTGTGTGTGCGTACGTCATTATTCTTTGTCTTTAGTCAAAGAAACGCCCTGGTTTATTGCGTATTTTATTTACGTCATTCTTATTGTTAATGACATCTGGCATTGTTGACCAATGAAACAAATGTATCTAGAGCCTGTATTAACTTATGCAACCATTTAAAGTGTTCTTATCCGCACGTCCGCCTTTGACCTTGGAATGATTCTGCTTCGTCGGATCTGCGTCGTTTTCGGCAACACAAGGGAAAATTGTACCATCCATACACATGAATGCAAAAATATAGTGAAATACAATAATTTGATACCTTTCGTACCATAAATCTGACATCAGGATTTCGTGCTGTTACAAAACCCCCTCAATGAAAGGTTTTATGTCGAAACATAAAAACTTTCATTGACCCATTCACACGTTCTAAAAGGATCAGCCCAGATATGGTGCCACAACCCCCTGTAGTGTTAACATAAAAAAAATACAATCACTTACCCTTGGTCTGATGATGATGATCGCACCTGACCTTACTGGACTTCACAGGAGAGATCCCAACACCATAAGGCCATGAGGCACTTTACGCTCCTGGTCTGACGCACCGGCCAGCTCAGGACCGCGGTCACAACACCACCAAACTCTGAAACATGCAATATAAATTTTAAAATAGTGGCCTCCTCTATGTCCATATCCACAACTGATATGTCTCCCCTTAGTGCATTGGTTTGCGTTTTGAGGCATTGGTTTGCTTAACTCTAAAATTTTCATACAACATATAAGAAGATTTAAGATATAAAACTCCTTCTCCTTTTAACAACCCTGTATTTAGTACAACTTTCTGACTCTAGTCAATTATGTTTACTCTCTTTACCACATGGAAACATATATTCTTATCCTAAGCAGAAAACACATTTTACTTTTCTAAGCAACAACCATTAACTCTACTATTTTACTTCATATAGCATTAAAATATCTATCTATCATGGCAAACAACTTCAACACTCTTTATATTTTCTTTACAACAGAACAAAATCATCTATTTTGTGCAAAACCACTGTTATTTTCATAGTTTTAACACATTAGTATTTTTACCGTCGCTACCCCCGTAATGACCTCCTATCCACACACTCTATTGTACCATCAACATAATAAAACATTGTACATTACACATTAACATTGTTACATTTACATTAAACAATTTACATTTACACAACTTGTACCAAAACTTTATAACATTACTACTTCAACTCTCTATTCAACTTTTATTATTTAACATTCATTTATCATTAGATTCTATACAAAAAAAATTTCAAATTTATCATTACCTTTCTGTTACATCACCTTTCTACTATGAATTTTCCCTTTCTAACCCTTTTATCCTTATTAGTTTGGGTGACTCTCTATTATTCATTATTCTCTATATCTTATTTTGGCATTTGTCCATCTAACCTTACTACCCCTTTTTTCTACTACTAACCGCTTCTAACCATTAACATATTATGACACCAATATCTCTATAATAACCCCCTTCACTAATCCCATTTAAATCCTCTGGCACTGCTCGTCTTTTGTACTAGGATGTGTGTTCCCTACCTGGCCATATCCATTCCTAACCATTTGCCCTCCACCAAATATCGGCAAACACTCTAACCCAAATTGCTCTGCCTGCTACAACGCTGCACGCTGGTCTCTTGCCACGTCGCACGCTGATCACTCCTTACACCGGATCCTTAGTACAAAATATCATCATCAACATATATATATATACCATTCACATTACTCACCTCTCTACATATAATCACTAACTACTGTGTCCCTAAAATATCTAACACCTCTTTATGTATAATCTGTATCTCAACTCTTATTTTCTCTAACTCCCATTAACTTTCTTTAACTAACTCCCATGCCTCCTTTTATCACTATCCCCAAACCTCTTTACAACATTTCACCTTAATATACCACTAGAAAATTCATCACTTACCTACTAACAACAATACCTCTCAATATCCAAATATATCATATGCGTAATCATTTACTAACCATTAGACTCTGAATCTCATAATTATTTCAATTCCTTATCAAACTTTCTTCATCCATGTTTTTCGGTATCCAAGCCACTTATAGTATATAATTAGTAAAATAGTTTACCTTTTTCTTGTCCGTCTGGTGGCCTTTTCTCTATATTTCATTCAACGCGTTTCAGGACATATGCCCCATCATCAGGATATCCCTTGTTGAAGTTCGTCGATCGTTAAAATATTAAAAACACTGTATATACAATTCTACACATAACAATAAATATAATATAAACATAAAAACACATAAAATACCCAGATTTGAGACACACACGATATCGATGGTGCGCACCACGACATGCTATAGTCGACTGCAGTGTTCATGTTGCTATATGTCGTGCACTATGGACCTTGTTCTGTATTCTTATCGCTGTGTCGTATAATAGATTGGACTGGAAATTCAGCTGATCGTTAAGGATGTCTTCTTCTGTTTTTTTATTTTTGTAGGCCTTATATATTCCATATTCTTCGATAGCATTCATATAATTTCCTTTTCTGCATATATGGAGGGGTTGAAAGTTCGTTGTGAAATCAGTATAACTATGGTTGTTGTCCATCAGATGGCGCGCGTAATTTGACACTGTTTTACTAAATTCTTTTTTAGGTAAATGTTCTTTGAATCGTTTTTTAAAAGGTCTACCAGTTTGGCCAATATATACACGTTATGTTGATTATACGTTTATAATTTTTAATGGCACAATACGACAAATAGAAAATATGAAATTATACATGAATAGTGTCAATAAAAACATACAGTTCACACTTGAGACGGAGATAAATAATAAACTTAACTTCCTCGACCTGACAATTACAAGACTAGATGAAAAATTCCAATATCAAATATACCAAAAACCGACAACCACGGATCTCACGATAAATGCTGAATCACATCATCCCTTTTCTCAGAAAATGGCAGCTTATCATAGTTTAATACATAGGTTACTTTCCATACCATTAGAAGACAAAGATTTACATGAAGAACTGAACACGATCAAATACATAGCTAAGGCCAATGGTTATAAAAGATCAATCGTAGATAATTTAGTCAAGAAACACAGAAAAAAGAAAAACAGCATAGAATTACAAGAAAATAATAGAAATAAAATTAGGTATATAGCATCAGAATATGGTAACACCCTACCCAAAATTTTAAACAAAGTATTCGGTGGGATAAATGTAAAAATGGCTTACCGAACTAATAATAACATTAATAAGATACTCTTACCTAAACATTCAAAATCAATTGAAGACAGGACGGGCGTTTATAAGATAATATGCAATGACTGCGACAGCTTTTACATTGGCCAAACTGGTACCACCTTTTAAAAAACGATTCAAAGAACATTTACCTAAAAAAGAATTTAGTAAAACAGTGTCAAATTACGCGCGCCATCTGATGGACAACAACCATAGTTATACTGATTTCATAACGAACTTTCAACCCCTCCATATATGCAGAAAAGGAAATTATATGAATGCTATCGAAGAATACGGAATATATAAGGCCTACAAAAATAAAAAAACAGAAGAAGACATCCTTAATGATCAGCTGAATTTCCAGTCCAATCTATTATACGACACAGCAATAAGAATACAGAACAAGGTCCATAGTGCACGACATATAGCAACATGAACACTGCAGTCGACTATAGCATGTCGTGGTGCGCACCATCGATATCGTGTGTGTCTCAAATCTGGGTATTTTATGTGTTTTTATGTTTATATTATATTTATTGTTATGTGTAGAATTGTATATACAGTGTTTTTAATATTTTAACGATCGATGAACTTCAACAAGGGATATCCTGATGATGGGGCATATGTCCTGAAACGCGTTGAATGAAATATAGAGAAAAGGCCACCAGACAGACAAGAAAAAGGTAAACTATTTTACTAATTATAAACTTTCTTCAATTATTTAAAATTCTACAGTACATGGTTTACAAGAAATACATAAAATACACAACAGCAAAAATTACACAAATACATTGACATCAATACACACAAAAATCTACAATCCACATTACCAATTAATCGTTTACCATAAATCAGTCCATCTTGAAAACACTGTCCACATAATTAAATGTTCATAAACACAATAAAATATTTACCCTCCATCGTCAAACAATAATCTTATCTTATATCTATATACATTGCTTAATGTTGACTCTCTTATACTAACGTCATAAATACATATACCATTCGAATGTTCATCATTATCCTCAAACTCATTTAATCTGTCATGATTGGTCATTGTCCTGTCACCTCCTGTATTATTAGTCATAATTAGGTAATTTATAAAATCATTATCTTCCTTATCTCCTACTACTTCAGTTTCATTACAAGGTAAGTTCTTATTTCTATTATGTATCATCTCTACTCCTAACCTTTCCATAAATTCTTCATAGTCTCTACTTGTCTTAAAAATCTCTATTTCTCTTTTTCTCTCACAATACCTCTCACTTTCAAAACATCTCTCTCTTTTAATATATCTCTCTCTACCATACCAAGCTACATTATCTCTTTCTACATTTGCAGGGGACACTAATTCACAATTACTGCACCACCTGTGAAGTGCACTAAAAAAACCAAGGACAACTTTATTTGTAGACCATATGCCTCCCAAATATACATCGAAGGCACTCTCGTCCTTCCTAAACACATGGGCTTCACCCCCTACTCCATCATTAAGGGAAAATTTTACCCCCTGCAACTCTTTTACATTATACTCTCTTTACACACTCTCTGTAACCCTTCAACACACACTATCATTAGGGTGGGTCGAAAAAAAATTATTATTTTTTTTTCAAACGCTATAGTGCTTAAAAGTGTCCTGTGGTATGTAGAAAGAAAATGACAAAGAAAAAAAATATCGGTTGATATCTTCTGTTCACGCATCACCGCTAAAGTTTGTAAAAATTGACAAAATCAGATATTTTTCAAAATTTTTTTTTACAATTACCATAATTATTTTAAAAATGTTATAGCGCATTTTGTTTAGTTGATGGTCCCAATAGTATATTTCAGCAAAGAAATAGTTGATATTTTAGTATTAACCGTTCGTGCAGTAGGTTCGAAAATCCGCCTGGTTGAGGCTATTTTACCGCTCGCCGCAGTTCACGTCCGGCCGCCGCGCCCCACTCCTGTACCTCTTTCGACTGAATATTACTTGTTACAACCTGTGTGTGTGTGTTTTGTGACCCTGAGTTCAATCTGCCACTGGCATTAGAGCGTTGTTTTAGTGACGTTATCGTACTGTAGTGCATTTTCGAACTTAAGTGTGGTTGTGTTTTCGTGGTTTTGTGATGATGATGAGTGATTGCTAATATAATGAATACTTCAAAAGTTAGCATAATAACTAGAAAAGATTTTGAATGTCCTATATTTGGTAATACAAGAGATTTATTAGGAAATAGGCTACCAATGCATGAAGATGTTCTCCGCTGCTGCTTTCAAGAGAGATTTAACTTATCATGTGAAACTAATAATAAGAGGGTAAGTTTCTCAAACGTTGCCGCTATAGTAGCAAATAAAGTTAAGTGTTTGTACGACAAATCATCCATCCCAACTGTGACTGAGTACAGAGTAGTTCAGCTTATTAATACTTACCATGATTCATATTATAAGCTCAGAAAGTCATACTGCCGTGACAAAGAGAAAACAACATACAAAGAAAAAATTGTGCAGTTTAAGATAAACGCATCCTCCCTGTTTGACATTGCCGCATGTAAATGTATTATCAATATAGAATGTACATGCAAGAAAACTCCAGACGCATGTAAATGTCCATTATCAATTGACTGTATTTGTGAAAAGGAAATAAAATTCCTGTAATACAGTTACGATTTATGTTTATGCAAAGGAAATATGGATTAGGGAAAATTGGCCCACTGGACCTAAAGGAAACTCAAAGAAATAAGGAAAACTAAAGCGAAAAATGCGATATATTCCACAAATCGAGTCCTCAGCGTCAAACGAACAACAGGAAGTCACCTTAAACATGGAAGATTCAGATTTGAAGCATTCAAATCGTCCACCTAATATTTCTCAGGATGACGATTCTGATTCTGAATTTGAACCAGAACCTAGTACATCATCTGCGAAACCACAGTGGCAAATGCGAATCAAATTAAAAGCCACAGCTTTAAATAGTGATCGCTATTGTGTGTCTGATCGCGCAACTGCTGCCATCGCTTCGAGTGTACTACAAGACATAGGTTTAATTACGGAATCAGCTACTTCACACGTAGTGGACAAATGTAAAATTCGAAGGGAGAAAAGCTTAGTTAGAACTGGTTTGCAAAGTAAAGAGACAACAGAAATCTATGGCCTATATTTTGATGGCAGAAAGGATGATACATTATTTGTAGAAACATTGAACACAAAGCACTTTCGAAGGAGCAAAAAAGAAGAACATTATTCATTAATTAGTGAACCGGGATCAAATTACATAGGTCATGTTTCTCCCAGTACCAGTTCAGCTTCTGACATAGCTATCAGTATAATATCTTATATTTCACAGATTGGATTATCTCTGGACAAACTAGAAGTGATCGGATGTGACGGCACTGGAACCAACACTGGATAGAAAAATGGTGTAATTTGTCAAATTGAATTACATATGGGAAGACCTTAGTTCTGGGTCGTTTTGTCACTACAAAACGGGCGAAGAGCTGCACATCAAAAGTTGAAAAAACCGATATTTTGTCCGTTTTTCAATAGATTGCGCGAACGGTTAATACTAAAATATCAACTATTTCTTTGCTGAAATATACTGTTGGGACCCTCAACTAAACAAAACGCGCTATAGCATTTTTAAAATAATTATGGTAGTTGTAAAAAAAAATTTTCAAAAATATCTGATTTTGTCAATTTTTACAAATTTTAGCGGTGATGCGTGAACGGAAGATATCAACCGATATTGTTTTTCTTTGTCATTTTCATTCTACATACCACAGGACACTTTTAAGCACTATAGCGTTTGAAAAAAAAAAAATTATTTTTTTTCGACCTACCCTAACTATCATCCCATCATTATCATATTCTATTCCCCATAAAATCTCATTATCACTCCCCCTGTTTACATAATCATTTTCTAATATACTTTTATTTACTTTGTCATAATTTTCTCCCCCACTTACCTTGTCTTTGTTTATATCTAACTTGTCTACTCCCCTCTTATTTTCTAACTCTATCTCGTCTAACCATACATGTATCTCATTTGATCTTTTATCAAAATTACAATTCTGTTTTTTGATTTCATTAATGTCACTTTTCAAATCATTAAATTTCTCATCGAATTTATTATTCTGTATTTCAAAAAGTGTTTGCATAATTTTTACAATCTCATTCTCTTCGGTTTTTTTATTTACTACAGGCGTTGACTGATCGCCTTCTCGCATAATTTGCGATTCAGTAATGCTTGTTTCACTATCATTCGCCATTGTGGGAAAAAAATTGTTAATGAATTGTTGCTTTCTACATATGTCACAACCTAACCTACAATCGTATTTTTGATTTCAATACCCGCTCCGTCTCCATTCAGGCCTATTATATAAAATTACAACAGGATATTTTTTATATAGTCCCTGTTCGGCGCCATTTGTAACTATATATATAATCACTTTTCTCAATGTCATTTATCATCATACACATTTAGTAAGTTTATATTTATTAATTTTGTTCAAGTATGTTAACCACACCATAATTATCGTACTTACCATAACTATGTTGTACCTGTTGATCTGATCATATTTGTTTATTGTGGGTCCATGGTTTCGAATTAGGCGTGAATGTCAACTGAATTGGGCCTTGAAATAAAAACACTAACATCTCTAAACATTGAAATCAATTTCGATTTATTATTTTCCCATTTTATACCGGACATTTAACTATCAGACAATGGCGTCTCTTAACGACCAAAAACAAAATGGCGGTCGTTACTTACATTTCTTTATTACTTATAATATACAAACTATGTTATATTTTTTCTCAAATTACCCCTCTCTCTGTTATTTAGCAGCTGCCTTTTTACTTAAAAAATGCTTCTATTTATATTTACATGGAGACTATATGCAAACCAATGCCTCAGCTTGGCTGTCGACAGTATATCATTCTCGCTTTCCTTTCTCACTCTCACTCACTCATTCTGAATATATTCAATACATTTTATATATGAAAGTATTGGATGGTTAATTCTCTGAGCTCAATAAATTTATATGAAGGTTTTACACTTTCCTGATTGTCGACTGGAAGTTCTGGTAGATGGCCTCACATGGTGTTTCAACAAAAGTTCCTTGTTTACATTTTTACGGACTGTTATTACACTGACTCTAATTTATGACTTCTGAAAACTATTGTGCACTGATGCTACTCCATTTTTACTGATTGGTATTTATATATTACATTTTTGGTTGTTTTAGACTCACTAGGCTGGTATTGTTTGCCGGCGAATTTCTGTAACGTGTTACCGCTGATGCGGTGTTGTGAAGACTGGGGTCAGGCACTACGCACTTTTTACGTATGTGTGTGTGCGTACGTCATTATTCTTTGTCTTTAGTCAAAGAAACGCCCTGGTTTATTGCGTATTTTATTTACGTCATTCTTATTGTTAATGACGTCTGGCATTGTTGACCAATGAAACAAACATATCTAGAGCCTGTATTAACTTATGCAACCATTTAAAGTGTTCTTATCCGCACATCCGCCTTTGACCTTGGAATGATTCTGCTTCGTCGGATCTGCGTCGTTTTCGGCAACACAAGGGAAAATTGCACCATCCATACACATGAATGCAAAAATATAGTGAAATACAATAATTTGATACCTTTCGTACCATAAATCTGACATCAGGATTTCGTACTGTTACAATCGGTTATGGGATAGGGGTAGTTTAGCTGCCACTTTTCATGTTTTAACAAGAGTAATTGTTTCTATGACGAACGATAACTGCCGCACATTCAAACAGAATCAAATAATGTTTAGCATGCATGCCTGAATTGTAGAGGACTCGAGGCCTATTGATTTTGGTGAAGATAGGTTAAGGGGAAGGGGTAGTTTACCTGCAACGTTTTATGTTTTAACAAGAGTAAAGTACTTAATTTTGATAAACAAAGTAGCCTGATAAGAAGCTCATAATAATCCACTGTAGAAACATAGATGAAATATCTATAAATGAAGAGGCTAGTTGAACGGGGTGGGGGTAATTTTCTATTAATGAAAATTATAGTTGAAGAGGGAGGGGAGAATTTTTTATATGTGTACTATGTTATTGGCAACAAAGAAGTAGTTTTTTGTTAAAATTCCTTTCCGGGCTGTTTAGCCGTAGTCCAATGTTTTCTGCAAAACCAGACGTTTCTGCAGTGCCATCAACTGCCATCATCAGTAAAAATCGAGTGCGAAAATGTGAGGTGGTATACGTTAGTGACCACAGTACTGTGGTTAAGGCTGAAGAAATAGAAAGAAGTAGTTTCTATGGAAATATTTCATTTCGAATATGCTTTTAAATATAAATCTTAGAACATGGAAGTCATGTACGGTTCTCCATACTGATATTTTCATACATACACACATGCACATTTTAGTTTATAATTCTCATATCATAATAGAAATAAGTACACAGATTGTATTAATTGCTTGAATACAACAACACTGCCCAGCGATTCACAGGAAGCAAATCGATGTCCACCTTTTCGGTTTGCACGCGTTGTGTTGGTGTGGGTTTCAGCACTTTCCATTTAACAAGCGTGCAAACATAAGAAAATAAACATGAGTGAGGCCAGAAATAATGCAAATTGTGTGTGTGTGTGTGTGTGTGTCGTGCCAGCCTCTTTATTGCGGTAATCACAATAATAAAACTTTGGAAAAGTAACCATTACATAATTGAGATATGCTTGCCTGCCAGGAACGATATATTTTCACTCATAGGTGATTTAAATTAAAATGAAAAATATAGAATTTTGTTAAAGTAAAATGAAATGGTTCCATAGAAACTACTTCTTTGTTGTCAATAACGTAGTACACATATAAAACTTATAAAAATTTACCCCCGTCATAAGAAAAACTACCCTTGTTAAAACATAAAATGTTGCAGGTAAACTACCCCTTCCCTTAACCGATCTTCACCAAAAACAATAGGCCTTGAGTCCTCTACAATTCAGGGCTGTATGCAAAAAATTATTCGATTCTGTTTGAATTTGCGGCTGTTAATGTTTGCCATAGAAAAAATTCTACACACACACACACACACACTTTTTGAAAAATGACTTTTTCATGTTTTGATGGTAGTACAATCAGAATCTGCCGTTATCTCGAACACGATTTTTTTCGCCATGACCATACTTCCATTTCCTTATGGAACATGGAAGTAAAAATTAGTGTGTGATATTAATATATAGTGGTGTAGCCTCTGGAAGACGCCCAGCTACAGGAGTAGCAGTACTGATAAGGAAGGTACTGAAAAACAGGATACATAACTATCAGTTTGTAAATGAACGAATATTAACAGTGCATTACAAAACAGTAAGGGGGTACACAACATTGACAGTTTTATATAGCCTGGAGAATGGTCATAAAGAAGATTCAGAAGAATTTTGTGAGATCCTACAGAAAGTTGTCAACAACAAACAGAAATGACCATGTTGTGTAACAGGGGATTTCAATGCAGTTGACACATTGTTATTTGCTGACGATCTCAAACTCGGAACGGCTATCCTTTTGAACTTGGAAAGTGGCTTGCAGGTGGCTTTACACTCATTGAGTCAAATCTCCAATGATTTCAAATTACAGATCTCCATATTACAGACCAAGTAATGGCTTTTCATGGAGCTAATTCTGTACGAGCAAAAATTGTTGTAGATGGTAGCCCTACTGTTTTAGAGCAGTGCATAATCAGCAGTGTGGTGAAGAAGCTACATAAGTTACAACCATATGTGTGGGACAATCAGGGGAACTGTAAAATCGAGTAAGGAAATTTTCCTGAATTTCTGCAAGTTGATGGCCCTCCCCACACTTCTCAATGGGTTTGAGGATTGGCCTTAAACAAAGGCCCAGGCCAGTCTTATTCAAGGGACAAAATGAGGTTTTTCAGGCACATAGCAGGATATACTTTTCATGATTGCAAAAGAAATGTTGAAGTAAGGCAGGAATTGAATATTGCCCAATATCAGCTAAAGTGGTAGGAACATCTTAACTGAGTGGATGTGTTATACGTCCCCAAACAACTATGGAATTATAAGCCAAAAGGACGGAGAGGTGTGGGGGCATCTGAGGAAGCGTTTGAGTGACCAGCTGTAGTCAGCCTGCTGAGTGACCAGCTGTAGTCTGTCTGCTTGAGACCAGAAAAGACATTTTTGGTTTAACCTTCCATCAGGCGCGGTCCCTTACAGCATAACAGCAGGCGCGGTGTATCAAATTGATAATCATACTGACTGACTGCTTTATATTTTCTTTTTTAGCAATATTGCAAAATAGTATTTAAATGTTGATATTACAATGAATATATTATCTGAAATATGTATGTGAATTGAAAAAAAAAATAGAAACCAATGTAACATTTGCAAACAGAAAGTAATATTTTATTTCTGAGATTTTAATGGACATATAATTTTAAATGTATAAATTTATTTAAAAAATATTTATGAAACAGGTCAATATTCACAAAAACTAAGATATTACATGAATACATAACTTGAAATTTACAAATAGACAGAAAAAAGTACTTTCAAAAAAAAAGTTTAGTTGACACGAAAACTAAGAAAGTTGTACCATTTGTTACTCTCGTCATCGGAAACATGCTCTGATAAACCAGGAAGAATTTAGCACAATTAATGCAGTAGCTTTTTATACGTATCAAACAAATAGGATTTTTGCATTTCATACAAATATACTTCGTTAATTGGCGCATTGTTGTGGATATGTGACACCTTTTTCTTTTTCGCTTAATGTCATTGCTATCATCTTGGTTTTCTTCATTGCCTTGCAACGCCCCCTTGTAGCTCCAGAATATTTTTTTTTTACTCCCTTTTTCTAATCACCAAATTTTTTTTTTCTCTGGGGAGGCGTAACTTAATATTTAAGACTAGGCATTTGGCCTAGATTGGAAATATAATGTGCTGAGCCATAGTGACAGGTCTTGCAAGAAAACGGCTGATCAACAGTAACAAGATTTTATTTAAGTTTTTTTTTAACAATTAGTTTTACAATCATTTTGTTTGAGTTTTCTTAATTCTTGACATCCATTCAGCTCTCTCTTTAAATTCACATGGTGGTTTAATTACATAAAATATGTCAAAGTATTTAAAGTCACATGGTGGTTTAATTACAACAAGAATATGTGAAAGTATTTTCAACACTTGAATAATGGCATGCCAACCTACTGAATTTATTATTTTTATTATAAACTTTTACTTCCTATATTTTACTTTAAAAAACAACAGTTTGTATTGCATGAGTAATGCAGGAACCGTTTATGAACACATGATAATTATAAGTATCTGGAGCAGACAATCCATGATCATTAGATAACACAATAATAATTAAATCAATAATTAATAATTAAATTCAAAGAAACTCAAGTGTGCAGCAGTACTTTCATCTACCTGTTCCCCATCACTAGGATTAATCACATTAATCGAAAACAGTGATCACAGTAAACAGAGGTTTAAGAAAGTTACCTAAATATTAAAATTGTAGGAAATTAGTAGTTAATTAAAAAAAAATTAAAAGCAGTCGCCTTTTAAGTTAAGTGTTAAGTTAACTTAAATTAAGTTAAAGGTGTTAAGTTAGTCAAGTATAGGAATCTAACTGTATAATTATAATAATTTGAATAGTTAAACTGAACCAACAAAATAACCAAATAAGAGAAATTTAAATTTAGAAAAATCAGAAAATAAATAGAAACGTGCAGGATCACCGGTCATATGGCAGGCAGATGCAAGCACTGTCCGAGTATTACATTTTCTTGAGTTCTGAATATTGTCAAAAAAGGTTTTAAACTGTTTTGTCTTTCGCAGGAATAGAATTAAATATTTAAATAATAGAAAGATAACCCATGACTCTATGCAAATCAAAACCCAAATACTTATAAGTTACTTATAACCCAGTCAGTAATGTCCGCACTTTAGCATGTCCTCACAAAACAAGTTCAGTAATGTTAAACATGAGTCTAATATCTAGGCATAGATTTTAGAGTGTGTGTTACCCTATAACCTGCGGAGCACTTCGAGTGTGAAGTTTATTAAATAATGAAAATTTCCCACCGATCTTTCGGAGGGCACTAAATACATTCCTGCATTTTCGGTGGTGTGTGAAGGACGATGTCGGATGGCGTGATGGCGTTGGGGTGTCTTACGCAGGCTCTGCGGATGGGCGAAGATGTAACGTGCCCATCACCTGGACCCCTTTCCCCTCGACTAAGCGGAGAAACCTGCGAAAATTTTTACTGTATATTGGATTCAGATATATATATATATATATATATACAGTAGAACTTGGCTAATTCGAAGCTGAAGGGACCAGTAAAAAATTCGAATTATCCAAAAATTCGAATTAGGAAAACTTTTAATAACGGTAGAAAAATCAAATCAAAAACCGAAATTCAGTAAAGCAATATGTTATTTTATTAAACAATTTCCTTAGACATATGTATTACAAACGTATAAACATGTTTCAGTACAAAATATAGCATTTACAGTTTTTTAAAAAAGCTAGAAACTTCTGATTGCATTTTGCAGTTAATTCACTGAGTTGTAGTAAACTCTTCAAGTTTATTAATTGCTTGGAAAATAGCGTCACTTACGTTCTGCTGTCCTTCAACAAACCGTCTCAAGTCTTGAATGTAATTTGATGCCTGTGACGCCGTTGGAATCGGTATCTCTGGAAGTTCTAGCTGGTCCCCTTCTTCATCTGAAGATGTACCATCATTTCTTTTGTTCATAACATCAGCCACGATCTCCGCATCTGTCTGTTCACCGCACACCGCCAAGTCTTCATCCATGTTTACAAACTCTTCGTAACGAATGCCTGCGTCATGTCCAACATCTTCCCAGTTATCCGTAGTGGGTACGACTTCTCTAGCAGCTTTATTCTCCTCTTCACCTTCAATGTGGCAGAAACCACCTTTACGAAAACAATTAGCAATTGTTTTTTGCGTAACTTGGTTCCAAGCACTGTTGCACATGCGGGCAGCTTGAAGGATGTTAATCTTGATATTTTCGTGCTCATCTAAATAAGCACCTGACAGAATGTTTTGGACCACAAGCCGTCTGTAAAAATGCTTAAAATTTTTTATTACACCTTGGTCCATAGGTTGAACTACTGAAGTCATGTTTGGAGGGAAAAACACAACCTTTACATTTTCCATCACAGGAATAGTGTTGTGCGCTGTACAGTTGTCAATAAACAAGACGATTCTTCTGTTTTGATTCCGAAATTTCCTGTTGATTTTCAAAAGCCATCTTTCGAAAATTTCACCTGTCATCCAAGCTTTATTGTTTGATTCATATTCAACTGGTTTCGTTTTTACATTTTTGAAACAACGTGGGTTGGCTGATTTCCCTATCATTAGCAAAGGCAGTTTTTCCGAGCCATCCATGTTTGCTCCGATTAAAAGTGTTATGCGCTCCTTGCTGTGTTTGCCGCCACTACAATTTTCTTCTTCTAAAGCAAGTGTTTTGTCGGGGGTGCATTTGAAGAATAAGCCCGTCTCGTCTACGTTAAAAATGTCTTTAGCGTCTCTATCAGAAATCATTTGCAACAAATCGTCTTTCCATGAATTTGCAGCTTCAATGTCAACAGATCCACTTTCCCCACAAACAGTTTTGAAAGACATGCCATTCCTTTCTTTAAAACCATTGAGCCAACCAGTGCTGGCCTTAAAATCATTTTTCCCTAAGCTAGATGCGAATTCCTCAGCTTTGGCTCTGACGAGGGGCCCACTGACTGGAATTTTTTTGTCCCTTGCTTGCTTAAACCACTTCACTACACATTCATCCACGTCAGGATTTTCTGGTCCTCGCGCTCTTTTCCTATCTTTGTCGCTGGCTTTACACACACTATTCAAAATCTTCTCTTTATTTTTTAGATACGTTGACAGCGTATTTGGCGGTATCCCGAATTCCATGGCAATTTCAGATTTCTTTTTTTGTCCCTTTTCCACTTCCCGTATAACGGCAACTTTTTCAGCAAATGTCAATGATTTGTATTGGGTCCGTGTTGGTTTTGAAAGGGCCATGATGAACACACAACACAATAAAACTGCACAATAAGTGTCACTAAAACACACCAGTCTGTATATACAGTACTGTATAAAGAAAGGAACGGTCTCTCACTACAGGACACAGCTCGCACAGTAGAAACTCAAAAAGACTTAACACTTCCACGAATGCAGGCAGACTGAACTGAAAGCAACAGTGAGGGTGGCTGACTGACGAGGCGTGGAACAAGGGACAATGGCGGACGGTACCGTTACATGAGCCAGTCATGTGTCATCGCCAGATACTGACGGCAATTCCACGAATTTGACACAAAAGACAAGCGTCTGTTCACAAAGGGCGATGCCTGCTTGTCTGTTTCCAGTCGTGTCTCTATTGTTACGTGGTCTAGCCCATACAGCAGGCGATTTTTTGTAGTTAGAGCAAAATTTTTATTTCGAATTAACCAAAAAAAGTTCGAATTACAGATGATGTTTTTGCATGGTTTTACATAGGATATTCAATGGACCATGGTAAAAGTTCGAATTATCCACGAATTCGAATTATGCACGTTCGAATTAGCCAAGTTCTACTGTATATATATATATATATATTGTAACGTACAAATAGAGGTCGCTTCTGTTCAAGCCCCGCGATGGAAGCCAATCTGAACGTACAAATAGAAGACGTCCTCGTCTTCGTTCAAGCCTCACCTGGTATCCGTCAATATGTAACGAATAGATCGGTTCGTACCTGCAAAATGTGTACAATTTGTATGTGTTTTGTATGATTAGTGCGTTCGCCTCGCACCGGGTCGTTACAGTAATTTTGATGGCTAGCGATGTTCGTAGCGTAGATATAATCACCTGTATACTACGGCAGTAACCTTACCTGTTATTTATAGGGGTGTGTTAATCCCGGGTGGCGCCAAGTCGTTTTTCAAAACAACTAAAATTATGGTTAAACAAGTTATCAGCGTTGCGGGATGGTGCATTCAAATAGTTCCCGCTCGCACGGCCGTCCCAATCGTCGCTTCTGCTGTGTGACTGACAACCTGTTTGCTGCTACGATTTATTCTTAAACACAAGTAATTGATATATAGCACTCCCTATGAAATGATAACGACGGTTACTCCCTGTAATAATTATTTTTTAATGGGTGATAACTGAAAACATTCACATTTACAATAATACAATTATAAATTCGCACCGACTGATTACATGAGATCTTGCCTTCAGGGTTGGCGAAGTGATTTAGGAACCATTTAACCTGGCGTTGCTGCTTACATTAAGCGTATTACAGTTATTATTGGTTTCCCAAATCGTGGATCCTTTTGGCTATGAGTTAAAGAACTCCAATGGTTACAATAAAAATATATATTACCTTAATCTAAGTGTACATAAATCATAATGTATGCTGTTACAATCTGTTGTGTTGTGTCGTAAAAGTGTTCTGCAAGTTCGTGTTTAATTCATAGGTTATATCAATGTTAACATGTTTCTATTAAGTATTATTTTGCTTAAATATTCTATGAAAGAGAAATATTGTTTCTATAGTGCGGTAAATTTACCTTTTAAAATTATTTAAAGTGATTAGGGTTGGTGGAAAATAAATAATTTGATGGTACTTAACACCTCAACGTGTCTAGGTGCCTTCGTTGTTTAATCGGGTAGGAGGTGGCTGCATACATTCAGTTTTCATGGATTTTGGGCTTCAAAAGATTGAGCGTCTGTTTCGTCATGGGTCTTGACGTTCTTTTCACAGATATTTTCTATTTAATTGGCCTTGGGTCTTGAATTATCTGCTACAACGGTCATCTGCTTCTCCAACGATCAAGTTCATCAACTTTTAACAACTGTTTGCATTAATTTACACTGAAAAACGTTCTTCCAAATATTTGCATCTGCATTGGCTTAATGACGCTTCGCTTCTTGTTAATTCCAACGGTAATCTCGTCTTCAACCGCCGTTTCCATAGTAACGGTATGATTCTGATTGGTTGATTTTGAGGAGATGATGTATTGTTATCAAAATTCGAATTCTTCGTATATCTTCTGATTGCTGTTATTCCTCCATCTTCCTTCCTGGTTATTAAATATTGTCACTATAGTATTTATTCTTGTTCATAGATTATTTTGATACCCCACAAGCTTGGGTAATTTCAGATTTTAAGTTTTTACAATTATGTTAATGCTTGTTAATTACATTTCTTTTTGTATAATAATGCCTATTACAATATTTTGTGTTATAAATGATTTACAATTTATTCTTGGTGATTCCTTCACCTCAGATTTTCTAAATTCTTATTCAATTTGTTATAATTTTTGGTTGTTTGGTTCTGACAGTTATGTTTTTTCTAGACCTGAGTAGCCATTATAGTATTTTACTTATTTCATTCAAATCACATTTTGTTTCAGCCTATTGGGCCTTACTTTGTTATTTTTATTGGTTGTGTTGTATTTTGAGTCTGTTGGTGTGTTGTTTACTTGTCAATATTGCTTTCTCTATTTTAATCCTTAAAACATAACATTAGGCTTATGGACTGCAAATTTCATTCAGCCATATCCTATTCATAACATTAACATGAACAATTTTTTATAAGTTATTAGAGTTATTATTTTGATTAAGAAATATCATCACTTCCTTCCAACTTATCCTTATTTGCTAATTTTTTGTTTACAACACGTATTATTTTTGTTGTGATAAACAACATCACTTTTTATTAAATTGATAACAATCCCTTATAACTTAGGTGTCTTTGTTAGTTTTTGATTTCTTAATCTTTAAACAATTTTTACATTCTCTCCATGTTAACACCTTCAATTCATTCTTTTCTGGAATCCTCCCTTTTTACTTACTACCAGCTATAATTAAACTTAACTCTATTGAACATCTTTTCTTAAATAATAAAGTCATCATCACTTCTAGTGTTTACCATACCTTATTCTATAATTCACACTTAATACTATTTTTCACCAGCTATTTATTCACTGTTAATTTCCCACTTTTATCTTACCTTCACTTTTAAATTATTTATTGTTAATTATAATTTAACTAGCGTAACACTTCACTTTGGAGTTTTTACACCTACACCATTGCACTGTATCACTGTTTATACTATTTGTTTTCTGGTGGGTGATCCCTATACTTATTTCTCTTTCATATCCTTAATACTAATGACAATTAATAATTAATACTTAATAACTAATAACAATTTTATCTGTGGTTTAGGTTGCCTTTTTATCACCTTAATCCTTAGTAATGTTTCTTCACTAGGTCATTTTGTCTATTAATGGGTAGTAACCGTTACCTTTCCTTTCTCCGGATAACCATTGTTTTGGTTTCAATATTCTTCTTGAGTGCTTTATTACTTGTTTTGTGAACCATTATTGGTTTTCACTTCTGCTTGTCTCCCTCCTTCTTCATTTTCATTATTTGATTAATACATTGGGTTTTTCCATCCTTTTCCTTGGGTATTTTGGGGTCGTTTAAACCCATGAGCTTGTTTCCTTTTGGTTTGGGTTTATTACTTTCTTTGGTTATTTGTGTGGTTCCCTTCTTCATTTGTTTCCTGTTGTTGGGTCAATCACTTGGGTTAGGTCAAAGTCGTTGTTTGTCGAGTCATATTCCTTATATTTTAATTAAATCAATCAGTTTATTTGATAAGAAGTATTTTTACATTTATAAATATATTTTTTATCCCTGGTACTGGGTTGGCTATTTGTGTCGTAACAATATATATATATATATATATATATTGTAGTGTGACAGATAATCCACACAAATACATTACTCAATGATCATGGATAAAGCTTTAATATATGGAATATCCAGATGAGAATCAATTAAAATGCACTATTTACTAATATATTCACAAGAAAGGTTAAGTAAAGAAAAATTCTGCAAATAATATAATATAATACAAATTTAAAAACCCAGGAAACTAAAAATGTTAATAACAAAATTACCCAGGTAAGATAGAAGCAGGCAATTAATATACCCCGTCAAAGAAACCAGACCAGAAGAAACCAAGGCATACACAGCGAAAAACTACTGAAGAAAGAAGAAAGAAGAATAATCAAAACTAAAGAAGAAAGAAGAACAATCAAAACTAAAAATACTGAAGAAGGAAGAAAGAAGAATAACCAAACTCAAAGAAGAAAGAAGAATAATCAAAACTAAAGAAGAAAGAAGAACAACCAAAACTACTGAAGAAAGAAGAAAGAAGAATAATCAAAACTAAAGAAGAAAGGAGAATAATCAAAACTAAAGAAGAAAGAAGAATAACCAAAACTACTGAAGAAAGAAGAATAAATAAAACTACAGAGGAAGGAAGAAAGAAGAATAACCCAAAACTACTGAAGAAAGAAGAATAATCAAAACTAAAATTACTGAAGAATGAAGAAAGAAGAACAATCAAAACTACTGAATAAAGAAGAAAGAAGAATAATCAAATCTACTGAAGAAAGAAGAAAGAAGAATAATTAAAACTAAAGAAGAAAGAAGAACAATTAAAACTAAAGAAGAAAGAAGAATAACCAAAACTACTGAAGAAGGAAGAAAGAAGAACAATCAAAACTAAGGAAGAAAGAAGAACAATCAAAACTACTGAATAAAGAAGAAAGAAGAATAATCAAATCTACTGAAGAAAGAAGAAAGAAGAATAATTAAAACTAAAGAAGAAAGAAGAACAATTAAAACTAAAGAAGAAAGAAGAATAACCAAAACTACTGAAGAATGAAGAAAGAAGAACAATCAAAACTACTGAATAAAGAAGAAAGAAGAATAATCAAATCTACTGAAGAAAGAAGAATAAATTAAAACTAAAGAAGAAAGAAGAATAACCAAAACTACTGAAGAAGGAAGAAAGAAGAACAATCAAACTACTGAATAAAGAAGAAAGAAGAATAAACAAATCTACTGAAGAAAGAAGAATAATTAAAACTAAAGAAGAAAGAAGAATAATCAAAACTACTGAAGAAAGAAGAAAGAAGAATAATTAAAACTAAAGAAGAAAGAAGAATAACCAAAACTACTGAAGAATGAAGAAAGAAGAACAATCAAAACTACTGAATAAAGAAGAAAGAAGAATAATCAAATCTACTGAAGAAAGAAGAAAGAAGAATAAATTAAAACTAAAGAAGAAAGAAGAATAACCCAAAACTACTGAAGAAAGAAGAATAATCAAAACTAAAAATACTGAAGAAGGAAGAAAGAAGTATAACCAAACTCAAAGAAGAAAGAAGAATAATTAAAAATACTGAAGAAGGAAGAAAGAAGAATAACCAAACTCAAAGAAGAAAGAAGAATAACCAAACTCAGAGAAGAAGAAGTGAGACGACCCATATAAAACAAAAACCCCATAGGGAAAGACCCCAAAAACCCCAAAATCAATGAATGTCCAAAGAGAAAGTATAACACCCCAAAAAACCATATCACTGTAAAACTGACAAAAAACTAAAAGTGTTAGTAGTATTAAATATTAGTGCATTCAAAAAGTTATTGTTTAGTTTGTATAAACAAATCTTCACAGTTCCCTCATGGTTGAATATTTCATGTTAAAAACTAGAAAAAGACTAGTAAATATATTAATAATTCACCATGGACAAGTGTAAGTGATCAAATTATAACTAATAAACTTTAAAAAGGTGCATGAGTTGCAGTACAAAGTAATAAACTTTAAGTTTTATGAACAGTGTCTACTTGGATAATGAAATAGTAATATTACTAATAAAAAGCTACTAAAGCTGTATGAACATTCCATAGAATGGAATATAACTTAGATAGCCAGGGTTATACTTTAAGAGGGGGCATAAATCCTGTAAAATGGGGAATTACAGAACCAACTGTTAATGTTGAAGTAGCAAAAGATGTTAACCATTATATGTAACCAGGATGTTAGGTTCCTATTACATATAATAATTAGATAAGTAAGGATTATTCATAAGAAATATTAGTGTTATAATTTGTTATTTTATTGTTCATTTTAATTTAGGAATGCCCTATCTAAAAATAGATATCATTCCGATATTATAGAATACTTTTAATTATGTTATTAGGTGATATACAAAACAATGTTATTCAGAACACCAGTTTTATGTAGAGAGGTGTTATATGTTATTTATACAATCAATAATTACTGTTATACCAGTCAAAGAATTAATTTTTAATCAAATATATAAGAATCAGAAGTCAGAGAAGGATATAAAATAACTACATTAATAAAACATTTTTGCAAATAGCCACACATCAAATCTAGGCCATATAATGAAATTAAAACTGCAAATGATTAACAAACATAGTCTTATAAGCCAGTTAAACTGACAATATTTAGGCAAGATAAACTCAACATATGAAATACTATGTAAATAAGGCTTGCTAAAGATATGGTCATTATATGAGTAAAATTATTAATTGGTCTAATAAAATACCATTTAAAACTGAAATAGATTCACTGACATTATCATAGGGGGAGTCATATACAAATGAATTGTATTAAAAAACCATTATTAATATACTAAATTGCCATAAAATAAGTGAGAATTGACAATTATATCAATTTCAGATTTAATAGAATAATAATTATATTAGGGAAAATGGCTATTATTTACTTAGAAGACAGGAAGTATAATTTTAGGCCTACCTCCCAAAAAATGTAAGAAATATAATTTTCTGATAAAACTTGGTAACACTAACTTAATTACTATCAAAATAAGTAGAATAGAATAGTGAAAACAAATATGTATTTAATATTTCAAACAGTTAACTAATAACGAAATTACTTTCTGAGCATAATGTACGATTTTAAAATGTGTCGGAAGTTAAGATGATTTGAAACAATGTATGAGATATATTATATAGGCTAAGATTTTCATGAGACGAAGGAAATCCAGACAGTTCATTATTATACCTTGAAGAGAGCACTTAATGTGAATATTTGATAGAACCAACCTTTAATGGCTGTTACGTTATAACAGAGTTCGGAATCATTTTGTGTAAAATTATTTTTTTTTAACTATTTTAATTATTGTGAAGTGGTGAAGTTGACCTATGAACTACATAACACCAATAAACGGAATCACATATAACTAATTAAATGAAATAACACTGAAATCGCACCAAATACCAAGTGAAAATTCGAGGTTAAACTGACACACATAAACACCAGTAGATATACCCATTTAACAACATTTTTACACCAAGTGAACTATTCCATCATACACCAGTGACAATAAACTATACCCAAGAAGATCATATACAATTGCGAAGAACATTTAAACGAAGAAAGGACATATTTATTCCAACAAGTACTTCACCCAGGTTAGAAGGCGAACAACGCGCATGCGTCAGGCGGCCATTTTGATCCAATATCATCACCACAATAAGACACGACTGTGGGCTGCAACTTGGTTTGAATACAATTATATATAAACTTTTATTATTAATAACTACCATTGTATTGTTTAAATTTAAGACATTATTAGAATTGTAAGTGTTATACTTTCATGCCCCTGAACTTCTCTGGCTTTTTATATTAATAACCGTTTAAAGAACCTATTTTTTTTTATAATACAAATGTAAAATTCTTATATCGACCGGCCCTGAGCGAGTCGATACGGCATTGTAACATCGATTTTAATTGATCAAATTCATTATTTTGTTTAATAAACGTTTGTTTTCTGGTAAATTGAAGTTGATTTCTCTTATAAAAGGACATAACAGTTAATTAATCAAGAAAACTAGATAACCTTTAAAGGCAGTATATGCGAAACTACAACCTTTCAAGAGTAAGAAGAAGAGAGCCGTTTTCGCCTAAACTTGAAGTTAACTGGATTGTCTTTTTAACAAATTTACAGAAGGGAAAATTATTACCAGAATAAACACAATACCATCATAATTATAATTACAATCAACAACCTCGATTTATTTTTAAATTTTAAGAACATAAATACACCGAAACATTTTTTCAGAATTTATTTTTTTTTATATAAATATAAATTTTAAATTTATATTTTATGTTCAAATTGTTACACCAGGAATGTTAACAAATCGACGATTCCCAGAGCGGAACGTCACTACACACGTACACACTTTTAAATATTTAGTGTTTTATTACAAAAGTGAAGACCAACAGTGAGAGCATAACGAAGACTAGAAGACATTAGCTATATACTACACATAATCAGAATTAAATTATATTTGTAATAAACACGTTTTATTACAATATATATATATATATATATTATTATATAACTGTCGTGTCTCTTCTTTCGTATACCTCTGTAAAATATAACAGTGTGTCTGAGTGTAAAAATGTGTCTGTGTTTCTTACCACTGCGTCCTCGCACGGCGATGTAATTCACGATGGTTGGGCCCGTAGCGAACGTACTGGGGACCAGGTATCGTGGTTCCCGATCTGAGGTTCAAACGTAGTGGATAATCTCCGGGTGGTGCCAAATTGTGTATATAAAACAATTAAAATAGTTTCCTTGTCAACGTTCGATTTGAACGAGGCGACGAATTCAATCCGTCCCGCCTTTTCTCCATTACGTGGTGATTTTTATACAATCAGTAATTGTTTATGTTTGACCATTAGGCCTGTTTCACATTTAAGTAGCCATTACTGGATTTTTGTGGCTTCACACACAATATATTTCATTTAGTCCTAAATTGTTATTTTGCATTTATAATTAGGTTTAATGTCTCTGGATGTGTTTTAATTTAATCTTCGTTAGTAACAATTGTGTTATTCAATCTTGCTTGCTAATTATTTGCTATTCATTTCCAATATAACATCTAGGTCTATGGTCTGTATGACTCTTACAGCCATATCCAATTCATAAACAATAGTTAATACAATTCATTATTTCTGATTTGTTGTTCTGGTGCTAAACAATCTCACCTTTATTGCACTTTTTTATCATTAAACTCCCCTTATAACATGGGTATTTACTTAGTGTTAATACAGACTTATTTTCTAATGCTTTTTGCTCTCCCTTCCATGTTAACACCATCTTATTAACTTTCCTTTTGAATCACACCTTTAAACTTTTACAATACATTTTTAAGTTATAACAATACTATTTCCTAGTCATCACAGTGAATATCACTACTTAGTGTTCATTATTTACTGAATCAATGTTCTATCCTACATACTATTCATTGTAACTTTGTTAAATGTTATTGTTCACTCTTAAAACTAAAACATGAGTTATTTTACTAAGTCTTTACCTTAGCCTACTCTCCTCTTACTATTCTTATGATAGACAATATTTGTATTTATTTTTCACTTGCACTTTCTTAAATTATTTAGTGTTCATTATAATTTACTTAGTGTTTCTTTAGTATTATATCACTCTAGGATAAATCACTTTCACTAATTCAACTTCCATTTATTTCTCATCATTTTATTCTCTTTCTCTACACACTATCTATATAAAATTATTAATATTGTGTCCCTTTACCTTTAACAAATTACATATATCCCTAACTCTTTTGGTTAGTGTACTTTTATACATTGTTTCATATTACTGACTGTTTATAATTGTCATTTTATCAATACTAACATTCATTAATAGTTTTGGTTCTTAACCGAATTTCATTGTCTTTATTATTTTGGGTTACATTATCTCTCCCTTCTCTATTTTTTATCACTTGTCTAGTTTTCTTGATGCGTTTCATTTTGTTTTCTTCCTCCTGGGTTTTTTCTCTCTTGGTTTTCATTCTTCTTCTCCTTCCTCCGTCTTGTTTTCTTTATTTTGATTTCTTAACTGGTTTCTTAACTGGCCAATCTCTGGGGTTGGGTCAATGTCGTTTGTCTGTCAGTCTATCATTTTAGTTTCTTTGTTAATCACTTTCGGTTTATTACTCCTTCTCCTTCCATGTTAATTACCTTTTATTTATGTTTTACTCTCCACATAATTTATTTATTCAAACATAATATCATTTAGCATTTTTTATACATACTTATTGTTATCAAAATTTATCTGAATTTGGTGATGTTATTATATATATATATATTACTTTAATATTTATACATATATATATAAACGTTTTATATATATATATATATATATATATATATATATATAAACGGGTAGCGTTTCGTTGCAAATTTAATATGATTTAAATTTAAATTTGTCGAATTTCGAGCCCCACGTTTAGGGTGACATTTATAACAATATAAACGTGTTAAGTTTTTGCAATGTAATGTTTTCTGTGTTTAATGAGCACCTACCTGCTGTCCGTACTTGCGGATTCTTCCGACTATGGGCATGTGGATTTTGGATTTGAATTCGCAGGTAGGTTAACTCAAGTATACAACAACAAAACACTAATCTTGTTATAATTATTGTGGAGAGTTTTGTGAGGTTGGTAGGCTCCGTAGTACAGCAATAAAAATACAGTGTGAGGTAATAAAAATCGGGGTTTATTATACTAAACACACATAAGAATGAAAAAACTTACAGTTACAATAATTCTTACTAACTAAAACAGTAAATAAAATTTAGTATGATATTTTCTGAATGGTTAGTATTCTTCAGCAAAAGATCTTGTTATTTCGAATTATATTACTTGTATTTCTCTTGATTGCAAAGAAGTTAATTTTAAATAATTTAATTAATGAATTTAATTTAATTTAATTTAATTTTCAATGATTTTAAATTACTCTAAAATTCTTGTAAATATTCTGAAATAAACTAGCCGTGAATCTAGTTCAACATGGCTTTATTTCTACTGATTTGACTCATGTATACTGCAGTATAAGCAATTAATTAATTCTCTAATAAGATTTGTATAGCGCTTTTCTTTTAATCTAATATCTAATTCTTAGCTAGGGCTTATTAGTTACTCATACATGCTATACAGATTATCACAATTGAATATTACTTATTAATTTAGAGTCTTTGATTTATCGGCATCTGGATTATTTGTTTTACAATGATTTCAAAAAGAAGAAGGAAAAACTGTTCTTTTGAGAAGTGAGTAATTTGATTTTGACTTCCCTGGTTCAGAAGAGGATTTAGAGATGCTCCGGAAGTCCCTCGCTGTCCTGATCCAATCTGCTAGAGACGACGATCTACTGAGCGTCCTGGATTTTGGCGATGAGTTCGGGAATCAGCAACACTCTGCTCCTTCTGCAACTGGTGATGGTTTTACGTCTGTAGTTTTAGCTGCTACAACTGCGTCAGGCTCCTCGTTCGATTCACGTTCCAGTCTGGCGTGTATGTCTCGTCACGGGTTGTCGCTCTGCTTGTCAGTTGTTCTGCTCGTACCACTGGATGTAGACGGCGTCTTCTGTCGTACTCTTGAAGTGGTTTCTTGTAGTGTAGTTGAGCTCTTGCGTGCGTACGCCAACAGTTAATGTATTGCGTGATACGCTTGTTTGTTGATAAGAAAGAGTATCTTGAATAGTCGCTATTATTACGAGTCGTTACAGTTTATCTGTTTGAATAAGATGATCGTAATAATGCGTGTTGACACCTCGAGTCTTCACAGATGTATCTTCACAAAATGTGTGTTACTGAGACGATTGAAGATGTACGTGTGTTCCTCTTGAGTACTGGCAGTGGAGTGTTCTATCAGCCAAAAACTCCGCGTTAGCTCCAATTTCTTTGAATGGTATGATTGGCTGACACACTCTCCCTTCTACTCAAATTTTGTGGTCACCTCACTCCGTGAGAACAAAACAGATTCCCACAGTCTGAGAATTTATATTATTTTTAATATTCTTAGCACACCGGATTTTCATTGTCGGTGCGGACGTCCGGCCGCAATTTATATTGCGATTTTCTTGGCTGCAAGCCAAGTTATGCTAATTCTAAAATATACAATTTGTTGTTAATTGTTATGACTATTACATATTAAAAGCTCTTCTGTGTAGCTCAGTTACTAAGGAAGTTATTAACATAAAATCAATTATCTCCCTTAATGTTTAATTATATTAAGTAAAATTAGCACACCCTATTATTAATATTTCGGCATACATTTTGGCTATTCTAGATTTTTCCTAAATTTACCGGTTTCCGAAATATTAATAATTGAAAGTTTGGGCATGGCCCTATTGGTTTACAGTGTGAGTGGTTACGTAACGGCAGCTGGCATTGCCGTGTGGCTGTGTACAATGCGTTAACATGCACGCTACATTATAAGAGTTGAATTTCAACGTTTTAAATTCGTTTAAACTTTAATATAGTACACCCTTAACATATAACTCCAAATCAATGAGATTTGGTCACGTTATAATATATATATATATATATATTGCGACAACACAAATTACTAAACTATTGGCGCATAGGATATGATAGTATGTGTATCAAAAATTAAAAGTCTATATTGGAGGGTTTAAGATTATTTATTGCACAAGACATAAGTAATTGTTTATATGGTATATTTGATTTGTACAGAATGTAGTGTTTGATATAGAGTCTTTCTTTTTTAAAAATGTTAAATACTGTTCATACACATGACGTGATACGTTACATAAAGAAGATTCCCACGATGATGTTGCTGAAGAGAACGGCAGGTCTTTGCTGTGTAGTTGGGTCGTCAGCTGTGGCTTATAAATGACAGACGTACACCCTGAAACGCTTACAGCAGGGCTGGTGTCCTGTAACAGCTGGGCTGGTGTCCTGTAATTCCCACGATGAATCTGACGCTTCGCACACACAGCAGTACTATGGATCTTAATACTCGTAAAATTAATATAGAGTTTATGACCAAGTAGTATCTCAGGTGACAGTGAGTTTAATATAATAACGGTATATTGAACTTATACCACTCTGGCTTCTTCAAGTGTTCACGCGAATAACAAGGTCTACCGCGATCAGCAGACCACCCTATGAGGAAATCTTGCACTAACACGGAAACGTCTTGATGGAACAACTTACTATTGCGTAACTATTAATGATACTGACACTGCGGAAAATCTCACACAGTGGTACAGTTACACTCACTTATTACACACGTAATCCTACAATACTAATATCGTGTGTAAAGAGTTAATATTCAACTGTTCTGCGTCAACACGCGTTACTATCGCCGAATAGTCTTAACAGATTCTTGCAAGCGACAGAATCTTGTACAAGAACTGCGTGACCCAAACGTGATAGTGGGTAGAGAACGAACTCTCGTAATTATGCACACAATGCTGTAATAATAACACTGTGTACAGTTGTAAAACACGAACAACTCTGAGTCTTCACGCGTTACTAACAACGAATAGTCTTTACAACTCCTTGCAAGCGGTAGAATCTTGGACAAGGATTGCACGTCCCGTTCGCGGAAGCTGGCGTAGAAAAACTGCCTGTGTAACAACAGGCTTAAGAAAATTTCCAACCACCACTCAGCATTCTATTGGTGGACGGAAGTCACATGGTTAGTACACCGTGACATGCACTTTTCATGCTGTAAAGTGCATTTACTTTGTAACATCATGCATAGCGGTAATCAGAATACCCTTATCTCATGCATAACTGCATACTTTACTAATATCATATATGAACGTAAATAATAGTCAGAAATATACAGGGATTGTAGCAATACATATGTCTATGTTCAGTTCAATGTCAAACACAATGATAATCAATTCACGCACAGCCCGGGAAACTTTTACCACTCGCGCACGCGCGCACATTTCCACAAACACAGTACATGAATAACAATAAATAAATAATGCACAGTTTTACTAAACTAAACCCTTATCCTTACTAAATACAACTGATAACATAACCAAACTTAACCATCTACCAATATAACATGAATGTCCATAGTCTGTGTAATATATGAGCTTGCCCCGCTTATCATGATCCTGTGATTCGTTGCAGGATTAACCCCTTCCCACATAAAAAAAAATGTTTTCTTTTTTTTTTAGGTAACTAACAAAAAAATAAAATTTTTTTTTTTCGATATAACCAAAACAATTTCCTAATCCTGAAACAATAATACTAATACCTTCAAACTAAAATCAAATAAACATCCTCAAATCAATACTAACATTTCATAACTGTCACTTTGACAGAAGCACCAAATCAAAGACACGTGGTAACATTAAAACCAAAACAAACACACATGTTCTTGACAAGCAGATAACAAAATTTTTTGCAGGGTCACAAAGTACACAGATGGCATTCCTTATCTTAACTAGATTATTGTTCATTCACAGAGTCATCTTACATATAACATTTAAACCTGAACTGACATATTTAAATAGCTACACATTCTTACCCCTATATCCTGACATTTATTTAAGGTGATTTATGGATCCTTTGTATAATATTTCCTCAATGAGGAAGCATGGAATTTACCAATCCCACGGTTGGTATTTGGGTTGGTTAATATAAATGTATTTTTCCCAACTTGTTCTGACAGGGTATACGGACCATTATACAGCCTAAAAAACTTCGCGGCTGTGTTGTCCTCCCTTC
Organism: Magicicada septendecula; assembly: GCA_034769895.1. Classification (NCBI taxonomy): domain Eukaryota; kingdom Metazoa; phylum Arthropoda; class Insecta; order Hemiptera; family Cicadidae; genus Magicicada; species Magicicada septendecula. The sequence goes on from CM068375.1 coordinate 129,999,383, forward strand.
TACCAACATTTAATGCTCGTAAAAGCACACTCTCTCCAGTCTTGAACTTCACCAGTTTATGTTCCGCATTGAATTTTTCCGTGCGCTCTGCGCACTTTTTAATGCGTCTTCTAGCCTCGATTTTCTTTATCTCGACTGGTATAGGCATATTATGCGTCGCTATCCTTTCAATGTGCTTACCCCAGACCCGGCCTGGCATTTCTCCGGTTTGGAGTTCATTCGGAGTATACCCAGTAGTAGAATTATAATTTCCATTTATGGCTGATTCAAAAAATTCTAGGAATTCCGGCCACTTACTCTGGTTAGTATTACAGTACGTACGGAATAACCGTCCCAACTCCTTGTTGACCCGTTCGGCCAAGTTACCTTGCGGTCTCCGGATCGCTGTTAGGACTGTCTGAACACCGTGTTTCTCAAGCTCGGAGTGCCACTTGGTGTTCGTAAATTGCTTACCTTGATCTGAGAGTATCTTCCTTACGGGACCATTTTTCGGCATGTATCTATTTAGCATAATGTTTATGACAGCCGACGTTGTACGTCTACCAATAGCATACAGGCTAACATGTTTGGTAAAAGCATCCGTAACAACCACAAGGTTCTTCATTCCATGCGCCGCCCGAGGAAGTGGACCCAAAAAATCAATGCAGACAAGGTCATTTTTATTACGTGCAACAATGTTACCCATTTCAACCTGGGTATGTTGGTTCGGATATTTCGCTGTTTGGCAGATGTGGCATGTGTGGAGTATGGCCTTTATTTTCCTGGTCATATTTAGCCACACAAAATCCTCCCGCATTGCCAGGTAACATTTATAAGGCCCCGCATGAGCCAGACTCTCATGACACATCCAGGTGAGGTCTTCCACCATCGCGTCAGGCACCATAATCTTTCATCCGCCATTGACAATTTTATACACTACGTCTTTATATATTCTGTACTTGGGGTTTTCTTGTATCCGGATCGCGTCACAGATCTGCTTCAATTTGGTGTCCCGCTGCTGTTCCATACCAATATTTTTTAACTTATTTTTAAGACTGTCTTCTAATTTATATTTGACAGCTAGAATTTGAACTTCCTGGTTATTAGACGCATGACGTTCTTCCACCATTGGAGGGTATCGGCTTAACGTGTCAGCTGCTTTGTTCTCGCTTGCCTTACAGTACTTAATGGTAAAGTCGTACTCTTGGATGGCCATGATCCAACGGGATATGCGAGCGTTCGCCAACTTGCAGCGCAACATGAACGATAAGGCCTGGTTGTCCGAAAGGATTTCGAAGTGTTGTCCAACCAGGTAATAACGAAATTTGCTGATGCAGTATACAATAGCCAATATTTCTTTCTCCGATGTGAAATAGTTGCGTTCGGCCCCTTTTAGTGATCTACTGTTGTGCACAGTTATTTTGTGCTCACCCTTCTCATTCCGTTGGTAGAGTACCCCCCCCCAATGGCATAATCAGAAGCATCGCAATTCAAGACATACGTGCCCTCTTTCTCAGGATGGAACACGTGCAGGTTTCTACTATACAAATTTTTAGTCGCGTCGAATGCATGCTGATGACGCTCCTCCCATCTCCATTTAGTACTCTTACGAAGCAGTTCCAATAACGGCTCAATTGTTCCAGAATATTCTGGAGTAAAACGTCGGAAGTAACCAGTCAATCCAAGGAACGCTCTGATATCCCTGGGTTTTGTGGGTTTCGGGAACTCCATGATCGCACGTATTTTTTCCGGGTCCGTTGTTATACCTTCTGCTGAGATAATATGTCCCAAAAATTTAATTTGCGATTTTCCAAACTCGCACTTTTCAAGGTTGAGAGTCAGGTTAGTGGCTTGCAATTTCCGAAATACAATCTTGAGATGTTCAAGATGTTCCTCAAATGATTTTGATATGACCAAAATATCATCAACAAATATGCTAACAAAGTCCTCCACCTCGGGTCCCAGAGCTAACTCCAAACATCTGACCATGGCCGCTAAACTTGTAACCAAACCAAAGGGAACTACTCTAAACTGGTAGCATTTATTGCGATATAGAAATGCTGTGTATCTTCTTGACTCTTTGGCAAGGGGAATCTGCCAGAATCCACTTTTGAGATCAAGGCGAGACATGTATTTAACCCTTTGACATTTAATGAATAGGTTCTCCGCATTCGGAGCACAGTCGTAGCATTTTTTTGTAATAGAATTAAGATTTCTCATGTCGAGACATAATCGAATGTCGTTATTTTTTTTTTTAACAACAACCATAGGATTTAGAAAATTGCTATCAGTTCATTCAATCACACCATTCTCAAGCATACTCTTAACTTCCGCATCAACCTGTTGTTGATAGTGAAGGGGGATGGGGTAAGTCTTCCGTACAAATTTATTTTCATCGGTGACTTGAATGTTGTGTTCATATACATTCGTGGTGGTAGGTTTGTTTGAAAACACCGATCCGAATTTATCAAGCACATTTTGCAGTTTATCTTGCTCACTGCTCATTATCTGCCTGCTGTGTGTCCGCAGATTATGTGTTATCTTATCGGCAAGTTGAACAGCTGGGCGAGCTACAGTAGTCGGTTCACAATCAGACCCCGTCTTACCCCTCCTGCGTCCTAATCTGATATCGTGTTTACTATTATTAACAGTACATTTCAATATTTTATTTGGAAAATCAATGGTCGCGTGCAGTTTATTTAATGCATCCACTCCCAAAATAATATTATACACGAGTTTCTTGATAATAAGTACCGTGACTTCTATTTCCATTCCCTGAATGGATATTGTTATCATTGCTTGACGGTCAACCCTCTGAGATTCACCCGTCACTGATTTTATGATTTTGTGGGTTACTGGCGGAATCGGGATTTTTTTTAAATGTTTCTTGTGCCTCTCTAGGAATCGCTCATCCATTAACGAGATTTCTGCGCCGCTGTCGAATAAAACCTCGCCGACACATCCGTTAATTTTCGCGTTGACAATGAGATCAGTGTCATTTTCAATACTAATACTTTTCTCACCTTCATTATTATTATTATTGCAAATTAAACTATCTCTAATTTCGGCAGGATATAGGCCGGACACCACAAATTTATTCTTATAACTAACATCTTTCACATTTGATTTATTGAACTGCTTTTTATGGTTACAACGGGCTTTTGAAACTTCATTCATACCTTTATGTGTATTAGTTACTCTGTTGCACGGACTCACGCCGTGCAGCCTTACACGTTTTTTGACTGCTCTATATCGGAATCATCTTCCGCTACTACTGCTACTTTATTGGTATTAAATTTCTGATTGGTATTTCTATTTGGTATTTTATGTTGTTGTTGTTGTGGTGACTGTGTTTGCTTGGTTTGATTTTGATATTGAAAATTTTTACGCGGTGTTTCATTACTGTTACCACTGTTATTCGGGTTGTCAATACCTTCCCATTTTGTAAGTAATATGAGTAGCTCTTCCCACGACTTAACTCCTTGCGTAAGGACGGCCACCTGTATACCGCGTCCAAAATGGTGCGCAAGTTTACTTACTATGTCAGGTTCGGTTAAGTTAGGCTCAAGATACCTAGCTCTTGATATCAACTGCATCACATATGATTCTTTAGAACCTTTGGTATTGGAATATTTTCCAAACTCCAGCTGCGCACGGATCTTCCTCTGGATCTCCTCATTCCAGTATCTAGCTCTGAAATGTCTTACCAGGTCTTCATACGTGTTGATTTTATCCTGGACAATAATGAACCACTCCGCGGCAGTACCCTTAAGTCGCCGCACTATGAAATTAATTTTATCAGCTTCACTTAAGTTGTCACCAATTGCCTCCAGATCCCGCTGGCAAACCTTAATGACATTCATGGGGTTTTCATTCTCCCGTCCATAAAACTTTAGCTGTGAATTGACGTCATCCAAAGTCTTATAGACATACGTGGTACAGTATACGTGGTAAAGTGACGAGGTACTTTGCAATCGTGACACTTGATGTTGCGGCTCTTGAATCCACAGGTCTTGCTCGGCCATTAATTCACTACCTGCTCTTCCATTCCAGAGAGTTTCGCTTCATATTTACTAAGTCGTGACTTATTAACTTCCAAACTCGCCTCTATATCAGCTTTCATAGTTTCCACGGTCTCGCTAATACGCTTTTCTGCCGCTTCTATCATTTGTTTGCTTTGTTTTGATTGCTCCTGCACGGCCGCGTATAATTTCTTGTTCTCGTCATGGAGTGATTTGTTTTGTTTCCCGGCTTCTACTTTACCAGATTTAATTTCTTCGGACATGGTTTCCATCTTCGCTAACATGGCCGCTAAAGCACTCTCTATCCCTTTTGACTCCGCCATAATGCTCAAAATTCAGTTTAAAATTTAATAAATTTAAATTTACTGATTTATACGTAAAGAAAGTTATTATTACGACAAGATTAGGACGTATGGTAACCAGTTTATATGCACACAGAAAGCAGTTCAAAACATCAACATGTAAATAAACCTTATCTAACACACAACAACTAATAATCTACCTCCAATATACTGATAAAATCTGTTAATATATGAAATACAAGAGAATATGCACAATTGATAAAATATATCCTCAGATTTTCATATGAACTATACACATACAATTATTACGTTAATTATAATTATACATAGGATTTTACCAACAAATTTTTTTACTCATAGACAAATATATAATAGTGTAAAATTACCGCTATTTTACGAGCCCCAAGTTGCTAAGCGCCAAAATATCTCTATGCGACAACACAAATTACTAAACTATTGGCGCATAGGATATGATAGTATGTGTATCAAAAATTAAAAGTCTATATTGGAGGGTTTAAGATTATTTATTGCACAAGACATAAGTAATTGTTTATATGGTATATTTGATTTGTACAGAATGTAGTGTTTGATATAGAGTCTTTCTTTTTTAAAAATGTTAAATACTGTTCATACACATGACGTGATACGTTACATAAAGAAGATTCCCACGATGATGTTGCTGAAGAGAACGGCAGGTCTTTGCTGTGTAGTTGGGTCGTCAGCTGTGGCTTATAAATGACAGACGTACACCCTGAAACGCTTACAGCAGGGCTGGTGTCCTGTAACAGCTGGGCTGGTGTCCTGTCAGCTGGGCTGGTGTCCTGTAATTCCCACGATGAATCTGACGCTTCGCACACACAGCGGTACTATGGATCTTAATACTCGTAAAATTAATATAGAGTTTATGACCAAGTAGTATCTCAGGTGACAGTGAGTTTAATATAATAACGGTATATTGAACTTATACCACTCCAGCTTCTTCAAGTGTTCACGCGAATAACAAGGTCTACCGCGATCAGCAGACCACCCTATGAGGAAATCTTGCACTAACACGGAAACGTCTTGGTGGAACAACTTACTATTGTGTAACTATTAATGATACTGACACTGCGGAAAATCTCACACAGTGGTACAGTTACACTCACTTATTACACACGTAATCCTACAATACTAATATCGTGTGTAAAGAGTTAATATTCAACTGTTCTGCGTCAACACGCGTTACTATCGCCGAATAGTCTTAACAGATTCTTGCAAGCGACAGAATCTTGTACAAGAACTGCGTGACCCGAACGTGATAGTGGGTAGAGAACGAACTCTCGTAATTATGCACACAATGCTGTAATAATAACACTGTGTACAGTTGTAAAACACGAACAACTCTGAGTCTTCACGCGTTACTAACAACGAATAGTCTTTACAACTCCTTGCAAGCGGTAGAATCTTGGACAAGGATTGCACGTCCCGTTCGCGGAAGGTGGCGTAGAAAAACTGCCTGTGTAACAACAGGCTTAAGAAAATTTCCAACCACCACTCAGCATTCTATTGGTGGACGGAAGTCACATGGTTAGTACACCATGACATGCACTTTTCATGCTGTAAAGTGCATTTACTTTGTAACAGCATGCATAGCGGTAATCAGAATACCCTTATCTCATGCATAACTGCATACTTTACTAATATCATATATGAACGTAAATAATAGTCAGAAATATACAGGGATTGTAGCAATACATATGTCTATGTTCAGTTCAATGTCAAACACAATGATAATCAATTCACGCACAGCCCGGGAAACGTTTACCACTCGCGCACGCGTGCACATTTCCACAAACACAGTACATGAATAACAATAAATAAATAATGCACAGTTTTACTAAACTAAACCCTTATCCTTACTAAATACAACTGATAACATAACCAAACTTAACCATCTACCAATATAACATGAATGTCCATAGTCTGTGTAATATATGAGCTTGCCCCGCTTATCATGATCCTGTGATTCGTTGCAATATATATATATACACACACATACCACCCCAACATTCCTTCGTCCAAGCACTCAAATCACACACGTCACTATAACTTCAATACAGCAATAGCCGATCAGTAACTCCTGTCAAAATCACCCTTCGGGCTTTTAATTTGAATTCTAAATTTCACCATATTACACAGGAATCATACATATTAAGCTTAAACAATTTTCTGGGTTACCTTGCATGTTTAAGTTCACAAAAAGATTGACTGACGAGCACGTGATCTCTGCTAAAACATTTATAAATACAGTAGAGTCTCGCTTATCCGACATAAACGGGCCGGCAGAACGTCGGATAAGCGAAAATGTCGGATAATAGGGAGGTGTTAAGAAAACCCTATTAAACATCAAACTGTGTTATAATTTCAAACTATGTTATAATTTTACACATTACGAACCTAATAATCATGTTTTACAACAAAACAACAGAAAAAATGAACTTCCAGTTGCAGAAATGTCTGAAGTTAAATACACTTAAAAAGTTCAGTCCTGTGATAATTTAAAGACATTTTTGATCGTAATTTGCTTTCCTGATGAGTGCCATTTCTTTGCTGCCAAGTCTCGCCATCTTTGCAGCATCATTATGTCAATTCCTGTAGCTCCTTCTTGTTGCTCAATGTATTTAATTGCAGTTTCTAGAGCCTTAACTCCGTTGTTATATGAAATTGTGAGAGGCTCAGCAGTTGATGCTTGATTTTGATCTTCAATTTCGTTGTCATCGCAATTGACAAGAGCGTCAATTTCTCCATCAGTTACATACTGATCATCATCCTTCATCCAACTTTCGATTTCTTGCAAAGATCCATCCTCACATCCAGGGATACGTTGCACTAAAGGTAGAATGGTTTCTTCGGTTTCATCTGTGCTTTCCGTTTCCATACTTTCATCATCGCCTAGCAGCTTCTTCCATGATTTGGCAATTGTTGGAGCCCATACGTCAGCCCAGGCCCTTGCAACCCAATAAGCAACATCCTTTACATTGATGCGTTTCAATTTTTCAATCATGTCTTGTCCTTCTTCAATTTCTTCTATCACTGTGGACAGTAGCTTCCTGCGATAGTTCCTTTTTATCGTTTCCAAAACGCCCTGATCCATAGGTTGGCATATGGCGGTTACATTGGGGGGCAGAAACATTGCCTTAATGTCACCATCTGCATCAGGGTGCATTGCAGCATTATCTACCAGCAAAACTGCTTTTCTGGGTAAATTATTTTCTTTCAAAAACTTCTCTGTTGAAGGAATGAATTCCTTAAAAAACCAGTCTTTGAAATTTTCACTGCTCATCCATGCGCTTTTCTGACTGTAGTATTTTACAGGAAGAGCGTTTTTTGAAACTGTTTTAAAGGCTCTAGGATTTTTGGACTTTCCAATCATTGCAAGGTCCATTTTGAGGTTTGCTGTAGCATTGCTGCATGCTAAAATTGTCATTCTTTCCTTACTACGCTTGTAACCAGGGGCTGCCGCTTCAGTTCTGGCTGCAAGACTCTTACTAGGTAGGCCCTAACATTTTGTAATTAAGGCCTGACTCATCACAGTTAAATATCTGACCACCCGTTAGGCTTTCAGTTTCAATAAATTCCTGAAATCTTTTCTTGAATGCTTCCATGTCTTCAAAATTCGATGATAGTTTTTCACCACAAACACTTAACTGACGGATACCGTAGCGTTTCTTCCATCGGTCGAGCCAACCAACACTTGCTGTGAAATCTGGGTCCCCTTCATTGAATTCATTACGAAAATGCAACGCCTTTTCCTGTAAAATAGGCCCCGAAATAGGCACACCTTTGTCCCTGAACTGTGTAAACCAAACATACAAAGCTTCACTAACTTTTTCATAGTCACATTTTTTTATAGTTTATCTTTCTTTTAATGCACCCTCCATAACTCTTGATGCACACCATTTTTCTATTTCTATTCTTTTTTTTCCAGTCTCCTACTGTTACCCGTCCAATGCCAAAGTTGTCAGCGGGCGTTGTCTTTTCTGCATTGTCTCTCCCTTGTCCAGTCTCTTGATTGCCTCAAGTTTTTGTTCCATCGATACAACTTTCTTTCTTTTCGTCGCCATACTTGCATAAATTTCCACTTTTAAACAACACAATGTTTGTCAAATTAACACACACAGACACATACACATGTAACAGACGATAAACCGATCCGCATACAATGATAAACTGCACTGCACTGAGTATTGAGTTGCGACAGTGAGTGAGTGAGGGTGGGGCGAATGACAGACACATGAGTCATAGTGTAGACTGTACAGTCAGGGTAACTAATTAGCTGCGGTAGAGTCGGGAGCAACAAAAAATAGACTACGCTCACGCTCACAACTTGCAGTTCTTGTTGCCGATTAATGCGTTTGTTGTTTTTTTTTTGCGGTGGGACGTCGGATAATACGGAATATCGGATAAGCGAAGGTCGGATAAACGAGACTCTACTGTACTTCAAAAAATAATCAGACTTCATAGAACCACAATTATAAATTCATACTTGCTCTAATTCTTAAGTGTTTTTAAATTTTGAACAGTCTACAACATTATTTCTTTATCTTGAGAGTCAAATAATTTTACCACGTGCTTGCATATTTACTGGCACAAACATGGACCGCCTGAGTCACACACACGACGATCGTTACATTTCACACACACACACACACACCCCCAGTTAAATTAATATTACATATAAACTCGCAATACTGGCTCACCTGAAGCTCTTTAAGAAAATTTATCTATGCATAGTGGTGTCACAATTTACGCCGTCACAATCCAGCCGCCCCAAGGTTGAACGAGAAAAGAGAGCGACGCACGGCTCGGGGCTAACTTATAGAAACTCAGACATTGCTGACTAAATTTCATTTACAAGCGAAAGCCACAGCCTGCCAAATGACGTACCACTCAAGGTCGCAGCGAACAACTTGCATCTCGATATCAACGCGGGCATCGTAACAATCAGCGATAGTGCGCCGAACGCACAGAAAATAAAATTAAAGTGGCCATGGTGTTTACCTTTCAATATAACCATGGCACAGCCTTCTGGTCTGAAATGTTTTGGACTATCTTGCAGATTTCTGTGTATTCCAGAAGTGTTTGTACTCCTTCGAATGATTTGGGGCCGGAACTAATTTATAAGATAATGTCTTCAGAAACACGTTTCCTCTAACAACATCATGACCATTCCCGAAATAAATAACTTGCACGTTGATACCACTCATGTTTATCATTGCAAAAAATATGACCACTGGCCACTGGCCAGCGCCATACATCTCTTGCTACATTATATGATGCACATAATTTGCCAGTAGTGTCTACTCCCCCTTTCGTTCTATTGTAAAATGTTATGACAGAAGGCTTCTGCTTATCTCTAGTATCAGTATCTATTGATTTACCAACATGCAACCTAGATGCCAAAACAACACATTTTCCAGAAATACAAAACATAAATTGTTTTAGACTGAAACAGTGAATCAATATGTATAGAAATATGAAAAATTTACTTATCAAAATGATTTAACAAGACAATTGTAAACCTTTAAAAATATAACACGCACAGGTGCAGTGTATCAAATTGAACAAACAGATACTATCTTCACTTTGCAATAGCTGTTGGCATACTAAACGCTGTTGACATAAAGGGAAGGAGTATGTTAAGCTACTGAGAGACAGGTGGTGCTGTCATCTGTTAGAGACAAATGGAACACAAAAACGTAAGACGAGTATCAATCAGATCAGCTGCGCCTGACGGAAGGTTAATCCTTGCTGAAGATGATGATTAGTGTGTAGTGGTGACTATATATTACCGTTTTCTCCTGAATCGTAACATATACAAAGCATTGCAAGTACCAAAACATACAACGATTGTTGATGTCTAGGCTCAGTTTATAGAAACAGGTTATGTGTAGAGATAAGCAACATTAGTCACAGGCTTTTGATAGACACAACATGCAAGTCACTGTTTATAAAATAACTGTAGACAACCCAATAATAAACAATTGAACACTTCATTATCTGTTTGTATTGTCTGGTTCAGGCTATGTGTAATGCTTCAATTACAGACATACCCCGCTTTGCGCGACCCCACATAACGCGAATTCGCTATAACGCGTTTTTTTCCCTAAGAAAATCTTTATTATACATATTAACAATTACATATACAGTACCAATAATATTGTATATATACTTATCATCGTAAATGTAATGAATATGTAAATTTTGAATTTAACAACTAAAGTTTGCGTATTTTATTTTGAAAATGACAAATAAACACTTAATTACATTACTGTATTATTTTTTAAGGAGTACAAACACGTCAGCCTACCAACACGTTTGGTGGAAACATAAAAACAGACAACTGATTTGTACAGATAAATAAGAGGTTGCATTAGGTCAGACGTAGATCTGTATATAAGTGTCAGCCAAAACAGTAGTACGTTTTGTAAACATACATGGCTGTGCCATTACTCATTATAAATGTTATTTGAGCTTGAATACTCTTGTTGGCGGGATTCTGATGAATGAGAAATCGTATCTCTGTGCTGGAGACCCGTGGTGACGCTGAACAGACAACACATTTTCACTACACACAGCAGTGGCTGACGTTTATTAACCATTTCTGAGTTCCCGATGCCACAACTCAGATTAAACTGTGCACAATGTTTGTAGAAAAGGCGGACATGTGTGACGTAGGCGTTAGTTTGCAAAATGCATCTTCCATTCCCGCCAGAAATGTATTCACGTTTCTTGTTTATCTTGTCTCAGCCAAATAAACATTACTGTATTGTATACATACTAATTTACATTCTTGGAATGGTAGTTCGGGTTAATCCATCCTTTTTAGGGCCCCTTGTTGAACTTAAGTCTCGGCCAATTTCCTGGAAAACCATTCACCCCCCCCCCCCCGTTATTGTTTCTAAACATTGGGAATACGTTTTCCTTTCAGTTTAGTTCAAACATTCAATTAGAACGGATTAACAATGTGAGCTGATAAAATGTCGAAATTAGCAGTTAAACTTAAATCGTTGACTCTTTAAGTTAAAATGAAAATTTTAAATCGTATGAAGTCGGGTGTTGGTGCCACAGAAGTCGGTCGTGAGTTTGACATATCGGAGTCAACCATACTACAGTTGTAAAAAATAAAGAAAAAATTCTTCTATCCAGTCAGTCCGTGGGTACATCTATTGCTGCTACAAAAGTGAATCGGTCTAGATCCTCTATTATAGAAAAAATGAAACACCTACTGTCAGTTTGGGTTGAAGACATGAACCAGCGGTGAATGCCTTTAAGCCAGGCTGTTATCATGGCTAAAGCTAAGTCCCTGTTTGACGACATTGAAAAAAGGAGGAAGAATTTTCGACCATTGAATTTAAAGCAAGTCGAGGTTGGTTTGATCGATTCAAACGTCGCTCAGACCTTCACAGCCTTCGACTTCAAGGTGAATCAGCAAGTGCCGACATGGAAGCAGCTGATAAATATCCTTCCACATTTAAGGATTTGGTGAACAGTCGAAGCTATCCCCCTAACCTTGTTTTCAATGTGGATGAGACAGGGCTGTTTTGGAAAAAGTTACCTTCACGCACTTTCATTTCTAAAAGTGAGCGACAGGCCCCCGGCTTCAAAGCGGCCAAGGATCGGCTTACACTTCTATTGGGGGGGGGGGGTAATGCAAGTGGAGATTTGAAATTAAAACCTCTTTTGGTGTACCACTCAGAAGATCCACGAGCGATGAAATTTTATAAAAAAGAAAATTTGCCCGTCATATGGACATCAAACATGAAGGCTTGGGTGACAATGGCTGTGTTTAATGATTGGTATCTTCACCATTTCATCCCCGAAGTAAAAAAATATTGTGAGGAGAACGACTTAGAACATAAAGCCCTGTTAGTTCTGGATAACGCGGCCGGTCATTCTGTTACCTTGGAAAGCCTTCAAACTGATTTTCCTGTTGATGTTGTGTTTCTTCCTCCCAATACAACTTCATTATTGCAGCCTATGGATCAGGTAGCAATTGCTGCTTTTAAAGCGTATTATTTGTGCCACACATTCGGCCAATTAATTCATGAAACAGATTCAGCAGACAAGCAGTCAATGAAAGAATGGTGGAAATCATTTAACATCATGAAAGCCATCGAAAATATTGATCTTTCATTGAAAGAAGTTACACAACATTGCATGAATGGTTGTTGGAAAAAATTGTGGCCGGATGTGGCCAAAAATGAAGAAAATAAAGTTTTTTTCAAATTTAGTGAATGACATCACACTGCTAGCCAACACAGGGAGGCTAAGTGAAGAATCCATAGAAAAACAAGACATTGTGGAATTGATTGAATCCGACGCGCAGCCTTTGACAAATGAAGAACTTCTGGATCTACAATCTCAAGATGAAGTGGAAAAAGAAGAGATCGTTCCTGAAGAAACACCGCGAATTTTGTCAACTAAAATTTTGCAGGAAGGTTTAATGTTAATTCAAACAGGATTAAACCTCATAGAGCAAAATGAAGTTGATTGGGAGAGAATCGCGAAAGTCAAAAAAGTTGTCAATGATGGAATAGATTATCAACAACTATTAAATTAGAGGAAGCGAAAAGCATCACAACCAACTCTACACACATTTTTCAAAAAGGCTGCGACTGAGAAGCCACATGAGGAACCTCAACCCGGAACTTCTCAAGGATCTTCTTTGTGATCAATTGTAAGTGAATTTGGTAGATGTTTGTATAAATTATTTTTGTACATATTCGTTTGTATGTACAGTATATCTTTTTAATTAAAATGCCTTTTTTGAGATTATAGTAAAAAATAAAACCATAAAATAGTTTTTGTGATTTCCACTCGTCAATTTATTAAAATAATATTAATAATAATAATAATAATATTATTTTATTATAAGTATTAATATATAAGTATTTTATTATAAGTATTAATATAATACTTGACGAGTGGAAATCACAAAAACTATTTTATGGTTTTATTTTTTACTATAATTTACAATGGATTTTCACCAAGTAAAGGCATCAAGCATTAATTTTTTGAGATTTCGTATTATGAATATTTATTTATCAAAACCTTTATATGTACATACGTATTTTATTATGTTTATAACACATTTTGACAAGGAAAATCATATAAAAGCAATAAAAACTAAAACAACGAGGTATTGGTCAGTAAAAAATAGGAAACCCCGCTTAGCACGATTTTCGTTTTACGCGAATCACCGAGGAACATATCACTCGCGTTAAGCGGGGTATGACTCTATATGTTAGTGTCTATGTATTCTACATATCCTCATACGTGCGTATGAAACGCGCACGTGTGTGTGGAAATAATTACATAGTCAACTTTAAGGGATTCGAGGTTATTTGAATTATGTCTATACACAATGTCATATATAAAAAATGTGGCACAGAGAATCCTGAAATGAAACAAAATATAATGTAATGGGTAACATATAAATTTGAAAAAGAATAAGAGATTTGTTCTCTTATTAACACATTCACTGCGGGGCCTTAACCTATACATCCTAAATCGCTAAACATTTTTTGTGTGGCTACACTTACCTTTCTGCCTTGAATATCCATGGGTAAAGTCAATAATATTTTCCCAGACTTATTTGGGTGAAAAAGTGACATTTCCTGTGGTGCGCCGGCATGGGCGCATATTGGGTGAGTCTCTGTTCAACTTAAAATCACTTACGCTACATTATATCTAAATTTGAAAACTTTTTAGTGCATATTTCAATATGTTTGCATATATACCATTACTACTTAACATTTTACTATATTTTCGAAATGTTTTACCAGAACACGTTTCAGTACTGAAGTCCACCCACTCACAAAATTCAAAAATATAGGTCATTATTACTACTACGACACTATTATTATTATTATTATTATTATCATCATTAATACATTTTATTAGAATTATTTTTTTTTATTTTTACATATTTTTGTGAAATTCATCGAACCCGTTCCCAGGGCATAAGCCAGGTTTGTCAGAGCAGTCGTAACAGTAAAAGGGCGTGTGAATAGTTGCGTTTCCTTTTTTGAAGCAAACCCGACACCTTTTACGCCTTTTTAGTTTCAAATGGTTTCGGGCATTACGCACTTCACCTTTCACAAGGGTATGTGAAGTTCCCGTACTCTTTTGTTTCTGTGATGATGGTGTGGGGTTGTGCTGTGGACTCTCTTTTGGTGGGAGAAGTGACTCAAGAATTTCTAACCTGAAGTCATAAATGTTCATTTTTGTTTGGTTACCATTATTCATATTATACAAAATGTGGCTGTTGATTAGTAACATTTGCAGAACGTGTATGAATATTTTCTTGTACCATCGCAGTGTCTTCCATTTGCAGGGGTAATATGAAAGAAGCTCGTCAGCACGATCAACACCTTTCATAATATACACATTACATTTTACTATCGGCAGTGGTTTCATAACTTCTTTGTTCCGTTTCGTTTCAAGTAAGTAACTAATTCATTTTCTAATTCGGTTGAAATATACGTAACCACACGCTTGTCCCTCAACTTCCCAACCATTATCCCATCTGCATACTGAGCTGTCGTTTCCCCCTTTACCAGTTTCTTTTCGATCACCTTCTTTGGGTTATGTTTTCTCTCACCACGCAATCTCCCCATGCAATATGTGTTCTTCGATAGTAATATTGACGCAAGAGTAACACTGTTATAGTAATTGTCCATGTATGTCCACGCTTTAGTTTCTCCTCCATTAAGTAAAGAACAACTTTTATGGTGTGGTCTTTGCCAGAGAGGCCATGGATGTCATTCTGCTCACCACATATGGCAATTTAAGTTAAGCCCATTCGGCTCTGACAAAGTGTAAAATTTTATCCCATATTTATGCCGCTTTCCCTTGATGTATTGCCGAATAAATAACCGCCTCTCCATAGCCTCATGGACTCACCAAGGGAAAGTTCCTTGTTTGGGTAATATACCAAATTCATGGTATTGTTGAATGTGTTAATCAAGGGGCAGACTTTATGTAAACGATCTCCACTTCTTTCGTCATCTCTGCTAAAGTGAAGACAACGTAAAATACTAAGGAAACAGTCCCTGCTCATATAATGTCCGAAACGCTGAATGTTGAACAGTCTGTGTGTTCTCCAATAGTCCTGAACGCAGTTCAGTCGTATAGTGCCCGTATGTAATAAGTCCGAGAAACACTTTCAACTCGTCCACGGTTACTTGTTTGAACTTAGATAAACGGCTCCCCTCACCAACACCCTGCCTAATTTTTTCCGCATATCGATTTGTCTTTCTTACTATGTTTTCTAAAAATATATCAATAACACATTGAAGTAGTCAATAGGTTTTGCATCAGGCGCAAAATTGTATTTTATTCCAGGTTCCCCTGTAAAAGGGACATCTTTTAGTCCTGCTGTTGTGTTACACCACACAGGATTAATTTCAATGTCACTTTCTTCATCTTCGTTGGTAGTAAAACAATCGTCACTGTTGTCACTATCAGGAGCATTATCGAAATAATCGTCGTCATCATAATTGACATTGGACGTAGAAGGCTGGACAATATCACCACACAAATTATATGCCATTGTAGGGTCTAAAATAATGCTAAATAAATAAATAAAACACCAATACAGACGCTAAACTAAAAAAAAAATACGAAGACAGAATGCGTGCCATCACACAACGATTCACGCGTTGTACACAGTAGGGATGCCGATAATTGCTTTGTGTATGTATAATAAACACCACTGTAACAGTAAATTACAAAAGAAAATCACAAATAAACACTAAAATAACGAAAATATGTTAAAACAAAACAAAATTGACACAATAAAACTTAATACGCAGGCACGGCTAACGAAAACACAGGAAGCGAAAACCAAGCACGTAAAGCAAACAACACAACACTGCCAGAGAGCAAGAACAGCGTAAAAAAAAGTCCACGGTGACTGAACTCACATTGGTTTGTAGAAGCTTTGTCAGTCACATGTCGTGCCGGCGCGCCACTAAAAATTGTTCAATGCACAACAATGTAAGAAACAATAAATGTCATCTTATTAACAGTATTGTATTAAGTAATCTCAATAATCACTTTACACTAAACAACAGTCACTGTGATACACACTCTGGTATTGCCAGGTTCCAAACTGAACTTGCCCGGCCACTGGATTTATACCCCTGCTGAGGTTTGAGAAAAATCTCTCTGGATGACACTTCCAGAAGAATTGTTTTGTTGTAGCCACTCTGGAACTCACTGTAAACCATGTCAATGTCTGACCTTATACACAGTGTGCAGACTGAATGCCAGTGGAATAATGGACTTGTCTGGAACAATCTCAAGCATTGTGTAATCACAACACATTTGAAGTGTTTGTAGCCATGTTTGTTATCATCTCAATATAGAACTTTTTCCTCCTTAAGTCTGTTCACCCTAAACTGGCAAACTGTCTCTGCAGTAATACTTTGCCAGGCAGTGTAGGTGGATGGCTTTCAGTTTCCGCTGTCCTTCTTGTTGGATCAGATAGCCAACATCATTAATTCTCTTTTTCACAGTGTAGCCTTCCCAGAGTTTGCTTAACATTTCAGGGAGCAACCATAGTAACGCTTTGGGTTGTACAACCAAATCTGGTCTCCTTTTTTTAAATCCACTCTATTACTGCAAAAATATATTACGTTTTCATTTTGTCAGTGGCTATCTTCAGCCATCCTCTTATCAAATGATTTGTTTTCACACTGGTTCCCTAATTGCAAAGAATAATTGTGTTGCTCTTGGAGCTAAGTCTCAGATGATCTGAACATCCGGTCCCAAAGAAGATGAGTCCGTCAACAAGGGGGTGGGGATCAACTAGTTTTGGTGGGGTCGTACAGGGTTGTGTATACTGATAACCTATACACCATTAGGAATAGTGATATATGCTGGTCCCAGTCTGTTTTGTTTTCGCCAGCAACCTTTGATAGATTCTGCTCAAGTGTTCTATTGAACCTCTCAGCCATTCTGTTGGGCTGAGGATGGAGAGCTGTTGTGTGATTCTTTTGAATACCTAGTAGCCGACATAATTTTTTAAATCTTCCGGCTTGAAATTCCTTCCATGACCAATATGGATTTCCATAGGGACTCCATAATGGCAGCAGAATGTCTTTGTCATAGTGATAACCTGCTGATTTGTAATTGCATAAGCTTCCACCCACTTAATAAAATAGTCATTTATAACCATGATGACTATATGGTTTCCATTTTCTATAACTGGGAAAGAAATGCAATTCCAGCATTATACTGTCTCATTCCCCTCTGCTTCTTGTTTGCAGGCCCTTGCGTACAGCACGTATTTCTCTACATCGTGGTGAAGATAAAGCCAGTGGAATTGTTTTTGTATTTTATCAATTTTTTTATTGACTCTAAGATGACCTCTGGATACTTCTTCTTGCATTTCCTCCAAAACATGGTTCAGTTTACTTCTGGGAACTTCCAGCTGCATGACCACATTGAAAATTATAAAAGTGTACGCATTGAAAATTTGTTACTTGAATAGACAGTTTGTTAATGTATTATTTTATTTTATTTTGTAGCACTTGGGATTGTTTTTGGCTCCTTCTATACAAACGAAGTGAATATAGAACCATGTAATGTGATAGGAGTCTTAGCAGCTGCAACATTACTTCAGTTGGAAGGACTGATCGAACAGTGCCTTGACATCATGGTGGAAACTATTAGCCCATTGGTAATTTATTACAGACACTGTATTTAATGATTTAATATTATTTCAATACAACTTTATTCAGTTTTGTATATAATGCATTCACTGTAATAATTTATATAATTAGCACTCTATTTACATAATTTGTTTCATGTACACACTTTTGCATATACAGTAAAGACAGTTGGTTTTGTGGACAGTCTCACATTCATGTACTAATGTAGCTGAAAAAGTCAAAATACTGCTTGAAAAATCAAAATAAAATGGAAACATCTCTGTGGTATACATGAATATCAATCACTATACTGTAATAGTAACTAAGAGGTCTGAAACAGTTTTCAGATTGAGTTCATCTGATCATCCTGTATTGAGAAAAATCATTTTTATAAAATCAGTAAGACATTTTTAGTAATAACGTTAAAGATTTTTAAGTTGTGACTTTATTAAATATATTTTTAGGTAGAATCTATTCAAGTTTTATGCTTAAACTGTAAGTTTTGACAATATTTGAAAATCAGGGTTTGTACAGTAAGTTTAAAGTGCAGGCATTGATTCCGAACAGAGTACCATGACAGAAAAAAAGTTTAAAATAGAGACTATAATTGTGATGTCATAGATTGTTGAGTTCTTTTATCTTGAATATGAATAATTGATTTCAGAAACATATACAATATTTTACTCAGTGAGTGTTCACTTTTGTGCATGCCTTCCCTTATCTTTATAACTGTATTGTGTTAATTACTTATCTGGATTATGAACACTCGTGTGTGTGTGTGTGTGTGTGTGTGTGTGTGTGTGTGTGTGTGTGTGTGTGTGTGTGTGTGCGTGCGTGCGTGCGTGTGTGTGTGTGTGTGTGTGTGTGTGTGTGTGTTTTCAGTACATCAAAGACAATGTACAATGCACTCAACACATGACAGCAGTAATGATATTAACCATGTGTAACAAAATTATCACACTTGACACCATGTAATACTGGTGTTTTATTAAGTAATGGCATATTAGTATTATTTAGTACTAATATGTATATTAGAAGAACAGTGTTGAATGTGGCCATTGTAGGTATCCATCCTTAAAAATGTTTAAATTTATTGTTTCTTTAGACGTATTATAATTTTAAAGACCTAATTGTTAATATTCTTAAAAATCATTTTGGTTCTTGTATAATTTTATGTGTTGAAAGATTTATTGTAGCCTCAATTTCAGAATAATAAATTAACTTTTTGATGTTATGTAATTAACAAGTATATGTAAAAACTGAAAACATGAAATTTCAATTCTAAAGTGTAAGACTTTTTAAGTTTATAAGATCTGGGCTCTTGGTTTTTTATTTTTTACATGGTATTGTATTAGTTCTGATAAACCGAATTCCTGTTTTTACAACTCAGTCCTGATGTAAATTAAAAGGACTTGTGTAACATACAGTTTTTTGTCAGGGTATTTAAATTGTACATTTGGCTGAGTGGTGAAAGTACAAAGGTCTCACAGTTTCTACTGTAAACATTAACTAGAAACCACAAAAAATTGTTCCTAGATCCTGGGTCATGCACATGACCCACCCATTTATGTGTTCATAAGACAGATTTTGCCTGTGTTCAGTAAATGCAATAAAGTTTGCTGGTATCTATTTATTCGTTTTATTTAGTTAGTTGTTTAATAAATTGTTTTATTTGCAGACGGCTGTTAGTTACTATGAGGCAGCATGTCAGTATGGATTGCAGAAAATCAAACAAGCTATACAGAAGTGGTTCTGTATCAACCTCATGACTAATTGCATTGAACATCCAGATCAACTGAGAAGAATCGAGTAAGTTACTATGTCTTTGTAAACTATCTATCCATTTATGCAATGGAAATTACGTATTTTGTCTGTGCTACTGTAACAAGGAGTTTCAACAGCAACCATAACATCTCGTGTCATCTCCAGTAGCTAAGTTTTCAGTTACATCAGGGCATCTCTCCCATATCTTGATTTTTGGTTTCTGTATCTGATTTGGTACAAAATAATAGTTATTTTCTGGTATTTATTACTTTGATGAAACACAGTGAAGCAAAAGTACATATAAACAATTTGTGACATATTGTCCTTTTCTTTCCAAATCTTTGTCTTCCAGAATGTTTATGATGCACTCAATCTCATGATGTGTTGTATGAATTTAATTTTCCAATTTTTTTTTTTAATAATAATTTTCTTTTTTCCTTCATTTCACTTAATACAGTGGATGCCATCTTAACCGGTCAGCTTGCGACCAGGAGGTCGGCTAGTTATCAAATGGCCGGTTAAACTGAATTTTCTTTCAAACTGAGTTTTAACTCTGATAAAATGTTTTAATACTGTTTACTTATGTGAAAAAGAATAATATTAAATTGCAGTCTATGTATTGTTCAGCAAAATACTATAATAATTATGAGTAGCTCATACTTACGTGTATCGTTTTTATAAAAGTCGGTCAGTCATACGTATAAGTACAGTAGAGTTGCAACAAAATCAAACACTAGTACAGTACTATATGTACGTTAAAACATTTTTATTTTACAAACACAACATTAATCTAACAAAACACTTGTCAAAATAAAAAAATAAATTACTGCATTTATGGCACCGAACAATACTGTATATTTCAGTTACACTTTAAAAAATCTGTGATTGTTTTTTTCTTCTTAGTTTTCAATGATTTTTAAAAGTGTAGTCATGCCACATTCTCATAAACATGACATCGATAACAGATGTCTCACCTCGTTATTCGACTAATCTCCCTGCCAGCTGTAATACTTCCAATGTGTCTTTGTGACTTACTTTTTCCTCACTGTCCTCTTTTTCTGTTTCCTCTTCGATCTCATCTTCAACAATATCAGTTTGTTGGTAGACAACACTTATAATTTCCTCATTGGCCAAAGTTTCATTTTGAAGCTCTTGATCACCAGTTATCCATTCTTCGACATCTCTTTCTTCAAGATTTTTGCATACTGGCACTATTTTTCACATATCACAGTAAACTTTGATTGTCGTCATCTGGGATGCTGCTATCTGTAAGCAAGAGTGTATTTTGTTCCGCCATCTTCTCAACACAGTTCTCAATGCCCGGCCAAGCTTTCGTCCATGATTTTATAAGAGTTGTGTGAGGAATTTCTTTAAATGTGGTTGCTACCATGTATATCACATCTTTGATGTTTACAGTGTTTACAGCATATACAAGTCCTGAATTTTCCTCTTCCATTTTACCCAGAATTTCAGATAACAGTTTTTGCCTATACCATCTTTTGAAACTTGCAATAACGTCCTTGTCCATAGGCTGTATGAGACTAGTTATGTTAGCAGGCAAAAACAAAACACTGATGTCTTCCCCACATACTAATTGATCAGCATCAGGGTGGGTCGGTGAATTGTCAGTGACAAGTAGAGCTTTTACAGGCAATTTTAGATTGATTAAACGGCTTTTAACTTTTGGTATGAATTGCATAATAAAGCATTCTTCGAAAAGATGGGAGACCATCCACACAGATTTTTGAGATCTATGGTAACTGCGTGGGATTCCATATTAACATGTTTAAATGCACGCAGTTACTTCGATTTGCCAATCACAAAAAGGGGAAACTTATGTGTACCCGAGACATTGCTACAAAGAGCAACAGTCAATCTTTCTTTATTAACTTTCGTTCCTGGCGCTGATTTTGTAGAAGTTTGAAATTTAAGCCTGTTTCATCTAGGTTGTATATCTGGTCTGGGTTAAGTTCTTTTTTGTTTATGAATTTTAAGAGGTCAGTTGTAAATTCATCTAGGTACTCTCCTGGAGTAGCAGACAGCTTTTCCCCACACACATCAAGCACCACATGTGTTCCATGCCGTTTTTTCCATCTCAATAACCACCCATCACTAGTGACAGATTCGGCCTGGTTTTCAAGTTTTCTGTGAAAACATAACACCTTTTTCTTTAATATTGGCCCACTAAATCGGAATACCTTTTCGGCGTTGTTGGACAAACCATACCCAAAGAGCATCAGGGACGATCTCGTTTGTTGGTTTTCTAATTGTGCACCGGGACTAAAGTACTTTTTGCGATTCAGCCTCCATAGAGTAATCCTGCAGTGACTTTCTATTTCTGCGCCAGTCGTTGACAGTACTTTTTCCCAAGCTTAATTCATTACATATTATTTTTACCAATTCACCTGTGTGTAAATGTTCTAAGGCAACAAGTTTTTGCGGGATACTAAAACCACACTTTCCGTTTTGTGTCACTCATGTTTGTACAACACATGAAACAGATAGCATCAGCAAACTCATGAAATCACACAGTAGTAATAACCGACGTGTCTTCAGTTTGATAAATCAACTACTAAACTGACTAAAAACGTAAAATAAACAAGTGCAAATCATGTAAATTTTGTCATGTTGGTGAGCCGCTCGGTACTGTATGAGTCATTGTTTATCTCACAGCCAGGAGGCCAGTTAAGAGGGCGCCCACTATACTTCTAAAGTTGTCTAACCAATGTGTTCTTGTCATTTCCAGACACAACATATTTCTGCTGCTTTCAAACAAGTTTCCTCCTGGTATTCCATTATCCAACTGTCACTTCCATAAAACTGTGTACTCCTCACCAATGATTCGTACAAGCTTCTGCATCTTAATTTTGGTGTGTTAATTTGTGAACAATTTTTTCCTGCCTATAACTGTGTGTTTTACAAAGGCTGCTCTTTTCATCATTTTGATTAAACATCTGATATCTCTCCAGTACCTGTCTGAAACTGTTGTATCTGTTCAATTTCATTATGATATGTGTTAATAGTTACTTCTGTTCCTCTTTACAATTTATGTCTGGTTTTTATTTATATTCACCTCTAATGTATATTGCTTGAGGCTTCCAGACATTCTTTCAGCATTCTGTTAAAAGTTCTTTTTCAGAATATGTGGCTTTTGTATTACGTCTGCAAACCTGAAACAGTATGCATAAGTACACTATTTTTTTCCTCCATAAGTGACTCGAGTTTCATGTGGGTATATTTTTTTTCTTCTTCATAAGTAACTCGAGTTTCGTGCAGGATTCTTGTGTAATGTATGTATTATCAAATTATAATTACAACAGTATTATTTTTATTGTTTTAATTTAACCTGATAATTGTTTCACAGAATATATCTGGATCATCAGAGGTTTATAAAAGAATTTATTTATAAACCTCTGATGATACAGGCTGTCTACTTACTTAATGAACACATTCTGCTTGCAGAAATAATTATAATTTAAGAGTAGATATATTATTTTTTTGTATAAGTAATTACAGACTAAAAAATACTGTGATTATTATTATTGTTGTAGTTGGTGTTGCTGCTGCGGTTGTTGTTATTATTATTATTTGTGACATTTTTCAGTTACATGAAAAATTATGATAACTTCACATAATGTAAAATTGTATGATTTAATATACACTTCTCTGGTGAGACTTGAACAAGTGGTGAGCTGTTAAAGAGGCTGTAAAATTTGTAGATTTGGTTTACCTTATTACAAATTCCCCAAGCTTCAAAGGAAGTTTAAACTGGGGGGGGGGCTGGTCCCTTTAGAGGGAAAGGGTGGAAGGATAAAAAGGGTTTACTGGCATCGTAGAAAAATAGAATAACTTATGAACGGAGCGAATGTATAAATCCTGATTTGTCAAACAATTCCCATGCTGGCTTGTGGTGGGAGCAAGTTCTGACTATGAGCTGCCCCCTTTGACAGTTGAAATTGAACTGATGAGACATGCATAAAATTGCACATTCAAAGAGCGCATTGTAAAGCAGTCGATTGGTGCATGCGAGTCTATTTACGTACGTGACAAATGTTGCCTGTGGTTTTATATTACTTGATTATTAAAATTTATATAAAAGATTAAAAGATTCTTTCTCTATTATTTCCTCCATTAATACTGTGAGATGTGTTTTTTAAATTAACTATAGAATGCAAAACTATAGATTATGAAGGTCTTTGCTATTGGAAGTTTCCATATCTGAGATGCTCCTTCCCCAACACCTCTCCCAATAAAAAGGGTCTCACTGCATTTGAGGTACCTTCATACCTCCTTGGTTGTTAATGTATGTGTTTTGTTCTGTAGTAATTAAATAAGGGTATTAAATTGATAGAAAAGCTTAGAAAGAAGTTACCTCTATTATTACTTCCATATTCCTTAAGGATGGAAGTATGGTGATGGCAAAAAAAATCGTGTTCGAGATTATTGCAGATTCTGATTGTACTACACTCAAAACATGAAAAAAAGTCGTTTTCCGAAAAGTGTCTGTGTGTGTGTCTGTCTGTCTGTCTGTCTGTAGATTTTTTTTCTATGGCAAACGATAACTGCCGCAAATTAAAACAGAATCAAATATTTTTTTGCATACAGCCCTGATTTGTAGAGTACTCAAGACCTATTGTTTTTGGTGAAGATCGGTTGAGGGAAAGGGGTAGTTTACCTGCAACGGTTTTTTTTTATCAATGGAAATTTTTTTTTTTTGGCAAACGATAACAACCGCAAATTCAAACAGAATCAAATAATGTTTCACATACAGCCCTGAATTGTAGAGTTCTCATGACCTATTGTTTTTGGTGAAGATCGGTTAAGGGAAAGGGGTAGTTTACCTGTAACGTTTTATGTTTTAACAAGGGTATTTCCTATGGCAAACGATAACAGCCGCAAATTCAAACAGAATAAAACGATTATTTGCATACAGCCCTAAATTGTAGAGTTCTCAAGACCTATTGTTTTTGGTGAAGATCGGTTGAGGGAAAGGGGTAGTTTACCTGCAACGTTTTTTTAACAAGGGTATTTTCTATGGCAAACGATAAGAGCCGTAAATTCAAACAGAATCAAATAATGTTTTGCATACAGCCCTGATTTGTAGAGTACTCAAGACCTATTGTTTTTGGTGAAGATCGGTTGAGGGGAAGGGGTAGTTTACCTGCAACGTTTTTTTATCAAGCGTATTTTCTATGGCAAACGATAACAGCCGCAAATTCAAACAGAATCAAATAATTTCTTGCATACATCCCTGAATTGTAGAGGTCTCAATGACTTTCGATTTTGGTGAAGATCGGTTAAGGGGAAGGGGTAGTTTACCTGCAACCTTTTACGTTTTAACAAGAGTAAAGTACTTGAAAATTTATTTAAACTTTTTGAAACAATGGTAATTGTTAAAAATAAAATAATTTTGTTGCCAGGCAATAAAATTATAATTTTTTCATTTTAATGTAATATAATATTTTTCATTTAATACAGCAATAAAAAGGCAGGTAAGACACAGCCTGGCTGTTTGGCTGAAAATGATTTTAAATATAAATCTTAGAATATGGAAGTCATGTATGGTTCTCCATACCGATATTTTTTATTGTTTTACTATTAATGTTAATAACTACCTCAGTACCTCAGAAGTAAATAAAGATAAATATAGAAAACAAAGCTCTCTCTCTCTCTCTCTCTCTCTCTCTCTCTCTCTCTCTCTCTCTCTCTCTCTCTCTCTCTCTCTCTCTCTCTCTCTCTCTCTCTCTCTCACACACACACACACACACACACACACACACACACACTTTCTCCTCATTTCTATCTTCTCCTACTCCCTTTATTTTACATTTTATAAACGTATTAATATAAAACAAAAAAAATCTAAGTGGAGTAATTAAGATTTTGTTTAATAACTATTATTTCAGTTGAATAATTAGTAAAATGAAAATGGCACTGTGGCTCAAGTTACCTGTATGTTATATTAATATGTCTTCTGTCCTTCCAGTGTTGATTTGATGACGTCTCTGATAAGTGACAAACATCTGATTGTCGTGGATACAGAATTTTCATTATATATGATGCTGAGATTTTGGGTCTTCCTCAAACTAAATCCTGACTGGGTATACACTCACGAAGCAAACCTAAATGTAGTAGTCAGCTTCTTCAGAGATAGACCAGGTACAGTTGAAGTATATATTATGTACTGTTTACTAATATGGTATGTGTGCTGTATTGTTATTTTAATTGTAAGAATACTTAAAATCATTGTTAATGAAGTACAGACATAAAAATATTTAGTTGAAATAATTAGTACAAAACAGAAACATTATGACTGATGAAGGGACTGAAGTAGTTGAGACTGGTTATTTGGTAACAAGTTATGGTCACAGATGTTAAATGTTGTTAGTTCTGTTCCTTTTCCTACATAGAGGTTTTTCATAAAACATGATTGAACTCTTTTGCATTTATTTGTGTCAGTATATGTCAGTGCTCAAACCAACTTTAATATAAAAATCCATGCACATAAGTAACATGTATTAAAATTATTGTAATTAAAAAAGGAGCGTTATAAAGAATATTTTGGTTTTTCATGACATGGTTTATAATATAATTGTTTAGTTATTGAAGTGACAAGTGAGTTCAAGCTCTGCTCCACAATGCTTTGGATATTTACTCTTACTCCTTTATTTTCCATGCTGTAAATTATAATTGTGTTCTTATCCCATACTTTCAGTCTTAGCTTTTGAAATCACTTCATTATAAAAAATTAAATTGACCTCTAGTGTATACTTTGATAAGATAAGAATATTTCAGTTCATCTTTAGCCATCTGATAAAGTAGATATCTTACATTTTTTGTAGCAGTTGTGTTTTGTATTTCTAACACTTTTTACAATTTTGTAAAACCTCCAAGTTTGAAAATGTAACTAAAATAAAAAGAGTGAGCATTTTTTTTAACTGCTTTTCTAAAGTCATTAATTTATTGTTTTTTTTTTCATAAAAATGGTGATGAACTAGGAACATAATACGATATGGTGTTTTTATTTTGTTAATATTTCCATAAATAATTACTAGTTTAGTCAGTGTTTTTCAAAATTCACCAACAAAGAAATAAACATGATATAAGCAGTAGTCACAAATTTATCTTGAAAAACTGAAGTCTTATTTAGAATGATCAATGCTTTAATTAACATTTATTTTTGTAGAAATTATACAATTTTGTATGTTCTAGTTGGCATTGATCTAAATATAAAATTACTACTCGTGCTTCCATGCTCATGGCAAAGGAAAACAGCTGACATGTTTTGTAGAAAAAACTGCATG
Organism: Magicicada septendecula; assembly: GCA_034769895.1. Classification (NCBI taxonomy): domain Eukaryota; kingdom Metazoa; phylum Arthropoda; class Insecta; order Hemiptera; family Cicadidae; genus Magicicada; species Magicicada septendecula. Next base: position 130,026,454 of record CM068375.1, read on the forward strand.
TAGGTAAATTTTTTGTTGTAATATTGTATCCTATTCAAATTAGGCTGTACAATTTTCTATGGTATTTAGTTTTTTTTATTGAGATATTTTCAGAAAACTGACATTTGTTTACAGAAGTGATATTTTAACAAACAAATGATATCATTGTTCATGCAGACTCAATTTTAAACATGCAGGAGTAATTTTGGGACTTATTTAAGACACATTAATCTAGAAACTTGCAAATTTTTGATTCAGTTTGGAATGACTGTGGATTTGATTAATTTTTTTCTTTGGAAACTGGATTATAATTTCTAAGAACTCATTTTACAATATGGTGAAATGACTCAGATGTGACATTACTTCTATGCAGACTAAAATTATGCTGAGTATTTTTGTTATGAAACTTAAATAATAACTGTATAAAAATGTATTAACTGGCAATCAAGTATACTTATGATTAATGTGCTTAACAATTGGTGATATTGATATTAATAGTTGCAATTTATCTATAATATTAATATGATGGTGATGACGATCCTGCAATACAGCGTATGCAGCCCCCAGGCCTTCAACACCACTTGCCTCCTCTCATCTCTGTTCTGTGCTTGTTTGCACCAGTATCCTACTCCCAGGCAGTGCAGGTCCTCTTTAACATATTCTGCCCATCCTTTCCACGGTCTCCCTCTTCTTCTCTTACCTGAATTTCTACTGAAATACTTTCTTCACAGCTCTATTGTCCGTCATCCACTGTAAATGACCTGCCCACCCATTTTGTTTCTTTTAATCTCAGTAACTGTACCTAGCTTCCCAAAATTGTCTTCAGGTCTTCATTTGTGTGTATTCTCAATCTGTCTACATCCCTCCTGGCACCATAAATTCTTTGCAGTATTTTTCTTTCTCATCACTTGAGCCAACTCTCTTCCCTAACTGTCAGTTTCATGCCGCACTTCCTTATATTACAATGGGTCTAAAGATAACAGTCTTAAAGACCTTAGTTTTTAACTTTGTATTTATGTTTCTTGACCTCATGAAACTGCCCAAAGCATAAAAACAGCTGTTGCCAGCTGATTTTTGAGCATGGATTTCACAAGACATTCGGTTGCCATCTGTGATAAGTATTTAAAATTCGCAGATCTTTTGTAAATGTCGTCTTTCTCTCCTAACCTGATTTCCAGGGTTCAAGACCTGCTCTGCAGTTACTAGTAGGTACTTTGTCTTTTCTATATTTATTTGAAGAGACCTACTTTCTTAGCTTCCCTGTTCAACACAACAAGAGTTTCCTTAAGATTGCTCTCTGTTTGAGAGCATTTATCGGCAACTTCCACAGTGCTCTTTCCAGCACCAAATTGAAGAGTGTTAGAGAGAGCACATTCCCCTGCTTTAAGACTTTATTTACCTTAAAATCCATAATTAATTCTCCTTCCAGTTTCACGTTACTCTTAAGTACCTGCAGAATCATTTTAACAAGGTCAGTAAGCTTCCTCGATATTTATACTGAACATGACTTACTTCTAATGATGCTGCCGTATGTCTGGTTGTAGTAAATAAAAATAGAGTGCAGCAGTATGTCACACTCATAGAACTTTTGTAATATTAATCTAAACATAAAAATATAGTAAATGGTTGACTATATGATAAATTGTTGTCCTTACAGAATCCACACTAATAGTCACCAATATTGTTCTCTGTGGTCCTGTTTAGTATGTTGGCTAAATTGTGGCAAATACCTTGAACCCTACATTCAACACAGTAATGCCTTCATAATTTTCACAGTCTGTTTTGTAATTTTTCGTATGTACGGGACATATTCCCGTAGACCATCCTTCAGGCATGACATTTTCACTACAAAGTTTGGAAATCAGTTCAAAAAGGTGAGTTTGTCTCCACTATATTTCAAAAATTCACTTCCTACCCAATCCTCTCCGGGAGCTTTATTGTTTTTCAGAGTTTTTATCTTCCATCTCCCTTTTGTTCGGTTTCTTATTATTGTAAGTTTATATAATATACTTATTACTAATGTAATTTAAGTTTATGTAATAAATATGAGGTCTTTTTCAAAAAGAATCTAGCCACACCTTTTTTGAAAAAGTACTTGTATGTGAGAAGTAAAAATTTTTAGAGTGCAGCAGTAGTATCTAGCACACATTTGATTTTTGTAACATAGAGTGTGTTAGTAGTTATCACTCCTGTTGGAGCCATTGTGTAAGTTAGTGTCATGGGTGTTTGTCACATTTTTATTTTCTGCATTATGATGCAACATGTTCAACTTTGTTGATAGAGGTCACATAAATTAAAGAGTGATACAACCATTTTCAAAATAGCTGAACTTCAGTTGGAAGAGACCAGCATACCTTAGGCTGTCAATAATACAAAGTACAAATATAATTAATGTGCACAGTTGGATAATAGAAAATCATAGGCTGGCTATCTAAGAGTTTGCACATGATATTGGGGTTATTGAGGGGCCTGCACACACAATTTTAACTGTCAAGTAAAGTGTCCAAACAAACACAATTTGGTCACAGAGTAGATGTGAAATTTGTGCCAAAGCTTCTTTCTCTTGAATAGAAAAAGATCCACTTTGATATAGCACAGACATTCTGGAGGGTACCAGGAGTGAGCCTGAATCCGAAGTCCATGATACCTGGTGTGTGGGTCCTAGTCTTGGATGTGTGGGTATGACCCAGATACCAAGGTTCAGTTGTAACAATGAGAGCCACCATTATCCTCTGGGGTGAAAAAAGCAAGACAAGTTAGAAACAAAGTGAAAGTGGTGCTGATTTTTTTTTCGACTGTTGCAGAAGTGTGTGTCATGAATAAGTGCTGGAAAGCCAAACTGTCTGTAGTTTCTTCGATATTTTTGTGATGCAGTTTGGTACTAGGGTCTATGAAATGTGGGAACCATACAAGTGGCGGTACATAATGCCTCTGCCAGTTTGTCATGGATTAATGACTTCAGGCAAAAATTTTCTCAGGTTTGCCTTCTTATCACACGTTGCCTTGTGATTTCTGGGTATTCCTAAAACTGACAATGACATTGAAAAGATGCCAGTTGATAGCTAAAAGGACACAATTATGAAAGTGAGCACAGCTGGTAGCTGTAGCAAAATATGACTATGAAAGACATTTTCATTAATGGAAGGCATACGGAGTAAAATGGGTGGAATCGCAAGAAGACTACTTTGAAGGAGATTAGATTGGGAGTCACTAAGTTATTATCCCCCCCTGGCCCATTGCCAGATAACTTTTTGTACAAGTGTTGTATGTACTTGTATATATAAAGATGTCATTTGGCATCTTCTCAATATATTACTGTACTCTTGATTACTTGCTGCATTGTATATTGTATACATATACTATTTACTGTGTACATTTCATGTAATTTACACATAGGTAGGTAAAAGTGTGCCAGCTATTAACATTGTCCAAACATTACTCATACTTATACTCACATTTTTTTTACAAAATACATAGTATTCTCAGTAGTTACAAAAATTTTGTTTCAGAAGAAGAACCACCATTTTTGTTGACGGCAGAAGGTCAAGACTTTGCACCAGCATTTCAGGCGTTGCGCATACCACACTTAATCAGGTTCACAAAAGAGCTTAAAACATTGAAAGAAGACCGCATAATGCCTATATCCTGGCTTCAGCCGGCTTTGGACTTGCTATGGACAAATCTGTTGAAAGTAGTGGAAGGAACGGAATTTGGGTGAGACATTTTGTTTTTGAACACAAACCCTTTTCGAATAGAAATTACTGATTCATGTTATTAATATTTCTTCTGTGTTGCAGACCTGATAGAAATATAAGTAATGAGGAATTTTTTTCATCATGCTTACGATTTGGACGTATATTTGAGTCAAATATTTCTTCATGGCGTTTGAAGGGCTTCAGTTTTGGTGTTGAACTGTCACTTAATTTGACTGGTCAGATCATGACTGTTCGCATTGCACGGAGGCCGGATGATTTCACTCTGCCCAGGATACAGCATGCAAGGCATAATATCCTCCTCAGGTACGTTTAAGTTTAGCTGATGTAGAAATTTTAACTTTCATCTTGCACGGTGTAGAAGTTTTCTTGTGAAAAGCAAATTCATTTTCTGATAATGCTATTGTGTAGTCAAACAATGGATGCTTCATCTTTGGTAAATTCTTCAGAGGCTGTTTGCTTTCACCATTCCAACAATGGTTTGCTGGTTCCGTAGTGGAAGGGGGGGGGAATGTGTAGCGTGTCAGTTTTGGGTCATTTTATTTTTCTTTCAGGATGGGGTATTTACATTTTATTTATTTCGTTTTTGTGTGGGATTTATAAAATTATTGTGCAACGTTATTTCATTACAAGAGAACTCATGGTAAGCTGAACAGTTTGGGACAAAGGCAAGACGTGGTAGTGTTGGGCAATCAGTAAGCAAAGAATGTACCACCCTAGTTTTTCCAAGAACTATGCGAGAGTGTGGCAGTGCGCACCTATGCGTCCACCAAGCATGGGCGCCGACCCACGCGTTTGTGAAACTCAAAATGGCTAAAAGCAAGAAACTCTACGAGCACATGGTCGTGGAACAGCAGGAAATAATGTCTTAAGTCCGGCCCCTTTTATGACGTCAGCCAATGCCTAGCTGAGATCGTTCGCTATCTTAACTCCAAGACTACGTGCTTAGCATAGGACTAAGCTACGGCGATGAAGATCAAGGCAGTGATTTCCGTACCAAGTATGAGATCACAATAGTAATACCTGTTACATTATCGTCCCCAGTCTACATTAAGTAGAGACGCCATACAGTGCACGAGAAACCAAGTACAGCTACAGACGCTTATATTTTGGTTCGGGCCCGGTTGGTCGAATTTTCACAGATGTAGTTAATTCGATAAGACCGACCGGGACCCAAGAAAGTCATTAACTCATCACAGTTAGAAATTTGTGGCAGTGGAAAAGTGAAAATAAATTACGTACATGTGAATCGGGGACAAAGCACGTGTTCGGCCGGTGGTGCGGTTGTGAACCGTGTTAAAATATTAAGTAATAAAGGGATTACCAAACATAATAAGGGATAAATGAGGGGTAAAGTATAAAATGGCATGTGTGTGTGAGTGATGCAGAATGGGCTACCTTAATTAGTACTTAAATATGAACGATAAATGTATATTTTATAAACTCGCTCTTCAGTGTTTGTGTTTAACTCATTAAAATTATTTAGTTTACTATGAACATGTGTTAGCCTAAGTTATTTCATCATTACCATGTTCTCATTTCTGTGTTGAAGAAATTCGTCTAACGAAATCGGGGGTTTTCTGAAATTTTATTACAGTCAGATAGCGGGATTTTTTATAAGGGCAAGAGTGTAGGAGGTTTCGATATTTAACCTTTAGAAAAATATCGTGGCGACCTTGGCAGTTTCAAAAGGCAAGTTTTACGGGGACCATGACGGTAAGTGAAATTCTGGCAGCGGTAAGTATTTTAGGATGAGTGTAATATAGGAACTATAAGAGAAAAAGGTGAGTAACATCATAGCGACGACCCTGCCAGGATGTTCGTATATAAATTTTATAGGAACTAGACCTGTTTTAATGCACAGAAAATAGGATGTGGTAATGACGAAAGTATAAAAATTGTATCGCACATATTTAGGTAGGTTAGGTTTGTGTTGTGAGTATATATATAAAGTGTTGTAGAAAGAAACGGTAAACATGTCTCTAATACAAGATAATGATATGTTGAGTATTATACTTAATCAATTAGAAAAAATGAATAATAAATTTGATAGTCATTTTGACAGTAATGACATAAAATTAGACAGACAAAGTAGGGATTTTAATGAGAAATTCGAGGTTCAAAAGAACAGTTTTGATGATTCTTGGATTTCGTTGTCCATGACGTGTCCGTTACATGTACAGAAAATAGGATGTGGTAATGACGAAAGTATAAAAATTGTATCCCACATATTTAGGTATGTTTTTACATATGTTTACGTTTTTACTTATAAAAAACTTAGTGTTCCGAGTCGTCAATATTATAGTGATATTTAGTTTTGATGAGTTAACAAACCAAATTAAACAAATGAATAAATGTTGTAAAAATACCCATGAAACGATAAGAACCAGTTTAAATAAATTAGAACAAAGTGTTGAGCGGATGGGAGTACATGTGATGAGTACAGAGAAAAATAAAACAAATGAAAATTGTAATGACAAGTGTAAAAATATGATACCAGAGAAAGAGTTAATAAATGATAACAATAATGTTGAAAATAATGAGTATAATAGTAATGTATTTGAAGAATTAGTATCGGAGACTGATACGGTAAAAATAAAGAATGAGAGTACTGATGGGTTGGTAGAATGTGATTATGAGATGTTAATGTGTGTGTATGAGTTAGAGAGAGAGAGGAAAAATAATGTTGTAGTAGAGTGGGGACAGAGGGCAAATTTTCCCTTTATTATTTATGATGATGATTTAATGAGTTCACAAGTGTTTTTGAAGGGCAAGAGTCCCATATGGATAGAAGAGTTGAATTGTTTATTGATGTTGTATAATGTTGTCCCCTCTGTCTGTAATACTTTTGAGAGTGTGATTTGGTATGGTGAGGAGAGAGATGTAAACAGAGAATTGTATGTTAGTAAAGAGACAGAATTGTATAGTTTGAATAGAGAATATGGTGAATGGAAAGAAGGCTTAGAAATATATTTGAGTAACAATGACTACAATGATGTAATAAAAAGAATTAACCTGACAGTGAATGAATGTAATGACGGAGACTTGAAAAAAATACCTAATGTAGACCGGTTTAATGAGTATTTGAATAAGCTGAATGAATTTAGTTTGTATGTTTACGACACACAAAACAGTCATTTGTGTGGTGATAAAATTGAACAATGTTATGTAGAACCAAGGTTAATTTGGGACGATAGAGGTTAAACTATTAAAACAATAAAAGACAGTATAAACATTGTGTTTAATGGTTTTCGACATGGCAAATTTGGACAATGAAGTGTGGGAAAACTGACCAGTTAATAACAAGAGTTTGTAAATAAAAATATAGTGAATTTATTTGTGTGCATTGTGGAATGTTAAGTAAATAATGTGTGTACGTAAGATGATTGTTGTAATAATAATATTGAAATATTTGGAAGTTCAATAAATATCAGAATTAATTGTGAAAACAGTAATTGATTAATGGTAATTGTTTCGATAACTATATAATTTATATTTTTGGTAATTAATTTAATTAAAACAATTTGATACATGTTAAATATTTTGATTGGTTTTTTAAAGGTTGTGTAATCAAATTTTTTTTGATGAATATTAATTTATTTTACGAGATTTGGAAATTTGGTAATGGATGATAAATTATTTGATGTAAACTAATATTTTTGTGTTAAATGTTACAGAGGTGAGGTGAAAAGTATTGTGATATGGTGATTATGTTTTGTGTGTATATCGTGTTAAATGGATTGTAAGTATGAAAATTTTATAATCATGTATAACAAAAATGTTTACAGGTGTAACTGAGATTCTAATTCAGTAATAAGATGTTTATTTGAAATAATTGTGTTCAATAAAAATGATTAAAAAAAAAAAATTTTATAATAATAACTGAAAGATAATGGAATTTATAATAAATCTTGATAATAAATTTTGAAAATTTTAAGAAAGTCCAATGGTAAAAGGTTATGAATGTGTTAAATGATTAGGGATGAAAATATTATATGATAATGTATATCAAATTTTTAATTAGTTAGTAAGTTGCTATTGCGGGGGTGGCCTGTGCTCCCGTAGATAGCGAAATGGGTTGGGGGTAACAGAGAGTGTTACCTCCATCGGAGGCCAAAATGGCGAAAATGTGCGGCACACTTTTTTTCGTGTAAATTAAAATTTACACACTGCTAAACGACCGTGTCACACGTAATAGTAATGGATGTAACAGGCAGTGAAATGCAAGTTTAGATTTCCCCGACTTTTCGGGCGATTACTGCCTTACCAGCACTAATCGTGGATTTGGCTAGCGGTTAGCTATGGTCATATCAAGTCCCTTGACCATATCTGACTTGAAATTGGTACATATTAGAAATTCAATGGGGGGAGACAATTAGGGGAAATCTCCCGGAACTATGAAACAGCGGCTGCCACTCTGCCCGCTTGGGGGTAGCAAAGACAGGTGGTAGATCCGCATTAAGGGTATGTCATTATGTAACAAGAATATGTTGATATTCGATAATGTTCAAATGTAATAGCGGAAGCAAAGACACGGAGAGGTAAAACCTGCTCCAAAATATACAGTCTTTGCCGAAGTGCAAGGGCGAGACAGTCCTCCATAATTGAAAATAGTGTGTGTGGCTGGGAGGTGGCTCAGATGAGCCACGAATTTAAATTTTATGACAAAAAGTTTTTGATAATTCAAATTTGATCCAGTAAAACTGTTTGTGCTCTGTTAAATAACTAGCTGCTCAGACGTTTAATATAGGGTGTTCATGCTATAATTTTAAATGTATTATTTTATTGTTGTACGTTAGATAAGCATTGATAAGAATATGTGTTTTCATTATGTGTGTATATTTTTTTTCTAAGCCAATAATTAAATCGTCTGGCAGGCGGTTAATATGAATGATCAGAATCAGAAAGGGGAAACAAGGAGGTGAGAAATAATGATAAATAAATATATATATATTTCATATAAGTTGTCCAATTTTGAGATGTATTTTCATTGTGTTAGTAAGGAGATCAGCTGATCAGCAATAACATGTCACTGGTAAAATGGTTTATAAATGTTACAAGTAATTAATGTTTGATGTAATGTTTTGATGTATTACAGATGTTTTAAAGTAATGATGAAAATAATTTGATAAAATGAGAAATAAAGTAATAATTTATGTAAGTTAACAAAAGATAGTTTTGGGTGATGAATATTTTATAGGACATGTAGATCTGTCCAAATTGAAGTTGAGGTAGTAGAAATGAAAGTAAGGTGATGTTGTTTTGAATTAATGTATGTTATAGAATTTTGAGAAGTATTGATGTTGACACAGTAGTAATGGAGAATTTATGTGGAGTTGAGTGATATATTTATGTTTATAATTAATTATGTTATTTTGTTGTATTTGTCGTAAGGTAATGAGATTGAGATTTTTGGGGATGACAATTTTGTAGTGGGGGATAGTGTAATGTAGGAGTCCGCAACAGGGTTGGGACGGGATAGGGATAGATTTTAGTGAGGAGGGGCCGCCTTAGGTAGAATCCAGGGGCCATATAAGGGAAATTGAGTTTTTTGGGTGGGGAAAACACATATCCTATGTACAAAGGGTTAGAGAGTATTTTTTATATATAGAGAGAAGGTGGCGAATTGAGTTCCATGATAAGCTGGGGTTTAGAGTGTCTTGATTAGTAGAGATTTTGATAGAGATGGGTGTCATTGTAATTGAAGTTGATGAATATTAGAGTCAGAGGGAGAAAGATTATATATGTATACCGATCTAATACAGTCAATGAGAATAAATAATTTACATCACCCACAGTAGATTAGAGTAAGATTATTAATAAAGAGAGAGATTTATAATAAAGAATATAAAATTTTTTATTTTTTAAACCAGTGACAGAATTTGGAAATCATGTAAAATTAAGAATTGTTTATTTTGAGTAATATAAATGTCAATTTTCTTATTATTTATAATAATATTTTGTTAATTTTAAATATTTTATTTTATCATGTTTGGTGTTTCAAGTTAGATTGTTACAGATGTTGTATGTATTTTCAGAAAGTGTACATAACATATGTAGGTCAAGGGTCTTGGACTTGACCTAGTTTCGATCAGCCGATGAGGTCATACACATACTAAGCTTGTACAGTAGGAAGTCAATTCAGTTTGTTTATTTAATCAATTTAAACCGAATTTTAAATAATTTCTGCATATAAAGTAAACATTTAAATAAAATTAATATTTTTTTTTAATTCTAAAATTTCTTTGGAGATCTTAATTTTTGAAAAAAAAAAAAAAATCTTGATTTTTCGCCTGCCAGCGTCTGAATATTTGAAGTATTGATTATATTATTATTTGTGTGTTATCCATGTTTATTTTATTGATTTATATTGTATTGCATTGTATTGTTAGACTATAAGTGGTTCACATGTTAGAGTAAGGATATGTTTTGATTAGGAGGAATATCTAAATTAAGTCATTTTAAATAAATCAGAAAAACAAGGAAGAGAATTTTTTTTTGTCAAGTATAGTATTTTGAATTTTGAAATTTTTTTAATTTTTCGTAAATTTTAAAGAATTTGTCACAGGTAATATGTAATGTGAGTATGTGTGAGCCCAGTATCTGCTAAAGGCAGCCCAGCTTGCATAAAAGGGGAAACCTATCGGTGGAGGACCTGGTGTAATCTAAGCCAGGGATTGAGGATATTTGGGGATAGCATGCTAAAAGGCGAGGTGTGCTGTGGTACTTAGCTGTTCGATTTCTCGGTGTTGGGATCTCTTACGGAGAAGTCCAGTAATCTCGTTCAGATGAGTCCATAGTCGCTGAGCCAGGTGGGTCGTGTACCCATGCAGATTAAGAACAAGGGGGTTGTTGGCACCAGTTCCTCACCGGTCCTCTTCGGGGTTTATCGATGAGATTTCTTCTGTTGTGGACAGCAGAATTCTCATCGAGGGGGTATTGTAGCGTGTCAATTTTGGGTCATTTTATTTTTCTTTCAGGATGGGGTATTTACATTTTATTTATTTCGTTTTTGTATGGGATTTATAAAATTATTGTGCAACGTTATTTCATTACAAGAGAACTCATGGTAAGCTGAACAGTTTGGGACAAAGGTAAGACGTGGTAGTGTTGGGCAATCAGTAAGCAAAGAATGTACCACCCTAGTTTTTCCAAGAACTATGCGAGAGTGTGGCAGTGCGCACCTATGCGTCCACCAAGCATGGGCGCCGACCCACGCGTTTGTGAAACTCAAAATGGCTAAAAGCAAGAAACTCTACGAGCACATGGTCGTGGAACAGCAGGAAATAATGTCTTAAGTCCGGCCCCTTTTATGACGTCAGCCAATGCCTAGCTGAGATCGTTCGCTATCTTAACTCCAAGACTACGTGCTTAGCATAGGACTAAGCTACGGCGACGAAGATCAAGGCAGTGATTTCCGTACCAAGTATGAGATCACAATAGTAATACCTGTTACATTATCGTCCCCAGTCTACATTAAGTAGAGACGCCATACAGTGCACGAGAAACCAAGTACAGCTACAGACGCTTATATTTTGGTTCGGGCCCGGTTGGTCGAATTTTCACAGATGTAGTTAATTCGATAAGACCGACCGGGACCCAAGAAAGTCATTAACTCATCACAGTTAGAAATTTGTGGCAGTGGAAAAGTGAAAATAAATTACGTACATGTGAATCGGGGACAAAGCACATGTTCGGCCGGTGGTGCGGTTGTGAACCGTGTTAAAATATTAAGTAATAAAGGGATTACCAAACATAATAAGGGATAAATGAGGGGTAAAGTATAAAATGGCATGTGTGTGTGAGTGATGCAGAATGGGCTACCTTAATTAGTACTTAAATATGAACGATAAATGTATATTTTATAAACTCGCTCTTCAGTGTTTGTGTTTAACTCATTAAAATTATTTAGTTTACTATGAACATGTGTTAGCCTAAGTTATTTCATCATTACCACGTTCTCATTTCTGTGTTGAAGAAATTCGTCTAACGAAATCGGGGGTTTTCTGAAATTTTATTACAGTCAGATAGCGGGATTTTTTATAAGGGCAAGAGTGTAGGAGGTTTCGATATTTAACCTTTAGAAAAAATATCGTGGCGACCTTGGCAGTTTCAAAAGGCAAGTTTTACGGGGACCATGACGGTAAGTGAAATTCTGGCAGCGGTAAGTATTTTAGGATGAGTGTAATATAGGAACTATAAGAGAAAAAGGTGAGTAACATCACAAATGATCCACTGTAGAGGATTGCTGGAGATGTGGCTGAAGAATGAATCCAGACAGTGAACTGCAAACTTCCACCCAGAAAGCTTATAAAATATGTAGATACAATTTAAATATATTAACATCTTGTGTTATTAAGATATTATACCTGATTAACTGCTAACTACAGGTGTGACCAGTTAGCATGAGTAAAATTTGTATTTACCCTTGTCCTTGTTTACACAGTGATCAACAGCATACTGCAGAAGTATCAACAAATGAAATGAGTATGTGTCTGAACGTGTTTATTTTTACTTCCATATTCCTTAAGGAATGGAAGTATGGTGATGGCAAAAAAAATCGTGTTCGAGATTATTGCAGATTCTGATTCTACTACGCTCAAAACATGAAAAAAAAGTCGTTTTCCGAAATATGTGTGTGTGTGTGTGTGTGTGTGTGTGTGTGTGTGTGTGTGTGTGTGTGTGTGTGTGTGTGTGTGTGTGTGTGTGTGTGTGTGTGTGTGTGTGTGTGTGTGTGTGTAGATTTTTTCTATGGCAAACGATAACTGCTGCAAATTCAAACAGAATCAAATAATTTTTTGCATACAGCCCTAATTTGTAGAGTACTCGCGACCTATTGTTTTTGGTGAAGATCGGTTGAGGGAAAGGGGTAGTTTACCTGAACGGTTTTTTTTTATCAAGGGAATTTTTTTTTTGGCAAACGATAACAGCCGCAAATTCAAACAGAATTAAATAATGTTTCGTATACAGCCCTGAATTGTAGAGTTCTCAAGACCTATTGTTTTTGGTGAAGATCGGTTAAGGGAAAGGGGTAGTTTACCTGTAACGTTTTATGTTTTAACAAGGGTATTTCCTATGGCAAACGATAACAGCCACAAATTCAAACAGAATCAAAAGATTATTTGCATACAGCCCTAAATTGTAGAGTTCTCAAGACCTATTGTTTTTGGTGAAGATCGGTTAAGGGGAAGGAGTAGTTTACCTGCAACGTTTTTTTATCAAGCGTATTTTCTATGGCAAACGATAACTGCCGCAAATTCAAACAGAATCAAATAATTTTTTGCATACGTCCATGAATTGTAGAGGTCTCAAGGACTTTCGATTTTGGTGAAGATCGGTTAAGGGGAAGGGGTAGTTTACCTGCAACCTTTTACGTTTTAACAAGAGTAAAGTACTTGAAAATTTATTTAAACTTTTTCAAACAATGGTAATTGTTAAAAATAAAATAATTTTGTTGCCAGGCAATAAAATTAAAATTTTTTCATTTTAATGTAAATCATGTATAAGAGAAAATATATCGCGCTTGGCAGGCGATATTAAGATTTAAATATAAATCTTAGAATATGGAAGTCATGTATGGTTCTCCATACCGATATTTAAATCTTATATAGTCCAGAGATCTGGTATCAAAATCCATACCATAAAATATTTTTACAGCCAACATTTCCTGGGTGTTTGTCAAAGGTTGGAAAGACGATGCTGTCTGAGGAGGTTGCTAACACTTTTGCAGAAATAAAATTTCATGGAATGCTCACAGTTTTTCCTGACAGGTGAGAATCAAATACAGCTCTGTGCCAAAAAAAAAACCTCCCATGGCCCAGAAGACTGTTATAGCATGATCTTTGGGCACATGGTGTACATTGTGCGAAGTCCAGCAGATAGAAGAGTGTGAAAATTGAATTTCAGGCACTTTAAAACTGAAATCTATCAGCTCAGGGTGAAAATCTCAACAGATCAAGTAGTCCCGTCACATGTCTCGTCTCTTTTGAGTTACAGTTGGTACAGTAAAATTGAAAGTTAAGAGCATATGCGCAGAAACCAATTTATGGATGGACGAGTCCACTTTGAAATTGTGAATGGCGGGAGGGTGACGGAGAATCAGCTGGTATGCAAGTGGAGGTGTTACCAACTTGCGTGTAATGTTTTAGTTACCAGTACATTGTTAGTTACTGTGTTATGCACTATCTCAGTCTTGCATTAGTTATTACTACCTCAATTTATTATTAATTGTATCGTTGTTTTACAGTCACTCATTTTTATTAGTTATTTAATTTTTTAGTTAATTTCTATTGGTAGTTTTTATTGTGTAATTACATATTATCGTAATAATTTGTGTTATCACCCAATAACAAGATTTGTTAAAATGGATACTTCTCCTTCAACTAGGAAATACAGGAAAGTTATTCATAGTGAAGCACGGGAAGTAATTTTTAATGCTTTACAATATATGAGAAGAGAAGTGGCTGAAGGAATAAAAATTCCAATTAAAAGTGTTTTCGAATGGGTTACTGCAGCAACTGGAATATCTACCCGCACGTTATCGCGTATCGCAAAGGAGGGAGAAAAATTAGGAGGACAGTTTAAGAGCCGAAAAAACACCAAATCCCAGGTTAGTCCCAAGACAAGTGTGGATGACTTTGACACCCACGTTATACGTCAGAATGTTAATCAGTTCCCTATCACTCATAATAGGAAGCACATTGCTACCCATCATTAGAGAAAACATTAACTTCAAGAACCAAATTAGTTCCCTCAGAGTTCTTCTAAGAAAAATTGGAAAGAGGTAGGCTTGAGCGTCAAAATATGCTAACTGAATAAACTTATTTAAAAATGAAACTATTCACGCTAGCTTTCGCACATTCTTGAATGAGTCTGGAGGCATTTTATTAAGGTCTTGCGTTTCTTTAAAATAAATGTAATTAATTATAAAAAAGAACAGAAATAATAGTAGAATATTAGTTGTATTATAATGAAAAATATATGTACCGATGTGTATGTGTGTGTCTGCACGCGCACGCCAATTTTTCATAAAAATAAAATGTAATATAATACTGAAATGAAAGAAATGTCATAGATATTGAACATCACATGTTATAACTTCAATGCGTTCCTTTATGTAACGATAAACTGGAAAGATTGTCAAATGTAATTAAGGAGTGGAAGTGTACAGTTTGCAAATTCCATTGCGATAAGAACGGTCACGGAGGCTGTAGTTCTTTTTACATCTTACCAGTACATAATGACAGGACCAAATAACACTGATATGTTTATAAAACATTCTGATGTGTAACAGCAACAAATTCCGATACGTGTACTGTTCCAAGTGTATTTATTGATTGATTTATTTCACTTTTGTTTGTAAACATAGATAAATAAAATTACAATATTATTATTACTATTATTATTGTTATTATTACTTGATTTACATAAGAAACAATAAACGTATTATTCTTTTTTTAAGCCAGCTGTGTGACTGTAGGTACACCCCCCCCACACACACGTGTGCAGATAAGAGATTCGTGGTGACACATTTAACAGTCATGAGTTTTTGTTACTATTAGAAACGATATTCATAGGTTGGCTGCACCGTCCCTGATAACAATTCTCTTGTCACATCTCATAGCAACTCCCTCCACATCACCTTTCCCCTCTGACCGTAAGCATTCGGGCATTTCCATGCTGTTAACTTTCAATTTTGCTATACTTTTGCTGGTGAAATCAAACAGTCTAATAAGTTTTAATCTATTTTTGTTTGTTTATCTTCATATTTTAAATAGATTACAATGTTCACATATTTCAGAAAATATATTTAAAAGAATTGAAGTAAAATAATTTGCAAGAGGAAGTGTAAAAATAAAAATAAATTTTGTGTTTAAAAGTGCTTTATTAAACATATATTGTATTATGTATAATACAATACTTGTATTTATGTTGTAACTATATAATTCTATTTGCTATAATAAAAGTTTTTAAACTTCCACCTACCTTTAATTCTTATATGTGTTGGCCGGATCTCTTAGTGGTGAACTAACCTCATTCGTACGACTAACTGATCAGTGCAGCAAATGAAATGAGGTGTTTGAAATGATTTGTTTAACAAATTATATAATATAGCAGATAACATTTTATTTACTATTAATATGACATTTATTCTTCCCACTTCCTTCTATGCATGATATAAAAAATGTAAACCTTTTTCTTTTTAACCTATGAAATACATCATCATCATTTTTATCTATATCAAAGCTTTAACTATCTAACATCGATTATTCTAAAAGAACCAATACCTTTTATTTTTATTTTCTTATCTACACACAACTCACACACAGGATTATTTGAGATCTCATTTATTTCCTTTTAGTTTCTGCCCATTTATATATATATATATATATAAACAAACTGTTACATGTTCAAGACTTACGTGGTACCACGCCGTTGCGTCACGCGTGTTTACGCACTTTCACTATTTTACCGAATTTGGTTAAATTTTGTTCTTGGCTATTACTTCAGCAACTCCTACGTTATTCTTCTGTCACTTTGGATGAAATTTAATACATTTTTTTACTAAAATTAGACTCGGTTTTTTATAAGTCGAGTCTAATACCACTCGGCCGGGTTTGTGTCTGAGCTGAGAGTGTACACAAGACTCCCCACTATACCTGGTTGCTGAACGGGAAGGCACTGCCTTCAGGCTGCGATTTTTTTTGTCGCCGTACACGGAGTATGGACTGTCTATGTGCCAAATGAGCTAACGATGTTAAGCGGTGACGATATAAGAGGCTTAGGCGGGTGGAGCCTCTTCGTTGATTTCCTCCATCTCCAAAGCACATGGCTAGAAACTCTTCTTCTTTAGCCATTTTTGTCGCGTTGGTTCCCACTGTTGTGCGTAGAAGGTGCGCCCGGGTTTGTGTACGTGCACGCCGTACGTGACAAACATTCGATTCACAACCAAGTATTGCGTTCTCCGACTACACATCGCCCAAAAATTTATGCTACCGTTCATTATTTGAATACAACGCTATTTCATGTGGGACTTGCAATGATGATATTAAAGAAATTTAAATAAATTTACTGAAAAATAAAAGCCCCCATTTTGACACATTACAGTACCCCCCCCCCATGAGAGGTTTTATGCCCAAGAGCATAAAAACTCTCATTGCCTAACCTAAAGGGATCAGTGCAGATGTGGAGCCATAACTCCCCTTTAATCCTTTACCACAAACACTATGGGTTTAACTACCCCCCAAGTCAAGTGGCTGTGGAAACATCTATCCGACTTTGCTGGACTTTCTTCGAGAGAATCCCAACACCACAAAGTCAAACAGACCCGAGACTTCGCTACTCCGACCCGTCGGGCAGAACAGGTAAGCCCCACAGTATCACTTGGCTTTTTAAACATTCAGTAAAATATCTAATAATTGTCCTTTCATTCTTCCACATCCTTCACTGATGCGTTTCCCTTTAATTGTAAATAATTGTATTGGTTCGCTAAAAGCAAAGCATTGGTTCTTGTTTATACTTAATCATACATACATTCTTAACAGTAATGTAAACATTGTTATTTTCTATACAGGCTGACCTGTCCGGTCTGAAACATCAACAATTCAAAAAAAAAAATAAACAATTCCAAAATCTTCAGATTTGCTTCAAAATTAATCAAATACAGTTACCAATTCAAATGAAAAAATTCAATCCTAACCTGTCAACTATCATCTTCAATTACCAACTATCATCTTCAAAATTTTTTTTTTTATTTCCAAAATAATTATGAAAAGCATCAACTATTTTTTAATTAATTTAATTTGTCTAAATTTTAATTAATTATGTCATTCAAAAATTTTCATTTCCATTAACTCATCTAAAATTATTTAACTGCTTCTCAAATTACACTAAGTTCCATCTCAAGTTTCATTATCAACGTTAAATTCAAATAATTTTCAAATATGGTGTACATACATACATTCGTCATAATACATTTGGTTCACAGTAAATTACACAAAACACCAAAATTAAACAAAATTGTAGATACATGTTGTACATATAAAACACTATAAAAAAATACAACTTAATCTAACATACATCACATTTCAAAATAATTACATATCAATTCCCCTTGTCATGAGCATATCATACAATACCTACTCTGAATAAAAAAGAAAAACTCATCAGGAAATACTAACTACTAGGTACATAAAAACAAGTTACATAACATATTAATTACTTGAAATGGCCAAGTACATAAAAACAAATGCATACATATTACTACATTTAAAATATTCTACTTTTATAATCTCCAAGTCATGAAATTAGTTATTTCTGGTAAGTAAATATAATGTATGTCATAAGCAATTATAGCAATAATCAGACCATCAGTACAATTTGAGACAACAATGGCGACTGAACAGTATCCGTGGTGTTCATTGCTATGAGCACAATAATCATTTAGTCATATCATCAATTCATCAACATACGTCAGTTTAAAGTTTTAATTCGTTACTCCCCAGAGTAACCTCCCTTCCACACACACTATGACCCCCCCCCCTGGACTGTGGCGTCCAGTTGCTTCCACAAGGACTGAATTAGTGGAGGAATTTTGGCATCTCCTGTCCTTGCTTTGGCCTTACATTTTAAATTGCCAGATATTATCATATCTGAATGTTACATAGTTATACTCTTAAGACGGGTCTATCACCTGTTTTGCTGTTCCTACTCGAACAAGGTGATAGCCGCTGTTCCATAGTTCCGGGGATTCCCCTAAGTGGCCCCCCGTTAATTTCAACTTTCACCAATTTCAAGGACAACCAACCATGGTCAGTTTTACAATTGCTGCCCATAGCTGGTTGTCGTCCAAAACCACGATTAGTGCTGGTAACACAGTAATCGCCCGAAAAGGCGGGGAAATCTTCTCTCATTCGCATGTTTTCACTTTGTCTTTAGAATACACTGCACGGTAGCAATTAACGTATAATATAAAATTATATAAGTGGTTGTGCAGTGTATATACGCCAGTTCCGGCCTCCGATGATGGTAACGTTGTGAAGTTAATTACATTTTAATACATACAAATATAAATACATAAAATTATTTGATCTTCTACCTACCTTGTTTCGCCTACCGCCTTCGGCCAGAGTCCGCAACACGAACGTTAAAAATGCAAGTATTATTATATGGTTGCACAACAAACGCACGCCACACTCATTTGTTTGATATAATAAAAAAATTTATTATATCATTACTTCATTTTAAATAAAAATTCAACTAACTCAACCTTTCTCTCTTTTTCAACAGATAAAACAGGCACATTTATTTAAACATTTTCTTATTCTAATGTATATTTTATTAATCAAGGCGAACCCAGCTTGCCACACTCTCGCATTCAGACAATTTTTTAAAACCCCCACATTTACTTAATTTAGGCCTTTATAAGAAAATATTTGAATGGAATACTGTAACTTGTTGTAGTAGCGTCCCTGCCGACCTCATGGCGCGTCCTGTAACGTTCTCGCACTATGTCCAAACGTTTGATAGTTCACTTTTTGTTTTCTACACACTCACTTGATTTTTACATCGTTACATATTACTCTCAACTTTTGAATTGTCTTATAAACTCTGATACCAACTTGGTTAGTCGGCCGACTTAATAAAATGAAAATTTTCCCGGGCAGAAAGTTTAGATGACCGCGCTCGGTCTGTATTGGTAGTCGACTGGAACTTGTTTTTTAAGTGGTTTAAAATAGATAGGCCCATTTAATCTAGGCCTATCTTATGCCCGAGGCCACTGGTTTTAATTTAAATTGCACACTTTACTGTCTGAAGCTGCTTACTACTGTGTGTTGTGCACTATCTGATGACAACCTGTAGACTGGGTTTCACACAAGCCTGCTGGTGGGTGGTTACGCAATCCGTCTGGCAATTGTTTTGGCTAAATAATGTGCATTGCTGTACTGGAGGCTCCTCACAGGTGAAAGTCTGGCAATTTGGAAAGTGCTTAAAATGATGATTTAAATTAATATAAAATTAAACTGGGGTAGCTCACATACATGAAGTGAATTTAAAATCTTTATAAAATCAAGTCCCAAAATCAATAAAATAAAAAACCTTCTAATTCGACCCATTACAATACCCCCCCAATGAGAAGTCTTCTGTCGAAACAGAAGAATTCTCATTGCTAAACCCCTAAGAAGACCGGTGAGGAACTGGTGCCAACAACCCCCTCTTTGTTCTTGTACATCATGGGTACACGACCCCCCTGGCTCGGCGACCATGGACGCATCTGCACGAGATTACTGGACTTCTCTGGACGAGATCCCAACACCGAAAAATCGAACAGACACGCACCACCGCGCACCTCGCCTTCTATCATGTTTCCCCAAAAATCCAAATCCCTGGCTTATATCATGCCAGATCCTCAACCGATATGTTCCCCCTTTTATGCAAGCTGGGTCGCCTTTGGCAAATACTGGGCACATACATACCCCTATAATGTTTTCTACACAAACTCATCATTTAAAATTTAAGTCAAAATCAGATTGTATCAAAACAAAACAAATCTCTTATCTGAATAGATTAAATCTCTTTATTATTACTGAAAAAAAAACAAATAAATTGAGTATTTAATTAAAACATGGATTGCCCTATCCTAACATTTGATTATACATATATCCTAAACAATATAATTCAATAACACTATTGATACACATAAACAATAATAGAACCAAAAAATGCAAAACATCCATTTAATAGCAGGCACAAAAAGTATATACAAATATGTATATATTTATTTATTTATTTTTTTTTTTTTTTACCCCCTTTTAATCCCTTAACCCCCGATACCCGTTACATATTAATGTGTTCTGCGCGAGGCTTCTTGGCCTTTTTCAGCCTCATCCTCGCCGTAAACCACATCTCCCTCATGACCTGTAACTAGGTCACCGCCCATCCACACTCACTATTACCCCCCCTAGACTGTAGCGTCTAGTTGCTTTCACAAGGACTGATGCGGAAGGGGTGGACAT
The DNA here is from genome assembly GCA_034769895.1 of Magicicada septendecula. Classification (NCBI taxonomy): domain Eukaryota; kingdom Metazoa; phylum Arthropoda; class Insecta; order Hemiptera; family Cicadidae; genus Magicicada; species Magicicada septendecula. Next base: position 130,047,161 of record CM068375.1, read on the forward strand.
TTTTTTCTTTTATTCCACCCCCATCCTTGCTTCGGCGTTACAATGAAATTCGGTATTATACCTACTAGTTTTCTATTTATACACCCCTAATGGACTACCACCCCTATCTGGGTGAAAATAGCCCTGTTCCAAAATTTGGTAGATTCCCCAAAAAATAACCCCCCTACTAAGTCTAACAAACCACCGGGTTAACAAAACAAAACAAACCACAAGCCGGTTGTATCAAGTAAAATTCATGATTTGTCAGAATTAACTACTTTCACGGTCATGATCCGGTGAGGTCATGACCGCACTTAGGTGGGGAATCTACAGTTAAACATAAAACATAGATTCTCAATTTATACAAATTACTTGAACAGTTATGTACACCTCTAATTTACCAAACACTATCTCAACCTGAACATTTTTTTTTTATTATATCCATACAAAATTTCCTTCAGTTTTCAATTCTAAATGCATATTTTAATCATTATTTATATCAATTAGCATTTACTTTATAATTCCAATTTGAATTCGAATGAAAATAAAGTTAAATTCCTTATTACAAGTTCATTATTAAAACCATCCTTTCAATTAATTTAATTACCAAATTAATTTAATTTTATTGTCTCAAACTCTAAGTCACAGGAATTCCGTCATTATTATTTTGTCTGTAAAAATTTAATTTCCATTCTTTTCTGTCACAATAAGATTTTACTCAAGATACTGATTCAGCAGACTACAACAGTTATCAGCTTCAACACATCTGGCTGTAAACATTGGTCACACAACCTACCCGTTTATATAAACACTTGTGTGCCAGACTTGTTTTCATAAACAACTGTTATAAACATTCTCAGTTTCAGCATTCATAGTCTAAACATTCTGGTTACATCATATACTGACATATCTGCTTCCTGCACTTTTCAAATTTTTTTATAAATCTTTTAGATAACATATTTATCAATGTCTATTTCTTACAATTCCAACCAAATATAATTTTAATTCACCTTTCAGTTATTATTACTTTTTAATTACAATTTCTATTTAATACCATTATCTCAATTCATACTATGGAATTAAACTCTTTTCACACCTATAAACATTTGATTTTATCTAATCGGTATTATAAACTTTATACTTACAGTACATTATCCACTTATTGACCTGAGCACAAAATACACACCACACACATACACCAATATCTCCACGTAACCTCTGAAACATTTAACAACACTATTACTTCATACCAAACAATTTAACATTTATTCATTAATATCAAATCTCATAAAACATATAACGTTTAAGTCAAACTAAATATTTAAACATTTCAAATTATTTTAATTAGATCAATTATTGAAAACACAACATTTTAATCTTACTTTCACTAAGTACAATAATTACCACTCATTAGTTATCCTCTTCCAAATTATTTTTGTTATTTATTTAGGCTGCAAAATATTAATATTATTATTATCTCACCAATTCTACTACATACACATATACCTAACATTTTACAATATACACAATTAATTGTATGCAACATATATTTACAATTCTTCATCATTACTTATTCAGTTATATCACACTTCAATATCAAAAATCAGCTAGGTCATTACCATATATTAACATATTTAAAATTGTTTATTTATGAATTTCAGCCTCCATCGTCAAAAATTAGTCGGGGTTTCACATAACAATTTTAAATTTTATTTACATTCCGTATACGGTTATCTTGTGTATAGTAACCATAAAATTTCTGTTTATTCATTTTACCATAATAATCATATACCAAGTCAACATTAAGTACATCGGTTAAGTCTCCATCAGTAATTACATTCATTATCAAATCAGTTACTTTTTCATCATAAGGTAAATTATTATTATTTAAAACTATATCAACAAAATGATCTTCACTCTCTATTTTAACAGGTAAGTACTTCAAATCACTTAGCATCTCTTTCAACTCCTTATAGTCTCTCTTTAATTTATATAATTCTGTCTCTCTTTCAACACACAACTCTCCATCTAAATCTCTCTCATCATAACACCATATCATACTTTCTCTCTCATTCCATGCAGAGGGTACAAAATTATTCAACAAAAATAAACAACTCAAATCTTTCACTAATAAGGGTCTCTTGCCCTCCAATAATAACACTTTTGAACACCTTGGTTCATCACAAATAAGGGGAAAATTTACCCTCTGCCCTACGCATTCAACTACTCTCTCTCTCCATTCTTTTTCTAATTCATCAACACTGATTACAACTTCGTTACTACATATAACTTTCTCTCTTTCACTCACTGTTTCACTATCTAGTTTCAACATTTCACTCTCTGATACCACCCTTTCAGTCACATTACCATTTTCAATATCATTGTTCTTACTCTCTACTACCACACTGTTAATTATCTTCTCATTTTCGACATTATTGTCATCATTTGTTAAATTCTTACTATCATTATTATTTTTACTTTTACTCTGTTCTACTACTGACTCTACTATTTTCTCAATGTCTCGTTTCAATTCATTACAACTATTTTCGCATTTGATTTGTACTTTATTAATTTCAGTTTTGAGTTCATCAAATTTTACGCTAATACTCTGTTGAAACTGAATATTCTGTTCTTCGACTTTTTTATTAAAATTGCTCTGTATATCTAATTTCTCATTTACACTACTTTCAAATTCTTGAATTTCGTTTTTCTGTTCATCAAATTTTGCATTTATTTTAGTGTCACTAACATCAAGTCTTGCATTTATCATGCTATATAAACGTGTTAACATCTCATCTGTATCAGATTTTTTACTTTGGACGGGCGTTGAATGAATTCCTTCATCCATAATTTTTGACTCAGTTCCACTTAATTCAGTATTCAATGTGGCTTTCATTTTCAATGTCAGTTAAGCTGGCATTCTCGTTATTATCTGCCATATCTATAAATTTATTAATCTAGATTTTCTTACATACAATATCTACCACTTCACTCTTAACCTCTGTACATTGATGTACTAATTTATATGTGCTGCGTAATTTTTACGTAGTTATTCAACCCTCAAATCGGACTTGCATTTATCGTAGGTGTGGAATTTTAATTATTCAAATTCGAGTCCCGTTCGTAGCGCCAAATGTGAAGTTAATTTATGTCCCTGTTCGGGCGCCATATGTGAAGTTAATTACATTTTAATACATACAAATATAAATACATAAAATTATTTGATCTTCCACCTACCTTGTTTCGCCTTCCGCCTTCGGCCAGAGTCCGCAACACGAACGTTAAAAGTGCAAGTATTATTATAGGGTTCCACAACAAACGCACGCCACACTCATTTGTTTAGATAATAGTAGATAATAAGTAGCATTCATATTCAAAGGCAGAAACTATCAGTTTAAAAGACTTCCTTTCGCTTGGTAAACTCCGTAGCGATATTCGTAAAGTGTATGGATCAAATCCTGGGTAGAGAAGAACTTGAATTCACCAGTCTATGTAGACGACCTATTAATTACATCCACAGCATGGGAGGAACATTGCGAATGAGTAGAATTAGTATTAAATAGATTGATGAAAAACAACATTACACTGAAATTGGACAGATCCAAACTAATTACAAATGAACTGCAATTCCTGGGATTTATATTAACGGAGGACGGAATCACGACGTCACCAGTGAAGGTGGTTGCAATACAAAAATTCCCAACACCAAAAAACCTCAGGCAGCTCCAATCATTCTTGGGAGTCTGCAATTACTACAGAAAATTTCAGAACAATTATTCAAATCTAACAGCTAGATTCAAGCACCTTTGTCAACAAAACATAAATGGAAATGGAGTAAGGAGGATGATGAGACCTTTAAAATAATCAGAAACAAATTTCTGGATAAAATTATGCTTCACCACCCTGACTTCAATAGAAGATTTTATATTAACGGCGATGCAAGCGATGTGAGTCTGGGGGCAGAGCTTTACCAAGAGGACAATGTGGGAAACCATCTAGTATTGAGTTTTGCAAGCAGAACATTAACCTGCAGTGAACGCAACTACACAGTGACAAAGAAAGAATTGTTAAGTGTAGTATTTGCATGTATTAAGTTCCATACTTACATCTTACGTTTCCCAACCACGATACGATCAGATCATAAGTCGATATCATTCTTGCAAAGTTGTAAATTGCATCATGGCAGGATCACACGGTGGATATTGGCGCTCCAAGAATACCATATCACATGGGAGTATGTCCTGGGTAAACGAAACACTGTGGCCAATGCCTTATCACAAATCAACCTGGATAAGGGCACTTTTGAGGTAGATAAAGAAGATATTGGGAAGATATATCATGTGTATGCGGAAAGGGAAGAATTAGCCAACCTATTGAAACAAATAAAGGACGAGCAAATGAAAGATAATAAATTAGATCACATTAAAAAACGAATTCAAAACAATGACATGAAATTGTTACCGTATTACCAGATGTTAAATGAAATAATGTTTACCAAACCAAATACCGAGGACAACAGATGGAAGGTGTACGTACCTAAAAATATTGAAACGCAAATAGTATCGACTTACCATAGACTATATGGACATATGGGACCAACTAAAGTAACTAAAGCATTAGAGGAACACACCTATATAAAAGGAATGAATAAAAAGGTGAGATCAACGCTAAGGAAGTGTGAACTATGTCAAAAGGTAAAAGTAAACAATGAAAAGAAGGAGGGTGCACTGATCACAATAACATTGGAACGAAAATTAGAAAAAGTATTTTTAGATATTTGCGGACCTTTTCCGTGGAGTGGAGGAAGACAACGTTATAAGTACATAGTTATTATTTGGGATCACTTCACAAAATACACCAAGCTATATCAAATAAGCAGAGCATCCACCAGGGTAATAATAAAATTGATAATAAACCGATACATAGTAGAGATAGGGAAACCAGAATCAATAATAACGGACCATGGAACCCAGTTCAGAGGGAGAAGATGGTGTGAGGAGATGGCAAGCAGAGGACCTACAAAACCTCCGTCTATCATCCCAGCAGCAATCCAGCAGAAAGAGTACTGCGAGAGGTAGGACGGATTCTACGAACTTACTGCCATAACAACCACAGAAGGTGGAGCGAATATGTGAAAGATACTGAAGAATTTCTAAATTTGTGTTACCATGATACATTAGGCATCTGTCCATACCAGCTAATACATATGAGACCACCACCAAGAGAAATAACTGAATTAATAACATTTCCAGAACAACCACCAGAAGAAATAAATCTACAGAGGGTATTTAACAGGGTGCATCACCAAGCAAATATGAGAAGGAAGAAACAAGAAAAGAAGGGAATTCCCAACATAATATACAGAAACAGTGAAAAGATACTGATAAAGAACCGACAACAACCGAGTAGTACCGAGGTGATAGCAAAAAAGCTACTTCTGCTGTATGTAGGACCCTTCGTAATAAAGAAACATAATGGAAACAACATCTATGTTATTGGATACCTAAACAACAATAAGATAAAAGGAACTTATAATAAGAGCAGAATTAAAAAATTTTATGAATGAACATTGCAAACTAATTTTAACAGATTATTTTCAATAAACTCTTTTTAATAAAAATAATCATGTTTTGGTGGGGAGGTAATCTGTAACGTGACAGAAACAGATGAGCCCATAGGAGTAAACTTAAGACAAACCCAATCGGAAAAAAGATGATAATAATAATAAAAAACGTAAAAAGTTAAAAGAAATAAAGAAACCAACATAACTAAGAAGTACAATACATTAGTTAATAAGAAAACTGTATGTAAATTACCTTATAAGAAAACAGTATTGTGAACTATATTACTGTAAATAAGGAAAAGTGATACCAGTGTAAACTACAATAAATAAAGAAAAAAAAAGTGAAGTGTCAAATGTAAAAGTGAAGTGTAGAAAAAAAAGAGTGAAGAAACATAAAAGTGAGAAATATAAAATGAGTACAAACAATCTTGGAAGGATAATAATGTTTAATAACCAATGGTACTTACCTATTCATACATGAAGCATTAAGCTTATTATTGTTTTTTCATTTTTTCAGAATAATTTTGTTATCATAATAATCAATCTTGTTGATGACCATAGTTGTCATAAGTTATAAGCCAGGTAAATAATTGAATCCCAATTATTTTGGTGATAAACAATGTTATTTATTTTATAGGGAACATTAATACCTAAGGCTTATTAACTAATTACTATAGTAAATAACTAGTCAAATTGAATGGAACTAGTAGTTAAGCAACATATCAGATGATATGATAGAAATAATTTTAATATTAATAACCAGTTCTTATGTTATGTTATATGTTTAACTATGTTATAAAATCTATGTTGATGTTAGAAGGAATTTGTTAAAAAATGTTAACCATGGAAGCATGGGATAGGACTGACTGGTTTGTTAAAGAATGTCAATGTAGAAGGAGGAGATTAATTTGTAATTTTCAGAGGCATTTTGTATTTAATTGTAAGATTTTTTAAATTAACTAAAAAACAAATAATATAATCAGAAGCAATACACAAACAACAAAACATAGACAAGCAATGAATCACCTAAACAAGAAATTAAATAGTAGAGTCTCGTTTATGCGACATAAACGGGCCGGCAGAATGTCGGATAATAGGGAGGTGTTAAGAAAAAACCTATTAAACGTCAAACTGTGTTATAATTTCAAACTATGTTATAATTTTACACATTACAAACCTAATAATCATGTTTTACAACAAAACAACAGAAAAAATTTACTGAAAAAATGAACTTACAGTTACAGAATTGTCTGAAGTTAAATACACTTAAAAAGTTCAGTCCTGTGATGATTTAAAGACATTTTTGATCGTAGTCTGCTTTCCTGACGAGTGCCATTTCTTCGCTGCCAAGTCTCGCCATCATTGCAGCATCATTATGTCGATTCCTGTAGCTTCTTCTGGGAGGCTCAACAGTTGGTGCTTGATTTTGATCTTCAATTTCGTTGTCATCGCAATTGACAAGAGCGACAGTTTCTCCATCAGTTACATACTGATCATCATCCTTCATCCAACTTTCGATTTCTTGCAAAGATGCATCCTCACATCCAGGGATACGTTGCACTAAATGTAGAATGGTTTCTTCGGTTTCATCTGTGCTTTCCGTTTCCATACTTTCATCATCGCCTAGCAGCTTCTTCTATGATTTGGCAATTGTTGGAGCCCATACGTCAGCCCAGGCCCTTGCAATCCAATAAGCAACATCCTTTACATTGATGCGTTTCAATTTTTCAATCATGTCTTGTCCTTCTTCAATTTCTTCTATCACTGTGGACAGTCGCTTCCTGTGATAGTTCCTTTTTATCGTTTCCAAAACGCCCTGATCCATAGGTTGGCATATGGCAGTTACATTGGGGGGCAGAAACATTGCCTTAATGTCACCATCTTGAAGCTCCTCTGCATCAGGGTGCGTTGAAGCATTATCTACCAACAAAACTGCTTTTCTGGGTAAATTATTTCTTTCAAAAACTTCTCTGTTGAAGGAATGAATTCCTTAAAAAAACAGTCTTTGAAAATTTCACTGCTCATCCATGCGCTTTTCTGACCGTAATATTTTACAGGAAGAGCGTTTTTTGAAACTGTTTTAAAGGCTCTAGGATTTTTGGACTTTCCAATCATTGCAAGGTCCATTTTGAGGTTTGCTGTAGCATTGCTGCATGCTAAAATTGTCAGTCTTTCCTTACTACGCTTGTAGCCAGGGGCTGCCACTTCAGTTCTGGCTGCAAGATTCTTACTAGGTAACATTTTGTAATTAAGGCCTGACTCATCACAGTTAAATATCTGATCACCCGTTAGGCTTTCAGTTTCAATAAATTCCTGAAATCTTTTCTTGAATGCTTCCATTTCTTCAAAATTCGATGAAAGTTTTCACCACAAACACTTAACTGACGGATACCGTAGCGTTTCTTCCATCGGTCGAGCCAACCGACACTTGCTGTGAAATCTGGGTCCCCTTCATTGAATTCATTACGAAAATGCAAGCCTTTTGCTGTAAAATAGGCCCTGAAATAGGCACACCTTTGTCCCTGAACTGTGTAAACCAAACATACAAAGCTTCAGTAACTTTTTCATAGTCACATTTTTTCATAGTTTATCTTTCTTTTAATGCACCCTCTGTAACTCTTGATGCACACCATTTTTCTATTTCTATTCTTTTTTTTCCAGTCTCCTACTGTTACCCGTCCAACACCAGAGTCGTCAGCTACCTTCTGCATTGTCTCTCCCTTGTCCAGTCTCTTGATTGCCTCAAGTTTTTATTCCATCGATACAACAACTTTCTTTCTTTTCGTCGCCATACTTGTGTAAATTTCCACTTTTAAACAACACAACAACGTTTGTCAAATTAACACACACAGACACATACGCATGTAACAGACGATAAACCGATCCGCAAACAATGATAAACTGCACTGCACTGAGTAGTGAGTTGTGACAGTGAGTGAGTGAGGGTGGGGCGAATGACAGACACATGAGTCATAGTGTAGACTGTACAGTCGGGGTAACTAATTAGCTGCGGTAGAGTCGGGAGCAACAAAAAATAGACTACGCTCACGCTCGCAACTTGCAGTTCTTGTTGCCGATTAATGCGTTTTTTATTGTTTTTTTTTTGCGGTGGGGCGTCGGATAATACGGAATGACGGATAAGCGAAGGTCAGATAAACGAGACTCTACTGTACTTTCAAAAAAAAAAGTTTTAAACAACGACAGGTTACAATATTCAAAACAAATTAAATTCATTTCATTCCCTTCATAAACAAAAAATATTCTTTCTCCCTCTCTTACACCTGTTACGATTTAAACGATAAAACAATACAGTGATTATATGATTATATATATTGATTGTACATAAATTCAAAAATAGAAAAACTTTTATTCACCACAAACCAGCGCTTATTATTTATTATATAATTTTCATTCACACACATACACACATGCACACGCACACACCCTTATAAGATCTCATTAAAAAAAAACTTCTTTTAATAAAATCAGAAGACATGATATTGAATTTTGATTAATCTTTTTTTTTTAGAATTTTGTTTCACCCCCGAGTGTTACTTATCTTGTCATTGTCCAGGAGACGTCAAGCCATTTAGATGTGCCCTTTCGTTTTTTTCACATATCTTAATTCACTGTCTGTCGTCACTGATTCGATTCACTTGTCATCTCCTATTGTAGTTGAAAAAAACACTGTTTACTTCACTATTGTTACATTTTTTTTAATATATTTTAGTAGTGGGCCCACTTAAAATTTCTTTAATTCACATTTTTACACTTTTTTTCCGTTTGGGCGTGCCCATAATTTTGTCCGTGGATTGTTGTACGGCCGTACAGCACGAGAGTATGAATTCAACTGGGAAGATTGAAATTGGTCAAAATCTTAGCTGGAGGGGCGATCACGTGGTCTCATTCTTTTGTTTAATTTCTGTTACGTAGCCAGATTTTAAGGCGTTGCTGACCCCGACACACATATTCCAAAGTGAAATCATCTGGTGCGGCTCATGACGTCATGTGGCGTGACTCAAAATACACAAAGTTCAAAGTTCGTGTTTCTAAAAATAACTGCCTTCAGCTACTAGATCGACAACCTTGACGCTAACTTGTATACTGCTTTTCCCCAATACAATTTACAAAGAAAATCTTAATATTCCCAATATGTCTCAGGACGGTAATATTTGTACCGTTACATAGTCTGCAGGATTCCATAATATGCATCCTTAACAAGCACTTAAAAATTCTAGAGGATACTTTAGTGCAGCCTTGGCAGAAACACACAACGTTGGGCTAGTTGAGAAGCTTGTCGAACAACACTGTTGAATGTATGAGAATGTTCCATATTATGTAACGCTGTCTCGATGGTTGACACATGTTAAGTGTCATGTACGCACACAAACAGTATAGCTGGGCTCTGATGGGACAGCTGAGATACTTGTTGAACGTAACGTATTACATAACAATATTTTTTCTCTGATGTCAAAAGTTAAATTCAAATTCAGATATCTACAATCTGTCACAGCCATCTTTTAAGAAACTTTAAAGTGTCGTCTCTGAAAAGAATATTATGATTTACCAACCACGTTTTATGTCAGATTTTTAGGCTACTGTGCATGTAAGTTGCTCATTAGTGTAGACAATTGTCTGACTTTGTTCCTTTTTTTTAAATTGTTTTAAAGTCGAAATGAAGTATTGTGTGTGGTGGTCTTCGAGTAAGTACTTACTTGTTAGTGGCGTTTCTTCTTAAACCCAATTAATTTAAAATTTTATTTTAACTCTGTGCCTCTCCTTAAAATGAACTTTCTTCAGTTTTAAAATTATAAAATTTGTCAAACCTGATTACTTTCTTAGCATAAATTTCTTATGAGATAGAATAAATACAGAATGTGGTGTTTCTTTTTTGCCACAGCCTTAATTTTTTCCAACGTTGTTGAGTAACAAACTTAATCGAAATAAATAAATAGAAATACTGCCAGAAACTTACCTGCGATCTGTTTTCGCTTACTTACCTTTTTATAAAACACCAATCAGAAGTCCAGAGTCGCCACCAATATCTTTGAACGACAGATATGGAAACCTTTATACTCTACCTTAATAAAAAATGGGACAATTTTGCAATCTGACTACCTCCCCATAATAATTCAGAAGAACCCGGAACGTTAGACGAATCTTTTAGCACAGAACAATAGTAATGACGAAATAACTACGCTAACACATGGTTATATAAAACGAACTTTTTTGTTAATTTATTCTATCCAAAACCTCATCTTTAATTATGAAAAACAAAATAAAACGGTAATAAAACAAAACTTTCACTAAATTTTTTTTACGTATTCTTATTCTAACCCTTAATCTAAAGAAGACGAACCCAGTTTGCCATCCACACACACATTGTAAAATAACCCCAATAACTGGTGTGTTGTGTATTGGTTACAAAGTCTTCAATCTGGTCTCGTCTTCCTTTTCTTTTTATCTTAAGCCCCACTGTTTGGGCTAGCCAATTTGTAAAATAACTCAATGCTGGTGTTACAAAGTCTTCCTGGTCTGAAACTCTTCCTTTGGTTTCACTGTAAATCTAGTCAAATTGTAACGAAACCTGTTAATAGTGTTAAAGTTGTATAGGTGTAGTGTTACAAAAATGTTTTAAATATGTTGTTTGTGAAAGAAATAAAAATTGTGAGTTTAAAAAAATTTTATAATTAAAAAAATTTTCTTTTTATCGATTAATTAATTAAAAACAATTTATTAATTGTGTTTCGTAAAGTTCCGAAACGTGTCTCACTTGTCTAGGAAATTTTATTAACTTTCTTGTATTTTTTAATAAACTCCAACCACTTATAAGATTGTCTCCAGGTACAATCGATCGTTGTTTACTTTTTGTTTTGGAGGTTATCTTCCTTCTGATGTGGTGAAATCCTGGTAGTATGTGGTTTAAATTAAATTAAGTGTAAATTACGATGTTTAGTAAAGAAAGAACTATTTTAATGTGAAAAGTATAAATCATTTATTGGACATTTGGTTAAAAAGACTCTTGTCGATTATAAAATCGACTCTCAGGGTATCGATATGTTACAAGTTTTTTATATTAAATACAATCAGGTTCTTTTAACAGCTATTCATAGTTAAAGTCAGAGAAATCGGGCCAATATTAAAAAAGTATAACGTTACAATAATTATTCTTAATACTAAGTACATATATTTAATTGAAAAGATTGAAAGAAAATAATTTGATGTCGAACCGTGTCGCTGACTGTCTAGATGGCCGTGTTCAGTTGAGTGATGAAAAAAAGCAAATGGCCACCGTCGAGTTCATCAAACGTCCCTCGTAGATTTGGCGTTCCAATAAAGATATTTTCTTGCAGAATTCACGTCCTGGTGTCAGCAAATCTTCCTTCTGATATTGGTGTAGTGTCTTGGGTTAAGTTTGTGTGCTGTATTTTGAATAGTGGTGTATGTACAGGGTGAGTCAGCGTTACCTGATGGTTTTTGAAATTATGGTACACAGTGAAATTTTAAGATGTAGCAACTTTTTTTATTTCAAAATATACACAATGAATAACAGTTTACATCTCATATGTTACTTTTTACAGAAATTAATCATTTGTGAAAGATAATGTCCTTTAAGTGCTGGCCCTCTTTTTTGGCACACTCGTCGACCCTCTGCGCGAAGTTTGTCACACTCTCTCCACCATGTTACGGGGTATAGCACGAATATCTCGTTCAATGGCATCCTTTAATTCAACCACAGTACGTGGCTTATTGATGTACACTTTGTTTTGAGGTAGCCTCACAAGAAAAAGTCACATGGACTAAGATCAGGAGATGGTGGCGGCCAGTCAATATCTCCTCTGTGGGATATAACTTTTCCTGGAAACAACCTCCTTACTTCGGCCATACACACATTCGAAGTGTGAGCTGTCGCTCCGTCTTGTTGAAACCACACATTTCGACGATTTATGCGACGGGGACGAAGTTCCGGGAGGAGAAATTCACGCAACATGGTCAAATAACGCTCAGAGTTCACGGTGACGGCTCTCCCATTTTCTTCGAAAAAATAAGGCCCTATGACACCAAATTTCCCCAATCCAGCCCACACTGTAACTCTATCACAATGCAATGGGCGCTGGTGCTGTTGTTGAGGGTTATTTGGGGACCAATAACGATAGTTTTGTTTATTAACACTGCCGTTTAGGTGAAAATGAGCCTCATCGACGTTAAAATCACAATCCAGGTTCTTCTTCCAACATCTCTCTCATTATGTCAGCAAAACGTCTCCTTCTCACAAAATCTTGAGGCTTCAACTCCTGGACAATCGCAATTTTGTAGGGATGAAAGTTTGGACCGTGTAAAATGCGTCGGACGGAAGAATTTGATAACCCAAGAGACTGAGCGTGTCGTCTTGCAGATCGGCTGGGGCTCTGTTGAATTGCATGACGCACAACTTCAACGTTTTCAGGTGACGTGGCCGTCTTCGCACTGCCTCCCGTTTTTTTTTCAATGCAGAACCGGTCTCACTAAGGTTCTGAACCCATAGCAGAATGGTATTGCGGGTTGGAATTGCACCATTGCGTGGAATGTTGAATTGGAGACGGAACTTCCTCTGAGTGGTGGTCACAGATTCTGCATTTTTAAAGAATGTCTCTTCGACGAACGCACGGTGTTACGCGGTCCACCTCTCCATTGTAACTAAACTGCTGCTCTAGGGCAAAACTGTGAGACCAACCGTGCCCCTCTACTACATGTACAGCCTCGCTACTACTCGAGCCAAAAACGTCAGGTAACGCTGAATCACCCTGTATAAGTCAGTTCACTTTCTGTCGTTCAGGCACTATTTGATGGTTAAAATGTATACTGTTTTATGGTGTTTAATAATGTTATTTAAGTAGTTTCGTGTTATACAACGTTATTTAGTCTCTTGTAATTGTTTATGTCACTGTGTCTATGTTACGAAATGTTTTTAGTCGCCACTCGCGATTTTCAAATTTGTGTCATACACTGACTCGCCATTACGGTACTATAAATTAGGTTAACTCGATTTAAATACTCTTGTCAAGTGCACCGTACAACATTCAATAATCAACTCTCTACTTCCTTCACTTTCGACTAAAATCTTAGCCAATGCAATATTATTCCTTACATTCCTGGGTTACATTTTTAAAACCTTGGGTTAGTTTCAATGATTCATCACTAGTAACTTGCTTTTATTCGAAATTATACTTTTAATATCCATGATTGTTCTGCACAGTTGCTCTGAATTAATTCTTTATATTATTTTAATGCTTTCTTCGGATTTAATGTTATAATCTTATATTATTCTAATGATCAATGCCATTCATTATTATGTGTTTATCTGTCACGCTACAGATTGCTCTCCTCCAGAAGTAATTATTTCAGACATGTTTATGGATGAAATAATTTCTTATGATAATTTCATTATTTCTTATATTTCATTTTCCTCTCCATTTCTATATCGACTTTTTATATTTGAGTTTAATTAATTTTATATATATAGTTACTTATTTTACTTTTGATCCTTCTTGGATAGTTAGTGTCTTCTGAGATATATTATTATTATTATTATACATCTTCTTTCTTTATAAACTTCGTGTTGCATCCTTGGGATATTAATTCCCTAACATTCCCTATCACGTGGGCTGGGGCAGTTCAGAGGGGCACTGTAGGCTACACAATCTCTGCTGGCCATACTCCACTTCTACAATTTGAGTCCAGAGGCACATTCATCTCTGCTCAAAAAACATAATGCTGCTGGAATTATCTTCAGTCAGTCATCGAATAAATAAAATAAAAAGTAGTCTCATTTTCGACTAATAAAAATATCTTTGGATTCTTCACTTCGTAGTTTCTCAGATTATCTCACATTTTCTATCTTAATAAATCTTCTTAATTATTATCATACTCATTATATATATTTTTTTCTGAACTCTTAACTTGTCTGATATATTTATTTTAATTATGGTTGAAAACTTCTCTTAATAATTCTTGTTTCTGGTTATAGTGTAACTCTTTTTCTTCTCCATCTGAATTCTCTTTATACTTCCTTCTGGTTACTTACAGTGTTAGCATGGTCTTTATCTATAGTATTTTCTTATTCATTATTTGAATGGTCTTATTTTATTATATTTAATTTTTTAAATTTGTATCTTTATATTAGATATTCAGGTTGTTATTTTGATCATTTTGTTTAAACATTTTGTTCTTTCCTTTCTCTTAGAAAGTTATTAATCCGCCTTCGCATTCATTAACATTAATTCATTTATATTATTTTTCATGTGGTACTTTTTCTCTTTGCATTTCATATAGGTTTTATTATTATTATTGGTTCAGAATCATCTTCTCCATATGTTTGGTATGAGTTGTTCTTCTTTGCTTCTTCAGAACTGAGTAATATCGTATTCCTTTTTCTTGATTAACTGTTTCCATTATCGTTTCATAAGTAATTAGTCATAGGTTGTTCTCATTATTATTTTATTGTTTTTCTTTCTTGGATTTTTTATAATTTTATTATAGTAACAGATTCTTCTCTTTGCTTCCAAATTTTTTCCTTCTCTTGTATATCACACTCTTTTTTGTTTTTCTTCTCTACTCCTTCAAATGCTAGATATTCACATTTATTCTGGATTAAATTTAATTCTCTTTTCTGAATTAATCATTTTATTTTCTTCTAAATTCAATTATAAATGGCACATATTTATTTTTAGAACTTTGTTAGTTTTATGCAAAATTCAAATTCTTCTTTTTATTTAATTCCATAACATTTCTCATAAATCATTGTAATAAGTTGATCTTATTTTGTTTCAAAGTTTTGACGTTTTATCAAAATTCAAATTCTGTTTAATTCATTTATTCCCAAAATTGTTTCCTTCAAAATTGTTTATAGTAAGATGTGCTTACTTAATTTTTAATTCTTTGTTATATATAATTCTAAATTCCAATTCTCCTTTTTAATTATTCCAAATGGTATCTCTTCAAAATTGTGTGTCATAAGGTGATCTTATTACAATTATTTCTGAATTTTTTGGTATTTCTCTAAATTCAAACTCTTCTTAATTATTTACCATAAAGTTTTTTCACAAAATTAGTTATAGTAAGTTGGTCTTACTTCATTTTTAAATTTTTTGTATATTAAATTCCAAACTCTTTCTTTTATTTCGCCATAAAGTTTTTTCTCAAAAATATTTGGTTGTAAGATGTGCTTACATTTGTTTTCGAATTTTGTTGTTTAAAAAATTCAAAATTCCTTTCTTTTTATTTTGCCATAAAGTTTTTTCAAAAATATTAGGTAGTAAGAGGTTCTTACAATTGTTTTTGAATTTTTTATGTTAATTCAAAATTCTAATCTCATTCTTCATAGTACTTTTTCATAGATGCTCAATTGTACACACCTTTAACGCTTCCAGAAACTATCTCTCTCAGTTCATAAGTATTGTTATGATTATCCTTTACCACAACATATGGGCCTGTATAGACCAATAATAACTTTTTGGTTATCCCTTCTAGGGTGCTGGGCAGTTCTCGATTTTTTAAGAGAACTTTCTCACTCTCTTTGTATGTTATTATACGCCCTATTGCCTTTTGGTATTTGGCTTGCCGTTTCTCTTGGTCTTCAGCCACCTTGTTATAGAATCTCAGCTGGTTAAATTTGCGATCATTGTTTGGTGGAAATTCGATGATTTCTTCAATTTCTCAGGGAGTTGGCTTCTCATACATGGCGGAGTATGGTGTAATTCCTATAGCTGGATGGTGGGCGAAATTTAGGAATTTCTCTGTTGCTGCTAAGTACTCTTGCCACTTTCTCTGTTGGTTGTGACAGTACGTCCGCAAGATCCTACCCACTTTTCTCAGTACTCTCTCAGCCGGATTACTACTTGGGTGGTAGACTGACGTCTTATAGGTTTTGATCCCAAGTGATAATAATGTGTCTTGCCATCTCCTCCCCTTAAATTGTGTACCATGGTCGGTAATAATGGAAGATGGTCTACCGATCTCTGGCACATACAAATCTATGATTACCGCAAGAACTTTCGCTGTTGTTGCCCGATTAACCGGATATAGCTTTATATATTTGGTATAATGGTCCATGATTATTATCAGGTACTTATACCTGTGTCGACCGCCGCTACGGGGAAATGGCCCGCAGATATCCAAGAACACTTTTTCTAGTTTTGTATTTGAGGTAATAGGTATCATTATACCCTCTTTCTTCTCATTGTTTATCTTGACGCACTGGCAAATATTACAGGACTTTATGTAATTTCTCACCTTTCGGTTGATATTCTTTATTTTGCAGTTTTCTTCTAAAGCCTGTATCACTTTTAGCGCTCCCATGTGGCCATACCTGACATGATAATCTATTATGACTTCCTTTTCGATTTGTTGTGGAATTATCACCTTCCATGTCTCTTCATCCAAAGCCGTTTTTATGAATAATATTCCTTTGTTTAGATGGTAATATTTGGAAATGGTGTCATCGTCGGCTTCCAATCGACTCATGATGTTTTTCATTTTAGGATCAGACTGTTGGTGGATACGGATATTTATTAATAGAGCTTGTAGATCGGCTCTGGTCTTAAATATGTTATAAATTTTAACCAAGCTCTCCTTCTCTCCCTCAAAAGTCTGATCTTCCAGATTTATCCGTGATAATACATCTGCTACCACATTCTTTTTTCCCGGAATATATTCCCATTTTAAATCATATTCTTGTAGGGCGAGTACCCATCTAGCCAATCGGCCGTGACTCAATTTGCACCTACGTAGGAACGAGATGGATTTATGATCAGTACGAACAGTGACTTGATACCCGAGAATGTACGTTCGGAACTTGCTGCATGCGAACACCACGCTAAGCAATTCCTTTTCTGTTACACTATAATTCTTTTCGCATTGATTCAGCGTGCGACTAGCGAAGCTTATTACCAGATGTTGACCCTCCTCATCTTCCTGGTATAAAGTCGTTCCTAAGCTTAGGTCGCTAGCATCGCAATTTAAAAAGAATGGTTTCTTAAAATCTGGGTGATGAAGTATAACGCTCTCCAGAAACTTTTCTTTTATCAAGCGGAAGGTAAGATCTTGTTCCTCACCCCAGGTCCATTTGTTTTTAGCAGATAATTGTGGTTAAAACTTGTCTGTCAACTCGGAATATTTGTTCTGAAACTTTCTGTAATAGTTACAGAGTCCGAGGAAAGATTGTAATTGTTTCCTGTTTCTTGGCTGCGGGAACTTCTGAATTGCCTCCACTTTCTCTGCTGACGGGGTAATACCTCTATCGTCTAGATTGAAACCTAAGAATTGTACTTCGCGCGCAGTGAACTTGGATTTCTCCAACTTCAAAGTTATGTTGTTTTGCGCTAACTTGCTTAGTACATATTCTACTCTATAGCAGTGTTCCTCCCAGGTTTCTGACGTAATGAGTAAATCGTCTACATAGACGTTGGTAAATTGGAGTGCTTCTTGCCCAAGTATATGGTCCATACATGCCACAAAGATGGCGACAGAATTTACAAGTCCGAAGGGCAGTCTCTTGAACTGGTAATTGTGCCCTTCGAAAATGAATGCCACGTACTGACGGCTTTGTGGATGCAACTCCACTTGCCAATAACCACATACAGTGTCCCAGGTACTGATAAACTTTGTGCCATGAAAACGTTTTAATATTTCCTCTATTTCACCGGGTGAGGTTCTGTCATTCACAGTTGTTTTGTTCAGTTCGCGCGCATCTAAACAGAGCCGGACTTGTCCGTCTTTCTTGGGAACAGCAATAATTGGACTAGTGTAAGGAGATTGACTAATCTCAATTATGTCATTTTCAATCATTTTATTAATTTCTGTTCTCACGGCCTCTTTAAGCGAATGCGCGATTGGATATGACCTCCGGTTAAACTCCACGTTTTCTTTGAATTCAAGTTTGCACTGATAGTTTTTAACCTTACCTGGTTCGTCTGAGAACACTGCTCTGTACTTCTCATATACTCTGACTAAACGATCTGCTAGATGTACAGGTATTTTTTCGTTATTGGTTCCGCATTGGAAGTCCCGTATCTCTTGTATTTTTACTGACCATAAATCCTCTCCTCCATTGTTGTATATAATTGGTTTATGAAGGGGGCTGTTCCTAATGATATTTATTTTACGAAGTTGTTGATGTATAGGGCTGGGAAGTATATTTGCGCCTCCTACCAAATTTGCAGTCCATGTTATTCCGTCTGGGAAAAGTGATACTCTCTCTAGGTTAAGATCGATAATGGCGGAATACCTTCTCAGAATATCGCAGCCGATTAGTATGTCAAATGGTAATCCGGTGGCGATCAAAAATTCCATGTCCAAAGCTATATCGCGGCTAACGACACTTAAAGAAACTTGCTTCCTAATGGTTTTGTTCTGGCGGCCAGTTGCACCTATTAATACAATGTTATTTACCGGTAACATTGGCAAAGTTTTCCCACATTCTCTCTGTATCCTTTCCAGTTCATTGGCGTTTATTATGGAAATATTTGCACCTGTGTCAACCATGATTTTTGCGGAAATTCCTTCCACCTCCGCTGTTATATATAGTATTTCGTTATTATTATTATTGAGGCTCTTTTCTTTCTCCTCTAAAAGTTCAGTTCGAATATCTTTCAGGTAATGGTTACTAATTATCGTGATGTTCTTTTCAATGGTTGCTTGTTGCAACTCATCTTTGTTTAACCCAGGAAGTATAAGCAGTAACGGGTCGTCATCGTTAATTACTGCCTCTTCCCATTTAAAGTATTGTGGTCATCGTTTGTACTAGGATTGACCGAGGCATCGTTTGGGAAACTCTGTGTCGTTTCCTGACGCTCTGTACCCTGTTCGAGGTTTATTTCCCTGTTCTGTTGTCGGCCAAGATCCTCCAGGCTGGTACTTCTTCTTCCTTGTTCGTGGCGTGGACCGTCCCGTTCCGCACTTCTCCATCTTCCGTCTGGACCGTGGAAGCTGTTCCTTCGTGGTTGGTAGTATCTCCTCGGACCGCGATCTTCTGCTCTTATAAAATTAACCCTCGGGCGTGACACTCTATTATTATTATTGTTATAATAATTCCTATTGGGTGGGTAATGTCTATCACCATTATTACCGGGGTATGGATTTCTCTGACTGTACGGGCTATTAGGGGGCTGATAATAATTGTTCCTATTATTAGGATAGGTGTTGTTGTTCCTAATACCGTTTGCGTTGCCATTAAAATTGTTGTTATTACGCGGCGGGTTATTATTCCCGTCGTAATTACTGGGCTGGTTTCGGTTTCTGGGATGGTTATTGCCGTTACTAGGGTATTGATTCGGCCTCGCCTCTGGTCGTTCATTCCTCCTCCTGCTCTGGCAGTAGTATTCTTCATTTTCGTACCCTTCCAGTAATTCCGTCATTGCCTGTACCGTCTTGATCTGGCTACCTCTCCGTGCCCTGACAATGTCTTCGTCGTAGTGATATGAGAGTTTATTTACCAGGTACTCTTCGGGTATAGCTGGTTCGAGGTGTTTCGCCATGCACACCTTCCCTAAGAAATAGGCTGTCATGCTACTGCCTATTTGTGCCCTGTATCGTCCGTTGCATATGTTATCTCGGATCAGGTTCTGGGTTGTTTCAGACCAGTATTTTGACTTAAACATTCTCCGGAACTGCTGGTAGTCGGCAATCTCGCTACAGTTAGCCATCCACCAATTATCAGTCATCTCCCTGAATGACTCGTCCAATATTTCCCTGTTATGGCTCCATTGCGTTACTCTATGTTTGGCGAAGTACTCATCTACCCTTGCCAGGAACTCCATCGGTTTCCGCTTGTACTGCCGGAAGTTGAGCCATTCTCGGCTTTCATTGATGGGCAATCCGGTGAAAGGAGTTGGTCTATTTCTTAACGCTTCCATCTCTTCTTGGCTTTGCCGTACCTGACCTGTGATATTGGTCATAGCCTCTTGCATCCCATCACACCATTCCGCGACTTAGTTCCGTACTCTCCCGAATTCTTCCTGAGTCTCCTTCCGTTGTTCTTCCACTTTCCTGCGACTATGCTCCTCTATATTTGTAAACTTGATGTTTACTACTTCCTTAAATTCTTGTACCTCCTTTTCGGTCTGGTTGCATTTTCCGTCAATCTCTCGGATCTGTCGATTCACCATTATGTTTTCTTCTTCTAATTTTTTATTCATGGCTTTCTTGTTAATGTTGATTTCCTTATTCAGTTCTTCTCGTAACAATTCCATTCTTTCGTCTAGTTTGTCCAGATTCTCCTGATTGACCTCCCTTAATTCTTCTCTTAAAATTTGATTGTCCTCTCTCAATTCTTCCAACTTCTCCCCCATCTTCTCTTCCAACTTCTTGTTATCCTCCTTCAACTCTTCCTTCAACTGTCGGTTGTTCTTTTCTATCTTCTTCCTAGTTTCATCGATTTTCTGATTGGTGTTTTCAATTTTATTAATCAATTCTTCTTTAGTCGACTTGAATTCTTCCTTGAAAGATTGGTTGTCTTCCTTCAATTCTTCTAACTTTTTCCCCATTTCTTCTTCCATCTTCTTATTTGTTTTTTCGATTTTATTTCCCAAATCTTCTTTCAAAGACTGGCTATCTTCTTTCCTTTCCTTATTACTTTCGTCCATTTTCTTGTTATTCTCCTCCAATTTGTCTTCCATCTTTTGTAGGAACATTTCCATGAATCTGTCCATTTTACTCTCTTCCGTTACTTTGGATTTCTCTAAATGTCTTTCCTGGACATTGACTTCCCCTGTTTGCGTGGGTATCTCCGGTTGTTCCTCTGGTTGTGCAGGGTGTTTGGACAACACCGGTGGCAATGAACTTTCCACATCTACTGGCGTCGCCTCTTTATTTTCCATGTCCATCTCTACTTCCTTTTCGGCCTCCGCCGCCCGTTTCTTTGATGTTGCACGTCGTTGCATTTTTCCGTCAATTTCTCTGGCTTTATAGCTGCTGCCGAACTCCAATTAGTGATTAGGCAGATTGTAGTGGCCTTTCAATCGCTAATTAAAGCCCCTCAGTTGTGCGTCTATTTGTAAAATAACCCCAATAACTGGTGTGTTGTGTATTGGTTACAAAGTCTTCAATCTGGTCTCGTCTTCCTTTTCTTTTTATCTTAAGCCCCACTGTTTGGGGTAGCCAATTTGTAAAATAACTCAATGCTGGTGTTTACAAAGTCTTCCTGGTCTGAAACTCTTCCTTTGGTTTCACTGTAAATCTAGTCAAATTGTAACGAAACCTGTTAATAGTGTTAAAGTTGTATAGGTGTAGTGTTACAAAAATGTTTTAAATATGTTGTTTGTGAAAGAAATAAAAATTGTGTTTAAAAAAAAATTTTATAATTAAAAAAAAAATTTTCTTTTTATCGATTAATTAATTAAAAACAATTTATTAATTGTGTTTCGTAAAGTTCCGAAACGTGTCTCACTTGTCTAGGAAATTTTATTAACTTTCTTGTATTTTTTAATAAACTCCAACCACTTATAAGATTGTCTCCAGGTACAATCGATCGTTGTTTACTTTTCGTTTTGGAGGTTATCTTCCTTCTGATGTGGTGAAATCCTGGTAGTATGTGGTTTAAATTAAATTAAGTGTAAATTACGATGTTTAGTAAAGAAAGAACTATATTAATGTGAAAAGTATAAATCATTTATTGGACATTTGGTTAAAAAGACTTGTCGATTATAAAATCGACTCTCAGGGTATCGATATGTTACAAGTTTTTTATATTAAATACAATCAGGTTCTTTTAACAGCTATTCATAGTTAAAGTCAGAGAAATCGGGCCAATATTAAAAAAGTATAACGTTACAATAATTTTTCTTAATACTAAGTACATATATTTAATTGAAAAGATTGAAAGAAAATAATTTGATGTCGAACCGTGTCGCTGACTGTCTAGATGGCCGTGTTCAGTTGAGTGATGAAAAAAAGCAAATGGCCGCCGTCGAGTTCGTCAAACGTCCCTCGTAGATTTGGCGTTCCAATAAAGATATTTTCTTGCAGAATTCACGTCCAAGTGTCAGCAAATCTTCCTTCTGATGTTGGTGTAGTGTCTTGGGTTAAGTTTGTGTGCTGTATTTTGAATAGTGGTGTATGTATAAGTCAGTTCACTTTCTGTCGTTCAGGCACTATTTGATGGTTAAAATGTATACTGTTTTATGGTGTTTAATAATGTTATTTAAGTAGTTTCGTGTTATACAACGTTATTTAGTCTCTTGTAATTGTTTATGTCACTGTGTCGATGTTACGAAATGTTTTTAGTCGCCACTCGTGATTTTCAAATTTGTGTCATACACTGACTCGCCATTACGGTACTATAAATTAGGTTAACTCGATTTAAATACTCTTGTCAAGTGCACCGTACAACGTTCAATAATCAACTCTCTACTTCCTTCACTTTCGACTAAAATCTTGGCCAATGCAATATTATTCCTTACATTCCTGGGTTACATTTTTAAAACCTTGGGTTATTATACTGGTTTCGATGATTCATCACTAGTAACTTGCTTTTATTCGAAATTATACTTTTAATATCCATGATTGTTCTGCACAGTTGCTCTGAATTAATTCTTTATATTATTTTAATGCTTTCTTCGGATTTAATGTTATAATCTTATATTATTCTAATGATCAATGCCATTCATTATTATGTGTTTATCTGTCACGCTACAACATACATTTTTATATCCCCTTTTATTTAAATAAGCCCCATATTTATGTTCATTGATTGGTTAGACAAAGTGAATTATTATGCTGGATTACCCAACCGGTGTTACCCTTCCTTGGCCACGTGCGTATTAGTTCGCAAGTTTAACTCACATTTTCACTTCATTTTGTTCTATAATACCTTCATATCATCCATTTTAATTTAATGCACCCGTTATTTTCTTGGATCCCGGCCGGGATGATAGCTGTATTAGACTGGGTTCTTCATGTTTTGTAAAGTTCAGTCCGACCGGGTCCACGCGGCACTATTTGCGTCCGTTAGGTTTTGTGGTTTCTCGTGGACTGCCCATACATGAGGCCGGACATCACTGCCTTGCCTGCCAACAATTTCGTCGATGCACACCGCCTTCGTTTTCAAAGTCTCGTTAGTCGCACCCACGACACACGGGATTTTCGTGTGTTGGATGTTGACGATATTCGTTGTCCAGTGGTTTACGTCACAAAATAGGCGGAACTTCGTCAGGACTTCCGCCATCACAAACGCACATGTTAGAAAAATATCAGCTTCAAGCCATGTTGTTTTTCGCTTCTTGGCATGTGTTCTGCGCTCCGCCGATGTTAGTGCGTTTGGGCGCATTACACTGTTTTGCTGTTCTGAGAATTACGAAGCTGTGCGCGACACGCACATTCCTTTGTACTTGCTTCATCCCACCGTTCTTTGTTTGAACAAAGCTTTTAACACGTGGCTGGTCACACAGGTGGAATATGAATTTAAAAATATTTTAATAAAATAAAAAACCCCTCCCTTTACCCCCATTACAATACCCCCCCAATGAGAGATCTTCTGCCGAAACAGAAGAAATCTCATTGCTAAACCCCTAAGAGGATCGGTGAGGATATGGTGCCAACAACCCCCCTTTAATTCTTAACATCATGGGTAAACTACCCCCCTGGCTCAACGACTATGGCCGCAACTGAACGAGATTACTGGACTTCTCTCTTCGAGATCCCAACACCATAAAATCGAACAGACACACCCCACAGCGCACCTAACCGTCTAACATACCGCCCCAAAATCCAAACCCCTGGTCTTATACCATGCCAGATCCTCAACCGATATGTTCCCTCTTACCATGCACACTGGGCTGCCTTTAGTAGTTACTGGGCTCGTACACACACTCATAACTACTCATTAAACAAAATGCTCCTTTAAAATTTCAAAACAAAATCACAATAAAAATCTTTTATCTTAATCCCTAGTTCTCTTCACTACTACTAACAATTCTAAAGAAAACAAATTGAATACCTTATTTAACATGAATTCACTTACTCTAACATTTGTTTACACACATTCTAAACAATATAATTCATTTTTTTCCGAAAAAAAAATTTTAATTTATTAAAATATACTTTTCTCAATATTCAGAAAATTCAAAATTAGTTAAATCAATTAAACAATAAAATTTGCATGACTTCATTGCCAAAACTGGTCTAGTTTATAACATCAACCATCAGCTGATCAAACTGGGTCAAGTCCACAACCTTGACCTACATAGGTTATACACAGGCTACATCATAAAATACACTAAACATCTTTAAAATTTTTATCTTCAAACATAATATAATAAGACATTCAGAATTAACATGGTTATTACAATTAACAACAAAATTGACATTTAAATTAATTAAAAATTACACATTTATTGCTCTAATTAGTTTCAACTTCTATTAAAATCTGTCACTTGTTTCCATTAATTTTATATTTTTACTATGACTCTCTTTCTTTAACATTCTCAATCTCGATTAGTTTGGGTGACTTAATTATTCATAATAACTTGACTTACAACTTGGCATTTATATATTTATAATCTTCCCCCTCTGACTCTCATATCACTTCTTAACAGCTTTAACTAATATGACACCCCTCTATCAAAAACATCTATCAAACAATCTCTAAACCCAACTTACTACTCAACTCAATTCGCATCATTCTACTCTTATAAAAAAAAATACTCTCTATCCCTTTGTACTCAGGATGTGTGTTCCCCCCCTCCAAAAGCTCATTCCCTTATGTTGGTTCCTGGACTTTCCTAGGCAACCCTTTCCGGCGCTAAACGGTCCCTTCCCATCCCAACACCTTTCGTTGCGGACTCCTTATCACACCACCCCCCTTACAAAATTCCCATCCACTAATTACTCTCCCAAAACATCACTTCAACTACAACAAAATATCCCCATTTATTTATTTCCTCAATATATCACCCATTACTCTACATATTTTACCCATATCTACTGTGTCACCATCAATATTCAAATTCTACCTTACATTATTCATAACAATATTTATTCATCTCTAGTACCCCTTTAAATTCACATGGACTGATCTACATGTCCCAACAAAATATTAAATCACCCAATTCCCAATATTTACCATCTTTTACAAATCATTTAAAATTCTCAACTATCTTAAATTACCTCCATCATTTAAATTAAAATCTTTTAACACATTAAAATCATTATATTCAAACATTAGTTACCTTGGAAATTTGCAAACAATGTATAAGTGACATTCTACAGCGGATCAGCTGATTTTCTTAGCGAGGTGAATGACCTTTGTTCAAAAATGCTACACAAAATTATATAACGAAAAATACATAACACATATTTATAATTCTTACATTCTAACACAACAAGATTAATGACCCACTAAAACATGATAACCAAAATATAATATACATCTACTGCATCCCTTTTCTCAATGAAAACAAAATTATTTAATCAGCTCAGTAGCGAGTCGCCATTACTAAGTTACAAAATTTTAATTCGTTGCTCCCCTGAGCAACCACCCTGCCACACACACTATTGTTTTTTGCTGGTGGACTGTTGCGCCCGTTTGCCTCCACAAGGACGGCATTGGTGGAGAAATTTATCATCTCCGTGTCCTTGCTTCAGCGTTACATTTTCAACTTGGCATATATCATCATATCTATGTTATTTACATGCCCTTAAAACGGGTCTACCACCTGGCCTTGCTGTTCCTACTCGAACAGAGTGGCAGCCGCTGTTCCATAGTTCCGGGGATTTCCCCTAATGTCACCCCCCCATCAATTTCAAATATACACCAATTTCAAGCCAGCTATGGTCAAGGTTCTTAATTTATGGCCATAGCTGACCGCTAGCCAAAACCACGATTAGTGCTGGTAAGGCAGTAATCGCCCGAAAATGCGGGGAAATCAACTCTAACTTCAAGCATGTTCTCTACATCATTAATATACACAGCACGGCAATCTATCAGGATATAATATAAAATTATATAAAAGGTGTGCCGAGTATTTTATGCCATTTTGGCCTCCGATGGAGGTAACACTCTCTGTTACCCCCAACACTTACCGCTACCTACCGTGGCACATGCCACCACGGTACTAGCCACTTAATAACTAAATTAATCCTTCTTCACTTGCAGTTTCTACACTCCCTAAGTATAGCACTTCTATTAACACCACACAACCCCCCCAAAATTACCCACATATCTAGTATGATAACATAACATAATATAATAAACAAATATACATTAACCTTGATCATTAGCATCGTTACATTTACATTAAACAAACCATTCCCTTTTATATAATTTATACAGAAAATTATAAACATTATTACTTGAAATTTTATTAACTCTTTAATATATCATTTCATTATTTATCACTTACTACAAGTAGATTCCTCAAAAATTTCAAATTTATTATTAACATTTATTTTATCTCATATTTCAATTATTACCACCTTTTGACTATGGTTCCCATTTAGTACAATTATCTCATATTAGTTTCATCATTAAGTTTAAAATCTTTTCAACAACTGTAAACATTTTACTCTGTATAACTTGTATTATAAAACTTATACTCACAGTACCTCGCTCATACCCTGTCATAAGCACACAAATATAAATATCAGTAACTCCCTGTACCTTCTGAAACAATTTTAACAACAATGTTATTCCATACTAAACAATTTAACATTTATTTATTTATTAATTATCAAATTCACATCTCATAAAATAATTTAAACTTATTAGAAAAATTCAATTATATAACATTTAAATCAATCAAAAATATTTAAACATCTCAAATTATTTTAATTAAATTAATTATGGAAAACACAACAAGTTCAATTATTATCAAAACAATTACAATTCGCTAATTACTGTCTTCAAAATTATTTTTCTTATTTATTTAGACTGCAAAATATTATTATTATTATCACAACAATGTCTACTACATATACACATTGTTTACATAATATACTTGTTACAATACACACCACTAATTTCACTATCAATTATTTACAAATTATTCGTCATTAATTGTTCAGTTTTACCACACTTCATTTCCAAAATCAGCTAGGTCAGAACCATAAACTAAAATGTTCAGAATGTCCATTTATTACGTGTATGTTCAACCTCCGTCGTCATGTATATACCTAACATATTTATAGCAGAAACCATTTTTATTTACATCCAATTTATTATTATTATTCTTATTATAAACCATTACCTCTATGTCATTCATCTTCCCTTTTATTATTTCATAAAACTTGTCACTATTATTTATTTTTATCCAGTCTCCGTAAGTATTTGTTGTTACACCCAGGTAAATTATTTTCTCATCATATTCCTCCACTACCAGTACACTAATTCTTCCTACAGATACATATTTGTCATCAATATAATCATTGTCTACTACTGCACAAGGTATGTCTACATTATTTATCATAATTCTCTTAATATTCATCTTCTCCATCAACTCTCCATAACCTCTACTTATCTTGAACCACTCTAACTCTTTCTCTCTCTCATAATCAGTTTCATCGCCACACCCTTTCACATTCTCTCTCTCACTCCATGCAGAGGGCAATACCACAAAATTCTTTAAACACCATCTGGCCCTACCAGATAAACACAAACAACTTATATGACATTCTGAAGACCTTTTGTCTTCTACAAAAACTATTGAGGAACTCTTGTCCTCCATCAACTCTTGTGAAGTCTCTGCTTCACATTTAACCCCATAAAATTTTGCCCCCTGTTCACCTTCTACATTTAAACTATCACTATACTCCCTTTCTAAATCATAAGCACTAACTAGCAATCCCTGATCAACCTCAACTCTCATTCTACTCTCATTTTCACTATTGTCTAACGTATCACTTTTTGATACCCCATTTTCAGCTATATACTCGTTATTCGTATTTAACGTTATTTCACCATTATAATTACTTATTTTACCACCGCCACTTACCTTGTCTACTATTCCTCCGTTATTTTTCGTTATATTGCTACCACCACAAACACTTACCTGTTTTGATTCACCCGTATCTGTATTCTCCTTTAATTGACATCTATCTCTTCTCCACTCCTCGTTTTGTTTTTTCATATCATTATTGAATCCCTTGACGTCACTAATCATGTCATCTAACATTGCGTTTTGTTTATCCATTTTTTCAAAAAGTTTGTCCCACTTTTTGTCACTTTCGTCAAACTGTTTATTAATAAGGTTAAATGTGTCATTTAATCTTGCTTTTTGTTTACTAAACATTTCGTCTAACATTACTTGTAACTTTTTCATCAGCTCTTGATTCGGCTCACTTAGATTAGCACAACTTACATTATTATCTGTCACCTGATCGTCTTTATTTTTGTTAACTTGGTCTGTCTCTCTACCTTTATTTACCCCCACCACACTATCATCATTATCACTAGGCCTATTTACTGCCTTATTTTCTACCACTGTTACTTCAACTATCTTACCTTTATCATTTGTCATCTTACTACCAAGATCATCACTATGCTTTTTAATTTCGGCAAATATTCCCTCTTCTTGTTCTTCCATCTGTGTTAAATTATTATCTAAATTTCCCCACTCCTCGGCTGTCATTTCACCTACAACCCCTCTAAATTCGCTTTCCCACTCGTCCCACGTGAAACCCATATCATTCTCTCGTACTTCACCCATATTTATACTCGTACTTCAAAATTTATTTATACCACACCCTTTCTATATAAAAACCACTATTATTATAAAACTACACATATAAAATCAAAACACCTAACACAATCATAAACACAATAACCCAAACATAACCTTTAACGTAAATATATACGATTATTTCTTACACATACGTCATTACCAATTCCTATTTTCTGTGCTTTAAAATAGGTCTACCTCGTATAAAATTATATCAGGATCCTGGCAGCTTAGTCGCAAATTGTTGAGAAACAAACTTAATCGAAATAAATAAATAGAAATACTGCCAGAAACTTACCTGCGATCTGTTTTCGCTTACTTACCTTTTTATAAAACACCAATCAGAAGTCCAGAGTCGCCACCAATATCTTTGAACGACAGATATGGAAACCTTTATACTCTACCTTAATAAAAAATGGGACAATTTTGCAATCTGACTACCTCCCCATAATAATTCAGAAGAACCCGGAACGTTAGACGAATCTTTTAGCACAGAACATTAGGAAGTGGTAATGACGAAATAACTACGCTAACACATGGTTATATAAAACGAACTTTTTTGTTAATTTATTCTATCCAAAACCTCATCTTTAATTATGAAAAACAAAATAAAACGGTAATAAAACAAAACTTTCACTTAATCTTTTTTTACGTATTCTTATTCTAACCCTTAATCTAAAGAAGACGAACCCAGTTTGCCATCCACACACACATACATTTTTATATCCCCTTTTATTTAAATAAGCCCCATATTTATGTTCATTGATTGGTTAGACAAAATGAATTATTATGCTGGATTACCCGACCGGTGTTACCCTTCCTTGGCCACGTGCGTATTAGTTCGCAAGTTTAACTCACATTTTCACTTCACTTTGTTCTATAATACCTTCATATCATCCGTTTTAATTTAATGCGCCCGTTATTTTCTTGGATCCCGGCCGGGATGATAGCTGTATTAGACTGGGTTCTTCATGTTTTATAAAGTTCAGTCCGACCGGGTCCACGCGGCACTATTTGCGTCTTTTAGGTTTTGTGGTTTCTCGTGGACTGCCCATACATGAGGCCGGACATCACTGCCTTGCCTGCCAACAATTTCGTCGATGCACACCGCCTTCGTTTTCAAAGTCTCGTTAGTCGCACCCACGACACACGGGATTTTCGTGTGTTGGATGTTGACGATATTCGTTGTCCAGTGGTTTACGTCACAAAATAGGCGGGACTTTGTCAAGACTTCCGCCGTCACAAACGCACATGTTAGAAAAATATCAGCTTCAAGCCATGTTGTTTTTCGCTTCTTGGCGTGGGTTCTGCGCTCCGCCAATGTTAGTGCGTTTGGGCGCATTACACTGTTTTGCTATTCTGAGAATTACGAAGCTGTGTGCGACACGCACATTCCTTTGTACTTGCTTCATCCCACCGTTCTTTGTTTGAACAAAGCTTTTAACACGTGGCTGGTCACACAGATGGAAAATGAATTTAAAAATATTTTAATAAAATAAAAACCCCTCCCTTTAGCCCCGTTACAATGTGGATTTGGATAACTGACTAGCGTTTGTAGTATGTTCTAAAACAGAAATCAGTTTAACATTTTTCAACCTTCATTTCCCCTGTTACAAAGTCAATACATTGTTTCTTGACACTGCCCTTATAGTCAGTGGTGTATCTAGAATTTGGTCTGGGGGGGGGTCTGGTCAAATCGGCTTCATACAAAACAAAAAACTTAAGACTTATCAACATTACTATCGTTAAAGTGGCTGAAAAACGTGTGATAACATCCTGAAATCAATCCCATTAAAGTTAATGGTAATAACACAATAAAAATACGCATTACTGAAACATTGTTTAGAATACTGATTGAATTGATTTTCCTATATTTCACATTTCAAATGTATATGCAAATGCTGTGTTTAAACCTGTTGGTATATTTAAAAAAGAGTTACTTGGTAAAAAAAACCTGAAAAAATAAAAGAGTCTAAAAATTAAGAGATTAACAAAATTCGTCATCTTTTTTTGACCCTTTGGGGAGGTGGTCCTGTTCCGTTTGCCCTGACCCCCCTTTAAATATGCCCCTGCTTGTAGTTCTTTATCTTTTCACAACTTTGTCGTTGTTCCAAAATATATAGTGACTTTTACTCACACAAAAATAACACACTTTCAATAGCTTATGAAAATATTTGAAGTTTAAAACTTAGCTACCTCCATCTTATATTTTTAGAAGTTCAAAATGCAAGAATCAAACAGGCATGTCTGACATTCTTCCGCCCATGCAATGATATGCACTACCCTATTGCACTATTTATATAATGACATGATCAAATTAGAGAGACAACGTATTGAAAATAATTAAGTAAACATGGAGTATTAATAATGATGAAATTATTGAAATTATCAAATTGTTATACATAATATGAGCTGTGGTGGGTAAGCACTTTGTTTATATGTGACTAGTTGTATGCTGTTGTATCTACTGATTATACCTTATGGGTGAAGGAAGAATAATCAATTAATCATTCAGATGATGTCCGAAATGTACAGCATGTAGTCAAGGTCTGCTTTGATTTGTTTAATGTGGTTACTGTCTTAATGAGAAATTGCAGTGTACCATATTTACCCTCAAAATTCACGTTTGTTTTAAATGAATACATTTGCTTAATGTGAGAGCAAACACAGTATTTATGTTTTCTAACTAATCGTGTAGAATTAGTGTCTTAATATAATTTTTTCTACATTTATATTTTCTGACAATTATTCTTGTTGTAATTATTATTATTAGTAAAAACAATACTTGTTTCGTCTATACAAGAATATATTTTTTTATATATTTAGAATGATTCAACAGCATTAACTGTAATCTTCAGAATATACAAAGTAATTAATAAAATTTGAAGCTGATACTCTAATTTAATTTTGACTTTTTTTGTTCAGGGTTAGACTGATGTCTTTGGACAGACAGAAGCAGCTTCAACTGTCACAATGTTCTGGTATAGTCTCATTGTCATTGAACCGAGACACAGAAATTAAACTTATTGATATAAACAGTGAAATGCATTGCCCTCTTCTTGTCAGTGTCAACATTCTGCTCGTCACACCTCCACCCAAGGAGAAAAGCACATCACGTACCATCACAACAGATTAAGAGTATTTGTAAAATCACTAGATTGCCTTGTTATATAAATGATGTATGTGTATATATGTATATATAATAATAATAATAATTATGTACATTTGTATTCTTATTGCATTCTTTTAGGAATATGAACTTATATTTTCTAAGAAAAGAAAAGCCATTCCGTTAAAAGCATCTGAATATTTTCTAAGAAAAGAAAAGCCATTCCGTTAAAAACATCTGAAGTCAGTAAAATGTGTGTTGTGTTATTAACAATGCTAATTTTTTTAATTTTAATTGTGTGATGTAGTCGTAGGGTAGTAAAACAATTTTGTCACCTACTCATGTCCTGAGATACCTTCTGTGAATTGGTCACATTTGACACAACCTATAGTAGCAGGGTCCATTTCATATCTCCTTTGCCTTGACGATTAAAATATTTTAATATAGTTTTATTTTCAAGATGGTGTTCAAACATGTCTGCTGTTTCTTGTAAAAGTTACCTGTTTGAACCACTTCACTGTCTTCTGTTGGATACTGAATACTTATGATGGCTACACTACATCACCAGGAATACGAAGAAAGGAAAGTCCAGTTTCTCCAGGGCATAGCAGATAGGGTATAGGTGGCCTGGTTATTAGTCTAGAGATCCCTCGTTTGGTTCCTAGCCCTGTAGGGTGACCAGCGTGTGGAAATGTACCTAGGGCAACACGAAGCATAAAGAGAGTTGTTGACATTAACTTCCTGTGTATCTCAAGTTGGCAGTCTATCCTACCCTTTTCTGTGCTGTTTTGATTGTACAAAAAGGAGTTTATTTTTATAATAAAAATTATTTTTTTATGAGTAAACTTGTTCTGTTCACTGGTGACAGATTCACAAGTATAAACCATGTTCCTAAATCGAATTGTTTTCAGTATAAGAAATTGTGTATATAAAGTTTTATTTTATACTGGTAGTCATCTACCTTTTGTTAGTACAGTGGAACCCACTCTTGTTTTGTTGGATACTTCCTGAGGAGTTTTCATTTTAAGTGACCAGCATTCCAACTGTATATCAAACTCACCTTCAGTCCCAGCAATAATCCCCACCAAGAAAGATAATTATCATATAGATACATCTTTCCATTTGAAAAGTTTACTGGAGGATTGTTTATGTAGGAGGAAAATTCCAGTTGATGTTATTGCTTTATTAACAAGAACTACTAACATTCGAAAAATTGAATAACTCTAAGGCTCTTAATATGTAGAATAATATTTATGTTAACAACTAACTTCTCAGCAATATGTATCTTTCTAACAACTTTTATAGCTAGCTATAAGTTAATACATTATAGTTGATATGTTAAAATGCTTGATAATGTAGAAATGTACATCAAAGTTGCCTTAACTTTATCACTTTTATCTTTATTTATGTAATTCAGCAATTTATTCAGTAATTCACTTATGAGAAATGTTTTTGCTATACTATTCATTTTGTGAACTTGTATTAGTGGATTGTTGATTCTATGTAGAAATTAGATTTCCCTGAAAGCAACTTAACGCTTGAAAATGCTTATTGGGTGTGACTGAATAGTGGCAACAAGTAACAAGTATCATTTTTCTGTATTATACCATATCAGTAGAGCTTATAAGTTAGCACTAATGAATAACAGCGTAGTACCATCAGTTATTTATGTAGGCTAGCCTCTAAGACTGTTACTCATAGTGACTCAAAGATTTGATAATGACATGCTAACCAAAATCTGTTCACAAGAATGTATAATAAACTTATATAGTAAAAACATTTCTCATAAGTATTATAAGTATCCACTAACAATTACAGAATATAAAATTAGTAATTTTTATTAGTACTTGACTTTTGTTATTAATACAGTGCAGTATATATTACAGGCAAATAACTTTAAGTAATTTTGATATGATGTGATATTTTCCCAGCTTCCGTCAGCGTTTCTGTGTTTCATCACGTTCATGTAGAAATATCTATGAGAATTTTGCAACACTTCATAAATTTCACTGAAGCTACATAATTGCTTCAGCTGCATATCTTTACCATGTGCATTAGATTGAACACTTGTCCGTTATTGGTTGGCGTACATTTTATATAACTGTTTCAATCTGTAATTGTCTTTGTATGACTAAAGACAAAACCTAATTTATACTATAAAATAATCCATCTTCTCAAAGAGAATAAACATTTCTCAAAATTGTATCTCTGAAATAGATGCTCAGACAGGAACAAAAACTAATAAGAGATCCGTTGAGTAGAACCAGCAATCGCCCACAACAATGCTCGCTACCAGCAAACAGTGGTAACTGTAGTGTACAAGTTCGACATGTATGAACGATATTGTTTTCAGAGATGAGAAACTGGAAAAGTATTAAGCAAATGGTAAATAGAGAAGCTCTACTGAAAAGTTTTAGGGATCAACCAGGACAATACTAAATACAGTGTGACGGAAAGAAAGAAAGGTGTAGTGGCTTGGAAGAATGATCTAATTCGTAAGTATAAATTTGAAGAGGTGTGTGTTTTCAGATATTTGAGAACAATAATGGATAATTGAAATGTCAAGTGCTTGGAATTTCACCAAAGAATACAAGTAAGGTTTAACAACTGTTACATATACACGAAGTATACACAAAATATACAAATAAGAAATTAAGTACAGCTGTAGAAATGAAATACAAAACAGTAATATACCTAGTATTGAAACAGTATCCCTTACAAGACTGGATACTTCAATCTTCAATAAAAGAGAGGACTAATAATCTAAGAGATAAATTACAAAATGGAGGTTAAAGACATCTTGAGGCTTACTAAAGAATAAGGTTATAATATATAAATCAGTTAGATGAGAGTTTTATTCAGAAAAAGATTATAGAATGTAAGCTAAGGGGGCAAGAGGCCCAGAGAAGACCTGAGACAGAGCTTGAGAGCTAAGGGAGGAATTGAGTGGAGTGAGAACAAAGAGCAGGAAAGAATGGAGAAAGGAGGCCGAGGAGGTTAGAACATGCAACTTTGTGAAGAGTTTTAGTGGGTGAAGAGAGGAGAGTGAAGGAGACCTGATTTGTTACTTCAACTTACTTTAAAGAATTGGAAGATTTCATAAGAGCAGCTGCGGAGGATGAAATACCAAGGAAAGTCTTGACAATGCACCTGGATGATAGAAGAAAGTGAGGGAGGCCAAAGCTGCGATGGATTGATGATCTGAGCAATGATGCCAAACTATTTGGACTGAGGGACTGGAGAGCCATCACGTCATGTTTGAACCATTGAAGGCTTCTGAAAAAGACTCATCAATGCACCAGGAATGATGATGATGATAAGAGCAGCTACAACTAAGCAGAGGAATGCAAAGCATTATGATGATTGTGTGTGATGGTCATTGGTTTTTGTCAGCTTGACTGACAGTAGTAAATAGAATTAATCACAGAGTTTAGTTTTTATTGTACTTTCATTTAAATTGTAATTTGTTTGGCAACACAATTTTGTGAACTTTATACACATTACTTTCTAGACCAGTTAGGTTAAGCTTTTAATCTCCTGAAGAAAGTAACAGATTATCAACATAAAAAATGCTATGACATGATATCAAGTGTGCAACGTGAGTGTTCTGTTTGTATCTGCCAAAAGATTATCTTCATGTCTTTACCAGAGAGATAGTTTTTCATATACGAGGGAAATTCGAAAAGTAAAGATACAAGACTCCTACTGATCATAGGGAAATTTGATTTTCAAAGTTTTTAGCACTGGCATGTGGGGGGGAGTGGAGAAACGAGAAGGCATTTCCATTCCTCGGTTTGATTGTTGTTGTTGACTCAGCGTCATGTAAAAATGAACCCTGCATATCAAAATCCCGCCAGGTGCGAGTTCCGCTCAGTGATACAATTTCTTTCCGCGGAAGGCAATAGAGCAGCTGAGATTCATCGTCGACGTGTTGCTGTTTATGGTGAAGGTTTTTATGACAAGACAGAATGTGATGAAGTGGGTTCATTCATGAGTTTAAAGAAGGAAGAACGGAAGTTCATGATGAGGAGAGGAGTCAGCGCCCTTCTGTTGTCAGTGACGGAGTTTTGCGAAAAATCGAGGAGAACATTCGTAACAATCGACGTTTTACAATTGACGAGCTCCACTAATTGTGCCCTGAAACTTCAAGAACAGTTTTGCACGATACACTTACAGAAAAGTTGGGGTATAAAAAACTTTGTGCTCGTTGGGTGCCCAAAATGTTGACTGATGAGCACAAATGGAACCGAGTTGCTTACGCTAAAGCTTTTCTCGAACATTTAAAGAAGGTGAAGAGCTTTTGGACTGCATTATTACGGGCGATGAAACTTGGGTTTCACACCAACTCCAGAAAGCAAACGACAGTCAATGCAGTGGCGACACACCCATTCACCATCAGCGAAAAAATTCAAAACTTCGCAATCGGCTCAAAAAATCATGGCGACAATTTTCTGGGACAGAAAGGGGCCGCTTCTCATCAAATTTATGGAACGAGGTGCAACGATAAACACTGCCAGTTACTGTGAAACTCAAACGAAACTTCGTCGTGCCTTACAAAACAAGCGGCGCAGAATGTTGACAAAAGGCGTGTGTTTTTTGCACGATAACGCCCGCCCCCATACAGCCCGAGCAACCCAGGAGTTACTGGATTCTTTTGGATGGGATGTTTTCCCCACCCTCCGCATAGCCTTGATCTCGCACCCAGCGATTATAACCTCTTCCCCAAGCTAAAGGATCACTTGAGTGGGACGCATTTTTCTAATGACGACAAGGTGAAAGATGCTGTGAAAACTTGGTTGCAGAAGGTGGCGGGAAAGTTGTACAACACTGGTATACAAAAACTCGTCCCAAGACTGCAAAAGTGTATCGATCTTGACGGTGATTATGATATGTACTTAGTATGAGTTTGTGGTCTTCATTAAGTTCACATTATGTAATTTTCCTTTAAAACCAGTGTGTGATAAAATTTTATAATACTGGGCTTCACAGTGTGATGGTATAGGCTGAACTTAACAATATCGTTAAAATGTTTCTTTTTAGGTATGGAGGTATTTTAGTGTGGCATTTATTGCGGCAACAATTTTTTGTGAAATTGCCTTGGCATGTTTTAATATTGGGTTTGGGCTGTGTAGAAAGTGTAGTTTAAATACTTTTCATAATTTAAGGTAAATGAAAATGGATATAATCCAACCCTTCATAATTAGATAGTATCTAATTTCATTTAACTCATATTAATAAGTAAAACCCAATCCACCATATAGTCAGCTATGGACTTTTAATACTAAGATAATGGTACTTGTGATGCTTGTTATCTTTTCTACGTCTTGTTATAAAATTACGATCTTAATTTCACTGTATATTTGGTTTACCAGAACTAGTCAAATTTTTTTGTTTATTCAATATAATATTTTCTATTTGCTGTTTGTTCCTATGTTTTATTATGTATGTGTTTATAATGATCATTCCAAGGTTTTTGTTTTGACTGTGTGTGCAGTATGTATAAATACCATTTATGTTAAGTGTATACAAAAACAAGTAGTTACCATCGTACGTATTTCTCTTTACTAGTTTTCTTTTTATACAAATTCAGGCTTTATTGGAAAGAGTGAAGCCTATCAAAACAAGTTTATGATGTGTAATAATGATTTTGATATAAGAGATTCATTTAGCAGTTTACCATTGTGAAGTATAGTGAAACTTGTAATTCAAGGAAAAAACATATTGGTTTTGATTCTCAATACTGTAGACATTAACATTTTCCAACAGAGTTGCCATGC
This sequence comes from Magicicada septendecula, assembly GCA_034769895.1. NCBI lineage: Eukaryota > Metazoa > Arthropoda > Insecta > Hemiptera > Cicadidae > Magicicada > Magicicada septendecula. The sequence goes on from CM068375.1 coordinate 130,085,276, forward strand.
ATGCAGGATACTAGAAATTCAGGTGACTGAAACTAACAAAATTATAAGTAGTAAAGAGTATAAAATGATAAACTAATTAACAAAGTTAATGTAGCTTGATAACTCACATGTTCTGCACATGCATGTAGACTGTGTAACATCATTGTACTGCATTAATGTTATATAATAACTGCTTTTTATGGACTTTGCAGAATGTTGTTTTTCAAATTACCAATAAAATGTACCATTTGTGAAACTTCTAAACTTGTAATGACATATTTGTGGAAACAAATATAGTATATATATTAGTAGAAGTAGGTGTACATGTTTAACTTGACTAATCTCAGTGTTATGTATTTCTACAACAACAATGTGCAGGTCTGACAGTGTTTGAAAACTCATTTTGATAAAATTTGGATGTACTTATTGGTAAATATCACAGTGGTCTCTTTCAAAGTAATGTCTTTGGCAAGCTGTACACTAGTGTTAGTGCCGACATACAGAATCAATTTTATGGAGCTGCTCTTGCTTGCCATTAAAACGACCCTTCAGTCTTTTCCTTATCGTGTGAAAAAAAGTCACACAGGCCATTATGGTGTATTTTCCTTCACCATGACTGTGCAGATGTGTTATGGTGCAATACCGTGAATTGCGTATAAAGAATGTGGTATTTTCATATATTTTTTTTCATGTAGCCTTTTCACAACTACTGCAGCATGTCAGTAGAACAATATAGCAGTTTCTTCCATATGGTGTTGTCACAATATATGCACTTAACAAGTTGACAAACTTTATTGTCTGACTCTGTGTCCAGATCTCTAGGGGACATACTGTGTATAAGCAATTGTTTGTTATTAAAGTAGTTCTTTCAAGAAGTCACCTGCAGTAAAATATGAGTATCTAACAAATTATTTTAGTTTTGCCAGTGATGTAAATACCATTGAAATATTTTGAAATTTATAAGCATGTGCATGTATTTTAAATAGTAATATGCATAGAATTCACATTTAACTATAACATTATTGTAGCTAGTGCTTCAGCAAATATTTTTGCTTTGTTTTTGTAAATGTAAACGTAGTTTTTTTCATTAATAGAGTTTCGTAGTTTAAGTTATTGTAACTACACTCATATCTTAAGATATACTTTATATTCTGGCAGATCGGTATTTGATTTTATCGTTGTATTTAAACATTTGTTTTATTTTATTTCATCATTCCATATTGTGAGTTGTTAAAGTTTATAGTTTTAAACGAGATTAAAAAAAGCATTTTTCTTTTTTTTCCACGGACAAATAATTGGAAATGTTTTAGTTATACATATTGTACTGTAAAATTCATGTTTTAAGTGTTAACACAAATGTTAATTTATATTATTCTTAATTACTTGAAAGCATATTAATTGTTCAGATATATGATGTTTATTTGTGTAAATGATTTTGGCCATAGTACTAAACATTAATTGATTGATATTTAATAAGTGTGGCTATCAAACTGGTAATTTTCATAACTAATTTGTACTTTTACATACAGAGAGCCATTTATGGGTGGTTTTGAACATTCAACAGTTCTTTTTTTAATTCAAAAAAAAAGAAAATTACCCGGAATACAGTATTCATTTAATAATATTTAACTGCAGTCACTGAGAAAAATCATTTTGACACTGGTATTCACCAAAACAGGTGAAATAGTCAGATGGAGGGTAAAATTTAGAAGGTGTTGTGAAATCAATGCTTTTTGTTAGCATAGAACCATATGCTTAATATTATACATTCAAATTTTAATTAGAAAAGCAGATAGTAATCATTGCAGTGGAGATTGTAAATAGTGTTGTAAGAGCCATTGTGCAGCCAAAAACTACAATTTTATCTAAACGTCTATATATTAAACACATCTAATACTTCATTATAATTGAATGCTGTAGTTTTGAAAGAAAAAAATTATACTATTATGTCTGAATGACACTAGAATTACTAAAGTTTTTAATGCCTTTTCACTGGTTTGCCCTCTACTTATTAATACTTTATGCTTATTTAAAAGTGAACTAGAGTTGCTCTGCATTGAACAAGGCCCAAATTTTTTTAATTGACCTCCTTATTTTCCACATTGGGCAACAGGTTCTGCAAGTAATTTGTTGTGGAATCTGAAGATGAGATAAACCACACAGAAAGCATTGTTATGAGAATGGCATGTTTATTGGAAAATGAATTTTAATTTTAGATCCATGTTTTTCGGTATCCAAGCCACTTATAGTATATAATTAGTAAAATAGTTTACCTTTTTCTTGTCCATCTGGTGGCCTTTTCTCTATATTTCATTCAACGCGTTTCAGGACATATGTCCCATCATCAGGATATCCCTTGTTGAAGTTCGTCGATCGTTAAAATATTAAAAACACTGTACACACAATTCTGCACATAACAATAAATATAATATAAACATAAAAACACATCTGGGTATTTTATGTGTTTTTATGTTTATATTATATTTATTGTTATGTGTAGAATTGTGTGTACAGTGTTTTTAATATTTTAACGATCGACGAACTTCAACAAGGGATATCCTGATGATGGGACATATGTCCTGAAACGCGTTGAATGAAATATAGAGAAAAGGCCACCAGACGGACAAGAAAAAGGTAAACTATTTTACTAATTATATAATTTTAATTTGTTTGTAAGGTACTTTGGTTTTGTCACTTAATCATCCTTAGAGTTGTAGAAAAAAGCAGCTAATATTTGAAATTACAGTTGATGTATTGTCTGTGGATACCTAGTATCTGTGAAAATTTACTAATATGTATTTTTGTCAGGTCATAGATATAATAAATTTCACAACATACATAACGTTACTTATATATACTTGTCCATTACACATCTATGTTTGTTGTGTGCAATTTCAATGACTGAAAGAAAATTAAAAACCTGTTCTGTTTAAATATTATGAATCTAGTCTATTTTGAATATGTTAATGTAAAGAGCTAGTAAATAAGTGCTTCTTTTTTGTAAAGCATATTTATTACAGTTTATATCTATACCAAATATATGCACTATCAACATAAATAGTTTGTAATTATATATTATGTGAGGCTGTATAATTGTTTGTAGTTGAAATTATAGATTTTACAATTCTTTCACATTGCTGTTTTTGAAAACATTGAAACCGATGTACAAAATCATTGTACTTAAAAGTTTTAAATATTCATATAGAAGTCTGATTTAATTTAAAATCTATTCTGCATGGTTTAGATTTTTTTATGTTTAGATTATTATTTTCTTCATTATTATCAATTATAAAATTATTGTCAAATTTCATATACTTTCAGTTTCATGTAATTTCTGTAACACTTAAGTTGTGAGAATGTTTTTTATGATCAGACGGATTATGGACTAATTCTGCAAGTTTGTTTTTGAAAGTGTTATGACAATGTAAACTGTTAAATTTTGTGTGCAAACTCCTATTCTTCAGTTCGTTTATAAAATAACTGAAATATTTTACTTGCCTTTGCATTTCAGAAGTAACAGAGAAACGTTAATTTAAAATGACTGTATAATATTTTAAAGGAATCTTTATTTTATACAGAAAAGAAAACATTTTGGTTTAGTTAATCAGGAGCAGATCCAAGTAGGTATTTTTGGAGAGGAACATTTTGAAAGAAGGTGAAAGTGTGTTTTGTCAAAAAAAAATGAAGGGCAAATATAAAAAGAAGGAAGTATTTTTACTATTCTTGAAATAGTAGTTTTGAGTATTAAAAAAGAACTAGCTTGCTAAATGAAAGTAAAATGATTTCTACTCAGCAGCCTTTGTAAAAATTATTTTTGCAAGATTTTTTGGGGGGGAATTTTTTTTTTTTTAAATTTTCCAAATTTTCTCCTCTCTGGATACTTCACAGTGGTAATAAATAGAGGACACGAGATAATTAATATATGGCCCACATTGGTTTTGGTGTGAATTTTCAGTTCTAGAAAAATAGTAATTAATATCTACTACATAATTTAACTGGCTTCAGTCAAGAACTAAATTACTTTATGGAAAACTGTGTCTTCTTCTTCTCTTCATTTAGGAGATTTTTTTGTTTTTAACTAACTACATTACTCAATACAATCACCCCATCGCATTCGTGATCATCCAATTCATCTTTTGCCTTTTGAACAGTTATGCCAGACCCTCTTGAGTAATCTGTCGTTATTCATCCTATCAACGTGGTCATTCCAGAGTTGGTGCCTTTTCTGTGTCCAGTCCGCTATGTCCACATGGCATGTTTCTCGAAATTGATATTTGTTATTCTATCTCATTATTCTGCGTACCATTCTTCACAATAACTTCATCTTAGCAACTTGTTTTTGTCTTCTAGCTGTTATGGTTTCTGGCCTTACCTCTGCTCCATAGTCAGGATAGGCCTCCCTGTACTTTTGTATATTCTTGGTTTTATTTCCAAACTTGAAAATTTATTGTTCCAGATGACATCACTTATACATCCTGATACCATTTGCTTTTATAATCTGACAGCTTATTTTTTCACGTACCGGTACTGACCCATATCATTACTCCGAAATAATTGACTTCAATTGTCTGCTCCACGATTACATTGTGCACTACTAACTTCCATATCATTGGCACTACAGCAACAGTCATTGCTCTAGTCTTAGGTGTATGATGGCTCACTATATAGATTAGGAACTGTCGTATGTCAATATCCTTATATAACTTGGTGGTCGGCAACATATAATGGTTTTTTAATAATCTACAGTCACTAACAAGTTTATTACTTTGAAATTATTTTGAGTCTTGTAAGTACATTTCAGAAGTAGCTGTATTTGTTTGTTTAACAATTCACTTTATGATGGTCTTACTGTATTCTGTTAAGTAACATTAGTGTGTGTGCAGATTCCATAATACTAGAATTTTCTTAATTGTTTTTGTGTCAAAAAATATGTGTATGCCATAGTTATAAATTATTGTGTCATTTAAAACCAGCACAATGACTGTGTGTGAATGCCACTGCTACGAATGTTAGGTCAACTAGTACTTTTACTTGTAAAAATGGTATTTTTCTTTTTAATTTTTATAAGAATTCTTTTAATAATGACTGAATTAACTAAATGACAAAAGGAATAGCAAAGCGCTGTCAGTTGTCTAGGCATGATTTAAAATGTTTGTGTTGTTGTACTAAATAGTTCTTTGTACAGGCGCTGAAGATGACAATTTTGTCAAAACATGCTCACAAATATTTTAAATTATGTTCAGTTAAATGAAACACCTACTTTAATGTTTAATATTTTTTATTTTATGTTTCACGTAATTAAGATACTCAATCTAGTATTTATATTTTTCAAGTGCAAATATTGTAATATCAACTGTATAATGTTAGTACTGTTTCATATTTTTAAAGGTATGTATATTATTGTAGTTTTTGTGAATTAGTTTGTAATTTATTCCTGATTTGTATTATGTTATGATAGTGCTTGTATTGATTGTATTATATTCACTGCCCTCAGTTACCTTACAGCTTTATTTAACTCTCATATTTACCAACTCTGTGTGTGTGTGTGTGTGTGTGTGTGTGTGTGTGTGTGCGTGCGTGTGTGTGTGTGTGTGTGTGTGTGTGTGTGTGTGTGTGTGTGTGTGTGTGTGTGTGGTCTTTATATAATAATTTACTGCACTGCAATTAGTTATAGTGAAGGTAAGTAATTATACCTTCCAAAGTGGTGTTAATTTTTACAGCATTAAACAAATTAAATTTATTATGATTTATAGAAAATTAGTTTTATAATTGAAAACATGTTTTAAATCCTTACACAATAAATAATAACCACATGCTATTTGAGTTTTCAAATTTTCATAAGTATTTTATTTTCTAATGCAAGAACTGATTTATTATTTGACACTTTAAAGTAAGAAAATCTGGATATAGATGGATTCCTGTAATTTGGGCCACTGGTTAATTGGTGCAACCATTTGTTTGGAGCAAAGCTCAAAGACCAAGCCTAATTACAAAATAAATTTTCTTTTTTTGTTTCTTCATTAGGATTCTATTGGCTCAGGTACCAGAAAATTTCACGTCACATTCCTTGCTCCCTCCACCTTTAATAGAGCTGTTAAATCAGATTGAATTATCAGTATCAGCAAGATTTTGTTGTTGACAGTGAGTGAGATCCCTGCATTAACATATTAAATACATTTGTGTAATAAACTAATGCATCCTATAATTTTAAATATTTGACTCTGATTTATTATGAAAATACTTAAACAAACCTGTATTTCTCATTACAGATTTTGTTTCTGTTCTTTATATCATATTAATAAATATTGTTAGATGATCCTATATAGGGTACTGCCCTCTTCCTTAAAACCCCGTGTTGTTCGTCACTTTGTAAGAGGACCCCTGTATGTGTGGCTATAATCTGTCTGTCCCACTGTTTGGGCTAGCCACTTGGTCACCAGACCGCTGTATGCCGGTCGTTACAAAAGAATAAAAATAAAATGGAAAATTCAATAATAATAGAATTTTCAAACAATAAAATAAATTTGTTTATGTTTATAGAGGTATGTATAATAGATAAATCTGTTTTTTTTTTAAAAGGTTCTGGTAAAATTTTAATAACAGGTAGGTATTTATTGACCGTTGAGCACTTCTTGAAGATTTGTACCAAGTCTGGAGTTAAATAGATTAACTCCAGGTAATAATCGATGGGTGACTTTTCTGACTGGTCCAATATCTTGTTCAAAATAGAATATATTCTTCTCACTTAATTCCTTCTGCCTTATAAATACCCTTAAATTACCCTGTGAAATAAGTACAGATACAAAATAATGGAAATATAAAGATTTATTGACAATTTTAAATAAATAATCGATATTTTATCGATGGAGAGCAATTATCGACTCTGTCTCAGGAATTATCGATTGTGTCATACAGAACAAAATTTTATGTTATATTATATTAAAAGACAGGTACTTTGAGCGATTAGGATTAATAGTCAGAGAAGGATGACGAGAAAGTATAACATTAACAATTAAAAATAAATACAATAATTACTATTCAATAGTATTTAAATAATTTCGGTTATATAATATTAGAATAAATGTTTTGTCGAACCAATGAAGACTGATGTGGCGTCAGTGACTACGATGTAGTAAGCATATTTCGTTTTCAAGATGGCCGCTCCTCGGGTTGGTCTTGGCTACTGCATATGTGTCGAGTCCGAAAATTACTATAAAATTACCTTCATCAAGGTCTAAAATGTCCCCGCACTGGTGTAATATGTCTGTTAATCTGTTTGGTGTATTCTGGTGAAGTGTTCCGTGTAAACTTGTGCTAGTTAGTTTATTTTCTATGTGTTCAACTTCTACGGTTAAGTTTTCAAGTTATGGTTAGGAATTTCAGAATGAATCAGTTTAATTATAATGTTTTACTTGTTTCTTTCACTCGTATTATAGAGTTAAGTGTTTGTTTTCACTATTGTCGTGAATGTATTAACAACTCTAGCTTTAAAAAGTGTCTAAACCATTTAACTCTCGTTCACTGATTTCAATGGCTAAACGCTAGTACCATCTTTCTCGATTTTAAAGAAACGTTCTTTTACACAACTGTCCAGCTTGATATTCAACAAAAGACTTATTTGCCCAGTTAATCCTTGAAAAAGTATTGTTAACATTTTTCGACTTCCATTCACATTAGAAAATATTACATTATATATGGAATTTATCTATTTTATTCCTTACTTTTATGAATTACTAACCTTATTATTGGTTTAATCATCTCATTCCCTTTAAATTGATGTATTATAGTCCATATCTGTAGACATTTTGTGGAAATTAACCAATTTTGTTCACACTTTGGAAATGTAGGCTCAAAATTGGATTTCCGTTTTTATACAAAATTCCTTCCATTTTAAATATTATTAATACTATTATAATAAATTTTAATTAGTCATATTACTCTCCCTTTCCTTAAATACATATAAATTACACCTTTGAACTGGTTTTTTGTGTTAATTTGTAAATTTGACATTGCTCTTTAAAATTAATTAATTTATATATTTTGACAATTTACAAAATGTTAAGGTATATTTCCTTATTATCATTTTAATTCATAGGATCATTCCTAGTAGTGGTTAATTGTGTTATCTTATATAAATCTGGGTAGTTTACAGGATTTATAAGTGAATTATACTATTTTATATTGGTTCTCTGATTTCACCAAATGGCCTAGATTTTAGAATTTTATATTTCTTTCTTTCTCAAATAATTTAAACTTAATTCCTCCTCTGACTTTACATAATTACAATTATATGAAAATAACATGATTTATAACTTATTGTGTTGTGTAGTAGTTAATTAACACGACATATTTAAAATAAATAATTATGAACATGGTTTAGCAATCTGCACAATTGAACATATTGCAGATATGTTTTGAACATATATCTTTTAACTATTTTTGAGCTAACATAGCATACCTATTAGAACATTATTACTGGTATATAGGTTATTATTTATCAAACATAATTCTTTTTAAAACACATAACATAAATCTTATTTTCTAATAAACCTTACAAATACATTTATTTAATACATTGATTTTAGGACTGTGAAATAACAGTCTATTTGAACATGTTACACTTATTCATACTATATTAGTGTCAGTCCTTTTTGGTTTAAACCATTATTATTGTGATCCCCTACATCACTAAACATTAATTCCCATACTCTATTTATTATCATTTTTTTACAAAGGTCTTTTAAATAAAGATTTACATTAAAATAATAAAATACTGGAAACCTTCCATTTTATTATTTTATTATGCTGTTTATTATTAGATTTTAAAGTTGTGATATAGCATACTACTAAGTTATCGTATCACCAACTTTAAGTTTATTGTATTTTTTAAAAAACACTTATACAAATTCACTTTCACTGTTGGTTCTGATATTCTGAGTCTTATTATCTCAGACCAGACCTTTAGTCATCATGGACCGTTAAGACTAGTTTATTTTCTTTATTACACAATAGCTTTAGCCGGTGCACTTCTTATAACGCAATACAACACTTTAGTTTTCTCAATAATTACATTTTTATAAGATTTTGGGTATGTTATACTTTCTTTGGCATAGTTTTTGTGGGTTTGGGATTGATAGTAGTTTATATAATAATAGGTTTTACTACGGTGTTTCTTTCATACTATTTCTTCCTCTTCTCTTGTCCTTCTTCGTATCTTCCTTCTGGTATTCATTCTTGTCCCTCTTCTAGTCTTCATTCTTGTCCCTCGTCTAGTCTTCACTCTTCTGTTCTTCCTTCCTCATTCTTGGGTAAACCAAGGTACTTGGTGTTATCACGACTGAGGTTTAGTTTGGAGTATTTAATTTATTCACTGAACTGACTTTATTCTTCTATACAGGTTTCAGGGTATTGTTTTCTTCCTGTTCACAAACTTTATTCTTCCCTCTTCTTGTTTTTGGGGTATTTTGGTATTCACCACCCTTTAATCGAGTCTCCTTTTTCTTTGATATAGTCTTATATAACTGGTTTACTGCTCTGAGCTTCCTGGGTAACTTACTGGTATTATACTATGAGTTGATGAGTTGCTTCAATACTTTCTTTGGTTTCTTTTAACAGTGGTTTTTATATATTATGTAGTGAGGATTTTTATCTTACTGTAGTTCATTCCTCTGATTTATTTAAATGTCATTCAATATTATTATAACATTTGTTGGTGTAATTAAACTTTATGATTTCATATGACTTAAAATGTAGTGGATTTTCTGTCACGCTACAATATGCATTTTCATATGTGATTTTTGTATAATTGCAACAGCTACTTAATCAGGCCAAAGTACACTTTTAATCCCAATGTGTCCCAAGTACTCAGAATCCATTGTTTGGGATTAATATTTACAAACTTGTGAATGTACAGAATATAAATTAAAATTGCTTTAATATATTGGGACAAAGCTTACTTTTAATTTTTTTGTTTCCTGTTAATTGGATAACTGCTCTTAATAGATTATATTAGTATTATACAATAATCGTTACTGTTGTGAAATAATCTATACTGTGCCACAATTCTGTAATTGAGAAAACTTTTGGAATTGAAACTGTGTGTTAGTTATGTATTTTGCAGATTCACAGGCTTTGTATTCGAAATGGGAAATTACAAAATACATTTATAATTATAGTCATAATTGAAAACATATGTTAATGACAAATATAGCACTATGTAGTGTGCTTAGCTTAGTAAATTCAGATGCTTGTATGTATTACAGCAGAGGTACTCCTTGTATATGATTAGTGTATTGCAGATATCATTATATACTCACAATTGATAGCTTGTGAATTGAATTTTAGTTTATTTTCAAATAATTCTGTACAGCAAAGTCATATGGAGGGGGGATCATTGTTGCATTTCGATGTAATGTTGCAGTGTGAACTGTACTTTTCTGCTGCTGCTTGGAGGCTAGCCTGTTGAACAAAAATTAAATTTGTAATCAAAATTAAAAATTCACGTTTTCATAAACACAAGATTCACAGTCAGTGCATCTGATATTAGTAGTATATACCATCAAAGCTCTATGTACCAGCCTCATGACTTGGTTATTTTTGTTATAATGCAGGGATTTTTAATCATTTATTACTCATGGCCTCCTAAATACCTTAAAATATTTTTACTGCCTCTGACATTCTAGTAACATAACAAGAGACTGGTTTTATTTGCTGATTGATCAATAAATTTCCAACTTGGTCAAATTTATATCTTGGTCAATAAATATCCAATCTTACACTCCAAATTTTAGGTTGATAGTGATAAAGCAATAAATTATTTCTTTTTTAGGTTTCAGAATTTTAAAACTAAAATCATTTCAATTTTTTGCAGCCCTCCTAACCCCCCTTAAAAATAACTGCGTTAATTCTCAGTCCACTGAAATAGTGTAGCACGATTACATTGCAGTCATTATTTGATTTTTTTATGTGGTCATTTTCTTATTCTCGGATGTTAAAACATCAAGTTACTAAACATCCCTTATGTAAAACCTGCTAGAAGGATATTTTTCTCTCTCGAAACGTTCCATATTTTCTTTTTGCAGTCGCTAGCTTTTTCTGCTTCTGCTTTGATTTCTTGGACATCTAAGAAAATATTCTATAAAACCTGTGGCTGTTCACCAGTTCAAGTGGACTTACCTTCAAGATACAACAAATTAAAGTTCTATCTGCTGCTTAAAATAATTAATTATTTTTTTTTAATAACTTATATGTATTATTCATTGTTTTCGCATAATTAAGTGCTCAAAAATATGAAGCTTTGAAATAAAGAAGGATAATTTAATTGTAATTTAAACGCATTAAAATTTTATTTCTTTTTGCATTTAGATGTAAATAATATTAAAAAAAATTCTTGCAGGTATGTTGTCTGCATTACATTTTTGTAAATAACACACAGTGTGACTCCATTAAATGTCATAGATACCTGAAAAATGAATAACTCACCACTATCCATGATGTGTCAAATAAACTTGTTTGAAACTCACATTATGAATTAGACAAACTGAGCAACTCCTAAGTCAGTCTACATTGTAGTTAAATATGTTCATGTTTATAACTAATATCTTTTCCATTCTGATGTATGTCTATCCAAAAAGATAATAAAAGGCACTGCAGAAAGAGGGAAGTGATACTATTTTATCATACAAGGGCTATTCAAAAACTAATTTCTGATTTACCAATGTCAACCAACTAGTTATAATAGGGGCATGATGCATGTACAGTAACCTCTAGCAACCTTTCAGATTATTACACACCAGTCCATTGACGATAGTGTTTAGTGCTGTTTGAATAGTGACAGCTGAAAAACCTGGAGAATGTCATTGCCTCTCCTGTCAGCTGTGGGGTGAATGGTATGACTCGTTTTCTATAAGCAGGATCCCTTCTGTAGAAGGAGGCTGCAATGTTATCATCAATTGTAAAACGTTTATTGTGATAATATGAGGGACAATGCTGTGAGAGATTGATAGGTGGAACACAAATATGATTGTTGGGGCAGTGAAAACACTATACCTGATTTTGACTGGTAAAAACTTTCGGAAAGTTGAACAAGTTGCACTAAACATTATTTTAGAATTATAAATTTCCACTATTTCTATACAAGGTGGATATCAAAACAGGTGACACAAACAATGATAACAGCTTTTAATTTTCTTGATGATTGCAATAAATAGAGATGGTGAATATTATGATTGAATTATATAACTAGGCATGAAACATCGAAATTCAGAGACAAAGGTACAGACCGAACTGTGGATGGACAGTTTAAAACAGTCAAACATTATAGAATTGAAAGAGTGGTACTGAATGGTGCCAAAGAATTTTCTGACTGAATTCATAGAATTATAGATCACAATAAGAGGAAGTGTGTTATTATGAAATGTTTAATAAGTTTCACAGGTCAGTCCAAACAAACATCCAATGATGTTTGTGAAGAGTGATGTCTTGCACAATAATGCATGGCTCCATTCAACAGGCTCACTTACGGAGTCCAAATGGGAGAGTACTGTCCTTTCAGAACATATTTGGGAGTAAGGAATTATCATGTAAAGATGAGTACTGTTTGCAGTGTTCTTTGACAAAGAACTGCAAAAGTTGGTATTAGGGTAGGACCAGCCAGTTGGGTATGGATTTTTGAGTACCACTTCTATTTGCTGTGGTTAGTGTTCAATGAAGCTAATAATATTTAATTAAAACGCTGTGTTAGCGGTTATAATCACAAACAGAATTAACACTGTTGCACACCACTATAGAAAAATAATTCCGATTGCGCTTTCAAGCTTCGCAGCTCATCATCAAATCGGAAATCTGATTTCAGATCTGATAATGAGCTGTGAAGCTTGAAAGCGCTAATCAGAATAATTTTTCTATCAGTAGTAATTTCATACTGCTATACATGAACATAAAATTGTAACTGTTACCGTACAGAAGAATAGATGCTTTCCAAATTGTGGCTCTACATACGACTTCTCAGTGTCATGGGTACATTACATAATGAATGCTTCCATATTACGCGAACTGAAGATGTAAAATAGGTAATTAAAAAAATTAATAAATCTTAGGTACTTTGCAAGTTTGAAAAACAAGTAAAATGGAAAAGGTGGTTGTATCATGTAGAGGGTAAAAGAGCTAGTAATAGATCTCAAATGAGATGGAAAGATGTGAAGAAGTATACAGGACATTCTGTGTGTTAAGCAGCTGGTGCATGGTACTGGGTTCTTGGGAAAAACATATTGAAACCTAGTAACACTGAACTCTAATGAGGATAAAATGCTGGTCAAGGAAAACACATTTGGGTAATGTTTGTAACTGATTGGGAGACACACTTCCCTCTTCCTGTTTTGTCTTACAGATGCACAAAAATGTTGTAGGATAAGCTGATAATCAGAATGAAAAAGGCATTTCAAATACTGATTTGAAAATATTGTTTTATAAAGGAACAACCCGTCTTTAATTTCCACATTTTTAATATTATATATCCAGTTATTGATAAAAAAATCACAGTTTTAATTCTTTTTTAAATGTACGTTTATATATTCTAAATCATCACATCATTATTTCCAAATATTTTATTTTAGTTGTCATTAAAACTTTAGATGTAACATTACAAGTAAGCTACAACTTATGTGGTGTCTTTGATCTGTTGGTTTTGCACCTTTAAAACATGATTTCTTAGTTTTGCTAATACAACTACTTTAAACCAGTTAAAAATTAACATATTTTATAAATGACTTGTAATATTAAATGTTAGTTAACAAGTTAAACATTGTATTTGTAAAGTAATAACTGAAAATGAGACTAACTTTTAATCAAAGTAACCAATTGTTTAACACAAGTTAGTGATTTATATATGACTGTTTTCCCCTTTAAGTATATTTTATGTCACCCCAAACTATTTTTGTAACTAATCATCTTTTTTAGGAAATAAAATTATGATTTATTTTTTAATTGTTTATTGTATTTGTTTTATTCATTGAACCTGAATCAGTAACTTAGCCAGGATGTCTCCATGGTAGGTGTTATTGTACAGTTTTTTCCATGGATGTTATTGACAAGGATTTTTCCATGCAGGGTTTTAATTGATGATAAACAAGGATAGAGGTGTTGGTGATAGAAGAGGACTTGCCAGTTACAGTGTACTGAATATATCCTATATGATGGCTGCTAGCAAGTTGGTACTATCTTCAGAAGAGTTTTCTTTTAAAACCCTACTGGCAATGTCCAAATGGAGAGAGTGGTAACCCTCCACTAACCCCACTGGCTATGCAGCTGACTTGAATCATACATGATCATGATGTACGACAGGATGGAATTTTAAAAATATTTTTGCATGATTCTGGGGTTTTGAAATCTGAAATGATAAAAACAGTCTAATTCAGTCTTTGTAATAACCACTGAGACCTAGTAGGCTCAAAACTGTATTGTGAAAGGTACTGTACAAATATTTACCTTGCACAGCAGGGCAAGACTGAAAGTCTATAAATAACAGACTTCCCATTCAACCATACTGATCTCTTGCACTTTAGGGTGTTCAGATTTCTATGCTTCCGTAGCCTCATTCCACTTTTTCTGTCCTTTGGCAGCTCTTTCATAAAGTTCCAGTTTTCTCCTGTTTCCTTCATAATAGTTTGTGTTATACCATTCTATGTGTTCTTTTCTATTCTTTATTGATTTTGTGTCCCTGACTTTCTTTACCTATCATACACCATTCATACAAGATGTCCAAACCACTATTGCTTTCATTATTTCGTGTATCATATCTATGCATATCTCCTGTCTGACTCTTTTGAGGAATTTTATTTCATGTATTTGAAATCTATTTTTCTCTGTCTTATTAAAATCCAGCCCCCCCCCCCCCGGATAACTGAACCATTTATAAACACGAAGGTTATTACCACATTTCATGTGGTACAGAAAGTGTGGTACATTCTAGCGTGCCGTATATACTCCTAGCTGCTCATATTGCTTTGTTTAACTCACTGTTTATATACCACAAGTTGTACTTCTCATGTATTTGTAATTTTTAACTTGCTGGGCGTGTTTACTGTGGAGTCAAAAACAGAAATCTTTTTCTCTATTAATGATGACCATGGTTTTAGCTTTCCCTACACTTATAGACACATTTTGTCACTAGGCCTCTGCTCATATTTCCACATTTATCTCCAGTTTTCCAAAATAACTAAGAGCAGATGTCATATGTAAAGATGCATGTTTCTAGGCATACTGATTGCAACAGAATCTCTCCTACTATGTATTTTTCCATCTTGAGTTGGCAGATGACAGAATTTGTAGACATCTAATGTGCTACTCAGTTAATCAGTGTTGCACAATGCTGCCAGAGTTTCATAAATGATAGCCAGTGATCAGTATCATATTTCATAGCAGACTTAATGTTTTCATGGACTCCAGAACAATTAATCAAGAGAGTTCTTTTTAAAGAGTGCTTGTACTGTTAACAATACATCCATATTTAATGTTGTAGTCAAGATGTAAGAGTACTGTACACTTTACTAAGAAGTTATTAATTTGTGATTTATAACCCAAGTTGTTTCCATTTGCTGTAATTTTATATTTTGTTGATGGGGACTAAAAATGGTCTAATATTAACTTCTTGTGAGAGTACATCAAATAAATTACAAATAGAATTATCACTGTTGCACACCACTATAGAAAAATTATTCTGATTAGCGCTTTCAAGCTTCTCAGAGAATAAAACTAAACCCTACATATCCCCCCCCCCCCCACTGACCACACACAACAAACTATAATTCAAATGTCCCATCCCAACCTCCGAGCCCTGTCACCCCCGTCTGTACAGTTACATATTTTTCTAGCACATTCCTTGTGTTTATGTGCTGTGTGTGTGTGTGTGTGTGCGCATGCGTGCGTGCACATTCTTTTTAAACCTAACTTTGTTAAATTCACACGTGGGCGCAGTCACTCTTCCTTATTTCAAAAACATTCATATAGTCCTATGCAATTTAATTCTTAATGTTATCTATCCGTCCTCTTTAATTTTTTTTTATCTATCTCCTGTTATCTATCTTTTACTTTTTAATTATATTATAAAATATTTCTTCATTAACAAATTTAGTTTTAATATTCATTAAATTGTCTAACCCTTTTTCTCTTTCTTTCAATATTTCTAACTCCTCCCTAAGCTTCCTTTCAACTGTGTTATTTACTACTTTTAAAATTTCATAGTCTTCCAAAGGGTTAATAAACTTATGGTTCTCTTCTATGAAATGTCTTGCATATAACGAATTCGTTGTTCTATTACCTTCTCCCCGTTTGTGGTCAGACAACCTGCATACGAATTTCCATCCTGTCACCTAGGTACACTTTGTTGCAGTCTTTACATTTTAATTTATAAATTCCGCTTTAAATTTTCTATTTATTTCAGTGTATTTCTGTTTTTTTCTCAGTGTAGTTTTATCCCTGTTGCTGAGAATATTCCCGTATATCCAGAGTTCTTCAAGAATTGTGAGATTAACTTTCTTTTGAAAGCTAATTAGTAGCCTACAGGAAAACGGACAAAAATTTATAATATAAAAGAAAAATACCTTAGTCAATTAAAATTTTGCATAGAGTTACAAAGGTTATATTCTGAGAAACAGTTGTGCTGAGACTTGGATGAAGGGCAGGGTGGTTTTTGTTGGAGGTGAAAAGAGGCTAAATGGGGTTTACCTTGACAAATTTGCAAATTATGTCAGTACTTTAAACAATTTTTTTAAATATCTTTACGAACTTGTTTTTTTCTGTACATTAAAAAATCCCCGAGATACGGTTGTTTAAAGATGAAGACTTTTCATATCCCTTTCACGATCACACAACTCCCATTTTTTTAAAAATAAGTTTAAAAGCAATGCATTAATTCTTTTGTAGCGTACCATAACTTAAGTTTTTTACAATTTGATTTTCTTTCCAATATGATGAAAATTGACTGATATTTCCTTTTTTTTATTTCCGTGCCCCAAAATTATGTGTGTATTTTTATAACATTTTAAGTAACAATTTAAAAGAAGTAATCTCAAAAAAAAAAAATGGTTACTGACATTTTGAACTTTGTAAAAGTGGCTTTAATTTGATTCTTTATTTATGTCTTTAAATTAAAAACTAACAGGATTATGGTGGTTTGAAGCATAAAATGTAAATTTTTGGTAAAAAATGTTAACGCTTTGATTGGTTATTCATAAGTATTTCATAAAGCATAAATTATAACAAAACAGTGCAAAGAACCTTTTATAAAGCTTATAAGATTTGCAACCTTTTTTTTTCATGTCAAAGTTAATGACGCTATATGATAGATATTTTAATTTTTGAATAATTTTTTATTACAATTTGAGAATAAAGTACTTTTATCAGTTTTTTGTTAATATCTTGAAAAATAGTAGACGTAGAAATAAATGTCCTAATGGATTTTGGAGGTAATAAAACTACCTTTCGTTTGTTTTTTGTTTTTTACTTTTCTCTAGTTGAAAGAAAAAAAAGATTAACTTTTAAATTTGTTATTTTTTAAATTTGGGTTTCTTACTAATATCTTGAAAAATATCAATTTTAGCATACATGTATGTTGAGTCTTCTTTAAAGTGTACAAAAATTACATGTAGGATAAATATTGACCAAAATGTGATTTCAAACTGAAGCGTTTTTCCATTCTACTTCAAAAATTAAAAGTCCGGCTTCATCATTTATAAATAACATTTATAATACAAAAAATTGGCAGAAAATATTTGTATTCATTTTGTATGTCATTAAATTTCCTTTAATTTTTGTTTCATATCTACACAACAGAGAATAACTGAGACTCAGAGCCAGCCTTAGGGAGGTGCGCCCGCACCGGGCCCCGCACTTTTGGTAAAAAAAAAAAATAAGTTGGAAAAATAGCAATTTTTTTGGATATAAAAGTAGCAGCTAAATCCCTTGAAGGTTTAGTCAAGTATGTTCTGTAACTTCTTCCGTAAAGAAGGTTATATTGAGTCCCACATAACAGCCAAAGAGATAGCAGAAACATTATAAAGTGTTGGAAGGAAAAGAAAACTATTTGATTATGAAGGTGAAGACATGGCCAACAAGGAGCTACCTCCAGACGAGAAATACAAAATAGACTTTTTCTACCCAATCGTCGACACAATCTTAACAAGTGTGGAAGAAAGATTTGTACAATTTGATTGAAAAATATTCAGGAATCTTTGGATTTTTTTTCTCCAACAAATTTGAAAGAAATAAAAGATGAAGATCTAAAAATCTTATGTTGTGAACTTGAAAAAGAACTCAGTGTAGGCTTAGCTGAACAAGGACCAAAAGATATTATGGCATCAGAACTGTTCACAGAAATCAAAGTATTTAGAGAAATGATACCCCAGAACATCAAAACCCCAATTGAAATATTTGAACGAAATCGGAAACCCATCCCCAAATGTATATATAGCATACAGAATTTTATTAGGTATCAGTAGTGCCAGTAACAGTCGCCTCTGCTGAAAGAAGTTTTCACGTTTAAAGTTGATAAAGACTTACTTGAGAAGTAGTATCTCACAGGAACGCTTATCTTCTCTTGCCATGTCAATAGAACATGACATTTCCAAACTTAATTTTGATGACCTGATTGATGATTTTGCTCGACAGAAATCAAGAAAAAGGAATTTTTTATAAAGTGACATTTTAAAAAACTAAAGATTTTCTAAATGTGTCAAATGTGGAAATATCTCAAAATATACAACAGTATACTATTATATAAAAGTGTGTTGTTTATTAGTTAGAAGGCTAAGAGTGTAAATAATATTGTATACCCTATAAATTTTGGATTTTGTATCATGAGAAGAATTCCTGATGGTAAGTTTGTTTCTATTATTTATAGGTTAATTAGGCTAAGTTTGACTAACCTAGGAGTAGGAGGGAGAAGGCCTACTGTGTTTTTAAACAAGGTTTCTCAATAGTTATTACTTTGTTGATGCTCTAGTAGACAAAAAGAGTTTTATTGTTCAATAACATTGTCTGTTTATAAAGCTACACCAAAAATGTGAAAACTGACTTCATAACGGTAAAGGTTAAATAAGGTGATAGGGAATGGGCCAGGAACGAAAATTGAGGGGCCTCATGACAATAGTTTGAACATGGCCCCGCAACAGCTAGTTTTAGTTGGCCCTGCTGAGACTCGTCATGTTTTAAGAAAATGTAAATTTTTAAAGATAAGGCAAATTATAGGCAAAAAATTATTTTTCACATATAAGAATTTCAATTTTGTGTAATTAATAGTAAAAGTATACAAAATTACTATAGTGATAACTATTTAACTATTTTTCCAAGGTCATGTTATATAAAGTTATGATTAGACCGGTGATAACATATGGCAGCGAGACTTGGATTCTGAATAAATGAGCCGCTAACATAGTCAATACCTTTGAAAGGAGAGTATATGGACCAATCCAAGTCAATGGGATATGGAGAATATCTCACAGTGAGGAACTATACAAGCTACATAAAGACAATGATCTGGCTACCAACATCCGACTGTATAGATTGCAATGGGCAGGACACATCATCAGGATGGAAAGCAACCAAATACCTAGGAAGGTACTATTTAGTCAGATTGATGGTAGAAGACCTGTCGGAAGACCCAAGCATAGCTGGATTGATACAGTGGCAAGGGATGCTGATATTTTACTTAAAATAAAATGATGGATATCAGTCGGCAAGGACAGGGAAGAATGGAGGCAGATGATTATGGAAGCTAAGTTTCAACTCCGAACTGTGATGCTATAGAAGATCAATAATAATAATAAAAGTAATTTCAGGAGTCTCTCAGAAATAGTTTGCACTTTTATATCACTAGTGGTGTCCCTGGTGGTATTTATTAGGTGGCATTGATTTTCTAATTGCCATATTAAGTTTTATTTATATTTCATTTTTAACTTAAAGGCCTAAGTAAAGAACCAAATTAAAACTCTTTTTACAATGTTTAAAATGTTGTAACCATTTTTGCTTGAAATTACTTCTTTTAAATTTGTATTAAAATGTAATAAAAATACACATGAGATTTTGAGGATAACGAAATGTTGAAATAGCCATATCTCAGTAAATTTTCTTCATATAGGTAAAAAATTGTATGAAATGTTATATATTTAAAAAATCATTAATGCATTATTTTTATAAAATGCATAGTTTTTAACTTACCTGCAAAAAATGAATTGGGAATTAATGCAATCGTGAAAGGTGTAGAAAAAGTCTCCAATTTTAAATAGCCATAATGCGGCCATTTTTTAATGTACAGAAAAGAAAATCACCGATTTGTTAGAAATCTTTTGAAATTAAAAAAAAATACTGATGCTTTTTTTGTTAAAATGCGTATTTGTCGAGATATTCACAAACAGTCCAAGTTTAGCCCTTTTCACCCTAAAACCACCCTACCCTCGATCCAACTCTCATTCAACTGTTTCACAGAATAAAACCTTTATTTGTACGTCTATTTAAAAATTTTCATTGGCTAACGAATTTTTCAATGATGGGGCTGCGGACCAAGGGGGCCCGCGTAAACATTCACTTAATTTTTTAAGAATGGGTATAAACTATTGAACTTAAGTAAAATCAAATTTATCCCTATGCATTTAACATAACAAGCAAAAACATTTATTTACAAACAAATTTGTTAAAAATTTACCAGTAGGCCTACCTATTAATATAAGAGTATAGGCTACAGTATTTGGTTCACTGCCCAGTAGAGTGGTAATTCCAGTTAAGAATGTACCGGTCCTGCCGGCCAGGACTGCATCGTTATTAGTTACGAGGAGCTATGGAAGGAAACTAATAAATGGGCCAAAGTACTGGACCACGTTGTAAATGCTACTCTGACATTGGCAGCTTCAAATTTAGCCTTGAAGATAGGCCGCATCCGCATCCCCATGAAGAGAAGTTAGGCCAGCCCAATAGCGGAAACGTTTTGAGAATGACTTGTCTTCTGAGTAAAAACGATCCATTGTTGCAAGAGATAATCAGTGGTCCGAAGAACAGGGAGAAGTATATAAAATTCAGAATAAACTCATTCAGTTGTTATCTAAAAAGCTGGAAGTATTATTTTGATTGAATCTGGTCAGTTTTCTCTGTAATAATGGATACTGTGCAAGACATTAACAGAAAAGATCAGCTAAGTGAAACAGTCAGCCTATGTCTCAGTTTCTGCAGATGAAGCAGGAAGGTCTACCCGACTTAAAAATTATGAAAGCTTTTTAGGATTTGTAGAAATAACTGGCGGAACTGACCTAAGCTTAGAAGAAGAGATTTTAAACAGTCTTGAGGACGTATTCTGTTTACGTTATATAATTTTAGTAGCTGCCACAGCTATACGGAAGTGTTATTATTCAAGAGGGAGCAATGGGTGAATTAAGTAAGGGTAGTAGGGGTATCCCTGCGGGAGGGCCCAGAAAAAAGAGTTACGCCACTGCTAGGCTAACATGAATGACGTTAAACGTAATTTTAAGCTAAGCTCTACTCGTTTCAACGGCCAGTTAGTTACCTAACAGACCAAATATCTCCCGATTTTAACAGCCGTTATCTTTGAGTGAGCTTCGCGATTCGGTTTATCTTCCATTAAATCTTTAACAGGGGATTTGGCCACCGTTCAATTCTTAACGGAGGTCCTTGAAACGGGGCATCAGTCTTTACCTGCTTAACATATCGGAATACGAATGTCCTCTAAAACGTTTAATAATAATTCACATTCCAATGTCCGAATTTGTGAGCGGTTCAGCTTCAGTCCTCACAAAAGGGATAGCTTTTATGTAGGAATTGTAAATGTTTCAAAAATAAGGCTACCTGTAAATTAGAATTTTAACAAAGCCTTTTTAATTCTAACTAAACAACAAATTTGAAATCGAGAACACTTCCCAAACGTAAGTTTATATCGATTAAAGGGCCTATCATGACTAAAAAAGTTAATTACATTTACTTTGTAATATCAAAAACATATCGGTACTGGTAATTCGTTTTCTGTCAATAATAATTAAAAATTGCATCGTTCTAAGTGCTAAAGCTCAACAATAATATTTTAATTGTTGTGTGAATCAGCCTTTTCATAATTTGTTTCATTTTCTTTATTTGAAAAACAGGAACTTAAAACGCTATAGACCTACATGTCGGATTCTCCTTTCACACCATACATAAAAACATGTCTTCATCCTTACTTCTTATCTAACCGTTAATGAGATGCGTTCAAGTATTTGAAAGAGAGAGGGAGAGAGAAAGAGTAAGAGTGTGGAGAGGGAGCAGACTATCAGTGGGGTAGTATAAGGGGGATGGTGCGCGTGCGCCCAAGCGCGACGCAACGTTACCAGCAACTCTTGTACACTTTCCTTGGAGTCAGCTGACATCAGCTCTATAGCGAACATTATTATTAGGTCAGCTGATTACACTAGACGTTTGGTTTTATACAACAGAGAGCCTTGTATCAAGTGCACTGAGTGACATTTAAGTGTGTAGTTTTTGTTATTGTAATTTTAACAAATAATACTGAACTATGGAAAAATCAAAATTTAACAGTAGTGTTCTATGGATTGTTTTGTTATCACTATTTCTTCTATTGTGCTGTTTTGTAAATACAGGTAACGTTTTGTTTTTCATAATTCACTGTTATTGCTGATTAGTTTCCACAAATATATGACCGCATTTTGTGCTCATCGATTTTTGAAACGATCCTGGTTCATAATAGTTATATGAATTTTTTTATTATATAAGATAGCGTGTTTAGTTATAGTGTCTCGTTATTTTAGTCTAATAGTATTACTCCAATTTAAAATTTTATCATCATTGTGGCGATTCTGCGGAAGTGTTAAACTTCCGGCTGTCTACGCGAATAAATTAAAAGTGGCTGCGGTAAGTATTGCCGCTCTTAAGTCTTGCTTTCGTAATATAATTAGTATAAAAATAATAATTTTCTTTGCAAGTAGGCTACTACATTTTGATCCGTCCGTTCGGTTCACAGAATCTAGTTTTGTTACATAGTACTTGTGTGTATAAATAAATTTGTTATTTCCTAATTATTATATTTTATAAGTATATAATAATTTTTTTAAAGTAAATGTTGTGTTATAAGCGGTTGGCATAGATTTCAGCTGCCAACCGTCTTATATTTGTCAAGCTAATATGAACGTACTTAGGTCAGTAGGACACGTATTCTTAGTACTGTGTTTGGAAAGATAATTATTTCCTTAATTCGTTGCAAGAAATTTAAATAGTCATATTTAGTAAAACAATTTTTATTTTCTTTACAAGATTTTTGTATTCTTTTCTTTGCTGGCATTTGTTTATAATTTATTTCCATTTCGTAAGGGCTTTACTTTAATCCTGAAAGTAAAGCTGAAAATTAATGATTATTATAAAAATTCCTAAGGCTTTCACGGCCGGTGTCCACATAGTTGAAAATATTATTGGCCAGGCTGTTAGGCCGTGGTCTAGAATCTATGCTGACATATATTTCGGCCTCACCATCGGAGGCCATAATCTGTGTCAGTAACAGTTGGCGGACACAGTCTGATGGTGAGGCGAAACGTCTGTCAGCATAGACTCTAGACCACGGCCTAACAGCCCCTCTAGGATGAGGGACAATAAAAAATACCTTTTAAAATTAAATAAGAATTAATTAATTAATCCTTTTTGAATAATTAGCAAATAAAAGCTTCCAAAAATTACAATTTTGTAAAGAAAATGATAAAATATAATTTTTAGGGAACAGAATGATAATAATAATAATAAACGTAATAATGATATACGTAATATATAATAATAAAAAACGTAAACGTAATATAATGATAATAATAAACGTAATTTTGTGCGAGCGAACGCGCTTGTGTAAATGCATAAGCTAGAGGATACTTTCAAAATTTCATCGTAACACTACTTTATAAACTTTCCTGCACTGCATCCAAGTTTTCTTACAAATTACAGTTAATAAATATTTGAAAAATCGACATTCATATCACTTGTCATACATACGTATTCGTACGATGTCATATCGATAGTCATACGTTTGTCATTAGGTAAGACTAGATTGCAGTGAATTAGGTGCATAATATCACACTATACAGGAGTGTAAGACTTAAGCCCTGTAGGGTACATTCGTTAACGCCTGAGAATAATTTATTTTTATTTTTTAAGTTTTATACACATATGATAGGAAATGTGTTAAGACACCTTAATTTCGCTTATACAGTACAAATTCGAATGTGATCCAAATTCAGATTCGTATGTTTGTTATAATTTCCTGACGAATCGTAAAGTACCTAAGAATCTTGACCTTCTGTCTAAGCTTAGTTTGGAGTGTATAGATTCCTATCCTTTGTGTGGATAGGAACCATTCAGATTTTATTTTAATGGATGTGAAGCTTGCTTTTATAAATGGAACCATGATGCTTTTATTCGCACGATTTTACCGCCGATTAACTAGGAAGAATATTAACATGATTACGAACTCCGGAAAAGTTAAATAAACCGTTAACTACCTTTCCCTTCTCTTATAACAGGCATTGCATTGTGATTGTTCTTCTTCACAGGTCGCCACACGATGACGATCTCCAGCTTCCTATTCTGTGGCCTCTGGAAGTCCCTGTGGCCTGTTCAATCTCCTTCTCCTCCTCCTCCTCTTCCTTCTTCTTCTTCTTCTTCTTCTTCTTCTTCTTCTTCTTCTTCTTCTTCTTCTTCCTCTTCTTTGAGCATTACGACCCTCCGTGGTCCCTGGGTCTATTTTTGACTCATAAAGTGGAATGCACTGTCTCGTCACTTTTTTCCCCTGTTCTGTACGATTTTTTATTTCTGTTACGCTTATGCCATCGTTTTTAACCACGACTCTGGGAAATGCGAAGTGAAGAGCTTTTCATCATCGATAGCTTTTACCATATTGCGACAGGTGCGTCTCCAACTTTCTGAAGATGAATTCAAAAAGGCCTATATCTTAAACGAAGTGGTGCTATAGCACAACCTTGTCGCAATCTCTTGGTGACGGGAAATTCATCAGATAGTCTTGAGCCTATCTTCATGCTGCTAATAATGTTGGTATGTAGCTATAACTTCCACAGCTCTAACATATACGAGTACAGCTCTAACATCTTCATGCTGCTAATAATGTTGGTATGTAGCTATAACTTCCACAGCTCTAACATATACGAGTACAGCTCTAACATCTTCATGCTGCTAATAATGTTGGTATGTAGCTATAACTTCCACAGCTCTAACATATACGAGTACAGCTCTAACATCTTCATGCTGCTAATAATGTTGGTATGTAGCTATAACTTCCACAGCTCTAACATATACGAGTACAGCTCTAACATCTTCATGCTGCTAATAATGTTGGTATGTAGCTATAACTTCCACAGCTCTAACATATACGAGTACAGCTCTAACATCTTCATGCTGCTAATAATGTTGGTATGTAGCTATAACTTCCACAGCTCTAACATATACGAGTACAGCTCTAACATCTTCATGCTGCTAATAATGTTGGTATGTAGCTATAACTTCCACAGCTCTAACATATACGAGTACAGCTCTAACATCTTCATGCTGCTAATAATGTTGGTATGTAGCTATAACTTCCACAGCTCTAACATATACGAGTACAGCTCTAACATCTTCATGCTGCTAATAATGTTGGTATGTAGCTATAACTTCCACAGCTCTAACATATACGAGTACAGCTCTAACGGCCGGTGTCCATTATGTTTTTGAAGTCTTCTGTTTTGTTGCATAACTTACTCCTCCAGTTATTCTTCCCATCTTTCAAAACTTTATTCTTCCATCTTTTCTTGACCTTCCTCTCGCTCAATAGTCTGCTCTTACGGTCTCAACTGCACTATTATTTTTACCCCTCTCTATTCTCCCTAGTAATGTTTCCGAATAGCCCGGTTTCACTACAGTTTTAACGTGTTATACAGGGTCGCTTAGCATTTTCATGACCAGTTGCTCATCTTTGTAATACTCTCATGCCGATATTTTCTCTTGTACGTATTTTGTATTCTATGGTGTGATGTGTCAACTGGCAACGTTCACTAACCTCTTGGTCAGTGAAACAGCAAAGTTCTCAGTCTTATATTGTTTAAAAAACTGTGTCTTGTTTTTAACGACTAACTAGATAATATAAGTACTTGAGTCCATAAACGCGATTTATTTATTGAACGATACGATTTCGCCAAACATGAATGATCGGCAAAATCAGATTATGTCATTGCGATATTAAATTTCTCTATAGTCGAACCGGTTTTGCTACTGACTACTAATCTAGAAGTCCCTGATTCGTTTCCCAGGCAGCATCATAAAATCAAGACGCGTCATTCAGTCTCCTGCTAGGCAGGTGGCTTCAGCCTGTTCACAGGAACACCTAATGTAAAAATAATAGGTGGCTGAATCGTGGTGCTGGTGACACTGACATTATCGTATACCGCGCCGTTCAAGCTTGTCATCCTTTTCTGCCCCTCTTACGATATTTCAGTAGTAAACAAGGAATATATTGTTATTACTATGTTTATAGATTTATTTTATACTGTTACCGTTCTACATTCTTACGTAGGCTTCTGGGATCGGCGTCCATTATGTTACTGAAACCTTTTTCCGGTACAGACCGCGTCAAAAATGTGTTTTATGACATTTCACCCATATTACCTGAAGATAACTCAACATTTCTGTGTGACCTAAAGATACTCATTGTAGCCTAATATGAGTGAAACGTTGTCTTACCGGAAATTTTTGACGCGGTCCATACCGGAAGATAACTCTAAAACGACGAGTGCCAGAACCGGTTTTAACGTCGTTTGCGGAACGGCGACTTTAGTTTTCTATAAACCTGTCATGAACGTATCGCACACCAAACTGGTGGGAAAGGCCTGACAGGGGGAGACTGAAACCTTAGTCGTTATCGGTTAGGAACAGTTAGCGCCCAAATCATACGATCGGCGAGTAGGCCTATATGATAATGTAAACTATCTCGTATAATCGGAACGTTATCTGCATTAACTAACATAAAGTTTAATAAGTTACAATTCTGGGGCGAGTACAAATTTACTTCACGCTTCATTAATTTTTGCCAAACTCTATAATTTTTGTTACCATGTTATGTCTGTTCACGCTGTTTGTTTATTCCATGTCTTGCTTACGTTTTCACTCCCGCTTCCAAGACTCATTTCACCGGCAAAAATTCTAATAATATGGCCGAACCACTTGAGTTTCTAGTTTTTGTATTCTTTATTTAATGCTCTCCTATTCTCGTTTGCACGTTTAGTTGTACTAGTGCGGCTGAAAAAATCAGCCGCCCTACTACTTAAACGATCCGTATAAAATGGAAACATCCATGTACGTGTTCCATAAATACTTATTATTTTAACCGTCTAATACATTAATGTATCAACGGGATTCCCAAGAGGAATGTACACTAGCACATCATGTCCGCCGTGGCTTCAGCTGAACCTGCAAACGAGTATTGATCTTGCCTTGTTATGTCGTTTCTTTTACTGCCTGTTCTTGGTAATGTTTACGACCCACCTGGCTTAGAAAAGTGTCTGTGTAATCTAAGTTAAAGTGTACCAGGTTTGTGTCGTCAAGTTCTTCGGCTCTTCTTTTGCTGTCAAGAGTGTACCGAAGTTTGGGCATTTGTCAACTGTTCGTAAAGATACCTGATCAACGTATCGTTCCTTCGGATTTTTTAGAACACTAATATAATAAGAGTTAACTATTTTAATAAGCGATTTTTATACCAACCCGTTGGGACGCACCTAAAATGGAGAGATGGCTTGAATTCTAACCTTTTGGTGGCAGGTTCTTCCCTCTCCCAGCCGTCACTTTGCCACGCTCACCCATGGTTTCGTCTACGCGGTTAGCCAGCCCTTCATAGATATCTTGACCCATTTGATATACTTTCCTAATATCAAATAATATCCCGCAGAATTTCATGTCATCTCCCCCAGTATACGGTGTTTGGCGACGACTGACTCTAACAAGCTAACTAAAATCGTTAGTTGTTAATTGTAGCAATAAACTATACAATACCAGCCTCGCCTGTAACGGTGAAAAAGAGTTTTAATTTTAATCCACGAATAACAGTGACATAGCCAGTTACCAGCCAAACGCTGTTTGACATTCAGAAAGACGGCAGTTCCTCTTAATGTCACCCCAAAAATAATAAATAACACTTTCAGCCTCTCTATAAAATGAAAAAAAAAATCAATCTTAATCCGGTCTACATCTAGAATATGTAGGAGACAAATATGCAATCTTTCTCCTTTCGTAGACACTGATGAAATGAAACTGAATCGTGTAGATTCACATTCAACATTGTATTTGCGCTCGAAGTCACTGCAAGATCAAGTCGAATCGAACAAACCGAATGGTTTGATAACCCGTGATGTGTATTAAAATTTTTGAATTAGTTTGACGATAATATAGAGTCTAACATCAACTGCTTTTTTCAAGACAATTTATTGGTGAGAAGAATCGATTGACCTCTGTTCTGTAAGGGTACATTACAACAAGGGAGCATTACGCCAAAATGGATTTACTTCCTTCTTCCTTGCTTAGACGCGTAAAACTCTTCTGCACATGTTGTTAGTTATGGTCTTCCTTAAATGCAGTTATATTGTTATAACTCCTGTAATAACATTCAAAGTTTCAAGGCTCGAGTTATTTGATAACAAACTTGCCGAGTTACCCAGCAGTGGGCCATTGCTGAAAAGGCCAGACGTTTAGACTTCTGCTGCGGAGGTCACGTCATCGGCATCTGGCGCCGAAAGAACCGCCTTCAATGAGAGATAACGTTAAAGGTCACTGAAAGAAGACCACTTCATTCAATTTCCTGGCAATAAAAGAGTATTCAATGCGTCAACAGGAGTCGGAAAATCTTGCCTTTTCAATGAGTTACCTTGGTTCGATAGCAAGTAAGTATGACATGATTTGCTTGATCAGTTTCCCTTATATCCTTAAGAAAAATAACTTTTTTTTTATGAAGTTCCAATAATGAACATAGCAGGTTATTAGTCTACCTAAACCGATCCCATTGATGGGTTGTTATCTACGACACCAGACCATCGGATTTTATTTTAGGGTTGTCTCTCTCAGTCTTTATGGTCTTTTAGTTCTGCATCACTATTGTTTGAGAAGCGTCAACTGATAGAATGTCACGATGTTAGGGTGCGTCTAAACTACAGGAGTGAAATGGTAGGCACCCTCGGAAATCAACAGCGTCGGGATAGGAAGAAAACAAGAATTGGCTAAGGGAGACCAGACCGGAAACATAGAATCGATGAAAGGAGAGAGTCTGGTATCTGATATAAGTGGAAACAATAACTCTGCTCAGGACTTCATAACTGTCACACAAAAAAACCTTGGACAAGAGTTCCTGGTGGCCGGGGAGGGTAACTTTACCATCAGGTTTCGTATTTGTTTGATCAATTTGTCGCCTTGTTCTACTAAACTGGGCCTTGTTTAGCCTATCAGTTTATTTTGATGAAATTGGCACAGAAATACTCGATTAATATGGGATGCGGAGGTTAGTTAGAAAAGTAACAAGTAACTGACTTGAATTAACTTCCCACTTCACTGGCGCATTACATGTATATGCCTATTATAACAAAGGCAAATGTACAAAAATTCCCGCAACACTTATATACATTTATAAACATTAATATAGCACATGACATTTACAAAGCACCCTAAAACACTATTTTGGCTGCTGAAGTCTCACAAGGCATCTTTTCCAGAGTATTCTATTTTCAGCCAACAGGATATTTAATTCTTAACTGCCTTCTCTTAGGCTTTCCAAGCTACATTCTATAAATCATCGCTCCAGATCTTTCTAGGTCTGCCAGGAACTCTCTTTCCCATTCCACTCAAGTTTCAAGACTATTCTTAGTCATTTACAGACACACATTCTTACAAGACAAGGTAATCGATCATTACAGTTGCCTTTCTTCAATTATAGGATTTAGTACTTGAGAAAAAGGAGGTAATTAATATAATTATTTCTTTATTCCTAATTAGGTATCTCACTATTACTCGTTTATTCTCTTGAGATATTCCCTATCGATGGTTTGTAGGCAGCATGTAAACCGTCATTTGGCATTCAAGATTCGTTATTATAGGTAAGGGTTAAGACAATACTGCATTGTCTGTCGATGTCTGACTCCGTTTCGCTACATCTTTTTGTGTTTCGTTTTGTTGAACATTGTTCAGTGAATGGAATTTCTTCTTTGTACCTCTTATCTCATTAGAAATTAACAACATAATAGTGTTAGATAAATTTCGTTTTATTGGAAAACGGTTTCTATATATTGGCGACGCTTGCCATTAAAATATTTTTCGAGATCCCGAAAATCACGCAATTTCAATTGTGCAACGACCACAAAGTAAAGTGTAACCTAATAATAATTGAAGCTTCCATCATCAGGATAGTAATTAATTATGTATAAAATTATACGAGGGACGCTCACGTCAATCCGGGACTTTTGTTAGATTAGAGTGTAAATGGAGATTCGTGCGCATTCTGTTGGTCGTACATATGAAGCACAAGTGTCAGCTATTACCGCATGGCGCACTGTATTGTTTACATGTTAAACAGTAACAACAGTCAGTCGTAAAGAACATAGCATCCAATGCACATGTGGAACAGCGTGTTGTAATGAAATTTCTCGTGAATGAAGGCGTAAAACCCGATGAGATTTATTCGCGACTCCGTGCACAGAACGCTGATGAGACTCTTAGTCGCAGTAAAACATTTGAGTGGTGCAAACGTTTTAAAGAAGGCCGTACATCAGTGAGTGACGATCCCGGTCGAGGTGGTTAGGAGCCTACTGTAGTCATTCCCATGAACATTCAGCGAGTTGAAGAACTGATCCTTGATAATCAACGAATAACTTGTCAGCAAATTGCAAAAGAAATAAACGTGTCTGTGAGAACTGTAAACAAAATCATTCACGAAGATCTGAAGTTCAGTAAGGTTAGTGCACGTCCGGTACCAAGACAGCTTTCTGCTTTCGACCGGCAAAGAAGATTGCAAATCTGCAAGGAGTTAAAGGAACGTTTTGACGAAGAAGGCCAGCTTTTTCTCGATCGAATTGTTACCTGCGATGAAACGTGGGTCCATCATTTCACCCCGGAATCAAAACGTGCATCAAAGCAGCAGTGGAAGCATTGGACTCACCACCTCCCAAAAAATTTCGAACAATTGCTTCTGCAGGCAAAGATATGGTTTCAATTTTTTGGGATAAAAATGGCATCATTCACGTCGATTTTCTACCCCGTGGAGTCAATTAACAGTGAGTACTACTGCAAAGATCTTCAAGATGTGCACAAAGCTCTCAAGAAAAAAAAAACGGCATGGTGCGATCACTAAAGGCGTTCTGTTTCTGCAGGACAATGCACGCCCGCATACCGCCCACCGCACGACATTTGGCTGGGAGTTATTCCCACGCCCCCCTTACAGTCCGGACCTCGCTCCCAGCGATTTTCACCTGTTCGTGCCAGGGACGGTGTGCCTGGGAGGCCAGCATTCCAACAGCGACGATGAGGTGAAGCAGTCAGTACTATCTTGGTTTCGACGCAACGACAAATCTTTCTACACTGCGGGTATCCAGGCACTAGTGAAACGCTGGGATAAATGTACCAGTGGATTATATCGAGAAATAAAAGTATTTTTTACTATCATAAATGTGTTCTATATTTATTAAAAATTAATACTCCCGGATTGATGTGAACGTCCCTAGTATTACTAGACATTATATTATTCGATAAATTTTTATAATTTTTTAAAAATTGATAAATGTCAATTAATCATTCGCATCAATCAATTAATTATTTTTCTTCGTCTTCTTTTCAATTAAACGATTAGAATTTCAGCAGTTCCGGTTCTCAAGAATTACTGTTCCAACTTCTCCCCTTATTACTTTGGTTGTGTGTATGTTACTGTAATTTTGCATAATAACCAACAAATTTTTAGTAAATGAGATAAATTATTCCATTTTTCGTAATATTAATCACATTCATATTGTAGCATGACAGATAATCCACTAAGTTATAATTCAAATATGATCATAATTACCTTTAAATAAATTAACTCAAAAGAAAGTTTGAAGGAAAATAATGAATTATCAAATAAAAATAGTTAACTATCAAATGAAAATAATCAATATCAAATGAAAAGAATTAAAAATCAAATGAAAATAATTACAAATCAAAGTGAACAACACCACTATAAAAGAAAAGTATAATTAAATTAATAAAATGCAATGATAAAGTATCAAGGAAATTAAATCCAAAGGAACTCATATATAAAATCAGGAGAATGCCCAGGAAGGTTAGGAGCAGGTGATAAAGAAGATACCCCGAACCTAAGAAGGAAGAGGTAGATTAGGAGCAGAATAAAGAAGATACCCCGAACTCAAGAAGGAACAGGAAGGTTAGGAGATAAAGAAGATACCCCTAACCAACCAAAGGACATAATGAAAAACTTACCTTGGAAAACCCAAGACAGAAGAATGAAGAAAAGAAGATGTAGGATGGGAGAACTACGAAGAATATCCATTCAAAACCTATTAATAAAAATAATAAACCCCGAACCAAATATTAATATAACCCCAAGAAAGTATAACACCCCAAAACATCATGTAAAATAATTATAAACAAAAGTGTTTAGTAGTAAATAGAAGTGCACCAACTAAAGTTATTATGTAGTCAAATAAACAAATCTTCACAGTCCATTATAACTAAAAGTTTGGTCTTAGAATATTGTAGAACTCAAATATAAATAAGAACCAACAGTTAAGTGTGCCAGTGCAAGTGATTTCTATTTAATAAACTTCAAGTGTAAAGGTGTAACTTATATTTTAACTATGTACAATCAAATAACTTTAAGTTTTATAATAAATACGGAAATGAAATATCATGAAGTATTATTATAGAAATATGTTAAATATTTCATAAAAGAGGCCACATCTTTTTATCAAAAAACATTTATAGAAATGCAAATGATAAAGAGAGCTGAGGGGAAATAATTACTGTGACAGGGGATTAAAAAATGTAATATACCACTATACAGAAAGGACTGTAATTAATTTAAGTTTAAAGAAAAATTTAACAATCAATGGCTAAGTATGTTCATGTTTAGAGCTTATGAACCCCACATTTCAATGTGTTAATATAATATAGAATAATAAGTAATATAAGAATGTTTATTATGTATAACAGTGTGCATACAGCCTAAAATGTTTCTGTATGCATATTAGACTAATTTGTCAAATGCTTGTTATGTATTTTTAGAAATAGTTAAAACCAATGTCTAGTTTTAAAGACTGTTCATTAATTTTCAATATTGTTTTTTATAGTATGAGCATGAATACAATGCTACATGTTTCAATAGTTGTATAAGGAATTTTTATTTGATATTATGTTAACTTTAGACAGTCAGAGAGGGCATATAATTGATAATATTAAAAAACCAATATATGTAAAACAATAGAATCTAGGCCAAAATGGAAATTTCAATAACATTAATATTTGAATAAGGAAGTTAAATAAACCAAGCAAACTAATTAGATTCGTATAAGGTAGATCAATCACCAACTAATATAACTGAAACTATACTTTAAAAGAATCATATAAAAGATTGTATAAAATTATTAAAAAATTTCAAAATGGAATACCTAACCATTTCAAGGAGAAATAGTAAATTCATGAATTACAACTAAAAGGATGATCAAATTGTTAAATTTATAAGAAATTAAGGAAAGGTAAGGATTTATATCAATCAGAAATTTATTATAATCATATTTATAACACCTAACATGGCTAATATTTTGGACAAGAACAGGAACCAGATAGTAGGCCTATATTTCCAAAAAGACAGAAATATAGCAATTTTAACAAAAAACTTTATAAATATGGACTATTGCATATCAAATTAAACAGAAAGAGTCAAAGAAACCAATTATATAATTACTAGTTCACAAAAGCAACCAATAAACAAAAAATATTCTGGATATAATGTATTTTATAATCACATGGAGAGGAAGTGAAATATATTTAAACAATACATTTCTAATATTAACTTGGCAAAATATTTCATGAGACGAAGGAAGTAAAACAGTTCTTAATTAACATTCAACGCGTACGGTTGTTATAAGATTGTGCTAAGAACCTATCTCGAATATATGTAATGGCGTATAAGGTTATGCCGTAAAAAACGAGAGTTACCGAAATTTTCATTTTTAACATAAAATCAGTGATACACACCACCACAAACAGTGAGAACAATAAATACTGAACAGAATACTTGTGATATACACCAGTAAAACTATCACACCTTAAGACTTCACGTTACAACGAAACTCACGATTTTGCTACACACAGACGAGAGTGAAAACACAATTATACCAAAACAATTAAAGCCAGTGAACGAAGAACACTTAAACAGGACACCTCAAACAACACAATAGACATTATACACTATTCCGGAGATATTAAAACATTGGATTTCGTTGTCCATGACGTGTCCGTTACTTAACTAAATATCACTATAATATTGACGTCATTATAATATCACAATGAGCCTCTGATGAAGCCTTCTATAGGTGAAAGCCGGTTTAGGCTGTAAGGTAAAACTTTACGTTTTTACTTATAAAAAACTTTGTGTTCCGAGTCGTCAATATTATAGTGATATTTATATTAAAACAGTTGTGAAGGTAATTTTATTATCAGAATTTCCAACCAACATTTAGCAGTTTTCGTCTACAACGAGGCGTGCCGCCATTTTGAACTCCCATCATGCAAAGTGTTTGCCAGACACGGTTCGTCGCTACAGGATTGGTCTGAATATTTTAATTTTATAAACATTAACTTATAGCTTATTATAAATTTTGTTATTTATTAATTATTAAGAATTCTTTTGTACATGTTATACTTTCTATGCTTGTCCCTTCTCTGACTATATAATTATAACCGTTAAAAGAACCATTCTGAACATTCATATAATATAACCTGTTTTGTAACATCGATTTATCCCTGTACAAGAGTCAACATCATATCAATATCGATTTTCAATCGATATTTTACAAATAAAAGTTAATAAATCAAAATAATTCTAATAATTTCGTTTAAAATTATTCCACACATTAATATAAGAGTGTTTATGAACAACAGGACTTACTGGAAGACGACCTTTACTAAAGGAAAGTGACAATCTGGAGTATAGAAGAAAATCATCAATCGATTAGTAAAGTAAGACAATCTGATTAACTCCAGAATCATTTACGGTCAACCAGAAGTGCAAATATTAACCAAATAAACTCACAGAATTTTAAATTTTTAACGAAAACCCACAACAAGAATTATTTATAAATTATTCAACAACAAACAAACATAAAATTTTTTTTGGAAAATTTTTTTTTTAAATCTAATTAAAATTTTTTTTTGTACAGTATTAAATATTTATTTGTAACAGCGTATAAAACGCGTTTGGTTACAATATGAAGGTGTATTGTTATTAATAGTATCCAGCTTCCTCTGGTAAAAATGATAAATCGCATGTTTCTGCAAATTTGAACCTTTCTCAGGAGTACATAAACACTGTGAACATCTGGATACTTGCATTCGTTTCAGTTTAGGTCAGCGTTCATTGAGTGTGCACGTGTGGTGTTACCTTGCTACGGAATCTGGCCATTTCAACACAATAAAAGCTCGTTTTAATGAAAAGTTAATTAATGGTTCAAGAATAAGTATGAGAATTGTGGGATCCCCGAGTAAAGAAAGGTACCAACACTTGACTGAGATAGTACGAGAGTCAGACTTGAGAACCACTGGAAAAATCCTGAAGATTTATCAGCGACTAAAGCGGTACAACATTATGAAGTTTGGTGATAGCGAAAAGTTAATATACGGTGAGTGACGAAAAGTTAATATCGGATTTGTTTGGCCAAACTAAAAAACGTTTAAAAGGAAGATAGGCCTATATACAACACCGTAATTCATATTTAAAACCAGATATGTACGAGGGCTATTTGTTTGTCAACCTCCGATAGACCAATAAACAGACACATGAATGACATCAATAATTTTATTACATACAAAAGTTTTATTTATATGTAAACTACTTTTCTACATAGTCACCACCATTGTTGAGGCACTTGTCATAGCGAGGCACCAACTTTTCCATCCCCATGTTGTAGAACGTTCGCTCCTGAGTAGTCAGTCAATCTGCCACACTGGACTTTAACTCATCATTGGAGTCAAACCGCTGCCCACCTAACCACTTTTCCAAGTCAGTGAACAAATGGTAATCACTTGGTGTTAAGTCTGGGCTATTGGTGCCTATTGGTGCTTGGTGCCTAATCTGGCCATTCTTCGAGTCTTGTGGACATCTGTGAGTTGTTTGGGAACCCACCGAGCACAGAGTTTCCTATACCCAAGCTTCTGAGTAAGAATATCATAAAGAGCAGACCTATAAATTTCAGGAAAATCAGCAGAAAGTTCAGTAATTGTGAAACGACGGCGCTCTCGAACCATCCTGTGTACCCTTTCAACAACATCATCAGTAGCCACGGACTTTCTTCCTTGCCCTCCTTCATCATGAACAATTCGCCCTTCTTTAAATTTTCGACACCATTCCCGAACTGAACCATCACTCATCACATTTTCTCCATACACATTACATTTTCTCCATACCTTCGGTGAATTTCTGCAGCACTATGGGCTTCAGCTTGAAGAAATCTAATAACAGACCAAATCTCACACTTGGAGGTAATTTCAATTGTAGTTGCCATAATTAAACTGTCGTCACCACAGAGTTATAGACAAAATAACTATAAAACCAGTGGTTACAGGTTAGAACAAAGCCTAAAAAAACATTAATCAACAATCAGATTGTTGCTATGACAACAGAAACAGGTTTGCCAACTCACCGGAGGTTGAAAAAATAGCCCTCGTATAAATAAAATTTAGCTACACACTAAATAAAAAACAAACACACATTTCCAAATGTAAATAATATCAGTTTATTAAAACACATTTCCAAAGGTCCAAAAATTACCTTATGGGAAAATTTAGAAATATTTAAATATAAAACAAATAATAAATTAATACCAGAAGAATTTCAGATTAATACAAAAAATGTTAATATTTTCAAAATTACTAATTTAATAAAATAATAAATATTTATATTATATTTTAAAAATAATTATATAACATATTTTATATGGACATAAATAAAAAAATGTATTGCAACAGTACAAATGTATAGGGTACTGTCCATTGCACAAAGTAATTAAAATAATTAATTAAAGTAAATGAATAATTCATATTGTTAGCAATAATAATTCAGCTGTCAATCTGAAGTGTATAAGGAAGACCAAACTTTCATGTTGGAACAGGTTGATCACGCCATTTTGCTGTGTCTGGTGTACACGCGTATGTTACATGTTTGAGTGAAACCTGTCAATTCCTGAAAAGCGTCACCCTTAAGGAACGCTATTAATTATATGAATTTACATATTTTGTAAAGATTGTGTACATAATATCATAAAACCAAATACACCAAAGTGTGTATAAAAATAAGACGCACATGTGTATAAAAAACAGTGTTAAAAAGTGTAATTACAGGAAAATAAAAATAAATAAAACTTATGTTAATTAAGATAAAGAAAAACGGGTTATACATGGTGAACACATAAAAATTACCGACAGAATGAATATCGGGTAATGTGCAAAAGACTTCGCATTTCGCGAAGACAGGCGAATTAAGTGTGACAAGAATCGTGTGTGAGAAGTGACGCCTTCGACAGACTCTGACATATAGAATATTGTCGAAACATGATTTTAGCGCCCGAGCGTATAAATACACAAGAGGCGCTAACTTCATTCTCTTTCTCGTTTAATCATCTTGGCATCCCGAGGCTCTGCCAACAACTACAACTCTTCCACGTACAACTACCGTAGCAGCCGGAGGCTCTGCCCAGAGACAACAACGTTTGTATCTCAACCACAGCAGCAGCCAGGGGCTTCACGACTACTCATCATTTTCGTGAGAGCACCTGCAACCTGAGGCCATGACGGGAGACGAGGGAGCAGCCAAGTACATGCAGTAGAATCCAGCGTACGAGAATCCGACGGACGAAGGACGTGGATCAAGGACTCCAGGACTAAACGACGACAAAGGAGCATCCAGGATCAAGGACCTAGGACCGAAGAGGACGCGCTGCCGATTTACCACGACAATAAGGTGACAAACAACTATGTACTTGTAAGCCAGAGACTCACACAAAGATAATAATTAACGAGAAAAAAAAGAGAGACATCTAATTCAAATATGGATTAATAATTTTTGCAAAATGTAAATATTCTTTGTATAATAATTAGAGTAATGTTTAAGAATGTTTAACTATAATTTTGAATCAATAATTTTGATATTTAAATTGATCAAAGTAATTAGTAAATTTTTATTAGGAAGCAAAGCAATGCATACGCAGTAAAATCAAAAGAGATTAGATCATTAGAAAATAATTAGATAATCTAATCATTATCACACTAATGAGCAAGCCGAGAGAAATATTAGATAATTATAAATGTGTATTAGAGTATAAGATTGTATATTATGTCTATGTATAATACGAGAGTATCACTTATATGTAATAATTAGATGTGTCTATGGCTACACACACACAAGCAAATAATAATGATATTTTAATTCGCAACCAAAGAAGAATTTTTGTTTAATAAATATTTAAATAATTTTAAACCAAATTACATAGTGTTATTATTATTACGATTACACCCATCATCACATACAACTCGTTAACGTTGTAGTATTCTTGTTAAAAGTTTTTAAAATATTAATAATAATTATTAATAACAAGAAAAATTTGAGTATATATGAAATTTGTGGCCTAGTTTTCCGATCCGTACAAAAAAGAGACACGACTTAATTAACGCCAAAAGCGTTTCTCACACGGTTTTTTCTTCTTGTCCAGTTTCTAATAACACATCAAACTGTCTGAAATATTGATATTTTGTAGTATATCGGCGTGAGAGGTACAAGGAATATTAGAGAAACATCTGGACGTAAAGAGCAAAAGAATTCCAAATCTAAATTGGGCGGCACTATGTGGCAGAAATCATATAACCCACAGTCATGCTGTGACAATGCCACAGACAGACTCGGCCGGCGACTTTGATATCTGCCCAAGTAATGTCAGGATAATTACCGCATAATCTCACAATACACACGGTCTTGTCACATGCTAAACGGTTCCAACCTTACAATTTATGTAAAACAGCAGAACGCATACCACGATGGAATATGCAA
The DNA here is from genome assembly GCA_034769895.1 of Magicicada septendecula. Taxonomy (NCBI): domain Eukaryota; kingdom Metazoa; phylum Arthropoda; class Insecta; order Hemiptera; family Cicadidae; genus Magicicada; species Magicicada septendecula. The sequence goes on from CM068375.1 coordinate 130,124,610, forward strand.
CTACAACAACCCAGAAAAAGGCTTTAGGGGCGTTAGGGAATAAAACGAGAGGGGATGTCAAAAAAATGACGAATAAAATTCACTCATATTCTCACCCTGCCACATTTTCCGATTGACTCCCTCTCCACACCTATTCATTTTCACTCGCCCTCTAGCATTCATTTGTCTCAGTTATCAGTTTTCGGGATTAGTGGCGTATCAAATCATCATCATAAGGTAGTATAATCTTGTCTGTGCTTTTCTGTGCAGTGCGCAGTGTTGAATCATGCCTGTATTCACTGACCACGTTTTTTAGTCACTGCAGATAGTGCACACTGATTAAAAACTTAATTCGTTTCTTCGTTTCTAATAAATAAACGGAAACAATCTAGCCCTGTAACTTCATTTACTTCATGTAGTTACCAAATAAAATATTACTTAGCGGCGCGAGGAAAACCTACCATATCAGACCTACTGAAATTAAAAAAAATTATATTGTTCTTAATTATTCGGGCAGAGGGGGGTGAGCAATTGCATTGCATTGCATTGTGGTAGCGGGGTATCTTTCCACCCGTGTGTCAGTGCAGCATGGCCATGGTCGGGCCTGGGTCGAACCAATTGGCTGCCAGAAGATAACTGGGCTGGTTCTTCGACAGGTTCCTAAAACTGGAAAGGGAGACCGCCAAAGCGATTTTTCGCTAGATGGCGGGGGAAGAATGCTTTACATCGTGGCACTGCGACTGTGTTGATCCAGGCGACAGCTGTCACCACACACAGTAGGCAGACGCCTTGGTGTGGAGGTGGCAAGAAACAACTTAACTTGTGTTAATTTTTGAGGGGCGACGAGAAAACCGTCCCAAGTCAGTCCCACTGAATCAGTACATCGAAATCCTCCTCCTCCTCCTCCACGTCAAGGTATAGGCTTACAGCCTGTTCCGCCTTTACTGAAGCCATCTCTTCCTTGGTCTACCTCTATCCCATCTTCCGTGAGGTTTGTATCTTATTACTTGTTTAGGTAGTCTCATATCTTCCATTCTCTCGATATGCTGCCTCCATTTTATTTGTTCTTCCCTTATTCTGCTAGCCATAGAATGTATATTTAACTCGGCTCTTATGTCTTCATTTCGTAATTGATCTCTATTTGAATCTCTATAAGAGTACATGTAATGTAAATTAGGTAACACCGTACGTTTGTGTACGAGTTTTCTAATAATTTTACCAGACTAATTATTATTCGTTCTGACTCTAAAAATTTTAATTTTATTACAGTAAATTGATAGTATCTGACAAAATTATCTAATCCAATAATTCAAGTGAGACACGGGTTATAATGTGTGCTACGACAAGGAGTTTGCTACACATTTGTGTGCAATATCGTCTCCATCGTCGCCGAACTGTAATACATTGAATACGACGATAATACAAGGGAAAGTGTTTTTTTTTTTAAAGGAGTCGTCCTCAAACACATTTTGGATTTTGAATTGGCCTCGTCCGGAGTAAATTTTTATCTGAGATATTACGGTAAAACCAGTTAAGATTCTATTGGAGTTGGAATCCAATAGGCAACATTCCAGTAAGAATGGAACACGGTAATCAAGAAATTGAACGAGTGTAGTGATGTTACTACTTGAAAATTTTAACATCTTAAGAATTTTGTGGAAGGCAGCGGGTGCATGTCAGAAGCGAAAAGTAAAATAGCATTTGGTAAGCAAGTTTTTCAGACTAAATGGGATCTGCTTACAAGTAATGTTATGGATTTTAAAATTAGGTAGGCTTTTGCAAAAGCTTTAGTTTAGAGTACCTTGCTTAACATAAGTTCAATCTGGCCTATTCTAGAGGATGGAGAAGGCCAACTGGAGGCAGTCGAAACTTAATGTGGAGATGGATGGTAAAGACAATGTTGGGTAGAAAAGAAAACAAAGTCGTCAATGAATGAAATATGGAAGAAACCTTATGAATTTAATGGAAAAGAGGAAATGAAATTTTTACGGACTATGTCCCTGTCTGAACAGATTGGGAAAGCCAGAGGTCGGTCGATCGAGGAAGAAACACGTGGACGGTTTGTAAATGATGATGGGGGCTGGAAGATGATACTTCCAGAACAATGACGGAGGGCAAACGTTCTTGGCTGCAACGACGAGGTGGGTCATTAGGTAAAGAAGAGTCAATATCAAGAGCTTGAGATAACACAATACATGTTTTGGCAAGCAGCATCCTTGTTATTGATGTTTTGTCTCTGAAATTAGCTTGTTGTGCTTTGTACTTTGAGTAGACAGGACAAGATAAGTTTACATGTTCATGTAGAACTCATATGGTTACAACAGTCTGGCCATAAACGCAAAGAGGGTAATAAACGTATTTTATGCGAAAATTAAATAACATACTGGATATCACGCTAATATGACCTTCATTCATTAATTTATTAACATTTTTATCATAGGTTAGCCAATGCATCGAGCGTGTCTCATGTTTAACATTAAACTGACAAATCGAGTTCTTAAAAAAAAATTGGGATGTATTACTGGATGACCTTAATAGAGACGTACCAGTAATAGTACAGAGAGCCTTATTTTGAAATATTCGAATGAGAGCTACGTTGCAGTTACTGGCAGTCCCCAGTTGTTGGATACCGTATGTCCAAACGAAGAGCATTCTTCTTCTTCTTCTTCTTCTTCTTCTTCTTCTTCTTCTTCTTCTTCTTCTTCTACTTAGTCATCCTCTTCTACCCGTCAAGTGTCGAGGTTTTCGAGAGAGATTTTCATCTCGTCCTGTCCAGTGCCAAAACCCTGGCACATGGCCAAACTGCTTCTTTGCCTTCTACACTCTTCTTGATGTTATCCTCCCATTTCGTTCTGGGCCGTCCTCTTCTTCTTCTGCCTTCTGGTTTTGTCACCCATGTTCGTCTCGGGTACCTTTCCTACAAATAGCTTTATAGAGCGCGACATTTTGTTTTGCTAGGATCGTTGAGACTTTCTATGAATGAGCCAATATATCCGACAGAGTTTGGTATAAAAAGTTGGGTTAGCTCCTACTGGAGTCAGTAGTTTTCTTCGTTCGGTCGTAATTCTCGCCAAACTATTTAGTGTGCATCCACGTCATTTGATTGTAATCGAGAAAACGTGAGTTTAAAAGCGTTCAAGTTAGATTGCGTCCCTGTTGCGCAATAGAATAACGCATTTGTTGTGTTTAATAAAGCACTCAATCATCATATTTGTCTAGTCACATGATTAGAAGTGTGCATTACTCTATTACTTTACTCTGAACTATTTTTTACTTACATCTGGGAATTTCTCATTGGTGTCTAGTAACTTCGCTTAAAAATACTAAAGGTTACCTCATACACTACGCACCACTGCTCTGCTTATAATATTTTGACCCTTTAAGGCTTTTACACTTTTACATTAACTCGAAGATTTCCTTTGTCTTGTTCCCACATTCCCACCACGCGTCGACTAACAAATGGACGACGTCAACAGTTTCATAATTGTGTAACTTTCCTTATGATTCTTGACAAAAACCTGTGGATTTCGTTGATCACGAACTCCGTTTTCTATTTCAGCGGAGATCGCTGTCTTTTCTTGACAACCAAGGAGCATCAACGAAGTTCCTTAATATAGGTCTTCTTCATTTTAGTATATAATATAAGTATCCTTATATAGATACAGTATCATTTTGAAACCGCTGTGAAATATTAACATTCCTTTTGTGGCGCAGCTCCAAAGTTGAATATCGTGTGTCTGTAACAAAACAAAACAAATGGTTTCCTCGTTGACACCAGCCAAGTCTTTCTCGATTAAACAGTGTCCACTTGTTTCCTTCAGGATCTCATTTTCTTAATCGAAACCCTTCTGATAAGCCTCACATTGTGTACACCCATTCCTCTTTGGCGAGAAGAAGGTAAATAAAATGCTGGTGTTAAATGCTACAGAACGTGACATGACTGGCATACTTTTGAAGTATTCGTTAAATAATCACGGTAGACTTTTATTTAGCCAGCGGATTATTTGGTCGTCACAGAATAGGTCCCCTAATCTCACTGACATAGAAATTCTAATTTAATGGAAGTTATGTTACAGCATAGCGTGTAAATCTGCATATTCTTCGAGAACATTTTGATACTGGTTTATTTTGTATTGTTAATGTTATTGCAAAATCTGAAACAGGTTTGGAGAGTTAGCGAAATGATAGGGGTTAGAGCTAGGGTTACTTTACCCTGATACTTTCTCGTTTCTCTGTCAGTCTGTCTATCTGTCTACTTCTTTTCCCCTTTCTCTCTATATATCTGTCTCAGTTCTTTCCGACCGTTGCAATGTTTTCCCCATTTATCTTTACCTTTTCGTCTTTTAAGACAAGACGAGTTTTTTAATTCGACTTTCCAGTATTCTTCTTCCCTATGTGTATGGTCAATCTGAATCCGTTACCGGTATTCTAAGATGTCACTTGTCAACTTTGAATCCACAGTTTGATTTATCCATCGCCTCTTAGTACACCGCAAATTTCTTCTACCTTTCGCCCAATATTTATAAATTTTTTCTTGATTCCATTTGATTGGCGAGATGGAACTTGGTAATAATTGATTTTCTCTTGCAACCTTTCTATATTGTGATCCTCCAGTATCGGGAATTTCTTCTCTTCCTGTCATTTCCTGTGTAACCATTTACTGATATTAAGCATTCATTTGTGTACTTTGGATTCTTTTTTTATTTGCTTCAGTTAGTGTTCGACTTTTGTTCCGGAAAGAAAGGCTCGGACGAACACTTCAATAGTGACTTTCAAACAGTATTCGTTTTATTCTTATTCTTACTTAGTCTAGTAGTTTCTTAAAGTAATTCAGTTTCCAATTATTGTTAAATTCAAGAGTATTGTTAATTATTGCAATTAAATCTTTTAAATTTTAATTATTTTTCATTTTTTTTGCTATTTTAGCTTTCATCTACGTCTCGGATTTCCTTTCTTTGTTTCTCCCTGTATCTCTAATTCAATAAATGCTTTTGGTAATCGACTCATAGCGATTGATTTATCGATATGGCTCTGATTGTGTCTCAGGCCTTCCCCTTACTTTCTTTTATTAGAACTATTTCATGCCTTAACTTTCGTTCTCTTTTGTCTAAGTATTCTTGTAGTTCCTTGCAAAAAGTTAAATTCCATTTGTTTTAGTACTTCATGCTAGTTCAAGAGTTGCCAAAATTTTAATCCATGTAAAAAGACAGGCGTACATAGTTTTTATAGTAACACAAGTAAACGGTTAGATGGATGACGCTTTGAGAGATATTACAAATTAAGAGTGAATAACTGGAAGAATAAAGCAACTAACGGGGTACAGTGGTAAAAGTTTGTGCGGTAAGCAAGGGCCCACACAGGGCTGAATTGCTGGTGGTGGAGGGGAGGAGGAGAAACGTAGAAGTAGAAGAAGAAGAAGAAGAAGAAGAAGAAAAAACATTCTTTTGAAATTAACCCATTTCTAAGACACTCTACCAGTGGCGGCTGGTGCTATGGTTGCAGCGTTGCAAAGTTGAGCGCGGACACGCCAGAAAGTGAAGTGAGGAATGTGTCCGTCGTTGTGGAAACCACGCTATAATAAAGTGAAAAAGTAATTTTAGCGTTTTCTTGTGAGTAGTGTAGGCATGGTGATTAATAGAAACACATCCTTAGGCGGTCAGGACTATGTTCGTTGCCTACCGGCGAGTATACAGATGTACAGTAAGATTACGGAGTTTTTAAATTAACCCTTAAGTACCTTCGTGGGGTAGATTTCTACCCCACGCGGCACATTTTTATTTATAATTCCGGCCGTATTGCAACGTTGCCGTTCCCCTGCCATGTAATCTCAGTAGTGACTGTGCTCTCGCAGCGGTTGGACGGGGAGCACGCTGTAACCAATAGTATCGGAGGTACGTATGTAGTGGGGTAGAAATATACCCCACGAAGCCACTTACGTCAACTTTTTTTACTCTTATATCTTTTTTGTTTTTGTATTTTTTAGATAAAATGACACGATTTTTGACTGAAAAAGAAATTGTTGACTTATTGGAAGAAGAAGATGTATCAGATCCACCAGATATACCAGATTTTTTTCAAGATGACGGTGAATTTAGCGATGCTCCTACTGAAGTGTCTGAGCACGATACGGAAAATGAAATGGAAGATGATGGCCAAGAAGAAGAGAATGCAGATGAAGGAGAACAAGAAAGAATAAGAGAGTCTGGTTATTTTTATGGGAGAAACTGTTGTAAATGGTCCAAAGTTGCACCCGCACATTCAAGAACTAGGTCGCACAATATCGTTTTACATTTACCCGGTATCAAAGGCCCGGCTGCAGAAAAACCTAATTTGACACCTGTTGAGTCATGGTCTTTGCTCATAACAGATGAAATCATACGTACCTACATTACAGCACAGACCAATGACAAAATAACAGAACTTTTAGAAAAGAGCGCGAGTTCTAACTTTCCTGCCTACACTAACCACGTTAGTGAAACAGAAATGAAGGCTTTTCTTGGTCTTTTGTTACTGACTGGTATATTCAATCCAATCATGAAAATGTATGTACCTTATGGGCTATTGATGGGGCAGGACGTAATGTTTTCAGGGCCGTGATGAGTTTCCACAGATTCTTATTTTTGTTATCTGCATTGTGGTTTGATGACATACAGACTCGCGAAGCAAGAAAAGACGCGAATCGTTTGGCTCTCATTTCTTACGTATTTGACAAGTTTATGGAGAACTGTAAAGCAAATTATACGTGCTCGGAATACGTGACAGTAGACGAAATGTTAGTACCTTTCAGAGGACGTTGTTTCTGTCGAGTTTACATGAAATCAAAACCTGGAAAATATGGAATAAAAATTATGTGCATTTGTGATGCAAAGACTCATTACTTGATATCCGCATTTATATACTCACGAAAAGAGCACACACGAGCTAATAACTCCCAGTCAGTACCCACGAGAAGTGTCCTAGGATTAGCAGAACCTTTGTTTCACACCAACCGAAATATTACCGGGGATAACTGGTTTTCATCAATCGAATTAGTGGATGCTCTGAAACGCTGCGGTCTTACATATGTCGGAACCATGCGCAAAAACAAAAGAGAAATCCCTAAAAAATTTCTACCAGAAAAAACAAGACCTACTGAGTCTTCTGTATTTGGATTTGTTCAAGATAAAACCTTGGTCTCATATGTACCAAAGAAGAATAAAGCCGTGGTCTTAGTATCGTCGATGCTAGTATCGGAGGTGAATCCACAGTCTTCAAAACCAGAGATCAGAGAATTTTATAATTCAACCAAAGGTGGCGTGGACGCCCTTGATCAGAAATGTGCAATGTATTCTATTTTGAGAAGATCTAGACGTTGGCCAACTACTGTTTTTGGAGCAGTATTGAATATAGCGACGGTCAACAGTTTCGTTATTTGGAAAGCATCAAACTGTGAAAAAAATTGCTTCGCCGCGATTTTATAAAAGAAGTAGTTATGTCACTAGTCAAACCTCATGTCGAGGAGAGAAAAATGGAATCTAGAAATATCTCAAGAGATTTGAAGAGTATAATTGATCAAGTTCTCGGAGAAAAGACTGAAATAGAACGCCCCATTGAAGTGTCGCCTGGATCTAGTCAATCAAAGAAGCCAAAGACTTCTCGTTGCCATATATGTCCACGTAGTAAAGACACAAAGACTACCAAGACATGTTTAAACTGTGGGAAATTTATTTGCAAGACTCATTCCATAGAAAAAAAAGTATGCGTAGGCTGTGATGATTGAAAACATGTGCCTTCTTCACTTATAGACTTACTTATTGTTGATTAGTGTATACTAATGATAGAAGCAAAAGACCCCGTCAGAATTATTTTATAAGAGTAGAGAAGAAATTTATTATTTTCTTACAATTTGTAACTTTAAGTATTTCAGATTGCATTTAATTTTTATAACACAATAGTTTAAAGTAAATTTCTATGTACTTATAAAAAACTAGTTTTTAGTCTTGAAAAATGAAGACTGGTAAAAGAAGTGCCATTTTTGTAAAGAAAAGTACAATTCTTGTTTATAATAAAGTTTGTTTTGATTAAAGATATGCCCTTTGTTTATTATTTCCTAAAACACTATTTTCATAACGTCACACTTTTAAAATTATTTGCAGTTTTTGATTGGGGTAGAGATTTACCCCACGAAGCCACTCATGTAAGTCTAAATAGCGAAAGTAGTTAAGGGTTAAATCAATTAAAAATACAGTTCTTTACATTTGAAATTAATTCTAATTTGATGTCGTTATTGCCTTTTAACCGGGAGCTGTAGCTGTTAAATGAATCAAATGTTGGTAATGATTGAGGAGGATATCCACATGTAACAAATTCTGGAAACGAATCTTGGATTTAATCAGAAAAGGAACGATTTAGTCTTCTTCCTTTTTATTCTTCTTCTTACTTTTAATAATAATAATAATACTATGTGTTTTCCTGTTATGCAATTATGTATATGCATCAATTACGGACTCAAAGCAAAGAACTCCTACCCCCAATCACCTTGTTGAGGTTGTTTACACGAAGGATTACATTATGTGTATGTAAGTGGGCCATGTTATTCGGATTGATAATGGATTTATTTAGCAGAGTTTCCTATATCTGACTCCTCGAAATTTGTACTCATCTCCGCATGTGTTGGCGCAAATCTACATAAAAATGTTTATCCGTTAAAAACCGGAACAGATGAATTCACCTCTTATTTGAGTAGACGAGAAGAAGAAGAAGAAGAAGAAGAAGAAGAAGAAGAAGAAGAAGAAGAAGAAGAAGAAGAAGGAGGAGGAGGAGGAGGAGGAGGAGGAGGAGGAGGAGGAGAAGAAGAAGAAGAAGAAGAAGAAGAAGAAGAAGAAGAAGAAGAAGAAGAAGAAGAAGAAGAAGAAGAAGAAGAAGAAGATTTACTTCTTTCATAATAATTATTACATAAAAAACATATTCGTTTGTACGCATTCAAGCGATTGTTAGTTATCAAAACGTTATGGATTAATTTCTTGTTTCAAGATGTTCTATGTTAAGACATTACAAATGTGATGGACTGCGCGCCTAGATAATGAAATTTTTAATTCCCTGCTCAAGCACAGTTTGGACTCTCGTTCCACGAAGGGCACTGTCAAAAACGTTGGCACATTAAAAACATTCTTTACAGCCTGAGAGGTCCAGTAGGTTAATTACTGTCAAACCATCGTTAAGTATCTCCGGAGCCGAACAAAAGTCCTGCTATCTGACATACGCATTGGCTTTCGTGTGAGAAATGCACTGGAGAGGGCGTAGTGAAAGCTTTTAATGTGAATAGTCAGGCAGGCGTGCAGACTCAAGGAGCCGTTTTGTCGACGCATTGAACGAAGTACAGCTTTTAAAGCGGTTTTAAAATCTTTTCGTCCGATCGGTAGGTAAAAGCTAGAATTACTGCTGAGAGTGAAAAGCTTAGCTTACCTGTACGCACAGTGCCATACTACGCACTCACAAAGGAAACTAATCTCGACTAAAAGGTCTTTCCTTATTCTGTATATAGGCCCCCTATATATACAAGCTACAGTAGTGTCCTTTCTACTTCTACTTCAGAATATCTACAATAGTTGGCTGTCACATCGGACGATTTCTTGTTGTTTGTCTGTTGCTAGTTAGATATCGCTTATCGTGTGTGTGTGTGTGTGTGTGTGTGTGTGAGTGTGTTTGTCTTGTCTTTCACGTATTTGAAACAGAATTAACACTGTTGTACACCACTATAGAAAATTTATCCCGATTAGCGCTTTCAAGCTTCACAGCTCGTCATCAGATCGGAATATTCCGATGATGAACTGTGAAGCTTGAAAGCGCTAATCGAAATAATTTTTCTATAGTGGTGTGCAACAGTGTTAATTTTATTTGTGATTATAACCACTATCACAACTTTATTAATTAAATTTCACGTATTTGTTGTGCGAGTCTTACAAAAAATGCGCAAACCCTGCTGAGAGTTGAAAAGATTATGCTTTAAAACGAAACAGGATGTCAAAAAGACAATAGGTAGGACCCTCATTCTCTTACCCCGTCTCTCTTTCACACACACACACACTCTCTCTCTCTCTCTCTCTCTCTCTCTCTCTCTCTCTCTCTCTCTCTCTCTCTCTCTCTCTCTCTCTCTCTCTCTCTCTCTCTTTCTTTTCTGTTTTCTTTTCTCTCCCCACCTCTCTATTTTCACTTCAGTCACACTGTTTGCTACTGTGCAACTGATTAAGTTGAACTGGACAAGAATTGCTGAGCAAAGAAATTACTGCAGAACGACTAGGGAGACAGCACTGGTTAGGAAAATTTTGTTAGGAAATTTTGATGATGATGACGACGATGACGATGACGGAGATGGGGATGATAGGCCTATATACAGGCATATATGTATTTAGATGTATGTCCAAAGAAGATGAAATAAGAATACTGGAATTGTTTGAGCTAAAACTGAAAATTGTAGCCTAGATGCAAAATAATGAAAATATAAACCTTATTTCTTTAACAGTTAATGATAATGAAATTTAGTTTTGTCCGTCACGTAGAGAACAAATATCAGACTCGTCCAACTTCCAAAATAATTACATTGCTACATAGGATGTTTAACAAAAATATTATAAACACCCCCAGTACAAATAAATCATTAATATTTGATAAGCGAAACCAGTATGTTACTATAAGGCTACTGGTCCTATGTTACTAGTTGTTCTAGTTCTTTTTCTGCGTCGCCATGCTAGAAATATGGGACATTGGTGTCACTCACTAGTCTGACTTTGGTTTGTGAGGAGAGAGCTACTATTTTGCCGAACAAATTTTTACCGCGGCTTGAGGCACCAACCTCAAGATGCACGGTATATTGGGGCAACATCGTAGTCACTTTCCATCCACCATTTTCAAGACTTTTGGTTTTTAAAAATTTAATCTGTATTACTGAAAGACAAATACAAGACGAATTAGTCCAAATACTGATTCATTGTCAATTCTTGTTTGGATACTGCCTAAGAAATGTAGAAGAGGTGGGGTGTTCTGTCATCTAAAGCCGTACGGTGTTGAGGAAAGCAGTGTGCACCTCGTCAGCACCTACAACGATAACGACTTCGCTACGGTACTTTTCACCTTCGATGTAGACATCTTCAGAAATGTCCGGTGAATCATTTCACGCTAATCTTGGCAAAACTTTGAACAATTTTGAGTTTTTGCGAGTAATTAAAAGTATTCAGTTGAAAGACTATGTACAAGGGTCATCCAATAGTGAAAGAAGATACAAATAACTGTAGCAGGCAGAGTACGATAATTTCAGAACTGTAAGTTGGCATCCCTGTAATGAGTTCTGATCAGCTGTTTGATTAGAATTGGTTTATTCGTAATCTTAAATTCTCATTTAACGATGACACATGGTCTTGAAGTTTAGGAATTAGTTGAACAACATGCAGTGATCCGATTTTTACTTTCTGAAGGTGAAAAACTAAAATTTATTCTTGTATGACTAAACAATATGGAAAAGCTGTGTGAACCGCAGACATTTTTATATGTTGGTAGAACAGTTTAAAAATGGTCGAACTTTAGTGACTGACGAGCATCGTTCTGGACGTCCAGTTGAGATTTCATTTTTTTAAATATTTTTTTAGAAGATCAGCGGACAATAAACGGTGGATACTACTCTGGCAAACTCTCTTACCAAAAAAAAGTAAAGCGACAGTGATGCGGAAACGTGATGGATTTCTGCGCAAAGGCGTCATTCTCCTTCACGATAACGCCCGTCCACACGCAGTTTAGTTAACACGTGAAACCATCAATAAATTGACTTGGCAGACTTTACCTCATCCACATTAAAGTCCAGGCCTCGCTCCATCTGATTTCCACTTGTTTGGTCCACTCAAGGAGGCGTTACGTGGTACAAAGTTTGATGACAACGACGAGGTCAAATAAAAAGTCTTAAAATAAAAAGACATCGACATAAAGAGTTCTTTACAGCAGAAATAAAAAAGCTTATTCAGAGATGGGGCAAGTGTATTAATGTTGGAAATTAAAAAAAGTATAAACGGTTTTTCCTCTACCACGATTGTCTCTTTGATAATTGAATGATCCTCGTATTTGTAAGAAGTATAGGCACTGGAAATAAAACCTCAAATCCTGAGTATTTGAAGGCAATTAAAATTGTAAAAAAAGGTAGAGCCGAGTTCGAGACAAGAACCAATGTTTCTAGGTTTGAATGTGCAAATAGATATACATATCGTATACAGTATAAGTTTCATATATCGTAATGCAAAAGCAAGTCTTTCATTTAGAAGTTTATAGTCGTGTAACTAAATTAATTGAAGACTTTCAAGTGAATGTAAAGTAACTATTAATGTTACTAGTGCATAGTTTGTGAAAAAAGTTCTCAGTGATAGAACGCAAAGAAAAAGCCTCCGGAAAGACTGAGACGCAGGTGGAAGGAGATCTTGCCAAAAAGTTACTCAATACTTGCTCCTGGAAGAGAACAGCTAGTGACAAGATTGTGTCAAGGAAGTTATGGAGGAGACCAGGGTACGATTTGGGCTAAGAAGCCATAGGAAGGAAAAAACTAGCGGACAATTTCAATTTTTTTTTTTTTTTTTTTTTTTTTTTTTTTTTTTTTTTTTTTTTTTTTTAAGAACTGAATAAAGTTTTAATAGTAGGCTAACAGTTCGTAAATTCAGGATCATACGCTGTCATTGTGACTTTGTCGTCACCATTCTGCCTCTCATCTACATCAAAAGAACAGTTTTTGTTAAACGACATATCTGTATAGCCCACCGTGCTATATGGTATCTTAATAGTAAGTACGTAGTACCCTATATATCTATATGTCTGCGCATGTATAACGTTTTCGTACAAATAAAGAGATTATGATGATAAAATTTTCAGTTGAGCTGGTAAAAACGTAAGGTATTTTGTGAACAGCTTGTGCTGTGGGGGTTGGATCTGGGGGGTTGGTAACTCCATTTCCTTCTGCCTACACTTGATTAAGCGAGAGACAGCCGAGTAGCTGGCTCGGTATTGTTTTGTCTGGGAACGGCGGCCTACATTCATAATGCGGATGTGTTTCACACTTCTTTTAACAAGGAAACAGCGCGTACAATTCCTTCTAACTTCTCGCTGTGTGTGTGTGTGTGTGTGTGTGTGTGTGTGTGTGTGTGTGTGTGTGTGTGTGTGTGTGTGTGTGTGTGTGTGTGTGTGTGTGTGTGTGTGTGTGTGTGTGTGTGTGTGTGTGTGTGTGTGTGTGTGTGTGTGTGTGTGTGTGTGTGTGTGTGTGTGTGTGTGTGTGTTGACTAACAGACGTGGTGTAATTTGGTCCTTTTTCGTGAATGGCAGTAAAAGCAATTACGCGAGAGCTCAATTCTGTTAACCACTATTACAAACATACTATCTATTCATTACGTCACGTAATTGTCAGATTCGTAAATAGTATCGTACGTGGTTTATGGGTGGGAGTTAAGCAACGAGCAATCTGATGAGCAAATGAGCAACCGCAAGACCGACGGGGAGTGGAGAGACATTCGCGCAGTAGTTAATAGACAATCGCTAATAACAATAGTGATATTCATATGTTATATACAGAGTATTTCCAAAAAGATGGTGTGCCAAACGTCACACAGTTGTATACTATTTCATATAAGCACAAAACAAACAAAAATGTTATCTGAAAAATGTTTTAATGACGCCTGCTTCAAATTTCTAATTCCAAATTATAAAAAAAAATCAGTACTTTTAATAAAAACTAGTCTATCTTATTACATAAAAACTAAAGCCTTGCATTCGCTATCCAATGATAGCTCGTTTATGGAATTCGGATAAAAAATACTGTATATATTACATTTTTTCCACAACAGGACATTTGGCCTATTTTTTTAATAAGAGACCTCACAACCACTTACTGCATTTCACTATTTTCAATGATAGTCAACGCTTTCGAACGTTTCAGCTAACTTTTCAGATCGGATCAGAAACTCACAGAAATCTTTAGATTTTGATTTTGTTCCGCTCTAAAGATGAGCTGAAACACTCGGAGGTGCTCACCGAAAGTCATTAAAATAATGGAATGCAACAACTGCTTTCTATATAAGTGAATAAAGTGATTACTTGCCGTTCAGTGGGTGTAACTTGCTGGTCATATGAGTGAAAGGTCGACATGTACTCGTAGATAGTAAGTAGTTCGATATCATTGCTTAGACCCTGGCAGTCACGAAATTTGAAAATTCCATATTTTTGCGTTTCTATACCTCGAGCATAAACAGGGTGCGGTCGCGAGAAAGTCGTGTTTTTTTGCACGTTACAAAACAAATGACACTGCCATATGTAGGAATAAAGCATTAAATTATAACAAAACTACCTTAGAAGATACATTAGGTTATCCAAATTCTGTGTAAATTAGACACTAACCAATAATTTCGATGCTAAAAACTACTTTTTTGTTGTGGTTACTCCCTTCCCAAAAGCAATACATAGATTAAAAAATAAATAAATATATTTTACTTAGTGTTGTTAGGTACGCAAATTTCCATCTCGATTTTCAAATCATTATTAGTTCATATAATAGGCTTATAGACAACTAAAAAAATGTTAGATAAGTTTGGTTTTGCGAATTATTCTGACTTTGGGCTAATTTACAGTACAAAAATGAGATTCCCAAACAGCGTGTGTCGCTAATTAGGCCTCAACGTTTACTCTGTTTGGTGTCAGAGACAAGATACGAGTTTAGGAAGTGACTTCACTAATTTCGTTCCCCAGCGTATATGTCTGCAGTAACATACGTTATAGACCTGTTGATAGATTTTGAACACTAGCTTAGAGGTGCGCAGTGGACAAACACCTCGTTTGCGAGACTAACACAGTGTTTTATAATGTTAACATCGGCTACAACAAGTCTGGCAAGAACAGAAGCATGTAGCTGTGAAGCGACAGTATGTGATAGAGAGAGATAGCGTGTGAGTGAGATGGCGAACTGTTATTGCATTCTCTCCCCTCGTTCGCCTCTGGACGTCTTTTGTTGTAATTGTTAGGGTAATTCCACCGCTCAAGAAAAGCTTTCAGGTTTCTATTTCTAAACAGCAGAAATTCTGTCTACAAGTTGAGCTGACTATGGAAGGCGTTGTTAGAAACGAGTCTGCACGTTTCCTGTAATAGTGATGCAAAATTTCGAGTCGTTTCATCCATAAATCGCGGTGTATAGGAAAACGGAAAAAGTTAGAGGTAGTGAACAGTTGTTGCAATTTAAAATTTTTTAAATTAGTATTTTACAAAAAAATACTTATGCAAAAAGATTAGATAAGTCTGAGATTGCTAGTTATTCAGTCTACTAGGCTGACTGTACAGAACAAATGTAGATTGCAAAACACGAGTGTGAACAAAAATGAGGAAGGTTAGAAATGTTTCGAGCAGTTCGGTGTGCAAAATTTTGAGTCGTTTTTCTGAATTAAAACTATCGTTTGCAAAAACGAAGTGTACAAACACCGGTATATTTGGAATATATAGGCTAATACGTGTCTATGATTTTCTAGAATGTGAAGTACAATTTTTGCAACATGCAAACATAAAAGATTATTTTTCGCTAGAATACCCAGTAGACAGTGGAATTTACAAAACAAACGTGGTTACTGCAAATTTCGAAGGTGCCAGGAACCAAGTGGCTTAAGTGAATTATATTACCCATTATCGGTCATGATCACGCCGCGCTGAGAAGTCAGTTCAGTGTCCGAACCGAATGCAATGATCAATGTGCAGACGAGATTCACGACAGCGTGTGCCGCTAATGTGGTCTGAACGTTTACTCTGTCTAGTGTCAAAGACACTCGCACAGATTCGCGCGTAGGAAGTGACGCCACTAATCGTGTTCCCCAGCGCGTATGACGTACAGTTAGTTATACGTACATGTAAACAGTAGCTGTTCTGTCTGCAAGTTCTGCTAAGGTGGGCTTTATTAGAAATGAGAGTACGCTTTTGAGTTGACTTATTCTTTTTATTCAAATACTATAGGTCAATTGAATTTGAATGAGGCGAAATGTTTGTGTGACATCATAACAAACAGCAGATAAATGCCATGAAGAGTCTGGTTTTCTACACTCGGTTCTAAAATCGAATGAGATAATGGGTGAGAAAAGCAAGCACATTGCGTTACATGGGTAGTGTTATTTACTGAAAAACCTCGACCGATAAAAATAAAGTATTAGACTCAGGTACAAAATTCACACCAATATTATTGATTTTCTACTCTTACATACTTTGACTAATTTTAAGTAAATATAATGCAAAAAAAGAATAGACAAATAAAAACTAAAAAGAAGTCGCATGTCCGATTCGGTGCGTTTTAACAAATAAACTGTCTTTATGCGGGGTGTATCGATTGTAACGGGTGAGGTGATCGTTTTGGCCTTATATTTGACACCTCGCTGAATATGGGTGGCCTATATATAGTACACCTCTCCCCAAGGATTTATAGTTCACTATTTGTTCAGCTAGCTATTTACACAAATCCCTCTACTGCTTTGCCGTAATTTTCCACGATTTCGTAAATTTTAGCGTTGATTGTGTGTCCGAGCACTTTCTGAATATTCCGTCAACAAGCCTCACGGCCTTTTGTTTTATTTGCACTGTTGGAACTCACAGTTTGATTTTGCAATAGACAAATTTGTGAATATTTTTGAAATAATATTTGATATAAATATTGTCACCGAGACCAGAAAACAAAAAACAGAACATAAACAGCTATAAATAGCATAATGCATTCCGATAATATCACAGAATATTCAAGCCTGCTCTAGGGCCTGGTTACTTGACTAAGATGTAGACGGTGTTAGACGGAAATAAGGTTGCGTCGTGATAGCGGGAATTGTTAATTTTTGAAGCTACGGATTAGTAAACTTAATAACTTTTGTGATTGTTATTATTAATTGTGAATAACGCGGAATGGATTGTTGCTGTTACGTAAGAGACTTGTTGAGTTGACTGTGATTTGGATAAAGTCTTTAATACAACTTATAACTGTTTTACTAACACTGGTGTCAAACAAATTCCATTAAACTCAAAATTATTATTTACGAAACAATATGAGCAAATCCCATTAGTTATCCAGTTAAGCTATGAGTAATGTTAATATGTTGGGGCTAGAATAACTTTTCTCGATAATTTGATTGTCGACTGGCTATTATGGCGAACAATAGTTGTTTACTCGTATTGTCATTTATTATGATGTCACTCGTCACTTATGAATGATAATACTTGGTTATCGTATGTGCTTGCAAGGCTCAGATCTAGACGCCTCGAATCGCGGACAGCGCCATAATGTTGGGTACAAGGTACATATAGTAGTCCCTTAGGTCGGCTCAATGTGTAAAAATGAATATTTCTTCTTCTTTTGCATCTGATTTTGCCGTCTTGAGTCTCTGATTTTGAGACTCACCTTGCTTTCATTGACTACGAGAAAGGATTTGATAGAGTTAACAGGTCCATCCTGTGGGGCATAATGTGTAAGAGGGGTTACCCTGGGCCTTCCGGTCATTTCCGATACTCTCTTCTAGCCTGGGCGAGGCGTTTGATCTCTAACATAGTCTTCCCCTTCTATATCTTCTCGATATAGTCGATCTATTTCAGTGTTGACTTCTTCTTCCACTCATTCCGACTGGGCCCGACTCCGTGATGAACTTCAGCTTCGTCTCGCCCAATCTACCTTATGTAACCAAACCACTGATGTCTCCTCTCTACTGTCTCAATAACCGATTCCTGCTGGAACATAATTCTGATTGCTACATTTGCTGAATATGTGCTGGAGGAGATGCAGGATCCAGGATGAATGGAAAGTAGCCAAGGTTATTTATGTTTTTAAGAAAGGTGATTGAACCGTACCATCAAATTACAGAGGTATAAGTTTGATAAATAGAATTTACAAGTTACATGGAAAAATTATTATTGAAAGACTTTGTTCTATCTCGGATATTTTACTTCTGGACAAAGAGGCAGGATTTCTTAAGGGCCGATCTTACATTGATAACGTATTCTCTTTGAAAATATTGGTTGAGAAAAGAAGGGAATTTAATTTGGAGACTCACCTTGCTTTCATTGACTACGAGAAAGGACTTGATAGAGTTAACAGCTCCATCCTGTGGGGCATAATGTGTAAGAGGGGTTACCTTAAACATCTTGTAGACGTTATAAAGACCTTGTTCTATTGTACACGGATAGTATTGTCTATAGGAGAGAATTTTACAGAAGAGATTTACATTAATCAGGGAGTGTGCCAAGGCTGTAGCATACATACAAACACTATTTAATATCTATATCGATGACATAGTTAGAGAGTGGAAATTACGAGGGGATTCGGGAATAAAATTAAATAATAGAACATACATGAATACAATGCTGTTTCTGGATGATAAACTAATCATTTAAAACAATAAATAAGAGATCAAGGTTGCAGTTACAGCAAATCTGTTTAAATTACAAAACAATTTCTGTGCAGAAGACAAAAATGGTATTTACAGGCAAATACCCGTTACGGACTACAATTGTATCGGATAATAAGAGTATAGAGCAACTGTCACATTTCCGCTATCTTGGTTGTGACATCACTTCTGATGTGGATTACTATGTTGTTCACAAGCTGGCTACGTTTCAGTCAATATGTGTCACAATTCGTCGAGCGCTGTCAGGAAAAACAAGAAAAGAGACTTAAACAAAATTTTATAAGCTAATGGGTGTGCCAGTCTTATTGTATGGTCCTGAAACTTGGGTTCCAGTGAAGAAAAAACATCTGATTAGAATACGGGCATCGGAGATGAGATGCTTGCGATCTGTTAAAGGCTGCACACGAAGGGACAGACTCTACAATGAAGACACTCGTAAAGAGTTGAACATTTTTAATATCCAAGATCGTACTGCAGAGAACAAAGAGAGATGGCTGCTCATCTGAATAGGATGCCAGATGGCAGGTTGCCTAAGTAAGTTTGGCAATACAAGCCTGTTGGACAACGAAGTATAGGAAGACCTAGGAAGCATTGGTGAAGTGTATTCCTTTGGGACCGGGACAGAAGAATATATATTCGCCTAGTTCCTGATAGAAGAAGAAACCGACGATGACGACATAAGCCTTATGGTCATATTCCTAATTCGTTCTCTTCTAGTTTTTCCAGCTGCCCGCCTCAAAAATCTCATTTCACTGACTCGCAGTCTGGTTTTATATCCGCTTTTGTAATTAGGGACCAGATAAAGTGTAATGCTGGCAACGAGTCATTTCTCTTTATATTAAAACGATGTAATGCTACTCTCCTAAATGGTCAGGCGATACTCAGGTTTACCACTTCATACTGGGCCAGATCGTTTCATCATCATCATCATCTTCACGGATTAAACCAAGAATGGTTTGTTCCGATCTCAAATAGTCAAAGATTAGAGATGGTCACTCCAGCGCTTCCTCGGACGTCCCACACCTGTCCGTCCCCTCAGCTTATAGTTCCAGAGTTGTTTGGGGATACGGCAGTCATCCATTCGGCAAAGATGTTCCACCAATTCAGCCGATACTGGGCGATCCTGTCGAGTATACTCATAATATTCAGTTCCTGCCGTATATATGTGTTTCTTCTGTGATCATGGAGAGTATACCCTGCCACGTGCCTGAGATATCTCATTTCAGCCGCTTGAATGCGACCGACCTGGCCTTTCGTTAAAGTCCAACTCTCAGACCCATAAGAAGTGTGGGAAAAGCCATCACCTTGTAGATTTTAGGCGTGTTTCTTTACTTGATGACTTAAGGGTTCGCCTAATGGTCCCGCACATAAGGTTGAACTTATGCAACTTATTCACAATGTCGTTGCATGCATTGTAAGACACACTGTAGCCCAGGTATTCAAAATTGCTAACTTGTTCCTTCTATAACAATTTTTGCCCGTACGGGATCAGTTTCACGAAAAGCCATCACCTTGGTCTTATGTGTGGATATCTGCCATCCAGAGTCTTTGCAGATTCGATTTAACAAATGCATACCCATCTGCAATATGTTTTCCGAGTTCGACAGAATAGCCTGATCTTCCGCAAACAACAATTATGACCAATCATAAAAAGTTCTGGAAGACACATCTACCAGTTTTGTATGACATCGTTAACATATAAATTCTTAAGATCGCTTCTTAAAAAAGAAAATAAGAAAATACTCAACTGAGAAGTCGCACTGACAAGACGTTAATTCCTTCTGTCTCCACCGTATGATCGGCGACACATAGCTGTGCGCGCACAAACGACTTAGCGTGGGATCACGGGAGGATGAAGCACGGAGGGCTATATAGTGAGCATCTGAAAAACATTGACGCCTACGCTACATCAGTGGTTTCCAACCTTTTCTTATTTGCATTCCTCGTGACAGCCCTTCTCTACAAACAGTATTCCTCTTTTACTAACGTTTTCAATTGTACGTTTGCATCCACACATCCACAGTATTTAAAAAGTACAACACAACATAAGGAGGCTGAAAGCAAGTTGGGAAAACAATGTAGCTTAAAAACAATATAAGATTACATTTCGTTTACTTTGTATAAAAATTGTTAACACGTCTATTTAAAGCACACGTGGATTAATATACTGTAATATAATACTCCCACTCAATCCCTGTCACCAAAGTGGCAAAAGGAGGTACTTTGGCTGTTTCGATATCCATTAGTCAGACATCCTATTTGCCCTTTACAATGAATTATTTAAACGTCTCCAGAATTTCGTTGCCTTCTACTTTTGCTACAGGACTTTGTTATTTGCCCGCTGTTAGGCCTACTGCGTATCACAGGTTAGGCATTACAAGCTTTGATGACTCAGTGCTGACATTGATTGTCACTTCAGTTCACTGTATTCTGTTAGTATTTTTACTAATAAAAACTAATGTGAAAATTATATTGTAAAATAAAAAAAAAGATATATTTTCAATTGACGGCAGGAAATAGGAAGGAGGAAACGCGATGTTTTCAGGCATCAGTAGTACACAACACTACTCGCGGCACTAGTACTTACTTTTAATACTCTCCATACTGGCCTAACTGTCGCTTCCTTAAATGTGTCCGCTCATCAAGACCTAATTTTTACTAATGATAATGTGATGTATTTTTATACTTACACTTATTGTTTTATTAATGGTACCTATAATTCAATGTTTTATTGTATTCTTTTTTATATAGCCTAAAGGTACCATATGATGTTATTATTTATATTCTTAAAGCGATCGATTTCGGTCATAGACCATCGTCAGATTATATAGCACATTTGCACGTTTGTGTTCACAATATTATAAAACACTATTATTTATAATAATATAGTCTACAAATTCGTTTTTATAAATAATAGTGTTTTATAATATTGTGAACACAAATGTGCTATATAACCTGACGATGGTCTATGACCGAAATCGATCGCTTTAAGAATATAAATAATAACATCATATGGTACCTTTAGGCTATATAAAAAAGAATACAATAAAAAATAAAAAATAAATAATTTTTACCTTCTATTTTAATATTTCGTATTTGCCTGTACTTTTGGCGGTGTTAAAATAACTTAGATAATATGCCTTAATTAGTATCATCCGCATTTACATATTTACATATTACATATTTACATTTACAATTTACATATCTTGGTACTATAGTCAATGAACAATGGGACCACTCTCAAGAAATAAAGAGCAGAATTGAAAAGGCAGAGCAGTGTACACTAGAACGAGCAGTTTATTCGAAAGTCACGATTTAACAATAAACATAAAGATGAGATTTCTACGCTGCTACGTATTCTCGGTCCTCTTCTACGGTGTAGAATCTTGGACTGTGACTGAAGCCACAACTAAGAAATTTGAATCTTTCGAGATGTGGCTCCACGGTAGAATACTGAGCATTTTATGGACAGCACATATAACTAATGTTAAAGTTCTTAGAAAGATGAAGAAAGATAGCGAAATTATTAACTCAGTAAAGATAAAACAACTTCAGTATCTGGGACATCTCATGAGAAATGAACAGAGATTTTACTTATTGCAGTCCATACTACAGGGAAAAGTACAGTACTTGGAAAGAGTAGGGTTGGGCGACCGAGAATATCATGGCTGAGAAATTTAAGGACTGGTTTGGCATGAATACAACTGACTTATTCCGTACAGCAGTGCAGAAAGTTAAAATAGCCTGTATGATATCCAACATCCGAAACGGATAGGAACTATCAGAAGAAGAGTCTCTTTCATTAACCTATTTCGTACTTATAATGTTCTGCCATGCTATGGTACTGTATGAAGATACGTCTGTCGACGGTAATTTATAAAACTATAAATTCTATAATAATTTCTGCTACTGCTTAGGAAAATTTTCTGAGAATCGTGCCTTGAAATTTCTATATAGATTTGATTTCTGCTTAATGATTTTGTAATTATTCGAGGTTGTGTTGCAAATTATGTTTCACGATGACATCGTCAAGTCCCAGAAGAGAAGTGTTGCCTTGCAATCACGTACTGAGCCCATCCAAAATATAGTCTCATCTTGCAATACTTTACAATAACGAAAAGATTTCCCATTCACAATTATCATCGATTTACCACGGATCGATAAAAATCGTGTCATTTCTATTACTGTATTTACAAACACGCACAGAAATGTTAGGACGACACGAGAGAATGAGACACAATACTAAAGACAAACAGATCTTTCTCATTTAGAGGAAGTATCCTAAAGAGGGGAGTAGGTATTTACAAGATACTCTTAATCCCTGATCGAGTGGGCACTTTACATATGTTTCGGACGCTACCTGTGTTTTGGTGCGGAAATTACCTGCTCCCTTCGTTACCATCCAGGATTTTAACTCCTTTTTACCTTCTCCAATAAAAACTACTTTTTAGTGTTCTCACCTACACATTCCTCGCATCCAACAATCTCACTGGTTAATACGATTAACCAATCGGGCATTATGATTCCTAAGATAGGCCTACTTCAAATACTTCAGCTTTAGGGAAAACTATAATAATTTTTTTAACGTTTCAAGATATGTGCCTGATAAGCGACGAACCGGGTATAATCAAAACTGCGTGGAGAAATATGTCAACCGTTTTTAAACAATAAACAAGTTTTCTAAATGAATAGCCTAAACAAACAAAAATGTGTTTGTAATTGTCATGATAATATTTATAGACACTACAGTAAGTAATAATTAAAAAAAAATGCATCCTTCATGTAAATTTTGTTTCTCTTATATTTTTATTCAAATAAAATACGTATAGGCCTATTTACACACACACACTCGCGATAATAATCACATTTACCAACAGTAATCATTTTAGTTTTATTAAGTATATACTTGAATTGTTTCCAACAATTTCTTTAGGATTGCAAGTAATAATACATAAATGATCAATAATAATTAAAAAAAAAAATGAAAATACGTGTTAAACGAATTTGGTACCGGTCCTACGTCACTACCAAGTGGTTCCTTTATAAAAATTACGTTTTTTTATTTTCGTATATAGTACAGACCTACTACAAGGTTTGTTGGCGAATAATCCGTTGTTCTTTTGCACACTGGCCGTAATTGTATCTTTAAATTTATAACAACATGGCACTAAATTATGCCAAAATATCAGGATGAATTAAACTATCAAACCCCGATGTACAGGTTATTGAAAAAGAATGAATACATTTAATAACGCAATATTTTATTAAGGAAAAGTAATTCAAAATTCCAAACAAATTACAAGTATTCTACTGATAATCAAGTTTTGATTCCTATCGTGCAAGTGTTCGATGTGGCCACCACTTGCAGCACGGACAACATCAAGGCGATATGAGAATTCTTCCCAGACGCGTAGCAACATATCACAATCGATCCACTGAGTTGATCGCTGTTGTTATTAGATGTTTAAGAATGGTGTAAGATCTAAGAAAAACTCTATCTTTTACATATCTCCACAAGAAAAAAATCACATACGGTGAGATCTGGAGATCTCGCAGGCCAAGCACAAAGAGTCTTGGGCCCCTTCCGACCAATCCATCGTTGGGGCACTTTTTCATTCCAAGAAACTCGAACAATCCGGTCCCAGTGGGACAGTGGTCCATCGTGTTGTAAAATGAAGTCATCTGAATCTGCTTACAGTGTTGGGAAGAGCCACTGTTGAAGCTTATCAAGATAGGTTTGTTCTGTAACGGTGTTTCCCTCGAAGAAAAAGGGACCATAAACCTTGTCCTTAGACATAGCACAGAAGGCTTTCACCTTAGGAGAATCTCTTTCGTGCTCAACTTTTTTATGTGGGTGATTTGTTTCCCAAATGCGCACATTGTGTTAAGTGAAAGGTCGCTTCATGACTGAAATTTAAACGTGAAATGAAGGTTTCGTCTTCCATCATCTCCAGCATCGAATCGCAAAAATCCATTCTCTTCCTCTTGTCGTTATTGGTAAGTGTCTGAACGAGCTGCAGTCTGTACGGTTTCAAATGTAGACGTCTTCTTAGCACACGCCAGATAGTGGGTTGTGAGATCGCAAGCTCATGGCTAGCCGATTTGTGGCTCCGCTCAAACGCAACACGAACTCTCTTCACTTGTTGCTCTGAAACTTGTGGTCGTCGTGGACGTTTTCCTTTGCGCACACACCCACTCTCTTCAAACTGTCGAAACCACCGTTGAATGTTCTTCGGAGAAGGCGAATTAATGTCGAATCACCTTCGAAAAGCACGCTCCAGTGTGAAAACCGAAATTTTGTATTCGCGAACTCGAGAATGCAGAACGCTTTTTGCTTTTGACTCATCATTTCAAGTGTATAACAAATAAACATGCGTTGCCTAGAAAACTATAGCGCTCGTGTGGCAGCCATTCGAAACTTAGAAACCTCCTCTTTCAAATGGTCAATGACTCATTCCATGACAATGCTTGAGAAATGAAAAACTGCGTCATGAAATCGGTTCATTCTTTTTGAACACTTGTAAGACAGGAAATAAAACGTGATTATGTATAAAATACTTTGATTTAGTCGGAATTTTTGTATTATTTTTCCTTAATAGAATATGAGTTATGAAATCGGTTCATTATTTTTGAATAACCCCGTATATTGACGTTAAACAGTAGCCTAATTTCTACTATCCTTTAATAGTAACGTCTTTACTTTCTAGCCTCCTCCAAATAAAAGTGTTCAGAAAGAAGAAGCAAAATAACATGGCCAGTAATGGAAATTTACGTGTAGATTTGTAAAAATAAATTGTTTACAAAAGTAAAATATGCGTCCAAAAAGAGAAATACGGTACCCTAAAAGTTTAGTATGGCTAATTATTCAGTTCATGTGGTTGATTTTAAATAAAATCTGTAGTTTATAAAAAACAAAAACAAACAGATAAATTCTGTGTTATGCAACATTTCAATTTAATTTTCAGGAAAAAGTATGTTGTTTCCAAAAAAAATGTAGGCCTAACAAAATCGGAACGAATGGCAATATGCACGGACATAATAAATAAACTAATTTCGCGAGTTTTCAAAATTTACTTTGCATATTTTATCTGCAAGGTCCCATATGTCCCATAAAACCGACTAATTACTTCCATGTTCCATAAGGAAATGGAAGTATGGTCATGGCGAAAAAAATCGTGTTCGAGATAATTGCAGATTCTGAGTGTATTACCATCAAACCATGAAAAAAATTCATTTTTCGAAAAGTGTCTGTGTGGGTGTCTGTCTGTCTATGTGTCTTTCTGTGTGTCTATGTGTAGATTTTTTTCTATGGCAAACGATAAGAGCCGCAAATTCAAACAGAATCAAATAATGTTTTGCATACAGCCATGAATTGTAGAGTACTCAAGATCTATTGTTTTTGGTGAAGATCGGTTAAGGGAAAGGGATAGTTTACCTGCAACGTTTTATGTTTTAACAAGGGTAATTTTTTCTATGACGAACGATAACTGCCGTAAATTCAAACAGAATCAAATAATTTTTTTCATACCTCCCTGAATTATAGAGAACTCAAGGTCTTTTGATTTTGGTAAAGATCGGTTAAGATAAAGGGGTAGTTTACCTGCAACATTTTATGTTTTAACAAGGGTATTTTTTTTATGACGAACGATAACTGCCGCACATTCAAACAGAATCAAAGATTTTTTTGTGTACGTTCCTGAATAACAAAGAAATGAAGGCTTGTTGATTTTGGTGAAGATCGGTTAAGGGAAAGGGGTAGTTTACCTGCCACATTTTATGTTTTAACAAGAGTAATTGTTTCTATGACGAACGATAACTGCCGCACATTCAAGCAGAATCAAATAATGTTTTGCATACTTCCCTGAATTGTAGAGTACTCAAGGCCTGTTGATTTTGGTGAAGATCAGTTAAGAGAAAGGGGTAGTTTACTTGCAACGTTTTATGTGATAACAAGGGTAATTTTTTCTATGACGAACAATAACTGCCGTAAATTCAAACATAATCAAATAATTTTTTGCACACATCCCTAAATTATAGAGAGCTCAAGACCTATTGATTTTGGTGAAGATCGGTTAAGGGAAAGGGGTAGTTTACCTGCAAAATTTTATGTTGTAACAAGAGAAATTTTTTCATGAACGATAACTGGCGTAAATCAAATAATTTTTTACATATGTGCCTGATTTGTAGAGGACACAAGGTCTATTGATTTTGGTGAATATCGGTTACGGGGAAAGGGTAGTTTGCCAGAAACATTTTTTGTTGTAACAAGAGTAAAGTACTTAATTTTGATAAATAAAGTATCCTGATAAGAAGATCTTAATAATCCACTGTAAAAACGTAGATGAAATATCTATAAATGAAGAGGCTAGTTGAACGGGGTGGGGATAATATTCTATAAACGAAAATTATAGTTGAAGGGGGATTGGATAATTGTTGTATATATTGCACATCTTAACAGACGTTTAATGAAGAAATTTGTGTTAGTGGTTCATGATTCATGATCTGACGATGAGCTGTGAAGCTTGAAAGCGCTAATCGGAATAATTTTTATATAGTGGTGTGCAATATTGATCATTCTGATTGTTGTATATATGTACTACGTTATCAGCAGCAAAGAAGTAGTTTGTTGTTAAAATTCCTTCCCGGCCTGTTTGGCCGTAAACCAATGTTTTCTGGAAAACAGACGTTTCGGCAGTGCTATCGACTTCCATCATCAGTGAAAATCGAGTGCGATAACGTGAGGTGGTATACGTTAGTGACCACAGTACTGTGGTTAAGGCTGAAGCAGTAAGTGGAAAGAAGTAGTTTCTATGGAAATATTTCATTTCGAAAATGATTTTAAATATAAATCTTAGATCATGGAAGTCATGTATGGTTCCTCCATACCGATATTTTTTTTACGGGCGCACCATGTGTAAGCTATCAACTACCGAGTTACAAAAAAAAATGTTTTTTTATTTATTACAGGATCCAGGCTGTGAAATCGAACTATTAGGGAAAGTAAGAAATAAAATTCAATGTGTAAGAAAAAATCTAGACACACACAGGGGCGAACCTAGGGGGTGATATGGAAAATATATCCCCCACCCCGAAATCCAAAAATGTTGGCGCAAAAATTTAAACTGGTTGCTTGCTTTTTTAATGTAATTAATTGAAAAAGACTGACAATCATATTTTTTAACAAAATTATTTAACATTATTTTACATGCTGTAACATTTATATCCACAACCCTGTTGTATACATTTATATCCACAGCAATTATATACATGCTGGTAACCCTCACTTTCTTAATAATTTTAACGTTCCCTTTGAAATATTTATATTCCACAGAATAGTATTATTAGACACGCAAGACAAACTGGAAGCCTATCTGATGTATGTTTTTAATTTATTTTAATGAAATTAGTGAATTACAGCTATTATCTCTCTTTTGGTTTTAATTTTTGGTACGATTTTCATTGTAACATGAGAAAAACAATACTCTAAGAAAACGATATGTGGTTGAAACCCCCCCCCCCCGAAATGAAATCCTAGGTTCCCCCCTGGACACACACAGAGCTATAATTAAAAAAATATTATTATACAATATTTTACAATAAAATAGTATATTCACATAGTGTTCATCATAATTTATTATATAGGTGTGTATGTGTAGTCTATGTACCGTGGTTCCATTTTGTAAAGTCAAGCGCCACGTATAGCCTACTGTAAACGTAAATTACAAAAATACACAGCGGCTTGGTGGCCAGGTTAGGTTAGATAAAGGATAAACAACAGACTATTAAATGTACATGCATGTGTTTATGCGATTTTGTTTAATTATACATACGTAGATTTTGTTCATTTTGTATATTTATGCACACTAGTGACATTCTGTAGCGCTAACAATTCAGCATTAAATGTCGTGGAAAGGGTTCTAAAGAAGTTGTTGATACCAGATCTGTACAGATACCAGTTCTGTACTTAGCACGGTAGTTCTGTTATGTAACACTAAAGCACGTGCACTCAACAAAATGAAATCATTCCATGGAAAACGGGAAAACAACCACGCCTGTGTTTGCGACACGATTTAATGACATTGGAAGTTAAAGTGGCGCTAATAAGTGCAACTGGGCATACGTAACTTGTATTATTAGCTCTACTTGCTATTAAGCATTGACGGTGAATTGTTACCCACCCATTAAACGGTTATCTTCACGTGGCACGGAATATAATTATGGCTGACGCGCCGTGTGTATGTGTGACAGAGGCAAAACTCAAAATTAAATCTACTCCTATGACACTGAGTAACCCGGAAGTTGTCATTAATCGTCTTCTTATTCTTCCTTTAAGCGTTAGGTCTTGCCCCAGTTGCGCCCCCTGGCCGTAGATCGAGGGTCAGTTGAAAAATTCGCGGAGCGACAACTGTAGCTTAGCGGTAAAACTAAAATTTTTCGTGTGCTGCAAGATTTGAATTTTATGTAAACTCCGGTTAATTTCCATATCTATCTATCAATTTATTCATTGTTTAGAAGCTGTTTAAAATTGACGTGTCATGCGTATTTTGAAAAACGGACAAAATCAAACATTGTGGTGTGATTCTTTGTTAAAAATTGTTTAGCGCCAACAGAAATTCAAAACGAAATTGTAAATGTGTCAGGAGATGCTGCGACTTCAAAACCAACGGTTTGTAAGTAGGCACTTGAGTTTAAACGTGGTCTTACGAGCAGAGGCCTAGCTGGGGGGGGGGGGGCAAGGGGTCAGGCGCCCCGGGCGGCATAGCCAGGAGGGCGGCAAAGTGACTTGAAAAAATTGTTCTCCCGTTTGTCTTCTTCACTAAACCGTCAATTCTTGCTTTGAGAGGATCCGTACGCTGGAGACGTCTTCCTTCTTCGCGCGTCTATTTGTTTCAGCAAGTATTCTTTCCGTTAATGATCTAGATTTTCAGAATATAGTGTAAAGTACATTAAATGCTATAATCCGCGAGATTATATATTTAATGACTTCACAAAAATATCCACTGTCCGACGTACAATCTGTTGATATGTAATTCATCTAAACCGTCTGTGCTTCTGAACATTTAGACGGTTGAGTTGCTGTTGCTCAACCCGAAACGCGGTATGCCATGATGTTATCACGTAGTCATATACAATTCCTGCCGGCTGGATATCCCTTCTTCCTTTATACTGAATTCACCCAACAAAATATGTTTTATATATTTTTTATGAATAAATCTTCTAAAGTGCCAAGTATTTCTTTAATTATTTTATCCAAAGCACTTGTTGTTTGCATGTACACTTTTGTTATTATATGACAACTTTCTCTTTTATTCCAAGTGATTATGAACACCACCTTCATGCTCATGTTGAGGAGGTGCTCATTTGTTAGATCCTGCAACATTCGTAAACATGCACTGAATTATCCATAAATTATTTTTTGTCTATAACACTTTAATGGCTAAAATTAGCATGATAAAATCGTTTCAGGCAATATGTTACAAATAAGTTGTCTTGGGACGATGATGAGATACACAGAGGATTGAAGAGCTAGTGATGGTTTACAAATATGATTGATTAGACATGAATCGCTCAAGCATTCAGCGCAGGGATCATGAGTAGAAGCTAATAGCTACTGGCGTTACTGAGAGGCTGCAGTGTTGTCGTATGGAATAGCCGATGGAAGTCTAACATTGATGTTGATTAGGAAAATTAATATGTATACACTTTTCCGACATGGAGTACTAATTGGCTTATTTTAGATAAAAACTGTTAAAAATGATACACGTACTATGTGTATCAAAAATGTGTATAACACGTTCTATTTAGTGATAAAACTGAGTCTATTTGATACACGTACCATGCGTTCACTTAAACCAATACATGGTCACGCTCCCACACTAAATGGCTTTTCAAAAAACATAAGGAGAATATGCCCATACCACCTATAGTTGATTTTACTACAGCACCCGGATATAAAGTGGCTAAAAAACTTCTACAGGTTTTAAAGAGTAAATAAAAATAAACAATAACCACAGTGACAAGAATGATATTGAGTTTGTCAATAAAGTGAAATCATTAAAAATGTTACCGCAATGTAAACTGATGTCCTTCAATGTTGTGAATTTTTACACTGATGTCCCAATACCCTAAATGACTGATATTTTACAGAAAAACATGGAGAATGCAAGCAAGTTAAATCAACAGGAAGTACAGGAACTTATTACATTATTAAGAGTAATATTTAGCCAGAACTATTTCACCTCTGGTAACCGATTTTTCCCGCAGGACGACGGACTTGCAATGGGGGTAGCCGCTTAGTGTTCTTTTTGGCTGATCTTTATCTTGAATATTTTCAAAATGAATACACGTTATCTCATAGAAACGAGTTTTGTGAAAATATCATTTCATATACACTTTGTGTGGGTGTTATTAATGGCATATCATTCCTTGTTATTAATGGCACATATAAACAAATAGAAAGTTTGAATAAATGCGTGAATAATAACACTGAATAAAGTTTACATTAGAGTTGGAAAAAACAATAGCTTAAATTTCTTTACTTAAATATACAAAAAATAAATAACTGTCTTAAGTTTAAAATCTGCAGAAAGCCAACCACCACGGACATTACTATTCATGCATCCTCATTTCATCAATTCGCACAGAAAATGGCATTCTTTAACTTCTTTGTCAACAGACTATTAAAAATTCCGTTAGAGCTTGAAGACTACATTGAGGAGCTTAACACTATAAAGTACATCGCGATGACCAACGGTTACAGTAGCACGATTATAGATAGAATGGTAACGAAACAAAGAAAAAAGTTACATAGAAATAAGAATGAAACACGAAATAGGGATCAGAAATACATATTAACAGAATATACTAATCTTTTACCCAGTGCTATAAATAACGTTTTCAAAAAGTATACACACACAGTTTCTTTTAAAACGAATAACTGTATTTTAAAAGCATTAAAACCGAGGTTCAGTAGACCAGTAGAAAGCCGTTCGGGGGTGTATAAAATACAGTGCGAAGACTGTAATAGTTTTTATATTGGACAGATAGGCAGAAAATTCTTGGATAGGTACAAGAAACATTTGCCTAGAGTGACATTAGGAACATTAAGTCGAACTTTGCCTTACATGTCATCAATCATAACCATAATTATTCCTGTTTTCAAAACAGTTTCTGCAAAAAAGAGCAAGCTCATGTACGCACTGGAAGAGTTTGAAATTTACAGAGCCTCCAGAATTCAGGGTGATCAGCTTCTGAATGAAAAACTTCCTTTCAAATCCAACGAGCTATATGATACAGCTATACGCGTGCTAGAATAATATGATAGATAAATGCTGTCACAGTATGATGTGGAATGGTTAGTCACTCGCGAGATCCGTAGCGATGCGCATCGTGAGGTAACGCGGGTTGGGAGTCGCTTAAATAACGGGATATGTGTGACTTTTATTAATTGACGTACTCCATATGAGTGAACATATTTTATCACCTGATGATGGGACTATAAATCTCGAAACGCGTTGTGTATGAAATTTAAAAAAAGAAGTTGCAAAGAAGGGAACCTGGATACACAAGGTCATTTTAACAATTTAATTGTACATGCAACTTGGAGACCACAATAACTATGTATAGGTGGTTTACAAACTTGGATTCAGTGGCAAAGTGTAATGCTTTCATGTGTTCATTGTATCTTTGTTTGAAACTGCGTTCTGTCTAGCCTATGTA
This sequence comes from Magicicada septendecula, assembly GCA_034769895.1. Lineage (NCBI taxonomy): Eukaryota > Metazoa > Arthropoda > Insecta > Hemiptera > Cicadidae > Magicicada > Magicicada septendecula. The sequence continues at coordinate 130,156,721 of CM068375.1, forward strand.
GTATGTACTTTATTGTAACCTGTTTGGTTTGTAAATTCCAATTAGATCAACTATGTTTAACTGTTGTGCGTGTTTTTGAAAATGTTTTGTTAGTGGTTCTGAATGCAGTGTTTTAATCTGCTTTTATAAATTTTAAGGCAATTCTTTAAGTTCGGTTTTTAATATAGGTGAGTAGGCTACTATGATTTTGTTGTAGATTCCTGTCCTTTTGCTTTGTTTGTTATGGGATTTGCGTAGTAGTCTGTCGACTACGTTCTGTCGTATTCGTTGTCTCTGTCTAAAATGTTTGTGTTTAGTTCATCCAGCTAGTCTTTCTGTGCTACGAGATGTTGATTAATCTGTGTATCATGGATCTAAATGCTGATAGTTTGTGTTGTATGGGATAATTAGAGGAGTTATGTAACAGTCTGTCAGTTATAGTGGGTTTTCTGTGTACACTGAATTTCTGTTTGCGTTCCATTTTTGTAATGGTACGATCTTAGAATTGCACGCTATTGCTGGTTACATATTTAACAGTAGAGATGATGTTTTTGTAGACTTGTCGATGTGAGTTAGTAGTTGTTTACATTGTCTCGTGTTTCCAATATACAGAAGTATGATATACACATTGCGAGTAGTAGCAATGTCGGAAAGTGTAGGCCTATACATATTGTTACGACGGTCTAAGTCTAACTGATTGTTGTATGGTACAGTGGAACACAAAATACAAGACACCGATGAAGTCAATAAAAACCAGCTTTAATTATCACAATTAACAGTTTGTAATCAACAAGTTATTCAACAAGATTATACTCGTGCAATTATTCAAGTTAATCTGTCCACAGAAACAATAATGTCAACTATAAAAAATTCAGCACTATAATCATCTTTCACTAAAACACAACTTGAGACGCACTGTTTAAATCCCCCTACATAAAACTCGAACCTCACTTGAACAAATCGCCACTTAAACTGAAACTAAGCGGCAGCTGTCGTTGTTTAAATAGATAGAACAAGTGTTCCTGTAATAATCCATAATACGTGTCAACACTTCTACAAAACATTAGAGCATAATGCGTTCATTACTTCAAAAATCTTCATAAAATTTGATATTTCATTGGCCACTATAGTGTCACCATTTCGGTCAGCTTTGTCTGCTTTTGAAATTGAACAGAGTTATTTAAATATTCTGAGGCGTCCGTTATCCATTATGTCTTTACGTTGTCTTCTATTATGTGCAGTATTCCGGTTTGCATGATTCCGTCTACCTATTCTGCACAAGTTTGATACTTTATTGTTGATATTCAGGCTTTAGCTAATATTATTTTAATTACACAGAGCAAATTCGGTTGTAAGACATTAGTGAATGCAAATATATAAATTTGTTTACATCTTCACATATCCTGTCTTGACTGATATTGGCTGAACCTGATTTCTTGTCTGAATTATAACTGCGATGATCGGTTATCATGACTTGTGTCTTAAAGTGATTTAAGTTCAAAAACTATAATCTCTACCACAGTTGTCTGATCTTAACATTATTTCTACTCTTTTTTTTTAATTTCAGAGCTGTCAGACCTCATATTTCACCCTATATTGTTAATTATCCTCTCTCCAACTTAAATTCACACTCGCAATCATTAATAACATTTTTCGTTACATACTCCCCTACCTGGTAGTGAATTTTTGGGTTCCTAAAAAATATAAATAAATAACAACTGTACTGTGAATTTTGTTTATTTTTTGATTTTGAACTTCTAATGAAGACAAGAAATAAATATAAATAATGGTGTTGTTTTATTGATTTTTCCACAGATAGTTCAAAGTCAAAGTTTCGTCAGATAGTTTCGTCAAAGTGTGATGGCGCCAGTATTCATAGCCTGAAACACAATAAAACGACATTTAATGAAATAAAATTTAGGAGGCACATTCAATGGAAAATTCAGAGTTATTCCACGAGTACAAAGAATTAATATTTTGATAACACATCCTTCAGTTTATTCAAATAGTTTATTGTTTGATAGTATAGTATTGTACTGTTTAAAGTATGAACGTACTATTGATAGGTGAAGTACAAGTCCGGTGCTGTTATTTTTCGTCACATCCGGAAACTGAATTGGTGGAGTGTAATGTCAAGGCCGGTGGTGTAATCCCCTCCCGTACGTCGTACATCGCTGGATTTCGGGGACGGGATTGCCGTCCGGGAGCCCTTCGTAGGCGCCCAGAGTCCTCCGTCTTCGCGACTCTGCAGAGGCCACCAGACTTCTCTACTAGAATCCTCTGGAGGCGCCTGGGGTCCAACGTCCCTCTTCCGGTCGGTATTCGTCGCAGCCGGGGGTTCCTGTGTTGTCACAGCCGGCGATGTGTTGGTTATGTAGTGTCAAGGTCAGTGTTGTAATCCCCTCCCGTACGTCGTACATCGCTGGATTTCGGGGAGGGGATTACCGTCCAGGAGCCCTTCGTAGGCGCCCAGGGTCCTCCGTCTTCGCGACTCTGCAGAGGCCACCAGACTTCTCTACTAGAATCCTCTGTAGGCGTCTGGGGTCCAACGTCCCTCTTCCGGTCGGTATTCGTCGCAGCCGGGGATTCCTGTGTTGTCACAGCCGGCGATGTGGTGGTTACGTAGTGTCAAGGTCGGTATCGTTACAGTCGATGATTTGGTAAACTGGTAAAGAAACTGAATAATTTCGACAAACTACAAATTTCCTGCCGGCGTGCTCGAAATATTAAAAAAATGTTATTATTATTTCCGTGGTTACGGCCAATTGATATTCATAGTTATTCTTGTTCAGCTGTTTTTTATTTAGGGCTTTATGTATATTTGTATTTATTTGGCATTGCTTATTGAGACTGAAGGTAACCCGGTACGGGACTCCTGAATCAGTAATAAAGTAGGGCTTGATTTACGGGGGGGGGGGAATCCAACACGTAAGAGAACTTCCCTTTTCGCCGCTACGATTTTATAAAACCTTAATCCATATACCTATTGAGAGAAAATCGTACAATTGTTTTTTTTTTTGTTTTTCTCTCAAGCTTAATTTTTTTCTATATAATCAAAGACGGCGTTTTAAAGCGTCCTGAACTGTATTTTACATTTTTGATGTAAGATTTTTTTTTAATCTTAGAACTTTTTATTATTAGATTGTAGACTTTTATATAGATTTGCACGACTCCACTTGTTGCCTTTGACGAGTCTGATCTCTCTCGGTAAGCGCTTTTGAACAATTCAGCTCATCACATGGTTTGGTTTTCAGTACGATGTAATTATTGTGATGATGATTATTAATTAAATTGTTCAAAAGCGCTTAACAGGAGTCATTGGACTAGTGGAAGCATTAGTTGTCAAAAAAAAAAAGAAATTTAATACAGTAAATGTTTTCTTACCCTTATATTAATTATATACACAACATCCGCTAGGCGTTCGTGTTCCTACGTGCAATCTTTAATTTGCCACCCCATGCCTGCCTCCTGTCTCAATGTTTCCAAGCCACAGTCGATCTTAAACATGATTTTAAGTGTGATCTTTTGCCAGCCGCAGCTGATATCGTTAATACAAATGATATTCTTAACGCTATTGCGGTATTTGGGAATGTCGTCGTCGTCGTCGTCGTCATCCTTTACGGCTTAGGCTAGTAGCCTGTTCCAGTCTCAATGGCAGTCATCCAACCATCACTTACGGGGTCTTACCACACTTCTCTTCCCCCTTGCATAATATTCAAGGGCTCTTCTTGCAAATCTAGTTGAATCCATTCTCTCTACGTGTAACCGCCACTCCGTTTTGCACCGGGAGATTTTCTCATTTAAGCTTTCAGCAATGCCTAGCTTCATTCTTATATGATCATTTCTGATAAGATCTCTCCTAGTACAACTCTTTACAGCCCTCAAAAACCTCATTTCCGCTCCTTGTATTCTAGATATATCTTTGGCCTTTCTAATCCAAGTCTCACTACCATACAGTAGTTGAGGTACGACCATTACATTATAATATTTCAATAGCGTCTCTTTCCTTGTTTTCTTATTTAAATGTTTAATGATACAGCCACAAAGCGACTGGAAGAGACTAATTTTGCTTTCAATCTCCGAATCATCTTGATATGTAATGCTGCACCCTAGATAATTGACATATGGCACCAGTTCTATTGACGACTCCTGTATGACAGTCTTTGTTCTAACATGATTTGCGCCAGAAAAAGCCATAACTTTTGTTTTGGATAAGGAAATGGTTTGAGTCCAATCTGTCAAAATGTCTGTAAGATAAAACAACGACCTTTTGGGAATATTGAAAACAAATTATTTTAAAAAAGGTACTGAAAATGCTATACGGGTCATCCAGCGGATTCTATAGAGCGCGTGTGTCTCGTACTCTAACGTCCGTTTCTGCTTATTCCTCAAGTAATTTTCTTCCATTGCCGGTTCTCCACCGTTTTTTCATATTTTCGACACTCATATCTTTCATCTTCACCAAAATTTCAGCGATTCTCTTTTTGTTTTTTTCCAAAACGAAAAGAAAAATTGTACAAATTTAGTAAAAAAAATGTTTTCGAATGTTTCCAAGAAGTATTGAACAACGTGAGAACATGGGAACGTCTTTCGGAAACTTGAGGATCCCAACCAACTGGGACAGCAGACATACGAGTCACCATCTATCAATTGCAAGTCTTCTAAATCTACTGTATTCCCTCATATACTGCACACCAGAGCGTCTGTTGTACCAACTACCACTTTGCAAGTCTCATTTCCCCCCTCTCATCCGTTCTCCTCCAAGTCCTCTTTCCATGATCTATTGGGTCTACCCCGTTTCAGTCGTCAAGATGCAATCCAGTCTAGCAACTTTTTGGTCCAACGATCGTGAGACATCCGTTCCACACGCGGCCGTACCGTACGAGACGCTTTGTATTTACGATGTCTAAAATTGTCTTCTCAACATCACGTTGCCTACTGATATCATCTTTTCTAATGGACTGGAGCCTGGACACCCCACAAGACCTTCTTCCACAAGTCCATTTCCACTACTTGCATCCTTCGGGAGATTCTTTGATTTATCTTCAAAGTTTCGGAACCATAGATGATGACTATAGTTGCTGAGCAAATTATTTTTTGTGGTTTGTCCTTTATTTTCCAACTTCAAAGCGCAGAATTCACCTACTCTATCACGATTTTCCCTTGTTTTATTTTGTTGAAGGTATTTTCATTAGTTCTATCAACTTTTGATAATGTGATTCCAAGATACCCAAAAAAGCACTACATTTTATAATGTGCGAACCTACTGTCACGTCGGTTCCTTCAACTTCAATAAAATATGACGAAGCTTGGTTTATCCAAAATTTATAAGGAGGTCCCGGATCTGTATCTTCATGAAGTTTTCTTCTTCTTCTTCTTCTTCTTCTTCTTCTTCTTCTTCTTCTTCTTCTTCTTCTTCTTCTTCTTCTTCTTCTTCTTCTTCTTCTTCTTCTTCTTCTTCTTCTTCTTCTCCTTCTCCTTCTCCTTCTCCTTCTCCTTCTTCTTCTCCTTCTCCTTCTCCTTCTTCTTCTTCTTCTTCTTCTTCTTCTTCTTCTTCTTCTTCTTCTTCTTCTTCAAGGATTAGATTATATAAACCTGTCTGTTCCGGCCCCCATTTCATCCTCGGACGACCCACGTCTCTTCTACAATGGCTTTAGCTCAGTGAAGCTTTCGGTAATCGATCCTCTGTCATACTTTGCAAATGATCCCACCATTGTCTTCTGTAAATTGAAATAATTTCATATTTGTCCTTTACTTCCAGTTTTGCTCTGATATCCTCATAACTTATTTTATCTTGCAATGTATAATTTAAAGTATTTCGAAGAAACTGCATTTCAGCACTCTGAATCTTGCCACATTTCTTTTTTTGTCATGACCCACGCCTCACTCGCATACAGACGCTAGAGGGGGGGCGCAAGGGGGCACCTCCCAGGAGGGCGGCAAAGTGAGGATAGACTTGAAAAAAATGTTTTCAGTTTATAAAACTACAAACAACTTGTTTCTTTGATATGACTATTCCTTTCATAAAAGAAGCATAACCAGCCTGCTTCTCTGGTTTATGCTTGGCCAAGCGAGACATCTCAGTCCTTCCGAGATATAATGGTAAATAGAGGAACATGTCAGTTGCAGAATAAGAACAGCCATTTTCCTGAAGATGAAGCTGGGCGATCCTTAAACAAGTATTGGTTTGATAAAACCTTGCAGAATGGCGAAAAGGTAAATCGCGTTTGGATGTGTTTTTCTCCAACTAAAAAATCTATATTTTGCTTTTGTTGGACTTTATTTCCAGAAAAAAAAACTATCAAAGAAGCAATTTCAACAGTGACAATGAGTTATCGTCGTGGCGAAATTTAATCTCCGTATTCAGGCTCATGAAAATAGTCCTGCTCATCGCTCTGCGTTTTTAGAATGGAAGGAACTGGAACGTTCTTTAAATAAAGGGGGACTTATTGATGATCTACTTCAGGAACAAATGAGTAAAGCAGCTAAGACATGGAAAGAAACCCTCGAACGGGTCATTGCCACAGTACAAACTCTTGCACAACAAAATCTGGTACTGAGAGGACATCTGGTACTGAGAGAACAATCCAAATCCTGGAAACTTTCTGTCTTTGTTAAAATACTTGGCTAAATTTGACTTTGTCATGAGATCTCATTTGGATTCAGTCTCTCGTAAATCTGGGTATATATCGTATCTTTCGGCAACTAGTCAAAACGAAATAATAAGCCTGTTAGAAGAAAGAGTGCGCAAATATATTATTACTGCATGTAAGAAGGAGAAGTACTTTAGTATTATTATATTTGACACAACACCAGATGCTGTACATGCAGAACAAATGTCTCAGATTATAAGATTTATTGAATTTAAACGCAATTCTGTTGATATAAAGGAAGCTTTCATAGACTTTAATCCTTTAGAAGTCAAAACACCAGGGGCGTCACCCAAGCTATTACAAGTAAACTTGAGAGAGATGGATTGAATCTTAGCGATTGCGGAGGCCAGTCGTATGAACAATCAAGCAACAGTGGCTGGTATTCATTCAGGAGTTCAGAAAAAATATTAGATTTGAATCAACTAGCTCTGTTTGTTCCCTGTGACTTAACTTCACTTAACTTAGTTGGCGTTCATCATGTAAATGTTCAGGCAGTGACATGTTTTGGGACAGTATATTCACCTTCTTTCCCTGTTCCACTCATAGGTGGAATGTTCTTAAAGACTTCATAAATATTACTCTAAAAGGACATTGTGATGCCAGGTGGAGTTCAAAAGCAGATGCAATATACACTCAGTTGGATGAAACGATTGTTCCACTGGAGAAACTGAGGGATACTCCGACTGAAACAATTGATACGCCGGAAGATGTAGTATTAATAATGAATGCGATGTAAAACTTTAATTTTGTGACCTAGCTCTTTTTCTGGACAGATATTCTTTCTTCTATGGATAAAATCCAGAAAATCTTGCACACCAAAGGAGTAAGCTTTATTCAAGCATTGACACTTTTGGAGACGCTAACGGACAAATTAAAAGTTTGGAGGTATGAGCTGTGTGACAATGTCACTACTAAGGCAGGGCAGTTAAATAATGAATGGGGTGTCAGTATCACTAAAAGGATAAGAAGGAAGCTAACGATGCCAAGGGAGTATGGACACGATTTTGAATTAACCGTGTGTCAAGAAATGCGACCTTCTCTAATAGAAATTTTGGTCAAACTGTCACTTAAAGTTTCAAGCCGTTTTTCTAACATAAAAGAGTTCGAAAAACACTTTGGGTTCCTCTGTAAATTTTAGGCGTTCGCGAATGATGGGGATATATATATATATATATATATATATATATATATATATATATTTTTTAAGGAACAGCTTTCCCAAATCAATATTAAGTGCACAGTGCTTGTAAAACTGTATCCGCATGACCTAAACGGTGAAAAATTGTTCAGCGACTTAAAAGACGTCATACGTTTATTAAAAAGGAACAAAGTTAACGGAGAACAATAAATTGGACTTTACACCTCAGTGACTGATATAATACATTTATTAAATGGGATTAGAAGCCTACAAAACACTTAAAACATTTTTTTTTACTTTACCAGTGTCTGTGTCTTCTTGTGAAGGATCGTTTAGTAAACTTAAATCGTACCTACGATCAACAATATCTCAAGACAGGGTATCAAATCTAGCGACACTTTCAACTGAAAACGACATTGCATCGTCTTTAGATTACAGTGATTTAATAACCGACTTTGCAGCAATTAAGACCAGGAAAGTTACATTTTAAAGTGTCTTGTTTTAAATATTTATTAAATATTAAAGGTTTATCAATAGAAGACGGAACCATTAACCTGTAATGGTTAGTGATTTATTTTATTACTTTTAATGTAGTTCTTTGTTTAACTTTATGTTGCATTAGGATATTGTTGTGACGATGCGCTTTAGACCTCTACAAGGAATTTGCATGTGTATTAGAACGTTTTTATGTTATACATTTTTTATATTACTACATTTTTATAGTCTAAATTATTTATTACTAATAAATGTATAGAAACTGAATACCGGTAATACTATAATATGTATTTTCTTAATTATGTCTTTACAGATATTCTTAAGACATTTGCTGGACGTGCTTTCATACAAAAATCTACACATTTGCATTTATTAAGTACTTTGTTCACTGGATGGGCCTTCATTTGTGCTCTTTTGTCCACTTTTAATTGTGAAGGGGAGGCGGCCAACGATCTCCTTTCTTGGGCGCCAAAAAGCCTAGCTACACCACTGCGTACGAGCACTGAAAATGTGGTCGCACTGGACGCCCAAAAATGCAACTCCAGCTGCGACAGCCATCTTACACAACGCTGTTTCACACCAAGTTCTTGAGTTAAAGTATGATGCACACGCTAATTTGAGATGCCTATGATTTCAGCAACGTCATCCACTCCTCAATCTGCGGTCTTCCAACACCCTATGAAATTTTATCAATAACGCCATTTTTTGATTCACTTTTTAGACGTCCACTGCTGGGATAGTGTTCAGTGCTTGTACGACCACATTTAAACTCGAGTGTGCCCCACTTACCGTTGTTTCTGAAGGCGCATCATCTCCTAACACATTTACAATTTCGTTTTCATTTTCCATTGGCGCTAAAACGTTTTAAAATTCATCACAACACGATGTTTGATTTTGTGCATTTTAAAAACACGCGTGACAGGAAAATTTCAAACAGCTGGTAAAAAGTGAATACATTGACACATGGTCGTATCTGGAAATTAACAGATGTTCACGTGAAATATACGTCTTGCAGTACTCGAAAGATTTTAGTTCTAGCACTGAGCTATAGATGTCGCTCCGCGAACTTTTTAATTATCCCTCGTACAACTCACGTTTCGTCACCGCCAGAGAGAAATCAGCTATCTAATATAACCACCCGCGTTGGCGAGTGTCGCAGTGTGTAGTGTAAGTGTGCCTTTGTTACTTATCTAGCCCGGGCGTGCAAGACAATACCGCTGTAATGTTGGTCAGGCAGACCGAGTAAATCCGTTGAGATCGTGAGTCCCGAACGTCACCTCTGTACCGGGCCGTGCCACAAGTTTGTCATTAACTGTACGCGTCACGTGCTTCCACCGGTAACTTCATTGCACACACTTCGAGTGAAAAAAAAACTATCAGGGTATCTAGAGTTGTGAAAGAAAGAGTTAAAAGAACGGAATATGAGGATAAGTATAACCAAGGCAAGATGCATGGGAGAAAACGAGGAAGTCACTGTGTGGCTACGGTTCTACGTCTGCGTAGAATAACATGAGCGGTACTTTCGTGACTCTCTGCCTGATATTCATGAGTTCTGACTTTGTGGGCCTTCACCGTGAGTTCTCGTACGCTTGTAGCCCTTCGCCTGTACGATCGCTCTGTTTTAAGACATGGCGGCTACTCTTTCGGCCGTGCAAATGATGAATCAGTTTCCTAAATGGCGTTTACCTTGACCGTTTTGTCAGGAAGGGTTTTACAATAATAGGTTTCTTTTGGAATAGCTAATCATAGGTTGTCTATTAGGTGTTTTGTGCAGCTCACTGCCAGCTTTCGTGAGGTCATTTTCGGAAACGTTTGATGAGAGTTCGAGCCTGTTGGTCAAGGACAATCCTGTAGATTGCATTTATGGGATGTTTTCAGTCTTTTAGGTGACTGCCTGTTATGAATGGTTTCGAATATAATGCTGTAACGCTTCCCTCGTTGTCGCTGACGATGCACTTCATTACTACCGTGTGTGAGGATAAATACGTTTCTGTTAACGACATTATCGTTTCCCGGTTGGTTGCTGATTGGTGCGAAATAACTGGATTGGATGTAATTGGTTGGGTATTTTCTGACTATAAAGGGTTATACAGATTAACTGGTATATTAATTGGGAAGGTGACTGGTCGATGGTTAGTAGTTTAGTGCTGTATCGAATTGTACAGAGTTGGCAGTGGCATCGCAATATGTTGACGTTGTTAGCAAGGGAATGTATTTTTATATGTTGAACTTGAATCATAGTACTGACCTTGCTGATACATTTGCTAATAGCTGGGCCCGCACGCCTAGGAATAGGAAAAGCACAGCATTGCCTGACGCTGTATTGAATGAATCACCGACCTAACGATTAAGATGAATCTAAAATATACAGCTACAAGCTAAAAGATAATTACTTTTAAAATGTCGTGAAAGTAAATGCACAATCAAAAAACATGCACAAGAATCAAAAAATAACTGTTGTACGGAAAATAATATAACCACTTCGCGGCATTCTTGATCATAACTGTATGTCCTTTCCATTTGAACGCATAGACTGAACTCCTTCGTACCTATTTGGACATGAAGAGGAGGAAGCCTATTCAAATTTTTTGGTGGGGGAGAGCTCATATGTCATTAATTGCCTTATTCCGTATAAGAGTAGTATTAGCTAAATTTCGGTTTTGTATATACTCTAGCCTACTATATAATACATTTATGATATATAATAAATAAATAGGTTAGAAACATAAATCTTAATTTTTAATTTTTATTTTTATTTTTCGTAATTTTTGTTGACTTTTATAAGCTGCCAGTGCCCGTGAAAAAGGTGGAACGTAGGCGCGCTGCTGACAGAACCGTGTTCCTAAAAACAAATCATATCCGCGCCGGAGAACACTTAGCCGCGAGCGGTAATTCAGGGACCGAAGCACAATTTAGTTATAGGAAGGAAGCAAACAACTGAAAAACAAGGTTGAATCAATATCTGTGCCGACTACACGATGCTTTCGCTCAATACGCTGCGACTACGGGCGGAAATTCATACATATTTTAAAAACCAGAACACTTCGCTTCCGTAATTAATTACTTGTTTACACGAACGCCGGTAGTTGTCAGCACGTGGATTCCCGCCCACAATAGCAGTGTTATATAATAATAATCTCTGTCCCCGTAAAAAAATAAAAGAGGAATAAATTCAGGCTCAGTGTTGCGACCAATAAAGCTATCGTACATTAATTTCTTTTTATTTAAACTTAGAATATGTATAATTAGCTGTTCTAACAAATAACTGATGACAACAGAAAAAAAACGTTCTTTTGCACACTTGTTTTAAATTAGCTATCTTTTTAATCCACGCACTTCATCATTATAATCCAACACTCTGCAGACTTACTCATTTCGATGATCATCTTTAGATACGTCTTCGCAACTGATGAAACTTTTACATCTTGTAGGTTACCTGATTTGGTTCACCAAGGGCAGTCAGTTACAATCCTGAGCAATATGTTTAAAATTGCTCTAAACTTTCCAGATTTGAGTTACTTGCCGAGCCCAAAGCTAAATCCCAGTATCCGTACCGGTTTTGGTATAGTGAAACATTTTTTTTTTTTTTTGCTTTTAAGTGACATAAATAAAGACGAGATGTCTCATGTGGAATGCTTAATATAATTAGGAGGAGGAAGAAGTAACTTTAACTGAATCAGTGTTTGCATATAAAAGTAGTACGGATAGTAGATGCGGACTTCAGGAACCTCGTTGTTGTGGAACTTGATTACTCATAGTATAGCGCAAGAACCTTTAAATGAGACCTTATTACAAATGAGGTGTTTGGGAAAAAATTATTGCCCATTAGACAAAAACAGATAGAATAAAACAAAGAGGACTGAGGAGGTTGGTCACGTACTCTGTGTGAACAATTAAAGGCGCCCCCGTAAAGGTTTTGAGAGGAAACCGCGTAGTGGAAGAATAGGAAGTAGCACCTAGAAGATGATAGAATGAAAGCATGAGAAAGGTTCTAGCATCGTGGTTTAGGAGAAGAACTGATGGTTTCTGGATAGTAATCGATGTAGTTTAAACATGGAGATGCAATGATAACTATGTAGCCGTGAGAACTCCTGAATTGAGACCCCCCCCTATAGACTTCCATGTTCACTATTTACGTTTTTCTGTAGATGACGATATAACGTTATTACACAACAAAATGGGTTAGAAAAACATTTAAAAAATTTTAAATTAAATCCACAACGTTTATTCAATTGCATCTCAATATGAAGTATTTTACTACCAGCATATCCTGCCACATGTTTAAAAAACAGATTTTTATATTCGCCATGGCATATCATGGCGGCAGACTATTCATTGTCGCCTTCTATTCGTCTGCAAAACAACGATTCTGTATCATTTTCCGAAAGGCAAAACTATCAAGGTACACCATTCTATTTTAATTCAATAATAAATTGAATAAAGTAAACAGGGAAAAAAGTCCGTAGCCCTCGAATCCTCTAATGCCATCGAGGGTTTAAAAACACAAGAGCCAGCCAAGGTATACGCGATAGGAAAGATAGACTGGAGACTGACACAAGTAGAAGTGATGATAGTCGGGAGTGATATACCTCAGAAGCTCAAAAAAAGTAGAACTATAGCTCTGAGAAGGTGGATTCGGTGGTACAAATCGCTGACGAAAAGATCTCAATACCATTCCGCCAACTACAGCATTTAGAAGGCTAATTATAATAGAACAAATTATTGAGCTGCAAAGTCGCTACATTCTAAACTAATGGTGGCACCGAATAGACTGATAGCAGTGATGATAACAGCTTATTTGTTAAACGAAATAGATATCGCAAGAAGGCGTCTGCTAATTCACCTGGTATATCAGACTGTAGTGGATTTCTTATCGAAATTTTGGAAGAATTAATATTGGTCAGTCTGAGTTAACTTTCTTTAAGTTCTGTTACATTTGTGTGAAAAACAGACGCTAACTTTCGTGAGTACATTGAAAACCGTGTCTGGAAAAGCCGGCAAATGTTTAGTTTTTTCTTCGTATTGTTTAAATTAGCAGCCATCCTTACTATTACCTTTATGAAATTGCTAACTGCTATAATTTTTATTGTTTAGACAAAGCTTTTCGTCATCACTGACATCATCAGGTCTAAAACAACGATGATTTAGGCCTGATATATTAGGTATGATAGGTTGTTTTAGACCTGATGATGTCAGTGATGACGAAAAGCTTTGTCTAAACAATAAAAATTATAGCAGTTAGCAATTTCATAAAGGTAATAGTTTAGTTTTTTGTTCGTTTCCTGCAGAAACCTTGTCGTTCAAGTAGTCTTCAGGCAATTATACAGTTGTATTCTGTAACCATTTTATTCTATCAAATTAACAAATTTTAATTAACATCCTACGTGTTACCGACGACATTTTACTTGACCCCTACAGTACCGTTGCACTAGCGCTTTAGAGCTTCTAACCCGTCTTCATATTACTGTAGTTAAAAAGTCGCCTCTCCGTTTTTTTTTACATTGTTTGCTTCCAAATGCATCTGCGGAGCATAAAATTCTCGGGCCACCAGAGTTTGCTATCGCTTAACATATGCGCTTAGTATATTTTTTGGTATCACTCCATTAGAATTGCGGCAAATCTTCTAAGTTCGCGTGTTTCTCCAGAAATAATGAGGAATTCAAGTAGTATTATTTCAGTGTTATAGTTACATCCCCATCATATAAATATAATCTACGGGAAACCTGAACAGTTTGAAATCGAAACTCTAAACCTGGAAAAAGTTAATAGACCCAAGCATCGCTGGATTGAATCAGTGGTAAGAGATGATGATATTATTGATGATACTTTATTTAAAATAAAACGATGGACATCAATCGCCAAGGACAGAGAAAAATTGAGGCGGATGATTATGGAGGCTAAGGTTCGAGTCCAAGCTATGACAGAAGAAGAAGAAGAAGAAGAAGAAGAAGAAGAAGAAGAAGAAGAAGAAGAAGAAGAAAAAGGTCCGTTATAACGGGCACTGGACGTTTAAATTGTATACACGGTGATTAAACTGTAGTTAAATGTTTGTTTTATTAAACATTTGCATGGAAAACTGCACATTTTAACGTTAATGTAACAGAAAAAGTTATTACGAGCGCGATCATCGAGTAGGCTATAATGTGACGATGTCAGCCGATACCGTTTGGGTCTGGGCAGTCACTTTAACGGGATTCCACTAGCCAGTTCTTCCTCAAATACGCAGAACTAGTGGTCGTATATACAAAATATTTGAATTAAAACTCAAAGGGAGACACTTTTCTATAACTTTCTCGCTGATGAAATGTCGCAAAACTCAAAAATAAAAAAAAATTTCTCACAGAGTGACATTTTCATGTTGTAATTTTAATGTTTTAATTTTTAACGAATGTGATTCCCGTAGATTATTTTTATACGATGGGGATGTAACTATAACACTGAAATAATACTACTTGAATTCCTCATTATTTCTGTATAAATGCGCGAACTTAGAAGATTTGCAGCAATTCTAATGGAGTTATACCGCAAAATATTCTAAGCGCATACATTTGAATGTTCTACATTTTCGTCGCTTATTTTCCAGATCTATGTCCGACCAATATGGCGGATCCGGCTTTGTGTCCCTTACATACAGTTAAATAACGATGCTGTCTCTACGTTATTATGTGCTCGCTGGATAGAGCACTTCACGGACTTTGACCTTTTGCCGTTTCTTCGTCTATTCATATCTCCAATTCCTGATAGAGCCTTCCACTCTCTTACATCCAATATTTTAAGTGTATGTTCCTCCCATCTTCTTCGTGCTCTTGGAATCATCAGTTCCTTGAATCATTCTGGATTCCTGGAATCAGGCTCTGCTACATTCCTGGAATCATTCATTCCTATTACATTCCTTGTCCACTGCGATTTTTCAGTTTCGTTTATTTCGACAGAATTCTCTCTCTCTCTCTCTCTCTCTCTCTCTCTCTCTCTCTCTCTCTCTCTCTCTCTCTCTCTCTCTCTCTCTCTCTCTCTCTCTCTTCACTGTTCATAAATAGTCCACTTCTCCGTTTCTTCTTATACTACTTTTGTCTCGCAATCTGATCTATTGATCCTGTACCATGTCAGGTGTATAAAAGCAGTAACATGTGCTCTTTTCTCTTTATGCGTTTTGAATCTGGTGTTCTGTTAACTGAAGCCTTACATATTGAGAAGGGTCACAACTAGAGGGGGCCGACAACCTCCATTATCGGATTAGATCACGACTTAATAAGCACGCGCTGTAGTACCTGTCGTCCAATCAGTGAAGTGTTTATTGCCTATACGAACGTTTATGTTGTCAGACACGTAAGCTGAGTACCCATAAAAACGTACAACAGAGCCTACTCGTAACGGAATTTATATTGTTTGTTAGCGTCATGTAATTTGGTGAAATTTACTTTCACTTGTACGTTAATCGAAATTAGTAACGTTTTACACCCTACGATGGTTTTAATTTTGTGTGGGCTGTGAAGAATTAATACTTATCCCTCCTTTATGGATTAAACATTTTGACGTTTCAGATGTTTCCTACTTAAAGATTCATACTTTAATGTTCAATTGATTCGCTGAATTCAAACATTCCGTTACATTACTTGTCCATCACTTACAGAAACTCAGAAATGCTCCTTCAACCGGTTTCTGCTATCAACTTCTTTAGGTCGGGAAGCGCAACACTCGCAAGTTAACACATCGAAGAGAACAAATCAGAGTACAGTACACTGTGGTCATTGTGATCGAAACGCTGTATAGATAACATCTGAACGATGGTAGCAATCTGTGGGACCTCTCCAGATAATGATTACACACCATCGAAAGTTATGTTTAAAGATGTATTTACTTTTTCACAGCGTTTTATTGATGGTTTCACGTCCTTCATGATATTTATGCAGCTATATTATTACTAAGTATCTATTTATTCTGAAGAAAACAAAGGACAAAGAGACAAAAAGGAAGCCCAAGGACGAAATAGAGATAGGGAGATATTTGAGGGGGGGATTTGAAGAGACGAATGAGAGTGACGGAATCTAACGAAGGTGGCCTAAGAGGCAAAAATATGAAATCTTATCATTTAAATAGAAGCATGAGTGTGAAGTGACATATCATTCTCAGTTATCTTCAGGAGCCCGAAGAGTTCGAGACAGCTGCTATAACTTCGTAAGGAGTGTAAAGCCGTCAAGAAGAACGTCTCTTTTATATAATACATGTAAATTAACAACAGTAAAATCCCTGTACTCCAACGATTTTGACTCTCGTATCTCTATTTCAACGTCTACTGTCCTGTGGGGGGGGGGGGAGTCCGAAAGTGTTGTTACGTCACTGTTTACAGAAACATACGTGTGCATACAGTTGATGCGCAGATTATTGAGTGTTCATTTGTTTTCATCTGTAACTTGGTTGACTTAATAGATTTATTAAGTTATTTAGTGAATGTTATTATTTATGAACAGCTTTAAAGATGATATGCCTAATAAGTGGCTGAAGTGAAAAAAGGTGTACATAGCACAATAACAAAAGAACGAATATTTTTTAAAAATGTATATTCCGTTGTTAAGTTCAAGACAGATTACAAGAACCAACATGAATACAAAACTAGTTTACATCATACTGTAGAACCTGTGACAAAGTACAATGCAAAATGCTACCACTTATAAATATAAGTAACATTAAGGTAAGAACAGTAGGAATGAACTAATTCCGACAATATGTAACTCCGGCAGATTACGAATGGAATAAAATCGTTCTAGAAAAAAATAACTCAGTGGAAGCATCACTGATGAAAATTGAATCTTGTCAATTGACTACATAAGACAAACGAACGATTGTCACACAAGTTGTTAGCTATATTTCCACAGATAGACGAGAAAGAGGAAGAGGACCTGAAAAAGTAGAAGACGAGAGAAAGCCATGAGAAGCCGAGAAATGACGGATAGCGGGAAGCAACCAATGTTGTATACCTCTTCTCTATATTTATTAGACATTGTTTTCTTGTTAAATTTATGAACACGCTTCTATTTGATAGATGACAATAATTTTTGCAGATTCAGAGGACAACCAAAAACATTACCGTCTCTTCATAATTTGTCAGATGCATATAAGTTGAAAATATTCACGAATAATACTTAAAAAAATACGTTCCAAGATAACGACTACCTGAGAGCAAGAATAATACTTGACAACTAGACTTTGAAAGACATAATTAGTTTCAGTTACTTAGGTTGTTGTGATGTCTCTTATGTCAAATTTAATGACCATAACCAAAATTACACGTTCAGTATCAGAATAAGTGATGCAAAGCCACCAAATCCTATCTCAGAAAGAGAAGGGTGAGGGCGAATATTCTACGCTCCTAAACAGGAGCCTTTTGGCTAAGGTATGGTAACCCTCACAGAAGAGTCTCTGGTAGGTTGTGCAACAAGCCAGTAACCTGGTCATGTAAAACTTTATACTCCATATTATTTGAATTAGCAGCCATCCTTACTATTTCTTTTATGAAATTGCTAAACTGCTACAATTTTTGTTTAGACAAAGCTTTTCGTCATCTCTGACACCATCAGGTCTTGAACAACGTCTGTCGCCTGTACGTTGTAGGCTTTTATACTTTAGGCCCCTCCCCTTTTGTCATCGCTCCTCCTAATGGTTCTTGCTGCTGCCGCTCTTCACGGGAACTTTGTCCACTTTTTTCCGTTAGGCATTTTACCAACGTCCGTCAATTGTTTTCAGAATCTCCCGTTAATTTCTTCTTGTCCCGCTCTTCACGTGAACTTCGTCTATATTTTCCGTTAGGCATTTTACCAACGTCCGTCACTTATTTTATGAATCTCCCGTTATTTTCTTCATGTTACTATTTTATTTTCTTGACTTATAACTTTTTTGTAACCTTTTATTGCATTTCGTCAATTTTAGTGTGTTATTCTTATTATTTTAATTTATTTTTTGTTTATTGTTTAATATATAACAAAATATTTCTTCATTTGTAAAATCCACTTTTATATTCATTAATTTATTCTTATCTTCTTTTTTAACTTTAAGTATTTCTAGTTCTTCTATTAGTTTTCTTTTTTGTGGATTGTTTTCTATTTTGATTATTTCCACATTTTCATTTGGATTTATGAATTTATGGCCTGATTCATTGAAATGTCTTGCACATAGTGAGTTCGTTGTTTTAACTCCTTCTCCTTTTGCATGTTCATTCTTTCGAATTTTAAATTTTCTTCCAGTTTCGCCCAGATATATCTTATTACATTCCCCACATTTTAATTTGTATACGCCGCTTTTTTCTGTTATTGGAATTTCTTCTGTTTTAGCATTTTTTATATATTCGAATACATTTTTCGTTTTCTTTATTCCTATCTGTATTTCGTATTTTTCGAAGCATTTTTGTAACATTTTTGTTTGATATCCTATGTATGTTATTGCTCCTTTATATTTCTTTTCTTCATTTGTTTTTCTTTTTTGTTCTTTTCTATTTCTTTATTTTCTTCTATTTTCTTAACTATTCTATTAATTTTTTAGGGTTGTAATTATTATTTTTTGCTATTTGTTGTATTTTCTTTAATTCTTTTTGTTTGAGTTCTTCATTTTCTAGATAATTTATTGCTCTATAGCAAAATGAATTTAATGCTGCCATTTTATAATTGACTGGATGATATGATTCTTGTGGAATTATTAAATCTGAGTATGTTTCTTTCCTATATATATCGAATTTGAGTTTGCTATCTTCAATTTTTATATTGATATCCAGGAAATTAATTTCTAATCCTCCAATTTCTTCTTGAAATTTTATTGTTTTTCTATGTTATTTAATTCTTCCGTAAATTTTTTAAAATCATTTACTTCACCTTCCCAAACTATTAGTATGTCATCTACATATCTGATCCATTTTTTAATTCTTCTTTCTTTATCTACATCTTTTAAAATTTTGATTTCAAAGCTATTCATAAATATCTCTGCCATTAATGGAGAAAGCTGTGATCCCATTGGTAATCCATTTTCTTGTATATAAAATTTGTTGTTAAATCTGAAGTAATTTTGGCTTAGGCATAATTCCAATCCTTCTATTATTTCGTTTTTCCATTCTACATTACTTAATTTGTTTTTCTTTATTATTTCTACTGTTTTTGCTATTGGTATGTTAGTGTACATATCTTTTATATCTAATGACATTAGTTTTGTCTTATTTGTTATGGTTATTTCTTTTAACTTTTCTATTACCTTTTTGCTATTTTCTATGCTGTGGAGTTCTTCTTTTTCATATGCCATTTTGATTCTTTTACTTATTTCTTTTGATATTTTGTATGTTGGCGAATTTATAAATGATACTATAGGTCTTAATGGCATTTATTTTTATGTAACTTAATTTGACATCTAAATTTAGGAGCTTCAGGATTATGTCCTATTTTTTGTTTCTTTTGCCATTCTGTTAAATATGTTATCTTTTTTATCAATTTCTTTGTTTGTGCTTGATATTTGCTTGTATAGTCATATTTTATTTCTTTATATGGTCCTTTTTGTATAAATTGTTCTGCTTTTTCGATATAATCTCTTTTGTTCATTACCACTGCTGTGTTACCTTTATCTGCTTTTATAACTGTCAAATTGTTCTCCGTGATTTTCTTTTTTAATTCTCTTATATTTCTTCTTATTTGTATTTCGTTTTTATTTCTTGCATTTTTGTTTTTCTTACATATTTTTTCTATTATTTCTTTTACTTCACTTCTTAGTTGTTTTTTAGTTTCTTCATTTTTTATTTTATCGATTATTTCTTCACATTCTATTATTGTATTTTCTTTATCTATGTTTGTTTTTGTTGCATATTTTAAACTTTTCCCTAATAAATTATGTTCATTTTCTGTAAACTTTGTTTCTGTTAAATTTAATACTTTTTCAGCAAATTTTATTTCTTTTTCTTTTTCTTTAATTTTATGTTTTGTTCCTTCTATTAATTTCTTGAGTTTCTTGTTTAATCTCTCTTCCATTTTTCTTATTTCCTTTTCTATGTATTTTTCACCAAACTCTTTTCTCATTTCTTCTATTTCTATATAATTGTAACTTGTATATAATTTTTGATGTAATTGATACATTTCTTTGTTATATCTATTTATTTTACTGTAAAGAAAGAAAAATAAAGAAAGAAGAATTAAAAAATGGATCAGATATGTAGATTACATACTAATAGTTTGGGAAGGTGAAGTAAATGATTTTAAAAAATTTACGGAAGAATTAAATAACATAGAAAAAACAATAAAATTTCAAGAAGAAATTGGAGGATTAGAAATTAATTTCCTGGATATCAATATAAAAATTGAAGATAACAAACTCAAATTCGATATATATAGGAAAGAAACATACTCAGATTTAATAATTCCACAAGAATCATATCATCCAGTCAATTATAAAATGGCAGCATTAAATTCATTTTGCTATAGAGCTATAAATTATCTAGAAAATGAAGAACTCAAACAAAAAGAATTAAAGAAAATACAACAAATAGCAAAAAATAATAATTACAACCCTAAAAAATTAATAGAATAGTTAAGAAAATAGAAGAAAATAAAGAAATAGAAAAGAACAAAAAAGAAAAAACAAATGAAGAAAAGAAATATAAAGGAGCAATAACATACATAGGATATCAAACAAAAATGTTACAAAAATGCTTCGAAAAATACGAAATACAGATAGGAATAAAGAAAACGAAAAATGTATTCGAATATATAAAAAATGCTAAAACAGAAGAAATTCCAATAACAGAAAAAAGCGGCGTATACAAATTAAAATGTGGGGAATGTAATAAGATATATCTGGGCGAAACTGGAAGAAAATTTAAAATTCGAAAGAATGAACATGCAAAAGGAGAAGGAGTTAAAACAACGAACTCACTATGTGCAAGACATTTCAATGAATCAGGCCATAAATTCATAAATCCAAATGAAAATGTGGAAATAATCAAAATAGAAAACAATCCACAAAAAAGAAAACTAATAGAAGAACTAGAAATACTTAAAGTTAAAAAAGAAGATAAGAATAAATTAATGAATATAAAAGTGGATTTTACAAATGAAGAAATATTTTGTTATATATTAAACAATAAACAAAAAATAAATTAAAATAATAAGAATAACACACTAAAATTGACGAAATGCAATAAAAGGTTACAAAAAAGTTATAAGTCAAGAAAATAAAATAGTAACATGAAGAAAATAACGGGAGATTCATAAAATAAGTGACGGACGTTGGTAAAATGCCTAACGGAAAATATAGACGAAGTTCACGTGAAGAGCGGGACAAGAAGAAATTAACGGGAGATTCTGAAAACAATTGACGGACGTTGGTAAAATGCCTAACGGAAAAAAGTGGACAAAGTTCCCGTGAAGAGCGGCAGCAGCAAGAACCATTAGGAGGAGCGATGACAAAAGGGGTACAACGTACAGGCGACAGACGTTGTTCAAGACCTGATGATGTCAGAGATGACGAAAAGCTTTGTCTAAACAAAAATTGTAGCAGTTTAGCAATTTCATAAAAGAAATAGTAAAACTTTATAATACTTGTAGTACTCAAAGCAGCCTCGGAGTAAGAGACGTGGGTCGTTCGAGGATAAGATGGGTGCTGGAACATGTTTATATAACGTTACCCTTGAAGTGAAGACGAAGAAGAAGACCGAAACTACAGTAGTGTCAGCAACTGATAGGAATAATAAAAACATAACCTTCGTAAAAAATTTAGAAAAGAACAACAGATGAGAAGCTGGTAATATGGGAAGGCCTTTTTGTTAAGTCTGTAATTCTAGTGTAACTGCAGACAAACTGAGTAAGAGCACTACCTATTCACAAAAACGATTATCTACGTATCTTCAAAGTATCTAAGTAAAAAACAATAATTGTAAAAAACATAATAAAAAATGACAACTCTGCATGATTTCAGTCTGAGATAAGGTGGGTGGTAATATGGGAATAGCTGAAAGTCTGAAGAAAACATTAATTTTTAACACATATCATGTTCATAAACAATGTAAAACCATTCAAATGTGGTGATAAACCCGTACAAACAGGTTCTTCCAAATAATTCAGTGACTTCGACTATGAGATTACCACGTTTGAATGCCAAAGCTAAATCCGAATTTCCTCACTGTAGTAAGTTTTGAGTGCCCCTCCCCCCGAATGGTTTTTCTAGTGGTTACAGTTTATGCGACGTGTGTGAAGGAATGCACAAGACAGACACATGATTTTCCCTTGCACTGAGAATGAGTTCCAAATTGCGTGTGCGTGCTTAGTGACTATCGAGAATCAGTAGATTGTTTTGTTTTATTAATAAAGTGTTAAAACCACTAGGTGAATAGGTAGCTTTTTACTCATCCCTGAGGGTGACAAACTCCTACGTTCTCTGGAGGAGCCCCTGGTCACTACAGATTTCCTTGGAAAAGTCGTGGTAGGTGCCTGGTGTGCGCTCATACAACAAAGGCTGTCAGAAGAGCTGAAACGGCAGAATAGCTGAAATTTCTCGCTTTCCTTTATGACCAGCAACATAAGGAATCTTACTTAGAACTACTGATAGGCTAGACTCATCTGTGTTAAAATCTTTGTCAGCAGATTAGTAATGTTCATCGATTTCAGTTTCTCTAGTGTCAAAAAAATCTTTCACATTTTCCTTGTTCAAGCTCTTAACAAGGTAATTGAGGTCCCAGAAGGTTTTCTTATCGATAAGTCATTCTTAAACCTGTTCATAAAGTGCTCAAACCACGCTCGACCTGCCATGGTGTCTAAGAACGAACGCAGTATTTTATTTCTTTCCGCTGACTGGAATGCCATTTCCTGGTTAAACCATAAAATTTGTTCTTCATCAACAAGGATCTGGCCAGTTCTTTTTCTAGATTTAAAAATAGGATAGGCTTTCTTTATAGTTTTTTATGTAGTTTCTTTTGCTGTGAAGTTAGTTTATAAACTAAGTATGAAAAGTGTAGATTTCGAAACTTCAAAGTGCCTTGCTGCCTCCACAAGTAGACTGCAGCGATTGCTTTGGCTATATTTTCCTCATTCCATTACTTTCTTTTCCTCTACGGTACAGGTCCTAGCTTCACTCGAGACGTCTCACCGTACACCACACACTTGACAAAAACGAGGTTGTAATATGGGAAATGGAATATCGTGATTCCCATATTACCACCAGTGGCCGTGATTGTATTTAACAAAAAATGTTTTGACTTCGAATGCGATTTTAGAGGGACTTGGGTACATCAATTTGAATTACTACTTAAGGGTTATTTGAAACATAAGTTGAATTAACCTGACTTAATTATTGAGGTGAGATAAACAAGCACAAATCTTACCTTACAAAAACTTGTTGCGTCATTGTAGCTGGGTGTCTTTGCACCCGTGGCATAATTGCAGCATCTGGGTTGAGCTCAGTGACTGCCTCATGATTACAAAAACTTTGTGAGTTTTGAAAATAAAACGGTGGCTTTCATGTGACTGCCACGGTGTCGTCCATTAAATTGAAGTGCTGGCCTCTCACGACAATTAAGTGTATCTTTAAATGTAGTTTGCTAGATTCACTACTAGATATCACTATGTGAAAAGTTATAGAAATTCCCATATTACATTCACTTGTCTCTCATATTACCACCTTCTTCTGTACTAAAGTTCTATAATACAGTAGATGTCTCCATATTCATTACGTGAATCAAAAGTGAAAGACATTGACATTAGCCAAAATGGAGACGAATTGAGGCAACGGAAACGAGGATTCTAAGACAAATGACTAGGTCAGGTTATGCGATCAGAAAAGAAATACTGCAATAACGGAAGAATGGAAGTTAATAGCGCTACAGACAAACGGAACAAAGTAGTATGCACGGATTGTAAGGACGTCGGACGATCGAAGCCCTAATATTATTATATACGTATGCAACCAAAGGAAAAAGAAGTGTTGGTGGATAGACCATTTACAGCCTTCTTGAAATCGGAACAGCTCAAGTTGGATATGATGCCGACGACATAATATCTTCTGTAATAGAGTTAGTCGTTGTGAGGATACCACCGAAAATGGTTTGCAACGAGCGCTACATAATTTGCAGCGGTGTTCGATTCAGTACAATTTAAGAATTTCCACAAGCAAAAGGAAGGTGATGGCTTTCCTGGGAAGGAATCCTGTAATAATTGTAAAATAATGATTAACAACCGACTAATTGAACAAGCCTCTCACTTTAGCTACCTAGTATATGAAATATCATATGAGAACAATAAAGACATAGACAATAAACTACATAATTTTCAAATGATGTGCGGCACCATAAGGAGAACACTAAAAAACAAGACGCGGAAAGATACGCAGCTCAAGTTTTACAAGGTAATGGCTGTTCCGATGCTTCTTTATGGAAATGAGTAATCGATAATGAGAAAGAGAGATAAAAGCCGCATACAAACAGCGGAGATGAAATTTCTAAGATCGGTCAAAGGTTGTTCTGAAAAAGACCGATTCTAAATCGGTTAAGTTAAATATACAAGATAAATAAGAAATTAGAGTTGCATAGAAGAAATTGGAAGGACTATCTGGACCGTATGGATGACCGAAGACTAGCAAAAGCAACAAGTAGGTACAAACCAGATGGAAGAAGAAGCGTAGAGAGACCAAAGGAAAGATGGGAATAAATCCTCTGAAGCCGGAACAGGTCACCAAGGCCTAATCCTTGGTGAGGAAGAAGAAGAAGAAGAAGATGTAGTCGTCTGAATTTTATCAACAAACGCAGCAAAAGGCAAGAAATTATCCAAAGACGAAAACACAAGTACTCGAAACGTTGGCTGTTGAAACATTTTTAATGATGACGATGTCGAAAACTTTGCAAAGAGGTTTACAAAGAGACCTAGAAGACAATCGCACGAAAGTTCAGCAGCAGTGTCAAACGACAGAAACGACTTCAGCACTGTCCCCTTTTTTGCTTTGCGAGGTCCCAAGCCCCCCCCCCCATGTCTTCGTTGCTACCACTGGCAACGTATAGTGCTGGCACTGGCAGCACACTGAGGCAGCGGGTTTTCAACGTTGGCTATAAGTAACAGGGCACGATCAATGAATTCCCAAAACGCATATTTACTCATAAATGTGTAATTTGACTAGATGAAACACACAAATATTTCATTAAACTTTTATTGATACGACGGTCTCACATATCGTCGTTTGTACAGTGCAAACAGAATAATTAGACACCAATGAAGTAGCAAATTACAAACTTTGATTAGGCACAGTGAACAGTTAGAAATCAACAAATGCACTCTTATACAATATTCAATTCAATAATTCAAGTTAAATCTGTCCAACAGACAAAAATAAATGCCACCTTATTACAGTTTCGCATAATTAACTCAATAATCACATTACACTACAACGCAACAATAACCCCGATCCGCACTTGTAAAATCGCCAGGTGTAACTGAACTGTAAAACCGGCCGCTGATGCTTATATATACACCGCAGAAGTTTTAGACACATTTACCACTTTCCGGACAACGAGCGAAGGTTGGGTAATTTAACAAGACCTCAGGAATTTTCTGGAAGCTAGGTAAGTGCGTGACCTTGACATACCGAGCCGACAGCTTCTGTAGGCAAGTCGAGAAACACGTGGAAAGGCAATCTCGAATTATCTAGAGCGTTACATAATTGTCTTACATCTCGACATCTCTCATATGTTAAATGGCTTAAGGCATATGGTGCCTGGCTACTAACCTTGACGTTCCAGTTTTGATTCGCGCACAGTGCCATTAAACTAAGCTGTTTTTTACAGCCTCATTGGACTCAGAAACTGAGTCAAAAACTGGACTGTGAAAATGAGTATCTCGAATAATATCCTAGTAGACCATAATTGACCTTATCGCTCAAGATGGCAGCTTACCCTGCACCTGCTTAACTCCTAAACCACTTCGGTGGTACAAAACAGAAACCGTTATTGATATTATTATTGTTGCTGTTGCTATTACTGCTACTTTATTTTTAAAATTTTAAAAAAGCTTGTCTTAATTTTAAAGTATTGAGTATGTTAACAATAATGTTTAACATATTTCATCGGCATCAGAGATGAATTATCGTCACTATCATTAGCATCGTCTCCGCTGCATTACTTTCGTAGTCTTTTCCATCTTAGTTACTATCATCGTCTTCTTCATAATGGACCTTAACAAATGGTGATTCTAACCCTAATGCTAGTTTGTGTAGGCGTAATAAAGTTTTGCTAAGCGATTCTTGCTCTTTCTTCGTTAATTGATCTGCGGACCGTACTGTTTCCGATCGTAATAAAATATTTGCACAATCCGTTTTTACTAAGGACACCTCTCAACAAATGTTTGACGGTATTTTGGTAAAATTCCTTAAAGTTTTTTGACACTTATTTAGTACTCATTAGACACATGTATTTCGTACCTATAATTATTACATGTATATTTCTAATTAAGTCTAGATTAGTTCAATTTAGCAATATTATTGTGTGACGTGGGATGCAGATACTGAGGGTAGCAGTTGTCGCATGAAGATCTATGGCCGACCTCGCGAAGGCATACTAACCGACCCCGACTATAGGCAACAGCATAGACGAGATGGGTTTCAGCAGTATCTGAGGAGACACAGTTTCTGTACTCTTGCTGGGTACTATAAGAAGCAATCTGTGTGTGACGTGTATTAATTAGAAGAAAGAATTTTCGTATTGCAATACACTGGGTCACTGTGATATGATATTAACAGATCGATTTTAAATCGATTATAGAATAACGTGTGTTTTCTCCGAGAATAACCAACTCAATGTTGTTGATGTTTACTTTGTGCTTAGCAACCTTGCCGCAAACGTTGCTATTTGTTTAATAACAATCGATCCTGATCGTGTAGATATTTTTAGTCAGATTAGATGCTAAAGTCGCTAACAGAACCGCAAAAATTACACCGTTAGAAGCAGCAGTAAACACAGTGACATGGGGAGGTCACCACTAGTTTGACATTTTTTTCACGACTTGCAGAAGACACGTTTGTTTATATAACAGTGATTATTTACGTTCAGGAGTTAGATACTTTGTAACTCAATGGTACATAATCAAAGAAATAATATTATTTGTACAGTTACTTAAGAAAATCATTTATTAATGGCAGTAAATAATATTTTAACTACAGACTGCCCGACCATTCTCGTCATTCTTAAACTTTATATGGACGAAATAAAACAAGGAAGAAAGTATGTAGTGATTAAGAGATTCTCTTCAGAAGTGAATAAATTGCAAGCAAGCCTGCCAATCTATGGGTTGAAAAAATAAAAAGAGAAATCATAATTTAATAATAATACTCGTATACGTCCTAGTCTGTAGTCGGAAGGAAGAAGATCCAGTCAGAATAACTCTTGGAAATAATGTTCTCCAGGCAGTTAAAGAATGTAACTATCTAGGAAGTAAAATCACAAGTGATGGACGTAGCAGTAAGGAAATTATAAGCAGAATTATTTCACTTCAAACACTGTCAGCCTAAAAAAAAGGTAGAATCTAGTTAAAGACACGTGTGGAGTGTTGCCCTCTACGGGAATGAATCTTGGACAATTGGAGAAAGTGACAAGAAAAGACTCCAAGCATTTGAAACCTGGTGCTACAGAAGTATATTCAAGATAAGCTGGAGGG
The DNA here is from genome assembly GCA_034769895.1 of Magicicada septendecula. NCBI lineage: Eukaryota > Metazoa > Arthropoda > Insecta > Hemiptera > Cicadidae > Magicicada > Magicicada septendecula. Next base: position 130,184,638 of record CM068375.1, read on the forward strand.
AAAAGATAACGAATGAGGAAGTCTTTAGAAGAGCTCAGGAGGAGAAGAGCTTTCTACGAAATTTAAAAGGCAGAAGAGCTAAGTTTATAGGGCATATACTACGACACAATGATTGGTTAAGAGAATAATCGAAGGAACAATTGAAGGGAAGAATCACAGAGGACGACGCCGTTTATACTACATGAAACAGCTTATGGTCGATATGAACTGGACATCATATTGTGAGGTGAAAAGAAATGCAGAGAAGCGTGAAGAATGGCGAGCTACTGCCAACCAGCTTATAGGCTGCTAACTTATGAGACTCGTATAAGTAAAAAATATTGCTATCGTTATTGTTGTCGTCGTCTCATCGTCATTATTATTATTATTAAAACTGATACGAACACGATTGATTTGTATAACTATGATGTTTTCTATATAAAAATATCAGTTGGCTCCATGAAGCTGTTTAGAATCCGACATAAAATCTGTAATTAGACTAGAAGACTTTAATTCCAGTTCAAGTCATAAGTTATTTACATAATTCGACATTGCAATTATAGAGCCATTTTTATTTTGTCAAAGCTTTATAATAGACGAGTCAAACATTTTCTGACAGTAGTATCAATTGGCAACAGCAGTTATTGACAAACATCTGCGGTAACTAACTTACCTTTGATTACCTTTGACAGTGTACAGCTTCACTGCTTACCTTCACTACTTTATTATTACCTTTTTCTTCTGGCACTGTCTTGGGATCCGCCAAATACTTCTCGTGAACTACGCTTTGTAAAACGCTGCACTAATCGATTATTTAGACTCCGGGTTATTTCTTATGTATCCTAACTACACAACACCAAAGTTAGATTTTCTGACGATAGTGTTCTTTTGTCTGAAAGTGAAAAGATACAGAACTGCTCCTTATGGAAGGTAGACTTTGTCAGTAGTTTTAGTAGTAGTAGTAGTAGTAGTAGTAGTAGTAGTAGTAGTAGTAGTAGTAGTAGTAGTAGTAGTAGTAGTAGTTGAAAGCGACAGATGTTTGCGTTTCGAAGGGAAATCTGCGCGACACCATGAAAGGACCTCGCTAGAAAGAGATCACAGAAGGGTCTATCCTTGTAAAATGTTGTTTATGACGGTTGCTGTATGTCATCTTTTTTGTTGGCTACGCAGATGACATCTCCGCGATCATAATCACTAGAGACTGCGAAGGATCCCAGGCCAAACATACCCAAATAATGAGATATATGTGTCTCTGGATGCATAATTCACTATATTCCAATACGAGAGATTCCATCACATTCACTACATGGGATAGTCATATTGATGTGGAAAAGGGTACCCACTGTCGTGAAATTGCAGACTGCAACACAGACAATACTCACGAAAAAGGCAATGAAATACTTGGGAGTAAGATTGGACAAAAAACTGACTTCTTGGCAGCAACTATTGTTGAGGTGGTTTATGGTCGAGTCCAGTGGCGTAACTAGGATTTGTATCCGGGGGGGGGGGGTGAGATTAACTGGAGTTTAGGTCCCTATTTTTCCTAATGTAAAATAATAAATACACGGTCCCCTGATTACAGTATTGGAAAAATTCGATTAAAATTAATTTTTTGATGTAGAAGTAATTTTCTGTGTGTTTAAAAAACTATACAGTTAACTAATGTTTATATAAATTACTTAAATTCATAAGAACGTTTGGCCTAATCTAACACGAACTAAAGTAAACAGGTAACAAGCTAACTATCCTTAGTTTGTTTGCGACATAGAATTTTTCTTTACAGATATGAACAATGATGTAATGTTTAATATTTTTTTCACCAGATTATGCAGATTTACACAATTAATTACGGAATATCAACTATCAATAATTCAACATAGAGGAAGAAAAAATATACTAGTAGGATTCATCTCAAAAAATTTATTATATGGTTAAAGGTCTCAAATAATTTTGCGTATTTACTCTGCTGTTATCCAATCCTCATTAGAAGAAATTTTCATCTCTCTGTAAAGCAGTAAAGTTGCAAGACCTTTTAGTCTCTCCCCTCGTCAAAAATGAGAGAAGAAAATAAATGATTTTAAAAATGTAACAACTTATAGTTACGGGATTCACGATAGGTTTGTACAAAAACATCTATATATTTTTAAATTGTGAAATTAAATCAATTGGTTCATAGAAAATTCATTGTTCCGACTACTTTAGTTTCTGTACAATGTACCATATGTAGGCCTACAGTAAATTAAAAAGTGAATTACTTACTTGTCCCACTGTGTTCCAAAATACATCGTGATCCTTTTTAAAGTTTCGGTATACAAGTTGTTACAGGTAACGTTCACAGAATAGACCGACACAAAGAAGTCTCGCGGACAGTCTTTGAGGCCTGGTGTGTGTGTGTGTGTGTGTGTGTGCGCGCGCTCGCTCGCGCGTACGCGTGCGTGTATATTCTCCGGATCGTGGCCCGAAGAACGCCAAGCTCTTTACGGTGCAGCCCGACAAAATAGCGCGACACAATGAGTACAAGAAAGTAAGGATTTGCGTGTTTGCACTGCTCTGGCATGACTACCTTAAAGATTCATTCGCAAGAGCTTAGAGCCGTGCTGTTGTGGTCGGTAGTTGCGGCCACCGTATTGGCCGGGTCGATGCTCGTATAAATGCCGAGGCAGATTGTGCCAGCAAGGAGGCATTAGCTCACCCCGCAATTTCCCATTGCCTGGACGACAGCGCAACAGAAACCACACCAGCAGATGCAGTTCTATTATGTTTTTATTTCATTTTATTTTATTTTTGCACAGGTGTTGCCTACGTTTGAAGTACCCGACGTGACTCCATGAGTTGCCAGGAGAAGCTCTTTTAAGAAGTTTAAAGCTGAACTTGCGTGGCCGGTAGGCACGGCAATCATATGGTGTTTACCGGAACGATGAGATGCCAAGCCGTGGCGGAAACTGAGTGTATAGGATTGTCAGGGTCTGTTAACAGATAGGTATAAAATATCACGACAAACGTCCAGGCTACTAATGATGATAAACTCCATTATCACCTCTTTTCCTCTTCCTTTATCTAAAGTGTGAGATGAAATCAGGACCATAACATTCAAGTAATCGACTCGACCATTTTTTGCGTTCTGCTTTTAATGTAGGTTTTATTAGGCTCGTGTTTTTGAAATCGTTCCTTCAACCGCAAGATCAAATTTATTTTAAAGTGACTTTTAATTTAAGTTAAGAAATCTAAATCGGCAGAATCACCGAAGAAACACAAATGGAACACTATTTCGTTTTTATGTCACGCAAAGGTTATAGGAAGGCCTAGCTATAAATCAATACCAGTTCTCTTATAACTACTTTAACTAAGTTAAAAACTGATTTAAATTCTTCTCCAATATTTTCGTGCCTAAATAGTAGTTCAGATAAGCAGATCATTGACAGTGAAATCAGGTCTTTTGGGTTAATGTCTTGCTAGTGAAGTCCTTTACACAATAAAGCAGAAACAGATACTTTTTATTTCAACTAATGTTTATGACACATGCAGTTGGGTCAGAAATAGGATTGTAGCAGAACTAGTGTGGATCTGATCAAGTGTGGTGTACGAAAAAGGTATCCATTTTCACCTTCTCATTTTAATTTATAGATGATGTCTTATATAATGTGTCTTATGTAGAAGATACGTAAATTCAATCATATGTGTGGACCATCAGGGGAAGTCTAAAATCAACGAGTAAAGAAACACGCCCGATGGACCTCCCCATACTTCTCTATGGACAATTGGACTTTAACGAAATCCCAGGCCAGTCATATTGAAGCGGCCGAAATGAGATTTTTCATGCACATGGCAGGATATACTCTTCAAGATCGCAGAAGAAACGTAAATGTACGGAAGGAATTGAATAATATGATTATTATTATTTCTATTATATTCAGTTATAATATTCAATGTCAATATTCAATATATTACAATTATAATATTCAATTCAAGTATTATTATTATAACACTCGATAGCATCGCCCATTAAATGGTTGGAACATCTTTACCGAATGGATGACTGCCGTATCCCCAAACAACTAGGGAATTTTAATCTGAAAAGACGGAGAGGTGTGGGACGTCCGAAGAAGTGGTGGAGTGACCAGCTCTAGTCTATCCGCTTAGAACCGGAAAAAAACATTTTTGCTTTAATCCTTACTGAAGATGACAATGAGATAGGCTAATGGTAATGACGTAACCGTAATATAACAGCCTATCGTTACTAACAAATAATTTTAAAATAATTTTTAATTATAATAACTGTGTACTTTATACAAAAAGAGTATAAAGTATTTATACACCAAGAAAAGAAAACTAACGAAAAGTGTTTAAGTTAATTATAAAAATAATGTTATTATATGTAATAACGAATAAAAATAAAAAGTAACAGTTTAAAAATTATTTATTGATAACCCAACAGTTTATTCACCCGAGTGTGACAAATACGTTCATTCAACAAACTACACTTGCACTCAAGTAAGTTGCCACTGTATTCAAAAGTTTATGTAAATTTAACAATAACACGAACTGAATTTATACTTATTGAATTACACAAGCCAATTTAGTTTATATTTAAACCTTTAACACATTTCTATGTTAATTAATAATTTAATTAGTACGTATTTAATAGCAAAACATTTTCTTTAAATAGGATTAAACTTGAAAAACTGACATTACATATTGGAATTTTCCTTAATTCAAATTTTTATTTCAATCCTATAGTGCTTTGAGTGTTGGAAATATAACTGCATTATCTACCTGAAACGTAGTTGTCGATGAGCATAACCAGCATTTAATTACACCGACCAAGACTCTCAGAAAAGGCGTGGCCATATAGTGTTTTGTCACTAATTGAGGGCGCTGATATTTTGAAGCACCAACCGTACAAACGTAAGGTACAAAGCTCCTTAGTACCTTAGCCACAGTACTTTGGTTTACTGACTGTAGACCTTAGTCAGTGTTAAGCACTGAAGATGGCCACCGATGGAGTGGCTGAAACGTTTGTAAATAATAACATTGGACCACGGCCTGTTAGCCGGAACATGATAATAATTACGGCAAAAATTTGTTCATCATTTTTTTATTCACGTACCTATACAAAATGCAAAATATGTTTATTAGACAGCTTGTGTTTTTCTAATAAAATTAACAAAAAAAAACTATTACCAATTACCGATTACCGATGTGGAAACACGAAATTTTGTTTCCTTAAATTTATTGGACATTTGTGATCTGTTCGACTAAGCGAACATTGAACAAATTGTCTGTCAAAACACATACATGATTCTGAAGAGCTGACCATTGACAGCTCTTCTTGTTTTTGTTAACAGATTAAAGAGATACAAAAATGACAAGACTAAATGACAAAAACATGTAAACAAATGAACAAAAGTCACTTCCACTTATTGCTAGCATGATACGATAAGTTCAAAATGTTAAACACTGGGCCCATATACTGGTTGACATTAACACTTAATGTTGACACGAATACAAAACATACAGATATTACAGAACATATATCACAAACACTACAATACATATAATACAAAGAATACATTATTAGTTAAACCTGAATGGTAAGTCTAACAGTTTGCGCCTTTTTAGTCTATAAATATCTTCACTATTATCTACAAATTAATTGCCAGGTGGTTTGGATGCTTATCTAATTTAGAGATGTGAGTCCTGCAAAGGCGGATGATTGCTTCTCGCACGGTTGGAACTTTGAGGTCTCGGTGTACAGAGTTGTTGGAGACGAACCATGGAGCGTCGACTATTGATCTTAAAGTTTTGGACTGAAAGCGCTGTATAAATCGATATTACTTGTACTAGCAGTACCCCAAAGTTGAATACCATAAGGAAACACGAAATGGTAATTTTTTTATTGCAGACGTGGAATGAAGAGGGGGCGCCAAACAAAAACCCACCTTGCCTGGGTGAAAATTTTACATTGAGCTCGCACTGTGTACGTAGTTGTCCTTATTTCGTGGCAGCAGTTAAGAATATATCACATGTAACATTATAATAATATTATAGCAGTTCATAAAGACAGGCTCTTGGGATTTAACTGATGCTTTGTCGACAACAAACTTTAATGGGTTTACATATTGGAAATATAATAGGCCTACATAGCTTGGAGACGCAGCAACTGTGGTCGACGAGATTAAACAAACCTTTTGGCATCAAATTTTCTTTACGTCTGTTGCCAAGCATACCAGACTTCTAAATAGAATGTATGGAGAAAGAGTGAGAATGAAAGGGGAGGAGGGAGGGAAGATACATAGTAGGCCTACGCAGGCTTAAATGTTAAATGCAGTAATATGCTAAGTAAAGAACAAATTCAAGTAAAAACAAAAAGATGATTTATTTGACATGTTAAGTATTATTAATAATAATGTTACTACTTACCATAGGCATAGGCATACTTTTTAGAGGACATAGGCAGTAGAACAGGCTGAAGAATTTCTGCAGAAAAAACAAATTTCTTACGAACATTAAAAATGCGCCACAATTCTTGCTAACAGATATTGTTCGAATAGAAAGGTTTAAAAAATTTAAGTATCTAGGGGAAATAATTCAAGAGAATGGTTTAGAAAAATCTGGTATAGAAGAAAGGATTCATAAATTGGAATGAGCATATGGTATAACTAAAGATATTTACAATAAAAAGTGGATATCTAAAAATGCGAAAATAAGGCATTTTAGGCATTACAGTACAGTAGTGAAGCCAGAATACCTATATGCAAATGAATATCTGTCACTGAATTATAATTTAGACAAACTAGAAATATTGGAAAGGCGAATTATTAGAAAAATATTAGGAACACGAAAAAGTTCAGAAGGTTGGAAATTAACAAGTAATGATGAAATATATCAGAGTATAGAAAATATAACAGAAACAATGAGAAAAAGAAGACTATTATTTTTTGGACATTTATATAGAATGGACGATAACAAAGCAGATCTTCAAATATCTGTGGGGGAAGAAGTCAACATAAAGTTGAATTAAAGAAGTCTAAAAGGATTTAGAAAAAAATAATATAAACGCAGAAGAAGCAATTAAAAGAGAAGCAAAGTGTTAAAAATGGAAGGAGTCCAGGTTAGGAGAGAGAAAAACGCAGGTTCAAAGTGGACTGAAGACAGGAAGAGACATAGTGAAAAGATGAAAGAATATTGGAGAAAAAGAAAAGAACAAAGAATAAAGAATTGAAATTGGCATGTGGTCCTTAGATGCCCGATACAGAAAAAAACATGTTACTACATAAAAAACGTAAATGCTAAATATTTTCAGTACAGCCGTCAAAATAGTTTATTACATAAACATATATCGAGATACCTAAATAGAGACATTTTATTGATAACATTATCGACTATTCACTAATTCATTTTATAGTCTCTCATAATGCAATTTACTTACTACTAGGCACAAATCGATTATTCATTAACGTATTTTACTTTATTGCCACTGACTTTGCAATTATTTATTATTTATTTCATATTAAGTTAATGTTTAGGCCTATTTGCTATTAACCTATAGACAGTATTTATTTTAAGGATAAAAATACTTTTTTTACTGTTAGAAAATCCTTGAACTGTACTTAGTTAGTCTACATTTCTTAAAACATAGGCCTACTCTACTAGATACTACTCAAAGGAACTCACCGATGTCCTATCTTCACGTCGTTTCACGCCTCGTTTCATTATTGTTCAGCGGCTCTTGATGTTCTGTGAATGAGTGTTCGTTAACCTGGCACACAGAGCTTAGTGCTTGTTAACATACAAATGAGTAAAACCATTAGGCTACACTACACAGAACTATACCTTCCTAAGATTGCAGTTCCTCCTTTCGCAACGAAGTATTTGAATCTTATTTATTTATAACTTTCAAAAAGCATTTTTTACTCTTTCGGTATGTCCTCCAATTACCCACCTTCCTCAGACGGTCCCTGTTCTACTTCTTATACTGAACGCACTCATGTCTACCACGAATACCACCAAGTATTTCTACTGTCCTCTAAACCACCGTTGTTGTCATGTCCTTTAAAGGTTTATGTCACTGGACCTTCTGCGGTCCAGTTAATACTTTTCAAAACTCAGAAATTAATTTTCTGACGGTTTCCATATTTAATTCGGTCTTCTTTGTAATCCGGTAAGTCTTAATCCACGCAAATAAAACGAATAACAAATTCCTGATGAAATCCGTGCTATGCCAAAAACGTATCGTCTTGCACATTGCTTTTGCCATAAGATTCTCCGCATCTGTGACTTTCATTGTTCCCCTTGTCAGGCTCTTTCTTAGGGGGAAGCATATCAGGCTGCCTCGGCTTTGGGAGGGGCCCCTGCGCCTTGGAGTTCAGGAGCTCCGCCTTATACACCGGGCAGCTACTATTATTAGCTGCATGGCCTTTGTCACAGTTAATGCAGCGGTATTGGGACTTGTCTGTCACAGTGCGGAACTGCGTCAATTGTTACCTTGAACAGTGGAAGCAGACCGGAGCACTGCGGCCGACATTGGTATGGTGGCCGAACCTCTGGGACCAGTGACACTGCGCTATCCCAGGGGGGATGGCTCTCTGTTCCACCTGAACCCGGAACCCAAAGAGCCGTGTTAGGTCTAAGATCTTGGAAATACAAAACGTCCCCGTGAAAATATTGTAGTCGCATTTATTAACTAAACAACTGTGATTTTTTATTCTATTAGTTATTATGGTTATAATAAACCGTAAGATATAATTATAGAATATAGTTGATCAACGTGAAGGGCGATTACAAAAACACCTGCTAGAAAAAAGTGTATCTTTACGAAAATATTTGTTCTTACAATATTTTATTTTAACACTTAAACTCTAAAATTTCTATATTCGGCCCGCTGTTTAGGAATCATTACTTTAGAGTTGTATTCAGTGGTACTTAGCATGACCTCCGGGGTTGTGTGAGTGTTATCTTGAACGTAGTTAAATAACAAAACAAACTCGACGTTTAAGGATCTGTAAAAAATTAAATTTTTGAAACATATTTGCGATTTCATTCTTTAACTTCTTCAACAAAAGTTTTATAATGTGTAATAGCATTATGAAAAGTTGTAGGGATGCACAAAGCCGGTTTTTACTTGTTCAGTGTTACTTGTAAGACTTCACCCACCAGCTTAGCTGTGTTCGCTTCTCAAACAAATAAAACTTCATAATCATCGATAGATTCCAACCATTTGATTCCTCTGCAACCTTTGTATAGGCTATTGTAACATGCGTAATGTGGATAGTGTCTTTAACGCATTGTATTTATTTATTTTTTAACACCAGTGTCATCAACACACGTTTTGTGAACAAATTGTTGTTGTTGTTGTTGTTGTTGTTGTTGTTGTTGTTGTTGTTGTTGTTGTTATTCTTCTTGTTCTTCTTGTTCTTCTTCTTCTTCTTCTTCTTCTTCTTCTTCTTCTTCTTCTTCTACTCCACCAGAAGTTGGTGGGCATGCAATTTCTTCCTTTCCGAAGGAAGCTGTGACAACTGCTCAGACTCGCATTTGCTCGCAGACCGAACGTAGTGACATTTGCTCGGAGAAACGGTGGTTGTAGGAAATTCATACGTAATAATTGCAGGAGTGTAGTATGGTATTAGGCAGTTACATTTGCACAGAAGCCAACGACGAGTTTTAAAAACTATTACGTGGTCAACCTGAATATATAAGCCCAACAATACGTCTTGTATTTCATCTAACATTAAAAAAAAAGTTCATATTGACGACATTTGACTAATCATTTGAAAACAACTTAGGCCTATGTTTGCAGTAATTTTAGTTAGCCTGACCAAATTATCTGGGCCTAAATTCCAGGCATTTTAATATTTTTATTGATATCATTAATTATATTAATTACAATTAAATATAATTACATATTATTATTATGTCATATTACATTATAAAGCATTAAATCCGAAAAGACGCTGAGTACTACGGTCACACATTTGACAAATATCCCTCAATCTTGAAGAAAAGAAGAGAAGAACCTCTGTTGTGAAAACAATTAATTCATTTCTAATGCTTTTAAAAAATTTGATGGTTTTAGGAAACTTCAAAACTTAGCGTTTATTCACAAATTACATTAAAAAACCATATCTGAAAAATTCGTATAACTTGTAAAATAATATGGTACAGAAAATAAATTGTAATTATTGTATAAATGACTCTTGACATTGTATATCAAGCCATTAAAAAAATATTAAAATAAGCAAAATAGGTTTCCGGGGACTATAAAAGGCTACCTTTCCATGGTGTTCTCTGGAAACGGTACAGTGCAGCTAAACATCTCCTTAAAAAATAATAATAAAACAATAATAATAAAAATCTAGCGCCCATCGTTCTTCACTATTTATTCTTATAGCCTTCGCCTTAATGAAATTTAAACTACTATAATTTAATCTGATAATACTGGCCTTCGTACTAGAATATCGCATATTAAGAAGCACATAAACCTAGAATTAGAATTTAGCATTACATACACATTTGTAGAGAACCAGAATCCCCTTGTTCGACACATAAGATTTGAAAGTCCTCTAGCATATACATTCTTGAACGTTTACCGTTTACCATTTCTGGAGCATCTCATTCCTTTTGTTTTTTCCTCGTTTATTGTCACGCCGCATTTATCATTTAGGCTATTGTACATTTGGTGAAGTTTATTCTACAGTTTTTCCTTGTTATTTCCTAAAAGCGCTATGTTATCTGTGAAACGGATGGTTTTAAAGAATTCGCCATTAATTATTATTCCATCGTTGCAGGATTTCGTGAACTCCTTCAACGCTTACTCTACATACAAGTTGAACAGTGTTGGGGATAATCCACAACTTTGTCTAAAATCTTTTGATACTTTTCCTTTCAATCCTTCCTAGCTTAGAAGCAGGGGCGTATTTACTGGGGGAATAACGGGGCCGGACCCCCCCCATCTCGGAAAAGAGTTGAGAAGTTTTATTAACTCTTAACTTTTAGGCTATTTTACAATTTGTTCACTACGTAGGCTAATATATTAGTAACTCTTTTTAGAATATACAAAAGGTTTGAAATGTAAAATATAGGAAAATCAATTCAGTCAATAAGTATCTTCTAAACGCTGTTTCAATAACGCGTATTTTTATTGTGTTATTACAGTTTACTTTAATGGGATTGATTTCAGGATGTTATCAGACGTTTTCAACCACTGTAAAGATAGTAATGTTGATTAGTCTCAACTTGTTTTCCTTCTGTGAAACTGATTCGACCGGATCCCCCAAACCAAATTCTAGATACGCCACTGCTTATGAGAGCTCTCTGGTTCTTATAGAGTTGCAGGATTATTCTTCTATTGAAATATTTAACTAGACCGCTTCACCATTGTCAGCATTCTTAAACAAGGACTATCCGATCTTTAATGGAGTGGTGTCCGTTCCCTTGTCCGTTCACCCGCCTTTACTGATAGTTTTCTATTCCAAGGGCAAGAAGGTTCCTTACACTTTTACCTGCTCATCCGCTCTCCTTGGAGGTCGCTGGGACTTAGTAAAATCTTCTAATCTCAGGAGATGCTCGGTCCCTGCATACGTAGATAAACAAACGTTGCCCCTTCTACCGTGGGGAGATGAACGTCAGGGTTTTGCTTTATCTAGACCAAGACCATAATTGTTTCTGACGTTAAAATAATTTCAACTATTTTTACAATATCCTCGTACTACAGTAATTACCCTCTCTATTTATAGATGTCCACACTCACTACAATAGTAATAGGTCTAATACAACAACTGAGAGAATAATAATAATAATAAAATCATAATAATAAAAGTTCCTGATATCACTATAATAGCGTAGCCACTATAATACGCTTTCACGGCCGGCCTCACATTGACGAAAATCGGCATTAAATTCGTTGTACTTTTTTTCAGTTCTAGTCAGTGATATACAGTCATTTACCTTTGCTGTTTTCTGATATTTTGTCGGAATTTTGACCGTCGAGTCGTCAAAACAAATGTCGCACATTTAGTTTCTTATAACTAAAACAGCCAGAAGATAAACATTCGGAAGTTTTTGATGTAATAATGTGTTGTTAATTGATCAGCACTTCCAGGAACGTCTATAGCACCAATCAGATTGCACCGATGAGATGACCGTGTTGTGTCCACGCTGCTGCAGTTTTGCAAAAATTATTATCCATGAACCGGAACTTATAGCGGAAAATTGCATTCTCAACAATTTTACGGGGACAAAGTCATGTGATACCCAGGGAGAAATATAAATTTATAGAAAGCGGTGGTTTTTCAAAGTAGAAAACATTAAAATATTTTTGTAGGGAGCGGTAGATATTCATACAGACGACCTTGCGTTGACGACCGTAAGTCGGCTAAAAAACTATGAAAAGTCACGTAGCGGACATACCGTCATAAAACTGTATTATTTGCTAGGGTGTAAGAAACATTCACCAAGATTGTAAAAGTTAAGTGCATCTAACAAAAGGAACCGTTATGTTGGAAAGAGAGCGTATAGAGCGAGATGAAGAGTGACGCGAAGTTTCCTACCACGTGTTCACACGCAAATAGTTGACGAATAACGGATAGCGTCATTTTTTACGCGGGTTGTTTTGTTAGACAGATTGGGTAGATTTGAAATTAGCGGCAAGTCAGACCAATCGGGGTGTATTTTGTCGATAGTTGGTGAGGGTAGTTTGTAGCAAAGTATAAAAAATACGTAGAGTAAGAAGTTAAGTTAGTCTACGGAGAGATCACAATTCTGAGACTCGTATTAGTTGTAATAAAAATTTGTCAGTAATTTTAATAAGTATATTTCAATCGCAACGTAAATCAGTTACGGTAACGCGATAGTAATCCGTGCGGAAGTTACGCATCGTAAACACTTAATAAATGTTAATAAGAAGAATTCTAGTGTAACTAAAGAAAATCAAATTAAAACCGAATAATATATCTAAGTTTTAATTAATACAACATCAACCGTTAAAAAGTCGAGTTACCTAGCGATTTTAAACGTGTCAAACGTCACTGTACGGGACTGTCGGTCGAGAGTAGTTATCAATCCGGTGTTAGACGCACTTAGCTTTGATAAGGATTTACTGTGTTTTTCTACAAGTGTATTAGTATACGGCACCTGTGTAATTATCACTAAGTAAATTGAGCGAATTGTGTAATACTTGTGAAACCAGTGTAAATAGTGCAACTTGACAAGGATAACTATCCAACGGATAACTTCGGATCACCAGCCTGGAACCCGCAGCATTGATGACATCGCATCGCAGAGTAATTATTATATACACGTAAATAACAAAAATGAACAATCATTTTAATATTGCTTATTAATTTCAATTATATGTCAATCTTGTTTTGGTGACTCAATCAGTCTAAGAATCCATTGCTAAGAAATAAAACACTAACAAATTTGATAGTAAATGATTGAAGTACTGAATTATAAATTTTGTAATATTTGAATGCAAATCGTTATTAAAAACTTAATTAATAACAATCAAATTGTGTTTATTTATTACTGGCGCCCTGGGATAATTCTAAAGAGTCGGTACACGAAAGTAAGTGTGATATCTTGTGGTTAAAATTTGGTATGTGATAAATATTAATTTTGTCATTGAATAATTTAATTTGATAAACCCTTACTTTATACATGCTCGTAGGCCAAGTAGTATGCAAAGTAGTAACGAGAAATAGTAGTAATAAAAGGCGTATCTAAAAGTGTATTAAGCATGTAGCTTTCACTGGGACCTTGTTATTCATATGCAGAAATATGTCAACAACGTAAGTATATTTATGCGAGTTAAAAAATTAATTACCACGATAAGAGTTGCTTTTATTCGACTGTAAATCCTCCAAGCGAAAGAGTAGTAACTGTACACAGTATAAGTCTAATAGCAGTAATAGGAGTGTATACAGCAATGTAGGCCTACTGTACCGCTATCGTATCATATGGTCGCTCTTCTTTTAATAAAGCAGAAACTTGACCATGGTAAGTTCCAGATCACCAAATCGGTTGATGAAGTCGGAAATTCTTTTGAGCATATAGTTGCATATTGGGAATCTAAAATATGAGTAACTTATTACCTCAGCGACAACGAAGTTGTCTCCTCGTGATGTTCATCGACTAACGCTAAGAATCATACATAACGAGTGAAGAACATTATTAGCAGCTTTAAAAAGTTAAAATATATTATTTTGATTTTATCTAATTATAAATAATGTATTCGTTCAAAATATTGAGCGAGTTCTGCAGTTCAGGGGGCTTCCTAGTCTATATTAATTTAAAATGTTACTAAAATTGTTTGTAATGTTGTTACATAGAGTGATATTGTAAATAAATAAAAAACACTTTTTATGTGAAAATCAACTATTGAGATACAACATCCAAAAGCATTCGATTTTTAAAAGTACAGGTAAAGTGGGGTAGGTCTTTTTCGTATGAGTACTGTATTGTTTGAGTGTTTGGACGCGGTGAGAGGCGCCTATACCACGTATTTGTGGCGCAGGGTCAATAGTTCTTACGATACGGGTTTGATTACGCATAGACAAATAGCAATTATGAGACTATGAGACGATATTTAACTACACGCTGTCTTACTATCAACGGTTATCAATCAGTCGAATCCTCGCCCCCCCCTTGAAAGACTTAACGGGGAAGAACCGTATCCTCGGATTACAGTGTAACGTCCTCTTCTTGTCTGCAATAACATTTGATTTGTAACACAACCGTTTGAATATCACCGTTCCCATTTTCGGGGCGTTTCTTATTACTCGTGTTTGTTCGTTTGTATCGACCGAATCGGAAACAGTATTCCATTTATTTCCTCCGTGACAGAAATAATGTCAATGATTTCCCCCGTTTCCTCATTTACTTTCAATTTAAAATGCGACCGTGGCCACGCTGCCAGTCTACTTTATGCATTTTTCAGGCGGTGTTTATTCACCGCTGTACGCTGGCAGACACACACACACACACACACACACACACACACACGTCGGTGAGTTAGGTGAAGCGACGAGGGAATGTTCAGTGTTTAAAACTGAACAGATTCCTTACCATTTTTTTTTTTTTACATTAGCAATATTTATAACATCGGAAAAAACTATGTTAAGTTCGAGTGATAAAATTATTTTAATGTGGTTGAGTTATTATATAAAAATGAGGTTGAGTTAACTGTCAAAGCTGTCAAAAAATGTTCATTTAGTTTACGACGCCATTAGAAACGGCTGGCGAAGGAAAATGTTAAGGAAAATGTTAAGATAAACGCTTTCCAAAGTCTAAAAAGTAACAGCTGTACCAAAACTTCTGTATGAGTCAGAAACGTGGGTCATAGGTATCTTAACTGCAATCAGGCGGCGGATAAAAATTCCCTTCAAAACGTCAAGGATTATGTACCGGATAATGCTCTGGAATCTCAGAAATCGTGTCATAATGTAATGTAGATATCAATCTAAGACAGTAAACACGATTCGGCATCGAGGACAGGAAAAGAATCACAAGTTATATTAAACACTTTGAGCCAAGTTACAATAAACATCTATCCTCTACATACAATATCCGTCTATCCTCTACATAAAATTTAGCCACTACGCGCTGTTCGGATAAACAGTATCAAACACGGAAATTAGTAAATTTAGCAAACCGCAAGTAAGAACATACAAATACAGATTTGTACCAAAACTAAGTCGCTACAAAGCAACTCGTAACTAACTGAATCGAGGTTGCCTTCTCTGTTTATATAGGTCGCGGTCCAAGGATTATGTACCGGATAATGCTCTGGAATCTCAGAAATCGTGTCATAATGTAATGTAGATATCAATCTAAGACAATAAACACGATTCGGCATCTAGGACAGGAAAAGAATCACGACATTCGTGTATACAAGAATTTCGACACCAGAAGTTGATTTCATTACGTGTTTCTGGAACGTGTTACTCATATCTTATTAGACACCAAATTATTATTTGTTCATACGTCATCATTTTCCATAACGCAATCAACAACACTTTGCATTGGTTCAATTCGGTTTCTGCACCACCATGACAATGCTGCCGAGTTCGGTTATAGAAAATATGTACCACACAGTGTAATAGAGAACGAAGTCATACAGGTAAATAAATACTTTCACCCATGTTACCTTGTTGTGCGAACTCACAACACTTTATTGGAACAAACAAAAGATTTGAAAGAGAGGAACCCGATGGATGCAATTCCCAAATATGTCAAATTTTACATTGAATCAAGTACCGGTACTTGCGAAAGATAAAAATTGTGTATAAATCTGTTCTCGGTATATCATGGCATGGAAACTTTTCTCACTATTTGTTACATTTTTTAAAACATAAAATATGGTTTAGTAAAAAACATAAGATTAGTTGTAAATTGATAAAAAAAAGCTTAAAGAGGCTATCAATTTTCCAATTTAAAATTATTATCTATCTTTCTATACGTATTTCTTTATCTTGTGTTAATTCTTCTTTTATACTTTAGAAATTTTGTTATCTATTTTTTCTCCTGTGAAACACAATGCTGGTTTAAAATATAGTAAAACTTTGAGTTAATAAGACTTCAACTTTCGAAGAATTAAAATAACACGATTTATTTTTCTCATAACAATTTTTTAAATTATAGTTATGATTTAGTGATATAGTTTTAATCTGGTATCTGTACAAGACACATATCGGGCACTACGTTTTAAGTAATGTAACGTTGATTGAAATTCTCATTTATTTTGATCACATTGCGGCTACTGGAATTTTAGTATTTTGAGTTAAACATCGCACAAAACATTAATAATAATAATATTGATTACTTGTATTATAATGGATTACATTCAGCTTGAAACAAAGTACTAAAACTCATACAATGCACTATAAGAAAAACACTCATAAACATAACGAAAAACGAAAGTATTCACTTTAAGCAGGCCCGAATTTAGGTGTCCTGCCGCCCCTAGGCACTATTGTTAGCGCCCCCCCCCCCAACAAGTAAATTCTATATATTCAATTCTCCTTGACTGCTGAAAAAAAGTTGCTGAAAATAGTCATTTCAACTATCTCTATTACAAATATCTCATTTGATCTTAAATTTAAAAGGTAAATGTGATGGAATTGTGAAAAAGACTACATTTTTTTAACTTTTATTAATATTTATTTACGTCTACACTTTTAGTAACACGTAGATTAGTTTTATAACAAGTAATATACGTAGGCCTACTTTCTTTTTATTGGTTTATTTATAGACCTGACCTGTATTAACCGTGCTCCACTCCGACCACCGCTATTGATAGGCCCAGTCTCAATACCGTGTTATTCAATGATTTAAATTAAAGGTTATTTCAAAACCATTTTTTTCAATTTAGCCATAATGCAAGTGCCCAATACAAACACTGTAATTAAAAAACCGACGACGTGAAATTTTAACAAATAATTTTTCACAAGTAATATACGTAGGCCTACTTTCTTTTTATTGGTTTATTTATAGACCTGACCTGTATTGACCGTGCTCCACTCCGACCACCGCTATTGATAGGCCCAGTCTCAATACCGTGTTATTCAATGATTTAAATTAAAGGTTATTTCAAAACCATTTTTTTCAATTTAGCCATAATGCAAGTGCCCAATACAAACACTGTAATTAAAAAACCGAAAACGTGAAATTTTAACAAATAATTTTTCACCTCGTGCCGCCTCTAGGCATGTGCCTAGTGGGAAATCCGTGCCTGACTTTAAGCCTAACTAAAATGTGAAGTGACATAGTTTGTCACTATCATTGCAGTTGTAATGAACGTACTTGAAAGTAGGACATACGCGTACAGCAAATAGCACACCATATTTGATTTAATCGTTGTTTAAGTAAAACAACTTTTATAAAAGGCTTCATTACAAAAACCTTCGTATATTGGGGATCTCACAACTTTTCATCTTCGTACGAAGAACACCATACTGACTAGAAGTAAGTGAAGAATTAAAAATGTTACAAAGGTAAGATTCTATATCCGTTACATTTCCAACGAATATAAATGATTTTCAACATAATCCAACTTTCGCAGCAAACTAATTACGAGATTACAGGTTTACTCTACTGTGTTATGTAAACATCATTAAAACGTTAATGTTCTAATTCTATGTCAAAATTTACATTATAAAGCAGCCACGAAGCCTATGTTGTATGGCGTAACCATTGTCCAAACACAGTGGTTTTAAACGCGTAACTATAGCAACGGACAAACAACCGAAATACCCACCATAACCAAACAACCGCCTCTCATATCATATTAACTTGCAGGGCTCCCTTTGACTCTATTTTTCTTTGTAAGCCGAAGTGTGTCAACGTTATAGCTTTCCTGTTGTTATTTGTGCTACTAATATTGCCAAAATTACTAATAATGCTTGCAAACGTATCTTGGTAACTTTTTACCTAATTATGTATCTTTACAAATACGAACGACAGAGGATACTAATCCTAGATGGAAAGCCAATCTCAAAAAAAAAGATAAAATTGGAATTAAATATATAAAAATTGTATTAGTTGGTGGCAAGAAATTCCGCTGTACCGTACTGACTTGTAATATATTTCTACTAAAAACAGACTTTTAAAATCCTATGACCATGATATACAACTTCAAGGTTGTTCAACGAGCGAAACGAGTTCTCAGTTTTAACTCGATCGTTTGGGATTTGTCTGTCTATCTATTTATCTGTCTGTCTGGGGTATGACTTATAATAAATTTTGAACGCATCAACCGATTTTCGTAAGACTCGACGTGTAAATATTGTTACACTACAAAACACAATTGTTTTTTAGACTGATCGCTCAAAAATAGGGAGGCAAGACGCGAAAATGTGAGTGGTCGAAATTGTGAAAACGTCGCAAAAGCCCATATAGGATATCAAATTAAAGGGAATTTAAAACACAATCAAAATATGTGTCCATTTTTGAAAATTTTAAAATCTGTGACGTCAGGACCCAGTGGGTGAAAATATTGAGAAAATCGCAAAAGTTCATGTAGGTTATCACATTAAAGAGCATTTTAACTAACATGCGAATGTAGTGTCAAGGTTTGGAAATTCACAATTTTGGGACCCCGAATGTTTCGAATTTTTAGTGTTGATTGTATAATTGTGTGCTTTACAATTATTATTATGCCACTAAATAAATATTACAGTAATCCCAGTCCTTGTAACTTTTGAAAAATTATCTAATATCGAAACGTATCTAATAATAACAAATGTCCTTCGTTCAAAATACTGAACGAGTTCTACAGCGCAAGGAGGTTACTATTATCAAAGAAATCGATATAGTGTTACACAACGTTTTAAAAATATGTGTCAAATCAGTGTTTTAATATGTATCAACAAAATGTTCCTTTGTTTCTCCTTAATTCAGTAGGAACGCGACATCCACAAGGAAAATGGAGTTTGTGACTAAACACAAAGATTTGCAAGAAAACTTGAGTAAAGAGTACGTCAGTATGAAAACATTAAAGTCATCCAATGTCTAGGCAATAAGACTAATGGTGGAATGACTCAAAAGGAAAAAACCCTTCGAGTCGTGTAAAGTAGTAAACCTTTAAGAACCAAGTGTTGAATTAGTGCAGTGCTGAATAATTTGTTTCGTTGGCTTTTTGTTCGTTGGAGTCCCCAGCATAAATGAGAAATTCTGGATTTTTTCCATATAGGCTAATTTTATAATTATATAACATTTGTGTAAGGCTGCAAATACGTACGTTATTTACTAAATGTTGAGAGATTGTCATTGTTACGAAAACTAACTTTATTTTATTAATTATTAACAAATATAGTTAATTCCGTTTATTTGTACAATTATTTATAAGCCTTAGGCTAACACACGTAACTGTCTTAGAAATAGATCTACGTTAAATGATTATGTAATTTCGCTGAAATTTTTAATACGCTTGGGGAGAGGGACTGATTCCCTGATCCTCCCTCCCTCGGACTTCGCACTATATAGAATATAGACTTTTATATTTATAGATTTCTATAAAGCTTAGGTTTCTCCGCCATGTTCCGTTTCTTTATGAGCTCTTTTTAAAAAATCATTTATAAATGCATTATGCATGTCACCTCGAGTTTTGATGACCTTACGACTTATTGACAGGGTCCAGCGTTGTCCAGAGTTGGGTTTCCGTTACTCCTGGCTTGGCGTGGTCCTGGATATGTCCAGAGTCCAGCGTCGTTCTCCAGTAGTGTGTGGTCCGTCCCAGAGAATTACTATCTGTTGCGAGGTGGATCTCGTTCGGCTGTTAGGCGTCTAAAAAGCATCTCCTAACGTCCAGCATCTCACGTCGCTCTTTGTAGCTTCTCGGTAGATACTCTTGCTGACTTAAACGGTTCCGGTACTCCACGTTTCCCGAAATAGTGTAAACATAATTACTGAACGTCTTTATTCGTTCGTAGATGAGACTTATAATAAAATAAAACTGTTCTGCCGACGGACAGCATGTCCGACTGCAACTGTGTTTTGAAGGATTTCCAGTCTAACCCTTAATTTATACCCTCTCGAGAGTCCGCACCTGTTGGTTCCGAAATTATCCTGTCGAGACCTGCAGATCACATGATAGCCCCCACTCCCGAACCTTTTCATATATTTGCAAATTTTGCAAACGGCAATGTTTTGTACGGAATTGAGATAGCACAAATCATAGCTAATTTGATTAAGCACTCACGATATTAATTTGAGCGTCTTAGTGTAATTTGCGTATTTTTGGCACATTTATTTCGCACTGACTTCGCGTAGTGTGTCCTATTAACGTCATTTTCTTACTGTGGATACGTAGGGGAGGTGGTGGTAATATGGACCGGTTTTTTGTTTTGGGCAAAATACTCGATTTTGAATGTAGCTATTTCATCATTAATAATCACTACAATTAACAAATACGTTCCTTGTAATGTATTATGAGTAGCTATGGACAAATATTAAACTGTTCCATAGTAAATTATTATTTTTTAAACAGACAGCAAAATATGGGTTTTGAAGAGCAGGGTGGTAATATGAAACAAGTATAAGAATAAATTCAAAATGTTTTATTTTAATATTTTGAGTACTTTATTACTTTTATTATTACAGTAATGCCCTATTTTATTCTCTTAAACGTAAAAAAAAAAAAATTATACTTTTAGATGCTAATAAAACTTTTTGAACATAGGAAAAATCTAAGACAAATTGGAACAGAAGTCGCAAATAAAAACATCATTTTCACACGCACTGCACAACATATGAGCCCATTTCTGGCACATCGCACATTGAACCCAAAGTTCTGCAGATTTTGATTTCTTGAATGTCTCGCCACAAAATAGACAATCTGCATCATCTTCCGCTGGAACTTCCTGCCCAATAGGTTCTGATATGTTTGAGCTTCCAGAAGACAGACATCCTCCCGTGTCATCCTCATCGCTAGAAGTTCCATCTTCATTTCTCCTTCTCTTGGAAAATAGACTTCGTCTTCCATTTTTCTTATTCTGGGATGTTCCTTTGCTAGTTCCGGGTTGACTCATTTGGTTTTTATATCTGACAGCTGCTTTATGAGCTGGAGGTCCCTTCTTCTTTGCGTTCAGTTTAGTTGCTTTTTTATCAAGTGACGATTTTAAAGCGTCCTTATATGGAGAACTAGTTATAATAGTGGCAGAAAGTGCTTTCCGCCCTCTGTTTGATGTTATCTTCTTCTTTGCACTTAGAATTGGAGAGATGTCTTGTGGAGTGACGTGGCTTATAGGTGTCGATGAGGAGCCTCCAGCTTCCTCTTGTGTTCTCTCGTTGCCGTTCCTCAAGACAGCACTGCTTTCTGATCCAGAAGGATGCAGCTCATCATCACCATCCTCGTCGCCGGCTTCATGAAGTTCACTGTTGTCAGCCACATTTTCTGCTTCATGTTGAGCCGCAATAAAGTCAGTCTCGGAGAAGACGTTCCTGTTTAGTGGATATATCCCGGTGCACTTAAAACCACTGACTGCTATTATCCCAGTTTGAACCTTGAGATATGCATTTGCAAACTTCTCAGCAATGTCATATGTGTCCATCCCGCCTGTTCTCAGTGCCTGCCTAACCTCTTCGCTATAATAAGTCTTTAGGGGACCCATGAATGTTCGGTCCCAAAGGCTGAAGTCTATGAGTTGTGTGAGGCGGCAAGCACAGGATCGTTACATGGTTGTCTTTTGCCTTTAAGATAACATCAAGGTTCCTTGTATGGGAAAAGTGTCCATCCAGTATAAGTAAAACTGGAGATTCAGATGTAGGCTTTGTATGTTCAATGAAATGGGAAAACCATTCGGTGAAAAGGTAGGACTGCAGCCAGCCTGATGGATGACATTTCCCTATAGCTCCTGGGGGTGCCCCCTTCATCAATCGGTCTGTCCAGTTCGTGCGTGGAAAAATCATCATTGGAGGGACGAAATTTCCTCCTGCACTCATGCAAGCGATGATCGTTACAAGACTTCCCCTCTCTGCTGCAGTAAGAGATCCTATCTGCTTTTTACCTTTCATTCCAATCACATGCGGAAGTTTCGTCTGCACTACACTCAGACCAGATTCGTCCACATTAAAAATTCGATCTGGAGGATAACGATGCTTCGCGTATTCCGTTTCCAGAAGGTCGAAAAAGTTCATGACACTCTCCTTGTTAAAGCCAATGGCTCTGGCAAGTGATGTCCCTTCAGGTTTTCTAATTGGCAACAGATGTTTGTGTCGATTCATAAAATGGTCAAACCAGGCCCTCCCAGCCATGTCGTCATTAAAGTTGTTGCTGATCCCATTTCTAGCTGCCAGCTGATAAGCCATTCGCCTGATGTCATTTCGAGTAAGCCCATAAAACTTCCTTTCCATCAATAAACAATACTCCACCAGTTCCTCAATTTGTAGGGGAAGAATAGGCTTTCTTCCTAATTTTTCATTAACCAAAATCTGTGGATCAACATCTCTTTTAGCCACCTTTCTAGAAAGTGTAGCTTTGGGTACATTGAAACAACGTGCTGCTTCGTTTAAAGTTTTAGTTTTCTCCCGTACTGCTGATATTGCATTTAACATATCTGCTGGTCGCCATTTCTGCCTTAGCCCCTTTTTTTCTGGTCCTAACTTGCTTCTTGGCATAGGGACACCTAAAAAAAAGAAGGGTTGTATTATGAAACAGTCTGTTTCATTATAACATCTTAACTTGTGTTATAACGTAGGGAACCCGCGTTAATTGGTTATGCCAATTATACAGGCTGCCTTTCATTGTGACGAGCTGAAAATTAATCACAACAAATAAAACAATTCTTATATCAGGATATTGGGAAGGGGAGACTGTTGATTTATGCACTCAGTTTACTCGGTACTCAGATGACATCTCTTTATTACATTATGAGATAAAGTTCTCTATTTAAAGTTCTCAACATATATAGTTTACAGTATAATTATATATATTACTCTTTCATAAGGGCCCTCAAAATATGATGTACATCTATTTAATTTATTCCACGGATCCGGGATTGAATATATATTAAGTTAATAATGGTCACCTTGCCATATACAATATTGAAAATTGAGCCATTTGAAGAATGGACTTTATTAATCTTTCAAAACAAGAAAACTTTTAGTTTAAACATTTACTCTTTTGCTATAACCAGTGTTATTAGATTACAGACTACATGTTACATATAATGTCTGTCTTTTAAAGTCTTAAAAGTGGTGAGTTAAATTGTCTTTTGTGGGTAATAATTTTAGTAACTCATAACCATGGAAGACAAGCCTCCATGTCACCTGGTTTTCAGTATTTGCTGCAGAATTGGTTCTTCGGTCCTTGGTGTGTTTCCTGAAGGTCTGTCGTTGCCTCAGTATCCGGTGACGGTGAAGTTCCTGAAGTCTGTTATATCATTCGGGGTGAAGTACTCTCATCTTAGGCGACTGTAGTAATTCTTGTAGGATACTCTCATCTTAGACGACTGTTGTAATTCTTGTAGTTATAATAAATAAATAGAAAGTTTGTTTCACAGTAATACACTTCACATGATTATTTATTAGTTGAATATCACCTTCATGTTTGTAGTAATGTATGAATTACATAGTTTGTTATTTATTCATTGAGAGAGAGATGTCATCGCCGCACAAATTTAGTTATTTAAATATTCATTGAACCAACCATTCACACAATTATACACGCGTCCGAAACAACGCTGTACGCAGCTTACGGCGTGAGCGCTCCATTGCAAGTGGGCAAAATAGTAAGGGGGAGAGTAGTAATCTCGCGACAATTACTAGTCAACATAAAAGTAGTTCCATGTTTCTAATTTAAATAAAGGACTAAAGTTTGATTAAATAATTAAATAGAGATATTCTTAGTTACAGACGTTATCAAAGTACATTACAGTGGTCTTATTTAATTATTTAAATAATAACAAAATTTACAATTATATTTAGTTTGTTTAGGGGTCAAAAAACAAGTTAATTCTGGTCAGTGCCTGGATATGCAGGATTAATTAACAAGCTTTACCCTTTCTGTACAATCGTATTTCTTTTATTTTATTATTAGACTTTTTATTAAATATTATTATTATTAATGATAGCAATAAGATTTAGTTTAAATGTGCGATTTTATTAAAATTTTAAAATTTCTCAGCTTATACATTAACAATTTAATTAATTAACATATTTTTATTAATGAAATCGTCACATACTCCGCCGCTTAAGACACAGCCTCCGGCTTATTTGTTCAGGAATGTACCGGGAGTATGTTTGGGGATTTCCGTGTGAAATTTGTCTCACCCGTTTTTCTCTGTAGGTAATTACGAGTTGCACAAGTCAGTCTCGACTTGTTTATTCTTACTATCTACATATCATACTTTACAGACTAATTCTAATACTACATACAATTCACACATTATAAAACATATT
Organism: Magicicada septendecula; assembly: GCA_034769895.1. Taxonomy (NCBI): domain Eukaryota; kingdom Metazoa; phylum Arthropoda; class Insecta; order Hemiptera; family Cicadidae; genus Magicicada; species Magicicada septendecula. The sequence continues at coordinate 130,209,508 of CM068375.1, forward strand.
GTAAACATTCTAAATTTTCTTAACTCTACTACTTATGACTACTACCGGGTTTTTCTTTAGATGCGAGTTATTCTAGTTATAGAATTTCTCATTAAGTAATTGGTTACTTAATTATTCCTCATATTTGATGTCAGCTGACTTCTTACTTTGCTCTACTTTCGATGAATAGGATTCAAGGTTGATCAGGCCTCGTACCTATTTATACGATTAGCTAGCTAAATGTTACTCAAGTACTCCTTTGCAGTTGAGTACAAAACATATACCTTTTTTTTTTACATTTATTTAACTTGCACTCTACCATTTCCTTCTTCGTGATAACGTTTTATCTGCGAAATATGAGTCCTTCGTACATATTTTTGAGTAGAGGGTTCGTACAGGGCTACGGTTACTGGAGTTAAATATTTGTGAATTTGATAAGGACCGCACCATCGGTATGATAGCTTGGAAGTGGTCTTATCGATTGCACTACTCGTAGGGTGTGTTGTGTTTTACACATAACTAAGTCACCGATTTGGTACTTTACTTCATTATTATTATTATTTCGCTCGTGATATTTCCTTGATTTCGCTAAGTTTGTTCGTAAATTAGCGCGCGCTTCATTCCATATTTTCCTAATATTTTTATCCCTAATTTCAAGGGGTAACAATTTATGTATTTTCCACTTAGTGGATAATGGGTGGTTAGGTTTATACTTGAACAATAATTCGAATGGGGTAGACGACTTATGTCCTTCATGATATGCTGAATTAAAGGCGAACTGTATCCAGGATAGGTTCTGGTCCCAAGAAGTATGATCGTTAGCATGGTAGGCTATTAAAGCAGATTTTAGGTTTCGCAAATACCTCTCAGCTATATTACCTTGCGGACGATACTCTGTAGTGGTAATGTGGTCTATTCCTAGTTTGAAACACATGTTCCTGAATTCCTTGGACTTAAACTGTGGTCCGTTATCCGACACTAGATGGACAGGAATACCGAATTCTTTAAATAATCTATGCTGTAAAATACTTACTGTGGTTGTAGCTAAGGCTCGCCGCATGGGGTACATCCAGACGAATTTGCTAAAAGAGTCTACACAAATTAGTAACATTGTTTTTCCTGATTTAGAACGCGGGTAGGGTCCTGAAAAGTCTAAATAAATTTTGGAGAACGGGGTAGCAGGAATCTCTGAGATTAATTGACTTATTTGACTGTTTCTCGCTGGTTTACTGAGTGCACACAACTTACACCTTTTCACAAAATTGGCGATCTCACTGTTCATATTTTCCCAGTGATATTCTTTACGAATTCGATGTATGGTTTTATTTATTCCCATATGAGCTCCAATGGTGGAAGAGTGATAATATTCCATCAGCATAGGTTTAATAATATCAGGGGCGATTATTCGTAAATATTTTCCGTTCGCTATTCTACAACATAATACTCTCCTACTTAATATGTATTTCTCTGACTTATTTCCTTTTTCAAGTTGTTCAATAATTGGACTCAAACGTGGGTCTTGTTGTTGATACTGGGCTAAATCCGTAAATGCAAGAGGAAATTCGGTAATTAAAGTATTAATAATCGGCGTTTCTCTACTCTTGTTATCGTAAGTATTACTACTAGGCTGGAACATACGTGACAGTGTATCGGCAACTACGTTTTGGGTGCCTCTAATATGTTGTACTTTGAATTTAAAACAATTTAATCTTAATACCCATCTTCCGATACGACCTAACTGTTTTGGGTGATTTAGTAGCCAAGATAAAGCTTGATTATCTGTTTCTAACAAAAACTCTTTATGTTCTAAAAATGGTTTGAACTTCTCAAAAGCGAAAACTATAGCTAAACATTCTAATTCGTATGCGGAGTATTTCTTTTCTTGATCTGTCAGGGTGCGAGAAGCGTAACTAATAGGTAACCTTGAGTTATCTACTTCCTGATATATTACTGCACCTAGGGCGACACTAGAACTGTCTGTCTGCACTACAAATGGTTTTGTAAAATCGGCTAATTGTAGTACGGGGGGTGATATTATGCTTTCTTTTAATTTCTCGAATGCGGTTTGGTGTTGCTCATTCCATTAAAATTTAATTCCCTTCTTTCTTAAGGTATTTAGCGGTGCTGCAATTTCGGCTAGATGTGGGATATACTTATGGAAATAATTTATCATTCCTAAAAATCGGGCTATTCCTTTCGCATTCCGCGGTGGTAAAAATTCTCTGATGGCACGGGTTCGCTCTGGGTCTATGCTTACCTTTCCGTTGGCTTTTACGATGTGACCTAAAAATGAGAATTGTGTTACAGCAAAATTTACTTTACTGGGGTTTACGGTTAATCCAGCTTTCTCCAATCGGGATAGTACTTCACGTAGATGATTAAGATGTTGCTCAATTGACTCGCTGTAGATAACAATGTCATCTAAGTAGTGATACACATATTTAAATTTTATGTCATGAAATAATTTTTCTAATAATCTGCTACATACAGAACTACCTTGGGATATACCAAAGGGTACCCTCGTAAATTGGTACAGGTTGAAAGGGACGGCAAATGTGGTAAGACGTTTTGATTCTTGTGAGAGGGGTATCTGGTGAAATGCCTGATTTAAATCCATAATGGTAAAAATTTTTGCTTTCGTAAAATAATGAAAAGCACTGTGGATGTCGGGAAGTGGTATAGATTCAAATTCTATCCGTTTATTTAGTTGCCTGTAGTCCACAACTAATCTATGTTTGTCGTTACTTTTGGGTACTAAAAACGCGGGTGAAGAATAAGATGACGTAGAGGGTTCGATGACTCCTTGTTCTAACAACTTATTAATTTGGTTCCTCATTACTTCCATTTTTGGAGGTGATAATTTGTATGGGGCTAAACGTATTACTTTATTGTCGCTCAAATTTATTTTGTACTCTATCTGGTCCGTCAGTCCTAACTTTGGGGTGAGGACGTTGGAGAATTGTTTTATTAAAGTCTGTATGTTCCGTCTATCTTTACTTTCCAGATGACCTAATTCAGATTCGTGATGCTTTATATGTGTAGAAGTGGTGCTAGTACTTTCTCTGTTATTTGCATTATCATGCAAGTTATATTTCCGTGAACGATCGAATCCAAAGTAAAACATCTTATCGTGAATGTCTAGAATTATTCCTGTTTTACTGATAAAATCAGCTCCCAATATTAACTCGGGTCCTAATTCGTCGCATACCAACATTGGAAAATACCATGTTAGATTTTTAATTTTTACTTTAAACGTGATGATAAGTTTTATCATTAAGTTTTGCTTATTAGCTGTAGCGCATCTAATATTTACTGATTGACTGCGTTTAACTAAATTGTGTTTAAATAATTTATTGGCTAGCTCTTGACTAATTAAACTTCGCGTTGATCCGGAATCAATTAATCCGAGGGTGGATGTAACACCAAGGTCAACTTGTATGTACGGTAATTCACACTTATTGAAATCACATTTACTAATAGAGTTACATTTATCGATAAATTTTCTAACAGGGGTCTAATTTTCTTTTGTTATTTGTATTAGTATTTTGTTTTAATTGGTGGTCTCTCAGGGGTTTACCTGTTTTCACGATGCTGCGGAAGACACAGGGTTTCGGATCTCCCTGCCTTACATGTTTTTTGGATAATGAGTTTTCTGATTGTACTGTTTCCGTTTACAGTTTCTACTGAGGTGTCCAGGTTTTCCGCAGTTATAGCATATATATTCTTTACGCGGGGTCTCACTGGTTTCGTGTCGAGGTGGAGGCTCCTTGGACTTACCATGGCCATGAACATAGGTTGGTTGCCGAAATGGTCGTCGTTCTCGTAGACTTCTTGCATCTGAGACTAGGGCTTGCGTTCCTTTCTATGTGGTGTTGTGGATACCGGTGCATGTCTGTGCTGATCTGCGTACCACACATTTGACGAGTGAACACTACATTGTTCAAGGTCAGCAAAAGTGAGGGGTCTACTTATTAGTGCTAAACGGGAGCGTTCTTCAGGAGACAAGCCTACCAAGATAGTATCGACCAATTGTTTTTCAGTCCAGTCGACTTGCAGTAGATGTGAAGATTCTCTGATGTCTGCAATATAGTGGGCCAGTCTTTCATGGGCTCCTTGTACTCGAAGTACGGTATTTCTTTTGATCTCCTCATAAATTCCCGTGGGGATAAAATATTTGATTATAGTAGTATGAAGTTCTTCTACTGGGAGAGTCGAGTTTAATGATTCTAGCACACGATCTCGTACAGGTGGTTTACATTTGGGTAGGATAACCTGCAGTATTTGCCAATCGCTCAATTGTTGTAGATCTTTTATTTGCAGTAGGTATCTGATAAAAGTCAATAGAATCGTGATACTTAAGCCATCGGTGTAAGGAATTTCATTAATTATTTTCTCTACTGGGTGGGAAATCTTTCCGTAGAGGTCTACATTAAAATATACGTTTGGTATACTTTTCGAAGGATTGGTGGTTGCATTAGGATTTGTAATAGCATATTTACTAGTGCGAGTATGCTGAACATTAGGCGGTGGGGGTTCTGACATAGTTAGGGTATTTAAGTCTCTACTAGGTATTTAATGAAGAAATTTGTGTTAGTGGTTGAAATCACAATCAGAATGATCAATATTGCACACCACTATATAGTCTGTTCATGAGTCTGTTGTATCTTCTATACGGTGGGTGATTCGTGGTTCGAGGTGGAGAGAGGGTGTTCTAAAGTAGGGGATTGAACTGGGGAAATATATAATTTTTGTAAGTAGTGCTCAATTTCCTCCATTCTCGATGAGTCAGACTTTCGTCGTAAGTCGTTGATAATTATGGGTAATTGGCTTAATGCCTCATCCGCAAATTTCTGCACATCGGCGGGGATTACGGTGACGTCGGGCCAGCTTAATAAATTATTCAACCGGCGGGTTAAATGTTCTATACGTTGCGTAACGCGCAAAATTTCAGTAGGTGATTTTTTGTCCTGAAGGTTCTGAGATAATACCATCAGTTCCCTATATTTCGCATAACAGGTTTCTCGTTCGCCGTCATAATCGAGTTCACGCAAACTATCTAACTGCGAGGGTATATCTGATCCGGTTTGGCGTAATGATTTTCGTAATTCCGACACGGTTACATTCACGTGTTTTAGACCTCGTAAAAGTGCTTCGTAGCATAGCTCATCTTTTAATAATAGATCAGGATTAAATTCAGCCATTTTCGTAACGTGAGTGGCTATAACTAATTATTCTACTATTTGCATTAAATGCTATACAACGCTTCCTTTTTTTTTACACAAAAATATAAAAATATAAATAAATCGTATTAATACACTTTTTTTTTTTACTTAAAAATAAGCACTTAAAATGTTATGACAACCTTTATCATTTTACATTGAGAGAGAGAGAGAAATTTCACACAGGCTTGAATATGCGTACGACAAAAGGGGGAATCTTCGGTTACTAAACACAGGAACAGACACGCTTCTATTAACAATAGACCAAACAAAGAGGGTGGCGTATTGTCTAACTTAACTTGAGGGAGAGCAACTATGACGGTTTTAAACAATCGGCAACAGGAAATTTACATGTCCGAGTTTGTCGTCAAATTGACACGTTGATGAATGAAACTTTTAGACAAGCACCTACATGGTTTTGTTTACATGGGACAATATGTTAATATTACTTTACACATATTATATTTACAAATAAAGTTACCTATACTATTTTACTATAATAACAATTATTATTTTTATCTTATTTAAAATTCTGACACATATTAAAATACATGAGTGAATAGATCAACAGCTTGTGTGTGTGGGATATCGGGACACAATTACTTCTTTCTTTTCTCTTAAGCAAATTAGCAAATTAATTAGCAGCAGCAGAGTGGCGCAATTTATAACATCTTAACTTGTGTTATAACGTAGGGAACCCGCGTTAATTGGTTATGCCAATTATACAGGCTGCCTTTCGTTGTGACGAGCTGAAAATTAATCACAACAAATAAAACAATTCTTATATCAGGATATTGGGAAGGGGAGACTGTTGATTTATGCACTCAGTTTACTCGGTACTCAGATGATATCTCTTTATTACATTATGAGATAAAGTTCTCTATTTAAAGTTCTCAACATATATAGTTTACAGTATAATCATATATATTACTCTTTCATAAGGGCCCTCAAAATATGATGTACATCTATTTAATTTATTCCACGGATCCGGGATTGAATATATATTAAGTTAATAATGGTCACCTTGCCATATACAATATTGAAAATTGAGCCATTTGAAGAATGGACTTTATTAATCTTTCAAAACAAGAAAACTTTTAGTTTAAACATTTACTCTTTTGCTATAACCAGTGTTATTAGATTACAGACTACATGTTACATATAATGTCTGTCTTTTAAAGTCTTAAAAGTGGTGAGTTAAATTGTCTTTTGTGGGTAATAATTTTAGTAACTCATAACCATGGAAGACAAGCCTCCATGTCACCTGGTTTTCAGTATTTGCTGCAGAATTGGTTCTTCGGTCCTTGGTGTGTTTCCTGAAGGTCTGTCGTTGCCTCAGTATCCGGTGACGGTGAAGTTCCTGAAGTCTGTTATATCATTCGGGGTGAAGTACTCTCATCTTAGGCGACTGTAGTAATTCTTGTAGGATACTCTCATCTTAGACGACTGTTGTAATTCTTGTAGTTATAATAAATAAATAGAAAGTTTGTTTCACAGTAATACACTTCACATGATTATTTATTAGTTGAATATCACCTTCATGTTTGTAGTAATGTATGAATTACATAGTTTGTTATTTATTCATTGAGAGAGAGATGTCATCGCCGCACAAATTTAGTTATTTAAATATTCATTGAACCAACCATTCACACAATTATACACGCGTCCGAAACAACGCTGTACGCAGCTTACGGCGTGAGCGCTCCATTGCAAGTGGGCAAAATAGTAAGGGGGAGAGTAGTAATCTCGCGACAATTACTAGTCAACATAAAAGTAGTTCCATGTTTCTAATTTAAATAAAGGACTAAAGTTTGATTAAATAATTAAATAGAGATATTCTTAGTTACAGACGTTATCAAAGTACATTACAGTGGTCTTATTTAATTATTTAAATAATAACAAAATTTACAATTATATTTAGTTTGTTTAGGGGTCAAAAAACAAGTTAATTCTGGTCAGTGCCTGGATATGCAGGATTAATTAACAAGCTTTACCCTTTCTGTACAATCGTATTTCTTTTATTTTATTATTAGACTTTTTATTAAATATTATTATTATTAATGATAGCAATAAGATTTAGTTTAAATGTGCGATTTTATTAAAATTTTAAAATTTCTCAGCTTATACATTAACAATTTAATTAATTAACATATTTTTATTAATGAAATCGTCACATCATATTACCACCCTACGCCATTTTCCAATCTAACCCGTTAATCATAGTGTATAAAATATTATTTCAAATAACTATCCATGGCATTTTGAAGTTAAATCATATTACTATCTGATACTCTAATAATAGTATACTTCATTTATTAATATAGGTACCAAAAAAAAAATAGAGAATCTTACCTTGTGAAAAGTTTTGAACGTTAGAAAACAAAACACATGTATTTAAGACTGCAAACAACACCATACTGAAGTCAGCAGCCTTTGGAGACCAATACGGAAACTAAATGTTATAATTACAACAATTGCCGATAGATGGCTGCACTTCCTGGACAAATACTGTGCTGTTTCATATTACAACCCCGTTTCATAATACCACCACCTCCCCTATAAAATTTACACACACTTTGGTGCCTTTTGTTTGTTTATACACTAATTAGTTTGCACACAGTAAATTAAAATAATTATTTTAGTAATTAATTGACGCGTTCCAAACCGCCAACACCACACTCAGACGACGATGACCTGATTTTAAAAGATAGAATGATCTAATTAGATTCTGGGTATATGTAGACCCTGGCATTCCGTTCCATTAAACAGTTCCAATCCTCTCCCGGATTGTCATAAGAGGTTTGGCGTCACTTCCAACAATAACTCACGTATTTCAGCGATTTGCAGTCAGTAGAACACGCACACGTAAAATTCATTATTTGGACTCGAGTCGTCACAACACTTTGTACTACAGCACAGTATTTTGTATTATTTAATAATTAGAGAAATATACACTAATACAGTGTTTACGAAATATATATTATATAGTGTTTTGTATAATTTTATTTGACTAATAGAGAAATTAATTAATAATTAAGCTATTAATTTAGGCACATGTGGATTCGCGCAACCGCGAGGCTTCAGGTTCGTAACATTGTGCACTACTCGTTTTCACAATTGGTTTTTGTCGCATTATCCAGTTTTGCATATTTCTCGAAAAACTTATAGCTTTTGGGGGCGTCACCTTTCTAGTCGGTACAGGCCCACACACACACAAACAATTATACTGTACACACATATTTCACCCCCTCAAGGCGTCGCACTCCCGAGATTTGCATGAATGCATACCTGTCCGAGGTTGTCAATTTAAATCTTACTGGGTGTTATTTAAATTTTTCCATTTTTGTTGTCGATATAAGTTTACACACTGGTATTTGTGCATTATCCTTGTAACTTGTATTATTGCAACATAATATAGGGTACTTTTAGTTTGCTCGATATTAATTTACGGTGCGTCGTTTCATAATTTAAAAAAAGGACACATCTAATTTTTGTGTAAACCTTCCCATTGCGGTACGAAATGTTCTTCTATTTTATTATAGATCGAAGGTTTTATTTTTTCTTCCTTAAATTCTAATACACGATTCCGCAACGTTAGGCCTATGTTTACGGGAAGCCTAAATCCAGGAATACTGGTGTAAGCGCTTTTTGCTTACGGAATACTTTTAGCTTTTCTCCGAAGTTAACGAACATAAACGTTTGAGGAGTTCACTTTAAGATTCACTGAGAAATGACTTAAACAGCCTTTGCTTTGCACAGACTAAAACACTACTGCACGTTCTTTTTATGAGTCTCGAATAATGCCATACAGACAGCACTGTCTGGCGTCTGATGTTAGTTTTAGTCGTATCTCTTAGGGCTATTATGCTGTGTTATTTGCCGATAGTTACAACTTGTACGTGCTTACCATACGACACGTCCAGAGTAAGCATTAGAAGAATAGAACACATAATTTTTATGAGCTATAAAAGGCGACAATTAAAAATTTCTGACAGTTAATGCAGAAAAGTGTATGCGAAAAGGAGTTAGACTATGAAACTGGTAATATCAAACTGGTAATATCAAACTGGCAACCCTTTCAAAAAAAACAGTAGATATTCTCTGAATGTGGTCTCGTCTTGATTTTTCTTTTCATACTGTCATCACTTTTATTATTCTACCGTTGTTAATTTTATTTTCAACTAGGCATATAAAAGACACGAGTATGGTGTTGCTCAATTGATCCACTCGTAGCGTCGTGTTTCATTAAAATACACTTTCAGTCGTCGCTCATTTAGACCTAAGAACACTACATCACTCAGTGTAGGCTGGAATATTGATTTTTCTGCCAACTTTGATTCCTACCTGCATTTCTGCCAATTTCCTTATCCCTTTTCTGACGGTAAATTGAATAAAAAGTAGCAGTACGCGGTCTCTTGATGACGTTAGTAATTTCGTTTTATGGTTGCTTAACATCTTTTTCTCCGACCTTTAACTGTCAATACAAATCTAATTTTCTATTTATTTCGAAACTGATTTCCGCTTTAAAATTATTATCTACCTTTTTATCCATGTTTCTTCTTCTTCCTGTTACGTTGGTTCTTATTTCAGATTTTTAAGAATTTTGTTACCTATTGATTTTTTGTAGAACACAATGTTGGTTTAAAATAAAATAATAGCTCGAGTTAACAAAAATTCAACTTTCGTTGAATGTTAAGATAACACGATTTTTTTCTTCATAAAAACTTATTTTTACACGACCATGTCTTTAACCACATTTACCTTGCAGTATAAGTAGTTATACTAGTAGTTAAGTGGTTCGTTTGATACTGTAGGCTATCATCATCAAGGCTACAGTACACTCTTGTGTTTCCTCAGTACAGCATTATCACTTTAACTATGTAAGTATTTGTTTCAACAGTAGGGCCGACTTTCTATTTATAGTTTATGGGAACTATAAGCTGTGTCTCTAATTTTTATGTGTAATAACCCTGTAATATTCTGATAGCTTATTTACGAGTATATGGTACAGTATTGTATTTATCGTGTTTATCAGTGTCAAATCAACGTAGGCCTACTCAGTTACTCGACCAGTACCAGTTGTAGGTTGTTCACTCGTCTACTACCAGGTGTATGTATCTTATAGTCCTTACTAAAAATAAAGTTTACAGTTGTTCTGTATCTGGAAATAATAATAATAAAACCAAGAAAACTACAAAATTCATTACTATAACAATTAGACCTATGGTCTTCGTTTTTTTTTCTGCTCCTTTACTGAAATCGATCAATAAAAATAAAAATATCTTACAGATTATATGTTAGTTAATTATATTTATCTGTTTATGGTATATTTATCGGCCAATAATATTATGTATCTTATAAATTCTATTAAAAAAATAAGAAGTAATGTGTAAACCATTATATAGTTAGATGGATTATTAAACAAATCTTCCTAAGGTAGACGACACATTCTTTCTGAAAATGCCACTGTAAAAGTGGTGATATGTAGGCTCCTATAATGTAGTCAGCAATACAACAAAAGTAGAAGTAATGGAAAAACACATATTATTCCAATCTTAATTAAATGTTTACTATTAAACAAGGGAGATAAAGATCGGAAAGATTTGAATGAAGAAATTATTATTCTAAATAGCAAGAATGTGATCTGGCCATTAATCTCGTTGGTACTGTTACGACTGTCTATTGATCGTCGTATGGTACAGTGGAAGACAAAATACAAGACACCAATTACGTCACTAATCACCAGCTATAATTATCACAATTAAACAGTTTGTAATCAACTAGATAGTCTCTTACAACAAATCAAATAAAAATTGTTCACACGCAATAAAAATGTCTACTAATATAAAACAATTGTATCACAATTGTCCCGCACAATTATAAAACACTTAACACTTCGCCACAACACTACGAACCGCACTCCAATAAATCGCAACTCAAACTAAACTGTTAAGCGCAACTGTCGTCGTTTAAACAGATAGCAGAATTGTTCCAGAATAGTCCTTACTACGCATCAGCAATAAAAGAAAACATTAGAGCATAATTCGTTGCGGCCTTGACACAGTGCGCGCGGCCGCGCGAATTCTGGGACAGTCTAGCTAACGCGTCGAGAATCACGTACTCACACAACATTACAGCGGGATTCCACCAGAATTGGCTAGAAACACGTAGAAGATTCTGTACTGGCGTACACTTTTTCCGCGTTACGTAACAGTATATTAGAACCAGTTGTACCAGTAAAAGGTAATTACTGTATATTGCTCAGTAAGGGGGGTAAAAGTCATGCCTTTTCAGAAACATGATGTACATGATGATTCGCTTCCTGCGGAATCGGTTTTTTTATCAGATAAATATATATTTCTTAATTATCGTTATTATTATTATTATTATCTCTCTTCTATTTTAGCCGACTATAGACCACGTAAAAAGTCTTTATATTTCTTCTTTTCTCGCTTTTCTGTCCTTCCGGTAATCTTCCATGCACTAGGTTCCCTTTTCATTTTCTTTCGTTCGGATATTTTTATTTGTTATTTCTGTTTTCCCTAAAAACTTTCCAAATTCTGTAGCCTATTTCCTAAAGATTTCTTTGTTTAAAATATCGCCATTTGTAAATTTCACTTCTGTGAGATCTTTTTATACTTCTGTGAACCAACGGATTTCTGTTCGGGAATTTTTATCGAAGCAGTCGAATACTCTTTTTCTCAATCTTTCTGCTTCATCTGGCCAGTGTAATCCTTCTTTTCCTAAATTGTTTCTAACAGTTTTTTATTTTCCAAATAAAAATTGTTTATTGTTTTATTTTGTTTTTATTGGTGTTTGTTTGTTTATTGTTTCTTCATATATATTCATTTTTATCCTTCTTTGGGTCAAGAATGTTCCTTTCATTTTTTTTTTTGTAACTCCTTGGTTTCTCCTTTTTGTTGAGAGTTAAACATCCTCCTATGTATATGCAATCTGATTTACAACTGTGTTGTTACGATTGAGTTTCACTTTTATTGAAGTGTACTACAATTGTTGTAGAGATCTTTCGTTAACTAATAAGCTTACGAAATTCCACTTCGAGTTCTTGTTTTATTGGCTTCTTTGCCTAGACCATTGGGCTGTAGTATTCCTCCAAGGTACTTAAATTTGTTAACTTTATTGATTTTACCATACATCGTGTTCAGAAACTTTGGAGCGTGTTTAATGTTTGTCATAAATTCTGTTTTTTCTTTCAAATGAAGTTTTGTAGTCTTGCCTTTTCTGCCATCTCTTTCGAAAGATTCATTTGCTGATACACCTGTGTTTGCAGAAACGATTCGTAAATCATCTGCAAACGCAAGATAGTTCAGTTTATGATGTCAATTCTTGTATGACAGCATAATTTCTTATATCCCGTTTTCTTGAAGTTTAAGCTTCCATTCTCTTATCACCTTTTCCAGAACACAGTTGTTCTGACTCCACGTCGTTGTGGGTTTCCCGAAAGGTTTTTTCCGAAAGATTTTATCTTGGATTTTGTGTTTGTTAAATTTTGCTTGACGATTACAAGGTCTTTTTTTCTGTCCGAAATCCCTCGAGTATGCTGAAGTCTACAATCCCTCGAGTAGATTTTCTTGAAATCTACAAAAGTTTTTGCGAGGCTCTTATTTATAAGACAATGGTGTCCGCCGATGATTAATGTAATATTTAGAATTTGTTCTCCACAAGATCTTCCGTTTTTAAAATCTGCTTGGTATCAATGAGTTGATATGCATTACTATTACTATGAATAGTTTTTTACTATAAATTATTATTGTTGTTGTTGTTGTTCTCTCCTCCTCCTCCTCCTCCTCCTTCTTCTTCTTCTTCTTCTTCTTCTTCTTCTTCTTCTTCATTATTATTATTATTATTATTGTTATTACTATTATCATCATCTTCGTCATTAAAAAATCTTAATTTACCACTTAATGGTAAAGATTAAACGGTTAAATTACACAATGTAAATAACAAAATAAAGTAACAAAACTAATAATAAACCGTACACGACGATATAAACGATAAACATTATAATCAAGAAGAGAAACAATACGTACGAAATAAACAATCTAAACGATTTTATAACTTTAATTGATACACGGACATGGGCGTAGAATTGTGAAAAACTTTGGAGGGCCGAAGGAAAAAATGTTTCACCAAGTGCCCAACGAGTTATCAATTAATATCGCGAAAGAAAAAAGTTGTAATGTAAATTCATTGACGGATGAAATTTAAAATATTATATTTTAAACGCATTATTTACCTTTGTGTAAACATATAAATAAAACTCGCACAAATTAATACCATTAAATTATTACTGAGCTCGGTAAATTAGGCTCTAAATTCATATAAACTTTCATTACACCAAAGTTGTAAAAACATGTATGTAAAATTTTTACTTGTGTAAAGTAAAATTTTGCCTGCAAAAAACAAATGCATTAAAAATTTTCTGGAAATCAAAGACATCTGTAATGTCCTTATCTATATTCTATAATCCAAAGATAGGTGTGGTTCAAAGGGTGTTACAGGTTGCAAGTTCATAAGCCAAATGAAGTGTCCGCTCGAATTTCCTTGTCAAATTTCCCTAAATTTATAGATTTTACTTATATATTTTCTGAATAAACTAACGTGCTAAAGACGATTAGAGCTTGATGAATACAGACTATTGTAATGGAGTGTAATATAAGGGGGGGGGACCGGAGAGGGTCGAAAAAGTTGACGAATTTTGTTAATCTCATAATTTTTAGACAGTTTTATTATTTTTTCAGCTGTGTACGCTAATATAGTAGTAACTATTTTTAAATATACAAAGAGGTTTATTAGCGTAGACTTTTGAAATACGAGGAAATTTGTATGGAATATAGGAAAATGAGTCAATTCAGTCAGTAAGTATCTTGTAAACAATGTTTCAGCAACACGTATTTTTATCGTGTTATTAAAGCTTACTTTAATGGGACTAATTTCAGCCACTTCAAAGATAAGCCTAGTAATATTTATAAGTCTTAAGATATTTTTCTTTTGTATGAACCCGACCCGACCCCAGACCCCTCCCCCAAGGCTAAGTTCTAGATACGCCACTAATTATTCGAGTCAATTATTGTGGGCACCATTGCTCCCGCCGTCCCCCTAAACTCAACGGTAAAATTTACACGGTTAAATTGACACAATATATTTATCTGCTTTAATATAGGGCTATAGCAAATACAGGCAAGTGTAGGCCTATACTTCGAATTTTAGGAATTTTAGCATGCCTTTTGTAAAACTAAGTTGCTGGCACATTGTTTAACCTCCCACCCGAAAACAAAGGGTATCGTCAAGGTTGGTTTTATTATAGACAGGCTGCTTTGTCTACAGCTAAGGAGTTTCATCTGTTGCACTTGTTAATCTGCGACAAATGTTATATTTTCCCTTAATATTACTGGCTCTCCGAAAGAACCTTGCTTTCAAGCGTAGTGACAAACACATGAGTAGGAGAAAGTGAGTTTAATCACAGAAAAACATGATGCAGTGACTTGGACTATAGAAACCTGGCGTAAAAAGTTAAAACTAAATTCACCGTTTTCCTTTCGTACTGTGTTTTAGATCTTGTGAATCGGATAAAAAAAATCTATCAAATATTTGGTTAGAAAATTAACATATGTCTCGCATGCTATTTTGACTCTATTGTAGTCTGCCACCGGTCTGCGTCAAAACTTGACAATAAACCCAGTTTATTTTCATGGAATGAGTTTTCGCTGAGAACCGAACCACGCCGACTTGGCTTTTCAGTCCGACACACACCGACCACAAGTAGGCTAGTAATTGTTACATTTGCATATTGTCGGTGTTGCGTTATCTGCGCTGCTCTTGCAGATCGTTATCAGCGCATTCTGTGTGCATCAGCACCCTTCTCGACACCTCCCTATTGTCACATGTTCTAATTAATGAAGGCGTGTTCTGTATTCACGACATATCAGAGTAGAAAAAAAGATAAGTTTTTTATTTTTAAACTTTTAATTTATCAAAATTGTCTGCTACATTCAATTAATTTAAAAGTAGATCAAAGTTTATTTCAATATCCGGGACTTCTACACGGTGATAGGCTAACGATTTTGCAGGCGGCTCTAATAGTGTTTGCCTGGGCTTCTTGAATGGCCAGGGGTGGATTAGAAGCGTGTGATGTCCTGTGCCATCAGACCGGTGCCTTCCCCCACGATTCAAAATTCAAACTTTTATCCATTGTTGTTAAAATCTTATATATTAATACGTGAAGAGAAAACTTTGTACCCCTTTTTAAGCATATTGCGCGCACGGAGGAGTGTGAGATTTGGCATAGTTAAAGTTTATATGGAGGAGTGCAGAAAGCTAAAATTTATATATAATATGTGTTACAAATACATTAAATTAAATAAAATAAAACATTCATTTGCACTTGAAAATTCATTTAAACTTTTTCAAACAATGGTAATTGTTAAAAATAAAATAATTTTGTTGCCAGGCAATAAAATTATAATTTTTTCATTTTAGTGTACGTTCATACCGCCAATGTCAAACACATAATAGTCTATCGTTTGTTTACGTTCATACTGCCAATGTCAAACACATAATAGTCTGTGGTCAAACAGTCGTACAGAGTAGAGATTGTCGCCAAAGAATTTTAAAATGTTGCCAACAAATAATTACTGACAGATTGACTGAATGAGCCGTGAATTTTGTGTGATTTCAAATGTTCCTTTTTCAATAGTCTGTGGAGTGTATGTCAAGGCAAAAAAGCGTTTATTTTATATTTTGTATATTAGATATCTGTGTTTTATATATTAATGTGCAGTTGAAAGTGAAATACAGCTTGCTTAATATACACCTGTTGCAAAAGGAAAATTTTGTAGCAGCAATTTGAATTGACTTACTCTCGTCTAATTATTATTAGTGGTTTCAAAAAAGTGAGTACATTTTATTATTTTTAAATTAAACCCTGTCTAATCTTAGTTTCAGTAATTTCATTACATGTTTTTTTTTTACATTCAGATATTCGCACCTACTTCCATTATGCCTCGACATAGAACATTGACGGGTCGGAGTGAGAGACAAAGAAGAAGGAATATATATTCGCGTGAAAGTCAAAATGATAATAGACCAAATGCAAACTTAAATAGTGTAAATAGTATACAAAATGATGAAATTATTTTGAGGGATACATTTAAATGCGCACTGAATGTCATTCCAAGAAATTTTAATACTTTTGATTGTGGATTAATGCATTTACACTGCAGGTTTTGCAATGCAAAACATTTCGAATCTGAGGTCACTTTAGGTGAAAGGATTGCATTCACTTCATGTTGTCATAAGGGTAAAGCAATATTACCGGCCTTAAGTCAAAATGAATACTTTAAATCATTGTATGGTGGACTTACTTCAAATGAACCTTCAATAAAAAGAAAGTCAAAAAATTATTTTGAAAATATTCGTAAATACAATTCATCATTTGCTATGGTTAGCTCAGAAGCTAAAATTTCGGATACAGTTACACGTGGAGTGTATCATTTTAAAATACATGATGTTTTTTATCACAGATCAGGCCCAATGACTGCTGGATATGGTCGCTCACCATGTTATGCGCAATTATATTTTTATGATGTTGACACTGCTGTCAATTATAGATTACGTGAACACTATAATCAAACATGCAATAACAATATAATGCGCGAAATCTCTCTTGAATTGGAACGCATTAATCCTTTCGTTCGGTCATTCATTGCAATGAAAGATCATTGTCAGAGAGTT
This sequence comes from Magicicada septendecula, assembly GCA_034769895.1. Lineage (NCBI taxonomy): Eukaryota > Metazoa > Arthropoda > Insecta > Hemiptera > Cicadidae > Magicicada > Magicicada septendecula. The sequence continues at coordinate 130,226,460 of CM068375.1, forward strand.
GAAAATCAAAATAAAGAAATTTGTATGCTCATTAAAGTAAATCGTGATTTAGATCTACGCCGTTATAATGATGCAGCTCAAACTGATGTAGCAGTAATATTTAGTACGGTTGATGGTGAGCCACCCTTTGAACGAAATATGATTTCGTTTTCAAAAGTTAATGGTAGCATTAAAAATATCTCTGTTTTGGATTCATCATTACTTTAGCGTATCCATTACTTTTTCCAAATGGTGATACTGGGTGGCATATCAATATTTCTCATAATGTACCAACTACATCTAATTCAAGAGCGCCCAGAAATAAATTAACCATGCTTCAGTATGCAGCCTATCGACTTGCAATTAGAGAAGATTTTAGCATGTTGCACCATTCACAAAAATTATTTCTGCAGTGGATAGTTGATATGTATGTGAGAATAGAGGGCACAAGGTTACATTTCATTCGACAAAATCAAACAAGTCTTAGGTCTGCAGTTTACAACAATTTAACAGATTATTTACAATTGAACCCCAATGCCAATAATGTTGGCCATAGAGTAATTGTACCATCTTCATTCAATGGATCTCCAAGAAATATGTATCAGAATCATTGAGATGCAATGTCAATTGTACAACATTTCGGAAAGCCTTCTTTGTTTATTACAATGACTTGCAATCCAAGTTGGCCTGAAATAGTTACCAATATTGGTGTAGGTGAGTCAGCTAATTTTCGACCTGATATTGTTGTGCTGTATTCAAGTCCAAACTGAAAGCATTAATTGAGGGCCTTACACTAAAAAAAATCTTCGGTAAAGTTGAAGCACTCATTTATACAATTGAGTTTCAAAGGAGAGGATTGCCTCATGCTCACATTTTACTCTCTTTAAATGAGCAAGATAAAATTGTTAACGCTACCGATATTGATAAAGTTGTATCTGGGGAGATTCCTAACATTCAAACACATCCTACATTACATGAATATGTTGTAAAACACATGATGCATGGTCCATGCGGTGTACTTAATCCAAATTCTGTATGTATGAGAGATGGAAAATGCACAAAATATTATCCAAAACGATTTAATGAATTTACATGTGAATCATTAAATGGGTATCCATTATACAGAAGGCGTGATAATGGTATTAATGCTGAAGTTCGCGGTAGTTGCCTCGACAATCGTTATGTTGTACCATACAATCCGTATTTACTTGCCAAATTTAATTGCCATATAAATGTTGAAGTATGCGCTACAGTTAAAAGTGTTAAATACATTTATAAATACGTGTATAAAGGCTATGACAGTGCATCTGTTGAATTAGGTTCAGAGAGAAATGAACCAGGTCAAGAAATACAAATTGATGAAGTTAAAAATTTTTTAAATGGCCGTTATGTCGGATCAACTGAAGCTGTATGGCGCATCTATGAATTACCAATGCATTTTCAATCACATGTCATCGTTAGACTTGACATTCATTTACCGCGTAGACAGAATGTTTACTTTCCAGAAGGGCAAGAACGTCAAGCAATTGAAAATGCAAGACAAACAAAATTATTAGCATTTTTTGAATTGAATCGATCAGATCCATCAGCGCATGTATATAAGTATATTGAAATTCCTTTGCATTATGTGTGGGAAGATTCCCGAAAAAATGGAAGAAGAGAAGGCGTGGAGGTGATAAAATCATTACACGCATATATGTAGTATCACCAAAAGACATCGAACTTTTCCATTTACGATTGCTTTTATTACATGTCTGTGGTCCAAAATCATTTGAGGATGTTAGAACATACAATGGAATTATACACACTTCTTTTGTTGAAGCGTGCCATGCTCGCGGCATTGCTTCAAATGATAATGAATGGCGCGAATGTTTAAATGAAGCAAAAGAATTACATTCACAAAAAAAAATGCGAAATTTATTTGGTTAAATTTGTGCATTAAATGTGCCAGCCAATGCATTGGCGTTATGGAATGAATTTAAAGTATATCTTAGTGAAGATTTTTTGAGAGATTACAACGAAGAAGTATCCTTTAACTCAGATCTATTAGAAATTGAAGATATTTTGAATGTTCATAATTTGTCATGTCAAGAACTTGGTTTACCAGTTCCCACGTATTCGCAGAGAACAGACGAAGCAAATGCTATTGATCCAATAGAACAAGAGTTTCTGTTTTCTGAGCATTATGAAACTGCAAATATTGAACAGCGTAATCTAATTGATCGTGTGATTCGTGAAGTTTTGCACCATGATACTGGATCTAATGTTTTTTGTTTAACCGCTCATGCAGGTTGTGGAAAAACATTCACACAAACAGCAATCATTCACAAATTAAATTCGCTTAATCTTAGTTGCATTGCAACAGCGTTCAGTGGCATAGCTTCAACTCTATTACTTGGAGGTAGAACTTTACACAATGTGTTTAAATTGCCTATACCCATTTTGGAAAATTCTGTAGCGAATATGACTGCAAATAGTAGCTATGGACGTTACATAAATTCATCATCATTGATAATTATTGATGAAATTTCTATGTGCCCACTGCAAGTGTTGAAAATCATAGATAGATTATTGCAGGATCTATGCGATGAAAATGATAAACATAAACCATTTGGAGTGAAAACGATACTTCTGTGCGGTGATTTTCGGCAAATCTTACCAGTTGTCCCACATGGATCACGTGCAACTTTAATTGAAAATTGTGTCACGAGTTGGCATAAATTTGTTTATTTTCATAAAGTAACGTTTACTCAAAATATGAGAGCCTTACCAAGTGAAATAGAATTTGTCGAATTCTTGAAAAAAATTGGTAATGATGAAGCCCCACAATTCCCTCAGTTTGGTGAAAATATTATTGAAATACCTCAGCAATTAATAGGAGATGAAAATAATGTTATTAATGAGGTGTATGGAAATATTTCCGAAAACATACTCTCAGATAACATATTGAAGTCAGTTATTTTAGCACCTAAAAATGATGATTGTACTTTTATTAATACTGATATACTTAATCGAATACCAGGTGAACAGAAAACATATCATAGCTACGATAAAATAATTTGTGATGATGACAATGAAATCAATAACTATCCAGTAGAGTTTTTGAATTCTTTGACTATTAGTGGTTTGCCACCACATAAGTTAGTATTGAAAGTTAATTGCATCGTTTTACTGATCAAAAACTTAAATACAAAGGAAGCATTAGTCAATGGAACAAGAATGCGCATCAAGTGTATGCATCGTAATGCTATTGATTGCGAAGTTTTAACTGGAACCGCACGCAATAAGAGAATTTTGATTCCACGTATAAATTTAACATATTCCGGTACTGTTTTACCATTTAACTTTCAAAGAACTCAATTTCCAATTATACCTGCATTTGTGATGACAATAAATAAGTCTCAAGGACAAACATTCGAAAAAATTGGAATTTTATTGAGGCAGCCAGTTTTTACACATGGTCAATTGTACGTCGCAGCAAGTAGAGTTCGATCATTCGATGGTTTGAGATTTTATATTTCTGAATATAATGGCCAAGGGCATTTAGCAAATGATGAAAGAGTTTTTACAAAAAACATCGTTTACACAGAAGTTCTGAATCATTAAATTCACTTTCAAACTATTTTAAGTTCAATGGACAACATTTATTTTTTTAACCGCCCGGTTTTTTTGATTTAATGAAAAATATATGAAAAAATACGAGGCACGTATTTTTTATTTCATTTTTTATTTTGTATTAATTTTTTATTTAAATTTTATATAATTCGAAAAAGATAGGCAAAATAACTGTGTAGCCTTGGCGAAACCTGGTCAGTATGGCAATAAAAAAAACCCAAGGAAATGTCAAAAAACGCGTTATTGCTTTTTAAATATGGCTTAGCCAAGCTAAACCTCATTTTTCCTATCTTTCATATTTTTCAAATAACTCGAAAATTAATGCATAGAAAAAAAAATTAAAAAATTATATAAGCTTTGTAGCAGATAATCTTCAAACTGTTTTCGAATTTTGTACCTTACCAAAAATGAAATTTAATCCACTGGAATTGAAACAATGTATCTTATACTTCTATGAATGTCAAGTCTCATTTTTATTAAATAAAATTACATTTATAGTTGTAATAAATGGCATATACAATTTTGAAAGTTAACAAATATTTTATTAAACTCTCAGATTACAACAAATATTTAAGTAAATAGTGATTACAATGAACATAGCAATACTTAAGCTCAGAAAATACTAATAGATCAATTTTTTTCTTGATTTTGACTTAACGAAGTCTTGTATAATTTCTTCTAAATCGAGCGATTTAAGTATCTCGCTTTCAGTATTCAATCTTGCTAATGAAAATAATCTCTCAACACCTATAATTAAACTCAACATATTTTTAATGCGTTTTAACACAGGAAATGATAGTTCAGATTCGGAGTTAGCTATTGGAGTCGTCAAAAGCAGACGATAAGCAATGTATATATTCGGAAATACTTCAATCATTTTACAATCAATAATCCAGTTTAATACTTTGGAGTGAACAAACTGTAGGATCATGGAGTCTATCATCTTCATTCGAACGATTTAAAAAAAAAAAATCTTTCTTGCAATTTTACTCGTGGCACAAAGTGCTTCAATTCTATTACAAGACCGTTATTCAAATCGTTCGAGTAAACTTCTATAAGAGCGTTTGCTTGATTTTATAACTCACACTCTCCATGGTTTATAACTGCTTAAGAAAACCAAACAATTGCGTAATGTGATCATAAGCTTTGCTTCGCTTAGTCAGTTCAGCTGGATGGTGCCCCTTCTGACAACTGAGGTCCTGGTGTTTGGTGCTGCAGCATACCCTAGCGTTATGAAACTGACACCAGAGACAGTATTAAATTCTATTACTTAAATAACACTTTATCTAAAATCAATGTTGCTAGGATTACCATACTTCGTCTTTTCATGAATATGTTGTATTTTTTAAACAAAAATTTCTAAATACGTTTCTACAGAAAAACGTAAACAAACTTTATACCTGGCATGGCATCCTGGCATAGTAAATGATTTACGAAAAGTCCATTTAACTTATACATATAAATAACAATTTACACATACGGCGTTATTCTTCTTGCATGAAATTTACGATAATCGTATATGTGTATGGTGTCTCCTAAAACTACAGGTCAAAAAAGTCTCTCAGCTCCAATTTCGCCCTTTATTTTTATAGGTAGCATTCTTGAGTAATTTATTCTTGTTAAGTCGGTTTGTTAAAATTGTCCTGCGATCTTTCGACACTTGTTTCTGGTTGTGAGTCGGTCTTCTTTCATTTCCCTTCTACCAACATCCATTCAGCTAGTATTTGATCCCCATTCTTCCTGGCGGACTCCACTTTATAATATGAAATACTTTTTTTTATAAATACCAGACAGAGGGTATAGTCTATTTCATTTTGTAGGCTATAGGATAGGTAAGGTTGTATCAGAAATAGTCCTATGTGGGCAATTCTTCGTCCGTGTGTCTATTACATTTTCTGTGTTTAAGGATGTTTCTCTAATTTTAGTCTTTTTTATTTCCGATATCTTTCAAATTCGAATGGATGATGTGTTCAACAATAACACTGTTGTTACTATTACTACGGGTGCTGCTGCTGCTGCTACTACTACTACTACTACTACTACTACTACTACTACTACTACTACTACTACTATTAGGCCTACTACTACAGACAGTAATGTTGACCTTATATAGTGTAATGTACAAGAAACAAAAATTCAATTTATTATTCTCTTAAAAAATATTGCCTTGTCAGAATCATTGGAGTTAATAGTTACGAATACATAATTCAGAATGAATATATTTACAATACAATCACGCGATTCTGCTATATAACGCAGTGCTGATGGAAGCGAGAAGAGAGAGAGAGAGAGAGAGAGAGAGAGAGAGAGAGAGAGAGAGAGAGAGAGAGAGAGAGAGAGAGAGAGAGTAAGGGGGTGAATGTTATTATTAATTTATGAGTACTTTACAAAATCACAATGCTTGTTACACTCTAATGTAAGTACACTTTAGTACTCATAAACAAAAAAATACTTAGTTTTTGTGTCTGCGCCGCCTCTTTAACTACAGGTTACAATAATACAGCGACCTGTAAAAGGGGAAATTATTCACAGCCATATAAATCGTGTAAATTGTTAGGCCTAAATATTCTTTAATTCAGTTCGCCGCCTACAACATGTGAAGGATATAACTAGGTCAGTTCAGTCTCGTTTACAAACGTTTCACGGTTTCCTATATTTCTACGACTGTTTCCACAGTCAAAGAGTCACTTGTAGAGTCAACAAGGTTTTAAGACATAATCTTTAGAAAACAACAGTACAACAACTGCAGACTTCTCCTTCGTAGAAGAATAATACGTACTTGGGGCTGGATTTATTAGACATGACATCACTCTGGAGTATTGGTAATAAGCAAAGCACCACATATATAAAACTTATTATAGAGCCCACTGATAAGTTCGTCGTTCATGCGCACTTACGTCAGTATCCACAGGAAATTCACCAAATCGCTTCACGTCTGAAATTTTCAGTTGTACAGCTCATAGTTTTTAGAACATGGAAAACAAACAATTTCCAATTAGTTCTTTGTGTCGTTGTCAATGCGAGATGAACATTCAATTTACCTTACATTCAATTTATCTTGAGTAGTTTTCTTTTCTAATTTGTAGATTCATAACCAAGCAGGATTAAATATATTTCAGAATATTTTTCTTCAATTCAAAAATGTGATCGCCAGGCAAAACTACTCTAATTTAGGTAACCAAAGAAATTTAAATACCCTTTTTTATAGTATATCTACCATAACAAAATAAATTGAACTATCTCGCGAATGTAATTATCAAAAAACGGTTGCAGTATGGAATTTTTAATCCAACTTCTTCTTCTTCTTCTTCTTCTTCTTCTTCTTCTTCTTCTTCTTCTTCTTCTTCTTCTTCTTCTTCTCCTGCTGCTGCTGCTGCTGCTGCTGCTGCTCCTCCTCCTCCTCCTCCTCCTATATTTTTAAAGTTTGTTTTAAGTTAGATTATGTGTGTTGAGGAATTATAATTATTTAAATTATAATTAGGTGCTGTTTTCAAGTTAATTGACTGAAGCTGTAAGGGATTTATTTCTTTACGCAAATTTATTTGTTTAAGTTTGCTGCACCTGGATTATTCGTTTTTCGCATAATTAATTTTTCGTTCATTATAGGGATCGATGATTACTGTTTTACGTTGGCGTTTGTTGCTATCTTCAAAATTTTTTTGAAAGACTCTACATTAAAGTGTATTAAAGTACAGTTACACTTACTGTTACACTCGTTTAAAAAATTATGATTTTAAATGCTAAACCCACTAATAAAACTAGGAAACTAGCAATTAAGAGCACACGTAACTACATTTTCAAACTAGAAAAAGCCTAAGAAACAAAACAATTTTCAGGCGAAATCCAAGTTTGTTAGCGTGTATGGTAAAGTGTCTGGGCCACTGAAAACATAGGAAACATTTTGCTGTAAGATACGTCTCTGTCACCTATGATTTAATACTTTAGGAAAGAAATTATTTTTTAAAATAACATATACAGAATTAACATGTAGGGCCTATATACAGAATGTTACACAAAGAAATAGAAATCATTTCGAGTAGTTTTACAGGTAAAAACTAAAGGAAAAAAAATTTAGATAAACATAGATCTGAAAACGCTTTATTTTCCAGTTACGACTAGCGGAAAAGTTTGCCATGTTTTCTACACCAACAGAGAAGTGAGGTTATACTAAAATTTTTGAGACAAAATTTTGAAGTAAAATTGGTTGGTATTTTTATCTGTTTTTGATATGAAAAACTTTTAATGGGTCCCAGAACTGTATCTCTAATAGTTTCAGAGAAATCTGTTGTAAAGCCTAAGAAACTAAGGTAAGAAAACACAATTCTTTAGGTTTCGTGTAAATTTTCTTTGTTAAATTCCCAGTAAACAAATAAAACTATGAAACAAAATTTCTAAAAAAATTCCTGACAATATAGAGAGCCAGCTAAGCAATTTTAGATCAATGAGATCTTCGTGTAGACAGTGACAGAGGACACATTGTTTATGTAATTGTCAGTCTGTAATATCCTCTTTTTGTTCAAGAAAATTTTTCTTTGTGTACTTTTCCCCAGTATTAAAGAGATATATATTTTAATGTCAAATTAATAAAATTTAAAATTATAATTTAAAACTAGCACATTTTCTACCACGTTTTAGTTTGTTTTTTCTAAATAAAATTCAAATTTCTTAAACATTTACTTGTTTTTAATTAACTTTACTTACATAAATTTCCTCATATTAAACGCTGCACAAACTTTGTTTCAAATTTTTATTTGTTTATTGGCAATCTAACAAAGTAAATTTACGCCAGACATAAATAATTGTCTTTTCTGACTTCAGCTTTTAGGGTTTATAATAATTTTCTCAGAAGCCACTAGAATCACCGTTCTGGAACCAATTAAAAATTTTATATCATAAAACATATAAAAACACCAATTGTACCCCAAAATCTGTGTATCGAGAATTTTAGAATAGCCCCGTTGGAGCAGAAAAACGGGGCGCAATGTTTTTCTACCCATAACACGAAAAATGGGTTTCCAGTCTTTCGTATAAATAAATATTTTTTTTGTTTAAAGTAGAACATATTCCGAAATTTTTACCGCTTCTTCGTAGGCCTGTATGGGCCTACTATCTGTGTGTGTGTGTGTGTGTGTGTGTGTGTGTGTGTGTGTGTGTGTGTGTGTGTGTGTGTGTGTGTGTGTGTGTGTGTGTGTGTGTGATAATTATACAAATTATTATTTTCCTATGCAAGTGATGGTGCATCATATTCACCATATTCCTGTGCACCTTCCCTAGGAGCGGAATTTTTTCGAAGAAAACAGATTTGTTGAATTTGGTAGTCTACGCGACCGAGTAGGGAGTGCTCTTTAAGATAAGTGGTTGTTAAGATATGAACTGCACTAAATCAAAGTTTCTTGGCGCTCAAAATGTGAGTAGAACAGTTGGATTAATAATAATCAATCAAGTATCATTCGGAACCAGAAATTACCTTGAAAATAATTGCATTTATAGTAAATTGGTCAGGTTGAATAAAAAATAAACAAATATGCTGGTGTAAAAAAATTCGATTTTCTGCACAAAATATTGTTGCTTAGCCAGAATATTAGGGAAGACTCGTACAGACATTACCACATCAGCCGGTACTGCAGGGTGGTTATATTACTATATTTTAACATGATAATGTTTTTAGGCTGGGGGTCATTCCACAAAAATGTAACGTCATCGAAAAATGTAACGCTTCCACACTTTCGATTCCCCACAGGCTAGAAATCTTCGGTCTCTGTCGTTTTAACATGATAATGTTTGTTATATAGTAAATATTTGTTATATGCACATTATACGTTTCAAAAGCCTAAAAACATTATCATGCTTCGATGTTTCGGTTTCGTCGAAATTTCTTTAATTTTTTTTAAGTAGAATGGGTCAGTCGTACAAAGTCAATAAGCATGTCGCCATTTTTGTACTGAGCCACTGGAAAAATCAGGTTCACCATCGGGTGCAATTGTTGTTACAAAACAGAAGGGAGGGCTGAGTTCGAAGGCGGTATAGTGCGCTAGGGTGGACAGTTCTATACAGTTATTTGTTGTTAGGAGAGTAGCAATGCCCGCGCTGTCTACACAAAAGTGTGTAATAAATTATTAATGTGGCTTCAACATGTATCCTTGCTACACGCCGACAAAATCGACGCAAATATTACTGTAACAGTGCTGTCAACATTCGCCCTTCCAACAGAGGCTGTAAGGTTGATTACTCCCCCATGCTTTACTGTATTCCCAAGTAAGATCTGTATCTGATCAAAGATTGAATCCTTGTAAAGCAATGTATCAACGATATTTCGGTATTTTCGGCGCGCGCGCGCGCGTGCAGAGTTTATGACTGTAATCCAGCACGCGTGTAACTCTATTGTATAGATACAAATTATGAAATTATTTGTCCACTGATTATAAAATTTCATATTTATAAAACTTATGGATGCAAATTATGGAATTTGCAATGTAACTTCTTAACTGACGTCTTCCTCAGAATTGTGCCGGCCCTGAAGAACGTTTTGGTGATATTTTACATCGTTTCCTCTATTTGACTGGTTCACGTTTGACACTGTTGCTTGGGTTATCCGTGTTGGTTGGTGTTTTGGAAGGCAAATTTTTGGTTAAGAGCTGTTTCAATGTTGTAGTCGTGCTGCGGGCATCGAGTCTTGTGTTCAAGCAGAAAGGAGTTTCCAAAGCTTCCTTTTTCTTCCGTTTGTAGTGATTGCTCGTGTTTTCATTCTTCAAATTTTATTGCCTGTCTTGTCTGGGTGCCTCACTAGATCTGATGTGTTCATTTCGTCATTCTGTCACCCTTCGGTCGAAGAGGCTCTCAACACAGATTCCCTGGATTAGAATTTGTTGTTTCAGGATTCTAATAGTGTTTCCATTTTTTTTGTGCATGTTGAGCAGATTTTGTTGGTCATGATGCCCAGCTTCCTCAGGTTCTTGCTAATGCGGCTGTCGCTTCCTTTTATATGCGGGCAGTATCACCTTTTGCGGGTGTGATTAACACTGTATCACTGATCAGCGTTCCTCTTTGTGAAAACTTCTCCATTCTCCTCGAGCACCATGTCTCTGAAGTTTATGTATGTACTCTTCTGAATTTTTCATAATTCAGATTCATGTTCCGTATTAGTGATTTTCTCAGGTTGTGTCACAAGGCCAATGCTTTGAGTTTAACAGCTCGTTTCTTATTTTTTCGTTAGCTACTCTACCCGTAAAGTGTACAGTAGATCTTCCATTCTCTTGGATTCTGCTATTCAAATATTTATAAATGTTTTACTTATCCCAAAGTCACGCCTATAAAATTTTGTTTCTTTCAAATATTGATCACCTAACAATGTGCGTACGTCGTTCACTTTTTTGCTTGAGTATGGTCTTAAACATCCCTAATCTTTATTTCCTACCGTTTTTACTTCTTTAGACCCATACCCATCCATACCCATACCCACACCTTCGACCCACCTTTTTGTCGCTGAAGTCAAGTCGAATTTCTTTAGCTACTGTAAAAACCTTTGTTCCAAATTACATTGTCAAGTATTTTGTGAGACCAAAAAAGCTAAAAACAATCGAGTCTTTAGCTGACTCGTTTCTTCAGCAACTACTACATTCAGTTTTAAGATACGTTTGCAGTCTCATGTCTCAGTTTTTACCATCTTTTACGAGATAATTATACATTTTATTATAGTCTATATTCAAAATCATTTTTTTAATGTATGATACTTTTACTAAATCAAAGCATGATATGTTCCATAAGTTTTAGTATTTTTAATTACATAAAAATAATATTGTACTATTCACCTCTGACAACAATATAGTAACTCCCTATCGTTGTTTGTTATAGTTCCTTTGATTAGTCTGAACATCTATCTTTGTTTTTTCTACTTATTTGTTTTAGAGATACAAGTGAGATCTTATCATACTCTTAGATTTTTCTTGTTCTGCAGATCATTTGACATTCTTTGTGAAAACAACAGATTCCTCTGCTGGAGCATGCACTTCAGGACACAATTCCTCACTACCGTCGAAATTCTCTACATATTTTTTCCACCCCCTATTACGATATTGTTTCTTTCTCCTACAGTATATACACGATAAAGGTAGAAACTAACATAAATACCTTGTTAGCTGAACATGCGAAGCAAGTTCTTAGTTTTAACCCGACAGTTTGCCATCTGCCTCTCTATGTATTTGAGGAATGGCTCATGATCACTTTTGAATGCGATTTCCGATTTTCGTAAGGCTTGGCTAGCCTGTGCATGCTCTTATTTCATAAGCCTATATGTAGGAAAATGAAGGAGAGATTTGAATGGTCAACGTTTTGAAAAAATCGCAGAAACCCCTGTTGTGGTATAACATTAAAGACAATATTCACAAAAAATATAATATTAACTGAATGCAGTATTTAGTTTTGGAAATTTCAATATTTTGTAACACCAGAATTCAAAAATGGAATTCCTATCCAAAAATGAATTTTTGGATCCTGGTATTTCAAAATGGAAATTTCTTTTTAAAATGTCGAAGCCTATATAGGGCATCAAGTTCTGAGGAAATTTAATCTAAATTCGAACTCGATATCTTTAATAATTTGGCAAAATTAATATCTGTCGATATCCCTTGCAAACTTTTGACTACGTTCATGAATTTTGGAAACTACGTTTTCAAATAAACTTAAAATATTTTTATTAGTTATGTATAGGCCTATTTGTGAAAAGTATCACTCATAGGCCATTAGACAGCTATGGAAACATACATAAACTTAAAAGCTGGCAGTGGATTATTTGTTATTTACATATTAAGGTGGACTAAAAAAAATGTAGGCCTAGTGGTATTTTTTTTAGTGTTTATTGTATTCATTATAATAAAAAACAAGAATATTATAACATCGCCAAATTCCGATCATATTTGATATCTATAAGTATGTAAGAAATGCTTTAAAGTAATATATTTTAATAAATAAATAATGAAGAGAATAAAAATATAAAATGTAATTAAGAAAGAAGGAGGAAGAATGGTAAACCAAAAGTGATTATTAAATAAAATTACAGACTAGACTGACAGACAAATGACTTTGACCCAACCCCAGAGATTGGCCAGATAAAAACCAGAATAGAATGAAACAAGATGGAAGTGAAGGAGAAGAAAAATGAAAATAAAAATGGAACAAACCAAATATAAAGGAAATAAAGTGAAACAAGATGATAAAACACAGACAAATAGTATAGAATAGGGAAGGGAGAAATGATACAATCCAATATCATAAAGGAAAAGAAACCAGTAAATAACCAATATAAAAAAATAAATATTAGTATTGACTAATTGACAAAAGTAATTAATAATTAATAAAACCCGATAAATAAAAATACACTAACCCAAGAATTACAAGTATATGTAAGTAAGAAATCTAGGAAGACATAAACTTATTAAGTATAAGTAATATTGGTAAAGAAAGAGAGAAATAGTGAGATAGTGAGAAATAAAAATAACTAAGTGACAAAGAAAAGTAATGATAGTGATTACCCACTAATAAACACTTAATATAAAAAGTTTAAGAAGTGCCAATAGTGAAAGTGCCAAATAATGGGTAAATCAGTGATAAACACTAATTAGTTAAAAGTGAATGTGATGAAAAAAAAAGGATATTGTAAATGTTAGTATGATAAAAAATAGTAATAGATAAGAAAACACTTAGTAAATCAATGATAAAACATTAAATGATTTAATAGTGAACTTATAAGAATTGTATCGTTAATAGTAACTAAAAATAGTATTTAGATTAGATATAAATGAAGGATACGATGTTATTCAGGGGAGAAAGCCCATGTATGGTAAACAGTTAGTGTTACCATGGATTGTAGAGAGAGGTTAGTAAAGAAATAAGAAATTAAGAACGCAATCAATAAACACCCCATGTAATAAGGGATAATAGATTAAGTATGTTTAAAAGGTGTGATGATGTTTCTCACCCAAAATAATAGTAAAAGAAAGAAATGTATTGTAAACCAACATTACCTAATAACTGGTAAAGATTGTTCATTTAAATTTATGAATAGGATATGGCTGAAGGAAGTATACAGTCCATAGGCCTAGTTGTTATATTTTATTTAGTAAAGAATAATAAATAATAGCCATATTGTTGACAATGGCAAGTTAAATAAATAAGAAGGTAAATCGATACAGAAATAATGTACACTGGAAAATCAGTTACGAAATAATTGACAAGCCAAGATGTAGAAAACAATATTGACACATAATCAGTACAAAAACAAATTCAAAACACAGTAACAAATAAGACAACCATTATAATAGCAAAACAAAACACTTTAGAGTAAACCGAGATATAATTGGTATAAAATAAATAAATACAATCAATGGATACTTAGGCCTATGAATGCCTAACTGTAAAAACAAATAAATACAAATTGTATGAAATCAACAAAGAAATTAACAAATCCAAGGTGAATAACCAACCAAGGATAATTTGTAAATCTTATTAAAGGAAAAATGTTAGAATAAGGACTTAAATTAAAAGAGAAGTATAGTTAACAAATATTAAAATAATTGTACAAACATTAATATTTTGAAGAACCCAACCTTATGGGGTATCAAAATAATCTTTGAAGGGAAATAATAACAGTAGTGATAATATTTAATATGTAGGGAAGAAGACAGAAAAATAAAAGCAATCAGAAGATATACAGCTATTTTGAATAAAAATTCAAATTTGATAACAATGGTTATAAGACCAGATTAACCAATCAGAATTAAATTGTAACCATGACAACAGACGTTGGTTACGAATTTTCCGTTAGATTTATTACTCGTAAAGTGACGCTTTTGCAGAATAGAAGCCAAATCTTGAATGACCAAATTTCTAATTTAAAACGGCAAAATAGTAAACAAAATTACCACGAAATGAACAAGAAGGAAGCAGACGACGACTGAAACCATTTAACTGATGTCGAAGACCAAATAAATAAAAAGAAATTAATAAATTGATCCGATTAATTTGAAAAAGATGCCAGACGCCCTAAACATTTGAAAATTGAATATGATTGCAGCCCAATTCCTTTTACCAGACCAACTGAGTACAACCAGTCTACTGATGTGTTAAGTATCATTTAAATTACCCAAATTTCCGAATAAACTCACTTTAAATATTTTTCACAGTAATCTGAACTCTCACTAAACTGCGTATAATTTATTTCAAAGATTAAATAAAAAACTAAGACACTGAAAATTTGTCAACTTGTAAAGTTAACCTGTTGTTAGTTTACGATATTTTGAAGCACTTTTACTACACTCCAAGAACAAGTTATAGCTACACATTATATTATTTAAGTATAAATGATGTAATGTAGTGTATTTTTATTGTTGTAATCATTAATAATCCTTTTATCGTAATCACAAGAATCCAAGACGTTTGAACGAAAATATTTGTGTACAACTTCAACAGACGCCATCACTGTCTGTCTGTTACGTTCAAAATCGATTTGTCAAACCCTAGAGAAATTGTCTCATATTATTTACCGGTGCAAATGTATTACAAAACAAAATATAATTTATGTTAAACTGAATAATTAGTAATCACCAGATAATAAACAGGTACTGAGTGTAACCACTGTGTTTTAATTTCATTAGGAAGGTGTATTATAATTTGTGTACATTATAGCGAACAGCTAGTATTGACGGCAAGCGCTCACGTAGTCACTCTACGAACTACTGGCCCGATTAAGAAGGTCAAGTCGAGGCGGGAATAAATTGAATTATCCACACCGCCTGAGCCGCGCTTGCCATATCATCATCAAATTTTTTAATTGTTTTGATTAAACAATTTGGCGCCACCCGGGATTTTCACACCCCTAGTGAACAACAGGTAAGGACTTCGATACCTGGTTATTCGTACGTTCGCAACGGACACAATCAGCGTAAGTTACGTTCCAATAAAACGACGGATTGAGACACGTTACACTCTGACACTTTTACATTTTGTAGAGAGAACGACGGAAAGAGTTTCATTACAATATTGATTGTCTGTTTTACTATTATTATTTTACTAGTTTTACTATTTATATTTTACTGTTCTTATTTACTACTATTGTCGTTTTACTGTTGCTAGTTTGTTACTGGGACTTGTCAGGGTTTTCGTAATTTTACTTTTTGTTTCTAGACATTTTACATTGAGTTTTTGCGTATTCTTTGTAACCTTTACATATACGTATACAAAAAAGACACATACAAGCACAAAAATTTAAAAAAACGAACAAATAAAAATCAAAATATGAGAAATGATGTATGGTCACTTCCTAGAGTTACATAATTTCTCTGCGTTAGATAATTTCTTTACATATGTAAAGAACTGCGCTTACAGTGTTAAAAAAATGAATATCCATTAATTTGTGTTTGTCTAGTAACAAATGTATATCGTTGAAAATAGTGAGCTGAGGTTCTGCGGCTCTGCAGCCGACTAGTACAAGTATATTTGATTATTTTATCGTATAATGATGAGACGAATAATTAGTAAACTAATTCAAGAAATTATTATAATATTAAGCGTACTTTCGCGCACTCATACAAACACATATTCTTAAATTACTTGTCTTGACGTAGTAAATTATTAATGTTATTTATGATATAGGGCCAAAAGAGAAAATGTATTTTTACTCAATGTATTTTAATCGTAGGCCTATGTTCTAATAATGAGCATGTGACTTGTATCCACTCTCAACCATGTTGACTCGCATTTTTGTAAAGTAATTACTTCATTTTTCTTCCTAAACATGTCTCAAGTAAGTGAAAATTCGTCTTGACTATTCGTTATAACTAATACACAACAGCCCCCTCCGTGACTCCATTACGTAAAAGATGGAGTTAACAATTGTTTTGTTTTTCAGTTTTTCTTTCTTTTTGGACACAATCCAACGGTGGAAAAACAACTGCCTTATATAGATTTTGCTCCGCACCTGTCGTGCTTTTTTGGGTCTTAGTAATATTGAATGCTTCCTCTGTGATAATTGCATATCAATTTCCTGGTGGTTTCTGTACAGACACGTCTCGTGTCCATTTAAGATGATATTGGGTGACTATTGTCAGTCTTAAGCGTGTTCTGAGCGTTATCAAGATGCAATTGTTGCTGTTCCTCCTCAAGCAGTTTGGTGCACAATATTTCAGTCCGTGCTCCTTGAAAACTGCACCCAGCATCGTTATTAATCCCAACCGCTTGAGCGATTTCCCTACCCTTTAAGTGATGTGTAGTAAACAATAGAATATACAATATTTTGTACACACATTTACTTATTTATTTGTACTATGTATACAAAAATATAAACAAGTACAAAAAAGACAATAGTTTAATCATTTTCATTGCCTTAACAAATGTGATTAAATGAAAATATTAGCTTGTAATGTTATTGTTTGTAACTCTGAGACAAAATTTTTCAGACTGATTAGACGATTTATCTAAACTCTTAGGAGGGTCTAAGAGGCGTATTGGTTTTAGTCCTTACAAAAACCGCCTTTTTTGTTGTGCTGTATGACCTTTCAATACCAAAACAATTTCAACAGCCTCTTTAAGGACCACAAGGAAGCACATAGCAAACAAGCCGAAATTTCCAAGAGACAAATGATTCAACATGAAGTTATTGGGACAAAGCCAACAGCGCGACAAAGAAATGTGACTAAACAAAAACTTTAATGCGTAGTCTTATCGTTTGTTAATTCAGCGACAATTTGATTAGACGGTTTATCAGAACATGGACAGTAAAACATAAGACTACGGTTTGTTTTGAACTAAGCGTGATCTGAACCTACACCAGTCTATGGAAAAAATCCAGCTTAGGTTATTGAGATACTGCTCAATTGTTTCTTGCAGTGAATATTACTGCTGAAAGTTTGCATTTGGGTGTTTATTTTTTTTTCTGTCGCGAAAAGACGTTTGTATGCGGTTCTGTTTTCATTTCAGAAGCAGCAAGTCGATGTTTCTGAAACGGTCCATATAAAACAATCGATAGCCTGCAGCGAGTGACGTCATCGCTGCTCACTGTCCCACTTGCAGCAGCTACAACACGCCACACAGCCCCCAACCACCAACCCTTGCGTTCCTTTGGCGGATTTTTTATTCGCCACTGACAGAGCGTAAACGATAAATATGATAAGATTGTAATGATTCAACAATTTTAGCGATGAACATCACTAAACATCGTCGTCATTGGACAATTAGTCAGAGCGTGATGCAGCAAGTCTTGCATAACTAGCGGGAACAAACTACAAACGACCATTCCTTTTTCCTATATACCCATATTTCTAACTTCTACGAAAAAATAAGAAACAAAAACTCACTAAGGAGATCAAAATATCTGGTAAACATCTTTTACGAGTCAAGTTATTAATTAGTGATAAGGCAGTAAAACAAATAAACGATTTTATATATTTTGAAGGTCGTATTTTTATGGCAAAACGATATGAAAGACATACATTTTAGGAGCTAAAAACGGTATCGAGAA
Source organism: Magicicada septendecula (assembly GCA_034769895.1). Classification (NCBI taxonomy): domain Eukaryota; kingdom Metazoa; phylum Arthropoda; class Insecta; order Hemiptera; family Cicadidae; genus Magicicada; species Magicicada septendecula. The sequence goes on from CM068375.1 coordinate 130,244,563, forward strand.
AAATTTAGTAAAAATGTAACTGATTACTAGGATTCGATTCCAAGAACAACCTAACAAGAACACTGCGGACAATAACAAGCTCCTAGTTTCTCTGAGGCATGGCCGATCTAGTGACATCGGGACTTCGTAATGTTCTCTTTATTGTTTTATTACAGTTCAAAACGAGATTTATTTTGTTTTTCAAATTAGTAGTTATAAACTATATTTTTGCTCTGCTGGCTGTAGAACCGATTGAGTCGGCTATGGGTTGTTGGCACAGTTCTTACCCAGTCATATAGTACGTATTGGCTCTTCTCGAGCGTCCCGATAATTGTAGGTACCGGCGCAGCTTCGCTTTTCCATCGTATCCGATGAGCCATTTACCATATTATGCTTTCAACGGCCAGAGTGACTCAGTGTAAGTAGCCAGTGTTAATCAGTTGTTGTGCCATTGCCGCTGACCGAGCCAAGCACAGCCTCCGCAGGCGGACTACTCAGATGTAGACGACACAACTGGCTGAGGATCAAATACTAACAAATTGCTATCCTAGCAATCCTGGAAAACGAAAATGAAGCTAAAATTGCACGATTGTTTTAAAGTAATATAGAGGTTATAGTAAAATGTTATTGTTTTATCTAATATTTGTATATGTAAAAGTATTTTATTGCAAACGTATTGTGAATTCATGGGCTGTTAGGCAGAGAGTACCATGTTGTTAATTAATGGGCTTATTTTTTAACAGTTGCGACAAGAATTACTTATTAAATTGAGGTGGAGTCAGTGCATGGATATGGTCATATCTGTAAAGTTATCCTCATGTTTACGAATTTCTATACAGTCCCTTTGATTCGAGGATAGAACTTTTTAGTCTCTCTGAAGGTTGTATTTCTGAATAGAATTTGACGTTCAATTTAACATCTATACCATTATACAACCAATAGCGTAACGTCTGTTGTTAATAAAAGTAAAACGTATGTTATCAACTAAAACAGTGTTGTCCTTAAGAACGAAAGCCACGCAAGCTTACGAGAAAACAAATTACCGATCGAACAACTAGCGTTCTTTGTCTCGGACGTTCAGCATTTTTAAATCCTATTACTTTATCGTAGCTTAAAAGTAAAACTATTTTTCCGGTCTGACGATGAGCTGCGAAGCTTGAAAGCGCTAATCGGAATAATTTTTCTATAGTGGTGTGCAACAGTGATAATTCTGTTTGTGATTATAACCACTAACACAACTTTCTTCATTAAACTTAGTGATAATTCTGTTTGTAAAAGTAAAACGTCTTATCCTACAAGAGATTAATAGTAGAAGGCTCATAACAAAGGAAGCAGTTTGTAGAAAAAGGAAAGTTTGTGTAGCAAAATGAATTTTAAGTCTGGGGAAGACTTGTTAAGTGTTTATAACAAGTGTTATAAAGAGATATGGACAATGAGGGAAAGAGGTAAAGTCGCGTTGGAAATGTCTAGTTGGAGCGAATAAGTTCGTGGAGAAAATATCTGTGAACAGGCGCTCAAAATACTTAAGGAGGATAGGTTGCACTGACGTGTTAGGTTATAGTAAATCTACTTTATTATTTACCCAAAACTTTGGATGTACGAATAAAATTAATTTATGATGGGTACTGTTACCTTTAACATTAGTGTAGATTCAAAGGACATATCTATAGAAAATTTAAGTCAGAGACATTAAACAATTACAAGCTTTGTTGAACACTTTTATCCAAATCACAATTCAATCAACTCGAAATCACATTTCTTTCGAAATTCAATAATATAGACCTATTATGCACTGTTCACAATAAATACTCTCCATCGAGTCGAATAGCTTTTTCATACACCCTTGGTGGTTGTTGTCACAGATTCTGTCATAGGTATTGGGTATCTCCAGTTTATCCTGGTTATAGATACTGTTCGCTGGTTTTCCACCGCCTTGTAAGAGCAGACTGACTCCTAAAAACCATATTATATATTTTAGTGCGTAGGCCTACTATAAACACTCTATTCGCTACACCACGGTCACTCCCTCAATATCAATAACAAGCACTAAGGCCATATTAAACGTATTAATATAAATTTATATTATTAAGTATTACAAATATTTAATGTGATTTCGTACAAATCACAGCAAACCGCTATTCATTCTTGGTTCGGCCTACATTTCTACAGCCCTTACGTAGTCAAGGTCATCAGTGACGCACGAAAATAACTCGATGGCCTTAGAAGAAATTCGTAGGTGGGGCATCATGTCGGTTCTTTGCAATCACGTTCTATTGCTATCTATTGCTATATTTCATTTTCCGCATGGTCGTGTCAACATGTTACTGTAAATGGCAATAAATATAACACCAGCAGGGATGCTTGTTGGATTCCAGTGCTCGTGGTTCCGTATTAAGATCCTACAGGATCAGAATCTGTAATTATAGATGTAGCATGTAACGCTTCTCGCCTATGCTTACATTCTCGGGAGCGATGAGAAAAGCGGTCAGTTGAAGATTAAAAAACCACTAGGTTTAACATTCTGCTAAAACTTATGTAAGTCAAATTATGATTCAGAACTATGTCGACTCAGGAAATAATATATACAATTTATCAAACGAATTAAAATTCTCCGGGCTGTCCAGCGATGGTTTGATGTACTTTTCGTAGACACTACGTCGTTCAAAAGCGTGTCCTCAATATTCCAATCTTGCAACGCTTGATGGAGACAATGACCAATCAGGCTGAGCCTCCACTAAAGAATGGTGTGTGCCTTTTATGTCCTTTATCAAGTGGTAAACTTCTGGACAATGATATGATTAGAACGGTTTTTAGGCCGATGCGGAAAGTTGAAGACCATCTAGACTGTAGAAAATGTGGCGAAGAATACCAATGATCCCCTTTCTTCAAATAGAGTGTATATGGTTATTTGTTCCTGTGCTCGTATGTATGTTTGAACAGTAAATCGATTACACTTCGGCTTCTCTGAAATTGAGGAAATTTTATTTCTTTTACATAATCCTTAATTTCCATCTTAATTTCTCATGAAAAAATTGAGCACTCTGGTGATTCCGATTTTATTCGACTCTGTTCAGTTTGTTGCTTCGCATAATACCGCTTTCAGCGCAAGTCTTAAATTCCACAGGCTTCCAAATTCACTGACGGGCCCAACAAGTTCAGGTATGCATTTTGCCTAACTGCTAAACACCGTTAAAATAGAATTTGAGTGAAAACAGATTTTCTTAAAATACACCTGAAACTATATTTTAGAGATATTGTAGAAACTATATTGTAACTATATTGTAGAAACACAACGGATATATTTTCAAATTCATTAAATTATATTATTAAAGAAGTATTGTAAGATTTAAAGTAAGTAAATATACTTCAATGTAAACTATTTTTATAGGTAATAAATGAAACTAGTGGTTTAGAGTAGACAGTGGAAATTCTAGAGGTCCCGCGTTCCATCGATCCCAGACAGCGTCAAAAAAAATGGAGGAGATATTACAGCCCTTGTACCTCGCAGTGTCGAAGTCCTGAACTTTCTCTTTTGTGTCCTATTCTTTCCATACAACATCTTGATCTGTCCCACAGACATTCCTCTTTATTTGTCAGTCTCCACGTTGTTCTCCTGAAGGGTGTTTTCCTTTCTCATTCTGTATGCAATATATTTTTCGCGATACTTTGTATCATTTGTCCTGATCCGCACCAATGGGAGTGTCGTATTTAGTTGTAATAGTTCCAGCTCTGACACCGTCACTTCTCGATTTACCTATCACTCTTCTTAAATATGTCATTTCAAATTCCATAACCTTTAATCTGTGTTTATCTGAAATAGCCCAGAACTCCGACGCGTAGGCCTACTGTATTCTGTAATATAGTTGTGTAAGACAGTTCTGTAAGTTTCAGTCCCATTTTCCCTATCAGTGTATTCCGTATTTGGTAATTGTATTTTAATAGTGATAATTGTATTTATCTTTTTCCTATATTTCTTATTTCCTTACTTACTCTTTTGTTCATGCTCTCAGACAAGGGTACCACCTAGGGGTAGTAATACGCAACTGAAGTAATATGCATTACTTGCGTACCATGCATCCGGTAGGCAACCTCTCCTGTCCCTTCTTCATTATGTTCGATAGGACAAAGAGTCAATTTATGAAAAGAAATAGATCACCTTTACTTGAAATAAGTAATTTCTTTGACAAAACAACAATTAGAATAACCTATTAAAATATTGATAATTTTTTTGTGACAAATCCTTTCAAAACAAATTTGTTGTTTTTTATCTTATTAAATGGATCATAATATAGTTACCATAAATCATTTAATATATGAAAATTGAGAATAAATAATACACACAGTAAGACTGATGAATAAGAATTAAGACTGTATAAAATAACGCTGTCTACAATGTTCGTGTGGTAATAATCACTGTTTTTTTTTTCACCATTAAAATACCAAAACTAGGGCGACTAAAGTAGGTAAAAGTATTTTACAGGCAGTGACGTGATAGTAGTTGTATCGGGAATCGATTCTCAGGTCTCGTGACACTGCGTTCTAGTCCCCACTTACTTCCACTCATCCTTTGGCTTTGCCGTGACTATTTTACTCCTACTCCGCTACCTCCAGTTCCTTGGAAAATAATTTGTTTGATGTGTTGCAAGGTAAAGTGTATTTTCTTATTTCGCCTTAAAACATCTCGTGCAGACAAATTCTGTACGACCGTTTCATACCTTTAATTATTTCGTTTTCTACAGACTGACGAATAGTTTTCTATTGTGCACATAGGCTAAATTTCTGTTTCTCCTTCTCAAAATTGTTTTCAGGACTTAGGGCTGAAAAGGGAGTACTTACTAGTAGGCCACCTGATGGGTAAGCTGTGTTAAGATTAATCATGAAGACGAAAATAAGAACAAAAGATGTGAAGGAATCCGTCAGATCTCTTGGATTAGGAATTTAACCAACTTTGGAATTCCTAATCAATGAGAGTTGTACAAATTGCTGTTGATATCTAACCTCCGATAGAAGAAGAGCTTTGTGAAGAAGAAAGACCAATTTTGAAATTTTTGTCTTGTTTATTGCCACTCTCTTTCGCTCTCTCCCCCATCTATCTATCTGTCTATCCAGCTTTTTATCTAATTCTCTCTCATCTCCTTCCTGTCTTGCTATTTTCTTGCGCTTTGAAAACTGTCTCGTAGTTAGTCAGGTTTTGTACAATTCTGTAAAATATTCGTTCTAATAACCAAGTTATAATTTGTTTTTTCTTCTTGTTCTCCTTGTTTTAGTACTACTACTACTACTACTACTACTACTACTACTACTACTACTACTACTACTATTACTACTACTACTACTACTACTACTACTACTACTACTACTACTAGTTCTTCCTTCTTCTTCGTCTTACCCTCCTCCTCTTCTTCTTCTACTACTTTTTCCCTTCTTCTTTTACTACTATTTCTCTTTTTGTTGTTGCGCGGAGATTGATAAGTCAGGGAAGTTAAGGAAAGCTATAAGAAGGCTATAAAAATTTTGTTGCGAACTGTTCGGGTCCGCGCTTAGTTTTGACCTGTAGTTTACGTAGAAACACAAAAAACGCGGTTTTTGCAAGTTTTGTGGCTGCCAGCGCACAGGTAGTCACTCGGAACTATTACCAAAATAAATATCCAAACAGGCCAAATAACAGAAATAGTGACCCTTGTGTCCCAACTAAAATTAAAAATTTATACAGAAAACGACATAATTGTTCAAAATATAAAACGAAAAAATTGGTAACACACATGATATATTCATATCATTTTAACCCTCCTCTTTTGATTTCTTCTACCACAGTCTTTCCTTCACCCACAATAATTCACACCTCTTCATTGGTTCTTCGTTCTAGTCTGCGACGCTAGCACTTCATCTAAAGTAACCATTTCTACTGCGATCAGTCTTCTTTCCAAATTCCTATTTAAATTTCCGTAGTTCAGAACTGCCTGTCCAAGATTTTCGTTTTTCCTAGAAATATTACGATGTCACCAGTAAGAAATTCAGGTACCTTAAATTACCGAGAGAATTCTTTGTTGTAGGCTAGTTTTGTTTGTACCAAAGCCCTTTCGTTAACCAGCGCTCATACGTTTTTAAATTTTTTTACTTTTTCAACCTCAACATTATCGTTAATGAGGATTTAAAAATTTGCATCCGAGTTGATAACTACATATTACGTTTGCAGAAGCTTATTTTTTTTTAAGATCTCATTGCTCATATTCTGGTTATGATAACATAGTTTTTTTCAATCTGAGAAATCTGCTAACCAAAGAGATTTGAAATGTTACTAAAAAAATTTCACTGTACTTACTTATACGAGTGAGCTTCTTCTGAATATATTTGTTGTTACATCAATTGACATCCTTATTAGTTTGGTGGAATAATTTGACAGCAGGTAAAGCAATCGAAATTTCGTTAAAGAGTTACAGCCAGCTCACATGTAACAGTGCACTTTTCTTTCGAAAATATATATGATGCACTATTCAAAAGAACACTAACAATAATTAAGTCATTAAGTTTATTAAATCGATGTTAATGACAAATAAATAGTTCATATCATTCCTTACCAAATTCTCTAATTGATTGTAAAATACACGTGCAACTAAATGAATGGTCCCCTTGCGCGTCGCCTTTTCTTGGTAGCCGTCAGCGTAAAGACAATATTCTAGCAGGCACTGGTTTGTTCTACGTCGTTCTTGAACGATGTGCGCTACTTTTAGCCAATTACGCATCACATTGATATCGATTGAGTCGACAACACATTCGAGGGTAATCGTTTTATTACGTTCTCCGCGTCACCGTGTACAATCACCTGTTAAGATTACAAGTTTCTCTGTGTTACATAATGATATCTTAGTATACAATTTATTTCTAAGAATAGTCTGTAATAAACAAAATTACTGTTGCAATTTGGACAAAAGTTAGACGTCAATACTAATCCCTGACAGCACGAATTTTTTCGAAACACTTTACATTTTTTCGTAACTTTAAGAAAAGTTTTTGTATTTTTACGTCCACCATACAAAGTGAGGCGAAGAAGACATTGGAATCGGGGACCAAAATTGAGGTGACGCGAAGTCAGAGACTAAGTAGGCCTGTATTGTATAATCTTATTAAAATACTGTTCTGAAACTGTACGCTAACAAGGGTTTTTTTTTCAAAACAAGACTAAAAGTTTTCATAATTAACCACACAAAACGTACCTAACCTATAGTTTTTTGAACAGTACAAATGTGTTTTTTGCAAACTACAGTTTTTAAGTAACATCAGTCCAAACTTCTGAACAATTAACCATACAAACCTTACCCTACCAAACCCGAAACTTTCCACATTTCTTTTTATCAGACCTTTCTTTTGTAAATTCGTAGTTTTTTTATTTTCAAGTACGAAATTAGCAGAACTAGCCACAAAATTTGTACCTAAATGTTTTAGTCTTTCAACGCACAACCGTAGAAAAAATTATTAACATGGGAATTATTGTTTAATGTACGTCGAATTTTGTCAGTTTCATGTATTCTGTAAGGTCGTTTTGATATAATCTGATCTCGTTTTTCGTAACTTTCGATTAAAGACAAGAAAGTTTCAAACCGACATTTGTTTAGACGTATACTATACACATAGAAAAATTTTGTTTAAATAATATTGTTAAACGGAATTAACGCAATAAACGGAATTAAAAAAACGCAATAAAATTTATAGACACACATAGATTTAAACATATCTATTACCGTAATTTGTAAAAATAAAACGTTTTCCGGCAATCGTTTCACTAAACAACTAGCCCACAATAATGTAATTGGTTTTGCAGAGCACCACGCCTCTTGTTAACTGGCGGAATTTGTTCAAGACCGCTATTTTGTAAATGACGCTGCCGTTACCACGGGAACAGGCACGTGTGACGTCATGGACATTTTAAAATATGTAAAACGCTATTTTTCTCACGGAATTGTCTCTTTCGTATTCAAACGTCCCGAATGAAAGGGCACCCGTTAAATGTTACACGGTTAAAAGAGATTTACTAATATCAAAATTATAAGTTTCCTTCTTGTGCGGCAAATATTTATAACATAAGTCGTTGGTATGAAATGTACACTCGGGTTATTCACTGGAGCAGGGTTTATTTATTTACATCATGTCCCAGTCAGTGTGTAACTGTGTAACGCTTACCAGTTATACACGTACTTTTTTATTCGGAGAGAATTTCGTGCTTGTTTATATTGCCATCTTCATTGAAAATGCAAGCAAACTTCTTGAATATGTGTGAACACACAGAGGCCTCAAAGTACCCGTAAATAGAAACTAGTCTTGGGTGTGCAATAAATATGAACAGTGACAAATACTTTAATGTATGTAGTCTCTTCACAAATATACATTATTTGCAGTTTATATGTACTTGTGTGTATGTATAGATGGATATGTTACGACGGTCTAACTGATCGTCGTATGGTACAGTGGAAAACAAAATACAAGACACCAATCACCAGCTTTAATTATCACAATTAAACAGTTTGTAATCAAAAAGATAGTCCCTTACAGCAAATCAAATAAAAATTGTTCACACGCAATAAAATGTCAACTAATATAAAACACAATTGTAATACAATTGTCTCGCACAAATACAAAACACATAACACTTCGCCGCAATACTATGAACACACTCAAATATATCGCAACTCAAACTGAACTGAACGTCGCTGAGTGCTTATACTTATACCCCGCCAAAAATCCAGAATGTTCCAGAAACAACGCTACTAGAAAACACCAAACGTAATTGGTTGCGGCCTTGCACACAGTGCGCGCGGCCGCGCGACTTCTCTCACAGTCCAGCTAACGCGTTGAGAATCACGTACGCACACACATTACAGCCGGATTCCACTGGAACATTCGAGAAACACGTAGATTGTTCTGTAATGCTGTAACAATATGATGTGTATTGGTGTCGGGTTGATTTTCGTGTTGACATTCGTTTTTCCCCCAAAATATTCTCTTTATCGTTTCGGTACATCAACTCATGGCTTATGTGATGTGTGAGTAACGTAATTTCAGTAACAAACCAAAGCATACTATTTTTTGATAGTCTGTACGTGCAACAAGTGGTAGTGGGAAACGCGACTCTTCATAAATGACGTTTAAGTTTACACACCAGCCTGGCAAATAATGAAAAATGACCCACGTAATAGTAGGAACTTGGGCCCAACAAGGCTGTTATGAGGATCGCGTGAATCAACATTTTATAGCAGTAAGAACATTAAACATTAACGTTTAAAATTAAACGAAACGTTAATCGCAATTTTTATTAAATTTTTAAAGAAGGTTCTAAAGCTGTCGCCACTTCTCACGTTCTAGTCTCCGTCTGTTTCTATCTTTCCAGGCTTCGTCCGTCAGTTCTCTACTCGTCATAGCATCATTAAGGTCATCGCTCCACGATCTTTCTGGTCTTTCTCGTTTTCTCCTTTGTTTCGGGGTCTAAACCCAGATCAGACTAGGCCATACGACGTAAATGTCTATACCAGGGCAATAGTTTGGTTTCTACAGTGTTCATAGTATTGAATTGAAAATTCATGTTTGATCTCCTATGGTATCGTTGTGTATTCTATTTTGCCTTGTTAAAATCCCTTCTCCAATAGTTAATTTCTTCTGATTTTATTCTGTATACATTTCTTTTATTAATATCCCATAAATTAGAGCCACTAATTTATATACTTTCCATAATTGTCTCATAGACATGTAATTTAGTAGCCTTTGTCATTTTTCCACTCCACGATACGTGATGTATTTATCTTACTGCGTTCTTCGCCATTCTGGTATTTGTTTTCTCGCTATATCCTCCCTTGAGGGGAACGTTCACGTCTAAGAACGAATACTGTCATGTATTTTCTATTTTATTGCGATCCTAAATCTAAATTCTGTCCCTATCCACCCATTACCGTTTCCTTCGTTTTAGATGGCTTTACAGTTAAACCCCAGATGTCACAGTCCTCTTTTAATTTCCTCAACATGTAGCGGATATCTATGTCATCTTTGGATACAATCACTTGACTGTCAGAATTTTTATTTAACAGAAGTATCAAAATTATCACATTCATATGTCGCCCTATACGATCTTTTTCACAAATAATAATAGTTACTAAGTAGATGAATAACAATGTTGCAACGCTACTAAATTGTAATAATAATGAAACATTTCATAAATACTGCAGTCAACTCGTTTTAAACCAACTAGCAAAACTGATTAACTGCTGCAGCTGGCCTGTATGCTTGTTGTATCACCTAACGCCACGTGTGGCGTAAAATAGATGTTTCTTCCAGATGTTTCTACGATAATCGGTGAGGTTTCAGGAAGGTGTGAGCACGTGCTCGTTTTTGCCAGTCGACATTGGAATATCGGGTTTACTAATTGACTCAGCGGTCGCCCTTTACGTTTGCATATTATCTGCAGAGAGTCCCCGAACACTGATGATAAAGAACATAAAATTGAGTAAGATTTCACAGACCGCGTCATTTTGGTTATTATATCAAATTACAATCGGTGCCACTGTGTTTCTTGAAGTTTCGCCAACTTGCACTACAGCCATCTTCAGAACGGGGAACGGATACAAAAATTATTCCACCGCTGGTAACAAAGATGATCCCGCAGCTACTTTTCGGGAATCTGTGAACTCCAATCAGTTTTATAAACTTTGTGCAACATCAAGCGGAGTAAATGACAAAATGATAACCATAAAAGTGAAGTCGAGAGATATAGTAAAACTGATAGTAAAGAGCTGCTGTTGTTCACTCTCATAAAAAAATTAAATTAATTCCGTCTTAAAAAAGGATCCTTCTTTTATTATTTTGTGAAAGACGTCCTTCGGTAAACCGTTTTCGAATTCTACGAGAGAAATTAATTTCTTACTGTGGAAAAATTATTAACATTTTAAAGAAAAATAAAATGTTTTGCTTCAGTTTAATCTACGTGTCGAATACCTGGGATTTAAATGTATAAAACTGAAAGACGGAAGGAAATTTTAATTGGATTGTCATGATATTGCAACAACTCAAATGAAATGTTTTCGTAAAATGTATGAAACTAGAGGTACCAGGAGACACGAAACCAGTGATGTTTAGATGAGATCTGTTTCAGTAAAAGTCACAGTAAAAGTAAGTGAGTGTAGAAGGAAGAGGAGCAGTTTGGTCCCGTGCCAGGATTTTGGCAATGGCCAGGATGAGATAGAGAGCTCTCTAGAAAACCTCGACACTCGACGGGTAGAAGAGGATGACTTCGAAGAAGAGAAAGTAGTATGTCAAAATTAGGAAAAAAGCGGAGGACTAAATATTCCTATCGATAAGGTACGGAGACTAATAACTGTCACGTCGAATCAGCGGAATAGGGGACTGCAAGTAGGTTTTTCCTTAAATTTTAATGAAGGGTCTGATTATCACAGTGAAATGAATGCTCGTAGTAAACCTATGCGATGATGATGACGACGACGACGACGATGATGATGATTCTGGCAATGGTAGATTTAGTTGCTCTAAAGAAAATGACCGTACTGATTCGGAGAGTGAGGATAAATTAGCAATACGTTTAATATCACACAAGTTAAATCAACTTAATAATAATCGCAACAATAATTCCCAATATAAAATATTTTTGTAATTTCTATACTAAATGAGGTAATAAGCATCTGTTATATTTAGTTTTACGGTAATATCAAGGTTTTTTAACAAACAGCAAATATATTTATTTATTAAAACTACGCTGTTAAATTTAAAAAAGAGGGATTATTAATAAACAGTCAGTTTTTTGTTTTAGTTTTTTATAATTACTTACTAATTAAAGAGTAAGAAATATTTTAATTTTATATATGTTACGGTGAAGTACCATTTTATTTTATTTAGCTATAGTTTTTTTAAGTTTTATCTGACCTTCAAAAACCGTATTTGCCAGAAACGTTTGAAAGGAACGTGTGCTATTAACTTGAACTTAAATATTAGTAATAAAGTTTTCTCAATTATTAGCAGCAGTGGGTGACTGGAAAACAGTACTTTTTCTGAGTGCCTTATACAGTTTGATGGAAATTTGAAGCGTAGTAGAAAGAAGTGGTTGGTCAGTACTACCGAAGAACGCCACATGAAGCTGCAACAGACTTTTCCGATGGGGATGAGAATAATTTCTTCTTCTTCTTCTTCTTCTTCTTCTTCTTCTTCTTCTTCTTCTTCAAGGATTAGGTTTGCAGCCTGTTCCGTCTTCACAGCCACCGTTTCCTTGGTATGCCTCTATCTCGTTCTCCAAGAGGCTTATACTGGATTATCTTTTTTGGTATTCTCGAGTCACCCATTCTATTTATGTGTTGTATCCAGTTTGCTTTATTTTGTTTAATTTTATCGTTTATCTAGTATATATTCAGCTCTTGCCTTACGTCTGAATTTCTTATGTGATCTCTTAGGGTGCATCCTTTGACTCTCATTAAAAATTTAAAAATGCGTACAACTTAATTTTTAAAATCTCGATTAGTATGAATAATTCGTTTCTAAAATTTCTTCTTCCGTAGTTCTACAGCGCTACTGGGTTCAGTTTCTGACTTAGGCCTACCAAATAGTTACTTAGTTTCTGCTTCTACCAAGACTTATGCCAGTGTACAATTCATCATTTCCTGTGTGTTTTCCTCTAAATTTCCTCTATACAGGACTGTTTTTCCAAGCTTGGGTAGCTGGCTCCACCAACTCTTCATCTCTTCTCCCGTACCGTGATTCCCACTGGGGTCAGCTAATAAATTAAAGAAATAACTTTAATTAATTACTTCAAATTGTTACATAATACATTACATGTACATGAATTACATACGCGCGCGCGTATACGGCCTGTGTATATATATGTATATATATATATATAAAACCATATGTGTAAAACCATACAGTAACATAGTGTGTATGTACGTACACCAGGGGAGCAGGATTTCCACCAGGATTCCCATTAGGGGAGTTATTATTGTATTCTGAGGAAGTTTAGACCTTTGTCATATGGTAACGGGAGGTCAGCCCGTTTTGTCATTGAAATGAAGAAAAAGTTTCCATAAAATGGGCACTAACGGCCTCAGAAGTATACATTTAAAAATCACGCAATGGGGTGGGTTATACGTGATTGGTAGCATATTTTATTGAATTTGGCGTACAAATCAGGTAAACGCTACGAAGCACTGTTAAAAGGCGATCCTAACGGTTTCCAGGAGATTTGAAACTAGCTGTAGCAACTTCATATATGTAATCAACTACTCAAGTTGATGAGTGTGACAAACGGCGCGTCCGATCTTAGATCTACGTAACTACAGAAAAACGGACACGTTCTAAGATTTTAAATTGTTGACTTGTTCTCGAAATAGTAATAAAACACTGAATTAAAAATACGACAAAGTTACTAAATACTGATCGAAAACCCATGTACAACCAGGCACATGTGTTAAAAGATTCGAGTAGAAGCAAAAAACTGTTTAATACTACAGTTTTTTAAGTTGCTGTGGAATAAAATACTGAACTATAAATATCGTAAATCCAGTCAATTTGGGTACAGTGTGAGCCGAATAAACATTTTCTACAACTTAAGACCACATAACCTCAAAAACTAGAGCAAACGTTTGAATCATCCTACAACCATCAGACAAACTAGCTACGTTTATACGTATCGATTTCATACTATTGAGCATGCCTCAGTAAAAAATGTTGGTACTCACAGAATTAATTAATGTTATTAATGTGACTACATTTTTACCGGCATTCTTTTTTTGTATCTCGGGAAGGGGGTTAACCCCCAAAACCTCTTCGCTGCGCCACTAACTTTGTAAAAAGTAATCTTATGTTATAATAAACAATCAACTCCTTACTTTCTTTTTTTTCGTATTCAATTATTTTTATTTACTCTTTTAGAATATTATTTCTGTTGTAGAGCATGAAAAATCTCAATCTCAGGGTTCATCTATTAGTCATGTCAAAGTATAGTACAAATCGTAAACATATCATAAAACATAATATTTATAAATAATGTTTGGTAATTAGTGGTTGTTGATGTATGTTGTGTATCTGTGGGTTCTTTGGATCATACAAAAGAACAAATGAACAATTGAAAAAGAAACTCTTAATACTAATAATTATTTGTGTACAATTAGTATTCACTATTATAAAGTTTTTATTGTTTTTATGATAGTATATCGCTGTAACTCGATCTTTAAATGTTAAAATGTTTTCAAATATCGTGGTTGATCATTGGAGTAATCTCACCAATCTTGGAGTTTTCTTTACAAGCTTATTTCTTGATCCTTCGCTCCTGGACTTCGAGTTTTTTGTGCCATCGATTCAAACATCCTTCTTTTAGTTATTTCCATAGTTTTTCTGTATTATTTCGTCTAGTATCTGCCTTTAATTTGTATAAAATCCATGAGTAAAACTGACATGTTCTGTCTGGTTTCAATAATTTTCCAACAATACCTTCCTTTTTATTAAAACACTAATTCATTCATTTCAGGTCTTGGCAATGGTTCACAGGTTCGATTTCACAATTTATAATTAATATGATTCCATAGAATCTTATTGTATCTTCGTCACTATTATATTATAAGTTTGTAACGGAAGATTCTTTATTTTTTAATTATTTCCCCTTGGTTTTATTTCACTATATTAGTTGCCTTGTTGTTTCATATAAATTATAGTCTACATGTTTCATACAATGTTCATATTGTAAATATGTTTATTCACTTACACTATACAGTTTTTACTTTTTAAAGCCTATCACTGTTGTTCTCACCTTTTTACACTGTTACACTATCTGATTTTTATAATTATTGTTCAATATTATTATATTTGTAATTCTATATGACTTACAGTCTGTAGTTCACTTATACAAAATAACTGTTTGAGGTTCGCAGACCTCCTCATAGTTTTGATCTAAGGCTATACTCAACGTCTTATTTCTTACATACTAAGTTGAACATTTGTACATTATATTTATGTCTACTAACAACTATTTACATCTTCTGTCATTTGATCGTCTCTTCTGGGTATTTGTCATCATCAGTTATTGTTTTGTCAGGTTATTTGTATTATTTAAATCCTAAATTTGCATTTTCTATTTCCCTATTTCCCAATGATTTATTTATTATAATATTTCCTTTTTTGTTTCGATTTCTTTTTATTCGTTGAAAATATTAATTATCTTTAAGTAATATATTGTCTGACATAGAAAAAGGCTTTTTATTTAATTGGTGGACTCTGTGAGGTGAAATATTCTGACCTCTATTAAAAAATGACTATTTTTGTTAATCTTGTTTCTTTTCAGTTCTTCATGCATTTAAGTTATTTGGTAATTAATGTGGTCTTCACTGTCTTGTTGCTTAGCATGTCTTTATTTTAATTCGTGGTTTTCGTTGTTAGACTTGTTTATACCTCTCACTACCATATCTATTGGGTTTATCACGTTACTAAGTTGTCTTCTATACTTTCTTCTTTATCACTACTTATTGTTATTTGGTTTACTGAGTTAATTACATTAATTATTTTATTGAGTTCTTGAACCTTATATAATACTTTGTACACAGTTACTCAGTTATCATTCCTTTCGTAGGTGTTCTGGTGTTAGTTTATGAGTGCTTCAGTCTTTATCTCTTGTTGTTAACTTTATTGTGAAGATATGTACTATTACAACTTGCACAATCGATTTGTGTATGTGCTCGCATTTTAACTCTACTATAGAACATTTGTGAACTACACTAACAGCTGTATTGTTATAATCCTTAGTAATAATAATAATAATAATAATAGTTGACATATACTGTGCCCTCCTGTTTGCAGACGTCATTGTATCCATGGTAACAGTACAGCTACGTCATTGTTTCTATGGGTACGTTGTAGTACGTACGTCATTTCAAATATTCCTCATATGGAATATATTAATACATATTAACATATATATAGGCACTATCTACTTCAACTACCTTTTTACTTCAATAATGTGGCAACAATGTCAATATTTATTTTTCAATTTAACATAGAAATAACGATTTGAGAAGTGGGCTTATACCCAGATAAACCAGTAAGCCGGTGTATACTACCAACAACAACAAATTTGTTCTTTCTGCACGGCCGCTCAAGACGTGGTAATAACTATTTCATGACTGAGCCTAACCCTTCGTCTAGTGGGGTGGTAGTAGAGGGTAAGAAGCGCCGTAGCCTCTCCCCAATAATTCATAAGAGTCAGGGCCCCCCAGTATGAACAATATGCGATCAAACTCGATATGAAATACCTTATGAAATTGTGCAACACATAAAATACTTTTTTATCCAAAATAACATGCAGTTACACTGCATAATGAATATTGTAAATCAAAATAAATACATCAAATCGTATACTGTAAATCAATTTCTTTCTAGAAATGAAAAGTCAAATGAACGACAACATCAAATTCTAGCTTTTACTATTTTGGTTTTACATTTATAAGTTTGTTAGTAATTAGTATAAAGACTATGCTATCTGTTTAGTCATCAATGTGACTTTATAACTTTTATAGTCTGTATACCTTTACAATACAATACAGTGTAAAAAGAGCCCAAACCATATTCACAAACTGTAGAGGTTTACTTGATTTAGCAATAACAAACTTATTCGAATGGAACTAGTCTAAACCAGACGTACGGTTAAATAAAAATATTACCAAATTTGGTCACCTGGAGTTCGAGGCGTGGACATTGTCAAAGGAAGCAGTGGAATTGCTGGCCACCTTCGAAATATATACGAAGAGAAGACGGATTAAGTACGAAACGTAATTATGAATTAAAACAACTCAACTTAGCACATTACATCAAAACACAGCGACTTAAGTGGACAGGTGATGAACGATCATCGAGTGCTGTAAAAGGTAACAAAGGGACAACTGATAGTTATCTGAAGTAGAAGGAGATTTGAAACTGCTATAGCGATTTCATATGTAAGGACACTCAAGTTGATGAATGTGACAAAGTGACAAGCGATGGCTAGGGGTCAGTCTCAGTGAAAGCATAAACGAAGGTTGGTCATAACCCAGTAGGGATGTCAACCAACCACTAGATAAAATAACAATAATAATAATAATAAAATTGTCTTCGGTTTGGAACTTAATCGATACCAAAGACAGTAAAAAATCATAATTCATAGATGTAAAACATACCAAGCTTATATTCTGGCCTGTGGTTGGGCGCTTTCAGATCCTCTGGTGAACGTTACAGCTACTCCCACGGTAGCCAGTCAGCGACGTAAAAACGCTGAATTGTAGGAAAATTATAGGAATTCGGACTACATCATCTATGCTTATACTCCTCCACCAGCATTTAAAAAATAAATGCGTTAAAAATATGTTACCACATACAATTCCCATGTCATTACTAGAGTAATTCGGTAAGCCCATTAGCATGATGGTAATGATGCTTATATCAGGCAGAAATTAGCCCGTTGCCCTTCCCGACGTCATCTCTCTTCCTTCCCGGTTTAAAGTTGGGAACTTTCCTAGGGATTCTTGTCTTTTGCATCAGATTCACATGTTTTATCCGCTTGTCTTTGTACTCAATCGTTCTGATCTTCATAACGAATTCATTTACTTTACTTCGCAAGTCTTTACCCCCTATAATAAATCTTTTGGTAAAACGTAAATAACAAATATGTTATAAGAGAAAATTTAGAAACCGAATGATTTGAGGAAGGGGAATTCGTATTTCCGACTGTTCTCAAAACTCGGAACATCTTGCAACACTAGTGTGGTGCACATTTTATTATTATTATCTCTTTTTATATCTCAAGTTTTGTCCGTTTAATGAGTTTTCCTCTTCGGTGGTCTTTGCCTCTTCAGTGGATCGACTGAAACTCACGGGCTCGTCGCAGATGGGCAATGATGTTTCGTGTTAAGAAAAATAAAATGTACGTTAAACCTTCAGACAGTGTTGTATTATGGTAAAAACACGACAGTTTATGAGCGACTTGAGGAGGTAACCAGAGAAAGGTCCGAGGGAACCAGACCCCTCCCCAAAAAACTGAAAAATCCCCAAAACTATCGAATATTTGTAATAGAGACAATGCTAGAACACAGGACAATAATTTAGGACAGAATTTAAGATAAACAGAGTTATAATTTTTTATTTTTTATTTCACAGTAGTGTTATGCTGTGTCGTTAAGCAAACTTTGTTTTCAAGAAATCCAATTTAGAAACATAGGCTCGATTCGACTTTTTTAGCCTTATGTGATAAAAAAAGTATATAACATTGCAGTAAGCTTTATCAGACTTTTGTAGCGGCTACGAATTACGAAATTAATTTGGCAATTTCAAATTTAAATCTTTACATTAGTTTATTCAAAAAGTACAGTGATGTTTCTCTCTGTTGTTATATCCAGGAATGTTTCTATCTACTGTTTATCTCTATATTACATGGTTCCAGGATTACCCTAAACCTGACTTTAAAGGTTCGAATGCCTACATTGTTCCGGGTGAACTATTGGACCCACCTCCGCCTTGCAGGGAGGAAAGAATATTCCGTACTCCCAAATATCCCGGAATTATAGTTTTTGATTTCACACTTCCAATTCAATCTATAACCCCCTCCTAAAAACAAACAAAATCCTGGCTGCCTGATAGTAAAAGCACTAGTAAACGTACACAAGTTACTTTTATCTAATTAATACTTCCGCCGATTATTGTTCTTCAAAAATACAATTATCCATTACCGACTAATGACAAGAAACAACAACATAATATGAAGTCATGAAGGTCATAAATAAATCGCTGTTACAATAAAGAAGCACATTATATTAATTATAACGCACTCTAGTCTCTTAAAAAACAACTAGTCACCCTTTTACCTATCATTTACACAAATCGGCTACAAACACAACACAAATGGGCTTTGGGTTACAATTCTGTTTTATAAATACCTCAAGAATTAAAAAGCCGACGGATCTTTCGGCGACAAACAGGAATACGAAAAAGGATATAATAATTGTTACATAAAATGTTAGGATCGTATACAGAACAAGTGAGAACAGTAGTGCAAGTGTTAACACTCAACTAAGATCTCAGTGTCTCAGCAAAAAAAAAAGAGGCAGACTTAACTGAGATTCTTGGATGATGTTAAGGATGATAATCGGATAATTGGAGCTGGATAATGGATAACGAAGGCGATAGATACGGACGGTTAAACGTTATTGAGAAAGCCAAGATTCATGTCGAACTGTAGAGTTTGAAGAAGAATATCTTTATTATTGCTCTTACTGAATAACACTATTGGACAGATCAATCTCAAAAACAATAGGGTTCTGTAGGTTAAAGGTATGGACACGCATCCAAGGTTTTACGAAAATCGGTTGAAGTCTTCAAACGTTATCGTGAGACATTCCCCAAATAGACAAGCAGACACAGAGACAGACTGACAAACAGACAAATGCCAAACGGTCGAGTTAAAACTGAGATATTGTTTTTAGACTATTGTACTTTATAAGAATTATTAAATTAAGTATGACTTGGGTAAAACTGATATAGTCTACTAATATAAACTGCGATTAAATATCAAAATCTTTCACGGCAGGAGCCAATAAATGTAACGCCTTCCGGACTAATATGGATGTAAAACCTTCCGTTACTGGAAATGGTCGACCGTTTTATTCAAATCCTCTGCCAAACGTTTCAACTATGGCCACGGTAACTATCTTCAGCGGTGTAAACGGAGTACTGGATTCCGTATAGAGCTCATAGCATGGAGCAAACACAGCCATGTCCGTAGAGGGACTTTTTTACACAAACATTTGGCTCAGGGTTGGCTTATCATTGGTCCAAATTTCGGCGAGACCTATTGGACAAAATCAACGCTGTTTTTATGCTTAATACAAATTTTATATTTCTTAACACGTAACATTATTGCCCTTGTCGGTTGTGGAGTCTGATAGAATCGGGTACATCTACTTCCGCGATCCACCATGCCCCAGCACTAGTTGCAGCCTCGCGACCATTGCCACCTGCGCGGTACCCAGAAGTCGCAGGCAAAGAAGGTCAACAGTCCGGCGGTGCCCGCTCCTGAGCTCCTGCCACCACGTCCTAACAGCATGCGCCCCGGAATAGAAAGTCCAGCGTGCTCGCTCCCGACGTCCCAGACGGATACTCGATTCTGTCCACCTTCATCAGAGCCGCTACCACCGGCAATAATACCCTGGCTTCTACTACTCCTAAGTTCACGAAGCCTTCGTGCTCTTATGCGCAGACACTTTCCAGACATACTGTCTCGACTTCCTTCTCTGACGCCACCAAGGTCGTTCACGACTTCTCTGCTACTTAAGACCTTCGCAAATTCGCGAAAACCTTCAAGACAATCCGCTCCCGCCGGAAGACTCCTGATCTTGCTGAGAGGTTTATGTTCTTGGTGGAAACCACCACTTGCATAGGCCTTCTATGAATCGGATGCTAAAGCGGACTTTCCATACTTGCCATGAACGTCAACGGTTTGGCAGACAATCTCAGGAACTCCAGGAATTCGTGGCCTGACTCAAATCCAACGTGGTTCTATCCGACGTGGGTCATAGGACCCAGCCAGTACCTGCTAGGTGGTTTATGTGTTATTGGGACCATGGCCGGGCTCGCCAGGGGGTTCCATAATTCATCACTACCTCGTAACTAATTATGGGGTTCCATAATTCCCCTCGTAACTACCTCGAGCTATGCCATTGAGGCCTACGCAGCTCTTGGCGGTGTCCTCGTGGTGAATGCTTATAAACCGCTCAATTGAGAACTCTTGCCCCCCGACGTGGCGGCCGTCTCCGATTCTCCCCGAAGAGTCATCATGGTAGGCGATCTGAACTGTAGGCATCGCGACTGCAGTAGTCAATACTCGCTGAGCGACAGTGATTGCCCCCCCCCCCCAGCCTACATTCTATTCTACACAATGCAAGCGGCTCCCGATTATGTCTTGGACATGACGGTGATCCAGGGAATTGCCAGGCCGGTCGAGATATCCTCGCTTTCGGAACTGTCTTCTGTCACCTACCCAGCTCAGTCCACATCGCTACCCAGCACGTCATTCGAAGAAACCTTAGGAAGATGGTAGAATGGGATTGCTACACCCGGCACTCTGTCGCGGGTGCCAGACGCGGGACTATTAGCAACCGTCCGCCAAATCGCCGAGGCATTAACGGCGTTCGATGAAGCGTCTTCCGGGATGAAACCTGGTTTCACGCCCAACTATCAGCGAATACCTAATAAGGAGGTAAATCTTCTCGCTCGCGAAAGTAATTGTCTTCGAAGAGGCTGGCAGAGGACCCGTGATCTGGCCGACAAGGCATCGTTTAATCGAGCGACCGGCAGGTTATGTAATGACATTCTGCCCTTTCGACGATGCTGTTGAAAACTCCCCGTCGCGCGAATGGGGGACACTTGGTTGAAAGTCGCTCGTAAAGGATTCCATCTTCGCTGACGGGGACAAGTTCTCAGGTCGACTCGCTGAATTCCGACCACGAAAAGCTTTTGGCCTGGACGGTGTTTTGAACACCGCCCTCAGTAATCATCCCGAGTAAGGAATGTTTTTCTTGATCGAGCTGTTCAACGCGTAGATTCGCGCTCAGATTGGTCTACTTCCCCAAGAAATCACGACCAGGAAGGGACGTTTCGCTTACTGACAGCCTCCGACCCATCAGTCTCCTTTCAGCCACTTCAAAGATATTCAAACGTCTCGTACAGCGGAGTGTACAAAACTATCTCCAAAACTTTGACGTTCGGTTTCCACTCTAGCCGTTCCACCACTCATCAGGTGATGAGACTGGTCGAAGACGTAACTGGCTTTGGGTGTCGGAAAAAGCAGATCGTAGTAGGTTGTTTTCTAGATACGGAAAAGGCCTCTGACAGTGTCTGGCACGATAGGTTCTTACTCAACTCCGGGAAATTCAGCTCCCAGCCTGCTACCTTTACCTGATTGCTAGCTTCCTGACAGAGAGCACCTTGTGTATGAAGGTAGATGGCCAGAGACGCATAACGGCCGAGGTACCTCAAGGTAGCGTTACAGGGCTTCTCCTGTTCGCCGTCTACATCAACGACGTACCCAGAAAGCCTAGAATCTACATAGCTCTGTTTGCGGTGAATACCTCCGATCGTAGCGCTGACAGGATGATCATACGACTAAAGCCCCAATTCGATGCATTTGTGGACTGAACCGACAACGGGAAAGTTTTTGCCAACGACACCAAGAGCTCCGCGGTGATATTCTCCAACCGCCGGAAGGGATCGCGAATCCAAGTGCGTATCGGCGGACCACATTTGCCTTTGTCTCCCGAAGTGAAATATCTTGGTCCACCTAGATTGTTTGATGACCTGGCGTTCCCACATCCAGACAGTTACAAAGTGAGTGTCGGCTCGTCTGGGCTTTTTGTTTGCAATACTTACCAACAAAGCTATGACCCGTAGGCCTAAGCTGGGTAAGTTGGTCGTCAACATATATTTTTTGCCTCCCATCATCTACACTGTCCCGGTCTGCGGATACCTTGTCGCTGTCCGCAAAACAAAAATGCAAACCGTTCTCGACAGGGAGCTTCGGCTAGCAGCCAAAGTTTCCCATTGTTTTCCTTCTCGGTTCTTGAAAAGCGGACTCGGTGTACCATCCTTGGAAGACACTGTTGTGTAGTGACTTGTACGTAAATTTTACGTACGAGCGGCAAAGGTCCATGACAACCCTCTCATAGCCGGCCTTGGCAGGTACCGTATACGTCCAGGTTATTCACAAAAACGGCCTAGGCATATACTACTATAACGGGCTGTAAAAGAGCAAAATTCCGTCTGGACCTCGTGGCAGGAGCTCTCAAAGGTAGTTTGACATTTGGGAATCTAACGGATCGTCTCTTGTATTTTTTTTTCAATTATATTGCGAAGAGATTTGTTAATTGATAAAGATATGAGATACAACCGGAATAAATTTATTATAAATGTCAGAGTTGTTGAGTACAAAAAAAATGAATACAACAGAAGGATACAATGGTATAAAGAAAGAATCCGTAGAAACGTACAGAACGATAAACCGAAGTGGGGTCGGAAAAGGCAACGAGCGAATCCCTGCATCATCATAATCATCATCACCGTCATGCTCGATTGCCTTACTCAGTTATTCTGGTGTACAGTTATAATGGTGTCAGTTCTGTGTGATAACGTCATTACCCAAAAAATGCGGATGCAGTTATAAACCATTACTGTTCTATTCAGAGTTCTTGCGGGTTTTCCTTGTTTATTAGCGAATATAAAAATTTCATTTTAGTAATGATGCATTAATAACTTAGTTTTAATTACATATATTCTTACGTGTTTTAATTAAAGTAATATATTAATTTAAAACTACGTTTTTAAAGAACTTATTTTAATTCGGCAGAGTGCATTCGGGAATAAGTCACATGCCAAACACTGGCGAAGGACATACGACTGGTCTCCGAAAGCGCTCTGTAAAATTAAAATAAGTTTTTCCAAACATTTTTTCTTTAAGTTAATATATTAGTGTACTTCAAAAACAGTGAAAGAAAGTGTAGAGAAAATGTGTGAAACGATAAAACAATTTAGAGTAAAATTGTTTATAGTCGTGCGACATTTTCTGATCGATTTTCTTTTTTTTTTTTTGTCTGACAACACTTATTTTTGAATCTGGTAAAAACATGTGTTTATTTTTTGTAATAAAACCGACGATGGTGTGTCTGCCTTTAGTTGAGTTTTTACCACCAAACCTCGTTCCACGTAACAATATTCAGGAGTAACCCACTCGGTGTGCTTTGTAATGAATAAGGAGAATACATAACGATACGAGGTCACCTGCAATATCAAGATCGATACGGACAAGCAATAAGTCCTGTCCGTAAATAATTTAGTAGAGCGTTGCAGCCCCCAATCTGACCTCACGCTGAGAAATATTTTTATTACCGCAATTATTAATTGCAGACGTTCGATTAACAGAGTACAGTTAAACTAGTGTTACTTGCCACTGGTTTCCGAGTGTGTTCTCACACGAAAACCATTTACGCATAAAACTGATACAGTTTTATTTACACTGAAATTTACAGAACTGATTTACATTGAATAGTGAACCGTAAAATACGTGCTTTTGTTCCCACTGTATTTATTATAATATACCACCACGTTCGTGCGTCGATTTGCAAGAGGGTAGACGTGGAAATTTTTGTTACACTTGTGTAAACATCATCGTCATCATCATCATCATCATCATCATCATCATCATCATCGTCGTCGTCGTCGTTACTTCATTCGTTCCACTGCCTGTTGTGCGTCTCAAAATATTTACAACCACCGTTTTGATGGTCGACTCTTATCTCTTTTGGTTTCAAGTTTATACAGTGTCAGAGAAAAACGGGAAATTTTGAGATTTGTAAATATTTTTAACTAAATATAATTAAATCACTACCGACTCGGAACACAAAGATTTTTATGCGTAAAAACGTAAAAGTTTTACCTTATAGCCTGAACCAGTTTTCGCTTTTAAAAAGCTTCTTCAGAGGCTGCCGCTGGTAGCACTGTCCGTCTTGTTCTTGGCGACGGTATCAACTTTAGAAGGATCGATGTTGTGTGTGTGTGGTGTGATATGTTCAAATAATGCGTGTGATTTGAATTGTGTCTGTTCGTTTAGGATGACGTTTTTATGTTTTTTCGTTTGTCTGTATATTTCCAGTTGTTCAAGAGTGTCTAATTGTGTGTACGTGTAGAATATCCATGTTATTATCGATGTTTTTGTATCTGTGGATTGCTTCAATGAGGCGGTTTGCAAAGGTGGATTCTGTAGTGGAGTGTAGTGCCTTTGTGTGTTCAATGTATCTTTGAAGCTACGTCCTGTTTGGCCTATGTAGAATTTGTTGCAATCTGAGCAGTTTAGTTTGTAAACACCAGGTAGATCAAATTTGTTTTGTGCTTTGTGTATGTGTGTGTGTTTAAAGTTTCAACTGAAAAAATAGCCCACAAATTCAAAAAAGCAGGATACAGAATCGCATACAAAACTACAAACAAAACAGAACATTATATTTATTATAATGTGATTTAATTATATTTAGTTAATGAACGGATACGTCGTGGACAACGAAATCCAAGAAATTAAATATTTTTAATAAAATAATATTTGATAACAAATTCGTCTATGAAATTTAATAGTAAAAAATATTCCATTTTTTACAAATACCCTTAATTTTTTTTTTAGATGACATTTTGTAGGTAAGCTCCGTAAACACTCTCTGACTTACTCTTCACACGGTTCGATGCAGTGAAATGACCAAGAATGTTGGCGATTTCCTCTCGTACGTTGGTTTAAGGCGTAGTCTAAGTCGTAGTCGTAGCAGGTCGATGCAGTACACTTTACTCCTAAGGTAACCGTACACGAAGTCAAATGCTGTCAGGTCAGGAGATCTTGGAGACCATGAAATGTTACCATATCTCGAAATTATACGGTCGCTAGACAATTAGACACAGCTGCCGTTGATACTCGTGCTACTGTAGGCTTCATCGATCTTGTCGAAACCAGCCATTTTCAACTATTTGTGGAAATGTCTGTAGTGGTATCTCAAGAAAAGTTTCCAGGATTTCGGCATACCGAGCCACTGTAACACTAGTCGCAAGGCCATTGAGTCGTCTTCAAAAAATTAAGGTCGTTTCTCCACACAGTGATATACCACAGCATAAGGTAACCTTGATATTGTGTAATGGACGCTGGTCTAGCACAGAAGGATGTTGTTGGACTCAATAACGAAAATTTTGCTTATTCACATAGCTATTCAGGTTGACTTCATCCAGTATCCTTGTTAATGAATTCATCATCTTCGCTCATCTTTCCGAACATTTATTCACAGAACTGTAATCGTATCAGATGATTATTGGGTTGAAATACGTAGATGATCTGAACCTTCTACGGATGGTAATGTAAATCTACGAACACTCGAATGATGGAGCTGTAGAGATGCTGCCTGATGACGAATTGAGCGCCGTAACAGCAGCTCAAACGGTTTCCATATTTTGTGACAAACGAATGTTTCGCATCCTGCCTAAAAGGTTTCTTTTTCAGTGCCGAACCTGTTTCCTCAAAATTCAGTCCCCGTATAATGACTGCATGTACTGACTGAACACAATCGTGATAACCTAGGTTGAAACGACGGCGAAATTCTCTACACACTGCCTCCACGCTGTTATTATTTTTGTCAAATGCCTCGAGGCAAAAGCAGTTTCCACTCCTCCACAGTTCTCCATCATAACTGAATGGCGTTTACTTGGTATCGTAAGTTACTCAGCATTACCAACAACTTAGGCCTATCAACATACTTTTAAAAATTTCCTGCTGTTTGTCTGATACACTGTCTAAGGAACTTTAAAGTATTTTGTCACGTGCAGTCATTTTATTGTTAAATGACAATACAGTTGTTGAATATTAGATATTAAATCTTATTGTTAAATATTACTTACAGTATCTTGCACTGTTATCATAACATCAGCAAACAGCAACGAAGTCAAATGATTCTATCGACCCATCAGAAATCCAGAAAACTCATATTTTGCATATTTGTTTACAGAGAATAGTAAATAGAAATGTAGCAGACTTTTTGTTTATATCGGTAGTTCTAATTGTGACCTTCTCCGGTGATTAAGTGGCTAACTTTCTCACGTCCTATGCGAGAGGTTGCGTCGTCCAGACCTTCAGGAAGACCGTGCGGTATCTACTTAGCGTCATGAGAAACGACTTGCAGCTTCTCTGATAGGGAAGGTAAGTATTACGGCTTGGTGACCAAGCAACAAGCACTACCGCAGGAAGCTATCTGGCATTCCAACGCCCTTAACGGTTTAACGTTTATTCATGTCATAATTGTAACAAATGAATAACTTTATAATGTTATAAGTAAGTTATATAGCACTCTGAGTAGTAATACTAAAACACGCATGTGGGTTGTGCGTGGGGGCGGCGCACGCGCGCGCGTTTGTTCCTAGTGAACAAGACAAGATTTATGGGAAAAATTGTCCACGGGAAAATGTTTTTGAAAGAAGGTTTCTAAGCAAAATCTTTCCTAGAATGGAAACCGTCATCCTACCCTCTTTAAATCGACAACCAATTAGAGATCACAAGGCACATCTAATAGATCCAATTAGAGGATCCATTTAGACACGTTATTATAGGAAACGTATCGTAGAAAGCTCATAGATAAACATCCCCCTCCCCAGAGACAACTAGACAAGGAACGTTCCCTAGAGTCATCCTGAATTGGGAACCCTAGGGGACGATGAAGGCTGTATAAACTTTATTACTGTACTTTATTTACTACTAAGTAGCAAATATAATATAGCAAGATCTTATGGATTCCCGATTTTTTTTCTAAAAGTCTTTGTTGTTTATACTGTTTATTTTTTATTACTGTCGTTTAATATTTCGTGAATTGAAAATAACACTTGTTTAGTTATGTTTATAACAATAATAATAATGGCTCCCATGTATACCACCGAAGTAGCTTAGGATTAAGGCATGGTAGGCTGCCTTATGTGAGCCGTACGACATAAAGGAAGGTAGTGTGGCCAGCACTACGCTTCAGCCGCCCATTATTATCCCCAGGATGTTATCCCAGGTACTCATTTTCAACAGGCTGAGTCGACCTGGGGGCTGTAAAACGCACCTTGATTTTATGGTGCGAGCCCGGGAATCGAACCCGGGACCTCTAGATTAGTAGCCAGGTGCCATACCCACTGGTCTACTGAGCTGCCTTAATTATCTTTAAACTGTCTAAATTGTACTCATGACCAGGTGATCATCATACTTTCTGAGTTACTGATAACAGCTACAGTCAATCGAAAGGTCGCTTTAATAAGACTGGTCAACAATGAATATGTTAAATTGATGTTTTTGGCTGATTCTTATGTATTTTTTACGTTGAATTTAATATAGCTCAGAGTGTATCTTAAGGGTGTTATTTTCTTGCGAATGGCTTACTAAACAAAATACAACTGATTCTTCTTTTAAAACAGTTCGCTTTGCAATTTTAAGTTAAAGTTTCCAATTTTGTATTTGATAAATAGTCAAGATAAATACGTTGTTTTCTATAAAGGAATCATGTATTTATGCCTCAGAAGAAAGTAAATTAGAGAAAACTGCTGTATGACTAACTAAATATTACAGACCAGTTTTACAGCGTATTGTAGATAGGCTTATAGGATACCATCTCATATTTGAAAACAGAGCTGAAAAATGTTTTCATTTTGTTTATTAATAATGTCAAGAAGTGAAGTGTCTGCACGACGGGCTTATCCAACTTCAGTCAAGTACAAATTTTTATGTGAACCCACTTTCATTTTAAAAGTTTCTTTTAACTGAAGAACAAGTGTCCTAAGGTAGTGATGTAAAACTCAAAGCAGGGATACTCAGTGGTCCACGAATAAGGCTCTATCGTGGATTCAGATTTTGAGAGGATCTTGTGAAATTACGGCTTGTAAGTCGTTTCAAATGTCGCACAATGTTTCTTGTGAAAACATAAAGAATTGCTTGAAACATAGAGTACCGGGATGTAAACTGTATCGCTGGAATGGAATGTTTTCGCTGTCCATTTGAACTGTTTTTCACACACCTTAAAAGTACGCACAGCGACTGCTTCCATCATGTGCCGCCGATGGACATTCGTTACCAGGGAAACCGCAACTAAACAATATAATTGCATATTACTGCAGGACACTTAAAATACACGATCCTCAGCTACGCATAGCGAAAAAATAAACTAAAAACTCATTTGACGAAAGCTAACTGCATATTTATTGTAGTATCTACGTAAGAAACAGAAAATATCCAGTAAAATCATTATATATGTGTAACACTAAACGGATACTAAAGAGCGAGGGAACAGTTTATCGCGTGGAACCGAAACCTGAATTATTCCAGATAAATACCAGAGCTGAACTGTCTTCTCAGATTAGTGAATTTGCATTTTAAGACTAGTGAAAAGTGCACAAGAATCAATAGGATAAGAAGTGAAGGCACGAGGTAACAGCTAAACGTAGATAGCATAAATTACAGAATCAGAAATTAAAAGCAATGATGGTAAGCCAACACGTAAAGGATGTCAGGAAGTAGATCGCTAAAGACTGTACTACAACATAACCTCTAGGAAGAAGTATAGGGAAGAGCCTACGGAAAGATGGTTGGACTAATAATATTGAAATAATCTAGAAGCGGAGCAGCCATTCTGACTACTTCCTGAAATGAAAAAGGAAAATGAAAAGACTTTTAAAATAATTATTCTTCAATATTTTTAAAATTTAAATCTTTTATTCAATTATATATTACTAAATCCATGTCCACTACATACACTTGAATAACAATTTGAATTAGCTCAATAAAAGTAATAAAAATATAATTTGATCGGTGTAATATCAAGAAAAGAATAATAAAGTCGAATGTCTGTCGCTATAAAAATATCTATCTTATAGCACAAATATATGTAAGGGAAAATAGCTTAATTAAACTGCACAATAGTTTGCATAGAATCGTATAACGTAGGTGCAGTCGGCATCGTCAGGGCTGTCTGTTTCTCAGTTTATATTGTTTAAAAGGCTCAAGAGAGTGTACCACTTCATACGTCACAAAGCAGAAGGCTGTGCAAAGAGAGAAAGAATTAATTTGCTCGCGTTAAGCATACTTTAGAACAAGGAGCCCCTGCACTCGGCACACTTTGCCGTGCCTATAGTCGCTGGCACTCCTGGTTAATTGAAAGAGAAACAACACTGCCGAAGATTGCTGTGATCTGCGAGTACGCTATATGTAAACTCGCGAGTAGATTTTAAGAAATAATAAATTTTAGCTGTTATTGAAACTGATGTCACTACACCAGTAAACTGTTCACTTTTGACGACACGTTTCGTTTACTTCGCCATTATTACCAAATCACTAATGAAGTGGTCTCTTGCAATTGATAGGGCGGGTCAACCTATGTGGGTCATTCTCAGAATAGCGTATCTGTTACTGGCCTGTTGCCGTAATTATTTAAATTAATAAACTTCACATTGTAATTTCTATTTCTTAGTATTACGCTATTAAAGATTTACGATAACAGTTTCCTTGTTTTAGTCATAAAAATAATTAAAGCATTCGTAATGTCTCTTCGGTGGGCGATCTTTCACTAAGTTTTTTTTTCCTGCAGAATGCTACAAGTTGTGAATTAAAATAATATATAAATATAATATTTTACTTAAAGAAATATATATATAAGTATTATATAACTAATTATTTAAAAATTTACGTTTGCAACTCTTGTTAATGCTGTTAATATTGTTGTGTCTACTGATCGACGTATGGCACAGTGGAAAACAAAATAAGTACAAGACACCAATTAAGTCAATAATCACCAGCTTTAATTATCACAGTTAAACAGTCCGTAATTAACAACACAGTCTCTTACAACAAATCAAATAAAAATTGTTCACACGCAATAAAATGTCACTAACATTAAAACACAATTGTATTACAATATACCGCCTGATTATAAAACACAACACTAATATATTTGTTAAAAAAATCAATTAAATATGGTCTGTTAAACAGATATAAACACTTTACGTTATTTCTAATCATCATCATCTCCACAACACGGCATAAGCAAGGTGCTGCCTTCAAAGATCCTCCAGCCATCTCTTCCTGGGTCTACCCACACACCTCTGTCCTATACGTTTGTATTTCCAGACTTGTTTGGCCAGTCTGGAATACGATATTCTTCCTAAATGTTCTTTCCACCGTTGTTTGTAATCTTTTAATTTTTCATTCAACTAAAAACTTGTAACCCTTCTCTTTATACGATCAAGTTTAGAACACCTTTAACTCCTCTTAAGAACGCCATTTCCGAGGCCTGTATTTTACTGTCTTGTTTCTTGGTTGTTGTCCATAATTCACACCCATAGGACAGTACAGGGACCGCCATAACTTTATAGAACTTCAATTTTGTATCTCGACGTACTTTTTTTTCTAAAAGTATGGTTGATTGTCCCACACATCGTCTGCAACTTACCTAACTTAACATCAATATCATAATTCCTATCTTAGCCAATATCATTTCCTAAATAATTAAAATGGCTCACCTGTTCTAAAATTCGACCATTAATCATTATTTTTGTTCTTACTGGTTCCTTGCCTCGAAATGCCTTAACTTTTGTCTTTGTATTGACCTTGACTGTTCGTATTGTATTGATTGCAAAGCTGATGAAGCTTAAAAACAGATTTTTGCGAATCAGATTCTTTATTTTGAAGTAGGAGCAAGTCGTCAGCAAACAACAGCACATTCAGATATCTGTCTCGTGATAACTTAATACCAGGTTTCACTAGATGTTTCCATTTCCTTACCAGATCGTAATATAAATGTTAAGAAGAGTAAATGATATACTGCTCACTTGTCTAACATGTTGACTGACAGATATTTGTTGAGATATCTTACAATTATTTATAACAGTTATTCTTGTTCCGTTATATACGTTTTGTATAGTTCTTATAAGTGTTGTAAGTATCCCTGTTTTTCTAATATATGCCACAGCAAATTTCTATCTACTCTATCAAAGGTCTTTTCAAAGTCAATGAAAGCTACATGCGTTTCTTTATTGAACTCACGATACTTCTCAATGATTTGTGTAATAAAATAAACATTGTCAGTAAAAGATCTGTTCTTCCTGAAGCCGTTTTTTTCCTCCAAAATAAGATGCTCGGAAATAGTCTGCATAATGATCCTTGCATATGTTTTGTATCCAGCATCAACCAAACATATTCTCCTGTAGTTATTACAGTCATTCCGTTTTTCTTTCTTAAAAATAGACACCGTTCGAGCAGTTAACCAATCCTGTTGTTTTCTCTAACACATATTATAGAAGTGTAATAATCTAAGTTTAAGCACGATACTTAAACAATTCCGCGTTCAATCCATCATGTCCTGTTGCTTTTCGATTTTTAGTTCTTCCAAGGGCTTCTTCAAGCTCGTCCATTGTTATTAAGTCTCCCTTGTAGGTAACAGAGTCGTTGACTTCTATGGTCTGCTTTCACATTACCATTAGACTAGTGAGCTTTATAATGATCTATCCATATAGACAGGTAAGTCATGTGGAGAGGCTGCCCCCTTACGTGCCATGACTCCCGGTAATGTTTATTCAGGGATGTCTTCCCCTAGCCTTTGATGCCCCAACACCCAACTGGCAAAATATAAGCCTATAACAATAGGACGCAGTATTACAGCCGACTAAATCCAACTAGATTTCCGCCTGTAATACTCCAAAGATAAGCCGGT
This sequence comes from Magicicada septendecula, assembly GCA_034769895.1. Classification (NCBI taxonomy): domain Eukaryota; kingdom Metazoa; phylum Arthropoda; class Insecta; order Hemiptera; family Cicadidae; genus Magicicada; species Magicicada septendecula. The sequence continues at coordinate 130,276,839 of CM068375.1, forward strand.
CCAGGATCATTTCCCTCAAGTCCTAACTTGGTACTGGTGGCTACTGCTGCCCTTCACCAGGAATATTTATCGACCTTCCGTATTAGATCCGTACTGTTCTGCATCAACAGGGTCACCTCTTGTAGAATGTGGCACATCACCATACAGTACGGTCTTGGCTAGAGAGAGGCTAAGGGCTCCTTTGGGAGTTAACCTCACTTCATCCAACCCTGGGAATTTGTGAGGACCCGTCTCCAGTCAATCCGGTACAATAGGTCTACCTCTCCAACTTCCCTTGCCCCTCATTTTATGATTTATAATCATAAAACTAAACAAATACAAAAATGAAATACACGTTTTCGTCACGTATATGACTACATGAAAACATAACTACGATTACGAATAAGCTACGAATAGACAATAAGGAAAAACCAGAAGATTGATGAACTATTGAAGCATGAGAACATTGTAAGATTCGTAAAGGCTCTACGAATACTATGGCTAGGTCACCTAGAGCGGATGGACGATCAGTGTATCCAAAAGAAAATCCTGAGGGCGCAAGTCTATAAAAGCAGAAGGCCTAAGAAGGTCTTCTGGAAGACCTAAGAAGAACGGATGCGAGGGGTTACACTAAGATGGCAATGGATAGGACACATTAGCGACGATTGATGTTGGAACGCAGGGCTCACGTTGGCTTCTATAGTGCTAAAGAAAAAAAAAGACATGAAAACGTAACGACAATGATAAGTAAGCCATGATTTTTCTTTTCTCCTAACTGTATTACTAAAAAAAGTCAGATTTCTTACTATCTGCTATTTCCAAAGATATGTCTTTGGTGCGTTTCTTTTTAAATAGAAACATTAAAAATTGGTTGAAAAAGGAGATTTAAACTCCTTTAATGTATGGTTTCTAAATAATTGACTTAAAACAAACTGTAGATACAAAACTAGTGAGCTCTCTGAGCTGCAGAATTCGCTCAATGTTTTGTACAAAATACATTTATTATTAAGTAAAATTATATTATAAAATTTTATTTTTTAAAAGCTGAGAGTAAAGTTCTTTTCGATTATGATTCTTTGCGTTAGCCGAGAAACTGTACAAACAGGTGGCGACTACACGTCGTTAGCACGGTTAATGGAGGTTTTGTTGTGTCTTAAAAACTAAAACAAAAATTACAAAAACCCCATCCACTCTACTACCATTTTAATAAAACAACAATTAAATTTTGAAGTTTACAAAAATGAATACTATATTCACGTTTTCATTTAAATTCTGTTTAATTTGATACACGGCAAATTTTGGGACACGTTTTGGGCCTTGGTGTTGCAAAATGTTAAATTTACAAACCCGAACATAATATTTAATTAGGGTAAATTTTTTTATATCCTACATCAATTTTTGAACATTTTTCAAAATTTTGTACCTTTTTGAGTTCTGATGTCCCAAAATTTTTATATTTCAAAAACTAACACTACGTTCAGATTTTGATTAAAATTGTCTTTAAACTGATATTCCATATGAATTATTGAGATTTTTTCACAATATTGTCCATCCATATTTTTAACCTTTGGCCCGTATATTTGAGGTGATCAGTCTCAAATAGAATAGAGCTCTGTGGGATAAATGTATGGACATGCATACCACATTTTACGAAAGTTGATTGATGCATTCAAAACCTACTGTAAGACATACCCCAAATGGCTAGACAGACGACAAATCCCAAACCGTTCAGTTGAAACCGAGAACTGACTTCGCTGATTCAGAAAGTGTTTAACCTAGGAGGATTAGTTTAGTATGAATCTAATTAACTTTACAGCCGTATTAATAACAGTTATGAATATTTATTTGTCTGGAATTTAATGATTTATTCCACTATTCTGAGATCACAATCCATGCGATCTCTGTAACTAATGAATCCACTTGACCGCGCGAACTTTTCAAACCTCAGCACGCAACATTTCTGTGACAAACAAAAAGAGATGAAATTCATAGTCCTTGTACGTTTCTAAAAACCATCTAATCTAAATTCAAATGAAGAAAATTAAAACAATTAAAAATTAAGTTTGACTTTATCAGAATTATTCGTGACGAGGAAGAGTTATTTTTTAAAAACGATCAATACCTTTTTTCAATAAATATAAATAAATGCGTAAATTAACACTTTGGACTTCAGTTAAACACACTTAATCGGGTTTGAAACTGTCTGGCTTTTACTAGTTAAAATTTTAACATTTCATGCAACGAGAAAAGCGAGAAACGAGTCTTCTTTTCGATCTAACCGTGATAAAATGATGAAACAATTATGTATTGTTTTTTAATTACAAAGTTAAATGTGCTAAATTTCTTAATAATTTACACTGGAATTAATCCGATTAGTACTGACGGATATCTAAACTGGAGTAAACACGAATAGGAGTTGCCAATAGCCGAACATGTCGGTGCAAACAAGCGTCGTGTTTGTCAGCCTATCCTTTTATTACGCTAGCTCCATCCAGAATCTCAAGGTTTCAAGTAAAACATTTGTGTCGTGTGTTACAGGTGATGCCTCTATAACTTGTTACCATTGCAACTCGGCGTACGACCCAAGATGTGGAGACCCGTTCGACCCGTATTCACTGGGCAAAGTCAACTGCTCCATGCAACCGCCTCTAGAACATATGCCCGATCGTAGGCCAACGTTATGTCGAAAAAATGTTCAAAAAGGTAAGCAACGGCAACAAAAATGAATTCTTTTTTTAAATAATAGTTAGGCCTACACCTCAGATAATGCTGTCTCACCTTCACGCCTGACAGACTTTAGAGTTAACGACAGATTACGATGTCGACGGCGCTTTCCGACCTCAAGTCTCCCTCTCTCCCAGACGTTCCCGCATTCTCATGCCTTCTCTTCCCTGTTCCTTTGTCTGCCTCGTCTCCATACACCTTTCAGTACTCAGAGCGGGCCCTACTCAAAGAATAAAAGTGCGACCACCTCCCGTCACTAAAAATATAGGCAAAAATATTACACCCGTAAGAGTAAAACAAATTAGTTTTAGTTGTGCTTTAAATTTGACTTTATTAAACACTTACCTTGTTAGGCATAAATTATGTTATAATTAAAACCCATGTTCTTTAATAAAAGTTTGTAAAATTACAATTATCAAAAGAATTCATTACAAATTACAGAATGTCAATAAAAGGAAATTACGACTTACTTTTTTCTTAGTAAATAGAAAATTATAAACAGAAAATTTATACGCTGAGTATAAATCATGTATATTATTACAATGTTACAACTTGAGTAATGTAGCATTTAACACAATTTAAAGAACTTTCTTAACATAAGATAGATATATGGAAAGCTAACATTAATTGATGAATGCTGTTGAAATAATAAACAGGACTTATTTAGAATTTAGTAACGTTGTGTTTTAGTCGGGGATGATGCACATGAAACAACTAGCCATCTTTTCTTCCATTGACCGTACCGAACATCTTACTGATTAAATTAACCAAATTTTATTGCTCGAAACCCTAAAATTAGTTTTCTTCTGCGTAAATTTATACCATTTTGTACTCCGAAGAAAATACTTTTCCCTAAAAAGGTCTGTCTCACTCTCAGACTTTGGTGTCGAAGGGTCTTAGGAGATCTTGTCTAGTAGTAGGACCAGCCCTATCAGTACTTGTTTTGGAAGTCTTCGTTTTGTTATTTCTTGGATGTGTCCGTACCGAATTAACTGCAAATATCCGTTATCGTCGAGAATCTAGTGGTAATTCCCACTGATTCCATTACTCGGCGGTATTTTATCCTCTGCTGCTCTTCGTCTCCAAAAACTCAATTCAGTTGATACCATCGTTATCCGAGCTATATTCCTATGGCCACATCTCCAGACTGTAACTTTTTTTACTTACTCACTTCCTACGGCCAGTACAACCCTTGTAATGTTTAAACGTCTCTGACAATGCCTTAACATTTGTTCCTGTGCTGTGCTGTTATTTCCTAATTATCTTGTTTTCTGAATTCGTAATTCTTGTCTTCTTAAGACTTTCCTTTTATATTATCTAAAAGTCTTATTCATGACCTTTCTGCTGTATTTTTCTTATAAACTGGTTCATATTGTTAAGCCATTACAGAACTTCTACACGTTTCTCGGCTATCCCAGCAGAGTCCAGCTGTAACGTTTGTGTGCGTACGTGGCACTTAACACGAGTGGAACATGCTCGTACATTCGATAGTGTTGTTCGAAAGCTTCTCAGCTAGCCCAACGGTGCGTGTTTCTACCAAGGCCGTGCTGACGTATCCTCCAGAATTTTCGATTGCTTGTTAAGGACGCATTTATGGAACCCTGCAGACTATAAATATCCCACACCTGCCGTTTAGTTTTCAGCTTACTTCGGGCGATTACTCTGTGCGTTCAAGTGGTTATTAGTGAAAAGTGATTATTGTGCGGAACTCTATTAGTTGACATTATTATCGGTGTGGACAAATTAACTTGAATTATTGTACGAGCATAATCTTGTTGAATGACGTGCTGATTACAAACTGTTAACTGTGATAATTAAAGCTAGTGATTAGCGGCTTAATCGGTGTCTTGTATTCTGTTTTCCACAGTACGATACGACTATCAAGGAGACCGTCGTAACAATATTTACTCATTTTCTGTTCATAAAATGTGACTCATCAACTCTAATCTTATAGTTCTATTTCGCTTATTATGAGGAATTGCTGTAACTTCTTAGAATTTTTTACTCGCCGATTTCCTATAGAACTTTGTTCTCAGAACTTATTAGCTTCTACTTTTATTGAGTGTCATCGTCTACGGCTCACTACACTATAGCACTACTCCTTTTATTAGTGTGTTAAAACTTTCATTTGGAATTTATCGACAGACCTTTGTATGAGAAGAAATGGCTGCGAATGTTCTGTTTTCAGCTTTAACTCTGGTAGTAATTTCTTTGTCTTCGTCATTTGTATCTGTCACCAGGAAACCTAATGTGACATTTTCAAAAATATACTGAGAAATTGCTAGATCTTGTCATTTACGTTCGACCACATTTGCCGGGTTATTTTCATATACTACTTAGTTTCACTTGCACTGACTCCGAGTCCTTTTTGCTCGGTTGCATTGCTGATAGAAGAGAACAGAGTGTTAACCTTCTTCATTTCCAGGAATCAGGTGTATATCGTCTGCGCATTCAAAGATCTTATTTAATTTGCCTTCCTCAGTGGGTGGAGATTGTAACATTGTAGGAATCCATATAACTTATTTTAACCGTACGGTACACAAGTAGTCAATGCAGCTAGAATTACGCTTAGAACGACTTTAACTTGAGCAGATAATTAGGCCAGGTACCCGTTGAGACTGGCTGAGCCCGGAGTCCGGTTGGAATTCACGAATTCGATCCACCCGCTGCGCTGTTCCACCACAGCCAGTACGCGACCAGTGTTTCCCCGGATCTTCAATCTTACATCCTTGACCTTCACCTCTAGTAGAGGTTAAAAAAAGCATACTTTACAATAGAGAAACAGTAGAAAAAAGTAAATCTCTGAAAGAATCGACCCGTGCCACTAACTGAGAAAGAGAAATCGATATGTAAGCAAGCATTACAGTGACGGCACGCGCAGGTACGATGCCTCTATACTCTGCAGTTTAATTGCCGGAAGTATTTTAAATTCATTCTCCTCGTCTGGGCACATTCTATTTACATATCGACTAGGCTAAAACCACTAGGCATAGAGGCCATTTCTTAGTAGAGATACAAATCCATAAGGGTGAATATCTTGTCCTTGACTTTCAGGACTGTTCTTCACACAAAAAAGCGTCCATTCCTCATCAACTGTAAGAATAAATAATTACTTTTGTTCTCGCGGATACATAGCTCCCAGGCCTATTACGGCATCTTCAGAGGTTGGATTTCACCGTTATTACCAAGTGTTTATTTATTCAATTCGATATTAGTATTCAATTCGATATTAGTAAATTAATAACGTCCCCAAGCTAAGAACAGGCAAGACTTGGGCTGAAGAAAGATAGGAAGCTCACAGGAGTTCTGAGAAAAGTTAAAAACTCAAGTAAGGAAACAGTCCACAGCCAACGGAACGTAAAATAACGTACGTAAATTATTAAACTACAGGGGCGCGGTGTCAGAAACGCGCACACGCCCAGCATTCACAGTTAAAAATAAAACTATTCCTCGGTTTCCCTTTCATAAATTTAACTTTTTGTTATAAAACTTATTTATATGAAAGACCGTATCATTTTTATTAAACTGTGTTAACAAACAAAATCCATAGAAATCTTACGAAATGGTTGAGAGATGCAGTAGAACCCGATAGTACGAAGTGCCGAGAGCGCGTAGGCTATTATCATACGGTGAGTTGAAAGGCGCAAGCTGTTGTCTTCGTGTGTGCCGTTCTCACAGAACAGTAGAGTCTCCACAGTTCGACATTCCAGCAATCTGACATTCGGCAGGTTGTCGACAGAGCGCCACATGGTGTTTTCGTGCTACGACTTGTCGACTTGTGTTCGACAGAAAGAAAGAGAGAGAGAGAGAGAGAGAGAGAGAGAGAGAGAGAGAGAGAGAGAGAGAGAGAGAGAGAGAGAGAGAGAGAGAGAGAGAGCTGATATATACTGTTAGTCGTTAGTTGTACATAAGTTAAATTTGTCCACACGCAATAATAATGTCAACTAATAGATTTCAACACTACTTATAATACAGTAAACACTTGCCACTAATCTTCAACCACCACTCGATCCGCACTAAGGAAATCACCCAACGTAACTGACTGACAAAGCCAGACGCTCTTGCTTTTATAGGTCGCGTAGGGTTCCAGAGTAACTTTCCATCCTTACTGCGGTGTACCAGCTTAATGCGTATTTGAAGTGCTCTTGAACACTCTGGAAGGTACTTTTTGTTACCTTGTGGATCCCTACTCCGGCTCGTCTAGTGTAGGGTGGAAGGACGCTCTCGACTTTTCGAGAAGGTTCCATCGTTACAATATATACAATTTTGTGTGTGTGTAAAAATTATTAGATATAGGCTTGTGCATTTCTATACAAACATACATAAACCTAAAATATAGGACTGAATTGGTTTTGCCACTTAGGCATTATGGTTATAAATTTAATTTAAAAAAAAAATTCGAAATTTTTAATGTTTATTGTATGATTATCTGATTTATAATTATTTTTATTTACAGAAAATATATAAAATTAATCGGGTTTCTCGTAATTTTTTGGTATTGAAATTATCTAATAATTATGGCGTTCTTGTAAAAATTATGTACTGAAGTTTACTTGACAATAAACGTATTTTGTTCAAAATAATAAGCGATTTGTTTAGCTCAGTGAGTTGACTAGTAGCCTATTTATTATTGTGTAACATTTTACGATATGTTTGCAGTGTACGGCAAGATCCGCGTGGTACGCAGCTGCGGGTATATAGAGGACACGGAGCGTGACGACAAACAGTGTCTCATGCGTTCTGGTACGCACGACGTGTCTGTGCAATACTGCGCCTGCAAAGGCGACTTATGCAATCCGGCAACACGCGCCACCTCTTCGTTCCACTTCGTCGTCGCAGCAGCCTTCTTGTTCGCCGTCTCAGCCGTCACCGTCAACGTTTCGTAACGATCAACGGCAGCGCACCAGTAAAATCAACAAACAAACAAACACACACACTTCATTTCAGATAAATAATTATTACCTAGGATGTTAGACAACAATTAATAATATCAAAGAGAATATCAAATTTCACTATCTACTACACGACACAGAGTAACCGACAAACAGCTTTCTCATTTTGTTGAAGAAAACTAAATTATTTATTATGATCTCAGAAAAAAAACAACCGCATAGACAAAGCTATAATAGAAGAAAAATAAAGACTTATAAAAAATAAATAAATAATATATCTAGAATTATTATCGTAATGATAACGCGCGCTGCTGGGTAGATAAAAGACAATGTCATCATCGCTTGCTTGGTAATAACGAATTGCATATCAGAATAATAATAATAATTAGATATTCTTGTATTTGTTACATTATAAATAATTATAATATAATAACATATTATTAATTATGACCACAGAACTAGAAGAAAATGTTGGAGTAAAAAAAAATTAAAATAGGATTCTATTGTCATTCTTAGGAACGGCACTGTAATATATGGTATAATTTTAAGTATTCTTTGTTTTTATTTAGAGAAAATATATACTATTAATGTTTTTAAAGTGTTGGCTGAAAAAAGACAACACAGTGAAATATTCATGAACAGGGTAGGTGTAGAATTTTACTGGAATAATGAGAATTCCATCTGTTAATGTTTGTAGCTGATATAGAAAAAATTAAATTTTTTGTTATTTAATTTTAAATATTTCATTAACGTGATCTGGAAATTTTATATTTCCATGTCCTCACTCATCATGAATTTTAAGTAAGCATTGTTTTGTATATTCAGGGCCAGATATAAGTGGGCAAGTAGGTATTTACTCTTGAGACCACACATTTGTTGAGCGTCAGAAATAAGCATTAAAAAATAATTAGATAAATGCACTAAAATTTGTAGCATAGGCAAATCGAAAAACACGAGAAACACAACAGTGTTTTCACATAAGTATTTAAAACATTTGCATGTATGAACACTATGAAAGAGTATACACTTCACAAACCTTGTGAAAATATAAATTATTTCCAACATGATTTTTGTTTATTTTATAAATAAAACTGTCAGAATGTAACACATGTTACCTGTTTCCACTACCTCACATTATCCCAATAAAAAAATAGAACAATGAACATAATTAGCTCTCTGACTTTTGAGCTTCCAAGCTTCTTGGAAAAAACATTATTCTCACTTATACCACTAACACTTAATAGGATGCAACCGATGCATCATCCTCAGTAGGTAGGCTGAGGCTGAGCAATGGATGTGACAGTGTCAGGCCCAGAGAAGAATCTGGGAGAGAGGAAATTTTAGGGTGGTAAATATGAAATTATTATGAAAATTATGAAAAGGTATCTGATCTGTTAATGAATGAAACAGCAAATTATAAGACATCTTTTACTCGTATATTTCATCTTTCAAAATTTCCTTGCAAAAATAATAGTTTATTACATTGTGTGTGTGTGTGTGTGTGTGTGTGTGTGTGTGTGTGTGTGTGTGTGTGTGTGTGTGTGTGTGTGTGTGTGTGTGTGTGTGTGTGTGTGTGTGTGTGTGTGTGTGTGTGTGTGTGTGTGTGTGTGTGTACTGAGTGCCCCATAAGTCATTCACTGTACAAAAATTATTATTTTAATATTATTATTTATTTGTTTATATACTATTTTTACATTCTTAAGTCATCAGTCTTTTGTATCCCTTCCGCATGTACTGCACATAAGACGTCATACAGATTCTCTTACACTTATATGGGACCTACAGTTTAACTTCAAATCTGAACAGCATAGTTGGAGAAGACTTATACTAGACAGAATACATCTCGCTAGTTTGCCATCGCCTTGTGAAGGGGAATGGTCACATCTAAGTCAGCTGACCATGGCGAGAATCAAACCTGTACCAACAGGATAGCAGTGTATTGCATACTAAAATAATATAATAATAACATAATTGTTAAATATCACTATTACATTAACGACTCGGAACACTAGGGTTTTTATAAGTAAAAGCATAAAGTTTTACCTTACAGCCTGAACCGGTTTTCTCCTTTAAAAGGCTTCTTCAGAGGTTGCCGCTGGTAGCGCTGTCCGTCTTGTTGTGGGCGACGGAATCGAGTTTCAAAAGATCGATGCTGTGTGTGTGGGGTGAGATATGTTCGAATAATGCGTGCGATTTGAATTGTGTCTGTTCGTTTAGGATGTCGTTTTTATTTGTTTTTGTGTGTTTGTATATTTCCAGTTGTTCTAGAGTGTCTAGTTTTCGGCCTTTTGTGTGTACGTGTAGAATGTTCATGTTATTGTCGATGTTTTTATATGTGTGGTTTGCTTCAATAAGGTGGTTTGCAAAGGTGGATTCTGTAGTGGAGTGGAGTGCCTTTGTGTGTTCAATGTATCTCTGTTTGAAGCTACGTCCTGTCTGGCCTATGTGGAATTTATTGCAATTTGAGCAATTTAGCTTGTAAACACCGGGTAGATCGAATTTGAATAAAAAATAAAATTTTCTCTGATAAGGGCTGGTAAATGTTTTTTTTTAATATTTGGAAGTACTTACCTTAAACTCTGCCCATGACACATCAATTTACTGAGGATGCCACACCAAGTAAAGGGTAAAACATTGTCATCTTCTTGGTTAGCAATTCATATCACTGTCTACAGTGGCATATGCAGGGGGGGGGGCTCAGGGGCTCAAGCCCCCCAAACTGCAAAAATGTAACATGCACTTCCTTAATATGCTCAGTAAGCAGGACTTGCTTAGTATGCTCTCATTTAAAATTACAAAATTCTATATTTCGGCCAATTTGAAATGGGACATAAATACTAACAAAATAAGTAGTTTATAATAACAATTATTACTTCATTTATAATTTATAGTTCATTGAACGGTGTATTACACTGAGTGTAACGTTCAGTAAGAGCTACCTGTTTTCTTTCTCCCTTGCTCCCATTTGACGGTGCCACACCGACCACCGGCCACTGCTACCAGTGAACCCTACGAATTTTTACTTAAGTATTGAAGACTATTTTTATGATACTTTAATAAGCACATAAACCTTTTTCATAAAAATATTATTTAATACTCAAGTTAATTCAGCACTATTTTGCAGATATCAGTCGATAAATAAAACTTTTAAATACAGGGTGATTCAAAAAGGACTTTACAACTTTGAAAGCATACAGAAATTTATTCAGATAACTTACAGAGTCGGTTGAGGTGTCATTTCAAAGCAAAACACATCAAGTTTGTCGTCCAACATTCATTGTGGTTCGATGTGGCTACCTTTTGTAATACGGCATACATCCCACCTGAAGTCGATTTCATTCCAGACTTTAGCCAGTAAGTCCAGCACACTTCTGCAGCGGCGGCGTTAATTCGAAGTCTCAGCTCAGCAAGATCAGCAGGTAAAAGTGGTACAAAAACCCGATCTTTAATAAAACCCCACAAGAAAAAAATCTACCGGTGTCAAATCTGGGGAGCGAGGTGGCCATGCAATTGGACCTGCATGACCAATCCACCAACCTGGGAATCGGGTATCAAGAAAATCTCGGCCTTCTACGCGGTAATGAGGTGGTGCCCCATCTTGCTAATAGTAAAGGTGTCCATCTTGGTCATCCTCGTCTAACTGAGGAATTCAAAAATTTTCTAGCATATCCAGATACACGATACCATTTATGGTTGCCTTCTGGAAGAAGAACGAGCCATACACTTTTTGTTTGCTAAGGGCACAAAAAACATTGACCTAAGGGCTATCACGAATATGCTGCAAGGTTTCATGGGGGTTTTCACTACCCCATGTTCGGCAGTTATGTGTGTTCACCTTGCCACTGATGTGAAACGTTGACTCGTCACTAAAAATTACATTGTCTAGGAATGTCTCGTTGTCTGCAATTCTATCAAACATTTCCACACAAAATTGCTGTCGAGCGACTTTATTTCATCTGTAATGTCTTGAACCATGGTTAGTTTGTATGGCTTTAAGTGCAAGCGTTTACATAATACGCGCCAAATAGTCAGTTGTGGAATGCCAGTCTCATGTGACGCACGTCTAGTTGATTTCTTAGGACTGCGGGAAAAACTTTCTCTGAGTTGTTCCACAGCAGCTTCAGGAACTTGTGGATGTCCTGGTGATTTTGCATGTCGTACAGAACAACCAGTCTCAACGAAGGTTTGTTGCCAAGAGTAAATTGTAGGCCTATTAGGAGCCTCCCTACCATACTCCGTATGGAATTTATGTTGAACTGCAGTTGCTGATTGCGTATCGTGAAACCAAAACACACAGCGAGCACGTTCCGCACCAGTAAAAGTAGCCATTTTCAACAACAATGGTGACAGCGCTACTGGTGGGTGTATTCGGTATTAATGGACTACGTGAGTCAAAACTTGATGTGTTTTGCTTTGAAGTGACACCTCAACCGACTCTGTAAGTTATCTGAATAAATTTCTGTATGATTTCAAAGTTGTAAAGTCCTTTTTGAATTACCCTGTATTTTAATAACGTTCCTAATTTCATATCTTAAATAATTCTGCTGTAATAATGAAAAAATACTTTAAAAACATTTTACATTTATACGCAATTTTTGGATAATTTTTTTTAATTTTTGGATAAGTCCTCCAATCACGGATAATACATTTTTAATAAATAAAATGTGAAACCGAGTGAAAATAATATGCCTACTAATAAACTGTAACCATTAACTGGCATATGTACTCTATCTTATTTGTAGAAGAGTAGGCTAATATATGGACTGCCAAGGTTCAAGCCCCCCCCCCCAGATTCATTTCTGCGTACGCCACTGACTGTCGACACCTTGTTTATTCACCAGTATCACAAATAATCTTTCACAAATAAAAATATATTACATAATATACAATTTTGGCCCACAACTATAAACGACAAATAGTTTTAATAATACAAATCACAATATTACTTAATACATTATACAATATTCATAATATTATTTTGAATGCGGGCTAGGGGTTCTCTAGTATACAACAACATCTATTGATGTTAGAATAAAATATTGTACACTGAAAACAAGTCTGCCATAATTATATATTCGCAGTTTCCAACGTTAGTGACTACAGCTCACGGCTTTATCATTGGACATGGGAACTGTAAAATCTCTCAAAACAAAAGACTTTCTTTTAGTGAAAGATCACTTATGAATACATATTTTCATAAAATGAATTTCCCTTAACATTATTACTTCCTTACTCAAATGCATTTAAGGAAATATAGTTATCAACTGAAGACAAAATAACAGAAGAATTTACAAATTGATATATTTAAAAAATACGTAGCACATTGAACTAAACCCATCATAATAATTTCTGCCTCCAGCCTGTACAGACTGAAATCTGGCTCTGACTTTAGCAAATTATAATTTAATAAGATTTTTAAAACTTTGTCTATTTGTCTGTCTTAATATCTGTCTGTCTGTCTGTCTGTCTGTCTCTCTCTCTCTCTCTCTCTCTCTCTATATATATATATCTGTCTATCTATCTATCTATCTATCTCACTCTTTTATTTTCCAAAACACACATCAGTTATTTGATGACCTACACTAATAAATGCTTAGTGAGTTTAACACATAATCATATAGTTGTACAAAATTATCTAAACACTACATTTTATACCTAAATTTAAATAATATCTATAATTTACTAAAGATATATACATAAAGAAAGTAAATAAATAAAGGCCATATTTATTTTACATACCTTCAATACTTCATGTATTAAAATAAAAGATGTATATTTTTCTATATCAGCATATTAAGAAACAATATCTTATATAAGAGAGAAATTTTGTAGTAAAAAATTGTAAAGGTTACTTGTAAAAACAGCTAATTTTATAATTAATTCACTCTTTAATCTCTGAGAAGCAAGAATGTTTACATGAAAGAACAGAATAAAAACTGATAATTGTATTTATGCTCATGTGTATGTTTTTTGTCTATGGTTTATAAATAACGCTTTAGTGTCTGCAATAAAAAATACAAGTCATGTACCTAAACTTATATACATAGGTTTAAATAAAAAGTTGTTTATTGTTATTAAATACTATAATACTTACTTTAAACCACTGCCCTTAGAATGTATTAATTAAAAAAAATGTTTTACATAACACATTCATGTTAGCATGTTGTGTTGGAAATGTATGCATACAGTGTACAAATGTATGCATGCAGACAATGTACATGTACACACACACTCTCACACAAGCACATGTTTTTTAAGACTGTGTAGATACTTCTTAAATCTAAAACAACTGAAATTCAAATAATTTGTTTCTGAATCAATGATATTTGTGCGACAGGAGTTTGTTCCTTATGCAGATTTAAAAGAAATGTAAAACACTTTTATTGTGGTAATATTGCTTAACCCTAATCTCACTCATACCCTATACATATATATATATATATATATATACACACACAAACACAATTCATTTAAAAATTAAAAAAATTATTACAGAAAACATGTTTAAAACGTACTGTATACAATTTTTACAAATTATATGTCTAAATCTGAGCTACTCTTTGATAACAAAATTATAAATATAGAAAATGCACATATTTGAATAAATTTCAAAAGATGAAATTCATTACCTCTTATTAAACAGACTGCACCTGGCCACCTGATTACTTTAATTTTCCTTTTTATAATTTAGGATTATGCAGTAGAAGGATATTCTCAATGCATCATACCCTATATAGTAATTATAAATAGCTGCAATGAAGTATTAAAGTTCATTTAATATTTAAGAAAGCTGAATATTGAAACTACTCATGAAGCACAATAAAAGATGTGAGATCACATAAGGTGGAGGAGGGAGGGAACTTTGTCAAACTGTACAAACTTACAAATAAATGATGGCTGACAGACTTGCAAAAATGTATAAATTACAATATAACTTATAAGACCCAGGTTACTTTGTAAGTTACTTTCCACATACAGCTCAAAAGAATCCATATGACTTTGTTGAGAGGTTGCCCAAACCTAGAAGAATTTATATCTAAACTAAGAAGCAGGCTTAAACAATAAATAGGCTAAAATCCTGGTATAGAAACCAAAAGAATAAGTTAAGAGACTTTCTCTATTTTTACTTACTTACTTCTTACTTCTTGGTACGTGCGTCCAATTCATCCGCAATCGATGGCACGATGCACCTCGTACACTTGAGCAGCCAGAACCAGTAGTTTTTATCTCTCAAAATTGTTTTCATTTTTGTGTCTTGGTCCAATTTACTAAGTTGCTCCTTCACCCTTATTTTCTTGCATGTCTGGTGATGCGTACATTCCAGGAGTATGTGTCGCAGTGTCTCAATCCCAGTGCCACACCTCTTGCACAAGGGAGACTCAGTCAGGTTGAATCGGTGAAGGTAGTGTTCTGTGATTATGTGCCCTGTTCTGGCTCTAAAAATGAAAGTCTGGATTTGTCTGTTGGTATTTTTATACATCTCGAGATCACTGGGTGTTTGTTGAATCTCGTAAAGTTTTCATGCAACTGACGATGTTTTCCATTCATGTGTCCACACGTCCTTATATGTTTGCTTGATGTAGTTTATGCTGGATGTAAGAATTTCCACCTTTTGTGGTTTAGGTTCCATACTAGCCGCCAACTTTGCGAGTTCATCTGCTCTCTCATTCCCCATTATGTCTATATGACCCGGAATCCACTGGAAGCATATTTCTTTCTTTAAGCCTTGAAGTAACTGTTGAATGCTGTGTATATAGTAAAAATAATGTGTTGGTCTGTAAGATGAAATTGCCTGCAATGATGACTTGGAATCAGTAAAATGCAAACCCGCATGGCCTCTAATTCAGTGCAGAACTGTGTAGATGGCCAGTAATTCTGTTTCCAGGCTCGATGATGCCAACAGTGGAATGGGATATTCAATTTTTAAATCCGGTATGAACACACTAGAGCCTGAATGGTGATTACTTGTATTCAATGAGCCATCTGTATAAATATGAAGGTAGTTCTCGTATCTGGATTTGATCATTTCCATGGTAACTTGCTTCAGTTCTTCTCTACGTGCTTGCTTTGTTAACCCATAAGGCAGTTCGGTCTCCATAGTCGGTACTGACCAGGACCAAGGTGGTATTGGGTTGACTGGAGGCATTTCTCTAGGTTCCTTCCTATCTTGTTCCAGTATAAATGAGGCAGTTCTAAATGTAAACGACTGCTTGCAGGCATTATCATGTAGTTGTTTAAGAGGGTGCACACTCTGCAGTGTTTCTGCTTTGAAAAATTTATTACATGTTGTCTGTTTTATAAATAACTTGAGTGGCTGTACATTAAGTTCTATTTGCATAGCTTCGATAGAGGTGGTTCTTGGACACTGTAGGCACGTTCTCAAAGCACAATTCTGCATTTTCTCTAGTTTTCTCATGTGTGTCACAGCAGCACCTCCCCACACTTCACACCCGTAGGTCGTTTTAGGTCTTATGTATTGGAGGTATAGCTGCCTCATAACTATTACGTCACCACCCCATGTCTTGCTACAAACCATTTTCATTAGGTTAAGTCTTCCAAGAATTTGCTCTGATATTTTTGCAATGTGTTCATTCCACAGTAGCTTTTCATCCAAAGTTATGCCAAGGATTTTTGGATTGCTGTTGTATTTCATTGTAATACCATCCAATGTCAAAGCAGGACGAAAATCATTGAGTTTGTGTCGCCTTGTAAAAACTGTGTATTCCGATTTTGTGTGTGAGACTTTGAAATGCCACTTGTTGGTCCATTTACATAATTCTTTTGTAGCTGCTTGGGTTGCTTTTGCTGCTAAATTTTTGCATTTGCATCTAGTCCATATTGTAATGTCATCTGCATAAATGGCTAACTTAGTATTTAGTGGTAACTCTGATGGTAAATCATGCAGGATTATGTTAAAAAGAGTTGGACTTAAAACAGAACCTTGTGGAATGCCATTGTTAATACTGTGCGGATGTGTAATTATTTATTTTTACTTTTATTGTTCTGTTTGTAAGGAACGAGTGCAAATAATGTAGAAGTCGTCCTCTTATGCCAATTTTTGCACACTGCAACATGAACGCAGCCGGCGACACCGTATCAAAAGCGGACTCAAGATCGATCATCACGGCCACCGTCACTTGTTGTTCACTGAACCCCTTATATATGTCTTCTGTTAAGTACAAGAGAGCATCCACTGTACCATGTTGTGGGCGGAATCCAAACTGATTAACACCAAGAAGTTTATATCTCCCCAATCGCCAGTTTAATCGATTGTTGACAACTCTCTCCATCAACTTGCCCAAACATGAAGTGAGTGATACAGGTCTATACGAGTTAGTTGTTTCTTTGTTCTTTCCTGGTTTTAGCAATGGTATAATGACTGCACACTTCCAGTCCACCGGGTAGATACCAGTATTCCATATTTCGTTATATACGTTTGTGACAGATTCTAAGAGCTCTTCAGATATGTGTGCGAACATGTTATTGTGTATGTGGTCTTCTCCTGTAGCTGAGTTTTTGAGCTGTCTAATGGCTTCTCTGACTTCATTAATTTGAATTGGAATATCACATTCATCCCAGTGTCTAAACAAGTGAAACATGTTGCAAGACAGGTATTGTTCTTGTTTAGTTAAAACCTATCTCTATTTTTAAAAACATTCAAATATCGTCCGATTCGTTTAACACTTACCATCAAGTATTTTGAACACAATACCATCAAGTGAGTCAAATTAACAGATGTGGCAAGTCTGTTAGATACACCTCCAGTCTATGTAGGCACGATTATGATCAAATTCAACAATCGAACTGAGAGAGAAAAATTAAAAGAAAACCTTAGTTTGCCATTAAAAAACGTACTATACGAGTAGTTACCTTAGTGGATTTTAGGTTAATACATTCTCTCCACAATATCAAAATATCCATCCAAATGCAGTTATGACTTGTGACAGAAATGTGATTTCAACAGATATCAATAACTTTGGAACTCTTATGATATCAAAATTTTAGTTTATCTCTTTAGGATATTACGTACTTTACAAATAAAGATAAGAAACAGTATCACATTTAGGGGGGGGGGCTGAACAAGATTCAGACTTGTTTCTCCCCCAAAAATTTGGAGTGCATAAAATAATCAAGGCAAAACTACATATAAAACATTACATAATTAAACGTTTTGTAAGATTTACTTTCAAAGTTAACTCAGATAATAATTAACTAAGCAAACTGTGATTTGACAAAGTCAAGTTTCTTTTGTCCTCATTCAGTTTTTTAATTCCTGAAAAATGAGAGTATTGAAGATAGTATTCTGATCTCTTACTAATTAAATAAATTCTCTAAAACACATATACATGTAGATATCTCCAGTCTTTATACACTAAATAATGAAATTTCAAGTCTTATTAAGACACTTCATTATTTATATATACATATAATTTGCATATTAATTAGTTTTCTCATATTAGTTCCATTACTTATGTGAAACAAAAACCTCAGTCCCCCCCCCCAAAGAAAATTTCATGATAAGAAATGCTTTAAAGTATAGAAGTATTTGTATAAAAATCATAAGAAGAATTGTCAGACCAAAGGAGAAAAATAAAAGAAAATGGAAAATGATTATGGACAAAGAAGTAAATGAAACTCTGAACTAAGAGGATTTTATGAATGCATGAAGTCATGGTGGTATGAACATATAAACAAGAGGAAAGTTGCATCAGTGATACAATAGTTGAAAACGATGACGGAATAGAAACCACAGAGACAGAGACTAAGAAATAGACTGAAGATTTGATGGAAACATGGTCATTATAAAAACAAAAAAATATAGAAACAATAGGATGGGAACAAAAAAGCAAGATCAGGGAATACCAAAGGAATGGGAGAGAAAGTTAGAATATACAAAGACAGAACTATGTATTATTTTAATACAAATATATCGCTTTTAATAAGTGTTCTTACTTGTTAACATATGTCCAGAATGTTTGATTGTTATCAGCCGATGTTCATCCTTCTCTGAAATCGTTGACAAGTCTTTTATTAACATAACATCTACCACGTATAGCACTTATCATAACTTAACAGATCTCTTTCCAAGCCATTCATACTTAGTTCCTTTTATGTCTTTAATCAAATAATTTTATTTTTGATTTTCTAAAGTATTGACCATTCATGTACTGTAATTCCTCTTTTTTTAAAATTCCACGCACTGTCTGAGCCCATTGTCTGAGCTTTCAGTAACCAAAAACACTTTGGTGTTTTACAGTGAGTGCATTTTTGATTCACAAATGTGTTCTGTAATGTTTCATGTATCATATTATAATGCCTCT
This sequence comes from Magicicada septendecula, assembly GCA_034769895.1. Classification (NCBI taxonomy): domain Eukaryota; kingdom Metazoa; phylum Arthropoda; class Insecta; order Hemiptera; family Cicadidae; genus Magicicada; species Magicicada septendecula. The sequence goes on from CM068375.1 coordinate 130,295,755, forward strand.
TTAGAGATGCAATATTCAATGAATACTATTCATTCCACATTCAACAATATGTATGGATCCTAGACTGAATAACACATTTTGGGACAATTTCTACTCTCACAACTAAGCATAATTCTCACCCTTGTACTAACAGTACACAATCCACTTTCTGCAAACAAGGCACAGTAGAATATCAATTATCTAGAATAATCAGTGTTGGTACTGGGTAAGTAGTGTTAGAATTAGTGTTAGTATCAATTTTCTAGATAAGTGAATAAAATGTAGCACATTAAAGAGGGTTGTTTCTTGAAAATTTTTATAAATCATCCATATATAACACAACAATTGAATAAGTATATTACATCTCAATGTATAATATATATTTCATATTAAAATGCCATGTAACTGAAATTTTACATTGTTCATGTAGGCCTACACCAAATTATGTTCTGTTTATTTTGTTAAAGAAAGTAGATACCTGCTTTTGGGAAAACACAGTGCCTTTAGGCATTGTGACAATTTATGACTTAATAAAGACTAAAATGAAAACATCAAACAGGGAAGACCCTTTGAGTGAATATAGGGCTTAATTCAGGGGTAGAAGCTTGGAGAAGACAGAAGGAGATGAAAGATGACTGTATATTTTTGTGGAAAACTAAACAATATGTCTGTAAGTTTTTGTAGTTTCTATTAGTGGGCAGATTGAATTTTACAGCCTGCACATACCAATGTTATACCGGTACTCCAAAACTGTTAATGTGCTACAGAAGTAAGTATTAAATAAACATGTCTGTATAAATTGAAATTAAATTCTGTTACAATAAATATAACATGTAGCCTGCACTATTAACTACAAAATCTAATATACTATGCTTTATTGTATTTAATTAAATATACAGTATTGTATAATAAGTACATAATTTATTATATGGTGCTATGCACTAGTATATAACAGGAATAAACCCCTCACCAAACAAAGCCTTTAAACACAGAATTATATTAAAATATAATCTAAGCAATAAACTAATCAATAAAATTGAATTTTAATAAAAAAATTAATTATCGTACTTTTGTTGCCAAGCATTTTCTTTATTTTTGTAAAGAAACATAGTTACCGTATGTACTTTGTGTACGTTAGGTTGGTTCTTATAATCAACAATAAAGACAGATCTTTTGTTTGTTTTGACTTACCGAATATTAAATATCTTTTCAATAGCCCTCTTTTGAACCTATAGCAGCAAGTGGATTTGATATGACAGTATGTTATTTTCAGTTGACCAGTCACTATTACAAGTTGAAAGCCAAAATTGCTTGTCATGTGCCAAGCTTTCAAACTTCAACATCAGCATCCTCCTTTTAAATATAAAATCTTACTAGCTATTCTGTACTGAGTGTTTTGTTTGTTTTCCTTACTACCAGATCTGATAATTTACCTTTTACACTACATAGTAATTAAATGCTATAATTTTTTGTTATTATAATAGTTTGTCCAAAAAACTGCCTTCATTTACAGCATGTCTAGGACTAGTGTAATTTGAATTGCAGGAGATATAATTTTTGTATGAATTAACCACCCAAGACATACTTGTCACAAGCAATACTCACACTCATACTTTATGGCAACACTCATACAGAAACCAACACTCAACATACCACATTCTGGTTGCTCCATGACCAGATCGATCAAGGTTGACTCGACTTGGAGAGAAGCGATATGAATTACAGATTCCAAAGTCACTTAGGTCCAATGTTTTTAAGACCACATTATGGTGTTTTTAAATCAGTGAATGTTCACATACAAAGATATGTATGCCATGTGTGTGTGTGTGTGTGTGTGTGTGTGTGTGTGTGTGTGTGTGTGTGTGTGTGTGTGTGTGTGTGTGTGTGTGTGTGTGTGTGTGTGTGTGTGTGTGTGTGTGTGTGTGTGTGTGTGTGTGTGTGTGTGTGTGTGTGTGTGTGTGTGTGTGTGTGTGTGTGTGTGTGTGTGTGTGTGTGTGTGTGTGTGTGTGTGTGTGTGTGTGTGTGTGTGAAAAACATAAAAGTTATATAAATGCTAATATGAATGTGTGATCCAAATCTAATCAGAAAATGTATGTATTTTATATAAATTTAATAAACCTGTAACAAAAATCTGATTGTGTATAACGTTGACTATTCAAACTAATAATTATTAAAATAGTGTTGTAATATCAAGAATTCAGTAACTATATTCTTTAGTTTGCATACTTGTAAATATATAGTTTATATATTCAGTACATCCTTGTTGACATACCTTTATAAAATATTAAAAAAATATATTTATTTGTACCATATTATCATGCTCATTACTATTTGCTACATAATAGTTATAGAGATTATTATTTTCTCTTCAACGTATTAAAATTAAAACCTTCCTAACATTAAAATCTGATGTTTCACAAGAGGCATATGATGATACAGTTATGCCAGATATTATAATTTCAAAATTTTCAGTAGGCCAAAATAATTTTGATAATTATTATATTTGCAAGAAATGTTCAATTACAATAAGAACATATGCATGCATAGATATGCATATGGCACAGTTCTCGGGTGCACAAAATAAATTTTACTTTCTTAAATAAAGAACAACTGCCTAGGTATCATATATTTGTGATTGTATGCAACAGCCAGTATGCAACACCGAGATTTCTGATTTGACAGTATATTCATGTGGGTGCAGGCCTGTACATACTGCAACTTTTCTAGACAAAAAAAAATTGTATAATACTATAGCCTCTAATGATGCAGATTAACTTGGTGAAACATAAATAAAACAAAATGAAAGATAAATTTATTAAAAAAGTCTTTATCATTGGGATATAGAATGTGCAGACATATTGCTAAAGAACTATCAGGGCATTGTAGCATTGCTTGTTATTCATAAGCCACTATTACACACCTGTATCAAAACATATCACTAACAATATTGTCAAAGTCATGTCGACTGTAAGAAGGACACAGGTTTTACTTTATTCATTGGCATGATTAAGAAATTCTTATAGGGCACATGATCTTCATAAAGCAAATTGTTTTATCAGTTTACTTTTCTGGCTGTTCATTTTGTTAAGTAACTGTTTACTGAGTGTTACGTTACAAAAAAACGTATAATTGAATCTAAATTGACTTGGACAGAAGCAGTATGAATTACAGATTCACTTATGTTCAATGCTTTAAAGACAGATTATGATGTTTTTAAACCTGTAAGTGTCCACATACAAAGATATGTATACACCATATGTGTATGCATACATGTGTGTGTGTGGGGGGGGGCAGGGCTGGCGAGAGCAATCACGGGCCCCGGGGCTAAACATTTTTGGGCCCCCTCCCAAAGAAAAACTTACCAAAATCATTAGTGTTGGATTGTTAATGGTTTAGGATTTATTAATTGACCCTACAATTCGTTATTCTTAACTTTAATCGTAAATAAATGCGTTTTACACTGTTAATAAATGGCCAGAACAAGATATGTGAAGAGAGACATAAAATAACATAAAATATATTTATAAAAATACATAATAAATGGTATGTTAGCAAGTGAATAAATGTATTGTGTAAAGTTTTACAGCTATATTTACACTAGCTTTTTATCAGTCTGTCATTACAGGCAAATTCGTCAATAATATTGTCCAAATTGGTTTGTTTCACAAGCTCTGTCTCCACTTGCAGTGGCTTTTATTTGCATCTGGTCGACTGTAATGTCTTTGCAAGACCACAGTACTGAAAAACTGTCACACAAAGAGTGCACTGACTTGAGGTCGTTATGCGCTGGGCCCTGGGGCTCTGCCCCCCCTCTCGCCGGCCCTGTGTGGGGGGCCCGACTATATTTTCTAATTACTTATTTTCTAATTACTAAAAAATACCTAAATGGCCAATATCTTGGGGAAGGAGGGTCAAGAAGCTCTGACCCCTTACTATGCCAATGAATAATTTAATAAATTTGGAATCTCTTAATCTAAAATTGTGCAAATATGTCAGTGTGGTACTGCCGTAACATTCTAACAGAAGACATAGAAATAATCTGTTTAGAGTTAAAAATGTGTACCGTACAGGTTGTACCATGTGAAGTCTTTCTACATGTAAATAATTGTGTGCAGTGAAAAAACTGCATTCATTTCAGACTTATGAAACAACAAATTTATGGTTATTATTGGAAAACTATATGAACACATAAATGTTAACATAATGTAGGCTGATTAATTACCAATATGTCCATACAGACTGGGATTTAAAATTTTAGTGCCTGAGACTTATATTAATGTCTGTGCCCCTCTAAGATTTCATTAGATATATAAAATTTAAATGAACAGACTTAAAGTATAAAAAGCCATAGATTAAGTATGTTTTAAAGCAAATTCATTACTGAAAAAAAGTTAATGAAAGGAAATATTAATAACATAATATGAAAGTTAGCAAACTTGCCATTTATTCAGTTATCCTGTGCACATATTCCAGTAAGGAATAGTTTTGAGTTTTTCCAAAAACATTGATACATGTTTTCAAATATATTAATGTACCAGTTTAATAAATTTGATTTTCATATTAATAGGACTATTTGAAAAACTGAAGTATTAACTGACAAAATATGTTATCAAGATTGAACATCACATCATACAAGAATACATTTTTTTCAATTATATGAAATCTTAAGTTATATAAAACTTCTTTCCCTAGCTTTAGAAGTAGCAAACCTAATCTGTCACTGAAACTCAAATTTAGTAAAGCTATTGTTCAATATTGTACAGCTGTAAATAATGTAAATTGATAAATGAAAGATAGGGGTTACAGAAAAGTACTATTATGAGGAAATATTGTCATAAAGGTTAGGCACTTAATTAGACATAATAGCTGTACAACCTATGATACTAGAGAGAGGATAATTAAATGAAGAATTAGTAGGGGAAGATTGCGGAAAAAGTGCCTCAATCAAATCAAATGGCTGAACATGGATTGAGAGGACACATTTTCAAACAGAATGCAGACTTCAGAATATGGCCATCCATCAAGGTTCACGTTGAGGACAGAAGGAGAAGACTTCTGACAATGTTTGCATCGGCCAAGCGGTAATATTGTTTTTTTTTTCAACTCCAGAGAATGTTCAAGTATAAAAAACACAGTTCCGACTAGTTTGAGTAGGATTTTAAAAATCTTTGATAATTCATAAGTGAGAATGAATGCATTTTTGTAGCCTACTGCTTATGGTATAGGCATAAGGAATTAATAATTTTGTTTAAGCAAAATATCCCATGTACATATACACATTTACATGCTGTACACTTCCCTTTATGATAAAGACAAGACTATTTTACATAGAAACTCAGACTATTTTACAAGAGTATGTTTATATTTTGTATTTCACAATAGTCTTTGAATCTTCAGCAACAGTGGTAATCATACTCCAACACAGTTTCTATAATAATTAAAAATAAGAAAAAATAAACCTTTAGTGCAACATTGTATTGTAGGCCTGGGCTTGTTAGATAGTCTTTTATTCAAGATTACCCATTGTTTACTCTTCTCTTACACAAGGCACTGCATGTTCAGCTATTCAGTTTGGCTTCATGATGCTGATGACTTCCATGGGACCCGAACATGTAATCCCTAATAGATGAGATAAGAAGGTTACTCACTAAACTACAGAGTAATTCGATTACTTTTGAGGTGAGAAAACTATTGCTTCAAAGCAACACTAGGTGTCAAATTCTCATATCAAAGAGACTTTGGAAATTGTTCTCTACACAGTCTGTAACTTGCAACACAGCATTTAATGACTGGAACTCTTGTCACATGGCATTAGTTTCCACCAGTTTATACAAAATTTTGTCAGCTATGAGCATACACAAGAACTGAATATATCTCAGTGCACAGTGTGGGGTTTTTGTGGTTAAACTCCCCCTCCCCAGAGTGACAACAAAATTTCAAAAATATTTTAAATATGCCAGTAAACGTGTAGTAATTTAAGTCAAATTGAGTAATTAGGCTAATTCTTCTTTTTCTGGTATCACAATCCAGTGTAGGTCTAAGCCTGCTCAATATTTGCTTCCATTCTGTCCTCTCACCACACAACCTTCTCCAGTCTCTCACATGTATACTTCTCAAATCATCCTCTATATAATCTATTCACTTCCTCCTAGGCCTTCCTCTAATTCTGCTGCCTATTGGTTTCTAGTCTGTAATTCTTCTAGTCGTTTTACTATCATTCCTTGATTATTCACAATCACATACTTTTAGTTGATCCTATATCTAACCTCCGGCCTGGAGGACCAACGGATTTTGATCAGAGTACCTATCTTCTAGACCAGTTACTTTCATTACAGCTTCAGGAGCCTATTTTGTCCTTTGGTTTTCTTCATACTGGCCTTCTCTTAACATTTGGCAACTGGCCTCTATTCATGCAAGGCGCTATGGGGCAGTGCTTAATTAATGGCGGCACTTACTCACCATGACACAGAATTGTTGTAGGGCCTATGTAGTTTTTAATAAGTATGACATCTCTACAGATCACAGCTCCACATCTTGGTAGTGCTGTCACCTCAGTGCAGGACTGCTTGTTTTGCCGAGCCTTATTCAAAGGTAACTCCCAAATCTGAGGGCCATTCACTGTCTGCCACCTGCGATCTCCCCAGTAGATGAGGCTTGCCCTGGAAGGCTAATTATTTATATGAGTATTAACATTATTAATAATTATTATTTATTAAATTATTATAAAATTAACAATTATTAAATAATAATAATAATTATTATTATTAATATTAACAATTATTGTGCTGTACTCTTGCGAGTTCAAAATTGCTTTGTGTTAAAAAGGGTTAACGTTTCTACAGAAAGTACTCATCTGATGATTGAGGGATTATTCAAGTCTTCGTCTTAGTTTTACAGGTTATATCCTCTTAACACATCAGAAAGAAATAGTCTTTGAATATTTATTCAACCACAGTGTATTCACTTCAGTTTATAATACATATAGTACAGTAATTTATTCCACAGTAACTTAAAAAATTTCTATATTAAAAAGTTTCTTGCTTGCTACACGAATCTTACGCAGATGTGCTTGTTGTTGTACATGGGCTATCAATATAGTATGTAGCAATATTAATAATTATTATTTAATAATTTTCCCATATTCTTTTAATTTAATGTACTTTGTAGGCTTGCACGGCCAGAGTCAATGTTAAAATTCCTTCCTGGGCTGTTTGGCCACGGTCCATTGTTTTCTGCAAAAACAGACATTTCAGCAGTGCCATCGACTGCCATCTTCAGTGTAAGTCTAGTTACGCTAACATGAGGTGATATACACAGTACCACAGTACTGTGGTCAGCCTTAACTACTTTTGCATTTTTCCAACAAAGTCTGGAAGTTGAAAATGTTCCTAGCAAACACAGATTGGCAAAAGTCACTTCTTTAAATAAAAATGCTGCTAAAATAATAATTGCTGATGAATAAGCTAATTAGATTTGCCTTGCAAAATACATACAAGATTCTTCAATCAGATACTGTACCGTACTGTAAGTTGTAACTGATGTATTAATGCTAAAAGAGCAAATGATACTTATGAAAAGCAGGGTGGTCATTAATACACTGAATGTACTAATGAATTGCTTGTGCTAATGAATGATAAATTAATGATGACATTTATGAATAATACAGAAATACGTGTACCTACTGGAAATGTGCACTGGAGATTTAAAAGAGTACAGTCTGTTACTGGAACAAATTGTGATCATTTTCAGTTATTAACCCAATTAATAAATATTTTCTTTTGGCTACTTTAATAAATATACTTTTAATAAGCTAGTTATGGGACTTGATATTATATAAATAATAACAAATTGCATAGACATTTAGTTAGATGTTAATTGTTTTATAGGTTATTCTTAATGTGAGTCAATAATAAGAGTAAATGCCTTATTACATTGACCTCTGTAATCCAGAGGCTTGAATTTAAAACCTAGCCAGTGACCCTATCACCAGCCATTAATCTATTTTGCCTGTGATACTGTAAAAGCTAGTATACTTTAAAATTATATGAATTCCTGTTAATCTCAGTTCTACTTAACTTCATATTTGCTGTCTTCTCATTCATATAATACACCTGATAACATGTTATTTTGTGTGTGTTTATATTTATTTACTTATCCTCATGTACCAGTACTTTTAAGTAATCTGACTAAAACAATATAGAATATCTATGTTTGGAAAGTAACAGAATTGTTTGTATAGTGATATGAAATATTGGATTGATGCAACAGTAACATATTATGCAAAAATATTGGTATTCTATTTTAGGAAGATTCATTCTTGTCATTGATAGTGTAAAGCACATTAACTGTAGGAAAAGCTAGTTGAGTCTTAAAACATGTTCTAGCAACTATAAATAAAGTTATTGAAATGCATAAACTCAAAATGTAAATGATTGATACAGTAGCATATCTGCTTGTGATTTTTAAATGTACAGTTGCCAATTGAAATTGCATATTTAGTTGTCTGTGAAGTACTAATTAAAGAGCAAATTTTGACTTGTTCATAACAGCATATTTTAAAAATTATAAACAATAGTGAACCAAATCATGAGCTTAATTTCAATATTTCTAATTATAATTAAAACTGAATGAACACTGGCCAGTTTCAGCTGACTTTAATCAAACAAATTAATTTTTATCATTTAGCTTTATTATGTCAAGTGTAACAATAGAAAAAAAGTACACGATCTTTTTACAGAAACACAATTATTATTCCCAAGTAGTGATCACTTGTTATTTGGTTTCAAAAGCATACCTTTATTGTTCATAATACGGGCAGATTCATTTTTAAAATCTAATAGCTCTTATGATTTAAGAGAAATAACTTTTAAAAGTTTTCGTTAAAGTTACACATACAGAATGTGTACGTGAGTAAGTGAAACATATATAAAACTTATTTTTTAACTTTATAAAAGTGCCAGATAATATTAATAATAATATTAATGCCACATTAATTAATAGTTATTATTAGTGTTATTGTACAATTAATCATTCTATCAGATATATTTAATTTTCTTATCTTATTTTTTATAGGGATGATATTGAATAATTTTTTAGGATATAATAATATAAGTGTACAGTAGAATAAAAAAAATTAATTATATAATTATTATAATGTAGGTAATCTAATTAACAGCATATGTACATTATGATTTCTAAAAATTTATTTGCAGTACCTGCAATTCCTAACTCAGTCATCTATGTATAACATGTTTTGCTTTTTGTGAAAATTAATAAGATTTATGTAATTAGTGTATTATTATTGTTTCTATTTAAGCCTAATGCTTTTTATGTTTATGCTTCAAATAATAATTTAAATTAAGTACTTTTATTACACGAGAATTAATTCTTAAATATATTTTAAAATTGTTGACTCAATTTGTTAGTGTTTTATTGTAATAAACACCACCATTAATTTTACCAGTGTGTCATAATAGTTTTCTGATCTTCACAGGATTACAGATTGCAGATTTACTTTTTCCTTTTACTTCTATTTAGAGCGTACGATCTCCATGAAGCATCTCTCTTCTTCCTTGTTTTGGGAAAATGTTGATACATCTTTATAAGTTATTCCAGTTTCCCTCAATTCTTTGTGAGTTACCCTTCACCATGTTCAACTGCTCATCCTCCTATTCCTTTTACAAAGTGTCCACTCTTGTGACATCTGTTCCTTAATGTACAATCGACCTAAACCCATTATTATGAATTCCTCTTCTTTAATAACTATTTAAATAATTCAGAATAATTAACAGTGGCGGCTCGTGACTTAAGAGGCTGGAGGGCGCGGCCTTTAGGCTTCTTAATTATTTATCAATATTGAAGTTAACGCACAATGGAAATGTCGCCAATGTTTGATCACATAATTCATTAATAAAATACGAATAGTAACACGTGCAGCATGCAAATATTATTTACAAATTTGATCTCACTCAAATATTGTGAGCTCTTGTAGAGAGTCAGCAGCTTTATTAATAAACATAACCACAAACTGTCGAAAGTGTCCACAAAAATGTCTATGCTGTTCCACAAAAAAAGTAATATACTATATTTACATTATATTATTTTTATGATACCTACACTTTAAACAGACCATTTATTTATATATAAAGTCCATTCGCCTTTCCTTTAAATTAACGAACTTCTAGATCAAAGTCCTTCATTTCTTTAACAAGTTCCTTGTTGATAGATAACATCGCAAGGGCATTCAGTCTACCGTTTTTCATTGTATTTCTCAAGAAAGTCTTTAGTCTTTTCAGAGTTGAAAAGCTGCGCTCAGGTTTGGCAGTTGTCATGGGGGTAGTTGACAATTTTCAGAAGTATCAACACTTCTTTGAAAACTGACGTAAGATTGTTTTCTTCTATAAAGTTAAGAAGTTTTATTGTGCCTTTAATATTATAATCATGCCATCTGTATAATAGTTCCATTCACTCCGGAGTTTGTTTTCTTGTAAGAAAGGTTAATGCCGAATCACTAGCTTGAATTTTTCTTCCGGAAAGTTTGTAGAAAAAAGTGGAAATAACTCATTGGACATCAATGAAGCTGCTTCTAGGTGACCCGTGTAAGTAAATCTATCTTTTACGTGAGTTATAATGATGTCACGTACTTCTTTTGCATACCCTATTCTAGTGCTGCATCCAACATTATTGGATCACCATTGTCTCTGGGAGACAATAAAATTCATGGAAAACAGAACAAAGATTTCTGAACGTCGCAGCCACCCAGATCCAGTCATTTTTTTGGTATGCATCTTTTGAAAGCAGTTGCCATCTGAAAACACGATTCCCACTTTTCTTATTTTCTGTTTGCATCATGCAGAATTCAGGAGTTGGCCTACCTAATGACTTTAGTTCAATTTTTTGATCTTGCAAAAGTTATTGCTTTAAGGGCCTGCACTGAATGTTAAAATGTTGGATTAAATGTTAAAACAAAACCTAATAATTCGACACTACAGTATTTCCCTATTGTTCGTGAAGCTATTAAAAAAAACACAAACTCAAAACCTAAACCTAAACAAATGCTCGCACTCAATTAACCACGCCAGAGGAACTATAAACACTAAAAAGAGCAAATCTCATATTATTATCAATAGTCTGTGATTAGTTGTACTGAGTGAATCACACCGCGTTCTGCTAAACGTGGCGCGGAAGCCGGCGCACCGAGCGACCGTCTAAATGCCGTATTTAAGCTTACAACTTCGTTCAACTTTGGATAGAGTGAGGGAATTGAGAAATGGGCGCGATTGTCAGAGCGCCGTAATGCATGCTGTTCTGAAAACATTTCTGCAATTACCTAATACAAAAATATTTTCTTGTCCGAAGTATTAAAGAAATATGTAATTACTTTCCACAAGTAGTGATAATGGGTTGTTTAATGATATGATTTAATCTGGGGGGCGCGCGCCTTAGCGCCCTAAGAACGAACCGCCCCTGATAATTAAGCAATCAGGATATGAACAAGCATGGATGCTATCACTGTACTGTACTATATTACTGTAGATAAAATATAAATATAATTAAATCACTACTGACTCGGAACACAAAGTTTTTTATAGATAATAACGTAAAAGTTTTACCTTATACCCTGAACCAGTTTTTGCTTATTATAAGCTTTGTCAGAGGCTGCCACTGGGAGCGCTGTCCGTCTTGTTCTTGGCGACGGTGTCGACTTGTGAAGAATCGATGTTGTGTGTGTGGGGCGTGATATGTTCAAATAATGTGTGTGATTTGAATTGTAATGAGAGTTTTTCTGTTTCGGCAGAAAACCTCTCATTGGGGGGGGGGGGGAATTTTGTTTCTCCTTTTTGTCCCGTTACATTGTGTCTGTTCGTTTAGGATGTTGTTTTTTACTGACTTCAATTTTGGAAAATACAGATTACGGTAATATTGATATAACACTATCTTTAAAAAAACTCAATATTAAGGACGTTATGTACATGATAGCTGATGTGTGGAGTACAATTTCTGAGACCACTCTGCAAAAAATTCTCCCAGCGGTTGTTTCAGATAATATTACACCCAGCCTTGCAGAAAATGAACTCTTGACATTAGTGAGACAATTACCAGGATTCAAAGCTGCTGAAGAACAAGAGATAGTCGAATGGACGATAAAAATAAAGATAAAAATGTGGAGAAAGAAATGGACGATAATGAAATTATTGAAGCAGTAATGAATAATAATGAGGATCATGAAAGTGAGAATGAATCTGAGGATCAAAAAAAAAAAAATTCTCACGCGGATGGGAAAGACGCTCAAGAAATAGCCCTTCGATATGTTGAACAACAGCCTACTTCAACACCAGTCAATGTGCTGAATCTAAAAAAGTGGAGAGATTATGCAGCTGACAGACGTCAAAGTAACATAAAACAAAGAAAATTACCGACTTTTTTTCATAAATCCGAGGATTTTAACTTTTTAAGTGTACAGTGTGCATTAAAGTCTTTGTTTTTACGTAGGTTAATTGTAGAATAAAATATACATAACACGTTTTTGTGTTACAACTTCAATTTTCTGCCTACATAGTTTACTTAACACCCAAAATCTTCGTTTCTTTATAAAGTAGAACTACATTAGCCAAAAGAAAGCAGACCATAATTTCATTCTTGTTTTCATACTTAAGGTAAGTCATTCATGAACACTACCGTATATATTCTATTTACTATACTCACAGATAATTAAACCATTTATCCAATTTTATCGTATGTATTTCATTTATAGATACAGTACAAAGTGGGTACATGTACTTCAAATATAGGTTATTCAATTCTTTGTTCTCGACTGTTATAAATGAGCTATCGTTCTGTTACCCAGTCCCATCCAAGTCGGATAAGAGAGAGGCCACTGTAATTAAATATGTTTATTTAATAAAAATTCCTACACTGACAATGCCTACAGCAAACTGAATGTCATTTTAAGATGTGTAAAATGGCGTGTGGTTACAATTTGAAGGTGAATGGTAAAATTATAACCAAACTGTACACAAATTAATTAATTACTTAACTAATTAATTTGTCACAAGCAATTAATTAATATGTAAACAAAGACAAAAGTATCACGAATCTAATGATTCTATTAGTTCCCACATGAACATTGTTTATAAGTGTGAAAATACGCAAAATGTGATGTGTGGAAAACTGGCACGCGGAACTATAGGGGTACCACAGACAAAAAAAAGTTCCAGTGCGCATGCGCTGGCTTGGCGGAGAAGGCTGTCACCACCACCATGTCCATCAACAACGCTGACGGCTGTGCTGAGTTAAGCTTTGTTTTGCTCAGAGCAGCTGTTGCGATCATCGCCATCTACTGCTCTAACCAGGTTCTCATAGTTCCATTTTCCTCCAAGCGTCTGTCGCTAGAGGCGCTAGCGTCTCCAGCGTCAGACGCAGACCTGACCGCTCCAGGACCAGTTGGAGACGCAGTCGCGAGCGATTATTGCGTTGTGTAGCACGTGCTGTATTTAAAAATATGAGTACTCCCAAAATTGAGAAATTCACTTTTTCTTCTCAACAAGATGATAAATTAATAGAGGCGATAGCACCTCATCCTGCGCTATATGATTTGAAGCATGAGCTGTACAGAGATCAGCGGGCCAAGGACAGCATATGGATAACAATTGCAAATGAAGTGGGGAGATCCGGTAAGTTTATAAATACATTATTATTGTAATTACCAATTATGCTTTATTGTCATAACAAAAGTTTTTCAAAACAAATTAAGATATCCATAGTTCACTGTACAATCTAAAATCATCTAGGAATACAGTAAAGCAAATAAACAATACTATAATTATATACTATAATAATTAAAATAATACTATAATAATTCTAAATAAATTAAACATAAGAAATACCGTTCATTAGTGTTCCAAACAGAATAGTGTAGGAATTCAGTTCACAAAAAACGTTTTTTTACAAAAAACTACCTCTTGATTTCTTGACACATTTTCATAATTTTAATAATAATACTTAATGTGTTTTATTGTTGTTGATGTTATTTAATATCTGTTCTGTTAACTATTTTATTTTGCCAAGTGACGCTTCCCTCGTTCTTGAAGTATGAAGCGAATGAATTTCTTACTGTAAATCCGCCAGCGTTAGCAAAGCCACCTGCTCTTCTTAAAGGCATCAAATTCTCACTCGGCAACTCCTGTGTAGGGTCGAGATCGTATGTTGCGCGTCCCTTTTGTGAAAGGTAACCTTCCCTTAACATGTTATGCAAGCAGCATGTCACAGTGATTATACCGTCAACAGTTTCAGGAAGCACGTTAATTGGGGTGTAGTATATTCTAAAAACTTGAGCTAGTATGCCGAATGCATTCTCTGAAGTTCGTCGAGCACGACATAATCTATAGTTGAACACAGATTTTGTGTTGTTGCCAATAGCTTCCTCTCTCAAGTATGGTTTCATCATGTTTAGATGTAACCGGAAAGCGTCATCTCCAACGAGTACATGTGGTAGCAATAGAAATCCGCCCCCTAGTTATAACCAATTCTTTTTTTATTTTTTAGGGGCTTCTGTAACATTGTCGACGAAGCTGTGGCTCACAATGAAGATGCAGCTGACACAGGTGACGATTTTGAAGATTACTTCATAGGCAATGTACAAACAAACACACTCAGAAACAAGTTCGCCTACCATCACAACTCCAATCTCAGAGCAACACCTCAGTACCAGAGGGAAATAGTTTAATAACTAAGCCTTTACCGGGAAAACCCAAAAAGTTAAATTACAGGGAGAAAATCTGCTCCAAACTAGAAAAACGGTCGAAGGAGAGAGAGGAAATAATTAAAAATCTGCTACAGCCCGAAGACGAACCTGATGAAATAGATCTCTTTTTTAAAAGCATTGCAAAAACAGTCAAATCGTTTCCCTAACATCTCAAACAGCGGGCAAAATTGGAAACGTTAACCCTAATTTCAAAAATTGAAATGGACATGTGGTCAACTCGCCCAAGCTCTTCTACGCGTACACCAACCAACTTCAGTTGCACTCCATCGCCTGCACCATCTGGCTCTTCAGTTGGCGCGCACTCTCAGGTTTTTGCACCAGTGACGGTAGATCCCACGGAAAACCAGAGTTTGTATTTTGCAATACCAACTGGAAACATATACATATATAAACATATAGTGAAGAAGACTAACAACGTGAAGATAACCATCAGCTCCCATGTTAAAAACTCTTTCATTGTGAAGTGCATTGTTTAAAATTGTAAAATTACTTTTATTACAATTACTACTTTTATTAGAATTATTTACTTTTATTAGAATTACTACTTTTATTAGAATTACTACTTTTATTAGAATTATTTACTTTTATTAGAATTACTACATTTATTAGAATTATTTACTTTTATTAGAATTATTTACTTTTATTAGAATTAATACTTTTGTTAGAATGTCCCTGTTAACGTTGTAGTTTCTTACTATCTTTATTTTGTTTGTGTGTAATAAAACATAAGTTCGAAAATAATTTCATCACTGTGATTGTTGTAATTCCACATTCCAGGTTATGCAAACACATCCCTTGATATAATTGGGAAACACGTATGATTACCTACCCATACAGATCACACTACAGGTAGATGATAGTGTTATTTAAAAGTACTTACCTCAAGGTTAGTGCTAGTTTCTCTTCTGATGATACGGGATAAAGATTTCTATTGTAAGACACCTTTTTAATGTCTTCTGCTATCAAACTTAATAAGAAATCAAACTGGGCCATAGACAGTCTAAAAAAACTCTAAGAACTTATTTTCGTCCTTGCGTAAATGGTTCATGATCAAGTTTTTAAAGTATCCTTCAACAGTTCTGTTACTAAATACGGGATGTATCACTTGTCTTGGTTTTATTAAAGTTTCAATAATACCGTCGTCTTCCATTATTAGCCACTTCAGTATGCATTTTCTTTTCCTACAACTCATCGCAACACTTGACACCAACCAACCTCACCCAACTGACAAAACCCCAGAACTCACCCAGCTGGCAAAAAGACGCTAGCGTTCAGTCACTTCGAGGAAAACAGCCCAGGGTAGCAATGATCGCTGAGCGACTATCTCTCAGTGATGATCGCAACAGACGCTCCGAGCAAAACAGAGCTTTAAGGCTCGGGCACACAGAACGCGATATGTCGCGGCATTCAGCGATACTAGATCGTGGCAGGAAGGCGGTACAGTTTTATTACGTAATATTGCATCATGTTCGTCATATACAAGGCGATCTGTCGCGACGGTCTAGTCTAGACCGCGACGACGAGCGATACGGCTGTACAATTTTACAAAATTACCGAGCGGGCAGGGCGATATGGCTGACGAAACGTGGAAATTTTTATTGAGAAAGTGCGGGAGTATGTTTTTTTTATATGATATTAGTCACAGCGATTACAAAAACCTGTTAAAAATAGCAGAGGCATGGGGTGAAATAGCAGCCAAACTGGCCATGACCAGTAGGCCTAAGTATTGTTGAAAATATTTTTTATTCGCTTTTCATGACAATTTCAATAACAACTGTATTTGTAAAGACTGCAGCAATTCAAGAAGTTTACACACTGACGAAGTTTTTACTCAGATTTTTTCATGCGATGCCACCCAGTTTCCGAGAAATTTTACTGTCTTCCTTTCTCTTTGTCTACATTCATTTTCGTTTATTTCTTGGTCTGACCCGAATAAAATAACCAAAATTTTGCTCAAGAAAAAATAAAACATGTTTTATCAATTAAACAAAAGTTAAAAATTATTGAAACGGATTAGTAAACTCATAGCAAAAATTGTTAAACTTCAAAAACGGTGTTAGCTTCTTTTCTTTATTAAGAAAATATACAAAAAATATAATAATATATGTAGTTACAAATTAAAGCAGATAATTTTGTTTATTTATACATGTGTCTTATAATCTTTGTGGTCAATAGCATTAAATATGTAGGCCTAATATGGTATTTCATTATTTGTACACAGTATTTTTCTGTCCTATGTTATAAATATTTACATATTTCTTACAACCCATATTCTTTATAATATTTTTAGGCTCTATTTATTATTTTTCTGTAACCACGTATTTATCTGTTGAAGTAATCAGCAAATTGTTCGCGGACTTGAAACGCAGCAGTGTTTGATCTGCGATTGGTGGAACTGGTGTCTGATAACGCTCGTATTGGTTCATGTTCTTCATTTTCATTGGGTGTTAATTCTGTATTATTTCTTGTCAAAACGTAATTGTGCATGCTGCTTTCACAATACGTTCAGCGGTATCAACATCTGTCTCTATAAGTCTGAAGAATACTCGCCACTTCTGGGCTAATATGGCGAACGCGTTTTCAACGACGCGTCGCGCTCTGCTGAGTTGCGCATTAAAGTTTTTCTTTCTAGAATCGTTTATGATCCCAAATTTGGGAAATGGTCTCATTAAATAAGTTTGAAGTGCAAAGCCTTCGTCGCCAACAAATACATGAGGGACGTTGACGTTGGTGCCCGGTAGTGGCTTCGCAGGTAGAATAGTTTTTCCTTCAATGTACTGTCGGTAGAACGTTGAATTTTCAAAAATAGCACCGTCACTGTGCCGTCCGTAACTGCCGACGTCAACTACCATAAACTTGTAGTATGGGTCAACTATTGCTAGGAGAACGATTGAAAAAATATTTTTATAACAGAAATAATTTGAACCACTCTTAGCAGGACATTTCAGTTTAATGTGTTTCCCATCAATGCTTCCCAGACAGTTCGGAAACCCCCATAAGTCTACGAATCCCCTCACAGCTTGCGTCCACATCTCTGTAGTGGGTGCAGGCAAATACTGTGGCTGTAGAACATTTCAAATTTCTTGACAGACGTCTTTCACAATTTTGGAAACAGTTGATTGTCCTACACGAAAGGAGAAAGCAATGGTATTGTGACTGTCGCCTGTGGCCAAATATCTGGAAAATAAAGACAAATAAAATGAAAAAACAACAACAAACAAGTATAAACAAACTTATAGAAAGTAGATAATGGATAAAATAGGAGTAAAATACCTAATTAACAAATTAAAAACACAATAAATAAACCCCAATAAAAATACAATAAAACGTAATGTTACTTGGTAGGTAGAACAAATTGATGTGTACGTCTCAGACATTAATTTTTGTTTTAGGTGACTCGGCAAAAGCGAAATGGAAAAATTTGCGGGATTCATACATGAGGTACAAAAGGGCCGTCAAAGGTACTACCGGACAAGCGAAGAAGTACCATAAATGGCCGTGGAATAGCCATATGGAGTTCTTAGATTGTACTCTGCAATCGCGTAGAAGTAGCAGTAATGTTTCACAAAGCACACAAGACGGAGAAGAAAACACACTTCAGAGAGCAAAAGCCCCACCATTGAGTCCAAATACTGAACAAAACGATGTGTCTAGCGGAAATTCTCCAGGATCAGGACAAGCATCATCAGAAATGCCGCCGCCTCTGCCACGACAACAAAAACGGTGCAAAGTTTCAGCCTCATCAAGTGACGTAGACAAAGTCATTAGGTTTTTAGAAAAAAACAAAAGGAAAGAAGAACGGCTTGATAGCGTAGATCTTTTGTTTTCGAGCTAAGCAGAAACTTTTAAAAAATTCTCGCCAAAGAACTCGAGCGTTTCTGAAGATCGAACTTGCCACATTGTTTGCACGAAGTGAAATGGCCGAGATGGGTGCGCAGATGCCAGCATCGCCCCTAGACAACACCAGTAGTTCTACAGCCAGTTCCCCGTTTTCTGTACATTCTGAAGAACAACTGGATTCACAGCAACCAGTTTATGCAGCACTAACGCATAGCGGCAACGCACATCGATTGCCGCATTCCACTTACATCCCACAGTCTTCGACGGCCAGTTCCCAGAGTTCAATAGGAGAACACCTGGTTTCTCAGCAGCCTTCACCAAGCAATGCTGTGCCATCATTCTGTTCCTACATTCTACCAACTTCACTGAGAGATGCATATGAAAGTCTGTCCAACTTATAAAATATTTATAAAATACATGACGTATAATAAATTATATATTTGCTTGTGTCTACTTTATTTTTTGTTTGTTTACAAAATTAATGTTTCATAATAAATTATGTAAATTGAAAAAACTTACCTCATACAGATGGCTAATCTTTCCCTTGTACTAATTGGTTTTCTCCAGTTCGTGGTGCACTTCGCTATAGTTGGTTTCAGTAGGTCGTGTACTTCCTCGAAACATACGAAAATATGTAAAAAATATCTTCAAGTGACTCTAGTTCTCGGCACAGGCGGTGGTATTCGCCAAGGCGTTCTCTCTTTTTGTTGATATCGTGAACCCAGCACAGTCTTTTCTTTCTGCTTAGTGTAAACAGAAGAAGCAGTGTCTCGTCATCACTAGACATGCTATGAGAAAACTTATTTAAGTTCGAGCAGATGGAATGGGGCAGAATTGATATCTTCGCGAGAGAGGAACACACTACACTGGCACTAGACCAGGGCCGGCGAGAGCGATCACGGACCCCGGGGCTAAACATTTTTGGCCCCCCCAAAGAAAAACTTACCAAAATCATTACTGTTGGATTGTTAATGGTTTAGGATTTATTAATTAACCCTACAATTCGTTTTTCTTAACTTTAATCGTAAATAAATGGGTTTTACACTGCTAATAAATGGCCAGAACAAGATATGTGAAGAGAGACATAAAATATATTTATAGAAATACATAATAAATGGTATATTAGCAAATGAATAAATGTATTGTGTAAAGTTTTACAGCTATATTTACACTATCTTTTTATCAGTCTGTCATTACAGCAATATCCCCTTTCTTGCCTTTTTCAAGGCAAATTCGTCAATAATATTGTCCAAATTGGTTTGTTTCACAAGCTCTGTCTCCACTGCCAGCACACCCAAACTTGATAATCTGTCTTGGCACATTGTGGAGCGTAAAACATTTTTCACTCTATTTAATACAGAGAAAGAGCGCTCCCCACTTGAAACTGTAGCTGGGATGGTTGCAAATATTCGAAGAGCCACAGTAAGATTGGGGAATATAGTTTCCAGATTCAAAGATTTTATTTTATTCAAGAGATCCAATGGCGAAAGTGTTTTCTCACTGAAGTTGGCTGAATATACCAATTTTAAACTGTGCAGTTCATCATAAAGCTCTTTTCCTAAGTACTTTGGGTATCGCTGTACTAGTGCAGTGGCTTTTATTTGCATCTGGTCGACTGTAATGTCTTTGCAAGACCAGAGTACTGAAAAACTGTCACACAAAGAGTGCACTGACTTGAAACGAACTGTCATATCTCCTATGACAGTGTCCAAGATAACGTTAAATACTTCACGCTTGAAAACTGTTTTTGGATCACGATTTTCATCTGCATCGTCGTCATTGTCTTCTTCGTCGGCTAGTCTCTTTCGTTTCCTTATTCTCTTCTGTTCTTCTTCAAGATTTTGAGGCCAATCTATGTTTTTAGCCACTAACAGAGTTTCACTAAATATCGAATTGAATTTATTACGAAACATTTGTAACTCTTCTACCAAATAACTCAAATGCTTTGAAGCTTCATCCATTGTTTCACCACGTCGCTGTAATACCCTGTTTACAATATCTATAGAACTCAAAATCTTGAGCCAAATAGATGCTAGGAGAAGGCAGTTGAAGGTTTTGAAATATTTTTTCAGCCCCTCTACATCTCGTCGACATTCTGCCGTTAGGTTTAGTACACTTAACTCTTCAAGGCCTTCTAAGATTCCTGGAAGATGTGCAGCAACTGGTTTAACGCTGTCAACTCTAGCAGACCAGCGTGTCTTTGACATTGAGTGAAGAGAACTAGGTATTTTCTTTTTCAAGATTTCCCATCTTTGAGGGCTCGAGCTAAAGATGTTATACAATTTTTGGACAGCGCCAAAAAAAGTAGTCACAGCTGGACAGCTCTCTGCTGCTTTTTCTCCACATATATTTAAAGAGTATCAAGTGCAGGCAGAGTAAATAGCTTCACTGTTGGCTGAGAGTATGATCGCTTGGGCTCCTTTATATACACCTTTCATGTTGCTGCCATTGTCGTACCCTTGTCCTTTGCAGTCTGCCAGAGGAATTTCATGTTCTTTTAGATTATTCATAATCAGTTCGGCTATGGCTTCGCCAGTTTTTTTTGAACAATCAGTGAAGCACAGCAGTCTTTCTTCAACTTGGTATGGTTGTTTATCTTGTTGAGTCAAACTGACATATCTTAATAAAAATGCAGTCTGTTCCACATGTGCTGAATCGGGCGTCGTGTCAACAATTATAGCGTAGTATTTTGCTTTTTCTCTTTCTTCAAGAATTGTTCTGACAACTTGGGCAGCACACAAACTGATAAACTCGTTCTGAATGTCATGAGACAAGTAATGCACTTGCATTATCTCTCCTTGTTCTTGAAAGTGGCGAACTTTATTTAAATGTTCGTTTAAAATCGGATCGTAATTGGCAAGCAATTCTAAGATTCCCAAAAAATTTCCGTTTGATGGTTCACCGATTTTTTCGTTCGTCCCTCGGAAAGAAAGCCCTCTTTCTGCTAAAAACAAAGTAACTTTCAACAGCCGCTTCAAGAGCTCACGCTACTTTTCTTTTTCTTGCTGGATAGAGTGCAACAGCAATCCTGAAAGGGATTTGTCATTTTTTGCTTTCATTACCTCTGATTTCCACTGAATGTAGCAGTTTTTATGGCTAGAGCTATTTTCATGTTCGGGTACTTTATCAAAGAGTTTTTTCCGTCGTCTCTCTGTAGAAAATCCTTCAGAGAGCACCAACGAAGAACGTTGAGTCTGGGTCTGAGGTAGCGTGCTAAATATCCTACAAGTTAAACAGTAAAATGCCTTCTTGACTTTGCTCCAAACAAGCCAATCCCGTGTTATCAGTTCGCCATTAGTAAGTTTCTTTTTAAATACGGAAGTTGGCACAGCAAATCCTAAAGAGTCTTTAGGAAAATTTTCAGGCATTGGAATATGTGCATATTTGAAGTCTCGACTTACGTCAAAATTAGGATCGCCTATATCAAAATATCTGCATGGTGATGATGACTGTGGTTGGGACACAGCAGAAAAGATAGACCTACCAACATCATCATCATCAGTTCTCTTATCATTTGCCACAGCTTCTTTTACTTCGCTTTCATTAGGAGTAGCATTTAAATCAACTCTAACTATGCCGTTATCTTCTTTTTCAATAGACACTTCATTTGATACCGATAAAGTCTCAGTAGATGGTACAAACTGTGATTTACTCGGAAAATAATTTGCAAGTGACAACTGACCTTTCTCCGATTCCTTTTTTTCAATTCTCGATCTTCCTTTTCTTTTCTCTTCTGACGACCAGATTTATGTTTGTAACCACTCATTGCTACTCATGCAATTTAAAGAGCAACACACAATTATACCAATAAATCACGGGCAAATTATCTTATAAGGCACAATGTTACGACTAAAATGCTAATCTACGAGTAAAACTATAAAGAAGTATGAGAAAATCAGGAATTCGAAGGTTATTGTGCAACAACTCGCTCACGCAAGACCAACTACAATACTCAGACAATAATACAGAAAAAACATGGCTGCCGTACCAGGCCAAAGCTGACATGGCGCCGAATAACCTAATAATAGTCGTGAGAAATTTATATTACGGAAAATATTTATCGATGGTTTTCATAAACGCAATATTTGATGCTTAAAATAGCAATGCTAATTTAAAGTGCACTTCATCTAGGAGAGTATGATACATAGAGCAAATTTTAAAAGCTTTTAACAAACAGCAAGTTATCAGTACCTAACAAAATTCACTTCATTTAAAATACAAATACACACACTAAGCAACACAACACCAAACAAAAAATTAAAAAATCCTTTTTCCTCTTATTAACATTAGGACAACCTGCCCATTAGCCCATTATGCACCCCTCACCAAAATATTGAAGTCAACCAAAACTAGCACTGCACAGATCCAACAAACAATTTTAAATAACGTATCTACTCCAGAAAATAAAGATTAGTTAATGAAATAAAAATAATTAAAATTTTTACCTTAATAATGAGGTTTACTTGCTGCTGAGCTTCAATTCTTTCCTAATGTGCTGTTTCTGCCCACAATTTCTGTCATCAGTCTTCCTCTTGATACCCTGCTTTTGAAGTTTCTTGGCAATTTCTTTGGAGATTTTCTTTTTGTTTGAGACCTTCGTATAATTGTTAATAAAAATAATGGCCAGAATTTTTACACACTTCTTTATAATTTTTGTTAAAGGAACACCACACTTGCAAACATCACTTAAATTATCAACACTACTTTCAAGAGCTTCAACTCCTAAAGCAACTACTGCATCCCTTTGGTTTTCTAATTTTAAAA
This sequence comes from Magicicada septendecula, assembly GCA_034769895.1. NCBI lineage: Eukaryota > Metazoa > Arthropoda > Insecta > Hemiptera > Cicadidae > Magicicada > Magicicada septendecula. The sequence goes on from CM068375.1 coordinate 130,319,102, forward strand.
ATTCTGCTTCATAAGCACTACTTATGAGGACCTGAAAGAGCATAAATATTTTGCAACACATAGAAACCATGATCGGTGACGGGCACTTCAAGACACCTCTGTTTAACAGCCTACATTTCATCAGCATCGCATTGTATCACCATTTCTTCTTCTGACTGTAGCATCTCTACACAGTCGGCACAGTTATTGTACTTCCTAAGCTTTTCAATGACCTTCATACTAGAATAGCTGGCAATACAAATGAGAATCCTCTGTGAGTGGGGTGGAATTGTTTCACACTCTATGTCTCCTAATGCCAGCTCTATCCTGTCTAAATTCTGAACTTGTTTCTCCTGGACATTTTTTAGTTCAGTTGAAAAGTCATCGAGTGTAAATTCACCATGTTTTCCAGATTGCATTTTTAGTACACTTAGCACTTTCAATTTCCTCTCAGACTCCAGAATCTGTTCAACTGAAACATTATAAGTACACCCATTCAACCTTCTATAGGCACCAAACCTCCCTTCCAAACTGTCGGTCTGAAACTTCGCTGTAAGTACATATGACCAGTTATAATGACTAAAAATGTACCTACACAACTGAACTAACGCTGTCAAAGTATGGCTAAAAGCAAGGTTAGTTTCATTACTAAGTTTCCCTGCAGCATGCGACATGTGCCAAATGTCAACGTAAACTTTCAAACTTTCTAGGAAAGTAAGTTTTGAATCATCAGGACCAGTAATGGGATTGGAGTCATCATTTCGGGTGTATTTTCCCTTCATTGGGTGCTGAACATTGGAGATTGCCCACCATCTACCAATCAGCTTCAAAAACTGGATTGTTCCAATAGAAATATCAACACCTTCACTTTTCAACACTTCTAGAGCTGCAACATTCTTTGGATCAAAAATATTTACTGCCAAGGAAACATTCTGTCGTTCTACTGAAGTAGGATAAAGGGCTTTTCTTGATAAATTTGGTGCGAGTTTCAAAAGCATGTTTTTTTCTGAATGGAAGACATCCTTCAAGTCTGAAAACCTAGCTTCAGCTGTAGAATACTGACATGTAGCAGTGCCATCAGGAATACTAAGCATGTTACCAATTACTGGAAAAGTTTCTTCAACATTTGGAATGGTAAATGTTTGATTAGACCTATTGAGCCAGTTATTTCTGATACACTTGAGTATGTGTACATTATCAAAAAGAGGATAAATGAGACGCGATGAATTAAATGGATCTGGAATAAAAGGTTTTAGAGAACCACCACACAACAGTTCAAACATTCTTCTGTTTGTACTATGATTGTCAGAAATCATGCAAACAACTTCAAACGCTAATTCATTCATAAGTTTTAGAACTTCTATTGTGAGATTCAAAAGTGTTTCTGCATTTAGTTTTGTTACTGGGAAGAGAGCAATAACATCTTTGTGGTCAGAAAGTATTGAAGAAGACATAAAAACCTGGATGTAGTAGCTGGATCCAGCTCAGAACTATTTTCTGCCACTCCTAAAATCTTTCCAGCTTTATATGTCAGTTTTGAACTGACAAAAACTTCATCCAACATTAATGTCACAACTTTGTCATTGTGTTGGAGAAGTTTAGCCTTCTCCTTCAAAAATGCTCTTTGAGAATGCCCAATACCAGTGCTATTTGGACCTATTTTTGTCAAAAACTGTCCTAAATTGACAGGATGCGGTAAAGTCACTACATGTGTATTCCTCAACATGCGATAAGCCCCAGGAAAAGAATAATAAAATGTTGCTGCCCATATTAGCAACTCAGAAGAATACCTCAATTGCTTCAGTAAACTAAGTTCCAACTGTTCTACTGCAAACTTAATTTTATTGTGTTTCAGTTTTTCTTTTTCACAATCTAAAGCAAGGGCTTCTTTAAGAAAATTCACCAAAATAAGGACCCTGTCACTCAGTTCAATATTACTCTCTTCATAACTACTAAGATGACTTACCAGAGTTTGAAACTTGCTCCATCTGTCACACTTCAGGCCATCCTGTCCTTCACATCCTAATATAAACTTTAATTTTTCTGCAGGTAAAGGAATGTTTTTATAATATGCTTGCACTTCTAGGTCACTCATCACTCTAAAACTCAGTAGTATTGATGGAATGTCTTGGTCTTGAAGTTTTAAAAATAGAACACTATCATCATTCACAATCACACTGAATGGGCGCACATTTTTCTTCTTCATTTCTGTCGTGAAAACCTGAAAATTATTGATCTTGTCTTCTTCACACCAACGTTTAAATGCTTCTTCGTCTCTCTGTAGCAATTGCTGTTTATGTTCTTCAGGGTCCTTTCTTTCTTGAGGTAAACTTATGTTGTTGTACGAAGGCTGATTGTCGAATATGGTTGGATAGGCATCAGGTGTCAATTTAGGATTTTTCCTAGGGATGTGAATTGGTTCACCATTCTCAACGGGAAAAATGTCTTCGCGCACAATAAACTTAGGATCAAAATGTTTGATGCACACGACAGTTTTATTATTTACACTGAAATTGTCGCGATGAATGCACCGAATCCATTTCTCTCGTAAGACTTTGTCCTTCGGAAATGTGAAGGCAGAAATTCCAGAAGAATTGCCGTAATTTGACTTACAAAGGGGTACACAACACGATCGACCCATATTAATCTAATATATGTACATGACATTCTGAAACGGCACTAATAATAATAACAAAAACACTCAAACAAAGATAAACAAACACTTAACCTATACTGGAACACGTGCAAATAGGAAATAACTTACTTAATATATTAAACTTCTAAGCAAACGAACCGAACGACTCAAATACTATTAAAATACTATTAAAAAATACAAAGAACGAGCACAAACAGACTCAAAATACTTCTTTCACAACGATTACTTTAAACTGGCATTCACGATCACATTGAATTCATGCTTGGCCCGCGCTTACTGCCATATTGCCACTAATCGAAACCTGCCTTAAGGTCTGAGTATTGTTGTTGGTCTTGGCTCACGCACCCTGTAGTAGCAGACAATGATTTGAGACAAAGACGGTGACAGTGATGCAGACGTCCGCGTCGGTGGCGCTGGCGGCGGCAGCGTTCACTAATAGAAAGCAGACAGCGGTGTTTTGAAGAAATTTCCCCTCGAGATCACGACTTTACATCTTAAAATATGGATGAATTCGCTTATAGACTACATAAAAAATATGTGTTTAAATTGAAAGTTAACGAATTTTTTTATTGAAAGAATGCAAACTTTTTTATAATACATTGTATATTATTTTTTACACAAACGCGATACAACTTAAAGTTGTTCATGGTACACATATTTTTACTTTTATTGATTACATTCATATTGCAAACTTTATTAATCTAATGCCGAATTAAAACAAGTAAAACCTTAATTTAACTATAAGTATATTAAATTATCTGTATTTGTAAGAGCACCAGCTATCAGGACGGAAAAAGTCACTTATATTACGGTATGAGCTGCAGTTAAGAAATTAAAACATAATTTTACCGTCATTATAGGCTGTTATTTCTTTTAACAAAGGGCAAAGGCCGTTATGCGCCGGGCCCGCTTCGGGACCCCAGGCCCCGGGGCTCTGGCCCCCCTCTCGCCGGCCCTGCACTAGACCGCTGAGAGTTGTCGTATCCTGTGTGGCATAGCCAGATCGCTGACCGCCGCGACGATCGCGCGATAGTTGCCCGCCGCGACAGACCGCGTTCTGTGTGCCCGAGCCTTTAGTTGTCTAAGCGGTCAGTGTGTTATCAGTTAGATGCGTATGCGTATTTACGAATAAATTGCGATTTGTTTTCCTTTTACGATTTCTTTACGTTTTCGTTTAATATAGGCCTAATTGTATATATACGATTTATATTTAGTTTTCGTTTAGTATTTTATTATAATCATTAGAAGTGACAGTGTGTTGTGTATTATTTCCATGTTCCTTAAGGAAATGGAAGTATGGTGATGGCAAAAAAAATCGTGTTCGAGATTATTGCAGATTCTGATTGTACTACACTCAAAACATGAAAAAAAGTCGTTTTTCGAAAAGTGTCTGTGTGTGTGTCTGTCTGTCTATAGATTTTTTTCTATGGCAAACGATAACAGCCGCAAATTCAAACAGAATCAAATAATGTTTTGCATACAGCCCTGATTTGTAGAGTACTCACGGCCTATTGTTTTTGGTGAAGATCGGTTAAGGGAAAGAGGTAGTTTACCTACAACGGTTTTTTATCAAGAGTAATTTTTTCTATGGTACACGATAACAGCCGCAAATTCAAACAGAATCAAATGATGTTTTGCATACAGCCATGTAATGTAGAGTTCTCAATACCTATTGGTGTTGGTGAAGATCGGTTAAGGGAAAGGGGTAGTTTACCTGCAACGTTTTATGTTTTAAAAGGGTATTTTCTATGGCAAACGATAAAAGCCGCAAATTCAAACAGAATCAAATAGGTTTTTGCATATAAACCTCATTTGTTGAGTACTAAAGACCTATTGTTTTTGGTGAAGATCGGTTAAGGGAAAGGGGTAATTTACCGGCCACGTTTTTACTTCCATGTTCCTTAAGGAAATGGAAGTATGGTGATGGCAAAAAAATCGTGTTCGAGATTATTGCAGAATATGATTGTACTACACTCAAAACATGAAAGACAGTCATTTTTCGAAAAGTGTCTGTGTGTGTCTGTCTGTAGATTTTTTCCTATGGCAAACGATAACAGCAGCAAATTCAAACAGAATCAAATAATTTTTTGCATACAGCCCTGAGTTGTAGAGTACTCACGACCTATTGTTTTTGGTGAAGATCGGTTGAGGGAAAGGGGTAGTTTACCGGCAACCGTTTTTTTATCAAGGGTAATTTTGTTTGTTTGGCAAACGATAACAGCCGCAAATTCAAACAGAATCAAATAATATTTCGCATACAGTCCTGAATTGTAGAGTTCTCAAGATCTGTTGATTTTGGTAAAGATCGGTTAAGAGAAAGGGGTAGTTTACCAGCAACGTTTTATGTTTTAACAAGGGTATTTTCTATGGCAAACGATAACAGCCGCAAATTCAAACAGAATCAAATACGTTTTTGCATACAGCCCTAAATTGTAGAGTTCTCAAGACCTATTGTTTTTGGTGAACATCGTTTAAGGGAAAGGGGTAGTTTACCGGCCACGTTTTTTGTTTTATCAAGGGTATTTTGTATGGCAAACGATAACATCCGCAAATTCAAACAGAATCATATAATATTTTGCATACAGCCCTGAATTGTAGAGTTCTCAAGACCTGTCGTTTTTGGTGAAGATCGGTTAAGGGAAAGGGGTAGTTTACCTGCTACGGTTTTTTATCAAGGGTAATTTTACTTCCATATTCCTTAAGGAAATGGAAGTATGGTGATGGCAAAAAAAATCGTGTCCGAGATTATTGCAGATTCTGATTGTACTACACTCAAAACATGAAAAAAGTCGTTTTCCGAAAAGTGTCTGTGTGTGTGTCTGTCTGTGTGTCTGTGTGTCTGTGTGTAGATTTTTTTCTATGGCAAACGATAACTGCCGTAAATTCAAACAGAATCAAATAATTTTTTGCATACCTCACTAAATTGTAGAGGACTCAAGCCCTTTTGATTTTGGTGAAGATCCGTTAAGGGGAAGGGGTAGTTTACCTGTAACGTTTTATGTTTTAACAAGGGTATTTCCTATGGCAAACGATAACAGCCGCAAATTCAAACAGAATCAAAAGATTATTTGCATACAGCCCTAAATTGTAGAGTTCTCAAGACCTATTGTTTTTGGTGAAGATCGGTTAAGGGGAAGGGGTAGGTTACCGGCAACGTTTTTTTATCAAGCGTATTTTCTATGGCAAACGATAACAGCCGCAAATTCAAACGGAATCAAATAATTTTTTGCATACGTCCCTGAATTGTAGAGGACTCAAGGCCTTTCGATTTTGGTGTAGATCGGTTAAGGGGAAGGGGTAGTTTACCAGCAACCTTTTACGTTTTAACAAGAGTAAAGTACTTGAAAATTCATTTAAACTTTTTCAAACAATGGCAATTGTTAAAAATAAAATAATTTTGTTGCCAGGCAATAAAATTATAATTTTTAATTTTAATGTAAATCTGTACATAGTATAAAGTAAAGTCGGTCCGTTTTCTCTCTGTGTTTGAAATCGCTAATCTCAGGAAGTACTGAACGGATTTTATTCAAGTTTTCGCCAATAGATAGAGTGTCTATCGAGGAACATTTATGTGTATAATTAATACATATATGTTGTACATTAGCTTAGCTATTACGGTTTATGTCAAGTAAGTGGTATAGTTTACATCTTATATATAAAAATGAATGTTTCTTTGTTTGTCCCGTATGCGTTCCTATACCATTCATCCTATTGCGATGAAACTTCGGTGAGTTGTGCGCACGTCCGCGAAGGTTTCTTCCACATCTCCTCCTAAACCACTGTACCGATTTCAACCAAACTTGGCACAAATATTTTACGCAACGGGAGAACCAACATAGGATAGGTGTTTTTTCGATGGGGTCCTTTTGGGGGTTCTTTGGGGTCTTCCACATCGCCTCCTAAACCACTGGACCGATTTCAACCAAACTTGGCACAAATATTTTACGCAAAGGGAGAACCAACATAGGACAAGTGTTTTTTTTCGATACGATCCTTTGGGGGGTCCTTTGGGATCTTCCACGTCTCCACCTAAACCATTGGACCGATTTCAACCAAACTTGGCACAAATATTTTACGCAACGGGAGAACCAACATAGGACAGGTGATTTTTTCGATACGATCCTCTGGGGGATCCTTTGCGGTCTTAAAAAACTATTAGATCTGGTTACTATGGCAACCCAATAGAATAGATTCTGTTCTAAATATATTATCGCATTAAATTGAAGACCACGCGAACGAAGTTGTGGGCAACAGCTATTTATTTTTAAGAAGCCTACTTTAATTAAACTTTATTAATTAAACTAAAATTTCCTTACGTACAACGTCAAACTCCGTAGCGAAGCACGGGTATTCTGCTAGTCATGTATAAGAGAAAATATATCGTGCGTGGCAGGCAAGCATATCTCAGTTATGTACTGTTTACGTTTCCATTTTATTATTATCACTACCGCAATAAAAAGGCAGGGAAGACACACACACACACACACACACACACACACACACACACACACACACACACACACACACACACACACACACACACACACACACACACACACACACACACACACACACACACACACACACACACACACACACACACACACACACACACACACACAATTCGCGTTATTTCTGGCCTCATTCATGTTTATTTTCTTACATTTGCACGGTTTTTAAATGGAAAGTGCCGAACCCATACCAACATAACGCATGCAAGCCGAAAAAGTGTCCAGCGTGGATAGCGATTTGCTTCCTGTGGATCGCTGGGCAGTGTAACTGCACGTGTTTACAGAGGAACGATTCATAGACAGACTTTTCGTCTTTAGGGAATGAACCCTCTGCAAGATGCTGAGGGTCCATGAGTGACTTCGGAGCGCTCCTTCTTTTCCGCGTGTTTGTTCTGTGAAACGTACACTGTAGATTCGCAGATTTATTCTAAGCAACGCTCAATAGGAAATGTTGGAAATTTTTGTCCACGGTGAACCCTCATACACACTAAACCGGCTCTGATGTTTTAATTACGGACATCATAATATTAAAACTTTGGAAACTTGAGCACTACTTAATGGACATCAATCATTAACTTATACAAGCCATTAATTTTATGCATATTTTTTATATATATGTGTACAACGTTATCGGCAACAAAGAAGTAGTTTTTGTTAAAATTCCTTCCCGGGATATTTGGCCGTAGTCCAATGTTTTCTACAAAACCAGACGTTTCGGCAATGCCATTGACTTCCATCATCAGTGAAAATCGAGTGCGATAACGTGAGGTGGTATATGTTAGTGACCACAGTACTGTAGTTAAGGCTGAAGCAGTAAGTAGAAAGAAGTAGTTTCTATGGTAATATTTCATTTCGAAAATGATTTTAAAAATAAATCTTAGAATATGGAAGTAATGTATGGTTCTCCATACCGATATTTTACTTCCATATTCCTTAAGGAAATGGAAGTATGGTGATGGCAAAAAAAATCGTGTTCGAGATTATTGCAGATTCTGATTCTACTACACTCAAAACATGAAAAAAAGTGGTTTTCCGAAAAGTGTCTGTGTGTGTGTCTGTCTGCCTGTGTGTCTGCTGTCTGTGTGTAGATTTTTTTCTATGGCAAACGATAACAGCCGCAAATTCAAACAGAATCAAATACGTTTTTGCATACAGCCCTGATTTATTGAGTACTAAAGACCTATTGTTTTTGGTGAAGATCGTTTAAGGGAAAGGGGTAGTTTACCGGCCACGTTTTTACTTCCATATTCCTTAAGGAATGGAAGTATGGTGATGGCAAAAAAAATCGTGTTCGTGATTATTGCAGATTCTGATTCTACTACACTCAAAACATGAAAAAAAGTGGTTTTCCGAAAAGTGTCTGTGTGTGTGTCTGTCTGCCTGTGTGTCTGCTGTCTGTGTGTAGATTTTTTTCTATGGCAAACGATAACAGCCGCAAATTCAAACAGAATCAAATACGTTTTTGCATACAGCCCTGATTTATTGAGTACTAAAGACCTATTGTTTTTGGTGAAGATCGTTTAAGGGAAAGGGGTAGTTTACCGGCCACGTTTTTACTTCCATATTCCTTAAGGAATGGAAGTATGGTGATGGCAAAAAAAATCGTGTTCGAGATTATTGCAGATTCTGATTCTACTACACTCAAAACATGAAAAAAAGTCGTTTTCCGAAAAGTGTCTGTGTGTCTGTCTGTCTGTCTGTCTGTCTGTCTGTCTGTCTGTCTGTCTGTCTGTCTGTCTGTCTGTGTGTCTGTCTGTGTGTCTGTGTGTCTGTAGATTTTTTTTCTATGGCAAACGATAACTGCCGCAAATTCAAACAGAATCAAATAATTTTTTGCATACAGCCCTGATTTGCAGAGTACTCGCGACCTATTGTTTTGGTGAAGATCGGTTGAGGGGAAGGGGTAGTTTACCGGTAACGTTTTCTGTTTTAACAAGGGTATTTCCTATGGCAAACGATAACAGCCGTAAATTCAAACAGAATCAAAAGATTATTTGCATACAGCCCTAAATTGTAGAGTTCTCAAGACCTATTGTTTTTGGTGAAGATCGGTTAAGGGAAAGGGGTAGTTTACCTACAACGTTTTTTTAACAAGGTTATTTTCTATGGCAAACGATAACAGCCGCAAATTCAAACATAATCAAATAATTTTCTGCATACAGCCCTGGTTTGTAGAGTACTCAAGACCTTTTGTTTTTGGTGAAGATCGGTTGAGGGGAAGGGGTAGTTTACCTGCAACGTTTGTTATAAAGCGTATTTTCTATGGCAAACGATAACTGCCGCAAATTCAAAAATAATCAAATAATTTTTTGCATACATGAGTGAATTGTAGAGGACTCAAGGCCATTAGATTTTGGTGAAGATCGGTTAAGGGGAAGGGGTAGTTTACCAGCAACCTTTTACGTTTTAACAAGAGTAAAGTACTTGAAAATTCATTTAAACTTTTTAAAACAATGGTAATTGTTAAAAATAAAATTATTTTGTTGCCAGGCAATAAAATTATAATTTTTTCATTTTAATGTAAATTATGTATATATTAGAAAATATATCGTGCTTGGCAGGCAAGCATATTTCAGATTATAAGTCTTAGAATATGGAAGTCATGTATGGTTCTCCATACCGATATTTTGTTTTATCAAGGGTATTTTGTATGGCAAACGATAACATCCGCAAATTCAAACAGAATCATATAATATTTTGCATACAGCCCTGAATTGTACAGTTCTCAAGACCTATCGTTTTTGGTGAAGATCGGTTAAGGGAAAGGGGTAGTTTACCTGCTACGGTTTTTTATCAAGGGTAATTTTACTTCCTTATTCCTTAAGGAATGGAAGTATGGTGATGGCAAAAAAAACGTGTTCGAGATTATTGCAGATTCTGATTCTACTACACTCAAAACATGAAAAAAAGTCGTTTTCCGAAAAGTGTCTGTGTGTGTGTGTGTGTGTCTGTCTGTCTGTCTGTCTGTCTGTTTGTGTGTCTGTAGATTTTTTTTCTATGGCAAACGATAACTGCCGCAAATTCAAACAGAATCAAATAATTTTTTGCATACAGTCCTGATTTGTAGAGTACTCGCGACCTATTGTTTTTGGTGAAGATCGGTAGAGGGAAAGGGGTAGTTTACCGGCAACGGTTTTTTTTTTAGCAAGGGTAATTTTGTTTGTTTGGCAAACGATAACAGCCGCAAATTCAAACAGAATCAAATAATGTTTCGCATACAGCCCTGAATTGTAGAGTTCTCAAGATCTGTTGATTTTTGTGAAGATCGGTTAAGGGAAAGGGGTAGTTTACCGGTAACGTTTTATGTTTTAACAAGGGTATTTACTATGGCAAACGATAACAGCCGCAAATTCAAACAGAATCAAAAGATTATTTGCATACAGCCCTAAATTGTAGAGTTCTCAAGACCTATTGTTTTTGGTGAAGATCGGTTAAGGGGAAGGTGTAGGTTACCAGCAACGTTTTTTTATCAAGCGTATTTTCTATGGCAAACGATAACAGCCGCAAATTCAAACGGAATCAAATAATTTTTTGCATACGTCCCTGAATTGTAGAGGACTCAAGGCGTTTCGATTTTGGTGTAAATCGGTTAAGGGGAAGGGGTAGTTTACAAGTAACCTTTTACGTTTTAACAAGAGTAAAGTACTTGAAAATTCATTTAAACTTTTGCAAACAATGGCAATTGTTAAAAATAAAATAATTTTGTTGCCAGGCAATAAAATTATAATTTTTAATTTTAATGTAAACTGTACATAGTATAAAGTAAAGTCGGTCCGTTTTCTCTCTGTGTTTGAAATCGCTAATCTCAGGAAGTACTGAACGGATTTTATTCAAGTTTTCGCCAATAGATAGAGTGTCTATCGAGAAACATTTATGTGTATAATTAATACATATATGTTGTACATTAGCTTAGCTATCACGGTTTATGTCAAGTAAGTGGTATACTTTACATCTTATATATAAAAATGAATGTTTCTTTGTTTGTCCCGTATGCGTTCCTATACCATTCATCCTATTGCGATGAAACTTCGGTGAGTTGTGCGCACGTCCGCGAAGGTTTCTTCCACATCTCCTCCTAAACCACTGTACCGATTTCAACCAAACTTGGCACAAATATTTTACGCAACGGGAGAACCAACATAGGATAGGTGTTTTTTCGATGGGGTCCTTTTGGGGGTTCTTTGGGGTCTTCCACATCGCCTCCTAAACCACTGGACCGATTTCAACCAAACTTGGCACAAATATTTTACGCAATGGGAGAACCAACATAGGACAAGTGTTTTTTTTCGATACGATCCTTTGGGGGGTCCTTTGGGATCTTCCACGTCTCCACCTAAACCATTGGACCGATTTCAAAAAAACTTGGCACAAATATTTTACGCAACGGGAGAACCAACATAGGACAGGTGATTTTTTCGATACGATCCTCTGGGGGATCCTTTGCGGTCTTAAAAAACTATTAGATCTGGTTACTATGGCAACCCAATAGAATAGATTCTGTTCTAAATATATTATCGCATTAAATTGAAGACCACGCGAACGAAGTTGTGGGCAACAGCTATTTATTTTTAAGAAGCCTACTTTAATTAAACTTTATTAATTAAACTAACATTTTCATTACGTACAACGTGAAACTCCGTAGCGAAGCACGGGTATTCTGCTAGTCATGTATAAGAGAAAATATATCGTGCGTGGCAGGCAAGCATATCTCAGTTATGTACTGTTTACGTTTCCATTTTATTATTATCACTACCGCAAATAAAAAGGCAGGGAAGACACACACACACACACACACACACACACACACACACACACATAATTCGCGTTATTTCTGGCCTCATTCATGTTTATTTTCTTACATTTGCACGGTTTTTAAATGGAAAGTGCCGAACCCATACCAACATAACGCATGCAAGCCGAAAAAGTGTCCAGCGGGGATAGCGATTTGCTTCCTGTGGATGGCTGGGCAGTGTAACTGCACGTGTTTACAGAGGAACGATTCATAGACAGACTTTTCGTCTTTAGGGAATGAACCCTCTGCAAGATGCTGAGGGTCCATGAGTGACTTCGGAGCGCTCCTTCTTTTCCGCGTGTTTGTTCTGTGAAACGTAACAATTGTGAACAATTCGCAGATTTATTCTAAGCAACGCTCAATAGGAAATGTTGGAAATGTTTGTGCACGGTGAACCCTCATACACACTAAACCTGCTCTGATGTTTTAATTACGGACATCATAATATTAAAACTTTGGAAACTTGAGCACTACTTAATGGAGATCAATCATTAACTTATACAAGCCATTAATTTTATGCATATTTTTTATATATATGTGTACAACGTTATCGGCAACAAAGAAGTAGTTTTTGTTAAAATTCCTTCCCGGGATATTTGGCCGTAGTCCAATGTTTTCTACAAAACCAGACGTTTCGGCAATGCCATTGACTTCCATCATCAGTGAAAATCGAGTGCGATAACGTGAGGTGGTATATGTTAGTGACCACAGTACTGTAGTTAAGGCTGAAGCAGTAAGTAGAAAGAAGTAGTTTCTATGGTAATATTTCATTTCGAAAATGATTTTAAAAATAAATCTTAGAATATGGAAGTCATGTATGGTTCTCCATACCGATATTTTACTTCCATATTCCTTAAGGAAATGGAAGTATGGTGATGGCAAAAAAAATCGTGTTCGAGATTATTGCAGATTCTGATTGTACTACACTCAAAACTTGAAAAAAAGTCGTTTTTCGAAAAGTGTCTGTGTGTGTGTCTGTCTGTCTATAGATTTTTTTCTATGGCAAACGATAACAGCCGCAAATTCAAACAGAATCAAATAATGTTTTGCATACAGCCCTGATTTGTAGAGTACTCACGGCCTATTGTTTTTGGTGAAGATCGGTTGAGGGAAAGGGGTAGTTTACTGGCAACGGTTTTTTTTATCAAGGGTAATTTTGTTTGTTTGGCAAACGATAACAGCCGCAAATTAAAACAGAATGTAATAATGTTTCGCATACAGCCCTGAATTGTAGAGTTCTCAAGATCTGTTGATTCTGGTAAAGATCGGTTAAGGGAAAGGGGTAGTTTACCGGCAACGTTTTATGTTTTAACAAGGGTATTTTCTATGGCAAACGATAACAGCCGCAAATTCAAACATAATCAAATAATGTTTTGCATACTGCCTGAATTGTAGAGTTCTCAAGACCTATCATTTTTGGTGAAGATCGGTTAAGGGAAAGAGGTAGTTTACCTACAACGGTTTTTTATCAAGAGTAATTTTTTCTATGGTACACGATAACAGCCGCAAATTCAAACAGAATCAAATGATGTTTTGCATACAGCCATGTAATGTAGAGTTCTCAATACCTATTGGTGTTGGTGAAGATCGGTTAAGGGAAAGGGGTAGTTTACCTGCAACGTTTTATGTTTTAAAAGGGTATTTTCTATGGCAAACGATAAAAGCCGCAAATTCAAACAGAATCAAATAGGTTTTTGCATATAAACCTCATTTGTTGAGTACTAAAGACCTATTGTTTTTGGTGAAGATCGGTTAAGGGAAAGGGGTAATTTACCGGCCACGTTTTTACTTCCATGTTCCTTAAGGAAATGGAAGTATGGTGATGGCAAAAAAATCGTGTTCGAGATTATTGCAGAATATGATTGTACTACACTCAAAACATGAAAGACAGTCATTTTTCGAAAAGTGTCTGTGTGTGTCTGTCTGTAGATTTTTTCTTATGGCAAACGATAACAGCAGCAAATTCAAACAGAATCAAATAATTTTTTGCATACAGCCCTGAGTTGTAGAGTACTCACGACCTATTGTTTTTGGTGAAGTTCGGTTGAGGGAAAGGGGTAGTTTACCGGCAACCGTTTTTTTATCAAGGGTAATTTTGTTTGTTTGGCAAACGATAACAGCCGCAAATTCAAACAGAATCAAATAATATTTCGCATACAGTCCTGAATTGTAGAGTTCTCAAGATCTGTTGATTTTGGTAAAGATCGGTTAAGAGAAAGGGGTAGTTTACCAGCAACGTTTTATGTTTTAACAAGGGTATTTTCTATGGCAAATGATAACAGCCGCAAATTCAAACAGAATCAAATACGTTTTTGCATACAGCCCTAAATTGTAGAGTTCTCAAGACCTATTGTTTTTGGTGAACATCGTTTAAGGGAAAGGGGTAGTTTACCGGCCACGTTTTTTGTTTTATCAAGGGTATTTTGTATGGCAAACGATAACATCCGCAAATTCAAACAGAATCATATAATATTTTGCATACAGCCCTGAATTGTAGAGTTCTCAAGACCTATCGTTTTTGGTGAAGATCGGTTAAGGGAAAGGGGTAGTTTACCTGCTACGGTTTTTTATCAAGGGTATTTTACTTCCATATTCCTTAAGGAATGGAAGTATGGTGATGGCAAAAAAAATCGTGTTCGAGATTATTGCAGATTCTGATTCTACTACACTCAAAACATGAAAAAAAGTCGTTTTCCGAAAAGTGTCTGTGTGTCTGTCTGTCTGTCTGTCTGTCTGTCTGTCTGTCTGTCTGTCTGTCTGTGTGTCTGTAGATTTTTTTTGTATGGCAAACGATAACTGCCGCAAATTCAAACAGAATCAAATAATTTTTTGCATGCAGCTCTGATTTGCAGAGTACTCGCGACCTATTGTTTTTGGTGAAGATCGGTTGAGGATAAGGGGTAGTTTACCCGCAACGGTTTTTTTTTAGCTAGGGTAATTTTGTTTGTTTGGCAAACGATAACAGCCGCAAATTCAAACAGAATCAAATAATGTTTCGCATACAGCCCTGAATTGTAGAGTTCTCAAGATCTGTTGATTTTGGTGAAGATCGGTTAAGGGAAAGGGGTAGTTTACCTGTAACGTTTTATGTTTTAACAAGGGTATGTCCTATGGCAAACGATAACAGCCGCAAATTCAAACAGAATCAAAAGATTATTTGCATACACCCCTAAATTGTAGAGTTCTCAAGACCTGTTGTTTTTGGTGAAGATCGGTTGAGGTAAAGGGGTAGTTTACCAGCAACGTTTTTTTAACAAGGGTATTTTCTATGGCAAACGATAACAGCCGCAAATTCAAACAGAATCAAATAATGTTTTGCATACAGCCCTGATTTGTAGAGTACTCAAGACCTATTGTTTTTGGTGAAGATCGGTTAAGGGGAAGGGGTAGTTTACCTGCAACGGTTTTTTATCAAGGGTAATTTCTATGGCAAACGATAACAGCCGCAAATTCAAACAGAATCAAATAATGTTTTGCATACAGCCCTGATTTGTAGAGTACTCAAGACCTCTTGTTTTTGGTGAAGATCGGTTAAGGGGAAGGGGTAGTTTACCTGCAACCTTTTACGTTTTAACAAGAGTAAAGTACTTGAAAATTTATTTAAACTTTTTGAAACAATGGTAATTGTTAAAAATAAAATAATTTTGTTGCCAGGCAATAAAATTATAATTTTTTCATTTTAATGTAATATAATATTTTTCATTTAATACAGCAATAAAAAGGCAGGTAAGACACAGCCTGGCTGTTTGGCTGAAAATGATTTTAAATATAAATCTTAGAATATGGAAGTCATGTATGGTTCTCCATACCGATATTTACTTCCATATTCCTTAAGGAAATGGAAGTATGGTGATGGCAAAAAAAATCGTGTCCGAGATTATTGCAGATTCTGATTGTACTACACTCAAAACATGAAAAAAAGTCGTTTTCCGAAAAGTGTCTGTGTGTGTGTGTGTGTCTGTGTGTCTGTGTGTCTGTGTGTAGATTTTTTTCTATGGCAAACGATAACTGCCGTATATTCAAACAGAATCAAATAATTTTTTGCATACCTCACTAAATTGTAGAGCACTCAATGCCTTTTGATTTTGGTGAAGATCGGTTAAGGGGAAGGGGTAGTTTACCTGTAACGTTTTATGTTTTAACAAGGGTATTTCCTATGGCAAACGATAACAGCCGCAAATTCAAACAGAATCAAAAGATTATTTGCATACAGCCCTAAATTGTAGAGTTCTCAAGACCTATTGTTTTTGGTGAAGCTCGGTTAAGGGGAAGGGGTAGGTTACCTGCAACGTTTTTTTATCAAGCGTATTTTATATGGCAAACGATAACAGCCGCAAATTCAAACGGAATCAAATAATTTTTTGCATACGTCCCTGAATTGTAGTGGACTCAAGGCGTTTCGATTTTGGTGTAGATCGGTTAAGGGGAAGGGGTAGTTTACCAGCAACCTTTTACGTTTTAACAAGAGTAAAGTACTTGAAAATTCATTTAAACTTTTTCAAACAATGGCAATTGTTAAAAATAAAATAATTTTGTTGCCAGGCAATAAAATTATAATTTTTAATTTTAATGTAAATCTGTACATAGTATAAAGTAAAGTCGGTCTGTTTTCTCTCTGTGTTTGAAATCGCTAATCTCAGGAAGTACTGAACGGATTTTATTCAAGTTTTCGCCAATAGATCGAGTGTCTATCGAGGAACATTTATGTGTATAATTAATACATATATGTTGTACATTAGCTTAGCTATCACGGTTTATGTCAAGTAAGTGGTATAGTTTACATCTTATATATAAAAATGAATGTTTCTTTGTTTGTCCCGTATGCGTTCCTATACCATTCATCCTATTGCGATGAAACTTCGGTGATTTGTGCGCACGTCCGCGAAGGTTTCTTCCACATCTCCTCCTAAACCACTGTACCGATTTCAACCAAACTTGGCACAAATATTTTACGCAACGGGAGAACCAACATAGGATAGGTGTTTTTTCGATGGGGTCCTTTTGGGGGTTCTTTGGGGTCTTCCACATCGCCTCCTAAACCACTGGACCGATTTCAACCAAACTTGGCACAAATATTTTACGCAAAGGGAGAACCAACATAGGACAAGTGTTTTTTTTTGATACGATCCTTTGGGGGGTCCTTTGGGATCTTCCACGTCTCCACCTAAACTATTGGACCGATTTCAACCAAACTTGGCACGAATATTTTACGGAACGGGAGAACCAACATAGGACAGGTGATTTTTTCGATACGATCCTCTGGGGGATCCTTTGCGGTCTTAAAAAACTATTAGATCTGGTTACTATGGCAACCCAATAGAATAGATTCTGTTCTAAATATATTATCGCATTAAATTGAAGACCACGCGAACGAAGTTGTGGGCAACAGCTATTTATTTTTAAGAAGCCTACTTTAATTAAACTTTATTAATTAAACTAACATTTTCATTACGTACAACGTGAAACTCCGTAGCGAAGCACGGGTATTCTGCTAGTCATGTATAAGAGAAAATATATCGTGCGTGGCAGGCAAGCATATCTCAGTTATGTACTGTTTACGTTTCCATTTTATTATTATCACTACCGCAAATAAAAAGGCAGGGAAGACACACACACACACACACACACACACACACACACACACACACACACACACACACACACACACACACACACACACACACACACACACACACACACACACACACACACACACACACACACACACACACACACACACACACACACACACACACACACACACACGCACACGCACACGCACACACACACACACACACACACACACACATAATTCGCGTTATTTCTGGCCTCATTCATGTTTATTTTCTTACATTTGCACGGTTTTCAAATGGAAAGTGCCGAACCCATACCCAACATAACGCATGCACGCCGAAAAAGTGTCCAGCGTGGATAGCGATTTGCTTCCTGTGGATCGCTGGGCAGTGTAACTGCACGTGTTTACAGAGGAACGATTCATAGACAGACTTTTCGTCTTTAGGGAATGAACCCTCTGCAAGATGCTGAGGGTCCATGAGTGACTTCGGAGCGCTCCTTCTTTTCCGCGTGTTTGTTCTGTGAAACGTACACTGTAGATTCGCAGATTTATTCTAAGCAACGCTCAATAGGAAATGTTGGAAATTTTTGTCCACGGTGAACCCTCATACACACTAAACCTGCTCTGATGTTTTAATTACGGACATCATAATATTAAAACTTTGGAAACTTGAGCACTACTTAATGGAGATCAATCATTAACTTATACAAGCCAAAAATTTTATGCATATTTTTTATATATATGTGTACAACGTTATCGGCAACAAAGAAGTAGTTTTTGTTCAAATTCCTTCCCGGGATATTTGGCCGTAGTCCAATGTTTTCTACAAAACCAGACGTTTCGGCAATGCCATTGACTTCCATCATCAGTGAAAATCGAGTGCGATAACGTGAGGTGGTATATGTTAGTGACCACAGTACTGTAGTTAAGGCTGAAGCAGTAAGTAGAAAGAAGTAGTTTCTATGGTAATATTTCATTTCGAAAATGATTTTAAAAATAAATCTTAGAATATGGAAGTCATGTATGGTTCTCCATACCGATATTTTACTTCCATATTCCTTAAGGAAATGGAAGTATGGTGATGGCAAAAAAAATCGTGTTCGAGATTATTGCAGATTCTGATTCTACTACACTCAAAACATGAAAAAAAGTGGTTTTCCGAAAAGTGTCTGTGTGTGTGTCTGTCTGCCTGTGTGTCTGCTGTCTGTGTGTAGATTTTTTTCTATGGCAAACGATAACAGCCGCAAATTCAAACAGAATCAAATACGTTTTTGCATACAGCCCTGATTTATTGAGTACTAAAGACCTATTGTTTTTGGTGAAGATCGGTTAAGGGAAAGGGGTAGTTTACCGGCCACGTTTTTACTTCCATATTCCTTAAGGAATGGAAGTATGGTGATGGCAAAAAAAATCGTGTTCGAGATTATTGCAGATTCTGATTCTACTACACTCAAAACATGAAAAAAAGTCGTTTTCCGAAAAGTGTCTGTGTGTCTGTCTGTCTGTCTATCTGTCTATCTGTCTGTCTGTCTGTCTGTCTGTCTGTCTGTCTGTCTGTCTGTCTGTCTGTCTGTAGATTTTTTTTCTATGGCAAACGATAACTGCCGCAAATTGAAACAGAATCAAATAATTTTTTGCATACAGCTCTGATTTGCAGAGTACTCGCGACCTATTGTTTTTGGTGAAGATCGGTTGAGGGAAACGGGTAGTTTACCAGCAACGGTTTTTTTTTTAGCAAGGGTAATTTTGTTTGTTTGGCAAACGATAACAGCCGCAAATTCAAACAGAATCAAATAATAATTCGCATACTGCCCTAAATTGTAGAGTTATCAAGATCTGTTGATTTTGGTGAAGATCGGTTAAGGGAAAGGGGTAGTTTACCAGTAACGTTTTATGTTTTAACAAGGGTATTTCCTATGGCAAACGATAACAGCCGCAAATTCAAACAGAATCAAAAGATTATTTGCATACAGCCCTAAATTGTAGAGTTCTCAAGACCAATTGTTTTTGGTGAAAATCGGTTGAGGGAAAGGGGTAGTTTACCAGCAACGTTTTTTTAACAAGGGTATTTTTTCTATGGCAAACGATAACTGCCGCAAATTCAAACAGAATCAAATAACTTTTTGCATACAGCCCTGATTTGTAGAGTACTCACGACCTGTTGTTTTTGGTAAAGATCGGTTGAGGGAAAGGGGTAGTTTACCGGCAACGGTTTTTTTTGTATCAAGGGAAATTTTTTTTTTTGCCAAACGATAACAGCCGCAAATTCAAACAGAATCAAACAATGTTTCGCATACAGCCCTGTATTGTAGAGTTCTCACGATCTGTTGATTTTGGTGAAGATCGGTTAAGGGAAAGGGGTAGTTTACCTGTAACGTTTTCTGTTTTAACAAGGGTATTTCCTATGGCAAACGATAACAGCCGTAAATTCAAACAGTATCAAAAGATTATTTGCATACAGCCCTAAATTGTAGAGTTCTCAGGACCTATTGTTTTTGGTGAAGCTCTGTTAAGGGAAAGGGGTAGTTTACCTACAACGTTTTTTTAACAAGGTTATTTTCGATGGCAAACGATAACAGCCGCAAATTCAAACATAATCAAATAATTTTCTGCATACAGCCCTGGTTTGTAGAGTACTCAAGACCTTTTGTTTTTGGTGAAGATCGGTTGAGGGAAGGGGTAGTTTACCTGCAACGTTTGTTATAAAGCGTATTTTCTATGGCAAACGATAACTGCCGCAAATTCAAACAGAATCAAATAATTTTTTGCATACATAAGTGAATTGTAGAGGACTCAAAGCCATTAGATTTTGGTGAAGATCGGTTAAGGGGAAGGGGTAGTTTACCAGCAACCTTTTACGTTTTAACAAGAGTAAAGTACTTGAAAATTCATTTAAACTTTTTAAAACAATGGTAATTGTTAAAAATAAAATTATTTTGTTGCCAGGCAATAAAATTATAATTTTTTCATTTTAACGTAAATTATGTATATATTAGAAAAAATATCGTGCTTGGCAGGCAAGCATATTTCAGATTATAAGTCTTAGAATATGGAAGTCATGTATGGTTCTCCATACCGATATTTTGTTTTATCAAGGGTATTTTGTATGGCAAACGATAACATCCGCAAATTCAAACAGAATCATATAATATTTTGCATACAGCTCTGAATTGTAGAGTTCTCAAGACCTATCGTTTTTGGTGAAGATCGGTTAAGGGAAAGGGGTAGTTTACCTGCTAGGGTTTTTTATCAAGGGTAATTTTACTTCCTTATTCCTTAAGGAATGGAAGTATGGTGATGGCAAAAAAAATCGTGTTCGAGATTATTGCAGATTCTGATTCTACTACACTCAAAACATTAAAAAAAGTCGTTTTCCGAAAAGTGTCTGTGTGTGTGTGTGTGTGTCTGTCTGTCTGTCTGTCTGTCATAAAGAGCAGACGACAGTAAGAATAATGTACCCGAACGTTGGTTTTATAACAATGTCGGTTAGAGTGAAAGTAATTCGAGAATGTGTGATATCAAATTAAAGGAAAAAGAACAATCTTTAATTTGATAGTAATATTAACCTAATCGCAACTGTATTTAGTGCGGGAGAGATGTTAGCATCATTCTAAAAATGTACATCGGGAAACTGTTTATGAATAATAACAAAAACGACAACTAGCTGCCACCGCAACATTTGACGGTTAGGAAAAGCCGTTATCAACTGTCAAAAAGTGACACGTCACACCGACTCACCGGCCAAAGCCAATCAGAAAATTAGTTAGTAATCAACATTTTTACCTAGAGCCGATCCAAGAGAGGGGTATATAAAGACAAACCAGCGAATTTTGAGACAGACCTTTACTAACTAGCAAGCAGCACAGACGTGTGCCCGTCATCTCCACGTTTTTTAATAACACTTAGCGTCAGTTACATAGCACATTGGAACCAATAGTTCAACAACAAGAAACGATTACTTCGCGTTCATCCACAACCAACAACAGTGATTAAGTGCAGTTTTATTTTAATTTTGTGCGGGAATAACGAACAGAAAATAATTTATTGTCATTATTCACGATCTATTTTAATCAGAAGAGGATCGCATTATTCTGTTCTTGTGCGAATTTAGTGCCGAAACCAAGTAATCATTATAATCCGATTACTTAAGTGATTAAGAAGTTTTAATTAAATAATTAAAACTCAGAAGGTAAAAGTGCAATCATTATTAATCTTGATCTGAGTGCAATAACCTGTATTTTTTGCAACCATAACCTGTACTGACGCAAAACACAAAAACATTATTTAAGATTACACCACGTCTCGATTTATTATACAAATTTGTTATTAGTAATTAAGCTATATGTTAGTTGTAAGGGTTCTCACTTGATAAATATTGTCACTAGAAAAGCAAGCGTTGATGAAACGCACGATCTTTCAACAGATCGTTTTTTCAATTACTTTGCAAAAGTAACCTAAAACTTTGTTGATCAATTGTATTATTGGATATTGTGTAGGCATATTTGTTTTCTTTCGTGTCTCAAAGAATTCACTACTGAGATTATAATAATTTTCATATTAAAAATAAATAGTATCTGGACTTAACCAGATTTATAATTCATGTTCTGAGCAAGCCGTATGAGGCATATAATAACTGACTTTTAATTGTACAACTTTGTATATTTACATTATGTTTATTTTTTTGAATTCACTATAAGGGTGCAAATAAACCCATGATTAACAGCATCACCTGATTTTGATTTATTTCTATAGGATAATTGAATATTTTCTTTTAATAAGCTTAAACAACCTTCTGTTGTGTTTAACATATTGGAATAGCATTGCCAAAAGGTGGTACTCAACTATTTTAAATTTTCTTTTCATCCAGTAATTTTTATGTGTGGGTTTTACACGGGATTTTCCCTGAATAAATCCGTGTGGCGCCCACTGATTAATAAACAAGGTAACATAACCTTGCAACCAAAGGGAGTTGATGATTGTAAGCTGAGTTGACAGTTTAGTGGACTTCAAGTAAACACAATCAGGTACGTAAAAGTATATGTTTGTTTATGATATTGTCCAGACTTTACGGGACTTGACATACTCAGACTACCTGCAATCTGGAGAAGAAGTTTCTACTACCAGTTTCAACCAGACGAGAACTATTATCAAGCAACCAACTGCTATACTTCATGTTTTAACTTAAGTTAATCTAGCATTTAAATATAATCAACTTCGTTATTTATTTATTTATTTAATACAAGGGAATTTTTTTAAAAACAAGTATAATTAAACCATTGTAAACACTGTGAGTAACTTTGAATGTTTTATTTTAAATCACTTTACTACATTAGTCACTTTCAATTAGAAACAACCATTCTCAACATCGAGTTACCTCAAAAGAACACTTCACACATAGTTAAACTTTGTTTTAACGAGACTTGTAATATTTTAACCACGAACTTAATAAGTTTAAACAACAACAACTCTTTTATTTTACTTCAAGTTAATTGTAAACACACACGTTTTCATTTTATTACAAATAGGTTAGACCATCCGTGTGGCTTTAAACGGAATTTAACCATTATTTTGATATAATTACTATAAACAAATAAACATAATCAGTTTAAACATAACCCCTAATAAACGTTTGGTTATAAATTGACGCATACAACGCGGGGCATTAACTTTAACATTAAAAAATAACCCCGAATCGAGTTGCTTATTATAAATTGGCGCACCAACTAGTGTGGCTTAAAAAAAAAAAAAATATTAAATAAATATATTTTTTATATTTTATATTAGCCCGGTAGACACGAAAAAGTAACATGCCGCACACCCACCAATACGATACAAGATATAAGGACAGTAGGGTAGGAGAGATGCAACGGGATGTAGATACATACGAAGCGCAACCCACAGACGAGATGGAGGTTATTACAATCAATAATATCGAAACTAGTACCGACGAAACACCTCACATAGAACCAGAGATAGAAGTGACAGTAGATAACCAACCCAGACGGCCTGAAGAACTCCCACAACCAAACAAACCGACTGAAGAGATGAGATGGGAAGCGATGATGAAGATAATGATGGAATTAAAGGAAGACGGTAAGAAATCTCATAAAAAACTGAATGACTCGATAAATAAAAATATGGAAACCTCCCGGGAAGAGAACCAAAGAAATATTGAGCTATTGAATAGAAATATAGAGTCAATAAGGGAGGACCATCGGGACTTAAATAGAAATCTGGAATCGCTTAGTAAAAATGTGGAATCGCTGAAGGAGGACCTAAATAAAAGGATAGACGATACTTGTAATACACTTTTAAATAGGCCTTAATAAAAGTTCACGTTACTATTATACATACTACACTCGGCCTACGAGCATGTGAAAAGTAAGAGTTTATCAAGCTAATTTACCCAATGACAATATTAATATTTATAACATACTAATTATCAGCAACAGAATGTAACGATTACTTTAGTGTACCGACTCTTAAAAATTATCCCAGGGCGCCAGTAATAAATAAACACAATTTGACTGTTATTAATTAAGTTTTTAATAACTAATTTGTATTTACATATTACAAAATTTGTAGATCATTACCTTTAATAAGTTTGCTATAAAATTTGTTTGTGCTTATTTCTTGGCTATGAATTCTTTGACTAATTGAGTCACCAAGTATGAGTTACATACATTTAAATTTAATAGACAATAGTACAATAAGTGTTCATTTTATTATTTACTTGCATGTTGAATCCACTCTGCGCCGCGATGTAATCAATTCTACACGTTCCAGGCAGGTCGCCGACGTTAATCGTTTAGCCCTTATCCTTGTTAGTTTTGCACTAATTTATACACTTGTTTCACAGGTATTAAACACCATTCACTTTGACAACTTAGTGATAACTACACATGTGCCGTATGCTAATACGCTTGTTGAATACACAGTATATTCTTTTACAAAGCTAAGTGCGTCTAACACCAGATTAATAACTGCTTATTGATCGACTGTCCCGCACCATGACGTTTCACACATTTAAATCACAATGTATTTCGATTTAACGATTGATGCTGTGTTAAGTAAAACTTGGATATGTTATTCGATTTTAACTTATCTTCTCTAATTTCTCTGCACGTTATTCTTGTAAACGATTATTAAATATTTATAATATGTAGCTTTCACAATACTTAATATCGCGTTACCGTGACTGACTTACGTGGCGATTGAAATATATTTACTCAAATTACTAAGAAATTATTATTGCAACTAATACGAGTCTAATATCTGTAATCTCTCCGTTGACTACCCTAACTTCTTACACTCCGTATTTTTATATTTCGCTAAAACTACCCTCACTCACTATCGACAAACTACACGCCTATTGGTCTGACTTACCGCTAAATTCAAAACTACCCAATCTGTTTATCGGAACAGCCCGCGCAAAAAATGACGCTATCCGCTATTCGTCCACAAAATGCGCGTGAACACGTGGTATGAAACTTCGCGTCACCTCCCATTTCACACATACGCTCTCTCTCTAAAATATAGCTCCCTATTGTTAGGCGCACTTAACTTTTACAACCTTAGTAAATGTTTCTTACACCCTAGCAAAATAATACAGTTTTATGACGGTCCGACCCGTCCGTGACAAAATATAAATTCTTAGCCGACTTACTGGCGTCAACGCAAGGTCGTCTTTTGTATAGCTATCGCTCTTTACTACATATTTTAATGTTTTCTTACTTCTAAAGAAAACCACCGCTTTCTATAAATTTACATTTCTCCCTGGGTACCATATGACTTTGTCCCCGTAAAATTGTTAAGAATACAATTTTCCGTGATATCGTCCCCCGATAGAATCATATCAAAATTTTAATAGAATTTGGGATTGATTCTATTGATGCGTCCCTAATCCCCTGCTAAAATTTTATATTACTAACAATAATTTGTTTAACCCTTGCTATAATCTAGATTTGTTTGTACATCACATTATATTAATTACTCTTAATTTATTTAACATAACATGGTAATATTAGTTAGTTTACGATCTGTTGTTATACCCTAAGTGTCAACGGCATTTCAAGGTTTGTTTACATACAGACTCTCCGTCCCACCCTTGACAAACTGGTCAAACAACTACTTTTAAAATATTTTGCTTTACTCTCCCTTTCATCTCAACACATGTTACAATGACATTTTGCCCTTACATCTGTTTACGTTCTACTTCCCTTAACTTACTCTTACAATGTAGTACATTCATAATAACTACGCTAATATCTTTTGGAATCCTTATACAATTTAATAATTAACAATGATTATCTTATTTATTACACCAGTATTCGAATCTTACAATTATTACATATGTAGACGTTGTGTGCTATTACAATCTGTTTAGTATCTATGTAGTATCAGTGTTCATGTGTGTAGTAATGGGTCTTTGCTCATAATACGGTTTTCATTGTCGTATATTAAAATTTCCTCTGATACATCCTGGTCGTCGTGCGTCTTCTAGCTGGTAGGTTGCTGTTCCGAGTTCCTTTGTTATTTTATATGGTCCTTCAAATAAATTGCAAAATTTCCCTATTATCTTCTTGTTAATATCTGAGATTGGATACGCGCGTAGCAACACCTTATCTCCTATTTGGAATTTTGAAATCTGATGCGCAGCGTTGATTCGATTTGTCCTTTTTTCTCCCTTTTCTTTTATGCGTAAGTAAATGTTATGATAATTAATTGGTTGGCTTGTCGGCATCATTTCCTTGTCAAGATATTTGGTCCAGTCCCGCTCCGGTTTTCTTCCCCACTGTGCCTCGTACGGGGTGGTTTCAATTGTCTCATGGTATGTTTGATTTATACATGCTTCAACTAGATTAAGAAATTGTGCCCACTTTGTGTGTCTTTCGGAGGTCAATGCCCTAAACATGTTGCCTAATTGTCGATTGATCCTTTCGGCCAAATTAGTGCACGGATTGCGAACAGCGGTATATTTTGGTTTAATACCCATCTCCGTCAATGCTGTGAACCATCGTTGACTGGTGAACTGTGTACCGTTGTCAGTCAGTACTGCTGATGGCCTTCCCATTTCTTCACAATACAATTTAATTTTATTTATAGTGGCGGTCGTGGTGGCTTGCCTTAATTTATATAATTTTACATATTTGGTGAAGTTGTCAATCACAGTGAGTATGTACCTGACCTTGCCCGTGGATACCGGTAATGGTCCATAGTAGTCAATACTAACTAGTTCACTCTTGTTTTGGGGTATGACAGGCTGCGTTTCGCCTACCATTCGTTTAAAATGGTCCTTGCTTTTCTGGCATATTTGACAAGTTTTCGTAATTAATTTGGTAATCTTATTAACTGAGTTCCCCGTGAAATTGTCTTTGAACAGTTGATATGTACGACGATTTCCCACATGACTGTATGCCTGATGTAGTTCAGCAATCATATTGTGGCAAAGTTCATTGGTCAACATAAGTTTCCATATCCCTTTTTCGCTTCGGTATAATTTGTCATTGTGCCAACTGTATTTTTGGGCAAGTTTATGTTGTTTATTGGCTCGTATTACGTCGATAATTTGCTTCAATTTCATGTCGGCTAGTTGATAACTTTTTA
This sequence comes from Magicicada septendecula, assembly GCA_034769895.1. NCBI lineage: Eukaryota > Metazoa > Arthropoda > Insecta > Hemiptera > Cicadidae > Magicicada > Magicicada septendecula. Next base: position 130,346,221 of record CM068375.1, read on the forward strand.
TATTCTTGAGCTGCTCCTTAGCCTCCTTACTGATGCGGATGTTGATAAGATTGATCTCTAACTCCTCGGTTCGATCGATTGCTTGTTCCTCGTCCATGTCTTCAGGATGCCTGCTCAGGATGTCCGCCACGATGTTATCTCGCCCTTTGCAGTGAATGATGTCGAAATCATACTCCTGTATAGCGAGAATCCATCGCGTTATGCGGGAGTTATTTAGGTGGCACTTTTTTATGAATATTAACGCCTTATTGTCAGTAATGATTGTAAAAGGCTTACCCAATACGTAGGTCCTAAATTTTTGCAAACAGTATACAACACTCAGCAGCTCTAATTCTGTGGTGAAGTAATTACGCTCAGCTCCCCGTACCACGCGGCTTGTGTATGCGACTACTCCAATGTCGTTATTCTCGTCTAGCTGGTAAAGCTGGCCTCCCAACGCATAACGACTCGCATCCGTCTGTAGGTAGAAACGCTTGTTGGGGTCAGGATGCTTAAGAACCACTGATTCGATGAATAATTCCTTGACTCTCTCAAAATGCTGATCCATTTACTTTGTCCATTTAAACGTGGTATTCTTTTTTAATAAGTTTAACAACGGTTGCGTCGCTTCGGCGTATTTATTGGTGAATCGGTTGTAAAAATTGGTTAAGCCCAGAAATCCTTTAAGTTGTTTTTGATTCTTTGGCTTTCGAAATTCCTGAATGGCTCTAATCTTATCTGGTGCGGCGGTAATACCCTCTGTTGTTAAGCGATATCCCAGGTAATCAATCTCTTTACGAAACAGCTGCGATTTTTTAAAGTTGACAGTTAAATTAGCTTGTTTGATGTCACGTAATAATAATTTTAAGTGCCGTAGGTGCTCTTCCACGCTATCCGAGATACATAAGCAGTCATCTACATATAAGATCGTAAATGCCTTCACTTCTTCCGACAATACTCGGTCCAAACCACGTGTTAAACTTGCTAGGCTAGTCTTCAATCCGAACGGCGTCACTGTGTACCGATAGCACTTGCCTTCGTACAAAAACCCAGTAAAATCTCTACATTCCTGATGCAATGGGATCTGCCAAAATGAGCTACGGAGGTTAATTGTGGACATGGCTTTAATGTTACCACATTTTGCCAGTATCTCGTTAATTGGAATGGCTCCCTCATGGTCTGGAACTGTTACTGAATTCAGCTTACGGGCGTCCAAACATAATCTAACCGTCTGGTCTTTCTTTACGACAGTAACCATAGGGTTGACGTATGGACTCTGGGCCCTTTCAATAACACCATGCGCCTCCATTTTCTGGATTTCTGCCTTCACTGCTTCCTTGTATCTCATCGGAATCGGCCAACCTTTCTGACAGTAGGGTGTCCGATCGGTGACTTCGAATTTATGTTGATACGAGTTAATCCTACCTGGCGTATCCCGGAATACCATTTTATTATCCATCAAAATATGCTTTAGCTCGCTCCGTTCAGCTTCGGTTATGTCTGTGATAGTTTGTACCTTCTGTCCAATCAATTCTTCGATCTCTTCATCGGCAGATGCGAGTTCTACTCGTAGTATCTCCGCTGTAGTTCCTTCCTGGTTTTGGTCTCCCTGAATGATTAATCGTTTGTTGTTCAGGTCGATCACACACCCATTTTCTTCCAATAACCCTATGCCTAAGATACAATCTTTTATTAATTCTGGGACAACTACGAAGACACTATCGACTCTTAAACTTTCGATTTGGACAGTTAATAGGATTTGTTGTGTAACCCTTTTTGACTTATTGCCGGTTGCACCCTTAATTACGGTATTCGACAATTTTAACATTTCTAGATCACCCAATTCCTTTTTATTGTCTTTAAACCACTGTTCTGAGACAGCGTTTAATTGGCTCCCGGTGTCCAATAAGGCGCATGTAGACACACCGTTCAACGAGACACTTACTTCCGGACATTTATTAACTTTACATATTATGTTGACATCATCATCATCCATTAAATCATCTCTTAAATCTAGAAAAGTAGTGTTAATATATTTACTAATATTACTTAAGTCTACTTCATATTTACAGAACTTAGCTAGTTTTTTGGCATAACGGTATTAACTTTGTTACCGTTCGCACCGCTGGTCGATGGAATAGGTTCGTTCTCATTTTTAAACTTGTTTGTTCGTTTGGGGTAGTGTGAAGTGACTGGCCTACTTTCACTTTCATTTGTGCGCCCGTGCTCAGCTGGTCGCTCTCTCTCCTCTTCACCCCTCGTACATGATTTACGATCTCGCCGTCCGTCATAGTACCCTCGGCTCGCCTCTCTGGTGTCACTTCTCAGACTCATAAATTCTAACAAGACCTGCTCGAATTCATTGATTGTCACTACACCACGAGTAATTATCGCAACTCTTATTTCATGCGGATAATGTTTAGTAATTTTTCTAATTAAATACTTATCAGGTATTGGCGGAATTAATTGACGATTTTCTAACAGTTTACGCTCTAAATACTGGATCATGTTCATTCCATTCTCGGCGTGATACCTTCCGAATTCCAGTTCATTGCGTACTCTCTCTTGAATGACGTCATTCCAATATTTACTTATAAATGCGTCAGTGAAGTCCACAAAATTGTTAATGTTATCTTTTACTAACCTCCACCACACTGCTGCCTCTCCTTCAAGGTGTCTTGCTATCCACTTGATGTTTCCAGCATCTTGATAATGTTCTCTGAATATTTCATTCAATTCTTTAATAAATTCCATCGGGAAATCACCCGTGCTATTATATTTTATGTCCTTCACCTGTTCGTTTGTCATGCTCCGATTACATGGTGTATTGCTTATTGACGCTAGTTTAGTTCGTACTTCCTGTTGTATTTGTTGTAATTTAAGGTGTGTCTCGTCAGACTTGCTGTTGATTTTAGTTTCCAACTCTTTCAGTTTTTCGACCTTTAATTCATTTATAGCTGCCGTGTTATCTGCACATCTTTGATTGTTTACACTTACTGTTTCAATAATTATTTCAAAATTATTATTGTATTTTTCGTCAAGTTCTTTAATTTGTTGTTTTGTATTGGCACTAATTTCGATACTAATCTTATCACAATTTTCTTCGATCTTATTATCAATATCTACTCTAAACTCCTGGAGAATTTTTTGGTTATTTGCTCTCTCTTGATTGAGTTGCGTGAATACTTCGTTTCTTAGTTCCATATTTTGTTTGTGCATCTGCTCTGATAATTGTTGCATTTGTTGTTTGTGTTGTGTCGCTTGTTGTGTTAGCTGTTGTGTTGTTTTTTCCGCCAGTTCTTTTATTTGTTCTTTTGTTTCTTTCGATTGTTGTTCAAGTCGTTGTGTTTGTTGTAATAGTTGTTCTTTTGTTTCTTTCGATTGTTGTTCAATTCGTTGTGTTTGTTGTACTAGTTGTTGGAGTATTGTACATATATCGGTGTCTTTGTTTTTCTCTGGTTATGTCTGATATACTGGTCTCTCTCTAACCTCTACTAGTGTTTCTTGTGTAATATGTTGTGTTTCTGCATTTTCTTCGTTCAGTCCCCGCGTCCTTGACTCTTCATTCCCCATTGAAATATGTGCGATCGTCTGCGAATCTCCTATCTGATTGTTTATATCGAAGTCCATTTCGTTACCGTGGGATGTTGTTTCTGTATTCATGTTATTGTTTTCTCCGTGCGTGTTGTTCTGTGTGTTAATGTTTTTCCTACTCTTACTCCGCGTAATCATACAACTATATCTTATATTATCGTTATTCTTAATTCTATTTTATTTTTATTTTACTATTCTATTAGTGACTCAATAGTCCCACGTTCCGGGCGACAGAATGTAATACACTTTTAAATAGGCCTTAATAAAAGTTCACGTTACTATTATACATACTACACTCGGCCTACGAGCATGTGAAAAGTAAGAGTTTATCAAGCTAATTTACCCAATGACAATATTAATATTTATAACCTACTAATTATCAGCAACAGAATGTAACAATTACTTTAGTGTACCGACTCTTAAAAATTATCCCAGGGCGCCAGTAATAAATAAACACAATTTGACTGTTATTAATTAAGTTTTTAATAACTAATTTGTATTTACATATTACAAAATTTGTAGATCATTACCTTTAATAAGTTTGCTATAAAATTTGTTTGTGCTTATTTCTTGGCTATGAATTCTTTGACTAATTGAGTCACCAAGTATGAGTTACATACATTTAAATTTAATAGACAATAGTACAATAAGTGTTCATTTTATTATTTACTTGCATGTTGAATCCACTTTGCGCCGCGATGTAATCAATTCTACACGTTCCAGGCAGGTCGCCGACGTTAATCGTTGAGCCCTTATCCTTGTTAGTTTTGCACTAATTTATACACTTGTTTCACAGGTATTAAACACCATTCACTTTGACAACTTAGTGATAACTACACATGTGCCGTATGCTAATACACTTGTTGAATACACAGTATATTCTTTTACAAAGCTAAGTGCGTCTAACACCAGATTAATAACTGCTTATTGATCGACTGTCCCGCACCATGACGTTTCACACATTTAAATCACAATGTATTTCGATTTAACGATTGATGCTGTGTTAAGTAAAACTTGGATATGTTATTCGATTTTAACTTATCTTCTCTAATTTCTCTGCACGTTATTCTTGTAAACGATTATTAAATATTTATAATATGTAGCTTTCACAATACTTAATATCGCGTTACCGTGACTGACTTACGTGGCGATTGAAATATATTTACTCAAATTACTAAGAAATTATTATTGCAACTAATACGAGTCTAATATCTGTAATCTCTCCGTTGACTACCCTAACTTCTTACACTCCGTATTTTTATATTTCACTAAAACTACCCTCACTCACTATCGACAAACTACACGCCTATTGGTCTGACTTACCGCTAAATTCAAAACTACCCAATCTGTTTATCGGAACAGCCCGCGCAAAAAATGACGCTATCCGCTATTCGTCCACAAAATGCGCGTGAACACGTGGTATGAAACTTCGCGTCACCTCCCATTTCACACATACGCTCTCTCTCTAAAATATAGCTCCCTATTGTTAGGCGCACTTAACTTTTACAACCTTAGTAAATGTTTCTTACACCCTAGCAAAATAATACAGTTTTATGACGGTCCGACCCGTCCGTGACAAAATATAAATTCTTAGCCGACTTACTGGCGTCAACGCAAGGTCGTCTTTTGAATAGCTATCGCTCTTTACTACATATTTTAATGTTTTCTTACTTCTAAAGAAAACCACCGCTTTCTATAAATTTACATTTCTCCCTGGGTACCATATGACTTTGTCCCCGTAAAATTGTTAAGAATACAATTTTCCGTGATATACTCATAAGTCTATGGACGCGCTGAACAGTAAAATCGACGATAACAGCCAGGCCATTAGAAAAGAATTGAACACCACCTTAATGAAAATTAGCCAAAAAATGGATGACATGAATAACCGGAAGTGGGGAGAAGAACGGAAGGTATCCGAAGACGAAAACATGGAACAAACGAATCCAGAGCCGGAGAATAATGAAGAAGGAAAGGACGATGACGACTCAGAGATAGGAGAAGTATCAAATGATGAATCCATGGAAGAATTAAGTATACAATTCAAAGACACTGATAAACAAACTGAGGATAAAGAAGACTCGAAAGCATTGGTGCCCGAGGATACACACCATAGGAATGAAGAGAACATTCATATACCATTCATCCTATTGCGATGAAACTTCGGTGAGTTGTGCGCACGTCCGCGAAGGTTTCTTCCACATCTCCTCCTAAACCACTGTACCGATTTCAACCAAACTTGGCACAAATATTTTACGCAACGGGAGAACCAACATAGGATAGGTGTTTTTTCGATGGGGTCCTTTTGGGGGTTCTTTGGGGTCTTCCACATCGCCTCTTAAACCACTGGACCGATTTCAACCAAACTTGGCACAAATATTTTACGCAAAGGGAGAACCAACATAGGACAAGTGTTTTTTTTCGATACGATCCTTTGGGGGGTCCTTTGGGATCTTCCACGTCTCCATCTAAACCATTGGACCGATTTCAACCAAACTTGGCACAAATATTTTACGCAACGGGAGAACCAACATAGGACAGGTGATTTTTTCGATACGATCCTCTGGGGGATCCTTTGCGGTCTTAAAAAACTATTAGATCTGGTTACTATGGCAACCCAATAGAATAGATTCTGTTCTAAATATATTATCGCATTAAATTGAAGACCACGCGAACGAAGTTGTGGGCAACAGCTATTTATTTTTAAGAAGCCTACTTTAATTAAACTTTATTAATTAAACTAACATTTTCATTACGTACAACGTGAAACTCCGTAGCGAAGCACGGGTATTCTGCTAGTCATGTATAAGAGAAAATATATCGTGCGTGGCAGGCAAGCATATCTCAGTTATGTACTGTTTACGTTTCCATTTTATTATTATCACTACCGCAATAAAAAGGCAGGGAAGACACACACACACACACACACACACACACACACACACACACACACACACACACACACACACACACACACACACACACACACACACACACACACACACACACACACACACACACATAATTCGCGTTATTTCTGGCCTCATTCATGTTTATTTTCTTACATTTGCACGGTTTTTAAATGGAAAGTGCCGAACCCATACCAACATAACGCATGCAAGCCGAAAAAGTGTCCAGCGTGGATAGCGATTTGCTTCCTGTGGATCGCTGGGCAGTGTAACTGCACGTGTTTAAAGAGGAACGATTCATAGACAGACTTTTCGTCTTTAGGGAATGAACCCTCTGCAAGATGCTGAGGGTCCATGAGTGACTTCGGAGCGCTCCTTCTTTTCCGCGTGTTTGTTCTGTGAAACGTACACTGTAGATTCGCAGATTTATTCTAAGCAACGCTCAATAGGAAATGTTGGAAATTTTTGTCCACGGTGAACCCTCATACACACTAAACCTGCTCTGATGTTTTAATTACGGACATCATAATATTAAAACTTTGGAAACTTGAGCACTACTTAATGGAGATCAATCATTAACTTATACAAGCCAAAAATTTTATGCATATTTTTTATATATATGTGTACAACGTTATCGGCAACAAAGAAGTAGTTTTTGTTCAAATTCCTTCCCGGGATATTTGGCCGTAGTCCAATGTTTTCTACAAAACCAGACGTTTCGGCAATGCCATTGACTTCCATCATCAGTGAAAATCGAGTGCGATAACGTGAGGTGGTATATGTTAGTGACCACAGTACTGTAGTTAAGGCTGAAGCAGTAAGTAGAAAGAAGTAGTTTCTATGGTAATATTTCATTTCGAAAATGATTTTAAAAATAAATCTTAGAATATGGAAGTCATGTATGGTTCTCCATACCGATATTTTACTTCCATATTCCTTAAGGAAATGGAAGTATGGTGATGGCAAAAAAAATCGTGTTCGAGATTATTGCAGATTCTGATTCTACTACACTCAAAACATGAAAAAAAGTGGTTTTCCGAAAAGTGTCTGTGTGTGTGTCTGTCTGCCTGTGTGTCTGCTGTCTGTGTGTAGATTTTTTTCTATGGCAAACGATAACAGCCGCAAATTCAAACAGAATCAAATACGTTTTTGCATACAGCCCTGATTTATTGAGTACTAAAGACCTATTGTTTTTGGTGAAGATCGTTTAAGGGAAAGGGGTAGTTTACCGGCCACGTTTTTACTTCCATATTCCTTAAGGAATGGAAGTATGGTGATGGCAAAAAAAATCGTGTTCGAGATTATTGCAGATTCTGATTCTACTACACTCAAAACATGAAAAAAAGTCGTTTTCCGAAAAGTGTCTGTGTGTCTGTCTGTCTGTCTGTCTGTCTATCTGTCTGTCTGTCTGTCTGTCTGTCTGTCTGTCTGTAGATTTTTTTTCTATGGCAAACGATAACTGCCGCAAATTGAAACAGAATCAAATAATTTTTTGCATACAGCCCTGATTTGCAGAGTACTCGCGACCTATTGTTTTTGGTGAAGATCGGTTGAGGGAAACGGGTAGTTTACCTGCAACGGTTTTTTTTTTAGCAAGGGTAATTTTGTTTGTTTGGCAAACGATAACAGCCGCAAATTCAAACAGAATCAAATAATAATTCGCATACAGCCCTAAATTGTAGAGTTATCAAGATCTGTTGATTTTGGTGAAGATCGGTTAAGGGAAAGGGGTAGTTTACCAGTAACGTTTTATGTTTTAACAAGGGTATTTCCTATGGCAAACGATAACAGCCGCAAATTCAAACAGAATCAAAAGATTATTTGCATACAGCCCTAAATTGTAGAGTTCTCAAGACCAATTGTTTTTGGTGAAAATCGGTTGAGGGAAAGGGGTAGTTTACCAGCAACGTTTTTTTAACAAGGGTATTTTTTTCTATGGCAAACGATAACTGCCGCAAATTCAAACAGAATCAAATAACTTTTTGCATACAGCCCTGATTTGTAGAGTACTCACGACCTGTTGTTTTTGGTAAAGATCGGTTGAGGGAAAGGGGTAGTTTACCGGCAACGGTTTTTTTTCGTATCAAGGGAAATTTTTTTTTTTGCCAAACGATAACAGCCGCAAATTCAAACAGAATCAAACAATGTTTCGCATACAGCCCTGTATTGTAGAGTTCTCAAGATCTGTTGATTTTGGTGAAGATCGGTTAAGGGAAAGGGGTAGTTTACCTGTAACGTTTTCTGTTTTAACAAGGGTATTTCCTATGGCAAACGATAACAGCCGTAAATTCAAACAGTATCAAAAGATTATTTGCATACAGCCCTAAATTGTAGAGTTCTCAAGACCTATTGTTTTTGGTGAAGATCTGTTAAGGGAAAGGGGTAGTTTACCTACAACGTTTTTTTAACAAGGTTATTTTCTATGGCAAACGATAACAGCCGCAAATTCAAACATAATCAAATAATTTTCTGCATACAGCCCTGGTTTGTAGAGTACTCAAGACCTTTTGTTTTTGGTGAAGATCGATTGAGGGGAAGGGGTAGTTTACCTGCAACGTTTGTTATAAAGCGTATTTTCTATGGCAAACGATAACTGCCGCAAATTCAAACAGAATCAAATAATTTTTTGCATACATAAGTGAATTGTAGAGGACTCAAAGCCATTAGATTTTGGTGAAGATCGGTTAAGGGGAAGGGGTAGTTTACCAGCAACCTTTTACGTTTTAACAATAGTAAAGTACTTGAAAATTCATTTAAACTTTTTAAAACAATGGTAATTGTTAAAAATAAAATTATTTTGTTGCCAGGCAATAAAATTATAATTTTTTCATTTTAACGTAAATTATGTATATATTAGAAAAAATATCGTGCTTGGCAGGCAAGCATATTTCAGATTATAAGTCTTAGAATATGGAAGTCATGTATGGTTCTCCATACCGATATTTTGTTTTATCAAGGGTATTTTGTATGGCAAACGATAACATCCGCAAATTCAAACAGAATCATATAATATTTTGCATACAGCCCTGAATTGTAGAGTTCTCAAGACCTATCGTTTTTGGTGAAGATCGGTTAAGGGAAAGGGGTAGTTTACCTGCTACGGTTTTTTATCAAGGGTAATTTTACTTCCTTATTCCTTAAGGAATGGAAGTATGCTGATGGCAAAAAAAATCGTGTTCGAGATTATTGCAGATTCTGATTCTACTACACTCAAAACATTAAAAAAAGTCGTTTTCCGAAAATTGTCTGTGTGTGTGTGTGTGTGTGTGTCTGTCTGTCTGTCTGTCTGTCATAAAGAGCAGACGACAGTAAGAATAATGTACCCGAACGTTGGTTTTATAACAATGTCGGTTAGAGTGAAAGTAATTCGAGAATGTGTGATATCAAATTAAATGAAAAAGAACAATCTTTAATTTGATAGTAATATTAACCTAATCGCAACTGTATTTAGTGCGGGAGAGATGTTAGCATCATTCTAAAAATGTACATCGGGAAACTGTTTATGAATAATAACAAAAACGACAACTAGCTGCCACCGCAACATTTGACGGTTAGGAAAAGCCGTTATCAACTGTCAAAAAGTGACACGTCACACCGACTCACCGGCCAAAGCCAATCAGAAAATTAGTTAGTAATCAACATTTTTACCTAGAGCCGATCCAAGAGAGGGGTATATAAAGACAAACCAGCGAATTTTGAGACAGACCTTTACTAACTAGCAAGCAGCACAGACGTGTGCCCGTCATCTCCACGTTTTTTAATAACACTTAGCGTCAGTTACATAGCACATTGGAACCAATAGTTCAACAACAAGAAACGATTACTTCGCGTTCATCCACAACCAACAACAGTGATTAAGTGCAGTTTTATTTTAATTTTGTGCGGGAATAACGAACAGAAAATAATTTATTGTCATTATTCACGATCCATTTTAATCAGAAGAGGATCGCATTATTCTGTTCTTGTGCGAATTTAGTGCCGAAACCAAGTAATCATTATAATCCGATTACTTAAGTGATTAAGAAGTTTTAATTAAATAATTAAAACTCAGAAGGTAAAAGTGCAATCATTATTAATCTTGATCTGAGTGCAATAACCTGTATTTTTTGCAACCATAACCTGTACTGACGCAAAACACAAAAACATTATTTAAGATTACACCACGTCTCGATTTATTATACAAATTTGTTATTAGTAATTAAGCTATATGTTAGTTGTAAGGGTTCTCACTTGATAAATATTGTCACTAGAAAAGCAAGCGTTGATGAAACGCACGATCTTTCAACAGATCGTTTTTTCAATTACTTTGCAAAAGTAACCTAAAACTTTGTTGATCAATTGTATTATTGGATATTGTGTAGGCATATTTGTTTTCTTTCGTGTCTCAAAGAATTCACTACTGAGATTATAATAATTTTCATATTAAAAATAAATAGTATCTGGACTTAACCAGATTTATAATTCATGTTCTGAGCAAGCCGTATGAGGCATATAATAACTGACTTTTAATTGTACAACTTTGTATATTTACATTATGTTTATTTTTTTGAATTCACTATAAGGGTGCAAATAAACCCATGATTAACAGCATCACCTGATTTTGATTTATTTCTATAGGATAATTGAATATTTTCTTTTAATAAGCTTAAACAACCTTCTGTTGTGTTTAACATATTGGAATAGCATTGCCAAAAGGTGGTACTCAACTATTTTAAATTTTCTTTTCATCCAGTAATTTTTATGTGTGGGTTTTACACGGGATTTTCCCTGAATAAATCCGTGTGGTGCCCACTGATTAATAAACAAGGTAACATAACCTTGCAACCAAAGGGAGTTGATGATTGTAAGCTGAGTTGACAGTTTAGTGGACTTCAAGTAAACACAATCAGGTACGTAAAAGTATATGTTTGTTTATGATATTGTCCAGACTTTACGGGACTTGACATACTCAGACTACCTGCAATCTGGAGAAGAAGTTTCTACTACCAGTTTCAACCAGACGAGAACTATTATCAAGCAACCAACTGCTATACTTCATGTTTTAACTTAAGTTAATCTAGCATTTAAATATAATCAACTTCGTTATTTATTTATTTATTTAATACAAGGGAATTTTTTTAAAAACAAGTATAATTAAACCATTGTAAACACTGTGAGTAACTTTGAATGTTTTATTTTAAATCACTTTACTACATTAGTCACTTTCAATTAGAAACAACCATTCTCAACATCGAGTTACCTCAAAAGAACACTTCACACATAGTTAAACTTTGTTTTAACGAGACTTGTAATATTTTAACCACGAACTTAATAAGTTTAAACAACAACAACTCTTTTATTTTACTTCAAGTTAATTGTAAACACACACGTTTTCATTTTATTACAAATAGGTTAGACCATCCGTGTGGCTTTAAACGGAATTTAACCATTATTTTGATATAATTACTATAAACAAATAAACATAATCAGTTTAAACATAACCCCTAATAAACGTTTGGTTATAAATTGACGCATACAACGCGGGGCATTAACTTTAACATTAAAAAATAACCCCGAATCGAGTTGCTTATTATAAATTGGCGCACCAACTAGTGTGGCTTAAAAAAACAAAAAAAAATATTAAATAAATATATTTTTTATATTTTATATTAGCCCGGTAGACACGAAAAAGTAACATGCCGCACACCCACCAATACGATACAAGATATAAGGACAGTAGGGTAGGAGAGATGCAACGGGATGTAGATACATACGAAGCGCAACCCACAGACGAGATGGAGGTTATTACAATCAATAATATCGAAACTAGTACCGACGAAACACCTCACATAGAACCAGAGATAGAAGTGACAGTAGATAACCAACCCAGACGGCCTGAAGAACTCCCACAACCAAACAAACCGACTGAAGAGATGAGATGGGAAGCGATGATGAAGATAATGATGGAATTAAAGGAAGACGGTAAGAAATCTCATAAAAAACTGAATGACTCGATAAATAAAAATATGGAAACCTCCCGGGAAGAGAACCAAAGAAATATTGAGCTATTGAATAGAAATATAAGTCAATTGACTTATATTGACTTATTAGTCAATAAGGGAGGACCATCGGGACTTAAATAGAAATCTGGAATCGCTTAGTAAAAATGTGGAATCGCTGAAGGAGGACCTAAATAAAAGGATAGACGATACTCATAAGTCTATGGACGCGCTGAACAGTAAAATCGACGATAACAGCCAGGCCATTAGAAAAGAATTGAACACCACCTTAATGAAAATTAGCCAAAAAATGGATGACATGAATAACCGGAAGTGGGGAGAAGAACGGAAGGTATCCGAAGACGAAAACATGGAACAAACGAATCCAGAGCCGGAGAATAATGAAGAAGGAAAGGACGATGACGACTCAGAGATAGGAGAAGTATCAAATGATGAATCCATGGAAGAATTAAGTATACAATTCAAAGACACTGATAAACAAACTGAGGATAAAGAAGACTCGAAAGCATTGGTGCCCGAGGATACACACCATAGGAATGAAGAGAACATTCAGCATAAAGAAGCTATCTTTAAAAATGTAAAGGACAAGGTAATAAAGAAAACAGGAGAGAAAGAGACAAAGATAAAAAGAATAATACGCTCTAAGAAGACAAGGATTACAAAGGAAATATTAGAAATGACTAGGAGTGGATTAATTAACTTCGTAGACAACCCAATTATTCGTCATAGAACTAGGACCAATGGTAAGAAGTATAAACAAGACTTCATGAAAATATTAAAAATAAATCATCATAAAACCGTGGGTAAAAAATTAAATAAGAATCCAATTAAATCAAATATACCAATAAATAAAATACACCAAATAAAATCAATCGATTCCTTAATGCATAACCGATCATTAAACCATTTAATTAATGACCCAGATGACGGAACGATTAAAACAACGTTACATGCCATTGACTATGTTATGACGGAGAAGGTCATAAACAATGAGGTATTTAAGGCGAATATTCCTAGAAGGAAGAAGCTTCACAGGGAGAAGGAAAATGATCAAGAACGACTGGACCAGCTTATTGAAAGGTACGCCCAAAGAATAAGGGAAATGCGGAAGAAGAGGGACCAAGCGATGGAAGAGTCCAACCAGGAGAACAAAGGTCAACCCGGATTAGAAGAAGGGCTAGATATCAATAATAGCCAAGGCCCAGAGTACAATGGATACAGGAATACCAAGGATGATGAGAGGAAGAAAGCAAGGAAACGGGGAGCCAACGACTATCTGGTAGCCGCCAAGTGGAAGAACCGCTTGATAGGAAGGTATCTCCAAAACCACTAGTACGGAACATATATCAGACATCCAATTATAGACCCAATAGAGTGGAAGAGCACAAATAACCCCATGAATATGAACTAGTAAAAAATTATTAATATTAAGGATGGATAATATGTAATAGTAAGCAACATTTCTCACCCGAACGTTTAGGGTATAAAAGATAAAATATATATATTTAAAAAAAAAAAACCACTACTATAAACAAACTCATTTATTGTTAAGCTACAAAAGGTTGAAGGTAACTAATTAACTATAACTAGTCAATTTGCCTTATCAAGTTACAAAAGTGTGTAGATTTAAGATGTAAGCCAAACCATTTGTTACTGGTGAAAATTTACCAGATCTATCACCCCAAGGGATAGAAAATTATATAAGGTCAATCAAATGATTTAATAAGAAAATACAACTACTGTACTATACCTAGAGAAAAAATATGTATCCAGATGGATATTCGATGTGACTTAATGTTTATAAAATGATTATTGTATACCTCTCATAAAACTCAAATGTTAAATTATATCGTCCAGAATAAAGGTTCACCCAACTAACCTTTGAAGGAGTAGAGAGGCAGTATAACAAAGTGTGTAAAATAAAAAGAAGGACATTATTATGGAATGTAAGGAAAGAAAAAAAATAATATTTGTGAAACAAACCATGTAAACCACAGAATGTCTATGAAACTAGATATTAGTATGTTATTATATTGTCAAATGAAATTGTAATTACAGCATAGTATATAGTATATAATATCATCCAGAATAAGTGAAAACCACCATCACTTGAAGGAGTAGAGAAGAAAAATAACAAAGAGTGTTAATTGTAAAGATAACTATTGTTATAATGGAATGAAAGGAAAGAAAAATGTTTGTCAATTATCAATTATTATACATCACCAGAATATGTCAGAGAACATAAAAAAAAAAAAAAAAAAAAACCATCTAGTATACAAACAATGTAAGCCCTGATAATTCAGGATGAATATAACTCGTTAAGAAAGATTTAATGGACTATGGTGAAAACAGAAATATATTGTAGACTCTAGATAGAACAAACCAAATGCATAAGTACTGTAAACATCAAAACCAGTGTATAATATTAAGAATATTTAAATGAACCAAAACAAATTGTTAACTAGTACCTAAGTAACTATAGAGCTGATAAAAGCATAGCTAAAAAACATCAAGTCTAAAAGAAGTAACTACCTGTAAGAAAGAAAGTATGTTAGCAAGTATAAAGATGGAAATGTGATCTAAATGAAAACCTCTGATACCTTGAATATTATAGTGAATATATTATATTATTGAATATGAATGATATGTGATATTTTTTTGAGTTGTGATAGTGCAACTATTGCCAGGTGCAATGTTTATTTTTTACTCAGACAGAGAAGAGTAATGCCTCTGAATCTGAGAATGTGTAGTGAGGAACGGCAGAGGATGTTAGCCATAGTGAGCCACCCTGATTCCAAAACCTCTACTACAGTTAGGGAATTATATTGTTCTATAGTATCAAGGAATATTATGAAAGAACCTGTGAGGTATGAATTATAATAACCATTAAGATAATCACGAATGCAAAGATATGTGATGAGAAAGTAGAATGTGAATAAGACAGGGAATAGTTAACTTGAGAAACAAGATCAATTATAGTTAAATGACTTAGAGAGTAAGCAACTTGAAAATACTAGTAAATTAAGAATTGTACCATTGTATAAAAAGCCAACCTAGAGTAATACACCAATAATATGTTTAAAAAATCAAAGAGTACAAGAGAAAAATTTTTTTATTGAAGTATACTAAGAAACTGACATGAATTGATAATTTTACAAAAAATAAATTTTTTCAAATGATCAATTTTAAAGAGGGTGTATATGTAACATCACAAGATGTCACCTAACCTAAGTGTATGTTATCAGATTTTATAAAAACAGAATAACCATGTAAATAGGTATATAATAGTCGAAATATACAAGAAAGAAGAAACCAGGAAAGAAGAATGAAGCAGAAGTGCCACATGAAACAGTAACCCAAGGGCTGTTTGACACTACAACTAGACTGAGACTAAAACGAACTAATGGACAGAATAAATTTACATTCAGCTGTCAATTCAGTAAATAGTTGATGTAAACCGAATGTCATTTGTAAACAAAAAATGAACTAATGAGCAGTTAAATACTGTGAAAGCAGAATCAGCATTTTGCTGATAATAGATGTGACAATGAACAGTAGATAATGAATGCCAAAACCAATGTTAACAATGGCTATATAGTAAGAGCTAAGATGTATTTCAGCATCAAATATACTTGTTGGAAAAGAGAACTATTTATAAAAGAGAATCTTATACAAATAAGATGTCTCCACAATTTACCGAATTGAGAACCAATAGGCATTATTAGGGCCAAATTTCAATGTAGGCGATATGCCTTAGCAAACTTAGACCAAACATTAGTCAGTAAAATGGCTATCGATGATTATCACAAGTGTAAACTAAAATGCACAGAACTATGGTTATGCCTTGACATAACAAAAAATGTTATTAAAACAATAGGTTTAATCGTAATTTTAATTGTTAAATAGTAGCTTAAAACAAATTAACGGGAAACGAACTGTCATAGTCAGTAGGATCATTTATTACAATGTATAGAATTAAGGTGTACAAGTAATGTTCAGCAAAAAACGTCAGTACAGCATTAATGGTGTTCGCGCATAAACATTTGATTAATAAAATGTTATGTGAATACAAGCAAGGTTAACAAAAAGTGTAAAATCGGCGAATCATAAAGAGCAGACGACAGTAAGAATAATGTACCCGAACGTTGGTTTTATAACAATGTCGGTTAGAGTGAAAGTAATTCGAGAATGAGTGATATCAAATTAAAGGAAAAAGAACAATCTTTAATTTGATAGTAATATTAACCCAATCGCAACTGTATTTAGTGCGGGAGAGATGTTAGCATCATTCTAAAAATGTACATCGGGAAACTGTTTATGAATAATAACAAAAACGACAACTAGCTGCCACCGCAACATTTGACGGTTAGGAAAAGCCGTTATCAACTGTCAAAAAGTGACACGTCACACCGACTCACCGGCCAAAGCCAATCAGAAAATTAGTTAGTAATCAACATTTTTACCTAGAGCCGATCCAAGAGAGGGGTATATAAAGACAAACCAGCGAATTTTGAGACAGACCTTTACTAACTAGCAAGCAGCACAGACGTGTGCCCGTCATCTCCACGTTTTTTAATAACACTTAGCGTCAGTTACATAGCACATTGGAACCAATAGTTCAACAACAAGAAACGATTACTTCGCGTTCATCCACAACCAACAACAGTGATTAAGTGCAGTTTTATTTTAATTTTGTGCGGGAATAACGAACAGAAAATAATTTATTGTCATTATTCACGATCCATTTTAATCAGAAGAGGATCGCATTATTCTGTTCTTGTGCGAATTTAGTGCCGAAACCAAGTAATCATTATAATCCGATTACTTAAGTGATTAAGAAGTTTTAATTAAATAATTAAAACTCAGAAGGTAAAAGTGCAATCATTATTAATCTTGATCTGAGTGCAATAACCTGTATTTTTTGCAACCATAACCTGTACTGACGCAAAACACAAAAACATTATTTAAGATTACACCACGTCTCGATTTATTATACAAATTTGTTATTAGTAATTAAGCTATATGTTAGTTGTAAGGGTTCTCACTTGATAAATATTGTCACTAGAAAAGCAAGCGTTGATGAAACGCACGATCTTTCAACAGATCGTTTTTTCAATTACTTTGCAAAAGTAACCTAAAACTTTGTTGATCAATTGTATTATTGGATATTGTGTAGGCATATTTGTTTTCTTTCGTGTCTCAAAGAATTCACTACTGAGATTATAATAATTTTCATATTAAAAATAAATAGTATCTGGACTTAACCAGATTTATAATTCATGTTCTGAGCAAGCCGTATGAGGCATATAATAACTGACTTTTAATTGTACAACTTTGTATATTTACATTATGTTTATTTTTTTGAATTCACTATAAGGGTGCAAATAAACCCATGATTAACAGCATCACCTGATTTTGATTTATTTCTATAGGATAATTGAATATTTTCTTTTAATAAGCTTAAACAACCTTCTGTTGTGTTTAACATATTGGAATAGCATTGCCAAAAGGTGGTACTCAACTATTTTAAATTTTCTTTTCATCCAGTAATTTTTATGTGTGGGTTTTACACGGGATTTTCCCTGAATAAATCCGTGTGGTGCCCACTGATTAATAAACAAGGTAACATAACCTTGCAACCAAAGGGAGTTGATGATTGTAAGCTGAGTTGACAGTTTAGTGGACTTCAAGTAAACACAATCAGGTACGTAAAAGTATATGTTTGTTTATGATATTGTCCAGACTTTACGGGACTTGACATACTCAGACTACCTGCAATCTGGAGAAGAAGTTTCTACTACCAGTTTCAACCAGACGAGAACTATTATCAAGCAACCAACTGCTATACTTCATGTTTTAACTTAAGTTAATCTAGCATTTAAATATAATCAACTTCGTTATTTATTTATTTATTTAATACAAGGGAATTTTTTTAAAAACAAGTATAATTAAACCATTGTAAACACTGTGAGTAACTTTGAATGTTTTATTTTAAATCACTTTACTACATTAGTCACTTTCAATTAGAAACAACCATTCTCAACATCGAGTTACCTCAAAAGAACACTTCACACATAGTTAAACTTTGTTTTAACGAGACTTGTAATATTTTAACCACGAACTTAATAAGTTTAAACAACAACAACTCTTTTATTTTACTTCAAGTTAATTGT
This sequence comes from Magicicada septendecula, assembly GCA_034769895.1. NCBI lineage: Eukaryota > Metazoa > Arthropoda > Insecta > Hemiptera > Cicadidae > Magicicada > Magicicada septendecula. The sequence continues at coordinate 130,364,875 of CM068375.1, forward strand.
AAACACACACGTTTTCATTTTATTACAAATAGGTTAGACCATCCGTGTGGCTTTAAACGGAATTTAACCATTATTTTGATATAATTACTATAAACAAATAAACATAATCAGTTTAAACATAACCCCTAATAAACGTTTGGTTATAAATTGACGCATACAACGCGGGGCATTAACTTTAACATTAAAAAATAACCCCGAATCGAGTTGCTTATTATAAATTGGCGCACCAACTAGTGTGGCTTAAAAAAAAAAAAATATATATTAAATAAATATATTTTTTATATTTTATATTAGCCCGGTAGACACGAAAAGTAACATGCCGCACACCCACCAATACGATACAAGATATAAGGACAGTAGGGTAGGAGAGATGCAACGGGATGTAGATACATACGAAGCGCAACCCACAGACGAGATGGAGGTTATTACAATCAATAATATCGAAACTAGTACCGACGAAACACCTCACATAGAACCAGAGATAGAAGTGACAGTAGATAACCAACCCAGACGGCCTGAAGAACTCCCACAACCAAACAAACCGACTGAAGAGATGAGATGGGAAGCGATGATGAAGATAATGATGGAATTAAAGGAAGACGGTAAGAAATCTCATAAAAAACTGAATGACTCGATAAATAAAAATATGGAAACCTCCCGGGAAGAGAACCAAAGAAATATTGAGCTATTGAATAGAAATATAGAGTCAATAAGGGAGGACCATCGGGACTTAAATAGAAATCTGGAATCGCTTAGTAAAAATGTGGAATCGCTGAAGGAGGACCTAAATAAAAGAATAGACGATACTCATAAGTCTATGGACGCGCTGAACAGTAAAATCGACGATAACAGCCAGGCCATTAGAAAAGAATTGAACACCACCTTAATGAAAATTAGCCAAAAAATGGATGACATGAATAACCGGAAGTGGGGAGAAGAACGGAAGGTATCCGAAGACGAAAACATGGAACAAACGAATCCAGAGCCGGAGAATAATGAAGAAGGAAAGGACGATGACGACTCAGAGATAGGAGAAGTATCAAATGATGAATCCATGGAAGAATTAAGTATACAATTCAAAGACACTGATAAACAAACTGAGGATAAAGAAGACTCGAAAGCATTGGTGCCCGAGGATACACACCATAGGAATGAAGAGAACATTCAGCATAAAGAAGCTATCTTTAAAAATGTAAAGGACAAGGTAATAAAGAAAACAGGAGAGAAAGAGACAAAGATAAAAAGAATAATACGCTCTAAGAAGACAAGGATTACAAAGGAAATATTAGAAATGACTAGGAGTGGATTAATTAACTTCGTAGACAACCCAATTATTCGTCATAGAACAAGGACCAATGGTAAGAAGTATAAACAAGACTTCATGAAAATATTAAAAATAAATCATCATAAAACCGTGGGTAAAAAATTAAATAAGAATCCAATTAAATCAAATATACCAATAAATAAAATACACCAAATAAAATCAATCGATTCCTTAATGCATAACCGATCATTAAACCATTTAATTAATGACCCAGATGACGGAACGATTAAAACAACGTTACATGCCATTGACTATGTTATGACGGAGAAGGTCATAAACAATGAGGTATTTAAGGCGAATATTCCTAGAAGGAAGAAGCTTCACAGGGAGAAGGAAAATGATCAAGAACGACTGGACCAGCTTATTGAAAGGTACGCCCAAAGAATAAGGGAAATGCGGAAGAAGAGGGACCAAGCGATGGAAGAGTCCAACCAGGAGAACAAAGGTCAACCCGGATTAGAAGAAGGGCTAGATATCAATAATAGCCAAGGCCCAGAGTACAATGGATACAGGAATACCAAGGATGATGAGAGGAAGAAAGCAAGGAAACGGGGAGCCAACGACTATCTGGTAGCCGCCAAGTGGAAGAACCGCTTGATAGGAAGGTATCTCCAAAACCACTAGTACGGAACATATATCAGACATCCAATTATAGACCCAATAGAGTGGAAGAGCACAAATAACCCCATGAATATGAACTAGTAAAAAATTATTAATATTAAGGATGGATAATATGTAATAGTAAGCAACATTTCTCACCCGAACGTTTAGGGTATAAAAGATAAAATATATATATTTAAAAAAAAAAAAAACCACTACTATAAACAAACTCATTTATTGTTAAGCTACAAAAGGTTGAAGGTAACTAATTAACTATAACTAGTCAATTTGCCTTATCAAGTTACAAAAGTGTGTAGATTTAAGATGTAAGCCAAACCATTTGTTACTGGTGAAAATTTACCAGATCTATCACCCCAAGGGATAGAAAATTATATAAGGTCAATCAAATGATTTAATAAGAAAATACAACTACTGTACTATACCTAGAGAAAAAATATGTATCCAGATGGATATTCGATGTGACTTAATGTTTATAAAATGATTATTGTATACCTCTCATAAAACTCAAATGTTAAATTATATCGTCCAGAATAAAGGTTCACCCAACTAACCTTTGAAGGAGTAGAGAGGCAGTATAACAAAGTGTGTAAAATAAAAAGAAGGACATTATTATGGAATGTAAGGAAAGAAAAAAAATAATATTTGTGAAACAAACCATGTAAACCACAGAATGTCTATGAAACTAGATATTAGTATGTTATTATATTGTCAAATGAAATTGTAATTACAGCATAGTATATAGTATATAATATCATCCAGAATAAGTGAAAACCACCATCACTTGAAGGAGTAGAGAAGAAAAATAACAAAGAGTGTTAATTGTAAAGATAACTATTGTTATAATGGAATGAAAGGAAAGAAAAATGTTTGTCAATTATCAATTATTATACATCACCAGAATATGTCAGAGAACATAAAAAAAAAAAAAAAAAAAAAACCATCTAGTATACAAACAATGTAAGCCCTGATAATTCAGGATGAATATAACTCGTTAAGAAAGATTTAATGGACTATGGTGAAAACAGAAATATATTGTAGACTCTAGATAGAACAAACCAAATGCATAAGTACTGTAAACATCAAAACCAGTGTATAATATTAAGAATATTTAAATGAACCAAAACAAATTGTTAACTAGTACCTAAGTAACTATAGAGCTGATAAAAGCATAGCTAAAAAACATCAAGTCTAAAAGAAGTAACTACCTGTAAGAAAGAAAGTATGTTAGCAAGTATAAAGATGGAAATGTGATCTAAATGAAAACCTCTGATACCTTGAATATTATAGTGAATATATTATATTATTGAATATGAATGATATGTGATATTTTTTTGAGTTGTGATAGTGCAACTATTGCCAGGTGCAATGTTTATTTTTTACTCAGACAGAGAAGAGTAATGCCTCTGAATCTGAGAATGTGTAGTGAGGAACGGCAGAGGATGTTAGCCATAGTGAGCCACCCTGATTCCAAAACCTCTACTACAGTTAGGGAATTATATTGTTCTATAGTATCAAGGAATATTATGAAAGAACCTGTGAGGTATGAATTATAATAACCATTAAGATAATCACGAATGCAAAGATATGTGATGAGAAAGTAGAATGTGAATAAGACAGGGAATAGTTAACTTGAGAAACAAGATCAATTATAGTTAAATGACTTAGAGAGTAAGCAACTTGAAAATACTAGTAAATTAAGAATTGTACCATTGTATAAAAAGCCAACCTAGAGTAATACACCAATAATATGTTTAAAAAATCAAAGAGTACAAGAGAAAAATTTTTTTATTGAAGTATACTAAGAAACTGACATGAATTGATAATTTTACAAAAAATAAATTTTTTCAAATGATCAATTTTAAAGAGGGTGTATATGTAACATCACAAGATGTCACCTAACCTAAGTGTATGTTATCAGATTTTATAAAAACAGAATAACCATGTAAATAGGTATATAATAGTCGAAATATACAAGAAAGAAGAAACCAAGAAAGAAGAATGAAGCAGAAGTGCCACATGAAACAGTAACCCAAGGGCTGTTTGACACTACAACTAGACTGAGACTAAAACGAACTAATGGACAGAATAAATTTACATTCAGCTGTCAATTCAGTAAATAGTTGATGTAAACCGAATGTCATTTGTAAACAAAAAATGAACTAATGAGCAGTTAAATACTGTGAAAGCAGAATCAGCATTTTGCTGATAATAGATGTGACAATGAACAGTAGATAATGAATGCCAAAACCAATGTTAACAATGGCTATATAGTAAGAGCTAAGATGTATTTCAGCATCAAATATACTTGTTGGAAAAGAGAACTATTTATAAAAGAGAATCTTATACAAATAAGATGTCTCCACAATTTACCGAATTGAGAACCAATAGGCATTATTAGGGCCAAATTTCAATGTAGGCGATATGCCTTAGCAAACTTAGACCAAACATTAGTCAGTAAAATGGCTATCGATGATTATCACAAGTGTAAACTAAAATGCACAGAACTATGGTTATGCCTTGACATAACAAAAAATGTTATTAAAACAATAGGTTTAATCGTAATTTTAATTGTTAAATAGTAGCTTAAAACAAATTAACGGGAAACGAACTGTCATAGTCAGTAGGATCATTTATTACAATGTATAGAATTAAGGTGTACAAGTAATGTTCAGCAAAAAACGTCAGTACAGCATTAATGGTGTTCGCGCATAAACATTTGATTAATAAAATGTTATGTGAATACAAGCAAGGTTAACAAAAAGTGTAAAATCGGCGAATCATAAAGAGCAGACGACAGTAAGAATAATGTACCCGAACGTTGGTTTTATAACAATGTCGGTTAGAGTGAAAGTAATTCGAGAATGAGTGATATCAAATTAAAGGAAAAAGAACAATCTTTAATTTGATAGTAATATTAACCCAATCGCAACTGTATTTAGTGCGGGAGAGATGTTAGCATCATTCTAAAAATGTACATCGGGAAACTGTTTATGAATAATAACAAAAACGACAACTAGCTGCCACCGCAACATTTGACGGTTAGGAAAAGCCGTTATCAACTGTCAAAAAGTGACACGTCACACCGACTCACCGGCCAAAGCCAATCAGAAAATTAGTTAGTAATCAACATTTTTACCTAGAGCCGATCCAAGAGAGGGGTATATAAAGACAAACCAGCGAATTTTGAGACAGACCTTTACTAACTAGCAAGCAGCACAGACGTGTGCCCGTCATCTCCACGTTTTTTAATAACACTTAGCGTCAGTTACATAGCACATTGGAACCAATAGTTCAACAACAAGAAACGATTACTTCGCGTTCATCCACAACCAACAACAGTGATTAAGTGCAGTTTTATTTTAATTTTGTGCGGGAATAACGAACAGAAAATAATTTATTGTCATTATTCACGATCCATTTTAATCAGAAGAGGATCGCATTATTCTGTTCTTGTGCGAATTTAGTGCCGAAACCAAGTAATCATTATAATCCGATTACTTAAGTGATTAAGAAGTTTTAATTAAATAATTAAAACTCAGAAGGTAAAAGTGCAATCATTATTAATCTTGATCTGAGTGCAATAACCTGTATTTTTTGCAACCATAACCTGTACTGACGCAAAACACAAAAACATTATTTAAGATTACACCACGTCTCGATTTATTATACAAATTTGTTATTAGTAATTAAGCTATATGTTAGTTGTAAGGGTTCTCACTTGATAAATATTGTCACTAGAAAAGCAAGCGTTGATGAAACGCACGATCTTTCAACAGATCGTTTTTTCAATTACTTTGCAAAAGTAACCTAAAACTTTGTTGATCAATTGTATTATTGGATATTGTGTAGGCATATTTGTTTTCTTTCGTGTCTCAAAGAATTCACTACTGAGATTATAATAATTTTCATATTAAAAATAAATAGTATCTGGACTTAACCAGATTTATAATTCATGTTCTGAGCAAGCCGTATGAGGCATATAATAACTGACTTTTAATTGTACAACTTTGTATATTTACATTACGTTTATTTTTTTGAATTCACTATAAGGGTGCAAATAAACCCATGATTAACAGCATCACCTGATTTTGATTTATTTCTATAGGATAATTGAATATTTTCTTTTAATAAGCTTAAACAACCTTCTGTTGTGTTTAACATATTGGAATAGCATTGCCAAAAGGTGGTACTCAACTATTTTAAATTTTCTTTTCAGCCAGTAATTTTTATGTGTGGGTTTTACACGGGATTTTCCCTGAATAAATCCGTGTGGCGCCCACTGATTAATAAACAAGGTAACATAACCTTGCAACCAAAGGGAGTTGATGATTGTAAGCTGAGTTGACAGTTTAGTGGACTTCAAGTAAACACAATCAGGTACGTAAAAGTATATGTTTGTTTATGATATTGTCCAGACTTTACGGGACTTGACATACTCAGACTACCTGCAATCTGGAGAAGAAGTTTCTACTACCAGTTTCAACCAGACGAGAACTATTATCAAGCAACCAACTGCTATACTTCCTGTTTTAACTTAAGTTAATCTAGCATTTAAATATAATCAACTTCGTTATTTATTTATTTAATACAAGGGAATTTTTTTAAAAACAAGTATAATTAAACCATTGTAAACACTGTGAGTAACTTTGAATGTTTTATTTTAAATCACTTTACTACATTAGTCACTTTCAATTAGAAACAACCATTCTCAACATCGAGTTACCTCAAAAGAACACTTCACACATAGTTAAACTTTGTTTTAACGAGACTTGTAATATTTTAACCACGAATTTAATAAGTTTAAACAACAACAACTCTTTTATTTTACTTCAAGTTAATTGTAAACACACACGTTTTCATTTTATTACAAATAGGTTAGACCATCCGTGTGGCTTTAAACGGAATTTAACCATTATTTTGATATAATTACTATAAACAAATAAACATAATCAGTTTAAACATAACCCCTAATAAACGTTTGGTTATAAATTGACGCATACAACGCGGGGCATTAACTTTAACATTAAAAAATAACCCCGAATCGAGTTGCTTATTATAAATTGGCGCACCAACTAGTGTGGCTTAAAAAAAAAAAAAAAATATTAAATAAATATATTTTTTATATTTTATATTAGCCCGGTAGACACGAAAAAGTAACATGCCGCACACCCACCAATACGATACAAGATATAAGGACAGTAGGGTAGGAGAGATGCAACGGGATGTAGATACATACGAAGCGCAACCCACAGACGAGATGGAGGTTATTACAATCAATAATATCGAAACTAGTACCGACGAAACACCTCACATAGAACCAGAGATAGAAGTGACAGTAGATAACCAACCCAGACGGCCTGAAGAACTCCCACAACCAAACAAACCGACTGAAGAGATGAGATGGGAAGCGATGATGAAGATAATGATGGAATTAAAGGAAGACGGTAAGAAATCTCATAAAAAACTGAATGACTCGATAAATAAAAATATGGAAACCTCCCGGGAAGAGAACCAAAGAAATATTGAGCTATTGAATAGAAATATAGAGTCAATAAGGGAGGACCATCGGGACTTAAATAGAAATCTGGAATCGCTTAGTAAAAATGTGGAATCGCTGAAGGAGGACCTAAATAAAAGGATAGACGATACTCATAAGTCTATGGACGCGCTGAACAGTAAAATCGACGATAACAGCCAGGCCATTAGAAAAGAATTGAACACCACCTTAATGAAAATTAGCCAAAAAATGGATGACATGAATAACCGGAAGTGGGGAGAAGAACGGAAGGTATCCGAAGACGAAAACATGGAACAAACGAATCCAGAGCCGGAGAATAATGAAGAAGGAAAGGACGATGACGACTCAGAGATAGGAGAAGTATCAAATGATGAATCCATGGAAGAATTAAGTATACAATTCAAAGACACTGATAAACAAACTGAGGATAAAGAAGACTCGAAAGCATTGGTGCCCGAGGATACACACCATAGGAATGAAGAGAACATTCAGCATAAAGAAGCTATCTTTAAAAATGTAAAGGACAAGGTAATAAAGAAAACAGGAGAGAAAGAGACAAAGATAAAAAGAATAATACGCTCTAAGAAGACAAGGATTACAAAGGAAATATTAGAAATGACTAGGAGTGGATTAATTAACTTCGTAGACAACCCAATTATTCGTCATAGAACAAGGACCAATGGTAAGAAGTATAAACAAGACTTCATGAAAATATTAAAAATAAATCATCATAAAACCGTGGGTAAAAAATTAAATAAGAATCCAATTAAATCAAATATACCAATAAATAAAATACACCAAATAAAATCAATCGATTCCTTAATGCATAACCGATCATTAAACCATTTAATTAATGACCCAGATGACGGAACGATTAAAACAACGTTACATGCCATTGACTATGTTATGACGGAGAAGGTCATAAACAATGAGGTATTTAAGGCGAATATTCCTAGAAGGAAGAAGCTTCACAGGGAGAAGGAAAATGATCAAGAACGACTGGACCAGCTTATTGAAAGGTACGCCCAAAGAATAAGGGAAATGCGGAAGAAGAGGGACCAAGCGATGGAAGAGTCCAACCAGGAGAACAAAGGTCAACCCGGATTAGAAGAAGGGCTAGATATCAATAATAGCCAAGGCCCAGAGTACAATGGATACAGGAATACCAAGGATGATGAGAGGAAGAAAGCAAGGAAACGGGGAGCCAACGACTATCTGGTAGCCGCCAAGTGGAAGAACCGCTTGATAGGAAGGTATATCCAAAACCACTAGTACGGAACATATATCAGACATCCAATTATAGACCCAATAGAGTGGAAGAGCACAAATAACCCCATGAATATGAACTAGTAAAAAATTATTAATATTAAGGATGGATAATATGTAATAGTAAGCAACATTTCTCACCCGAACGTTTAGGGTATAAAAGATAAAATATATATATTTAAAAAAAAAAAACCACTACTATAAACAAACTCATTTATTGTTAAGCTACAAAAGGTTGAAGGTAACTAATTAACTATAACTGGTCAATTTGCCTTATCAAGTTACAAAAGTGTGTAGATTTAAGATGTAAGCCAAACCATTTGTTACTGGTGAAAATTAACCAGATCTATCACCCCAAGGGATAGAAAATTATATAAGGTCAATCAAATGATTTAATAAGAAAATACAACTACTGTACTATACCTAGAGAAAAAATATGTATCCAGATGGATATTCGATGTGACTTAATGTTTATAAAATGATTATTGTATACCTCTCATAAAACTCAAATGTTAAATTATATCGTCCAGAATAAAGGTTCACCCAACTAACCTTTGAAGGAGTAGAGAGGCAGTATAACAAAGTGTGTAAAATAAAAAGAAGGACATTATTATGGAATGTAAGGAAAGAAAAAAAATAATATTTGTGAAACAAACCATGTAAACCACAGAATGTCTATGAAACTAGATATTAGTATGTTATTATATTGTCAAATGAAATTGTAATTACAGCATAGTATATAGTATATAATATCATCCAGAATAAGTGAAAACCACCATCACTTGAAGGAGTAGAGAAGAAAAATAACAAAGAGTGTTAATTGTAAAGATAACTATTGTTATAATGGAATGAAAGGAAAGAAAAATGTTTGTCAATTATCAATTATTATACATCACCAGAATATGTCAGAGAACATAAAAAAAAAAAAAAAAAAAAAACCATCTAGTATACAAACAATGTAAGCCCTGATAATTCAGGATGAATATAACTCGTTAAGAAAGATTTAATGGACTATGGTGAAAACAGAAATATATTGTAGACTCTAGATAGAACAAACCAAATGCATAAGTACTGTAAACATCAAAACCAGTGTATAATATTAAGAATATTTAAATGAACCAAAACAAATTGTTAACTAGTACCTAAGTAACTATAGAGCTGATAAAAGCATAGCTAAAAAACATCAAGTCTAAAAGAAGTAACTACCTGTAAGAAAGAAAGTATGTTAGCAAGTATAAAGATGGAAATGTGATCTAAATGAAAACCTCTGATACCTTGAATATTATAGTGAATATATTATATTATTGAATATGAATGATATGTGATATTTTTTTGAGTTGTGATAGTGCAACTATTGCCAGGTGCAATGTTTATTTTTTACTCAGACAGAGAAGAGTAATGCCTCTGAATCTGAGAATGTGTAGTGAGGAACGGCAGAGGATGTTAGCCATAGTGAGCCACCCTGATTCCAAAACCTCTACTACAGTTAGGGAATTATATTGTTCTATAGTATCAAGGAATATTATGAAAGAATCTGTGAGGTATGAATTATAATAACCATTAAGATAATCACGAATGCAAAGATATGTGATGAGAAAGTAGAATGTGAATAAGACAGGGAATAGTTAACTTGAGAAACAAGATCAATTATAGTTAAATGACTTAGAGAGTAAGCAACTTGAAAATACTAGTAAATTAAGAATTGTACCATTGTATAAAAAGCCAACCTAGAGTAATACACCAATAATATGTTTAAAAAATCAAAGAGTACAAGAGAAAAATTTTTTTATTGAAGTATACTAAGAAACTGACATGAATTGATAATTTTACAAAAAAGAATTTTTTTCAAATGATCAATTTTAAAGAGGGTGTATATGTAACATCTATATTTTACGCAACGGGAGAACCAACATAGGATAGGTGTTTTTTCGATGGGGTCCTTTTGGGGGTTCTTTGGGGTCTTCCACATCGCCTCCTAAACCACTGGACCGATTTCAACCAAACTTGGCACAAATATTTTACGCAAAGGGAGAACCAACATAGGACAAGTGTTTTTTTCGATACGATCCTTTGGGGGGTCCTTTGGGATCTTCCACGTCTCCACCTAAACCATTGGACCGATTTCAACCAAACTTGGCACAAATATTTTACGCAACGGGAGAACCAATGGACAGAATAAATTTACATTCAGCTGTCAATTCAGTAAATAGTTGATGTAAACCGAATGTCATTTGTAAACAAAAAATGAACTAATGAGCAGTTAAATACTGTGAAAGCAGAATCAGCATTTTGCTGATAATAGATGTGACAATGAACAGTAGATAATGAATGCCAAAACCAATGTTAACAATGGCTATATAGTAAGAGCTAAGATGTATTTCAGCATCAAATATACTTGTTGGAAAAGAGAACTATTTATAAAAGAGAATCTTATACAAATAAGATGTCTCCACAATTTACCGAATTGAGAACCAATAGGCATTATTAGGGCCAAATTTCAATGTAGGCGATATGCCTTAGCAAACTTAGACCAAACATTAGTCAGTAAAATGGCTATCGATGATTATCACAAGTGTAAACTAAAATGCACAGAACTATGGTTATGCCTTGACATAACAAAAAATGTTATTAAAACAATAGGTTTAATCGTAATTTTAATTGTTAAATAGTAGCTTAAAACAAATTAACGGGAAACGAACTGTCATAGTCTGTAGGATCATTTATTACAATGTATAGAATTAAGGTGTACAAGTAATGTTCAGCAAAAAACGTCAGTACAGCATTAATGGTGTTCGCGCATAAACATTTGATTAATAAAATGTTATGTGAATACAAGCAAGGTTAACCAAAAGTGTAAAATCGGCGAATCATAAAGAGCAGACGACAGTAAGAATAATGTACCCGAACGTTGGTTTTATAACAATGTCGGTTAGAGTGAAAGTAATTCGAGAATGAGTGATATCAAATTAAAGGAAAAAGAACAATCTTTAATTTGATAGTAATATTAACCCAATCGCAACTGTATTTAGTGCGGGAGAGATGTTAGCATCATTCTAAAAATGTACATCGGGAAACTGTTTATGAATAGTAACAAAAACGACAACTAGCTGCCACCGCAACATTTGACGGTTAGGAAAAGCCGTTATCAACTGTCAAAAAGTGACACGTCACACCGACTCACCGGCCAAAGCCAATCAGAAAATTAGTTAGTAATCAACATTTTTACCTAGAGCCGATCCAAGAGAGGGGTATATAAAGACAAACCAGCGAATTTTGAGACAGACCTTTACTAACTAGCAAGCAACACAGACGTGTGCCCGTCATCTCCACGTTTTTTAATAACACTTAGCGTCAGTTACATAGCACATTGGAACCAATAGTTCAACAACAAGAAACGATTACTTCGCGTTCATCCACAACCAACAACAGTGATTAAGTGCAGTTTTATTTTAATTTTGTGCGGGAATAACGAACAGAAAATAATTTATTGTCATTATTCACGATCCATTTTAATCAGAAGAGGATCGCATTATTCTGTTCTTGTGCGAATTTAGTGCCGAAACCAAGTAATCATTATAATCCGATTACTTAAGTGATTAAGAAGTTTTAATTAAATAATTAAAACTCAGAAGGTAAAAGTGCAATCATTATTAATCTTGATCTGAGTGCAATAACCTGTATTTTTTGCAACCATAACCTGTACTGACGCAAAACACAAAAACATTATTTAAGATTACACCACGTCTCGATTTATTATACAAATTTGTTATTAGTAATTAAGCTATATGTTAGTTGTAAGGGTTCTCACTTGATAAATATTGTCACTAGAAAAGCAAGCGTTGATGAAACGCACGATCTTTCAACAGATCGTTTTTTCAATTACTTTGCAAAAGTAACCTAAAACTTTGTTGATCAATTGTATTATTGGATATTGTGTAGGCATATTTGTTTTCTTTCGTGTCTCAAAGAATTCACTACTGAGATTATAATAATTTTCATATTAAAAATAAATAGTATCTGGACTTAACCAGATTTATAATTCATGTTCTGAGCAAGCCGTATGAGGCATATAATAACTGACTTTTAATTGTACAACTTTGTATATTTACATTATGTTTATTTTTTTGAATTCACTATAAGGGTGCAAATAAACCCATGATTAACAGCATCACCTGATTTTGATTTATTTCTATAGGATAATTGAATATTTTCTTTTAATAAGCTTAAACAACCTTCTGTTGTGTTTAACATATTGGAATAGCATTGCCAAAAGGTGGTACTCAACTATTTTAAATTTTCTTTTCATCCAGTAATTTTTATGTGTGGGTTTTACACGGGATTTTCCCTGAATAAATCCGTGTGGCGCCCACTGATTAATAAACAAGGTAACATAACCTTGCAACCAAAGGGAGTTGATGATTGTAAGCTGAGTTGACAGTTTAGTGGACTTCAAGTAAACACAATCAGGTACGTAAAAGTATATGTTTGTTTATGATATTGTCCAGACTTTACGGGACTTGACATACTCAGACAACCTGCAATCTGGAGAAGAAGTTTCTACTACCAGTTTCAACCAGACGAGAACTATTATCAAGCAACCAACTGCTATACTTCATGTTTTAACTTAAGTTAATCTAGCATTTAAATATAATCAACTTCGTTATTTATTTATTTAATACAAGGGAATTTTTTTAAAAACAAGTATAATTAAACCATTGTAAACACTGTGAGTAACTTTGAATGTTTTATTTTAAATCACTTTACTACATTAGTCACTTTCAATTAGAAACAACCATTCTCAACATCGAGTTACCTCAAAAGAACACTTCACACATAGTTAAACTTTGTTTTAACGAGACTTGTAATATTTTAACCACGAATTTAATAAGTTTAAACAACAACAACTCTTTTATTTTACTTCAAGTTAATTGTAAACACACACGTTTTCATTTTATTACAAATAGGTTAGACCATCCGTGTGGCTTTATATATATGTGTACAACGTTATCGGCAACAAAGAAGTAGTTTTTGTTAAAATTCCTTCCCGGGATATTTGGCCGTAGTCCAATGTTTTCTACAAAACCAGACGTTTCGGCAATGCCATTGACTTCCATCATCAGTGAAAATCGAGTGCGATAACGTGAGGTGGTATATGTTAGTGACCACAGTACTGTAGTTAAGGCTGAAGCAGTAAGTAGAAAGAAGTAGTTTCTATGGTAATATTTCATTTCGAAAATGATTTTAAAAATAAATCTTAGAATATGGAAGTCATGTATGGTTCTCCATACCGATATTTTACTTCCATATTCCTTAAGGAAATGGAAGTATGGTGATGGCAAAAAAAATCGTGTTCGAGATTATTGCAGATTCTGATTGTACTACACTCAAAACATGAAAAAAAGTGGTTTTCCGAAAAGTGTCTGTGTGTGTGTCTGTCTGTGTGTCTGTGTGTAGATTTTTTTCTATGGCAAACGATAACTGCCGTAAATTCAAACAGAATCAAATAATTTTTTGCATACGTCACTGAATTGTAGAGGACTCAAGGCCTTTTGATTTTGGTGAGGATCGGTTAAGGGGAAGGGGTAGTTTACCTGCAACCTTTTACGTTTTAACAAGAGTAAAGTACTTGAAAATTCATTTAAACTTTTTCAAACAATGGCAATTGTTAAAAATAAAATAATTTTGTTGCCAGGCAATAAAATTATAATTTTTAATTTTAATGTAAATCTGTACATAGTATAAAGTAAAGTCGGTCCGTTTTCTCTCTGTGTTTGAAATCGCTAATCTCAGGAAGTACTGAACGGATTTTATTCATGTTTTCGCCAATAGATAGAGTGTCTATCGAGAAACATTTATGTGTATAATTAATACATATATGTTGTACATTAGCTTAGCTATCACGGTTTATGTCAAGTAAGTGGTATACTTTACATCTTATATATAAAAATGAATGTTTCTTTGTTTGTCCCGTATGCGTTCCTATACCATTCATCCTATTGCGATGAAACTTCGGTGAGTTGTGCGCACGTCCGCGAAGGTTTCTTCCACATCTCCTCCTAAACCACTGTACCGATTTCAACCAAACTTGGCACAAATATTTTACGCAACGGGAGAACCAACATAGGATAGGTGTTTTTTCGATGGGGTCCTTTTGGGGGTTCTTTGGGGTCTTCCACATCGCCTCCTAAACCACTGGACCGATTTCAACCAAACTTGGCACAAATATTTTACGCAAAGGGAGAACCAACATAGGACAAGTGTTTTTTTCGATACGATCCTTTGGGGGGTCCTTTGGGATCTTCCACGTCTCCACCTAAACCATTGGACCGATTTCAACCAAACTTGGCACAAATATTTTACGCAACGGGAGAACCAACATAGGACAGGTGATTTTTTCGATACGATCCTCTGGGGGGTCCTTTGCGGTCTTAAAAAACTATTAGATCTGGTTACTATGGCAACCCAATAGAATAGATTCTGTTCTAAATATATTATCGCATTAAATTGAAGACCACGCGAACGAAGTTGTGGGCAACAGCTATTTATTTTTAAGAAGCCTACTTTAATTAAACTTTATTAATTAAACTAACATTTTCATTACGTACAACGTGAAACTCCGTAGCGAAGCACGGGTATTCTGCTAGTCATGTATAAGAGAAAATATATCGTGCGTGGCAGGCAAGCATATCTCAGTTATGTACTGTTTACGTTTCCATTTTATTATTATCACTACCGCAATAAAAAGGCAGGGAAGACACACACACACACACAATTCGCGTTATTTCTGGCCTCATTCATGTTTATTTTCTTACATTTGCACGGTTTTTAAATGGAAAGTGCCGAAACCATACCAACATAACGCATGCAAGCCGAAAAAGTGTCCAGCGTGGATAGCGATTTGCTTCCTGTGGATCGCTGGGCAGTGTAACTGCACGTGTTTACAGAGGAACGATTCATAGACAGACTTTTCGTCTTTAGGAAATGAACCCTCTGCAAGATGCTGAGGGTCCATGAGTGACTTCGGAGCGCTCCTTCTTTTCCGCGTGTTTGTTCTGTGAAACGTACACTGTAGATTCGCAGATTTATTCTAAGCAACGCTCAATAGGAAATGTTGGAAATGTTTGTGCACGGTGAACCCTCATACACACTAAACCTGCTCTGATGTTTTAATTACGGACATCATAATATTAAAATTTTGGAAACTTGAGCACTACTTAATGGAGATCAAACATTAACTTATACAAGCCATTAATTTTATGCATATTTTTTATATATATGTGTACAACGTTATCGGCAACAAAGAAGTAGTTTTTGTTAAAATTCCTTCCCGGGATATTTGGCCGTAGTCCAATGTTTTCTACAAAACCAGACGTTTCGGCAATGCCATTGACTTCCATCATCAGTGAAAATCGAGTGCGATAACGTGAGGTGGTATATGTTAGTGACCACAGTACTGTAGTTAAGGCTGAAGCAGTAAGTAGAAAGAAGTAGTTTCTATGGTAATATTTCATTTCGAAAATGATTTTAAAAATAAATCTTAGAATATGGAAGTCATGTATGGTTCTCCATACCGATATTTTACTTCCATATTCCTTAAGGAAATGGAAGTATGGTGATGGCAAAAAAAATCGTGTTCGAGATTATTGCAGATTCTGATTGTACTACACTCAAAACATGAAAAAAAGTCGTTTTCCGAAAAGTGTCTGTGTGTGTGTCTGTCTGTGTGTCTGTGTGTAGATTTTTTTCTATGGCAAACGATAACTGCCGTAAATTAAAACAGAATCAAATAATTTTTTGCATACGTCACTGAATTGTAGAGGACTCAAGGCCTTTTGATTTTGGTGAAGATCGGTTAAGGGGAAGGGGTAGTTTACCTGCAACCTTTTACGTTTTAACAAGAGTAAAGTACTTGAAAATTCATTTAAACTTTTTCAAACAATGGCAATTGTTAAAAATAAAATAATTTTGTTGCCAGGCAATAAAATTATAATTTTTAATTTTAATGTAAATCTGTACATAGTATAAAGTAAAGTCGGTCCGTTTTCTCTCTGTGTTTGAAATCGCTAATCTCAGGAAGTACTGAACGGATTTTATTCAAGTTTTCGCCAATAGATAGAGTGTCTATCGAGAAACATTTATGTGTATAATTAATACATATATGTTGTACATTAGCTTAGCTATCACGGTTTATGTCAAGTAAGTGGTATACTTTACATCTTATATATAAAAATGAATGTTTCTTTGTTTGTCCCGTCTGCGTTCCTATACCATTCATCCTATTGCGATGAAACTTCGGCGAGTTGTGCGCACGTCCGCGAAGGTTTCTTCCACATCTCCTCCTAAACCACTGTACCGATTTCAACCAAACTTGGCACAAATATTTTACGCAACGGGAGAACCAACATAGGATAGGTGTTTTTTCGATGGGGTCCTTTTGGGGGTTCTTTGGGGTCTTCCACATCGCCTCCTAAACCACTGGACCGATTTCAATCAAACTTGGCACAAATATTTTACGCAAAGGGAGAACCAACATAGGACAAGTGTTTTTTTCGATACGATCCTTTGGGGGGTCCTTTGGGATCTTCCACGTCTCCACCTAATCCATTGGACCGATTTCAACCAAACTTGGCACAAATATTTTACGCAACGGGAGAACCAACATAGGACAGGTGATTTTTTCGATACGATCCTCTGGGGGGTCCTTTGCGGTCTTAAAAAACTATTAGATCTGGTTACTATGGCAACCCAATAGAATAGATTCTGTTCTAAATATATTATCGCATTAAATTGAAGACCACGCGAACGAAGTTGTGGGCAACAGCTATTTATTTTTAAGAAGCCTACTTTAATTAAACTTTATTAATTAAACTAACATTTTCATTACGTACAACGTGAAACTCCGTAGCGAAGCACGGGTATTCTGCTAGTCATGTATAAGAGAAAATATATCGTGCGTGGCAGGCAAGCATATCTCAGTTATGTACTGTTTACGTTTCCATTTTATTATTATCACTACCGCAAATAAAAAGGCAGGGAAGACACACACACACACACAATTCGCGTTATTTCTGGCCTCATTCATGTTTATTTTCTTACATTTGCACGGTTTTTAAATGGAAAGTGCCGAACCCATACCAACATAACGCATGCAAGCCGAAAAAGTGTCCAGCGTGGATAGCGATTTGCTTCCTGTGGATCGCTGGGCAGTGTAACTGCACGTGTTTACAGAGGAACGATTCATAGACAGACTTTTCGTCTTTAGGGAATGAACCCTCTGCAAGATGCTGAGGGTCCATGAGTGACTTCGGAGCGCTCCTTCTTTTCCGCGTGTTTGTTCTGTGAAACGTAACAATTGTGAACAATTCGCAGATTTATTCTAAGCAACGCTCAATAGGAAATGTTGGAAATGTTTGTGCACGGTGAACCCTCATACACACTAAACCTGCTCTGATGTTTTAATTACGGACATCATAATATTAAAACTTTGGAAACTTGAGCACTACTTAATGGAGATCAATCATTAACTTATACAAGCCATTAATTTTATGCATATTTTTTATATATATGTGTACAACGTTATCGGCAACAAAGAAGTAGTTTTTGTTAAAATTCCTTCCCGGGATATTTGGCCGTAGTCCAATGTGTTCTACAAAACCAGACGTTTCGGCAATGCCATTGACTTCCATCATCAGTGAAAATCGAGTGCGATAACGTGAGGTGGTATATGTTAGTGACCACAGTACTGTAGTTAAGGCTGAAGCAGTAAGTAGAAAGAAGTAGTTTCTATGGTAATATTTCATTTCGAAAATGATTTTAAAAATAAATCTTAGAATATGGAAGTCATGTATGGTTCTCCATACCGATATTTTACTTCCATATTCCTTAAGGAAATGGAAGTATGGTGATGGCAAAAAAAATCGTGTTCGAGATTATTGCAGATTCTGCTTGTACTACACTCAAAACATGAAAAAAAGTCGTTTTCCGAAAAGTGTCTGTGTGTGTGTCTGTCTGTGTGTCTGTGTGTAGATTTTTTTCTATGGCAAACGATAACTGCCGTAAATTCAAACAGAATCAAATAATTTTTTGCATACGTCACTGAATTGTAGAGGACTCAAGGCCTTTTGATTTTGGTGAGGATCGGTTAAGGGGAAGGGGTAGTTTACCTGCAACCTTTTACGTTTTAACAAGAGTAAAGTACTTGAAAATTCATTTAAACTTTTTCAAACAATGGCAATTGTTAAAAATAAAATAATTTTGTTGCCAGGCAATAAAATTATAATTTTTAATTTTAATGTAAATCTGTACATAGTATAAAGTAAAGTCGGTCCGTTTTCTCTCTGTGTTTGAAATCGCTAATCTCAGGAAGTACTGAACGGATTTTATTCAAGTTTTCGCCAATAGATAGAGTGTCTATCGAGAAACATTTATGTGTATAATTAATACATATATGTTGTACATTAGCTTAGCTATCACGGTTTATGTCAAGTAAGTGGTATACTTTACATCTTATATATAAAAATGAATGTTTCTTTGTTTGTCCCGTATGCGTTCCTATACCATTCATCCTATTGCGATGAAACTTCGGTGAGTTGTGCGCACGTCCGCGAAGGTTTCTTCCACATCTCCTCCTAAACCACTGTACCGATTTCAACCAAACTTGGCACAAATATTTTGCGCAACGGGAGAACCAACATAGGATAGGTGTTTTTTCGATGGGGTCCTTTTGGGGGTTCTTTGGGGTCTTCAACATCGCCTCCTAAACCATTGGACCGATTTCAACCAAACTTGGCACAAATATTTTACGCAAAGGGAGAACCAACATAGGACAAGTGTTTTTTTCGATACGATCCTTTGGGGGGTCCTTTGGGATCTTAAAAAACTATTAGATCTGGTTACTATGGCAACCCAATAGAATAGATTCTGTTCTAAATATATTATCGCATTAAATTGAAGACACGCGAACGAAGTTGTGGGCAACAGCTATTTATTTTTAAGAAGCCTACTTTAATTAAACTTTATTAATTAAACTAACATTTTCATTACGTACAACGTGAAACTCCATAGCGAAGCACGGGTATTCTGCTAGTCATGTATAAGAGAAAATATATCGTGCGTGGCAGGCAAGCATATCTCAGTTATGTACTGTTTACGTTTCCATTTTATTATTATCACTACCGCAATAAAAAGGCAGGGAAGACACACACACACACACAATTCGCGTTATTTCTGGCCTCATTCATGTTTATTTTCTTACATTTGCACGGTTTTTAAATGGAAAGTGCCGAAACCATACCAACATAACGCATGCAAGCCGAAAAAGTGTCCAGCGTGGATAGCGATTTGCTTCCTGTGGATCGCTGGGCAGTGTAACTGCACGTGTTTACAGAGGAACGATTCATAGACAGACTTTTCGTCTTTAGGAAATGAACCCTCTGCAAGATGCTGAGGGTCCATGAGTGACTTCGGAGCGCTCCTTCTTTTCCGCGTGTTTGTTCTGTGAAACGTAACAATTGTGAACAATTCGCAGATTTATTCTAAGCAACGCTCAATAGGAAATGTTGGAAATGTTTGTGCACGGTGAACCCTCATACACACTAAACCTGCTCTGATGTTTTAATTACGGACATCATAATATTAAAACTTTGGAAACTTGAGCACTACTTAATGGAGATCAATCATTAACTTATACAAGCCATTAATTTTATGCATATTTTTTATATATATGTGTACAACGTTATCGGCAACAAAGAAGTAGTTTTTGTTAAAATTCCTTCCCGGGATATTTGGCCGTAGTCCAATGTTTTCTACAAAACCAGACGTTTCGGCAATGCCATTGACTTCCATCATCAGTGAAAATCGAGTGCGATAACGTGAGGTGGTATATGTTAGTGACCACAGTACTGTAGTTAAGGCTGAAGCAGTAAGTAGAAAGAAGTAGTTTCTATGGTAATATTTCATTTCGAAAATGATTTTAAAAATAAATCTTAGAATATGGAAGTCATGTATGGTTCTCCATACCGATATTTTACTTCCATATTCCTTAAGGAAATGGAAGTATGGTGATGGCAAAAAAAATCGTGTTCGAGATTATTGCAGATTCTGCTTGTACTACACTCAAAACATGAAAAAAAGTCGTTTTCCGAAAAGTGTCTGTGTGTGTGTCTGTCTGTGTGTCTGTGTGTAGATTTTTTTCTATGGCAAACGATAACTGCCGTAAATTCAAACAGAATCAAATAATTTTTTGCATACGTCACTGAATTGTAGAGGACTCAAGGCCTTTTGATTTTGGTGAAGATCGGTTAAGGGGAAGGGGTAGTTTACCTGCAACCTTTTACGTTTTAACAAGAGTAAAGTACTTGAAAATTCATTTAAACTTTTTCAAACAATGGCAATTGTTAAAAATAAAATAATTTTGTTGCCAGGCAATAAAATTATAATTTTTAATTTTAATGTAAATCTGTACATAGTATAAAGTAAAGTCGGTCCGTTTTCTCTCTGTGTTTGAAATCGCTAATCTCAGGAAGTACTGAACGGATTTTATTCAAGTTTTCGCCAATAGATAGAGTGTCTATCGAGAAACATTTATGTGTATAATTAATACATATATGTTGTACATTAGCTTAGCTATCACGGTTTATGTCAAGTAAGTGGTATACTTTACATCTTATATATAAAAATGAATGTTTCTTTGTTTGTCCCGTATGCGTTCCTATACCATTCATCCTATTGCGATGAAACTTCGGTGAGTTGTGCGCACGTCCGCGAAGGTTTCTTCCACATCTCCTCCTAAACCACTGTACCGATTTCAACCAAACTTGGCATAAATATTTTACGCAACGGGAGAACCAACATAGGATAGGTGTTTTTTCGATGGGGTCCTTTTGGGGGTTCTTTGGGGTCTTCCACATCGCCTCCTAAACCACTGGACCGATTTCAACCAAACTTGGCACAAATATTTTACGCAAACGGAGAACCAACATAGGACAAGTGTTTTTTTCGATACGATCCTTTGGGGGGTCCTTTGGGATCTTCCACGTCTCCACCTAAACCATTGGACCGATTTCAACCAAACTTGGCACAAATATTTTACGCAACGGGAGAACCAACATAGGACAGGTGATTTTTTCGATACGATCCTCTGGGGGGTCCTTTGCGGTCTTAAAAAACTATTAGATCTGGTTACTATGGCAACCCAATAGAATAGATTCTGTTCTAAATATATTATCGCATTAAATTGAAGACCACGCGAACGAAGTTGTGGGCAACAGCTATTTATTTTTAAGAAGCCTACTTTAATTAAACTTTATTAATTAAACTAACATTTTCATTACGTACAACGTGAAACTCCGTAGCGAAGCACGGGTATTCTGCTAGTCATGTATAAGAGAAAATATATCGTGCGTGGCAGGCAAGCATATCTCAGTTATGTACTGTTTACGTTTCCATTTTATTATTATCACTACCGCAATAAAAAGGCAGGGAAGACACACACACACACACACACACACAATTCGCGTTATTTCTGGCCTCATTCATGTTTATTTTCTTACATTTGCACGGTTTTTAAATGGAAAGTGCCGAAACCATACCAACATAACGCATGCAAGCCGAAAAAGTGTCCAGCGTGGATAGCGATTTGCTTCCTGTGGATCGCTGGGCAGTGTAACTGCACGTGTTTACAGAGGAACGATTCATAGACAGACTTTTCGTCTTTAGGAAATGAACCCTCTGCAAGATGCTGAGGGTCCATGAGTGACTTCGGAGCGCTCCTTCTTTTCCGCGTGTTTGTTCTGTGAAACGTAACAATTGTGAACAATTCGCAGATTTATTCTAAGCAACGCTCAATAGGAAATGTTGGAAATGTTTGTGCACGGTGAACCCTCATACACACTAAACCTGCTCTGATGTTTTAATTACGGACATCATAATATTAAAACTTTGGAAACTTGAGCACTACTTAATGGAGATCAATCATTAACTTATACAAGCCATTAATTTTATGCATATTTTTATATATATGTGTACAACGTTATCGGCAACAAAGAAGTAGTTTTTGTTAAAATTCCTTCCCGGGATATTTGGCCGTAGTCCAATGTTTTCTACAAAACCAGACGTTTCGGCAATGCCATTGACTTCCATCATCAGTGAAAATCGAGTGCGATAACGTGAGGTGGTATATGTTAGTGACCACAGTACTGTAGATAAGGCTGAAGCAGTAAGTAGAAAGAAGTAGTTTCTATGGTAATATTTCATTTCGAAAATGATTTTAAAAATAAATCTTAGAATATGGAAGTCATGTATGGTTCTCCATACCGATATTTTACTTCCATATTCCTTAAGGAAATGGAAGTATGGTGATGGCAAAAAAAATCGTGTTCGAGATTATTGCAGATTCTGCTTGTACTACACTCAAAACATGAAAAAAATTCGTTTTCCGAAAAGTGTCTGTGTGTGTGTCTGTCTGTGTGTCTGTGTGTAGATTTTTTTCTATGGCAAACGATAACTGCCGTAAATTCAAACAGAATCAAATAATTTTTTGCATACGTCACTGAATTGTAGAGGACTCAAGGCCTTTTGATTTTGGTGAAGATCGGTTAAGGGGAAGGGGTAGTTTACCTGCAACCTTTTACGTTTTAACAAGATTAAAGTACTTGAAAATTCATTTAAACTATTTCAAACAATGGCAATTGTTAAAAATAAAATAATTTTGTTGCCAGGCAATAAAATTATAATTTTTAATTTTAATGTAAATCTGTACATAGTATAAAGTAAAGTCGGTCCGTTTTCTCTCTGTGTTTGAAATCGCTAATCTCAGGAAGTACTGAACGGATTTTATTCAAGTTTTCGCCAATAGATAGAGTGTCTATCGAGAAACATTTATGTGTATAATTAATACATATATGTTGTACATTAGCTTAGCTATCACGGTTTATGTCAAGTAAGTGGTATACTTTACATCTTATATATAAAAATGAATGTTTCTTTGTTTGTCCCGTATGCGTTCCTATACCATTCATCCTATTGCGATGAAACTTCGGTGAGTTGTGCGCACGTCCGCGAAGGTTTCTTCCACATCTCCTCCTAAACCACTGTACCGATTTCAACCAAACTTGGCACAAATATTTTGCACAACGGGAGAACCAATATAGGATAGGTGTTTTTTCGATGGGGTCCTTTCGGGGGTTCTTTGGGGTCTTCCACATCGCCTCCTAAACCACTGGACCGATTTCAACCAAACTTGGCACAAATATTTTACGCAACGGGAGAACCAACATAGGACAAGTGATTTTTTCGATACGATCCTCTGGGGGGTCCTTTGCGGTCTTAAAAAACTATTAGATCTGGTTACTATGGCAACCCAATAGAATAGATTCTGTTCTAAATATATTATCGCATTAAATTGAAGACCACGCGAACGAAGTTGTGGGCAACAGCTATTTATTTTTAAGAAGCCTACTTTAATTAAACTTTATTAATTAAACTAACATTTTCATTACGTACAACGTGAAACTCCGTAGCGAAGCACGGGTATTCTGCTAGTCATGTATAAGAGAAAATATATCGTGCGTGGCAGGCAAGCATATCTCAGTTATGTACTGTTTACGTTTCCATTTTATTATTATCACTACCGCAATAAAAAGGCAGGGAAGACACACACACACACACAATTCGCGTTATTTCTGGCCTCATTCATGTTTATTTTCTTACATTTGCACGGTTTTTAAATGGAAAGTGCCGAAACCATACCAACATAACGCATGCAAGCCGAAAAAGTGTCCAGCGTGGATAGCGATTTGCTTCCTGTGGATCGCTGGGCAGTGTAACTGCACGTGTTTACAGAGGAACGATTCATAGACAGACTTTTCGTCTTTAGGAAATGAACTCTCTGCAAGATGCTGAGGGTCCATGAGTGACTTCGGTGCGCTCCTTCTTTTCCGCGTGTTTGTTCTGTGAAACGTAACAATTGTGAACAATTCGCAGATTTATTCTAAGCAACGCTCAATAGGAAATGTTGGAAATGTTTGTGCACGGTGAACCCTCATACACACTAAACCTGCTCTGATGTTTTAATTACGGACATCATAATATTAAAACTTTGGAAACTTGAGCACTACTTAATGGAGATCAATCATTAACTTATACAAGCCATTAATTTTATGCATATTTTTTATATATATGTGTACAACGTTATCGGCAACAAAGAAGTAGTTTTTGTTAAAATTCCTTCCCGGGATATTTGGCCGTAGTCCAATGTTTTCTACAAAACCAGACGTTTCGGCAATGCCATTGACTTCCATCATCAGTGAAAATCGAGTGCGATAACGTGAGGTGGTATATGTTAGTGACCACAGTACTGTAGTTAAGGCTGAAGCAGTAAGTAGAAAGAAGTAGTTTCTATGGTAATATTTCATTTCGAAAATGATTTTAAAAATAAATCTTAGAATATGGAAGTCATGTATGGTTCTCCATACCGATATTTTACTTCCATATTCCTTAAGGAAATGGAAGTATGGTGATGGCAAAAAAAATCGTGTTCGAGATTATTGCAGATTCTGCTTGTACTACACTCAAAACATGAAAAAAAGTCGTTTTCCGAAAAGTGTCTGTGTGTGTGTCTGTCTGTGTGTCTGTGTGTAGATTTTTTTCTATGGCAAACGATAACTGCCGTAAATTCAAACAGAATCAAATAATTTTTTGCATACGTCACTGAATTGTAGAGGACTCAAGGCCTTTTGATTTTGGTGAAGATCGGTTAAGGGGAAGGGGTAGTTTACCTGCAACCTTTTACGTTTTAACAAGAGTAAAGTACTTGAAAATTCATTTAAACTTTTTCAAACAATGGCAATTGTTAAAAATAAAATAATTTTGTTGCCACGCAATAAAATTATAATTTTTAATTTTAATGTAAATCTGTACATAGTATAAAGTAAAGTCGGTCCGTTTTCTCTCTGTGTTTGAAATCGCTAATCTCAGGAAGTACTGAACGGATTTTATTCAAGTTTTCGCCAATAGATAGAGTGTCTATCGAGAAACATTTATGTGTATAATTAATACATATATGTTGTACATTAGCTTAGCTATCACGGTTTATGTCAAGTAAGTGGTATACTTTACATCTTATATATAAAAATGAATGTTTCTTTGTTTGTCCCGTATGCGTTCCTATACCATTCATCCTATTGCGATGAAACTTCGGTGAGTTGTGCGCACGTCCGCGAAGGTTTCTTCCACATCTCCTCCTAAACCACTGTACCGATTTCAACCAAACTTGGCACAAATATTTTGCACAACGGGAGAACCAACATAGGATAGGTGTTTTTTCGATGGGGTCCTTTTGGGGGTTCTTTGGGGTCTTCCACATCGCCTCCTAAACCACTGGACCGATTTCAACCAAACTTGGCACAAATATTTTACGCAACGGGAGAACCAACATAGGACAAGTGATTTTTTCGATACGATCCTCTGGGGGGTCCTTTGCGGTCTTAAAAAACTATTAGATCTGGTTACTATGGCAACCCAATAGAATAGATTCTGTTCTAAATATATTATCGCATTAAATTGAAGACCACGCGAACGAAGTTGTGGGCAACAGCTATTTATTTTTAAGAAGCCTACTTTAATTAAACTTTATTAATTAAACTAACATTTTCATTACGTACAACGTGAAACTCCGTAGCGAAGCACGGGTATTCTGCTAGTCATGTATAAGAGAAAATATATCGTGCGTGGCAGGCAAACATATCTCAGTTATGTACTGTTTACGTTTCCATTTTATTATTATCACTACCGCAATAAAAAGGCAGGGAAGACACACACACACACACAATTCGCGTTATTTCTGGCCTCATTCATGTTTATTTTCTTACATTTGCACGGTTTTTAAATGGAAAGTGCCGAAACCATACCAACATAACGCATGCAAGTCGAAAAAGTGTCCAGCGTGGATAGCGATTTGCTTCCTGTGGATCGCTGGGCAGTGTAACTGCACGTGTTTACAGAGGAACGATTCATAGACAGACTTTTCGTCTTTAGGGAATGAACCCTCTGCAAGATGCTGAGGGTCCATGAGTGACTTCGGAGCGCTCCTTCTTTTCCGCGTGTTTGTTCTGTGAAACGTACACTGTAGATTCGCAGATTTATTCTAAGCAACGCTCAATAGGAAATGGAAATTTTTGTCCACGGTGAACCCTCATACACACTAAACCTGCTCTGATGTTTTAGTTACGGACATAATAATATTAAAACTTTGGAAACTTGAGCACTACTTAATGGAGATCAATCATTAACTTATACAAGCCATTAATTTTATGCATATTTTTTATATATATGTGTACAACGTTATCGGCAACAAAGAAGTAGTTTTTGTTAAAATTCCTTCCCGGGATATTTGGCCGTAGTCCAATGTTTTCTACAAAACAAGACGTTTCGGCAATGCCATTGACTTCCATCATCAGTGAAAATCGAGTGCGATAACGTGAGGTGGTATATGTTAGTGACCACAGTACTGTAGTTAAGGCTGAAGCAGTAAGTAGAAAGAAGTAGTTTCTATGGTAATATTTCATTTCGAAAATGATTTTAAAAATAAATCTTAGAATATGGAAGTCATGTATGGTTCTCCATACCGATATTTTACTTCCATATTCCTTAAGGAAATGGAAGTATGGTGATGGCAAAAAAAATCGTGTTCGAGATTATTGCAGATTCTGCTTGTACTACACTCAAAACATGAAAAAAATTCGTTTTCCGAAAAGTGTCTGTGTGTGTGTCTGTCTGTGTGTCTGTGTGTAGATTTTTTTCTATGGCAAACGATAACTGCCGTAAATTCAAACAGAATCAAATAATTTTTTGCATACGTCACTGAATTGTAGAGGACGCAAGGCCTTTTGATTTTGGTGAAGATCGGTTAAGGGGAAGGGGTAGTTTACCTGCAACCTTTTACGTTTTAACAAGAGTAAAGTACTTGAAAATTCATTTAAACTTTTTCAAACAATGGCAATTGTTAAAAATAAAATAATTTTGTTGCCAGGCAATAAAATTATAATTTTTAATTTTAATGTAAATCTGTACATAGTATAAAGTAAAGTCGGTCCGTTTTCTCTCTGTGTTTGAAATCGCTAATCTCAGGAAGTACTGAACGGATTTTATTCAAGTTTTCGCCAATAGATAGAGTGTCTATCGAGAAACATTTATGTGTATAATTAATACATATATGTTGTACATTAGCTTAGCTATCACGGTTTATGTCAAGTAAGTGGTATACTTTACATCTTATATATAAAAATGAATGTTTCTTTGTTTGTCCCGTATGCGTTCCTATACCATTCATCCTATTGCGATGAAACTTCGGTGAGTTGTGCGCACGTCCGCGAAGGTTTCTTCCACATCTCCTCCTAAACCACTGTACCGATTTCAACCAAACTTGGCACAAATATTTTACGCAACGGGAGAACCAACATAGGATAGGTGTTTTTTCGATGGGGTCCTTTTGGGGGTTCTTTGGGGTCTTCCACATCGCCTCCTAAACCACTGGACCGATTTCAACCAAACTTGGCACAAATATTTTACGCAAAGGGAGAACCAACATAGGACAAGTGTTTTTTTCGATACGATCCTTTGGGGGGTCCTTTGGGATCTTCCACGTCTCCACCTAAACCATTGGACCGATTTCAACCAAACTTGGCACAAATATTTTACGCAACGGGAGAACCAACATAGGACAGGTGATTTTTTCGATACGATCCTCTGGGGGGTCCTTTGCGGTCTTAAAAAACTATTAGATCTGGTTACTATGGCAACCCAATAGAATAGATTCTGTTCTAAATATATTATCGCATTAAATTGAAGACCACGCGAACGAAGTTGTGGGCAACAGCTATTTATTTTTAAGAAGCCTACTTTAATTAAACTTTATTAATTAAACTAACATTTTCATTACGTACAACGTGAAACTCCGTAGCGAAGCACGGGTATTCTGCTAGTCATGTATAAGAGAAAATATATCGTGCGTGGCAGGCAAGCATATCTCAGTTATGTACTGTTTACGTTTCCATTTTATTATTATCACTACCGCAATAAAAAGGCAGGGAAGACACACACACACACACACACACACAATTCGCGTTATTTCTGGCCTCATTCATGTTTATTTTCTTACATTTGCACGGTTTTTAAATGGAAAGTGCCGAACCCATACCAACATAACGCATGCAAGCCGAAAAAGTGTCCAGCGTGGATAGCGATTTGCTTCCTGTGGATCGCTGGGCAGTGTAACTGCACGTGTTTACAGAGGAACGATTCATAGACAGACTTTTCGTCTTTAGGGAATGAACCCTCTGCAAGATGCTGAGGGTCCATGAGTGACTTCGGAGCGCTCCTTCTTTTCCGCGTGTTTGTTCTGTGAAACGTAACAATTGTGAACAATTCGCAGATTTATTCTAAGCAACGCTCAATAGGAAATGTTGGAAATGTTTGTGCACGGTGAACCCTCATACACACTAAACCTGCTCTGATGTTTTAATTACGGACATCATAATATTAAAAATTTGGAAACTTGAGCACTACTTAATGGAGATCAATCATTAACTTATACAAGCCATTAATTTTATGCATATTTTTTATATATATGTGTACAACGTTATCGGCAACAAAGAAGTAGTTTTTGTTAAAATTCCTTCCCGGGATATTTGGCCGTAGTCCAATGTTTTCTACAAAACCAGACGTTTCGGCAATGCCATTGACTTCCATCATCAGTGAAAATCGAGTGCGATAACGTGAGGTGGTATATGTTAGTGACCACAGTACTGTAGTTAAGGCTGAAGCAGTAAGTAGAAAGAAGTAGTTTCTATGGTAATATTTCATTTCTAAAATGATTTTAAAAATAAATCTTAGAATATGGAAGTCATGTATGGTTCTCCATACCGATATTTTACTTCCATATTCCTTAAGGAAATGGAAGTATGGTGATGGCAAAAAAAATCGTGTTCGAGATTATTGCAGATTCTGCTTGTACTACACTCAAAACATGAAAAAAAGTCGTTTTCCGAAAAGTGTCTGTGTGTGTGTCTGTCTGTGTGTCTGTGTGTAGATTTTTTCTATGGCAAACGATAACTGCCGTAAATTCAAACAGAATCAAATAATTTTTTGCATACGTCACTGAATTGTAGAGGACTCAAGGCCTTTTGATTTTGGTGAAGATCGGTTAAGGGGAAGGGGTAGTTTACCTGCAACCTTTTACGTTTTAACAAGAGTAAAGTACTTGAAAATTCATTTAAACTTTTTCAAACAATGGCAATTGTTAAAAATAAAATAATTTTGTTGCCAGGCAATAAAATTATAATTTTTAATTTTAATGTAAATCTGTACATAGTATAAAGTAAAGTCGGTCCGTTTTCTCTCTGTGTTTGAAATCGCAAATCTCAGGAAGTACTGAACGGATTTTATTCAAGTTTTCGCCAATAGATAGAGTGTCTATCGAGAAACATTTATGTGTATAATTAATACATATATGTTGTACATTAGCTTAGCTATCACGGTTTATGTCAAGTAAGTGGTATACTTTACATCTTATATATAAAAATGAATGTTTCTTTGTTTGTCCCGTATGCGTTCCTATACCATTCATCCTATTGCGATGAAACTTCGGTGAGTTGTGCGCACGTCCGCGAAGGTTTCTTCCACATCTCCTCCTAAACCACTGTACCGATTTCAACCAAACTTGGCACAAATATTTTGCGCAACGGGAGAACCAACATAGGATAGGTGTTTTTTCGATGGGGTCCTTTTGGGGGTTCTTTGGGGTCTTCCACATCGCCTCCTAAACCACTGGACCGATTTCAACCAAACTTGGCACAAATATTTTACGCAAAGGGAGAACCAACATAGGACAAGTGTTTTTTTCGATACGATCCTTTGGGGGGTCCTTTGGGATCTTCCACGCCTCCACCTAAACCATTGGACCGATTTCAACCAAACTTGGCACAAATATTTTACGCAACGTGAGAACCAACATAGGAAAGCTGATTTTTTCGATACGATCCTCTGGGGGGTCCTTTGCGGTCTTAAAAAACTATTAGATCTGGTTACTATGGCAACCCAATAGAATAGATTCTGTTCTAAATATATTATCGCATTAAATTGAAGACCACGCGAACGAAGTTGTGGGCAACAGCTATTTATTTTTAAGAAGCCTACTTTAATTAAACTTTATTAATTAAACTAACATTTTCATTACGTACAACGTGAAACTCCGTAGCGAAGCACGGGTATTCTGCTAGTCATGTATAAGAGAAAATATATCGTGCGTGGCAGGCAAGCATATCTCAGTTATGTACTGTTTACGTTTCCATTTTATTATTATCACTACCGCAATAAAAAGGCAGGGAAGACACACACACACACACAATTCGCGTTATTTCTGGCCTCATTCATGTTTATTTTCTTACATTTGCACGGTTTTTAAATGGAAAGTGCCGAACCCATACCAACATAACGCATGCAAGCCGAAAAAGTGTCCAGCGTGGATAGCGATTTGCTTCCTGTGGATCGCTGGGCAGTGTAACTGCACGTGTTTACAGAGGAACGATTCATAGACAGACTTTTCGTCTTTAGGGAATGAACCCTCTGCAAGATGCTGATGGTCCATGAGTGACTTCGGAGCGCTCCTTCTTTTCCGCGTGTTTGTTCTGTGAAACGTACACTGTAGATTCGCAGATTTATTCTAAGCAACGCTCAATAGGAAATGTTGGAAATGTTTGTCCACGGTGAACCCTCATACACACTAAACCTGCTCTGATGTTTTAATTACGGACATCATAATATTAAAACTTTGGAAACTTGAGCACTACTTAATGGACATCAATCATTAACTTATACAAGCCATTAATTTTATGCATATTTTTTATATATATGTGTACAACGTTATCGGCAACAAAGAAGTAGTTTTTGTTAAAATTCCTTCCCGGGATATTTGGCCGTAGTCCAATGTTTTCTACAAAACCAGACGTTTCGGCAATGCCATTGACTTCCATCATCAGTGAAAATCGAGTGCGATAACGTGAGGTGGTATATGTTAGTGACCACAGTACTGTAGTTAAGGCTGAAGCAGCAAGTAGAAAGAAGTAGTTTCTATGGTAATATTTCATTTCGAAAATGATTTTAAAAATAAATCTTAGAATATGGAAGTCATGTATGGTTCTCCATACCGATATTTTACTTCCATATTCCTTAAGGAAATGGAAGTATGGTGATGGCAAAAAAAATCGTGTTCGAGATTATTGCAGATTCTGATTGTACTACACTCAAAACATGAAAAAAAGTCGTTTTCCGAAAAGTGTCTGTGTGTGTGTCTGTCTGTGTGTCTGTGTGTAGATTTTTTTCTATGGCAAACGATAACCGCCGTAAATTCAAACAGAATCAAATAATTTTTTGCATACGTCACTGAATTGTAGAGGACTCAAGGCCTTTTGATTTTGGTGAGGATCGGTTAAGGGGAAGGGGTAGTTTACCAGCAACCTTTTACGTTTTAACAAGAGTAAAGTACTTGAAAATTCATTTAAACTTTTTCAAACAATGGCAATTGTTAAAAATAAAATAATTTTGTTGCCAGGCAATAAAATTATAATTTTTAATTTTAATGTAAATCTGTACATAGTATAAAGTAAAGTCGGTCCGTTTTCTCTCTGTGT
The DNA here is from genome assembly GCA_034769895.1 of Magicicada septendecula. Taxonomy (NCBI): domain Eukaryota; kingdom Metazoa; phylum Arthropoda; class Insecta; order Hemiptera; family Cicadidae; genus Magicicada; species Magicicada septendecula. Next base: position 130,397,288 of record CM068375.1, read on the forward strand.
TTGAAATAGCTAATCTCAGGAAGTACTGAACGGATTTTATTCAAGTTTTCGCCAATAGATAGAGTGTCTATCGAGAAACATTTATGTGTATAATTAATACATATATGTTGTACATTAGCTTAGCTATCACGGTTTATGTCAAGTAAGTGGTATACTTTACATCTTATATATAAAAATGAATGTTTCTTTGTTTGTCCCGTATGCGTTCCTATACCATTCACCCTATTGCGTTGAAACTTCGGTGAGTTGTGCGCACGTCCGCGAAGGTTTCTTCCACATCTCCTCCTAAACCACTGTACCGATTTCAACCAAACTTGGCACAAATATTTTACGCAACGGGAGAACCAACATAGGATAGGTGTTTTTTCGATGGGGTCCTTTTGGGGGCTCTTTGGGGTCTTCCACATCGCCTCCTAAACCACTGGACCGATTTCAACCAAACTTGGCACAAATATTTTACGCAAAGGGAGAACCAACATAGGACAAGTGTTTTTTTCGATACGATCCTTTGGGGGGTCCTTTGGGATCTTCCACGTCTCCACCTAAACCATTGGACCGATTTCAACCAAACTTGGCACAAATATTTTACGCAACGGGAGAACCAACATAGGACAGCTGATTTTTTCGATACGATACTCTGGGGGGTCCTTTGCGGTCTTAAAAAACTATTAGATCTGGTTACTATGGCAACCCAATAGAATAGATTCTGTTCTAAATATATTATCGCATTAAATTGAAGACCACGCGAACGAAGTTGTGGGCAACAGCTATTTATTTTTAAGAAGCCTACTTTAATTAAACTTTATTAATTAAACTAACATTTTCATTACGTACAACGTGAAACTCCGTAGCGAAGCACGGGTATTCTGCTAGTCATGTATAAGAGAAAATATATCGTGCGTGGCAGGCAAGCATATCTCAGTTATGTACTGTTTACGTTTCCATTTTATTATTATCACTACCGCAATAAAAAGGCAGGGAAGACACACACACACAATTCGCGTTATTTCTGGCCTCATTCATGTTTATTTTCTTACATTTGCACGGTTTTTAAATGGAAAGTGCCGAACCCATACCAACATAACGCATGCAACCCGAAAAAGTGTCCAGCGTGGATAGCGATTTGCTTCCTGTGGATCGCTGGGCAGTGTAACTGCACGTGTTTACAGAGGAACGATTCATAGACAGACTTTTCGTCTTTAGGGAATGAACCCTCTGCAAGATGCTGAGGGTCCATGAGTGACTTCGGAGCGCTCCTTCTTTTCCACGTGTTTGTTCTGTGAAACGTACACTGTAGATTCGCAGATTTATTCTAAGCAACGCTCAATAGGAAATGGAAATTTTTGTCCACGGTGAACCCTCATACACACTAAACCTGCTCTGATGTTTTAGTTACGGACATAATAATATTAAAACTTTGGAAACTTGAGCACTACTTAATGGAGATCAATCATTAACTTATACAAGTCATTAATTTTATGCATATTTTTTATATATATGTGTACAACGTTATCGGCAACAAAGAAGTAGTTTTTGTTAAAATTCCTTCCCGGGATATTTGGCCGTAGTCCAATGTTTTCTACAAAACCAGACGTTTCGGCAATGCCATTGACTTCCATCATCAGTGAAAATCGAGTGCGATAACGTGAGGTGGTATATGTTAGTGACCACAGTACTGTAGTTAAGGCTGAAGCAGTAAGTAGAAAGAAGTAGTTTCTATGGTAATATTTCATTTCGAAAATGATTTTAAAAATAAATCTTAGAATATGGAAGTCATGTATGGTTCTCCATACCGATATTTTACTTCCATATTCCTTAAGGAAATGGAAGTATGGTGATGGCAAAAAAAATCGTGTTCGAGATTATTGCAGATTCTGATTGTACTACACTCAAAACATGAAAAAAAGTCGTTTTCCGAAAAGTGTCTGTGTGTGTGTCTGTCTGTGTGTCTGTGTGTAGATTTTTTTCTATGGCAAACGATAACTGCCGTACATTCAAACAGAATCAAATAATTTTTTGCATACGTCACAGAATTGTAGAGGACTCAAGGCCTTTTGATTTTGGTGAAGATCGGTTAAGGGGAAGGGGTAGTTTACCTGCAACATTTTACGTTTTAACAAGAGTAAAGTACTTGAAAATTCATTTAAACTTTTTCAAACAATGGCAATTGTTAAAAATAAAATAATTTTGTTGCCAGGCAATAAAATTATAATTTTTAATTTTAATGTAAATCTGTACATAGTATAAAGTAAAGTCGGTCCGTTTTCTCTCTGTGTTTGAAATAGCTAATCTCAGGAAGTACTGAACGGATTTTATTCAAGTTTTCGCCAATAGATAGAGTGTCTATCGAGAAACATTTATGTGTATAATTAATACATATATGTTGTACATTAGCTTAGCTATCACGGTTTATGTCAAGTAAGTGGTATACTTTACATCTTATATATAAAAATGAATGTTTCTTTGTTTGTCCCGTATGCGTTCCTATACCATTCATCCTATTGCGATGAAACTTCGGTGAGTTGTGCGCACGTCCGCGAAGGTTTCTTCCACATCTCCTCCTAAACCACTGTACCGATTTCAACCAAACTTGGCACAAATATTTTACGCAACGGGAGAACCAACATAGGATAGGCGTTTTTTCGATGGGGTCCTTTTGGGGTTTCTTTGGGGTCTTCCACATCGCCTCCTAAACCACTGGACCGATTTCAACCAAACTTGGCACAAATATTTTACGCAAAGGGAGAACCAACATAGGACAAGTGTTTTTTTCGATACGATCCTTTGGGGGGTCCTTTGGGATCTTCCACGTCTCCACCTAAACCATTGGACCGATTTCAACCAAACTTGGCACAAATATTTTACGCAACGGGAGAACCAACATAGGACAGCTGATTTTTTCGATACGATACTCTGGGGGGTCCTTTGCGGTCTTAAAAAACTATTAGATCTGGTTACTATGGCAACCCAATAGAATAGATTCTGTTCTAAATATATTATCGCATTAAATTGAAGACCACGCGAACGAAGTTGTGGGCAACAGCTATTTATTTTTAAGAAGCCTACTTTAAATAAACTTTATTAATTAAACTAACATTTTCATTACGTACAACGTGAAACTCCGTAGCGAAGCACGGGTATTCTGCTAGTCATGTATAAGAGAAAATATATCGTGCGTGGCAGGCAAGCATATCTCAGTTATGTACTGTTTACGTTTCCATTTTATTATTATCACTACCGCAATAAAAAGGCAGGGAAGACACACACACACACACAATTCGCGTTATTTCTGGCCTCATTCATGTTTATTTTCTTACATTTGCACGGTTTTTAAATGGAAAGTGCCGAACCCATACCAACATAACGCATGCAAGCCGAAAAAGTGTCTAGCGTGGATAGCGATTTGCTTCCTGTGGATCGCTGGGCAGTGTAACTGCACGTGTTTACAGAGGAACGATTCATAGACAGACTTTTCGTCTTTAGGGAATGAACCCTCTGCAAGATGCTGAGGGTCCATGAGTGACTTCGGAGCGCTCCTTCTTTTCCGCGTGTTTGTTCTGTGAAACGTACACTGTAGATTCGCAGATTTATTCTAAGCAACGCTCAATAGGAAATGGAAATTTTTGTCCACGGTGAACCCTCATACACACTAAACCTGCTCTGATGTTTTAGTTACGGACATAATAATATTAAAACTTTGGAAACTTGAGCACTACTTAATGGAGATCAATCATTAACTTATACAAGCCATTAATTTTATGCATATTTTTTATATATATGTGTACAACGTTATCGGCAACAAAGAAGTAGTTTTTGTTAAAATTCCTTCCCGGGATATTTGGCCGTAGTCCAATGTTTTCTACAAAACCAGACGTTTCGGCAATGCCATTGACTTCCATCATCAGTGAAAATCGAGTGCGATAACGTGAGGTGGTATATGTTAGTGACCACAGTACTGTAGTTAAGGCTGAAGCAGTAAGTAGAAAGAAGTAGTTTCTATGGTAATATTTCATTTCGAAAATGATTTTAATAATAAATCTTAGAATATGGAAGTCATGTATGGTACTCCATACCGATATTTTACTTCCATATTCCTTAAGGAAATGGAAGTATGGTGATGGCAAAAAAAATCGTGTTCGAGATTATTGCAGATTCTGATTGTACTACACTCAAAACATGAAAAAAAGTCGTTTTCCGAAAAGTGTCTGTGTGTGTGTCTGTCTGTGTGTCTGTGTGTAGATTTTTTTCTATGGCAAACGATAACTGCCGTAAATTCAAACAGAATCAAATAATTTTTTGCATACGTCACAGAATTGTAGAGGACTCAAGGTCTTTTGATTTTGGTGAAGATCGGTTAAGGGGAAGGGGTAGTTTACCTGCAACATTTTACGTTTCAACAAGAGTAAAGTACTTGAAAATTCATTTAAACTTTTTCAAACAATGGCAATTGTTAAAAATAAAATAATTTTGTTGCCAGGCAATAAAATTATAATTTTTAATTTTAATGTAAATCTGTACATAGTATAAAGTAAAGTCGGTCCGTTTCCTCTCTGTGTTTGAAATCGCTAATCTCAGGAAGTACTGAACGGATTTTATTCAAGTTTTCGCCAATAGATAGAGTGTCTATCGAGAAACATTTATGTTTATAATTAATACATATATGTTGTACATTAGCTTAGCTATCACGGTTTATGTCAAGTAAGTGGTATACTTTACATCTTATATATAAAAATGAATGTTTCTTTGTTTGTCCCGTATGCGTTCCTATACCATTCATCCTATTGCGATGAAACTTCGGTGAGTTGTGCGCACGTCCGCGAAGGTTTCTTCCACATCTCCTCCTAAACCACCGTACCGATTTCAACCAAACTTGGCACAAATATTTTACGCAACGGGAGAACCAACATAGGATAGGTGTTTTTTCGATGGGGTCCTTTTGGGGGTTCTTTGGGGTCTTCCACATCGCCTCCTAAACCACTGGACCGATTTCAACCAAACTTGGCACAAATATTTTACGCAAACGGAGAACCAACATAGGACAAGTGTTTTTTTCGATACGATCCTTTGGGGGGTCCTTTGGGATCTTCCACGTCTCCACCTAAACCATTGGACCGATTTCAACCAAACTTGGCACAAATATTTTACGCAACGGGAGAACCAACATAGGACAGGTGATTTTTTCGATACGATCCTCTGGGGGGTCCTTTGCGGTCTTAAAAAACTATTAGATCTGGTTACTATGGCAACCCAATAGAATAGATTCTGTTCTAAATATATTATCGCATTAAATTGAAGACCACGCGAACGAAGTTGTGGGCAACAGCTATTTATTTTTAAGAAGCCTACTTTAATTAAACTTTATTAATTAACCTAACATTTTCATTACGTACAACGTGAAACTCCGTAGCGAAGCACGGGTATTCTGCTAGTCATGTATAAGAGAAAATATATCGTGCGTGGCAGGCAAGCATATCTCAGTTATGTACTGTTTACGTTTCCATTTTATTATTATCACTACCGCAATAAAAAGGCAGGGAAGACACACACACACACACACAATTCGCGTTATTTCTGGCCTCATTCATGTTTATTTTCTTACATTTGCACGGTTTTTAAATGGAAAGTGCCGAACCCATACCAACATAACGCATGCAAGCCGAAAAAGTGTCTAGCGTGGATAGCGATTTGCTTCCTGTGGATCGCTGGGCAGTGTAACTGCACGTGTTTACAGAGGAACGATTCATAGACAGACTTTTCGTCTTTAGGGAATGAACCCTCTGCAAGATGCTGAGGGTCCATGAGTGACTTCGGAGCGCTCCTTCTTTTCCGCGTGTTTCTTCTGTGAAACGTACACTGTAGATTCGCAGATTTATTCTAAGCAACGCTCAATAGGAAATGTTGGAAATGTTTGTCCACGGTGAACCCTCATACACACTAAACCTGCTCTGATGTTTTAATTACGGACATCATAATATTAAAACTTTGGAAACTTGAGCACTACTTAATGGAGATCAATCATTAACTTATACAAGCCATTAATTTTATGCATATTTTTTATATATATGTGTACAACGTTATCGGCAACAAAGAAGTAGTTTTTGTTAAAATTCCTTCCCGGGATATTTGGCCGTAGTCCAATGTTTTCTACAAAACCAGACGTTTCGGCAATGCCATTGACTTCCATCATCAGTGAAAATCGAGTGCGATAACGTGAGGTGGTATATGTTAGTGACCACAGTACTGTAGTTAAGGCTGAAGCAGCAAGTAGAAAGAAGTAGTTTCTATGGTAATATTTCATTTCGAAAATGATTTTAAAAATAAATCTTAGAATATGGAAGTCATGTATGGTTCTCCATACCGATATTTTACTTCCATATTCCTTAAGGAAATGGAAGTATGGTGATGGCAAAAAAAATCGTGTTCGAGATTATTGCAGATTCTGATTGTACTACACTCAAAACATGAAAAAAAGTCGTTTTCCGAAAAGTGTCTGTGTGTGTGTCTGTGTGTAGATTTTTTTCTATGGCAAACGATAACCGCCGTAAATTCAAACAGAATCAAATAATTTTTTGCATACGTCACTGAATTGTAGAGGACTCAAGGCCTTTTAATTTTGGTGAGGATCGGTTAAGGGGAAGGGGTAGTTTACCAGCAACCTTTTACGTTTTAACAAGAGTAAAGTACTTGAAAATTCATTTAAACTTTTTCAAACAATGGCAATTGTTAAAAATAAAATAATTTTGTTGCCAGGCAATAAAATTATAATTTTTAATTTTAATGTAAATCTGTACATAGTATAAAGTAAAGTCGGTCCGTTTTCTCTCTGTGTTTGAAATAGCTAATCTCAGGAAGTACTGAACGGATTTTATTCAAGTTTTCGCCAATAGATAGAGTGTCTATCGAGAAACATTTATGTGTATAATTAATACATATATGTTGTACATTAGCTTAGCTCTCACGGTTTATGTCAAGTAAGTGGTATACTTTACATCTTATATATAAAAATGAATGTTTCTTTGTTTGTCCCGTATGCGTTCCTATACCATTCACCCTATTGCGATGAAACTTCGGTGAGTTGTGCGCACGTCCGCGAAGGTTTCTTCCACATCTCCTCCTAAACCACTGTACCGATTTCAACCAAACTTGGCACAAATATTTTACGCAACGGGAGAACCAACATAGGATAGGTGTTTTTTCGATGGGGTCCATTTGGGGGCTCTTTGGGGTCTTCCACATCGCCTCCTAAACCACTGGACCGATTTCAACCAAACTTGGCACAAATATTTTACGCAAAGGGAGAACCAACATAGGACAAGTGTTTTTTTCGATACGATCCTTTGGGGGGTCCTTTGGGATCTTCCACGTCTCCACCTAAACCATTGGACCGATTTCAACCAAACTTGGCACAAATATTTTACGCAACGGGAGAACCAATATAGGACAGCTGATTTTTTCGATACGATACTCTGGGGGGTCCTTTGCGGTCTTAAAAAACTATTAGATCTGGTTACTATGGCAACCCAATAGAATAGATTCTGTTCTAAATATATTATCGCATTAAATTGAAGACCACGCGAACGAAGTTGTGGGCAACAGCTAATTATTTTTAAGAAGCCTACTTTAATTAAACTTTATTAATTAAACTAACATTTTCATTACGTACAACGTGAAACTCCGTAGCGAAGCACGGGTATTCTGCTAGTCATGTATAAGAGAAAATATATCGTGCGTGGCAGGCAAGCATATCTCAGTTATGTACTGTTTACGTTTCCATTTTATTATTATCACTACCGCAATAAAAAGGCAGGGAAGACACACACACACACACAATTCGCGTTATTTCTGGCCTCATTCATGTTTATTTTCTTACATTTGCACGGTTTTTAAATGGAAAGTGCCGAACCCATACCAACATAACGCATGCAAGCCGAAAAAGTGTCTAGCGTGGATAGCGATTTGCTTCCTGTGGATCGCTGGGCAGTGTAACTGCACGTGTTTACAGAGGAACGATTCATAGACAGACTTTTCGTCTTTAGGGAATGAACCCTCTGCAAGATGCTGATGGTCCATGAGTGACTTCGGAGCGCTCCTTCTTTTCCGCGTGTTTGTTCTGTGAAACGTACACTGTAGATTCGCAGATTTATTCTAAGCAACGCTCAATAGGAAATGTTGGAAATGTTTGTCCACGGTGAACCCTCATACACACTAAACCTGCTCTGATGTTTTAATTACGGACATCATAATATTAAAACTTTGGAAACTTGAGCACTACTTAATGGACATCAATCATTAACTTATACAAGCCATTAATTTTATGCATATTTTTTATATATATGTGTACAACGTTATCGGCAACAAAGAAGTAGTTTTTGTTAAAATTCCTTCCCGGGATATTTGGCCGTAGTCCAATGTTTTCTACAAAACCAGACGTTTCGGCAATGCCATTGACTTCCATCATCAGTGAAAATCGAGTGCGATAACGTGAGGTGGTATATGTTAGTGACCACAGTACTGTAGTTAAGGCTGAGCAGCAAGTAGAAAGAAGTAGTTTCTATGGTAATATTTCATTTCGAAAATGATTTTAAAAATAAATCTTAGAATATGGAAGTCATGTATGGTTCTCCATACCGATATTTTACTTCCATATTCCTTAAGGAAATGGAAGTATGGTGATGGCAAAAAAAATCGTGTTCGAGATTATTGCAGATTCTGATTTTTTGATGAACATAGGACAGCTGATTTTTTCGATACGATACTCTGGGGGGTCCTTTGCGGTCTTAAAAAACTATTAGATCTGGTTACTATGGCAACCCAATAGAATAGATTCTGTTCTAAATATATTATCGCATTAAATTGAAGACCACGCGAACGAAGTTGTGGGCAACAGCTATTTATTTTTAAGAAGCCTACTTTAAATAAACTTTATTAATTAAACTAACATTTTCATTACGTACAACGTGAAACTCCGTAGCGAAGCACGGGTATTCTGCTAGTCATGTATAAGAGAAAATATATCGTGCGTGGCAGGCAAGCATATCTCAGTTATGTACTGTTTACGTTTCCATTTTATTATTATCACTACCGCAATAAAAAGGCAGGGAAGACACACACACACACACAATTCGCGTTATTTCTGGCCTCATTCATGTTTATTTTCTTACATTTGCACGGTTTTTAAATGGAAAGTGCCGAACCCATACCAACATAACGCATGCAAGCCGAAAAAGTGTCTAGCGTGGATAGCGATTTGCTTCCTGTGGATCGCTGGGCAGTGTAACTGCACGTGTTTACAGAGGAACGATTCATAGACAGACTTTTCGTCTTTAGGGAATGAACCCTCTGCAAGATGCTGAGGGTCCATGAGTGACTTCGGAGCGCTCCTTCTTTTCCGCGTGTTTGTTCTGTGAAACGTACACTGTAGATTCGCAGATTTATTCTAAGCAACGCTCAATAGGAAATGGAAATTTTTGTCCACGGTGAACCCTCATACACACTAAACCTGCTCTGATGTTTTAGTTACGGACATAATAATATTAAAACTTTGGAAACTTGAGCACTACTTAATGGAGATCAATCATTAACTTATACAAGTCATTAATTTTATGCATATTTTTTATATATATGTGTACAACGTTATCGGCAACAAAGAAGTAGTTTTTGTTAAAATTCCTTCCCGGGATATTTGGCCGTAGTCCAATGTTTTCTACAAAACCAGACGTTTCGGCAATGCCATTGACTTCCATCATCAGTGAAAATCGAGTGCGATAACGTGAGGTGGTATATGTTAGTGACCACAGTACTGTAGTTAAGGCTGAAGCAGTAAGTAGAAAGAAGTAGTTTCTATGGTAATATTTCATTTCGAAAATGATTTTAATAATAAATCTTAGAATATGGAAGTCATGTATGGTACTCCATACCGATATTTTACTTCCATATTCCTTAAGGAAATGGAAGTATGGTGATGGCAAAAAAAATCGTGTTCGAGATTATTGCAGATTCTGATTGTACTACACTCAAAACATGAAAAAAAGTCGTTTTCCGAAAAGTGTCTGTGTGTGTGTCTGTCTGTGTGTCTGTGTGTAGATTTTTTTCTATGGCAAACGATAACTGCCGTAAATTCAAACAGAATCAAATAATTTTTTGCATACGTCACAGAATTGTAGAGGACTCAAGGTCTTTTGATTTTGGTGAAGATCGGTTAAGGGGAAGGGGTAGTTTACCTGCAACATTTTACGTTTCAACAAGAGTAAAGTACTTGAAAATTCATTTAAACTTTTTCAAACAATGGCAATTGTTAAAAATAAAATAATTTTGTTGCCAGGCAATAAAATTATAATTTTTAATTTTAATGTAAATCTGTACATAGTATAAAGTAAAGTCGGTCCGTTTCCTGTCTGTGTTTGAAATCGCTAATCTCAGGAAGTACTGAACGGATTTTATTCAAGTTTTCGCCAATAGATAGAGTGTCTATCGAGAAACATTTATGTTTATAATTAATACATATATGTTGTACATTAGCTTAGCTATCACGGTTTATGTCAAGTAAGTGGTATACTTTACATCTTATATATAAAAATGAATGTTTCTTTGTTTGTCCCGTATGCGTTCCTATACCATTCATCCTATTGCGATGAAACTTCGGTGAGTTGTGCGCACGTCCGCGAAGGTTTCTTCCACATCTCCTCCTAAACCACCGTACCGATTTCAACCAAACTTGGCACAAATATTTTACGCAACGGGAGAACCAACATAGGATAGGTGTTTTTTCGATGGGGTCCTTTTGGGGGTTCTTTGGGGTCTTCCACATCGCCTCCTAAACCACTGGACCGATTTCAACCAAACTTGGCACAAATATTTTACGCAAACGGAGAACCAACATAGGACAAGTGTTTTTTTCGATACGATCCTTTGGGGGGTCCTTTGGGATCTTCCACGTCTCCACCTAAACCATTGGACCGATTTCAACCAAACTTGGCACAAATATTTTACGCAACGGGAGAACCAACATAGGACAGGTGATTTTTTCGATACGATACTCTGGGGGGTCCTTTGCGGTCTTAAAAAACTATTAGATCTGGTTACTATGGCAACCCAATAGAATAGATTCTGTTCTAAATATATTATCGCATTAAATTGAAGACCACGCGAACGAAGTTGTGGGCAACAGCTATTTATTTTTAAGAAGCCTACTTTAAATAAACTTTATTAATTAAACTAACATTTTCATTACGTACAACGTGAAACTCCGTAGCGAAGCACGGGTATTCTGCTAGTCATGTATAAGAGAAAATATATCGTGCGTGGCAGGCAAGCATATCTCAGTTATGTACTGTTTACGTTTCCATTTTATTATTATCACTACCGCAATAAAAAGGCAGGGAAGACACACACACACACACAATTCGCGTTATTTCTGGCCTCATTCATGTTTATTTTCTTACATTTGCACGGTTTTTAAATGGAAAGTGCCGAACCCATACCAACATAACGCATGCAAGCCGAAAAAGTGTCTAGCGTGGATAGCGATTTGCTTCCTGTGGATCGCTGGGCAGTGTAACTGCACGTGTTTACAGAGGAACGATTCATAGACAGACTTTTCGTCTTTAGGGAATGAACCCTCTGCAAGATGCTGAGGGTCCATGAGTGACTTCGGAGCGCTCCTTCTTTTCCGCGTGTTTGTTCTGTGAAACGTACACTGTAGATTCGCAGATTTATTCTAAGCAACGCTCAATAGGAAATGGAAATTTTTGTCCACGGTGAACCCTCATACACACTAAACCTGCTCTGATGTTTTAGTTACGGACATAATAATATTAAAACTTTGGAAACTTGAGCACTACTTAATGGAGATCAATCATTAACTTATACAAGTCATTAATTTTATGCATATTTTTTATATATATGTGTACAACGTTATCGGCAACAAAGAAGTAGTTTTTGTTAAAATTCCTTCCCGGGATATTTGGCCGTAGTCCAATGTTTTCTACAAAACCAGACGTTTCGGCAATGCCATTGACTTCCATCATCAGTGAAAATCGAGTGCGATAACGTGAGGTGGTATATGTTAGTGACCACAGTACTGTAGTTAAGGCTGAAGCAGTAAGTAGAAAGAAGTAGTTTCTATGGTAATATTTCATTTCGAAAATGATTTTAATAATAAATCTTAGAATATGGAAGTCATGTATGGTACTCCATACCGATATTTTACTTCCATATTCCTTAAGGAAATGGAAGTATGGTGATGGCAAAAAAAATCGTGTTCGAGATTATTGCAGATTCTGATTGTACTACACTCAAAACATGAAAAAAAGTCGTTTTCCGAAAAGTGTCTGTGTGTGTGTCTGTCTGTGTGTCTGTGTGTAGATTTTTTTCTATGGCAAACGATAACTGCCGTAAATTCAAACAGAATCAAATAATTTTTTGCATACGTCACAGAATTGTAGAGGACTCAAGGTCTTTTGATTTTGGTGAAGATCGGTTAAGGGGAAGGGGTAGTTTACCTGCAACATTTTACGTTTCAACAAGAGTAAAGTACTTGAAAATTCATTTAAACTTTTTCAAACAATGGCAATTGTTAAAAATAAAATAATTTTGTTGCCAGGCAATAAAATTATAATTTTTAATTTTAATGTAAATCTGTACATAGTATAAAGTAAAGTCGGTCCGTTTCCTGTCTGTGTTTGAAATCGCTAATCTCAGGAAGAACTGAACGGATTTTATTCAAGTTTTCGCCAATAGATAGAGTGTCTATCGAGAAACATTTATGTTTATAATTAATACATATATGTTGTACATTAGCTTAGCTATCACGGTTTATGTCAAGTAAGTGGTATACTTTACATCTTATATATAAAAATGAATGTTTCTTTGTTTGTCCCGTATGCGTTCCTATACCATTCATCCTATTGCGATGAAACTTCGGTGAGTTGTGCGCACGTCCGCGAAGGTTTCTTCCACATCTCCTCCTAAACCACCGTACCGATTTCAACCAAACTTGGCACAAATATTTTACGCAACGGGAGAACCAACATAGGATAGGTGTTTTTTCGATGGGGTCCTTTTGGGGGTTCTTTGGGGTCTTCCACATCGCCTCCTAAACCACTGGACCGATTTCAACCAAACTTGGCACAAATATTTTACGCAAACGGAGAACCAACATAGGACAAGTGTTTTTTTCGATACGATCCTTTGGGGGGTCCTTTGGGATCTTCCACGTCTCCACCTAAACCATTGGACCGATTTCAACCAAACTTGGCACAAATATTTTACGCAACGGGAGAACCAACATAGGACAGGTGATTTTTTCGATACGATCCTCTGGGGGGTCCTTTGCGGTCTTAAAAAACTATTAGATCTGGTTACTATGGCAACCCAATAGAATAGATTCTGTTCTAAATATATTATCGCATTAAATTGAAGACCACGCGAACGAAGTTGTGGGCAACAGCTATTTATTTTTAAGAAGCCTACTTTAATTAAACTTTATTAATTAAACTAACATTTTCATTACGTACAACGTGAAACTCCGTAGCGAAGCACGGGTATTCTGCTAGTCATGTATAAGAGAAAATATATCGTGCGTGGCAGGCAAGCATATCTCAGTTATGTACTGTTTACGTTTCCATTTTATTATTATCACTACCGCAATAAAAAGGCAGGGAAGACACACACACACACACACAATTCGCGTTATTTCTGGCCTCATTCATGTTTATTTTCTTACATTTGCACGGTTTTTAAATGGAAAGTGCCGAACCCATACCAACATAACGCATGCAAGCCGAAAAAGTGTCTAGCGTGGATAGCGATTTGCTTCCTGTGGATCGCTGGGCAGTGTAACTGCACGTGTTTACAGAGGAACGATTCATAGACAGACTTTTCGTCTTTAGGGAATGAACCCTCTGCAAGATGCTGAGGGTCCATGAGTGACTTCGGAGCGCTCCTTCTTTTCCGCGTGTTTGTTCTGTGAAACGTACACTGTAGATTCGCAGATTTATTCTAAGCAACGCTCAATAGGAAATGTTGGAAATGTTTGTCCACGGTGAACCCTCATACACACTAAACCTGCTCTGATGTTTTAGTTACGGACATAATAATATTAAAACTTTGGAAACTTGAGCACTACTTAATGGAGATCAATCATTAACTTATACAAGTCATTAATTTTATGCATATTTTTTATATATATGTGTACAACGTTATCGGCAACAAAGAAGTAGTTTTTGTTAAAATTCCTTCCCGGGATATTTGGCCGTAGTCCAATGTTTTCTGCAAAACCAGACGTTTCGGCAATGCCATTGACTTCCATCATCAGTGAAAATCGAGTGCGATAACGTGAGGTGGTATATGTTAGTGACCACAGTACTGTAGTTAAGGCTGAAGCAGTAAGTAGAAAGAAGTAGTTTCTATGGTAATATTTCATTTCGAAAATGATTTTAAAAATAAATCTTAGAATATGGAAGTCATGTATGGTTCTCCATACCGATATTTTACTTCCATATTCCTTAAGGAAATGGAAGTATGGTGATGGCAAAAAAAATCGTGTTCGAGATTATTGCAGATTCTGATTGTACTACACTCAAAACATGAAAAAAAGTCGTTTTCCGAAAAGTGTCTGTGTGTGTGTCTGTCTGTGTGTCTGTGTGTAGATTTTTTTCTATGGCAAACGATAACTGCCGTAAATTCAAACAGAATCAAATAATTTTTTGCATACGTCACAGAATTGTAGAGGACTCAAGGTCTTTTGATTTTGGTGAAGATCGGTTAAGGGGAAGGGGTAGTTTACCTGCAACATTTTACGTTTCAACAAGAGTAAAGTACTTGAAAATTCATTTAAACTTTTTCAAACAATGGCAATTGTTAAAAATAAAATAATTTTGTTGCCAGGCAATAAAATTATAATTTTTAATTTTAATGTAAATCTGTACATAGTATTAAGTAAAGTCGGTCCGTTTCCTCTCTGTGTTTGAAATCGCTAATCTCAGGAAGTACTGAACGGATTTTATTCAAGTTTTCGCCAATAGATAGAGTGTCTATCGAGAAACATTTATGTTTATAATTAATACATATATGTTGTACATTAGCTTAGCTATCACGGTTTATGTCAAGTAAGTGGTATACTTTACATCTTATATATAAAAATGAATGTTTCTTTGTTTGTCCCGTATGCGTTCCTATACCATTCATCCTATTGCGATGAAACTTCGGTGAGTTGTGCGCACGTCCGCGAAGGTTTCTTCCACATCTCCTCCTAAACCACCGTACCGATTTCAACCAAACTTGGCACAAATATTTTACGCAACGGGAGAACCAACATAGGATAGGTGTTTTTTCGATGGGGTCCTTTTGGGGGTTCTTTGGGGTCTTCCACATCGCCTCCTAAACCACTGGACCGATTTCAACCAAACTTGGCACAAATATTTTACGCAAACGGAGAACCAACATAGGACAAGTGTTTTTTTCGATACGATCCTTTGGGGGGTCCTTTGGGATCTTCCACGTCTCCACCTAAACCATTGGACCGATTTCAACCAAACTTGGCACAAATATTTTACGCAACGGGAGAACCAACATAGGACAGGTGATTTTTTCGATACGATCCTCTGGGGGGTCCTTTGCGGTCTTAAAAAACTATTAGATCTGGTTACTATGGCAACCCAATAGAATAGATTCTGTTCTAAATATATTATCGCATTAAATTGAAGACCACGCGAACGAAGTTGTGGGCAACAGCTATTTATTTTTAAGAAGCCTACTTTAATTAAACTTTATTAATTAAACTAACATTTTCATTACGTACAACGTGAAACTCCGTAGCGAAGCACGGGTATTCTGCTAGTCATGTATAAGAGAAAATATATCGTGCGTGGCAGGCAAGCATATCTCAGTTATGTACTGTTTACGTTTCCATTTTATTATTATCACTACCGCAATAAAAAGGCAGGGAAGACACACACACACACACACAATTCGCGTTATTTCTGGCCTCATTCATGTTTATTTTCTTACATTTGCACGGTTTTTAAATGGAAAGTGCCGAACCCATACCAACATAACGCATGCAAGCCGAAAAAGTGTCTAGCGTGGATAGCGATTTGCTTCCTGTGGATCGCTGGGCAGTGTAACTGCACGTGTTTACAGAGGAACGATTCATAGACAGACTTTTCGTCTTTAGGGAATGAACCCTCTGCAAGATGCTGAGGGTCCATGAGTGACTTCGGAGCGCTCCTTCTTTTCCGCGTGTTTCTTCTGTGAAACGTACACTGTAGATTCGCAGATTTATTCTAAGCAACGCTCAATAGGAAATGTTGGAAATGTTTGTCCACGGTGAACCCTCATACACACTAAACCTGCTCTGATGTTTTAATTACGGACATCATAATATTAAAACTTTGGAAACTTGAGCACTACTTAATGGACATCAATCATTAACTTATACAAGCCATTAATTTTATGCATATTTTTTATATATATGTGTACAACGTTATCGGCAACAAAGAAGTAGTTTTTGTTAAAATTCCTTCCCGGGATATTTGGCCGTAGTCCAATGTTTTCTACAAAACCAGACGTTTCGGCAATGCCATTGACTTCCATCATCAGTGAAAATCGAGTGCGATAACGTGAGGTGGTATATGTTAGTGACCACAGTACTGTAGTTAAGGCTGAAGCAGCAAGTAGAAAGAAGTAGTTTCTATGGTAATATTTCATTTCGAAAATGATTTTAAAAATAAATCTTAGAATATGGAAGTCATGTATGGTTCTCCATACCGATATTTTACTTCCATATTCCTTAAGGAAATGGAAGTATGGTGATGGCAAAAAAAATCGTGTTCGAGATTATTGCAGATTCTGATTGTACTACACTCAAAACATGAAAAAAAGTCGTTTTCCGAAAAGTGTCTGTGTGTGTGTCTGTCTGTGTGTCTGTGTGTAGATTTTTTTCTATGGCAAACGATAACCGCCGTAAATTCAAACAGAATCAAATAATTTTTTGCATACGTCACTGAATTGTAGAGGACTCAAGGCCTTTTAATTTTGGTGAGGATCGGTTAAGGGGAAGGGGTAGTTTACCAGCAACCTTTTACGTTTTAACAAGAGTAAAGTACTTGAAAATTCATTTAAACTTTTTCAAACAATGGCAATTGTTAAAAATAAAATAATTTTGTTGCCAGGCAATAAAATTATAATTTTTAATTTTAATGTAAATCTGTACATAGTATAAAGTAAAGTCGGTCCGTTTTCTCTCTGTGTTTGAAATAGCTAATCTCAGGAAGTACTGAACGGATTTTATTCAAGTTTTCGCCAATAGATAGAGTGTCTATCGAGAAACATTTATGTGTATAATTAATACATATATGTTGTACATTAGCTTAGCTCTCACGGTTTATGTCAAGTAAGTGGTATACTTTACATCTTATATATAAAAATGAATGTTTCTTTGTTTGTCCCGTATGCGTTCCTATACCATTCACCCTATTGCGATGAAACTTCGGTGAGTTGTGCGCACGTCCGCGAAGGTTTCTTCCACATCTCCTCCTAAACCACTGTACCGATTTCAACCAAACTTGGCACAAATATTTTACGCAACGGGAGAACCAACATAGGATAGGTGTTTTTTCGATGGGGTCCATTTGGGGGCTCTTTGGGGTCTTCCACATCGCCTCCTAAACCACTGGACCGATTTCAACCAAACTTGGCACAAATATTTTACGCAAAGGGAGAACCAACATAGGACAAGTGTTTTTTTCGATACGATCCTTTGGGGGGTCCTTTGGGATCTTCCACGTCTCCACCTAAACCATTGGACCGATTTCAACCAAACTTGGCACAAATATTTTACGCAACGGGAGAACCAACATAGGACAGCTGATTTTTTCGATACGATACTCTGGGGGGTCCTTTGCGGTCTTAAAAAACTATTAGATCTGGTTACTATGGCAACCCAATAGAATAGATTCTGTTCTAAATATATTATCGCATTAAATTGAAGACCACGCGAACGAAGTTGTGGGCAACAGCTATTTATTTTTAAGAAGCCTACTTTAATTAAACTTTATTAATTAAACTAACATTTTCATTACGTACAACGTGAAACTCCGTAGCGAAGCACGGGTATTCTGCTAGTCATGTATAAGAGAAAATATATCGTGCGTGGCAGGCAAGCATATCTCAGTTATGTACTGTTTACGTTTCCATTTTATTATTATCACTACCGCAATAAAAAGGCAGGGAAGACACACACACACAATTCGCGTTATTTCTGGCCTCATTCATGTTTATTTTCTTACATTTGCACGGTTTTTAAATGGAAAGTGCCGAACCCATACCAACATAACGCATGCAACCCGAAAAAGTGTCCAGCGTGGATAGCGATTTGCTTCCTGTGGATCGCTGGGCAGTGTAACTGCACGTGTTTACAGAGGAACGATTCATAGACAGACTTTTCGTCTTTAGGGAATGAACCCTCTGCAAGATGCTGAGGGTCCATGAGTGACTTCGGAGCGCTCCTTCTTTTCCGCGTGTTTGTTCTGTGAAACGTACACTGTAGATTCGCAGATTTATTCTAAGCAACGCTCAATAGGAAATGGAAATTTTTGTCCACGGTGAACCCTCATACACACTAAACCTGCTCTGATGTTTTAGTTACGGACATAATAATATTAAAACTTTGGAAACTTGAGCACTACTTAATGGAGATCAATCATTAACTTATACAAGTCATTAATTTTATGCATATTTTTTATATATATGTGTACAACGTTATCGGCAACAAAGAAGTAGTTTTTGTTAAAATTCCTTCCCGGGATATTTGGCCGTAGTCCAATGTTTTCTGCAAAACCAGACGTTTCGGCAATGCCATTGACTTCCATCATCAGTGAAAATCGAGTGCGATAACGTGAGGTGGTATATGTTAGTGACCACAGTACTGTAGTTAAGGCTGAAGCAGTAAGTAGAAAGAAGTAGTTTCTATGGTAATATTTCATTTCGAAAATGATTTTAAAAATAAATCTTAGAATATGGAAGTCATGTATGGTTCTCCATACCGATATTTTACTTCCATATTCCTTAAGGAAATGGAAGTATGGTGATGGCAAAAAAAATCGTGTTCGAGATTATTGCAGATTCTGATTGTACTACACTCAAAACATGAAAAAAAGTCGTTTTCCGAAAAGTGTCTGTGTGTGTGTCTGTCTGTGTGTCTGTGTGTAGATTTTTTTCTATGGCAAACGATAACTGCCGTAAATTCAAACAGAATCAAATAATTTTTTGCATACGTCACAGAATTGTAGAGGACTCAAGGTCTTTTGATTTTGGTGAAGATCGGTTAAGGGGAAGGGGTAGTTTACCTGCAACATTTTACGTTTCAACAAGAGTAAAGTACTTGAAAATTCATTTAAACTTTTTCAAACAATGGCAATTGTTAAAAATAAAATAATTTTGTTGCCAGGCAATAAAATTATAATTTTTAATTTTAATGTAAATCTGTACATAGTATAAAGTAAAGTCGGTCCGTTTCCTCTCTGTGTTTGAAATCGCTAATCTCAGGAAGTACTGAACGGATTTTATTCAAGTTTTCGCCAATAGATAGAGTGTCTATCGAGAAACATTTATGTTTATAATTAATACATATATGTTGTACATTAGCTTAGCTATCACGGTTTATGTCAAGTAAGTGGTATACTTTACATCTTATATATAAAAATGAATGTTTCTTTGTTTGTCCCGTATGCGTTCCTATACCATTCATCCTATTGCGATGAAACTTCGGTGAGTTGTGCGCACGTCCGCGAAGGTTTCTTCCACATCTCCTCCTAAACCACTGTACCGATTTCAACCAAACTTGGCACAAATATTTTACGCAACGGGAGAACCAACATAGGATAGGTGTTTTATCGATGGGGTCCTTTTGGGTGTTCTTTGGGGTCTTCCACATCGCCTCCTAAACCACTGGACCGATTTCAACCAAACTTGGCACAAATATTTTACGCAAAGGGAGAACCAACATAGGACAAGTGTTTTTTTCGATACGATCCTTTGGGGGGTCCTTTGGGATCTTCCACGTCTCCACCTAAACCATTGGACCGATTTCAACCAAACTTGGCACAAATATTTTACGCAACGGGAGAACCAACATAGGACAGGTGATTTTTTCGATACGATCCTCTGGGGGGTCCTTTGCGGTCTTAAAAAACTATTAGATCTGGTTACTATGGCAACCCAATAGAATAGATTCTTTTCTAAATATATTATCGCATTAAATTGAAGACCACGCGAACGAAGTTGTGGGCAACAGCTAATTATTTTTAAGAAGCCTACTTTAATTAAACTTTATTAATTAAACTAACATTTTCATTACGTACAACGTGAAACTCCGTAGCGAAGCACGGGTATTCTGCTAGTCATGTATAAGAGAAAATATATCGTGCGTGGCAGGCAAGCATATCTCAGTTATGTACTGTTTACGTTTCCATTTTATTATTATCACTACCGCAATAAAAAGGCAGGGAAGACACACACACACACACACAATTCGCGTTATTTCTGGCCTCATTCATGTTTATTTTCTTACATTTGCACGGTTTTTAAATGGAAAGTGCCGAACCCATACCAACATAACGCATGCAAGCCGAAAAAGTGTCTAGCGTGGATAGCGATTTGCTTCCTGTGGATCGCTGGGCAGTGTAACTGCACGTGTTTACAGAGGAACGATTCATAGACAGATTTTCGTCTTTAGGGAATGAACCCTCTGCAAGATGCTGAGGGTCCATGAGTGACTTCGGAGCGCTCCTCCTTTTCCGCGTGTTTCTTCTGTGAAACGTACACTGTAGATTCGCAGATTTATTCTAAGCAACGCTCAATAGGAAATGTTGGAAATGTTTGTCCACGGTGAACCCTCATACACACTAAACCTGCTCTGATGTTTTAATTACGGACATCATAATATTAAAACTTTGGAAACTTGAGCACTACTTAATGGACATCAATCATTAACTTATACAAGCCATTAATTTTATGCATATTTTTTATATATATGTGTACAACGTTATCGGCAACAAAGAAGTAGTTTTTGTTAAAATTCCTTCCCGGGATATTTGGCCGTAGTCCAATGTTTTCTACAAAACCAGACGTTTCGGCAATGCCATTGACTTCCATCATCAGTGAAAATCGAGTGCGATAACGTGAGGTGGTATATGTTAGTGACCACAGTACTGTAGTTAAGGCTGAAGCAGCAAGTAGAAAGAAGTAGTTTCTATGGTAATATTTCATTTCGAAAATGATTTTAAAAATAAATCTTAGAATATGGAAGTCATGTATGGTTCTCCATACCGATATTTTACTTCCATATTCCTTAAGGAAATGGAAGTATGGTGATGGCAAAAAAAATCGTGTTCGAGATTATTGCAGATTCTGATTGTACTACACTCAAAACATGAAAAAAAGTCGTTTTCCGAAAAGTGTCTGTGTGTGTGTCTGTCTGTGTGTCTGTGTGTAGATTTTTTTCTATGGCAAACGATAACCGCCGTAAATTCAAACAGAATCAAATAATTTTTTGCATACGTCACTGAATTGTAGAGGACTCAAGGCCTTTTGATTTTGGTGAGGATCGGTTAAGGGGAAGGGGTAGTTTACCAGCAACCTTTTACGTTTTAACAAGAGTAAAGTACTTGAAAATTCATTTAAACTTTTTCAAACAATGGCAATTGTTAAAAATAAAATAATTTTGTTGCCAGGCAATAAAATTATAATTTTTAATTTTAATGTAAATCTGTACATAGTATAAAGTAAAGTCGGTCCGTTTTCTCTCTGTGTTTGAAATAGCTAATCTCAGGAAGTACTGAACGGATTTTATTCAAGTTTTCGCCAATAGATAGAGTGTCTATCGAGAAACATTTATGTGTATAATTAATACATATATGTTGTACATTAGCTTAGCTATCACGGTTTATGTCAAGTAAGTGGTATACTTTACATCTTATATATAAAAATGAATGTTTCTTTGTTTGTCCCGTATGCGTTCCTATACCATTCACCCTATTGCGATGAAACTTCGGTGAGTTGTGCGCACGTCCGCGAAGGTTTCTTCCACATCTCCTCCTAAACCACTGTACCGATTTCAACCAAACTTGGCACAAATATTTTACGCAACGGGAGAACCAACATAGGATAGGTGTTTTTTCGATGGGGTCCATTTGGGGGCTCTTTGGGGTCTTCCACATCGCCTCCTAAACCACTGGACCGATTTCAACCAAACTTGGCACAAATATTTTACGCAAAGGGAGAACCAACATAGGACAAGTGTTTTTTTCGATACGATCCTTTGGGGGGTCCTTTGGGATCTTCCACGTCTCCACCTAAACCATTGGACCGATTTCAACCAAACTTGGCACAAATATTTTACGCAACGGGAGAACCAACATAGGACAGCTGATTTTTTCGATACGATACTCTGGGGGGTCCTTTGCGGTCTTAAAAAACTATTAGATCTGGTTACTATGGCAACCCAATAGAATAGATTCTGTTCTAAATATATTATCGCATTAAATTGAAGACCACGCGAACGAAGTTGTGGGCAACAGCTATTTATTTTTAAGAAGCCTACTTTAATTAAACTTTATTAATTAAACTAACATTTTCATTACGTACAACGTGAAACTCCGTAGCGAAGCACGGGTATTCTGCTAGTCATGTATAAGAGAAAATATATCGTGCGTGGCAGGCAAGCATATCTCAGTTATGTACTGTTTACGTTTCCATTTTATTATTATCACTACCGCAATAAAAAGGCAGGGAAGACACACACACACAATTCGCGTTATTTCTGGCCTCATTCATGTTTATTTTCTTACATTTGCACGGTTTTTAAATGGAAAGTGCCGAACCCATACCAACATAACGCATGCAACCCGAAAAAGTGTCCAGCGTGGATAGCGATTTGCTTCCTGTGGATCGCTGGGCAGTGTAACTGCACGTGTTTACAGAGGAACGATTCATAGACAGACTTTTCGTCTTTAGGGAATGAACCCTCTGCAAGATGCTGAGGGTCCATGAGTGACTTCGGAGCGCTCCTTCTTTTCCGCGTGTTTGTTCTGTGAAACGTACACTGTAGATTCGCAGATTTATTCTAAGCAACGCTCAATAGGAAATGGAAATTTTTGTCCACGGTGAACCCTCATACACACTAAACCTGCTCTGATGTTTTAGTTACGGACATAATAATATTAAAACTTTGGAAACTTGAGCACTACTTAATGGAGATCAATCATTAACTTATACAAGTCATTAATTTTATGCATATTTTTTATATATATGTGTACAACGTTATCGGCAACAAAGAAGTAGTTTTTGTTAAAATTCCTTCCCGGGATATTTGGCCGTAGTCCAATGTTTTCTGCAAAACCAGACGTTTCGGCAATGCCATTGACTTCCATCATCAGTGAAAATCGAGTGCGATAACGTGAGGTGGTATATGTTAGTGACCACAGTACTGTAGTTAAGGCTGAAGCAGTAAGTAGAAAGAAGTAGTTTCTATGGTAATATTTCATTTCGAAAATGATTTTAAAAATAAATCTTAGAATATGGAAGTCATGTATGGTTCTCCATACCGATATTTTACTTCCATATTCCTTAAGGAAATGGAAGTATGGTGATGGCAAAAAAAATCGTGTTCGAGATTATTGCAGATTCTGATTGTACTACACTTAAACATGAAAAAAAGTCGTTTTCCGAAAAGTGTCTGTGTGTGTGTCTGTCTGTGTGTCTGTGTGTAGATTTTTTTCTATGGCAAACGATAACTGCCGTACATTCAAACAGAAACAAATAATTTTTTGCATACGTCACAGAATTGTAGAGGACTCAAGGCCTTTTGATTTTGGTGAAGATCGGTTAAGGGGAAGGGGTAGTTTACCTGCAACATTTTACGTTTTAACAAGAGTAAAGTACTTGAAAATTCATTTAAACTTTTTCAAACAATGGCAATTGTTAAAAATAAAATAATTTTGTTGCCAGGCAATAAAATTATAATTTTTAATTTTAATGTAAATCTGTACATAGTATAAAGTAAAGTCGGTCCGTTTCCTCTCTGTGTTTGAAATCGCTAATCTCAGGAAGTACTGAACGGATTTTATTCAAGTTTTCGCCAATAGATAGAGTGTCTATCGAGAAACATTTATGTGTATAATTAATACATATATGTTGTACATTAGCTTAGCTATCACGGTTTATGTCAAGTAAGTGGTATACTTTACATCTCATATATAAAAATGAATGTTTCTTTGTTTGTCCCGTATGCGTTCCTATACCATTCATCCTATTGCGATGAAACTTCGGTGAGTTGTGCGCACGTCCGCGAAGGTTTCTTCCACATCTCCTCCTAAACCACTGTACCGATTTCAACCAAACTTGGCACAAATATTTTACGCAACGGGAGAACCAACATAGGATAGGTGTTTTTTCGATGGGGTCCTTTTGGGGGTTCTTTGGGGTCTTCCACATCGCCTCCTAAACCACTGGACCGATTTCAACCAAACTTGGCACAAATATTTTACGCAAAGGGAGAACCAACATAGGACAAGTGTTTTTTCGATACGATCCTTTGGGGGGTCCTTTGGGATCTTCCACGTCTCCACCTAAACCATTGGACCGATTTCAACCAAACTTGGCACAAATATTTTACGCAACGGGAGAACCAACATAGGACAGCTGATTTTTTCGATACGATACTCTGGGGGGTCCTTTGCGGTCTTAAAAAACTATTAGATCTGGTTACTATGGCAACCCAATAGAATAGATTCTGTTCTAAATATATTATCGCATTAAATTGAAGACCACGCGAACGAAGTTGTGGGCAACAGCTAATTATTTTTGAGAAGCCTACTTTAATTAAACTTTATTAACTAAACTAACATTTTCATTACGTACAACGTGAAACTCCGTAGCGAAGCACGGGTATTCTGCTAGTCATGTATAAGAGAAAATATATCGTGCGTGGCAGGCAAGCATATCTCAGTTATGTACTGTTTACGTTTCCATTTTATTATTATCACTACCGCAATAAAAAGGCAGGGAAGACACACACACACAATTCGCGTTATTTCTGGCCTCATTCATGTTTATTTTCTTACATTTGCACGGTTTTTAAATGGAAAGTGCCGAACCCATACCAACATAACGCATGCAAGCCGAAAAAGTGTCTAGCGTGGATAGCGATTTGCTTCCTGTGGATCGCTGGGCAGTGTAACTGCACGTGTTTACAGAGGAACGATTCATAGACAGACTTTCCGTCTTTAGGGAATGAACCCTCTGCAAGATGCTGATGGTCCATGAGTGACTTCGGAGCGCTCCTTCTTTTCCGCGTGTTTGTTCTGTGAAACGTACACTGTAGATTCGCAGATTTATTCTAAGCAACGCTCAATAGGAAATGTTGGAAATGTTTGTCCACGGTGAACCCTCATACACACTAAACCTGCTCTGATGTTTTAATTACGGACATCATAATATTAAAACTTTGGAAACTTGAGCACTACTTAATGGACATCAATCATTAACTTATACAAGCCATTAATTTTATGCATATTTTTTATATATATGTGTACAACGTTATCGGCAACAAAGAAGTAGTTTTTGTTAAAATTCCTTCCCGGGATATTTGGCCGTAGTCCAATGTTTTCTACAAAACCAGACGTTTCGGCAATGCCATTGACTTCCATCATCAGTGAAAATCGAGTGCGATAACGTGAGGTGGTATATGTTAGTGACCACAGTACTGTAGTTAAGGCTGAAGCAGCAAGTAGAAAGAAGTAGCTTCCATGGTAATATTTCATTTCGAAAATGATTTTAAAAATAAATCTTAGAATATGGAAGTCATGTATGGTTCTCCATACCGATATTTTACTTCCATATTCCTTAAGGAAATGGAAGTATGGTGATGGCAAAAAAAATCGTGTTCGAGATTATTGCAGATTCTGATTGTACTACACTCAAAACATGAAAAAAAGTCGTTTTCCGAAAAGTGTCTGTGTGTGTGTCTGTCTGTGTGTCTGTGTGTAGATTTTTTTCTATGGCAAACGATAACCGCCGTAAATTCAAACAGAATCAAATAATTTTTTGCATACGTCACTGAATTGTAGAGGACTCAAGGCCTTTTGATTTTGGTGAGGATCGGTTAAGGGGAAGGGGTAGTTTACCTGCAACCTTTTACGTTTTAACAAGAGTAAAGTACTTGAAAATTCATTTAAACTTTTTCAAACAATGGCAATTGTTAAAAATAAAATAATTTTGTTGCCAGGCAATAAAATTATAATTTTTAATTTTAATGTAAATCTGTACATAGTATAAAGTAAAGTCGGTCCGTTTTCTCTCTGTGTTTGAAATAGCTAATATCAGGAAGTACTGAACGGATTTTATTCAAGTTTTCGCCAATAGATAGAGTGTCTATCGAGAAACATTTATGTGTATAATTAATACATATATGTTGTACATTAGCTTAGCTATCACGGTTTATGTCAAGTAAGTGGTATACTTTACATCTTATATATAAAAATGAATGTTTCTTTGTTTGTCCCGTATGCGTTCCTATACAATTCATCCTATTGCGATGAAACTTCGGTGAGTTGTGCGCACGTCCGCGAAGGTTTCTTCCACATCTCCTCCTAAACCACTGTACCGATTTCAACCAAACTTGGCACAAATATTTTACGCAACGGGAGAACCAACATAGGATAGGCGTTTTTTCGATGGGGTCCTTTTGGGGGTTCTTTGGGGTCTTCCACATCGCCTCCTAAACCACTGGACCGATTTCAACCAAACTTGGCACAAATATTTTACGCAAAGGGAGAACCAACATAGGACAAGTGTTTTTTTCGATACGATCCTTTGGGGGGTCCTTTGGGATCTTCCACGTCTCCACCTAAACCATTGGACCGATTTCAACCAAACTTGGCACAAATATTTTACGCAACGGGAGAACCAACATAGGACAGCTGATTTTTTCGATACGATACTCTGGGGGGTCCTTTGCGGTATTAAAAAACTATTAGATCTGGTTACTATGGCAACCCAATAGAATAGATTCTGTTCTAAATATATTATCGCATTAAATTGAAGACCACGCGAACGAAGTTGTGGGCAACAGCTATTTATTTTTAAGAAGCCTACTTTAATTAAACTTTATTAATTAAACTAACATTTTCATTACGTACAACGTGAAACTCCGTAGCGAAGCACGGGTATTCTGCTAGTCATGTATAAGAGAAAATATATCGTGCGTGGCAGGCAAGCATATCTCAGTTATGTACTGTTTACGTTTCCATTTTATTATTATCACTACCGCAATAAAAAGGCAGGGAAGACACACACACACAATTCGCGTTATTTCTGGCCTCATTCATGTTTATTTTCTTACATTTGCACGGTTTTTAAATGGAAAGTGCCGAACCCATACCAACATAACGCATGCAAGCCGAAAAAGTGTCCAGCGTGGATAGCGATTTGCTTCCTGTGGATCGCTGGGCAGTGTAACTGCACGTGTTTACAGAGGAACGATTCATAGACAGACTTTTCGTCTTTAGGGAATGAACCCTCTGCAAGATGCTGAGGGTCCATGAGTGACTTCGGAGCGCTCCTTCTTTTCCGCGTGTTTGTTCTGTGAAACGTACACTGTAGATTCGCAGATTTATTCTAAGCAACGCTCAATAGGAAATGGAAATTTTTGTCCACGGTGAACCCTCATACACACTAAACCTGCTCTGATGTTTTAGTTACGGACATAATAATATTAAAACTTTGGAAACTTGAGCACTACTTAATGGAGATCAATCATTAACTTATACAAGTCATTAATTTTATGCATATTTTTTATATATATGTGTACAACGTTATCGGCAACAAAGAAGTAGTTTTTGTTAAAATTCCTTCCCGGGATATTTGGCCGTAGTCCAATGTTTTCTACAAAACCAGACGTTTCGGCAATGCCATTGACTTCCATCATCAGTGAAAATCGAGTGCGATAACGTGAGGTGGTATATGTTAGTGACCACAGTACTGTAGTTAAGGCTGAAGCAGTAAGTAGAAAGAAGTAGTTTCTATGGTAATATTTCATTTCGAAAATGATTTTAAAAATAAATCTTAGAATATGGAAGTCATGTATGGTACTCCATACCGATATTTTACTTCCATATTCCTTAAGGAAATGGAAGTATGGTGATGGCAAAAAAAATCGTGTTCGAGATTATTGCAGATTCTGATTGTACTACACTCAAAACATGAAAAAAAGTCGTTTTCCGAAAAGTGTCTGTGTGTGTGTCTGTCTGTGTGTCTGTGTGTAGATTTTTTTCTATGGCAAACGATAACTGCCGTAAATTCAAACAGAATCAAATAATTTTTTGCATACGTCACAGAATTGTAGAGGACTCAAGGTCTTTTGATTTTGGTGAAGATCGGTTAAGGGGAAGGGGTAGTTTACCTGCAACATTTTACGTTTTAACAAGAGTAAAGTACTTGAAAATTCATTTAAACTTTTTCAAACAATGGCAATTGTTAAAAATAAAATAATTTTGTTGCCAGGCAAAAAAATTATAATTTTTAATTTTAATGTAAATCTGTACATAGTATAAAGTAAAGTCGGTCCGTTTCCTCTCTGTGTTTGAAATCGCTAATCTCAGGAAGTACTGAACGGATTTTATTCAAGTTTTCGCCAATAGATAGAGTGTCTATCGAGAAACATTTATGTGTATAATTAATACATATATGTTGTACATTAGCTTAGCTATCACGGTTTATGTCAAGTAAGTGGTATACTTTACATCTTATATATAAAAATGAATGTTTCTTTGTTTGTCCCGTATGCGTTCCTATACCATTCATCCTATTGCGATGAAACTTCGGTGAGTTGTGCGCACGTCCGCGAAGGGGTCTTCCACATCTCCTCCTAAACCACTGTACCGATTTCAACCAAACTTGGCACAAATATTTTACGCAACGGGAGAACCAACATAGGATAGGTGTTTTTTCGATGGGGTCCTTTTGGGGGTTCTTTGGGGTCTTCCACATCGCCTCCTAAACCACTGGACCGATTTCAACCAAACTTGGCACAAATATTTTACGCAAAGGGAGAACCAACATAGGACAAGTGTTTTTTTCGATACGATCCTTTGGGGGGTCCTTTGGGATCTTCCACGTCTCCACCTAAACCATTGGACCGATTTCAACCAAACTTGGCACAAATATTTTACGCAACGGGAGAACCAACATAGGACAGCTGATTTTTTCGATACGATACTCTGGGGGGTCCTTTGCGGTCTTAAAAAACTATTAGATCTGGTTACTATGGCAACCCAATAGAATAGATTCTGTTCTAAATATATTATCGCATTAAATTGAAGACCACGCGAACGAAGTTGTGGGCAACAGCTAATTATTTTTAAGAAGCCTACTTTAATTAAACTTTATTAATTAAACTAACATTTTCATTACGTACAACGTGAAACTCCGTAGCGAAGCACGGGTATTCTGCTAGTCATGTATAAGAGAAAATATATCGTGCGTGGCAGGCAAGCATATCTCAGTTATGTACTGTTTACGTTTCCATTTTATTATTATCACTACCGCAATAAAAAGGCAGGGAAGACACACACACACACACAATTCGCGTTATTTCTGGCCTCATTCATGTTTATTTTCTTACATTTGCACGGTTTTTAAATGGAAAGTGCCGAACCCATACCAACATAACGCATGCAAGCCGAAAAAGTGTCTAGCGTGGATAGCGATTTGCTTCCTGTGGATCGCTGGGCAGTGTAACTGCACGTGTTTACAGAGGAACGATTCATAGACAGACTTTTCGTCTTTAGGGAATGAACCCTCTGCAAGATGCTGATGGTCCATGAGTGACTTCGGAGCGCTCCTTCTTTTCCGCGTGTTTGTTCTGTGAAACGTACACTGTAGATTCGCAGATTTATTCTAAGCAACGCTCAATAGGAAATGTTGGAAATGTTTGTCCACGGTGAACCCTCATACACACTAAACCTGCTCTGATGTTTTAATTACGGACATCATAATATTAAAACTTTGGAAACTTGAGCACTACTTAATGGACATCAATCATTAACTTATACAAGCCATTAATTTTATGCATATTTTTTATATATATGTGTACAACGTTATCGGCAACAAAGAAGTAGTTTTTGTTAAAATTCCTTCCCGGGATATTTGGCCGTAGTCCAATGTTTTCTACAAAACCAGACGTTTCGGCAATGCCATTGACTTCCATCATCAGTGAAAATCGAGTGCGATAACGTGAGGTGGTATATGTTAGTGACCACAGTACTGTAGTTAAGGCTGAAGCAGCAAGTAGAAAGAAGTAGTTTCTATGGTAATATTTCATTTCGAAAATGATTTTAAAAATAAATCTTAGAATATGGAAGTCATGTATGGTTCTCCATACCGATATTTTACTTCCATATTCCTTAAGGAAATGGAAGTATGGTGATGGCAAAAAAAATCGTGTTCGAGATTATTGCAGATTCTGATTGTACTACACTCAAAACATGAAAAAAAGTCGTTTTCCGAAAAGTGTCTGTGTGTGTGTCTGTCTGTGTGTCTGTGTGTAGATTTTTTTCTATGGCAAACGATAACCGCCGTAAATTCAAACAGAATCAAATAATTTTTTGCATACGTCACTGAATTGTAGAGGACTCAAGGCCTTTTGATTTTGGTGAGGATCGGTTAAGGGGAAGGGGTAGTTTACCTGCAACCTTTTACGTTTTAACAAGAGTAAAGTACTTGAAAATTCATTTAAACTTTTTCAAACAATGGCAATTGTTAAAAATAAAATAATTTTGTTGCCAGGCAATAAAATTATAATTTTTAATTTTAATGTAAATCTGTACATAGTATAAAGTAAAGTCGGTCCGTTTTCTCTCTGTGTTTGAAATAGCTAATCTCAGGAAGTACTGAACGGATTTTATTCAAGTTTTCGCCAATAGATAGAGTGTCTATCGAGAAACATATATGTTTATAATTAATACATATATGTTGTACATTAGCTTAGCTATCACGGTTTATGTCAAGTAAGTGGTATACTTTACATCTTTTATATAAAAATGAATGTTTCTTTGTTTGTCCCGTATGCGTTCCTATACCATTCATCCTATTGCGATGAAACTTCGGTGAGTTGTGCGCACGTCCGCGAAGGTTTCTTCCACATCTCCTCCTAAACCACTGTACCGATTTCAACCAAACTTGGCACAAATATTT
Organism: Magicicada septendecula; assembly: GCA_034769895.1. Lineage (NCBI taxonomy): Eukaryota > Metazoa > Arthropoda > Insecta > Hemiptera > Cicadidae > Magicicada > Magicicada septendecula. Next base: position 130,428,539 of record CM068375.1, read on the forward strand.
TACGCAACGGGAGAACCAACATAGGATAGGCGTTTTTTCGATGGGGTCCTTTTGGGGGTTCTTTGGGGTCTTCCACATCGCCTCCTAAACCACTGGACCGATTTCAACCAAACTTGGCACAAATATTTTACGCAAAGGGAGAACCAACATAGGACAAGTGTTTTTTTCGATACGATCCTTTGGGGGGTCCTTTGGGATCTTCCACGTCTCCACCTAAACCATTGGACCGATTTCAACCAAACTTGGCACAAATATTTTACGCAACGGGAGAACCAACATAGGACAGCTGATTTTTTCGATACGATACTCTGGGGGGTCCTTTGCGGTCTTAAAAAACTATTAGATCTGGTTACTATGGCAACCCAATAGAATAGATTCTGTTCTAAATATATTATCGCATTAAATTGAAGACCACGCGAACGAAGTTGTGGGCAACAGCTATTTATTTTTAAGAAGCCTACTTTAATTAAACTTTATTAATTAAACTAACATTTTCATTACGTACAACGTGAAACTCCGTAGCGAAGCACGGGTATTCTGCTAGTCATGTATAAGAGAAAATATATCGTGCGTGGCAGGCAAGCATATCTCAGTTATGTACTGTTTACGTTTCCATTTTATTATTATCACTACCGCAATAAAAAGGCAGGGAAGACACACACACACAATTCGCGTTATTTCTGGCCTCATTCATGTTTATTTTCTTACATTTGCACGGTTTTTAAATGGAAAGTGCCGAACCCATACCAACATAACGCATGCAAGCCGAAAAAGTGTCCAGCGTGGATAGCGATTTGCTTCCTGTGGATCGCTGGGCAGTGTAACTGCACGTGTTTACAGAGGAACGATTCATAGACAGACTTTTCGTCTTTAGGGAATGAACCCTCTGCAAGATGCTGAGGGTCCATGAGTGACTTCGGAGCGCTCCTTCTTTTCCGCGTGTTTGTTCTGTGAAACGTACACTGTAGATTCGCAGATTTATTCTAAGCAACGCTCAATAGGAAATGGAAATTTTTGTCCACGGTGAACCCTCATACACACTAAACCTGCTCTGATGTTTTAGTTACGGACATAATAATATTAAAACTTTGGAAACTTGAGAACTACTTAATGGAGATCAATCATTAACTTATACAAGTCATTAATTTTATGCATATTTTTTATATATATGTGTACAACGTTATCGGCAACAAAGAAGTAGTTTTTGTTAAAATTCCTTCCCGGGATATTTGGCCGTAGTCCAATGTTTTCTACAAAACCAGACGTTTCGGCAATGCCATTGACTTCCATCATCAGTGAAAATCGAGTGCGATAACGTGAGGTGGTATATGTTAGTGACCACAGTACTGTAGTTAAGGCTGAAGCAGTAAGTAGAAAGAAATAGTTTCTATGGTAATATTTCATTTCGAAAATGATTTTAAAAATAAATCTTAGAATATGGAAGTCATGTATGGTACTCCATACCGATATTTTACTTCCATATTCCTTAAGGAAATGGAAGTATGGTGATGGCAAAAAAAATCGTGTTCGAGATTATTGCAGATTCTGATTGTACTACACTCAAAACATGAAAAAAAGTCGTTTTCCGAAAAGTGTCTGTGTGTGTGTCTGTCTGTGTGTCTGTGTGTAGATTTTTTTCTATGGCAAACGATAACTGCCGTAAATTCAAACAGAATCAAATAATTTTTTGCATACGTCACAGAATTGTAGAGGACTCAAGGTCTTTTGATTTTGGTGAAGATCGGTTAAGGGGAACGGGTAGTTTACCTGCAACATTTTACGTTTTAACAAGAGTAAAGTACTTGAAAATTCATTTAAACTTTTTCAAACAATGGCAATTGTTAAAAATAAAATAATTTTGTTGCCAGGCAATAAAATTATAATTTTTAATTTTAATGTAAATCTGTACATAGTATAAAGTAAAGTCGGTCCATTTTCTCTCTGTGTTTGAAATCGCTAATCTCAGGAAGTACTGAACGGATTTTATTCAAGTTTTCGCCAATAGATAGAGTGTCTATCGAGAAACATTTATGTGTATAATTAATACATATATGTTGTACATTAGCTTAGCTATCACGGTTTATGTCAAGTAAGTGGTATACTTTACATCTTATATATAAAAATGAATGTTTCTTTGTTTGTCCCGTATGCGTTCCTATACCATTCATCCTATTGCGATGAAACTTCGGTGAGTTGTGCGCACGTCCGCGAAGGTTTCTTCCACATCTCCTCCTAAACCACTGTACCGATTTCAACCAAACTTGGCACAAATATTTTACGCAACGGGAGAACCAACATAGGATAGGCGTTTTTTCGATGGGGTCCTTTTGGGGGTTCTTTGGGGTCTTCCACATCGCCTCCTAAACCACTGGACCGATTTCAACCAAACTTGGCACAAATATTTTACGCAAAGGGAGAACCAACATAGGACAAGTGTTTTTTTCGATACGATCCTTTGGGGGGTCCTTTGGGATCTTCCACGTCTCCACCTAAACCATTGGACCGATTTCAACCAAACTTGGCACAAATATTTTACGCAACGGGAGAACCAACATAGGACAGCTGATTTTTTCGATACGATACTCTGGGGGGTCCTTTGCGGTCTTAAAAAACTATTAGATCTGGTTACTATGGCAACCCAATAGAATAGATTCTGTTCTAAATATATTATCGCATTAAATTGAAGACCACGCGAACGAAGTTGTGGGCAACAGCTATTTATTTTTAAGAAGCCTACTTTAATTAAACTTTATTAATTAAACTAACATTTTCATTACGTACAACGTGAAACTCCGTAGCGAAGCACGGGTATTCTGCTAGTCATGTATAAGAGAAAATATATCGTGCGTGGCAGGCAAGCATATCTCAGTTATGTACTGTTTACGTTTCCATTTTATTATTATCACTACCGCAATAAAAAGGCAGGGAAGACACACACACACAATTCGCGTTATTTCTGGCCTCATTCATGTTTGTTTTCTTACATTTGCACGGTTTTTAAATGGAAAGTGCCGAACCCATACCAACATAACGCATGCAAGCCGAAAAAGTGTCCAGCGTGGATAGCGATTTGCTTCCTGTGGATCGCTGGGCAGTGTAACTGCACGTGTTTACAGAGGAACGATTCATAGACAGACTTTTCGTCTTTAGGGAATGAACCCTCTGCAAGATGCTGAGGGTCCATGAGTGACTTCGGAGCGCTCCTTCTTTTCCGCGTGTTTGTTCTGTGAAACGTACACTGTAGATTCGCAGATTTATTCTAAGCAACGCTCAATAGGAAATGGAAATTTTTGTCCACGGTGAACCCTCATACACACTAAACCTGCTCTGATGTTTTAGTTACGGACATAATAATATTAAAACTTTGGAAACTTGAGCACTACTTAATGGAGATCAATCATTAACTTATACAAGTCATTAATTTTATGCATATTTTTTATATATATGTGTACAACGTTATCGGCAACAAAGAAGTAGTTTTTGTTAAAATTCCTTCCCGGGATATTTGGCCGTAGTCCAATGTTTTCTACAAAACCAGACGTTTCGGCAATGCCATTGACTTCCATCATCAGTGAAAATCGAGTGCGATAACGTGAGGTGGTATATGTTAGTGACCACAGTACTGTAGTTAAGGCTGAAGCAGTAAGTAGAAAGAAGTAGTTTCTATGGTAATATTTCATTTCGAAAATGATTTTAAAAATAAATCTTAGAATATGGAAGTCATGTATGGTACTCCATACCGATATTTTACTTCCATATTCCTTAAGGAAATGGAAGTATGGTGATGGCAAAAAAAATCGTGTTCGAGATTATTGCAGATTCTGATTGTACTACACTCAAAACATGAAAAAAAGTCGTTTTCCGAAAAGTGTCTGTGTGTGTGTCTGTCTGTGTGTCTGTGTGTAGATTTTTTTCTATGGCAAACGATAACTGCCGTAAATTCAAACAGAATCAAATAATTTTTTGCATACGTCACAGAATTGTAGAGGACTCAAGGCCTTTTGATTTTGGTGAAGATCGGTTAAGGGGAAGGGGTAGTTTACCTGCAACATTTTACGTTTTATCAAGAGTAAAGTACTTGAAAATTCATTTAAACTTTTTCAAACAATGGCAATTGTTAAAAATAAAATAATTTTGTTGCCAGGCAATAAAATTATAATTTTTAATTTTAATGTAAATCTGTACATAGTATAAAGTAAAGTCGGTCCGTTTCCTCTCTGTGTTTGAAATTGCGAATCTCAGGAAGTACTGAACGGATTTTATTCAAGTTTTCGCCAATTGATAGAGTGTCTATCGAGAAACATTTATGTGTATAATTAATACATATATGTTGTACATTAGCTTAGCTATCACGGTTTATGTCAAGTAAGTGGTATACTTTACATCTTATATATAAAAATGAATGTTTCTTTGTTTGTCCCGTATGCGTTCCTATACCATTCATCCTATTGCGATGAAACTTCGGTGAGTTGTGCGCACGTCCGCGAAGGGGTCTTCCACATCTCCTCCTAAACCACTGTACCGATTTCAACCAAACTTGGCACAAATATTTTACGCAACGGGAGAACCAACATAGGATAGGTGTTTTTTCGATGGGGTCCTTTTGGGGGTTCTTTGGGGTCTTCCACATCGCCTCCTAAACCACTGGACCGATTTCAACCAAACTTGGCACAAATATTTTACGCAAAGGGAGAACCAACATAGGACAAGTGTTTTTTTCGATACGATCCTTTGGGGGGTCCTTTGGGATCTTCCACGTCTCCATCTAAACCATTGGACCGATTTCAACCAAACTTGGCACAAATATTTTACGCAACGGGAGAACCAACATAGGACAGGTGATTTTTTCGATACGATCCTCTGGGGGGTCCTTTGCGGTCTTAAAAAACTATTAGATCTGGTTACTATGGCAACCCAATAGAATAGATTCTGTTCTAAATATATTATCGCATTAAATTGAAGACCACGCGAACGAAGTTGTGGGCAACAGCTATTTATTTTTAAGAAGCCTACTTTAATTAAACTTTATTAATTAAACTAACATTTTCATTACGTACAACGTGAAACTCCGTAGCGAAGCACGGGTATTCTGCTAGTCATGTATAAGAGAAAATATATCGTGCGTGGCAGGCAAGCATATCTCAGTTATGTACTGTTTACGTTTCCATTTTATTATTATCACTACCGCAATAAAAAGGCAGGGAAGACACACACACACACACAATTCGCGTTATTTCTGGCCTCATTCATGATTATTTTCTTACATTTGCACGGTTTTTAAATGGAAAGTGCCGAACCCATACCAACATAACGCATGCAAGCCGAAAAAGTGTCCAGCGTGGATAGCGATTTGCTTCCTGTGGATCGCTGGGCAGTGTAACTGCACGTGTTTACAGAGGAACGATTCATAGACAGACTTTTCGTCTTTAGGGAATGAACCCTCTGCAAGATGCTGATGGTCCATGAGTGACTTCGGAGCGCTCCTTCTTTTCCGCGTGTTTGTTCTGTGAAACGTACACTGTAGATTCGCAGATTTATTCTAAGCAACGCTCAATAGGAAATGTTGGAAATGTTTGTCCACGGTGAACCCTCATACACACTAAACCTGCTCTGATGTTTTAATTACGGACATCATAATATTAAAACTTTGGAAACTTGAGCACTACTTAATGGACATCAATCATTAACTTATACAAGCCATTAATTTTATGCATATTTTTTATATATATGTGTACAACGTTATCGGCAACAAAGAAGTAGTTTTTGTTAAAATTCCTTCCCGGGATATTTGGCCGTAGTCCAATGTTTTCTACAAAACCAGACGTTTCGGCAATGCCATTGACTTCCATCATCAGTGAAAATCGAGTGCGATAACGTGAGGTGGTATATGTTAGTGACCACAGTACTGTAGTTAAGGCTGAAGCAGCAAGTAGAAAGAAGTAGTTTCTATGGTAATATTTCATTTCGAAAATGATTTTAAAAATAAATCTTAGAATATGGAAGTCATGTATGGTTCTCCATACCGATATTTTACTTCCATATTCCTTAAGGAAATGGAAGTATGGTGATGGCAAAAAAAATCGTGTTCGAGATTATTGCAGATTCTGATTGTACTACACTCAAAACATGAAAAAAAGTCGTTTTCCGAAAAGTGTCTGTGTGTGTGTCTGTCTGTGTGTCTGTGTGTAGATTTTTTTCTATGGCAAACGATAACCGCCGTAAATTCAAACAGAATCAAATAATTTTTTGCATACGTCACTGAATTGTAGAGGACTCAAGGCCTTTTGATTTTGGTGAGGATCGGTTAAGGGGAAGGGGTAGTTTACCTGCAACCTTTTACGTTTTAACAAGAGTAAAGTACTTGAAAATTCATTTAAACTTTTTCAAACAATGGCAATTGTTAAAAATAAAATAATTTTGTTGCCAGGCAATAAAATTATAATTTTTAATTTTAATGTAAATCTGTACATAGTATAAAGTAAAGTCGGTCCGTTTTCTCTCTGTGTTTGAAATAGCTAATCTCAGGAAGTACTGAACGGATTTTATTCAAGTTTTCGCCAATAGATAGAGTGTCTATCGAGAAACATATATGTGTATAATTAATACATATATGTTGTACATTAGCTTAGCTATCACGGTTTATGTCAAGTAAGTGGTATACTTTACATCTTTTATATAAAAATGAATGTTTCTTTGTTTGTCCCGTATGCGTTCCTATACCATTCATCCTATTGCGATGAAACTTCGGTGAGTTGTGCGCACGTCCGCGAAGGTTTCTTCCACATCTCCTCCTAAACCACTGTACCGATTTCAACCAAACTTGGCACAAATATTTTACGCAACGGGAGAACCAACATAGGATAGGCGTTTTTTCGATGGGGTCCTTTTGGGGGTTCTTTGGGGTCTTCCACATCGCCTCCTAAACCACTGGACCGATTTCAACCAAACTTGGCACAAATATTTTACGCAAAGGGAGAACCAACATAGGACAAGTGTTTTTTTCGATACGATCCTTTGGGGGGTCCTTTGGGATCTTCCACGTCTCCACCTAAACCATTGGACCGATTTCAACCAAACTTGGCACAAATATTTTACGCAACGGGAGAACCAACATAGGACAGCTGATTTTTTCGATACGATACTCTGGGGGGTCCTTTGCGGTCTTAAAAAACTATTAGATCTGGTTACTATGGCAACCCAATAGAATAGATTCTGTTCTAAATATATTATCGCATTAAATTGAAGACCACGCGAACGAAGTTGTGGGCAACAGCTATTTATTTTTAAGAAGCCTACTTTAATTAAACTTTATTAATTAAACTAACATTTTCATTACGTACAACGTGAAACTCCGTAGCGAAGCACGGGTATTCTGCTAGTCATGTATAAGAGAAAATATATCGTGCGTGGCAGGCAAGCATATCTCAGTTATGTACTGTTTACGTTTCCATTTTATTATTATCACTACCGCAATAAAAAGGCAGGGAAGACACACACACACAATTCGCGTTATTTCTGGCCTCATTCATGTTTGTTTTCTTACATTTGCACGGTTTTTAAATGGAAAGTGCCGAACCCATACCAACATAACGCATGCAAGCCGAAAAAGTGTCCAGCGTGGATAGCGATTTGCTTCCTGTGGATCGCTGGGCAGTGTAACTGCACGTGTTTACAGAGGAACGATTCATAGACAGACTTTTCGTCTTTAGGGAATGAACCCTCTGCAAGATGCTGAGGGTCCATGAGTGACTTCGGAGCGCTCCTTCTTTTCCGCGTGTTTGTTCTGTGAAACGTACACTGTAGATTCGCAGATTTATTCTAAGCAACGCTCAATAGGAAATGGAAATTTTTGTCCACGGTGAACCCTCATACACACTAAACCTGCTCTGATGTTTTAGTTACGGACATAATAATATTAAAACTTTGGAAACTTGAGAACTACTTAATGGAGATCAATCATTAACTTATACAAGTCATTAATTTTATGCATATTTTTTATATATATGTGTACAACGTTATCGGCAACAAAGAAGTAGTTTTTGTTAAAATTCCTTCCCGGGATATTTGGCCGTAGTCCAATGTTTTCTACAAAACCAGACGTTTCGGCAATGCCATTGACTTCCATCATCAGTGAAAATCGAGTGCGATAACGTGAGGTGGTATATGTTAGTGACCACAGTACTGTAGTTAAGGCTGAAGCAGTAAGTAGAAAGAAATAGTTTCTATGGTAATATTTCATTTCGAAAATGATTTTAAAAATAAATCTTAGAATATGGAAGTCATGTATGGTACTCCATACCGATATTTTACTTCCATATTCCTTAAGGAAATGGAAGTATGGTGATGGCAAAAAAAATCGTGTTCGAGATTATTGCAGATTCTGATTGTACTACACTCAAAACATGAAAAAAAGTCGTTTTCCGAAAAGTGTCTGTGTGTGTGTCTGTCTGTGTGTCTGTGTGTAGATTTTTTTCTATGGCAAACGATAACTGCCGTAAATTCAAACAGAATCAAATAATTTTTTGCATACGTCACAGAATTGTAGAGGACTCAAGGTCTTTTGATTTTGGTGAAGATCGGTTAAGGGGAACGGGTAGTTTACCTGCAACATTTTACGTTTTAACAAGAGTAAAGTACTTGAAAATTCATTTAAACTTTTTCAAACAATGGCAATTGTTAAAAATAAAATAATTTTGTTGCCAGGCAATAAAATTATAATTTTTAATTTTAATGTAAATCTGTACATAGTATAAAGTAAAGTCGGTCCATTTTCTCTCTGTGTTTGAAATCGCTAATCTCAGGAAGTACTGAACGGATTTTATTCAAGTTTTCGCCAATAGATAGAGTGTCTATCGAGAAACATTTATGTGTATAATTAATACATATATGTTGTACATTAGCTTAGCTATCACGGTTTATGTCAAGTAAGTGGTATACTTTACATCTTATATATAAAAATGAATGTTTCTTTGTTTGTCCCGTATGCGTTCCTATACCATTCATCCTATTGCGATGAAACTTCGGTGAGTTGTGCGCACGTCCGCGAAGGTTTCTTCCACATCTCCTCCTAAACCACTGTACCGATTTCAACCAAACTTGGCACAAATATTTTACGCAACGGGAGAACCAACATAGGATAGGCGTTTTTTCGATGGGGTCCTTTTGGGGGTTCTTTGGGGTCTTCCACATCGCCTCCTAAACCACTGGACCGATTTCAACCAAACTTGGCACAAATATTTTACGCAAAGGGAGAACCAACATAGGACAAGTGTTTTTTTCGATACGATCCTTTGGGGGGTCCTTTGGGATCTTCCACGTCTCCACCTAAACCATTGGACCGATTTCAACCAAACTTGGCACAAATATTTTACGCAACGGGAGAACCAACATAGGACAGCTGATTTTTTCGATACGATACTCTGGGGGGTCCTTTGCGGTCTTAAAAAACTATTAGATCTGGTTACTATGGCAACCCAATAGAATAGATTCTGTTCTAAATATATTATCGCATTAAATTGAAGACCACGCGAACGAAGTTGTGGGCAACAGCTATTTATTTTTAAGAAGCCTACTTTAATTAAACTTTATTAATTAAACTAACATTTTCATTACGTACAACGTGAAACTCCGTAGCGAAGCACGGGTATTCTGCTAGTCATGTATAAGAGAAAATATATCGTGCGTGGCAGGCAAGCATATCTCAGTTATGTACTGTTTACGTTTCCATTTTATTATTATCACTACCGCAATAAAAAGGCAGGGAAGACACACACACACAATTCGCGTTATTTCTGGCCTCATTCATGTTTGTTTTCTTACATTTGCACGGTTTTTAAATGGAAAGTGCCGAACCCATACCAACATAACGCATGCAAGCCGAAAAAGTGTCCAGCGTGGATAGCGATTTGCTTCCTGTGGATCGCTGGGCAGTGTAACTGCACGTGTTTACAGAGGAACGATTCATAGACAGACTTTTCGTCTTTAGGGAATGAACCCTCTGCAAGATGCTGAGGGTCCATGAGTGACTTCGGAGCGCTCCTTCTTTTCCGCGTGTTTGTTCTGTGAAACGTACACTGTAGATTCGCAGATTTATTCTAAGCAACGCTCAATAGGAAATGGAAATTTTTGTCCACGGTGAACCCTCATACACACTAAACCTGCTCTGATGTTTTAGTTACGGACATAATAATATTAAAACTTTGGAAACTTGAGCACTACTTAATGGAGATCAATCATTAACTTATACAAGTCATTAATTTTATGCATATTTTTTATATATATGTGTACAACGTTATCGGCAACAAAGAAGTAGTTTTTGTTAAAATTCCTTCCCGGGATATTTGGCCGTAGTCCAATGTTTTCTACAAAACCAGACGTTTCGGCAATGCCTTTGACTTCCATCATCAGTGAAAATCGAGTGCGATAACGTGAGGTGGTATATGTTAGTGACCACAGTACTGTAGTTAAGGCTGAAGCAGTAAGTAGAAAGAAGTAGTTTCTATGGTAATATTTCATTTCGAAAATGAATTTAAAAATAAATCTTAGAATATGGAAGTCATGTATGGTACTCCATACCGATATTTTACTTCCATATTCCTTAAGGAAATGGAAGTATGGTGATGGCAAAAAAAATCGTATTCGAGATTATTGCAGATTCTGATTGTACTACACTCAAAACATGAAAAAAAGTCGTTTTCCGAAAAGTGTCTGTGTGTGTGTCTGTCTGTGTGTCTGTGTGTAGATTTTTTTCTATGGCAAACGATAACTGCCGTAAATTCAAACAGAATCAAATAATTTTTTGCATACGTCACAGAATTGTAGAGGACTCAAGGCCTTTTGATTTTGGTGAAGATCGGTTAAGGGGAAGGGGTAGTTTACCTGCAACATTTTACGTTTTATCAAGAGTAAAGTACTTGAAAATTCATTTAAACTTTTTCAAACAATGGCAATTGTTAAAAATAAAATAATTTTGTTGCCAGGCAATAAAATTATAATTTTTAATTTTAATGTAAATCTGTACATAGTATAAAGTAAAGTCGGTCCGTTTCCTCTCTGTGTTTGAAATTGCGAATCTCAGGAAGTACTGATCGGATTTTATTCAAGTTTTCGCCAATTGATAGAGTGTCTATCGAGAAACATTTATGTGTATAATTAATACATATATGTTGTACATTAGCTTAGCTATCACGGTTTATGTCAAGTAAGTGGTATACTTTACATCTTATATATAAAAATGAATGTTTCTTTGTTTGTCCCGTATGCGTTCCTATACCATTCATCCTATTGCGATGAAACTTCGGTGAGTTGTGCGCACGTCCGCGAAGGGGTCTTCCACATCTCCTCCTAAACCACTGTACCGATTTCAACCAAACTTGGCACAAATATTTTACGCAACGGGAGAACCAACATAGGATAGGTGTTTTTTCGATGGGGTCCTTTTGGGGGTTCTTTGGGGTCTTCCACATCGCCTCCTAAACCACTGGACCGATTTCAACCAAACTTGGCACAAATATTTTACGCAAAGGGAGAACCAACATAGGACAAGTGTTTTTTTCGATACGATCCTTTGGGGGGTCCTTTGGGATCTTCCACGTCTCCATCTAAACCATTGGACCGATTTCAACCAAACTTGGCACAAATATTTTACGCAACGGGAGAACCAACATAGGACAGGTGATTTTTTCGATACGATCCTCTGGGGGGTCCTTTGCGGTCTTAAAAAACTATTAGATCTGGTTACTATGGCAACCCAATAGAATAGATTCTGTTCTAAATATATTATCGCATTAAATTGAAGACCACGCGAACGAAGTTGTGGGCAACAGCTATTTATTTTTAAGAAGCCTACTTTAATTAAACTTTATTAATTAAACTAACATTTTCATTACGTACAACGTGAAACTCCGTAGCGAAGCACGGGTATTCTGCTAGTCATGTATAAGAGAAAATATATCGTGCGTGGCAGGCAAGCATATCTCAGTTATGTACTGTTTACGTTTCCATTTTATTATTATCACTACCGCAATAAAAAGGCAGGGAAGACACACACACACAATTCGCGTTATTTCTGGCCTCATTCATGTTTGTTTTCTTACATTTGCACGGTTTTTAAATGGAAAGTGCCGAACCCATACCAACATAACGCATGCAAGCCGAAAAAGTGTCCAGCGTGGATAGCGATTTGCTTCCTGTGGATCGCTGGGCAGTGTAACTGCACTTGTTTACAGAGGAACGATTCATAGACAGACTTCTCGTCTTTAGGGAATGAACCCTCTGCAAGATGCTGAGGGTCCATGAGTGACTTCGGAGCGCTCCTTCTTTTCCGCGTGTTTGTTCTGTGAAACGTACACTGTAGATTCGCAGATTTATTCTAAGCAACGCTCAATAGGAAATGGAAATTTTTGTCCACGGTGAACCCTCATACACACTAAACCTGCTCTGATGTTTTAGTTACGGACATAATAATATTAAAACTTTGGAAACTTGAGCACTACTTAATGGAGATCAATCATTAACTTATACAAGTCATTAATTTTATGCATATTTTTTATATATATGTGTACAACGTTATCGGCAACAAAGAAGTAGTTTTTGTTAAAATTCCTTCCCGGGATATTTGGCCGTAGTCCAATGTTTTCTACAAAACCAGACGTTTCGGCAATGCCATTGACTTCCATCATCAGTGAAAATCGAGTGCGATAACGTGAGGTGGTATATGTTAGTGACCACAGTACTGTAGTTAAGGCTGAAGCAGTAAGTAGAAAGAAGTAGTTTCTATGGTAATATTTCATTTCGAAAATGATTTTAAAAATAAATCTTAGAATATGGAAGTCATGTATGGTACTCCATACCGATATTTTACTTCCATATTCCTTAAGGAAATGGAAGTATGGTGATGGCAAAAAAAATCGTATTCGAGATTATTGCAGATTCTGATTGTACTACACTCAAAACATGAAAAAAAGTCGTTTTCCGAAAAGTGTCTGTGTGTGTGTCTGTCTGTGTGTCTGTGTGTAGATTTTTTTCTATGGCAAACGATAACTGCCGTAAATTCAAACAGAATCAAATAATTTTTTGCATACGTCACAGAATTGTAGAGGACTCAAGGCCTTTTGATTTTGGTGAAGATCGGTTAAGGGGAAGGGGTAGTTTACCTGCAACATTTTACGTTTTATCAAGAGTAAAGTACTTGAAAATTCATTTAAACTTTTTCAAACAATGGCAATTGTTAAAAATAAAATAATTTTGTTGCCAGGCAATAAAATTATAATTTTTAATTTTAATGTAAATCTGTACATAGTATAAAGTAAAGTCGGTCCGTTTCCTCTCTGTGTTTGAAATTGCGAATCTCAGGAAGTACTGAACGGATTTTATTCAAGTTTTCGCCAATTGATAGAGTGTCTATCCAGAAACATTTATGTGTATAATTAATACATATATGTTGTACATTAGCTTAGCTATCACGGTTTATGTCAAGTAAGTGGTATACTTTACATCTTATATATAAAAATGAATGTTTCTTTGTTTGTCCCGTATGCGTTCCTATACCATTCATCCTATTGCGATGAAACTTCGGTGAGTTGTGCGCACGTCCGCGAAGGGGTCTTCCACATCTCCTCCTAAACCACTGTACCGATTTCAACCAAACTTGGCACAAATATTTTACGCAACGGGAGAACCAACATAGGATAGGTGTTTTTTCGATGGGGTCCTTTTGGGGGTTCTTTGGGGTCTTCCACATCGCCTCCTAAACCACTGGACCGATTTCAACCAAACTTGGCACAAATATTTTACGCAAAGGGAGAACCAACATAGGACAAGTGTTTTTTTCGATACGATCCTTTGGGGGGTCCTTTGGGATCTTCCACGTCTCCATCTAAACCATTGGACCGATTTCAACCAAACTTGGCACAAATATTTTACGCAACGGGAGAACCAACATAGGACAGGTGATTTTTTCGATACGATCCTCTGGGGGGTCCTTTGCGGTCTTAAAAAACTATTAGATCTGGTTACTATGGCAACCCAATAGAATAGATTCTGTTCTAAATATATTATCGCATTAAATTGAAGACCACGCGAACGAAGTTGTGGGCAACAGCTATTTATTTTTAAGAAGCCTACTTTAATTAAACTTTATTAATTAAACTAACATTTTCATTACGTACAACGTGAAACTCCGTAGCGAAGCACGGGTATTCTGCTAGTCATGTATAAGAGAAAATATATCGTGCGTGGCAGGCAAGCATATCTCAGTTATGTACTGTTTACGTTTCCATTTTATTATTATCACTACCGCAATAAAAAGGCAGGGAAGACACACACACACACACACAATTCGCGTTATTTCTGGCCTCATTCATGATTATTTTCTTACATTTGCACGGTTTTTAAATGGAAAGTGCCGAACCCATACCAACATAACGCATGCAAGCCGAAAAAGTGTCCAGCGTGGATAGCGATTTGCTTCCTGTGGATCGCTGGGCAGTGTAACTGCACGTGTTTACAGAGGAACGATTCATAGACAGACTTTTCGTCTTTAGGGAATGAACCCTCTGCAAGATGCTGAGGGTCCATGAGTGACTTCGGAGCGCTCCTTCTTTTCCGCGTGTTTATTCCGTGAAACGTACACTGTAGATTCGCAGATTTATTCTAAGCAACGCTCAATAGGAAATGTTGGAAATGTTTGTCCACGGTGAACCCTCATACACACTAAACCTGCTCTGATGTTTTAATTACGGACATCATAATATTAAAACTTTGGAAACTTGAGCACTACTTAATGGACATCAATCATTAACTTATACAAGCCATTAATTTTATGCATATTTTTTATATATATGTGTACAACGTTATCGGCAACAAAGAAGTAGTTTTTGTTAAAATTCCTTCCCGGGATATTTCGCCGTAGTTCAATGTTTTCTACAAAACCAGACGTTTCGGCAATGCCATTGACTTCCATCATCAGTGAAAATCGAGTGCGATAACGTGAGGTGGTATATGTTAGTGACCACAGTACTGTAGTTAAGGCTGAAGCAGCAAGTAGAAAGAAGTAGTTTCTATGGTAATATTTCATTTCGAAAATGATTTTAAAAATAAATCTTAGAATATGGAAGTCATGTATGGTTCTCCATACCGATATTTTACTTCCATATTCCTTAAGGAAATGGAAGTATGGTGATGGCAAAAAAAATCGTGTTCGAGATTATTGCAGATTCTGATTGTACTACACTCAAAACATGAAAAAAAGTCGTTTTCCGAAAAGTGTCTGTGTGTGTGTCTGTCTGTGTGTCTGTGTGTAGATTTTTTTCTATGGCAAACGATAACCGCCGTAAATTCAAACAGAATCAAATAATTTTTTGCATACGTCACTGAATTGTAGAGGACTCAAGGCCTTTTGATTTTGGTGAGGATCGGTTAAGGGGAAGGGGTAGTTTACCTGCAACCTTTTACGTTTTATCAAGAGTAAAGTACTTGAAAATTCATTTAAACTTTTTCAAACAATGGCAATTGTTAAAAATAAAATAATTTTGTTGCCAGGCAATAAAATTATAATTTTTAATTTTAATGTAAATCTGTACATAGTATAAAGTAAAGTCGGTCCGTTTTCTCTCTGTGTTTGAAATAGCTAATCTCAGGAAGTACTGAACGGATTTTATTCAAGTTTTCGCCAATAGATAGAGTGTCTATCGAGAAACATTTATGTGTATAATTAATACATATATGTTGTACATTAGCTTAGCTATCACGGTTTATGTCAAGTAAGTGGTATACTTTACATCTTATATATAAAAATGAATGTTTCTTTGTTTGTCCCGTATGCGTTCCTATACCATTCATCCTATTGCGATGAAACTTCGGTGAGTTGTGCGCACGTCCGCGAAGGTTTCTTCCACATCTCCTCCTAAACCACTGTACCGATTTCAACCAAACTTGGCACAAATATTTTACGCAACGGGAGAACCAACATAGGATAGGTGTTTTTTCGATGGGGTCCTTTTGGGGGTTCTTTGGGGTCTTCCACTTCGCCTCCTAAACCACTGGACCGATTTCAACCAAACTTGGCACAAATATTTTACGCAAAGGGAGAACCAACATAGGACAAGTGTTTTTTTCGATACGATCCTTTGGGGGGTCCTTTGGGATCTTCCACGTCTCCACCTAAACCATTGGACCGATTTCAACCAAACTTGGCACAAATATTTTACGCAACGGGAGAACCAACATAGGACAGGTGATTTTTTCGATACGATACTCTGGGGGGTCCTTTGCGGTCTTAAAAAACTATTAGATCTGGTTACTATGGCAACCCAATAGAATAGATTCTGTTCTAAATATATTATCGCATTAAATTGAAGACCACGCGAACGAAGTTGTGGGCAACAGCTATTTATTTTTAAGAAGCCTACTTTAATTAAACTTTATTAATTAAACTAACATTTTCATTACGTACAACGTGAAACTCCGTAGCGAAGCACGGGTATTCTGCTAGTCATGTATAAGAGAAAATATATCGTGCGTGGCAGGCAAGCATATCTCAGTTATGTACTGTTTACGTTTCCATTTTATTATTATCACTACCGCAATAAAAAGGCAGGGAAGACACACACACACAATTCGCGTTATTTCTGGCCTCATTCATGTTTGTTTTCTTACATTTGCACGGTTTTTAAATGGAAAGTGCCGAACCCATACCAACATAACGCATGCAAGCCGAAAAAGTGTCCAGCGTGGATAGCGATTTGCTTCCTGTGGATCGCTGGGCAGTGTAACTGCACGTGTTTACAGAGGAACGATTCATAGACAGACTTTTCGTCTTTAGGGAATGAACCCTCTGCAAGATGCTGAGGGTCCATGAGTGACTTCGGAGCGCTCCTTCTTTTCCGCGTGTTTGTTCTGTGAAACGTACACTGTAGATTCGCAGATTTATTCTAAGCAACGCTCAATAGGAAATGTTGGAAATTTTTGTCCACGGTGAACCCTCATACACACTAAACCTGCTCTGATGTTTTAGTTACGGACATAATAATATTAAAACTTTGGAAACTTGAGCACTACTTAATGGAGATCAATCATTAACTTATACAAGTCATTAATTTTATGCATATTTTTTATATATATGTGTACAACGTTATCGGCAACAAAGAAGTAGTTTTTGTTAAAATTCCTTCCCGGGATATTTGGCCGTAGTCCAATGTTTTCTACAAAACCAGACGTTTCGGCAATGCCTTTGACTTCCATCATCAGTGAAAATCGAGTGCGATAACGTGAGGTGGTATATGTTAGTGACCACAGTACTGTAGTTAAGGCTGAAGCAGTAAGTAGAAAGAAGTAGTTTCTATGGTAATATTTCATTTCGAAAATGAATTTAAAAATAAATCTTAGAATATGGAAGTCATGTATGGTACTCCATACCGATATTTTACTTCCATATTCCTTAAGGAAATGGAAGTATGGTGATGGCAAAAAAAATCGTATTCGAGATTATTGCAGATTCTGATTGTACTACACTCAAAACATGAAAAAAAGTCGTTTTCCGAAAAGTGTCTGTGTGTGTGTCTGTCTGTGTGTCTGTGTGTAGATTTTTTTCTATGGCAAACGATAACTGCCGTAAATTCAAACAGAATCAAATAATTTTTTGCATACGTCACAGAATTGTAGAGGACTCAAGGTCTTTTGATTTTGGTGAAGATCGGTTAAGGGGAACGGGTAGTTTACCTGCAACATTTTACGTTTTAACAAGAGTAAAGTACTTGAAAATTCATTTAAACTTTTTCAAACAATGGCAATTGTTAAAAATAAAATAATTTTGTTGCCAGGCAATAAAATTATAATTTTTAATTTTAATGTAAATCTGTACATAGTATAAAGTAAAGTCGGTCCATTTTCTCTCTGTGTTTGAAATCGCTAATCTCAGGAAGTACTGAACGGATTTTATTCAAGTTTTCGCCAATAGATAGAGTGTCTATCGAGAAACATTTATGTGTATAATTAATACATATATGTTGTACATTAGCTTAGCTATCACGGTTTATGTCAAGTAAGTGGTATACTTTACATCTTATATATAAAAATGAATGTTTCTTTGTTTGTCCCGTATGCGTTCCTATACCATTCATCCTATTGCGATGAAACTTCGGTGAGTTGTGCGCACGTCCGCGAAGGTTTCTTCCACATCTCCTCCTAAACCACTGTACCGATTTCAACCAAACTTGGCACAAATATTTTACGCAACGGGAGAACCAACATAGGATAGGCGTTTTTTCGATGGGGTCCTTTTGGGGGTTCTTTGGGGTCTTCCACATCGCCTCCTAAACCACTGGACCGATTTCAACCAAACTTGGCACAAATATTTTACGCAAAGGGAGAACCAACATAGGACAAGTGTTTTTTTCGATACGATCCTTTGGGGGGTCCTTTGGGATCTTCCACGTCTCCACCTAAACCATTGGACCGATTTCAACCAAACTTGGCACAAATATTTTACGCAACGGGAGAACCAACATAGGACAGCTGATTTTTTCGATACGATACTCTGGGGGGTCCTTTGCGGTCTTAAAAAACTATTAGATCTGGTTACTATGGCAACCCAATAGAATAGATTCTGTTCTAAATATATTATCGCATTAAATTGAAGACCACGCGAACGAAGTTGTGGGCAACAGCTATTTATTTTTAAGAAGCCTACTTTAATTAAACTTTATTAATTAAACTAACATTTTCATTACGTACAACGTGAAACTCCGTAGCGAAGCACGGGTATTCTGCTAGTCATGTATAAGAGAAAATATATCGTGCGTGGCAGGCAAGCATATCTCAGTTATGTACTGTTTACGTTTCCATTTTATTATTATCACTACCGCAATAAAAAGGCAGGGAAGACACACACACACAATTCGCGTTATTTCTGGCCTCATTCATGTTTGTTTTCTTACATTTGCACGGTTTTTAAATGGAAAGTGCCGAACCCATACCAACATAACGCATGCAAGCCGAAAAAGTGTCCAGCGTGGATAGCGATTTGCTTCCTGTGGATCGCTGGGCAGTGTAACTGCACGTGTTTACAGAGGAACGATTCATAGACAGACTTTTCGTCTTTAGGGAATGAACCCTCTGCAAGATGCTGAGGGTCCATGAGTGACTTCGGAGCGCTCCTTCTTTTCCGCGTGTTTGTTCTGTGAAACGTACACTGTAGATTCGCAGATTTATTCTAAGCAACGCTCAATAGGAAATGGAAATTTTTGTCCACGGTGAACCCTCATACACACTAAACCTGCTCTGATGTTTTAGTTACGGACATAATAATATTAAAACTTTGGAAACTTGAGCACTACTTAATGGAGATCAATCATTAACTTATACAAGTCATTAATTTTATGCATATTTTTTATATATATGTGTACAACGTTATCGGCAACAAAGAAGTAGTTTTTGTTAAAATTCCTTCCCGGGATATTTGGCCGTAGTCCAATGTTTTCTACAAAACCAGACGTTTCGGCAATGCCTTTGACTTCCATCATCAGTGAAAATCGAGTGCGATAACGTGAGGTGGTATATGTTAGTGACCACAGTACTGTAGTTAAGGCTGAAGCAGTAAGTAGAAAGAAGTAGTTTCTATGGTAATATTTCATTTCGAAAATGAATTTAAAAATAAATCTTAGAATATGGAAGTCATGTATGGTACTCCATACCGATATTTTACTTCCATATTCCTTAAGGAAATGGAAGTATGGTGATGGCAAAAAAAATCGTATTCGAGATTATTGCAGATTCTGATTGTACTACACTCAAAACATGAAAAAAAGTCGTTTTCCGAAAAGTGTCTGTGTGTGTGTCTGTCTGTGTGTCTGTGTGTAGATTTTTTTCTATGGCAAACGATAACTGCCGTAAATTCAAACAGAATCAAATAATTTTTTGCATACGTCACAGAATTGTAGAGGACTCAAGGCCTTTTGATTTTGGTGAAGATCGGTTAAGGGGAAGGGGTAGTTTACCTGCAACATTTTACGTTTTATCAAGAGTAAAGTACTTGAAAATTCATTTAAACTTTTTCAAACAATGGCAATTGTTAAAAATAAAATAATTTTGTTGCCAGGCAATAAAATTATAATTTTTAATTTTAATGTAAATCTGTACATAGTATAAAGTAAAGTCGGTCCGTTTCCTCTCTGTGTTTGAAATTGCGAATCTCAGGAAGTACTGATCGGATTTTATTCAAGTTTTCGCCAATTGATAGAGTGTCTATCGAGAAACATTTATGTGTATAATTAATACATATATGTTGTACATTAGCTTAGCTATCACGGTTTATGTCAAGTAAGTGGTATACTTTACATCTTATATATAAAAATGAATGTTTCTTTGTTTGTCCCGTATGCGTTCCTATACCATTCATCCTATTGCGATGAAACTTCGGTGAGTTGTGCGCACGTCCGCGAAGGGGTCTTCCACATCTCCTCCTAAACCACTGTACCGATTTCAACCAAACTTGGCACAAATATTTTACGCAACGGGAGAACCAACATAGGATAGGTGTTTTTTCGATGGGGTCCTTTTGGGGGTTCTTTGGGGTCTTCCACATCGCCTCCTAAACCACTGGACCGATTTCAACCAAACTTGGCACAAATATTTTACGCAAAGGGAGAACCAACATAGGACAAGTGTTTTTTTCGATACGATCCTTTGGGGGGTCCTTTGGGATCTTCCACGTCTCCATCTAAACCATTGGACCGATTTCAACCAAACTTGGCACAAATATTTTACGCAACGGGAGAACCAACATAGGACAGGTGATTTTTTCGATACGATCCTCTGGGGGGTCCTTTGCGGTCTTAAAAAACTATTAGATCTGGTTACTATGGCAACCCAATAGAATAGATTCTGTTCTAAATATATTATCGCATTAAATTGAAGACCACGCGAACGAAGTTGTGGGCAACAGCTATTTATTTTTAAGAAGCCTACTTTAATTAAACTTTATTAATTAAACTAACATTTTCATTACGTACAACGTGAAACTCCGTAGCGAAGCACGGGTATTCTGCTAGTCATGTATAAGAGAAAATATATCGTGCGTGGCAGGCAAGCATATCTCAGTTATGTACTGTTTACGTTTCCATTTTATTATTATCACTACCGCAATAAAAAGGCAGGGAAGACACACACACACAATTCGCGTTATTTCTGGCCTCATTCATGTTTGTTTTCTTACATTTGCACGGTTTTTAAATGGAAAGTGCCGAACCCATACCAACATAACGCATGCAAGCCGAAAAAGTGTCCAGCGTGGATAGCGATTTGCTTCCTGTGGATCGCTGGGCAGTGTAACTGCACTTGTTTACAGAGGAACGATTCATAGACAGACTTCTCGTCTTTAGGGAATGAACCCTCTGCAAGATGCTGAGGGTCCATGAGTGACTTCGGAGCGCTCCTTCTTTTCCGCGTGTTTGTTCTGTGAAACGTACACTGTAGATTCGCAGATTTATTCTAAGCAACGCTCAATAGGAAATGGAAATTTTTGTCCACGGTGAACCCTCATACACACTAAACCTGCTCTGATGTTTTAGTTACGGACATAATAATATTAAAACTTTGGAAACTTGAGCACTACTTAATGGAGATCAATCATTAACTTATACAAGTCATTAATTTTATGCATATTTTTTATATATATGTGTACAACGTTATCGGCAACAAAGAAGTAGTTTTTGTTAAAATTCCTTCCCGGGATATTTGGCCGTAGTCCAATGTTTTCTACAAAACCAGACGTTTCGGCAATGCCATTGACTTCCATCATCAGTGAAAATCGAGTGCGATAACGTGAGGTGGTATATGTTAGTGACCACAGTACTGTAGTTAAGGCTGAAGCAGTAAGTAGAAAGAAGTAGTTTCTATGGTAATATTTCATTTCGAAAATGATTTTAAAAATAAATCTTAGAATATGGAAGTCATGTATGGTACTCCATACCGATATTTTACTTCCATATTCCTTAAGGAAATGGAAGTATGGTGATGGCAAAAAAAATCGTATTCGAGATTATTGCAGATTCTGATTGTACTACACTCAAAACATGAAAAAAAGTCGTTTTCCGAAAAGTGTCTGTGTGTGTGTCTGTCTGTGTGTCTGTGTGTAGATTTTTTTCTATGGCAAACGATAACTGCCGTAAATTCAAACAGAATCAAATAATTTTTTGCATACGTCACAGAATTGTAGAGGACTCAAGGCCTTTTGATTTTGGTGAAGATCGGTTAAGGGGAAGGGGTAGTTTACCTGCAACATTTTACGTTTTATCAAGAGTAAAGTACTTGAAAATTCATTTAAACTTTTTCAAACAATGGCAATTGTTAAAAATAAAATAATTTTGTTGCCAGGCAATAAAATTATAATTTTTAATTTTAATGTAAATCTGTACATAGTATAAAGTAAAGTCGGTCCGTTTCCTCTCTGTGTTTGAAATTGCGAATCTCAGGAAGTACTGAACGGATTTTATTCAAGTTTTCGCCAATTGATAGAGTGTCTATCCAGAAACATTTATGTGTATAATTAATACATATATGTTGTACATTAGCTTAGCTATCACGGTTTATGTCAAGTAAGTGGTATACTTTACATCTTATATATAAAAATGAATGTTTCTTTGTTTGTCCCGTATGCGTTCCTATACCATTCATCCTATTGCGATGAAACTTCGGTGAGTTGTGCGCACGTCCGCGAAGGGGTCTTCCACATCTCCTCCTAAACCACTGTACCGATTTCAACCAAACTTGGCACAAATATTTTACGCAACGGGAGAACCAACATAGGATAGGTGTTTTTTCGATGGGGTCCTTTTGGGGGTTCTTTGGGGTCTTCCACATCGCCTCCTAAACCACTGGACCGATTTCAACCAAACTTGGCACAAATATTTTACGCAAAGGGAGAACCAACATAGGACAAGTGTTTTTTTCGATACGATCCTTTGGGGGGTCCTTTGGGATCTTCCACGTCTCCATCTAAACCATTGGACCGATTTCAACCAAACTTGGCACAAATATTTTACGCAACGGGAGAACCAACATAGGACAGGTGATTTTTTCGATACGATCCTCTGGGGGGTCCTTTGCGGTCTTAAAAAACTATTAGATCTGGTTACTATGGCAACCCAATAGAATAGATTCTGTTCTAAATATATTATCGCATTAAATTGAAGACCACGCGAACGAAGTTGTGGGCAACAGCTATTTATTTTTAAGAAGCCTACTTTAATTAAACTTTATTAATTAAACTAACATTTTCATTACGTACAACGTGAAACTCCGTAGCGAAGCACGGGTATTCTGCTAGTCATGTATAAGAGAAAATATATCGTGCGTGGCAGGCAAGCATATCTCAGTTATGTACTGTTTACGTTTCCATTTTATTATTATCACTACCGCAATAAAAAGGCAGGGAAGACACACACACACACACACAATTCGCGTTATTTCTGGCCTCATTCATGATTATTTTCTTACATTTGCACGGTTTTTAAATGGAAAGTGCCGAACCCATACCAACATAACGCATGCAAGCCGAAAAAGTGTCCAGCGTGGATAGCGATTTGCTTCCTGTGGATCGCTGGGCAGTGTAACTGCACGTGTTTACAGAGGAACGATTCATAGACAGACTTTTCGTCTTTAGGGAATGAACCCTCTGCAAGATGCTGAGGGTCCATGAGTGACTTCGGAGCGCTCCTTCTTTTCCGCGTGTTTATTCCGTGAAACGTACACTGTAGATTCGCAGATTTATTCTAAGCAACGCTCAATAGGAAATGTTGGAAATGTTTGTCCACGGTGAACCCTCATACACACTAAACCTGCTCTGATGTTTTAATTACGGACATCATAATATTAAAACTTTGGAAACTTGAGCACTACTTAATGGACATCAATCATTAACTTATACAAGCCATTAATTTTATGCATATTTTTTATATATATGTGTACAACGTTATCGGCAACAAAGAAGTAGTTTTTGTTAAAATTCCTTCCCGGGATATTTCGCCGTAGTTCAATGTTTTCTACAAAACCAGACGTTTCGGCAATGCCATTGACTTCCATCATCAGTGAAAATCGAGTGCGATAACGTGAGGTGGTATATGTTAGTGACCACAGTACTGTAGTTAAGGCTGAAGCAGCAAGTAGAAAGAAGTAGTTTCTATGGTAATATTTCATTTCGAAAATGATTTTAAAAATAAATCTTAGAATATGGAAGTCATGTATGGTTCTCCATACCGATATTTTACTTCCATATTCCTTAAGGAAATGGAAGTATGGTGATGGCAAAAAAAATCGTGTTCGAGATTATTGCAGATTCTGATTGTACTACACTCAAAACATGAAAAAAAGTCGTTTTCCGAAAAGTGTCTGTGTGTGTGTCTGTCTGTGTGTCTGTGTGTAGATTTTTTTCTATGGCAAACGATAACCGCCGTAAATTCAAACAGAATCAAATAATTTTTTGCATACGTCACTGAATTGTAGAGGACTCAAGGCCTTTTGATTTTGGTGAGGATCGGTTAAGGGGAAGGGGTAGTTTACCTGCAACCTTTTACGTTTTATCAAGAGTAAAGTACTTGAAAATTCATTTAAACTTTTTCAAACAATGGCAATTGTTAAAAATAAAATAATTTTGTTGCCAGGCAATAAAATTATAATTTTTAATTTTAATGTAAATCTGTACATAGTATAAAGTAAAGTCGGTCCGTTTTCTCTCTGTGTTTGAAATAGCTAATCTCAGGAAGTACTGAACGGATTTTATTCAAGTTTTCGCCAATAGATAGAGTGTCTATCGAGAAACATTTATGTGTATAATTAATACATATATGTTGTACATTAGCTTAGCTATCACGGTTTATGTCAAGTAAGTGGTATACTTTACATCTTATATATAAAAATGAATGTTTCTTTGTTTGTCCCGTATGCGTTCCTATACCATTCATCCTATTGCGATGAAACTTCGGTGAGTTGTGCGCACGTCCGCGAAGGTTTCTTCCACATCTCCTCCTAAACCACTGTACCGATTTCAACCAAACTTGGCACAAATATTTTACGCAACGGGAGAACCAACATAGGATAGGTGTTTTTTCGATGGGGTCCTTTTGGGGGTTCTTTGGGGTCTTCCACTTCGCCTCCTAAACCACTGGACCGATTTCAACCAAACTTGGCACAAATATTTTACGCAAAGGGAGAACCAACATAGGACAAGTGTTTTTTTCGATACGATCCTTTGGGGGGTCCTTTGGGATCTTCCACGTCTCCACCTAAACCATTGGACCGATTTCAACCAAACTTGGCACAAATATTTTACGCAACGGGAGAACCAACATAGGACAGGTGATTTTTTCGATACGATACTCTGGGGGGTCCTTTGCGGTCTTAAAAAACTATTAGATCTGGTTACTATGGCAACCCAATAGAATAGATTCTGTTCTAAATATATTATCGCATTAAATTGAAGACCACGCGAACGAAGTTGTGGGCAACAGCTATTTATTTTTAAGAAGCCTACTTTAATTAAACTTTATTAATTAAACTAACATTTTCATTACGTACAACGTGAAACTCCGTAGCGAAGCACGGGTATTCTGCTAGTCATGTATAAGAGAAAATATATCGTGCGTGGCAGGCAAGCATATCTCAGTTATGTACTGTTTACGTTTCCATTTTATTATTATCACTACCGCAATAAAAAGGCAGGGAAGACACACACACACAATTCGCGTTATTTCTGGCCTCATTCATGTTTGTTTTCTTACATTTGCACGGTTTTTAAATGGAAAGTGCCGAACCCATACCAACATAACGCATGCAAGCCGAAAAAGTGTCCAGCGTGGATAGCGATTTGCTTCCTGTGGATCGCTGGGCAGTGTAACTGCACGTGTTTACAGAGGAACGATTCATAGACAGACTTTTCGTCTTTAGGGAATGAACCCTCTGCAAGATGCTGAGGGTCCATGAGTGACTTCGGAGCGCTCCTTCTTTTCCGCGTGTTTGTTCTGTGAAACGTACACTGTAGATTCGCAGATTTATTCTAAGCAACGCTCAATAGGAAATGGAAATTTTTGTCCACGGTGAACCCTCATACACACTAAACCTGCTCTGATGTTTTAGTTACGGACATAATAATATTAAAACTTTGGAAACTTGAGCACTACTTAATGGAGATCAATCATTAACTTATACAAGTCATTAATTTTATGCATATTTTTTATATATATGTGTACAACGTTATCGGCAACAAAGAAGTAGTTTTTGTTAAAATTCCTTCCCGGGATATTTGGCCGTAGTCCAATGTTTTCTACAAAACCAGACGTTTCGGCAATGCCTTTGACTTCCATCATCAGTGAAAATCGAGTGCGATAACGTGAGGTGGTATATGTTAGTGACCACAGTACTGTAGTTAAGGCTGAAGCAGTAAGTAGAAAGAAGTAGTTTCTATGGTAATATTTCATTTCGAAAATGAATTTAAAAATAAATCTTAGAATATGGAAGTCATGTATGGTACTCCATACCGATATTTTACTTCCATATTCCTTAAGGAAATGGAAGTATGGTGATGGCAAAAAAAATCGTATTCGAGATTATTGCAGATTCTGATTGTACTACACTCAAAACATGAAAAAAAGTCGTTTTCCGAAAAGTGTCTGTGTGTGTGTCTGTCTGTGTGTCTGTGTGTAGATTTTTTTCTATGGCAAACGATAACTGCCGTAAATTCAAACAGAATCAAATAATTTTTTGCATACGTCACAGAATTGTAGAGGACTCAAGGCCTTTTGATTTTGGTGAAGATCGGTTAAGGGGAAGGGGTAGTTTACCTGCAACATTTTACGTTTTATCAAGAGTAAAGTACTTGAAAATTCATTTAAACTTTTTCAAACAATGGCAATTGTTAAAAATAAAATAATTTTGTTGCCAGGCAATAAAATTATAATTTTTAATTTTAATGTAAATCTGTACATAGTATAAAGTAAAGTCGGTCCGTTTCCTCTCTGTGTTTGAAATTGCGAATCTCAGGAAGTACTGATCGGATTTTATTCAAGTTTTCGCCAATTGATAGAGTGTCTATCGAGAAACATTTATGTGTATAATTAATACATATATGTTGTACATTAGCTTAGCTATCACGGTTTATGTCAAGTAAGTGGTATACTTTACATCTTATATATAAAAATGAATGTTTCTTTGTTTGTCCCGTATGCGTTCCTATACCATTCATCCTATTGCGATGAAACTTCGGTGAGTTGTGCGCACGTCCGCGAAGGGGTCTTCCACATCTCCTCCTAAACCACTGTACCGATTTCAACCAAACTTGGCACAAATATTTTACGCAACGGGAGAACCAACATAGGATAGGTGTTTTTTCGATGGGGTCCTTTTGGGGGTTCTTTGGGGTCTTCCACATCGCCTCCTAAACCACTGGACCGATTTCAACCAAACTTGGCACAAATATTTTACGCAAAGGGAGAACCAACATAGGACAAGTGTTTTTTTCGATACGATCCTTTGGGGGGTCCTTTGGGATCTTCCACGTCTCCATCTAAACCATTGGACCGATTTCAACCAAACTTGGCACAAATATTTTACGCAACGGGAGAACCAACATAGGACAGGTGATTTTTTCGATACGATCCTCTGGGGGGTCCTTTGCGGTCTTAAAAAACTATTAGATCTGGTTACTATGGCAACCCAATAGAATAGATTCTGTTCTAAATATATTATCGCATTAAATTGAAGACCACGCGAACGAAGTTGTGGGCAACAGCTATTTATTTTTAAGAAGCCTACTTTAATTAAACTTTATTAATTAAACTAACATTTTCATTACGTACAACGTGAAACTCCGTAGCGAAGCACGGGTATTCTGCTAGTCATGTATAAGAGAAAATATATCGTGCGTGGCAGGCAAGCATATCTCAGTTATGTACTGTTTACGTTTCCATTTTATTATTATCACTACCGCAATAAAAAGGCAGGGAAGACACACACACACAATTCGCGTTATTTCTGGCCTCATTCATGTTTGTTTTCTTACATTTGCACGGTTTTTAAATGGAAAGTGCCGAACCCATACCAACATAACGCATGCAAGCCGAAAAAGTGTCCAGCGTGGATAGCGATTTGCTTCCTGTGGATCGCTGGGCAGTGTAACTGCACGTGTTTACAGAGGAACGATTCATAGACAGACTTCTCGTCTTTAGGGAATGAACCCTCTGCAAGATGCTGAGGGTCCATGAGTGACTTCGGAGCGCTCCTTCTTTTCCGCGTGTTTGTTCTGTGAAACGTACACTGTAGATTCGCAGATTTATTCTAAGCAACGCTCAATAGGAAATGGAAATTTTTGTCCACGGTGAACCCTCATACACACTAAACCTGCTCTGATGTTTTAGTTACGGACATAATAATATTAAAACTTTGGAAACTTGAGCACTACTTAATGGAGATCAATCATTAACTTATACAAGTCATTAATTTTATGCATATTTTTTATATATATGTGTACAACGTTATCGGCAACAAAGAAGTAGTTTTTGTTAAAATTCCTTCCCGGGATATTTGGCCGTAGTCCAATGTTTTCTACAAAACCAGACGTTTCGGCAATGCCATTGACTTCCATCATCAGTGAAAATCGAGTGCGATAACGTGAGGTGGTATATGTTAGTGACCACAGTACTGTAGTTAAGGCTGAAGCAGTAAGTAGAAAGAAGTAGTTTCTATGGTAATATTTCATTTCGAAAATGATTTTAAAAATAAATCTTAGAATATGGAAGTCATGTATGGTACTCCATACCGATATTTTACTTCCATATTCCTTAAGGAAATGGAAGTATGGTGATGGCAAAAAAAATCGTATTCGAGATTATTGCAGATTCTGATTGTACTACACTCAAAACATGAAAAAAAGTCGTTTTCCGAAAAGTGTCTGTGTGTGTGTCTGTCTGTGTGTCTGTGTGTAGATTTTTTTCTATGGCAAACGATAACTGCCGTAAATTCAAACAGAATCAAATAATTTTTTGCATACGTCACAGAATTGTAGAGGACTCAAGGCCTTTTGATTTTGGTGAAGATCGGTTAAGGGGAAGGGGTAGTTTACCTGCAACATTTTACGTTTTATCAAGAGTAAAGTACTTGAAAATTCATTTAAACTTTTTCAAACAATGGCAATTGTTAAAAATAAAATAATTTTGTTGCCAGGCAATAAAATTATAATTTTTAATTTTAATGTAAATCTGTACATAGTATAAAGTAAAGTCGGTCCGTTTCCTCTCTGTGTTTGAAATTGCGAATCTCAGGAAGTACTGAACGGATTTTATTCAAGTTTTCGCCAATTGATAGAGTGTCTATCCAGAAACATTTATGTGTATAATTAATACATATATGTTGTACATTAGCTTAGCTATCACGGTTTATGTCAAGTAAGTGGTATACTTTACATCTTATATATAAAAATGAATGTTTCTTTGTTTGTCCCGTATGCGTTCCTATACCATTCATCCTATTGCGATGAAACTTCGGTGAGTTGTGCGCACGTCCGCGAAGGGGTCTTCCACATCTCCTCCTAAACCACTGTACCGATTTCAACCAAACTTGGCACAAATATTTTACGCAACGGGAGAACCAACATAGGATAGGTGTTTTTTCGATGGGGTCCTTTTGGGGGTTCTTTGGGGTCTTCCACATCGCCTCCTAAACCACTGGACCGATTTCAACCAAACTTGGCACAAATATTTTACGCAAAGGGAGAACCAACATAGGACAAGTGTTTTTTTCGATACGATCCTTTGGGGGGTCCTTTGGGATCTTCCACGTCTCCATCTAAACCATTGGACCGATTTCAACCAAACTTGGCACAAATATTTTACGCAACGGGAGAACCAACATAGGACAGGTGATTTTTTCGATACGATCCTCTGGGGGGTCCTTTGCGGTCTTAAAAAACTATTAGATCTGGTTACTATGGCAACCCAATAGAATAGATTCTGTTCTAAATATATTATCGCATTAAATTGAAGACCACGCGAACGAAGTTGTGGGCAACAGCTATTTATTTTTAAGAAGCCTACTTTAATTAAACTTTATTAATTAAACTAACATTTTCATTACGTACAACGTGAAACTCCGTAGCGAAGCACGGGTATTCTGCTAGTCATGTATAAGAGAAAATATATCGTGCGTGGCAGGCAAGCATATCTCAGTTATGTACTGTTTACGTTTCCATTTTATTATTATCACTACCGCAATAAAAAGGCAGGGAAGACACACACACACACACACAATTCGCGTTATTTCTGGCCTCATTCATGATTATTTTCTTACATTTGCACGGTTTTTAAATGGAAAGTGCCGAACCCATACCAACATAACGCATGCAAGCCGAAAAAGTGTCCAGCGTGGATAGCGATTTGCTTCCTGTGGATCGCTGGGCAGTGTAACTGCACGTGTTTACAGAGGAACGATTCATAGACAGACTTTTCGTCTTTAGGGAATGAACCCTCTGCAAGATGCTGAGGGTCCATGAGTGACTTCGGAGCGCTCCTTCTTTTCCGCGTGTTTATTCCGTGAAACGTACACTGTAGATTCGCAGATTTATTCTAAGCAACGCTCAATAGGAAATGTTGGAAATGTTTGTCCACGGTGAACCCTCATACACACTAAACCTGCTCTGATGTTTTAATTACGGACATCATAATATTAAAACTTTGGAAACTTGAGCACTACTTAATGGACATCAATCATTAACTTATACAAGCCATTAATTTTATGCATATTTTTTATATATATGTGTACAACGTTATCGGCAACAAAGAAGTAGTTTTTGTTAAAATTCCTTCCCGGGATATTTCGCCGTAGTTCAATGTTTTCTACAAAACCAGACGTTTCGGCAATGCCATTGACTTCCATCATCAGTGAAAATCGAGTGCGATAACGTGAGGTGGTATATGTTAGTGACCACAGTACTGTAGTTAAGGCTGAAGCAGCAAGTAGAAAGAAGTAGTTTCTATGGTAATATTTCATTTCGAAAATGATTTTAAAAATAAATCTTAGAATATGGAAGTCATGTATGGTTCTCCATACCGATATTTTACTTCCATATTCCTTAAGGAAATGGAAGTATGGTGATGGCAAAAAAAATCGTGTTCGAGATTATTGCAGATTCTGATTGTACTACACTCAAAACATGAAAAAAAGTCGTTTTCCGAAAAGTGTCTGTGTGTGTGTCTGTCTGTGTGTCTGTGTGTAGATTTTTTTCTATGGCAAACGATAACCGCCGTAAATTCAAACAGAATCAAATAATTTTTTGCATACGTCACTGAATTGTAGAGGACTCAAGGCCTTTTGATTTTGGTGAGGATCGGTTAAGGGGAAGGGGTAGTTTACCTGCAACCTTTTACGTTTTATCAAGAGTAAAGTACTTGAAAATTCATTTAAACTTTTTCAAACAATGGCAATTGTTAAAAATAAAATAATTTTGTTGCCAGGCAATAAAATTATAATTTTTAATTTTAATGTAAATCTGTACATAGTATAAAGTAAAGTCGGTCCGTTTTCTCTCTGTGTTTGAAATAGCTAATCTCAGGAAGTACTGAACGGATTTTATTCAAGTTTTCGCCAATAGATAGAGTGTCTATCGAGAAACATTTATGTGTATAATTAATACATATATGTTGTACATTAGCTTAGCTATCACGGTTTATGTCAAGTAAGTGGTATACTTTACATCTTATATATAAAAATGAATGTTTCTTTGTTTGTCCCGTATGCGTTCCTATACCATTCATCCTATTGCGATGAAACTTCGGTGAGTTGTGCGCACGTCCGCGAAGGTTTCTACCACATCTCCTCCTAAACCACTGTACCGATTTCAACCAAACTTGGCACAAATATTTTACGCAACGGGAGAACCAACATAGGATAGGTGTTTTTCGATGGGGTCCTTTTGGGGGTTCTTTGGGGTCTTCCACTTCGCCTCCTAAACCACTGGACCGATTTCAACCAAACTTGGCACAAATATTTTACGCAAAGGGAGAACCAACATAGGACAAGTGTTTTTTTCGATACGATCCTTTGGGGGGTCCTTTGGGATCTTCCACGTCTCCACCTAAACCATTGGACCGATTTCAACCAAACTTGGCACAAATATTTTACGCAACGGGAGAACCAACATAGGACAGGTGATTTTTTCGATACGATACTCTGGGGGGTCCTTTGCGGTCTTAAAAAACTATTAGATCTGGTTACTATGGCAACCCAATAGAATAGATTCTGTTCTAAATATATTATCGCATTAAATTGAAGACCACGCGAACGAAGTTGTGGGCAACAGCTATTTATTTTTAAGAAGACTACTTTAATTAAACTTTATTAATTAAACTAACATTTTCATTACGTACAACGTGAAACTCCGTAGCGAAGCACGGGTATTCTGCTAGTCATGTATAAGAGAAAATATATCGTGCGTGGCAGGCAAGCATATCTCAGTTATGTACTGTTTACGTTTCCATTTTATTATTATCACTACCGCAATAAAAAGGCAGGGAAGACACACACACACACACACACAATTCGCGTTATTTCTGGCCTCATTCATGTTTATTTTCTTACATTTGCACGGTTTTTAAATGGAAAGTGCCGAACCCATACCAACATAACGCATGCAAGCCGAAAAAGTGTCCAGCGTGGATAGCGATTTGCTTCCTGTGGATCGCTGGGCAGTGTAACTGCACGTGTTTACAG
Organism: Magicicada septendecula; assembly: GCA_034769895.1. Taxonomy (NCBI): domain Eukaryota; kingdom Metazoa; phylum Arthropoda; class Insecta; order Hemiptera; family Cicadidae; genus Magicicada; species Magicicada septendecula. The sequence continues at coordinate 130,461,287 of CM068375.1, forward strand.
AGGAACGATTCATAGACAGACTTTTCGTCTTTAGGGAATGAACCCTCTGCAAGATGCTGAGGGTCCATGAGTGACTTCGGAGCGCTCCTTCTTTTCCGCGTGTTTGTTCCGTGAAACGTACACTGTAGATTCGCAGATTTATTCTAAGCAACGCTCAATAGGAAATGTTGGAAATGTTTGTCCACGGTGAACCCTCATACACACTAAACCTGCTCTGATGTTTTAATTACGGACATCATAATATTAAAACTTTGGAAACTTGAGCACTACTTAATGGACATCAATCATTAACTTATACAAGCCATTAATTTTATGCATATTTTTTATATATATGTGTACAACGTTATCGGCAACAAAGAAGTAGTTTTTGTTAAAATTCCTTCCCGGGATATTTCGCCGTAGTTCAATGTTTTCTACAAAACCAGACGTTTCGGCAATGCCATTGACTTCCATCATCAGTGAAAATCGAGTGCGATAACGTGAGGTGGTATATGTTAGTGACCACAGTACTGTAGTTAAGGCTGAAGCAGCAAGTAGAAAGAAGTAGTTTCTATGGTAATATTTCATTTCGAAAATGATTTTAAAAATAAATCTTAGAATATGGAAGTCATGTATGGTTCTCCATACCGATATTTTACTTCCATATTCCTTAAGGAAATGGAAGTATGGTGATGGCAAAAAAAATCGTGTTCGAGATTATTGCAGATTCTGATTGTACTACACTCAAAACATGAAAAAAAGTCGTTTTCCGAAAAGTGTCTGTGTGTGTGTCTGTCTGTGTGTCTGTGTGTAGATTTTTTTCTATGGCAAACGATAACCGCCGTAAATTCAAACAGAATCAAATAATTTTTTGCATACGTCACTGAATTGTAGAGGACTCAAGGCCTTTTGATTTTGGTGAGGATCGGTTAAGGGGAAGGGGTAGTTTACCTGCAACCTTTTACGTTTTAACAAGAGTAAAGTACTTGAAAATTCATTTAAACTTTTTCAAACAATGGCAATTGTTAAAAATAAAATAATTTTGTTGCCAGGCAATAAAATTATAATTTTTAATTTTAATGTAAATCTGTACATAGTATAAAGTAAAGTCGGTCCGTTTTCTCTCTGTGTTTGAAATAGCTAATCTCAGGAAGTACTGAACGGATTTTATTCAAGTTTTCGCCAATAGATAGAGTGTCTATCGAGAAACATTTATGTGTATAATTAATACATATATGTTGTACATTAGCTTAGCTATCACGGTTTATGTCAAGTAAGTGGTATACTTTACATCTTATATATAAAAATGAATGTTTCTTTGTTTGTCCCGTATGCGTTCCTATACCATTCATCCTATTGCGATGAAACTTCGGTGAGTTGTGCGCACGTCCGCGAAGGTTTCTTCCACATCTCCTCCTAAACCACTGTACCGATTTCAACCAAACTTGGCACAAATATTTTACGCAACGGGAGAACCAACATAGGATAGGTGTTTTTTCGATGGGGTCCTTTTGGGGGTTCTTTGGGGTCTTCCACTTCGCCTCCTAAACCACTGGACCGATTTCAACCAAACTTGGCACAAATATTTTACGCAAAGGGAGAACCAACATAGGACAAGTGTTTTTTTCGATACGATCCTTTGGGGGGTCCTTTGGGATCTTCCACGTCTCCACCTAAACCATTGGACCGATTTCAACCAAACTTGGCACAAATATTTTACGCAACGGGAGAACCAACATAGGACAGGTGATTTTTTCGATACGATACTCTGGGGGGTCCTTTGCGGTCTTAAAAAACTATTAGATCTGGTTACTATGGCAACCCAATAGAATAGATTCTGTTCTAAATATATTATCGCATTAAATTGAAGACCACGCGAACGAAGTTGTGGGCAACAGCTATTTATTTTTAAGAAGCCTACTTTAATTAAACTTTATTAATTAAACTAACATTTTCATTACGTACAACGTGAAACTCCGTAGCGAAGCACGGGTATTCTGCTAGTCATGTATAAGAGAAAATATATCGTGCGTGGCAGGCAAGCATATCTCAGTTATGTACTGTTTACGTTTCCATTTTATTATTATCACTACCGCAATAAAAAGGCAGGGAAGACACACACACACACACACACACAATTCGCGTTATTTCTGGCCTCATTCATGTTTATTTTCTTACATTTGCACGGTTTTTAAATGGAAAGTGCCGAACCCATACCAACATAACGCATGCAAGCCGAAAAAGTGTCCAGCGTGGATAGCGATTTGCTTCCTGTGGATCGCTGGGCAGTGTAACTGCACGTGTTTACAGAGGAACGATTCATAGACAGACTTTTCGTCTTTAGGGAATGAACCCTCTGCAAGATGCTGATGGTCCATGAGAGACTTCGGAGCGCTCCTTCTTTTCCGCGTGTTTGTTCTGTGAAACGTACACTGTAGATTCGCAGATTTATTCTAAGCAACGCTCAATAGGAAATGTTGGAAATGTTTGTCCACGGTGAACCCTCATACACACTAAACCTGCTCTGATGTTTTAATTACGGACATCATAATATTAAAACTTTGGAAACTTGAGCACTACTTAGTGGACATCAATCATTAACTTATACAAGCCATTAATTTTATGCATATTTTTTATATATATGTGTACAACGTTATCGGCAACAAAGAAGTAGTTTTTGTTAAAATTCCTTCCCGGGATATTTGGCCGTAGTCCAATGTTTTCTACAAAACCAGACGTTTCGGCAATGCCATTGACTTCCATCATCAGTGAAAATCGAGTGCGATAACGTGAGGTGGTATATGTTAGTGACCACAGTACTGTAGTTAAGGCTGAAGCAGTAAGTAGAAAGAAGTAGTTTCTATGGTAATATTTCATTTCGAAAATGATTTTAAAAATAAATCTTAGAATATGGAAGTCATGTATGGTACTCCATACCGATATTTTACTTCCATATTCCTTAAGGAAATGGAAGTATGGTGATGGCAAAAAAAATCGTGTTCGAGATTATTGCAGATTCTGATTGTACTACACTCAAAACATGAAAAAAAGTCGTTTTCCGAAAAGTGTCTGTGTGTGTGTCTGTCTGTGTGTCTGTGTGTAGATTTTTTTCTATGGCAAACGATAACTGCCGTAAATTCAAACACAATCAAATAATTTTTTGCATACGTCACTGAATTGTAGAGGACTCAAGGCCTTTTAATTTTGGTGAAGATCGGTTAAGGGGAAGGGGTAGTTTACCAGCAACCTTTTACGTTTTAACAAGAGTAAAGTACTTGAAAATTCATTTAAACTTTTTCAAACAATGGCAATTGTTAAAAATAAAATAATTTTGTTGCCAGGCAATAAAATTATAATTTTTAATTTTAATGTAAATCTGTACATAGTATAAAGTAAAGTCGGTCCGTTTTCTCTCTGTGTTTGAAATCGCTAATCTCAGGAAGTACTGAACGGATTTTATTCAAGTTTTCGCCAATAGATAGAGTGTCTATCGAGGAACATTTATGTGTATAATTAATACATATATGTTGTACATTAGCTTAGCTATCACGGTTTATGTCAAGTAAGTGGTATACTTTACATCATATATATAAAAATGAATGTTTCCTTGTTTGTCCCGTATGCGTTCCTATACCATTCATCCTATTGCGATGAAACTTCGGTGAGTTGTGCGCACGTCCGCGAAGGTTTCTTCCACATCTCCTCCTAAACCACTGTACCGATTTCAACCAAACTTGGCACAAATATTTTACGCAACGGGAGAACGAACATAGGAGAGGTGTTTTTTCGATGGGGTCCTTTTGGGGGTTCTTTGGGGTCTTCCACATCGCCTCCTAAACCACTGGACCGATTTCAACCAAACTTGGCACAAATATTTTACGCAAAGGGAGAACCAACATAGGACAAGTGTTTTTTTCGATACGATCCTTTGGGGGGTCCTTTGGGATCTTCCACGTCTCCACCTAAACCATTGGACCGATTTCAACCAAACTTGGCACAAATATTTTACGCAACGGGAGAACCAACATAGGACAGGTGATTTTTTCGATACGATCCTCTGGGGGGTCCTTTGCGGTCTTAAAAAACTATTAGATCTGGTTACTATGGCAACCCAATAGAATAGATTCTGTTCTAAATATATTATCGCATTAAATTGAAGACCACGCGAACGAAGTTGTGGGCAACAGCTATTTATTTTTAAGAAGCCTACTTTAATTAAACTTTATTAATTAAACTAACATTTTCATTACGTACAACGTGAAACTCCGTAGCGAAGCACGGGTATTCTGCTAGTAATGTATAAGAGAAAATATATCATGCGTGGCAGGCAAGCATATCTCAGTTATGTACTGTTTACGTTTCCATTTTATTATTATCACTACCGCAATAAAAAGGCAGGGAAGACACACACACACACAATTCGCGTTATTTCTGGCCTCATTCATGTTTATTTTCTTACATTTGCACGGTTTTTAAATGGAAAGTGCCGAACCCATACCAACATAACGCATGCAAGCCGAAAAAGTGTCCAGCGTGGATAGCGATTTGCTTCCTGTGGATCGCTGGGCAGTGTAACTGCACGTGTTTACAGAGGAACGATTCATAGACAGACTTTTCGTCTTTAGGGAATGAACCCTCTGCAAGATGCTGATGGTCCATGAGTGACTTCGGAGCGCTCCTTCTTTTCCGCGTGTTTGTTCTGTGAAACGTACACTGTAGATTCGCAGATTTATTCTAAGCAACGCTCAATAGGAAATGTTGGAAATGTTTGTCCACGGTGAACCCTCATACACACTAAACCTGCTCTGATGTTTTAATTACGGACATCATAATATTAAAACTTTGGAAACTTGAGCACTACTTAATGGAGATCAATCATTAACTTATACAAGCCATTAATTTTATGCATATTTTTTATATATATGTGTACAACGTTATCGGCAACAAAGAAGTAGTTTTTGTTAAAATTCCTTCCCGGGATATTTGGCCGTAGTCCAATGTTTTCTACAAAACCAGACGTTTCGGCAATGCCATTGACTTCCATCATCAGTGAAAATCGAGTGCGATAACGTGAGGTGGTATATGTTAGTGACCACAGTACTGTAGTTAAGGCTGAAGCAGTAAGTAGAAAGAAGTAGTTTCTATGGAAATATTTCATTTCGAAAATGATTTTAAAAATAAATCTTAGAATATGGAAGTCATGTATGGTTCTCCATACCGATATTTTACTTCCATATTCCTTAAGGAAATGGTAGTATGGTGATGGCAAAAAAAATCGTGTTCGAGATTATTGCAGATTCTGATTGTACTACACTCAAAACATGAAAAAAAGTCGTTTTCCGAAAAGTGTCTGTGTGTGTGTCTGTCTGTCTGTGTGTCTGCTGTCTGTGTGTAGATTTTTTTCTATGGCAAACGATAACAGCCGCAAATTCAAACAGAATCAAATACGTTTTTGCATACAGCCCTGATTTCTTGAGTACTAAAGACCTATTGTTTTTGGTGAAGATCGTTTAAGGGAAAGGGGTAGTTTACCGCCAACGTTTTTTGTTTTATCAAGGGTATTTTGTATGGCAAACGATAACATTCGCAAATTCAAACAGAATCATATAATATTTTGCATACAGCCCTGAATTGTAGAGTTCTCAAGACCTGTCGTTTTTGGTGAAGATCGGTTAAGGGAAAGGGGTAGTTTACCGGCAACGGTTTTTTATCAAGGGTAATTTTACTTTCATATTCCTTAAGGAAATGGAAGTATGGTGATGGCAAAAAAAATCGTGTTCGAGATTATTGCAGATTCTGATTGTACTGCACTCAAAACATGAAAAAAAGTCGTTTTCCGAAAAGTGTCTGTGTGTGTGTGTCTGTCTGTCTGTGTGTCTGTGTGTAGATTTTTTTCTATGGCAAACGATAACTGCCGTAAATTCAAACAGAATCAAATAATTTTTTGCATACGTCACTGAATTGTAGAGGACTCAAGGCCTTTTGATTTTGGTGAAGGTCGGTTAAGGGGAAGGGGTAGTTTACTTGCAACCTTTTACGTTTTAACAAGAGTAAAGTACTTGAAAATTCATTTAAACTTTTTCAAACAATGGCAATTGTTAAAAATAAAATAATTTTGTTGCCAGGCAATAAAATTATAATTTTTAATTTTAATGTAAATCTGTACATAGTATAAAGTAAAGTCGGTCCCTTTTCTCTCTGTGTTTGAAATCGCTAATCTCAGGAAGTACTGAACGGATTTTATTCAAGTTTTCGCCAATAGATAGAGTGTCTATCGAGGAACATTTATGTGTATAATTAATACATATATGTTGTACATTAGCTTAGCTATCACGGTTTATGTCAAGTAAGTGGTATAGTTTACATCTTATATATAAAAATGAATGTTTCCTTGTTTGTCCCGTATGCGTTCCTATACCATTCATCCTATTGCGATGAAACTTCGGTGAGTTGTGCGCACGTCCGCGAAGGTTTCTTCCACATCTCCTCCTAAACCACTGTACCGATTTCAACCAAACTTGGCACAAATATTTTACGCAACGGGAGAACCAACATAGGAGAGGTGTTTTTTCGATGGGGTCCTTTTGGGGGTTCTTTGGGGTCTTCCACATCGCCTCCTAAACCACTGGACCGATTTCAACCAAACTTGGCACAAATATTTTACGCAAAGGGAGAACCAACATAGGACAAGTGTTTTTTTCGATACGATCCTTTGGGGGTCCTTTGGGATCTTCCACGTCTCCACCTAAACCATTGGACCGATTTCAACCAAACTTGGCACAAATATTTTACGCAACGGGAGAACCAACATAGGACAGGTGATTTTTTCGATACGATCCTCTGGGGGGTCCTTTGCGGTCTTAAAAAACTATTAGATCTGGTTACTATGGCAACCCAATAGAATAGATTCTGTTCTAAATATATTATCGCATTAAATTGAAGACCACGCGAACGAAGTTGTGGGCAACAGCTATTTATTTTTAAGAAGCCTACTTTAATTAAACTTTATTAATTAAACTAACATTTTCATTACGTACAACGTGAAAATCCGTAGCGAAGCACGGGTATTCTGCTAGTCATGTATAAGAGAAAATATATCGTGCGTGGCAGGCAAGCATATCTCAGTTATGTACTGTTTACGTTTCCATTTTATTATTATCACTACCGCAATAAAAAGGCAGGGAAGACACACACACACACACAATTCGCGTTATTTCTGGCCTCATTCATGTTTATTTTCTTACATTTGCACGGTTTTTAAATGGAAAGTGCCGAACCCATACCAACATAACGCATGCAAGCCGAAAAAGTGTCCAGCGTGGATAGCGATTTGCTTCCTGTGGATCGCTGGGCAGTGTAACTGCACGTGTTTACAGAGGAACGATTCATAGACAGACTTTTCGTCTTTAGGGAATGAACCCTCTGCAAGATGCTGAGGGTACATGAGTAACTTCGGAGCGCTCCTTCTTTTCCGCGTGTTTGTTCTGTGAAACGTACACTGTAGATTCGCAGATTTATTCTAAGCAACGCTCAATAGGAAATGTTGGAAATGTTTGTCCACGGTGAACCCTCATACACACTAAACCTGCTCTGATGTTTTAATTACGGACATCATAATATTAAAACTTTGGAAACTTGAGCACTACTTAATGGAGATCAATCATTACCTTATACAAGCCATTAATTTTATGCATATTTTTTATATATATGTGTACAACGTTATCGGCAACAAAGAAGTAGTTTTTGTTAAAATTCCTTCCCGGGATATTTGGCCGTAGTCCAATGTTTTCTACAAAACCAGACGTTTCGGCAATGCCATTGACTTCCATCATCAGTGAAAATCGAATGCGATAACGTGAGGTGGTATATGTTAGTGACCACAGTACTGTAGTTAAGGCTGAAGCAGTAAGTAGAAAGAAGTAGTTTCTATGGTAATATTTCATTTCGAAAATGATTTTAAAAATAAATCTTAGAATATGGAAGTCATGTATGGTTCTCCATACCGATATTTTACTTCCATATTCCTTAAGGAAATGGAAGTATGGTGATGGCAAAAAAAATCGTCTTCGAGATTATTGCAGATTCTGATTGTACTACACTCAAAACATGAAAAAAAGTCGTTTTCCGAAAAGTGTCTGTGTGTGTGTCTGTCTGTCTGTGTGTCTGCTGTCTGTGTGTAGATTTTTTTCTATGGCAAACGATAACAGCCGCAAATTCAAACAGAATCAAATACGTTTTTGCATACAGCCCTGATTTCTTGAGTACTAAAGACCTATTGTTTTTGGTGAAGATCGTTTAAGGGAAAGGGGTTGTTTACCGCCAACGTTTTTTGTTTTATCAAGGGTATTTTGTATGGCAAACGATAACATCCGCAAATTCAAACAGAATCATATAATATTTTGCATACAGCCCTGAATTGTAGAGTTCTCAAGACCTGTCGTTTTTGGTGAAGATCGGTTAAGGGAAAGGGGTAGTTTACCTGCTACGGTTTTTTATCAAGGGTAATTTTACTTTCATATTCCTTAAGGAAATGGAAGTATGGTGATGGCAAAAAAAAATCGTGTTCGAGATTATTGCAGATTCTGATTGTACTGCACTCAAAACATGAAAAAAAGTCGTTTTCCGAAAAGTGTCTGTGTGTGTCTGTCTGTCTGTGTGTCTGTGTGTAGATTTTTTTCTATGGCAAACGATAACTGCCGTAAATTCAAACACAATCAAATAATTTTTTGCATACGTCACTGAATTGTAGAGGACTCAAGGCCTTTTGATTTTGGTGAAGGACGGATAAGGGGAAGGGGTAGTTTACCTGCAACCTTTTACGTTTTAACAAGAGTAAAGTACTTGAAAATTCATTTAAACTTTTTCAAACAATGGCAATTGTTAAAAATAAAATAATTTTGTTGCCAGGCAATAAAATTATAATTTTTAATTTTAATGTAAATCTGTACATAGTATAAAGTAAAGTCGGTCCGTTTTCTCTCTGTGTTTGAAATCGCTAATCTCAGGAAGTACTGAACGGATTTTATTCAAGTTTTCGCCAATAGATAGAGTGTCTATCGAGAAACATTTATGTGTATAATTAATACATATATGTTGTACATTAGCTTAGCTATCACGGTTTATGTCAAGTAAGTGGTATACTTTACATCTTATATATAAAAATGAATGTTTCTTTGTTTGTCCCGTATGCGTTCCTATACCATTCATCCTATTGCGATGAAACTTCGGTGAGTTGTGCGCACGTCCGCGAAGGTTTCTTCCACATCTCCTCCTAAACCACTGTACCGATTTCAACCAAACTTGGCACAAATATTTTACGCAACGGGAGAACCAACATAGGATAGGTGTTTTTTCGATGGGGTCCTTTTGGGGGTTCTTTGGGGTCTTCCACATCGCCTCCTAAACCACTGGACCGATTTCAACCAAACTTGGCACAAATATTTTACGCAAAGGGAGAACCAACATAGGACAAGTGTTTTTTTCGATACGATCCTTTGGGGGGTCCTTTGGGATCTTCCACGTCTCCACCTAAACCATTGGACCGATTTCAACCAAACTTGGCACAAATATTTTACGCAACGGGAGAACCAACATAGGACAGGTGATTTTTTCGATACGATCCTCTGGGGGGTCCTTTGCGGTCTTAAAAAACTATTAGATCTGGTTACTATGGCAACCCAATAGAATAGATTCTGTTCTAAATATATTATCGCATTAAATTGAAGACCACGCGAACGAAGTTGTGGGCAACAGCTATTTATTTTTAAGAAGCCTACTTTAATTAAACTTTATTAATTAAACTAACATTTTCATTACGTACAACGTGAAACTCCGTAGCGAAGCACGGGTATTCTGCTAGTCATGTATAAGAGAAAATATATCGTGCGTGGCAGGCAAGCATATCTCAGTTATGTACTGTTTACGTTTCCATTTTATTATTATCACTACCGCAATAAAAAGGCAGGGAAGACACACACACACACAATTCGCGTTATTTCTGGCCTCATTCATGTTTATTTTCTTACATTTGCACGGTTTTTAAATGGAAAGTGCCGAACCCATACCAACATAACGCATGCAAGCCGAAAAAGTGTCCAGCGTGGATAGCGATTTGCTTCCTGTGGATCGCTGGGCAGTGTAACTGCACGTGTTTACAGAGGAACGATTCATAGACAGACTTTTCGTCTTTAGGGAATGAACCCTCTACAAGATGCTGAGGGTCCATGAGTGACTTCGGAGCGCTCCTTCTTTTCCGCGTGTTTGTTCTGTGAAACGTACACTGTAGATTCGCAGATTTATTCTAAGCAACGCTCAATAGGAAATGTTGGAAATTTTTGTCCACGGTGAACCCTCATACACACTAAACCTGCTCTGATGTTTTAATTACGGACATCATAATATTAAACTTTGGAAACTTGAGCACTACTTAATGGAGATCAATCATTAACTTATACAAGCCATTAATTTTATGCATATTTTTTATATATATGTGTACAACGTTATCGGCAACAAAGAAGTAGTTTTTGTTAAAATTCCTTCCCGGGATATTTGGCCGTAGTCCAATGTTTTCTACAAAACCAGACGTTTCGGCAATGCCATTGACTTCCATCATCAGTGAAAATCGAGTGCGATAACTTGAGGTGGTATATGTTAGTGACCACAGTACTGTAGTTAAGGCTGAAGCAGTAAGTAGAAAGAAGTAGTTTCTATGGTAATATTTCATTTCGAAAATGATTTTAAAAATAAATCTTAGAATATGGAAGTCATGTATGGTTCTCCATACCGATATTTTACTTCCATATTCCTTAAGGAAATGGTAGTATGGTGATGGCAAAAAAAATCGTGTTCGAGATTATTGCAGATTCTGATTGTACTACACTCAAAACAGGAAAAAAAGTCGTTTTCCGAAAAGTGTCTGTGTGTGTGTCTGTCTGTCTGTGTGTCTGCTGTCTGTGTGTAGATTTTTTTCTATGGCAAACGATAACACCGCAAATTCAAACAGAATCAAATACGTTTTTGCATACAGCCCTGATTTCTTGAGTACTAAAGACCTATTGTTTTTGGTGAAGATCGTTTAAGGGAAAGGGGTAGTTTACCGGCAACGTTTTTTGTTTTATCAAGGGTATTTTGTATGGCAAACGATAACATCCGCAAATTCAAACAGAATCATATAATGTTTTGCATACAGCCCTGAATTGTAGAGTTCTCAAGACCTGTCGTTTTTGGTGAAGATCGGTTAAGGGAAAGGGGTAGTTTACCTGCTACGGTTTTTTATCAAGGGTAATTTTACTTCCATATTCCTTAAGGAAATGGAAGTATGGTGATGGCAAAAAAAATAGTGTTCGAGATTATTGCAGATTCTGATTGTACTACACTCAAAACATGAAAAAAAGTCGTTTTCCGAAAAGTGTCTGTGTGTGTGTGTCTGTCTGTGTGTCTGTGTGTAGATTTTTTTCTATGGCAAACGATAACTGCCGTAAATTCAAACAGAATCAAATAATTTTCTCCATACGTCACTATATTGTAGAGGACTCAAGGCCTTTTGATTTTGGTGAAGATCGGTTAAGGGGAAGGGGTAGTTTACCTGCAACCTTTTACGTTTTAACAAGAGTAAAGTACTTGAAAATTCATTTAAACTTTTTCAAACAATGGCAATTGTTAAAAATAAAATAATTTTGTTGCCAGCCAATAAAATTATAATTTTTAATTTTAATGTAAATCTGTACATAGTATAAAGTAAAGTCGGTCCGTTTTCTCTCTGTGTTTGAAATCGCTAATCTCAGGAAGTACTGAACGGATTTTATTCAAGTTTTCGCCAATAGATAGAGTGTCTATCGAGGAACATTTATGTGTATAATTAATACATATATGTTGTACATTAGCTTAGCTATCACGGTTTATGTCAAGTAAGTGGTATACTTTACATCTTATATATAAAAATGAATGTTTCTTTGTTTGTCCCGTATGCGTTCCTATACCATTCATCCTATTGCGATGAAACTTCGGTGAGTTGTGCGCACGTCCGCGAAGGTTTCTTCCACATCTCCTCCTAAACCACTGTACCGATTTCAACCAAACTTGGCACAAATATTTTACGCAACGGGAGAACCAACATAGGATAGGTGTTTTTTCGATGGGGTCCTTTTGGGGGTTCTTTGGGGTCTTCCACATCGCCTCCTAAACCACTGGACCGATTTCAACCAAACTTGGCACAAATATTTTACGCAAAGGGAGAACCAACATAGGACAAGTGTTTTTTTCGATACGATCCTTTGGGGGGTCCTTTGGGATCTTCCACGTCTCCACCTAAACCATTGGACCGATTTCAACCAAACTTGGCACAAATATTTTACGCAACGGGAGAACCAACATAGGACAGGTGATTTTTTCGATACGATCCTCTGGGGGGTCCTTTGCGGTCTTAAAAAACTATTAGATCTGGTTACTATGGCAACCCAATAGAATAGATTCTGTTCTAAATATATTATCGCATTAAATTGAAGACCACGCGAACGAAGTTGTGGGCAACAGCTATTTATTTTTAAGAAGCCTACTTTAATTAAACTTTATTAATTAAACTAACATTTTCATTACGTACAACGTGAAACTCCGTAGCGAAGCACGGGTATTCTGCTAGTCATGTATAAGAGAAAATATATCGTGCGTGGCAGGCAAGCATATCTCAGTTATGTACTGTTTACGTTTCCATTTTATTATTATCACTACCGCAATAAAAAGGCAGGGAAGACACACACACACACAATTCGCGTTATTTCTGGCCTCATTCATGTTTATTTTCTTACATTTGCACGGTTTTTAAATGGAAAGTGCCGAACCCATACCAACATAACGCATGCAAGCCGAAAAAGTGTCCAGCGTGGATAGCGATTTGCTTCCTGTGGATCGCTGGGCAGTGTAACTGCACGTGTTTACAGAGGAACGATTCATAGACAGACTTTTCGTCTTTAGGGAATGAACCCTCTACAAGATGCTGAGGGTCCATGAGTGACTTCGGAGCGCTCCTTCTTTTCCGCGTGTTTGTTCTGTGAAACGTACACTGTAGATTCGCAGATTTATTCTAAGCAACGCTCAATAGGAAATGTTGGAAATTTTTGTCCACGGTGAACCCTCATACACACTAAACCTGCTCTGATGTTTTAATTACGGACATCATAATATTAAACTTTGGAAACTTGAGCACTACTTAATGGAGATCAATCATTAACTTATACAAGCCATTAATTTTATGCATATTTTTTATATATATGTGTACAACGTTATCGGCAACAAAGAAGTAGTTTTTGTTAAAATTCCTTCCCGGGATATTTGGCCGTAGTCCAATGTTTTCTACAAAACCAGACGTTTCGGCAATGCCATTGACTTCCATCATCAGTGAAAATCGAGTGCGATAACTTGAGGTGGTATATGTTAGTGACCACAGTACTGTAGTTAAGGCTGAAGCAGTAAGTAGAAAGAAGTAGTTTCTATGGTAATATTTCATTTCGAAAATGATTTTAAAAATAAATCTTAGAATATGGAAGTCATGTATGGTTCTCCATACCGATATTTTACTTCCATATTCCTTAAGGAAATGGTAGTATGGTGATGGCAAAAAAAATCGTGTTCGAGATTATTGCAGATTCTGATTGTACTACACTCAAAACAGGAAAAAAGTCGTTTTCCGAAAAGTGTCTGTGTGTGTGTCTGTCTGTCTGTGTGTCTGCTGTCTGTGTGTAGATTTTTTTCTATGGCAAACGATAACACCGCAAATTCAAACAGAATCAAATACGTTTTTGCATACAGCCCTGATTTCTTGAGTACTAAAGACCTATTGTTTTTGGTGAAGATCGTTTAAGGGAAAGGGGTAGTTTACCGGCAACGTTTTTTGTTTTATCAAGGGTATTTTGTATGGCAAACGATAACATCCGCAAATTCAAACAGAATCATATAATGTTTTGCATACAGCCCTGAATTGTAGAGTTCTCAAGACCTGTCGTTTTTGGTGAAGATCGGTTAAGGGAAAGGGGTAGTTTACCTGCTACGGTTTTTTATCAAGGGTAATTTTACTTCCATATTCCTTAAGGAAATGGAAGTATGGTGATGGCAAAAAAAATAGTGTTCGAGATTATTGCAGATTCTGATTGTACTACACTCAAAACATGAAAAAAAGTCGTTTTCCGAAAAGTGTCTGTGTGTGTGTGTCTGTCTGTGTGTCTGTGTGTAGATTTTTTTCTATGGCAAACGATAACTGCCGTAAATTCAAACAGAATCAAATAATTTTCTCCATACGTCACTATATTGTAGAGGACTCAAGGCCTTTTGATTTTGGTGAAGATCGGTTAAGGGGAAGGGGTAGTTTACCTGCAACCTTTTACGTTTTAACAAGAGTAAAGTACTTGAAAATTCATTTAAACTTTTTCAAACAATGGCAATTGTTAAAAATAAAATAATTTTGTTGCCAGCCAATAAAATTATAATTTTTAATTTTAATGTAAATCTGTACATAGTATAAAGTAAAGTCGGTCCGTTTTCTCTCTGTGTTTGAAATCGCTAATCTCAGGAAGTACTGAACGGATTTTATTCAAGTTTTCGCCAATAGATAGAGTGTCTATCGAGGAACATTTATGTGTATAATTAATACATATATGTAGTACATTAGCTTAGCTATCACGGTTTATGTCAAGTAAGTGGTATAGTTTACATCTTATATATAAAAATGAATGTTTCCTTGTTTGTCCCGTATGCGTTCCTATACCATTCATCCTATTGCAATGAAACTTCGGTGAGTTGTGCGCACGTCCGCGAAGGTTTCTTCCACATCTCCTCCTAAACCACTGTACCGATTTCAACCAAACTTGGCACAAATATTTTACGCAACGGGAGAACCAACATAGGATAGGTTTTTTTTTGATGGGGTCCTTTTGGGGGTTCTTTGGGGTCTTCCACATCGCCTACTAAACCACTGGACCGATTTCAACCAAACTTGGCACAAATATTTTACGCAAAGGGAGAACCAACATAGGAGAAGTGTTTTTTTCGATACGATCCTTTGGGGGGTCCTTTGGGATCTTCCACGTCTCCACCTAAACCATTGGACCGATTTCAACCAAACTTGGCACAAATATTTTACGCAACGGGAGAACCAACATAGGACAGGTGATTTTTTCGATACGATCCTCTGGGGGGTCCTTTGCGGTCTTAAAAAACTATTAGATCTGGTTACTATGGCAACCCAATAGAATAGATTCTGTTCTAAATATATTATCGCATTAAATTGAAGACCACGCGAACGAAGTTGTGGGCAACAGCTATTTATTTTTAAGAAGCCTACTTTAATTAAACTTTATTAATTAAACTAACATTTTCATTACGTACAACGTGAAAATCCGTAGCGAAGCACGGGTATTCTGCTAGTCATGTATAAGAGAAAATATATCGTGCGTGGCAGGCAAGCATATCTCAGTTATGTACTGTTTACGTTTCCATTTTATTATTATCACTACCGCAATAAAAAGGCAGGGAAGACACACACACACACACAATTCGCGTTATTTTTGGCCTCATTCATGTTTATTTTCTTACATTTGCACGGTTTTTAAATGGAAAGTGCCGAACCCATACCAACATAACGCATGCAAGCCGAAAAAGTGTCCAGCGTGGATAGCGATTTGCTTCCTGTGATTCGCTGGGCAGTGTAACTGCACGTGTTTACAGAGGAACGATTCATAGACAGACTTTTCGTCTTTAGGGAATGAACCCTCTGCAAGATGCTGAGGGTCCATGAGTGACTTCGGAGCGCTCCTTCTTTTCCGCGTGTTTGTTCTGTGAAACGTACACTGTAGATTCGCAGATTTATTCTAAGCAACGCTCAATAGGAAATGTTGGAAATTTTTGTCCACGGTGAACCCTCATACACACTAAACCTGCTCTGATGTTTTAATTACGGACATCATAATATTAAAACTTTGGAAACTTGAGCACTACTTAATGGAGATCAATCATTAACTTATACAAGCCATTAATTTTATGCATATTTTTTATATATATGTGTACAACGTTATCGGCAACAAAGAAGTAGTTTTTGTTAAAATTCCTTCCCGGGATATTTGGCCGTAGTCCAATGTTTTCTACAAAACCAGACGTTTCGGCAATGCCATTGACTTCCATCATCAGTGAAAATCGAGTGCGATAACGTGAGGTGGTATATGTTAGTGACCACAGTACTGTAGTTAAGGCTGAAGCAGTAAGTAGAAAGAAGTAGTTTCTATGGTAATATTTCATTTCGAAAATGATTTTAAAAATAAATCTTAGAATATGGAAGTCATGTATGGTACTCCATACCGATATTTTACTTCCATATTCCTTAAGGAAATGGAAGTATGGTGATGGCAAAAAAAATCGTGTTCGAGATTATTGCAGATTCTGATTGTACTACACTCAAAACATGAAAAAAAGTCGTTTTCCGAAAAGTGTCTGTGTGTGTGTGTCTGTCTGTGTGTAGATTTTTTTCTATGGCAAACGATAACTGCCGTAAATTCAAACAGAATCAAATAATTTTTTGCATACGTCACTGAATTGTAGAGGACTCAAGGCCTTTTGATTTTGGTGAAGGTCGGTTAAGGGGAAGGGGTAGTTTACCTGCAACCTTTTACGTTTTAACAAGAGTAAAGTACTTGAAAATTCATTTAAACTTTTTCAAACATTGGCAATTGTTAAAAATAAAATAATTTTGTTGCCAGGCAATAAAATTATAATTTTTAATTTTAATGTAAATCTGTACATAGTATAAAGTAAAGTCGGTCCGTTTTCTCTCTGTGTTTGAAATCGCTAATCTCAGGAAGTACTGAACGGATTTTATTCAAGTTTTCGCCAATAGATAGAGTGTCTATCGAGAAACATTTATGTGTATAATTAATACATATATGTTGTACATTAGCTTAGCTATCACGGTTTATGTCAAGTAAGTGATATAGTTCACATCTTATATATAAAAATGAATGTTTCTTTGTTTGTCCCGTATGCGTTCCTATACCATTCATCCTATTGCGATGAAACTTCAGTGAGTTGTGCGCACGTCCGCGAAGGTTTCTTCCACATCTCCTCCTAAACCACTGTACCGATTTCAACCAAACTTGGCACAAATATTTTACGCAACGGGAGAACCAACATAGGAGAGGTGTTTTTTCGATGGGGTCCTTTTGGGGGTTCTTTGGGGTCTTCCACATCGCCTCCTAAACCACTGGACCGATTTCAACCAAACTTGGCACAAATATTTTACGCAAAGGGAGAACCAACATAGGACAAGTGTTTTTTTCGATACGATCCTTTGGGGGGTCCTTTGGGATCTTCCACGTCTCCACCTAAACCATTGGACCGATTTCAACCAAACTTGGCACAAATATTTTACGCAACGGGAGAACCAACATAGGACAGGTGATTTTTTCGATACGATCCTCTGGGGGGTCCTTTGCGGTCTTAAAAAACTATTAGATCTGGTTACTATGGCAACCCAATAGAATAGATTCTGTTCTAAATATATTATCGCATTAAATTGAAGACCACGCGAACGAAGTTGTGGGCAACAGCTATTTATTTTTAAGAAGCCTACTTTAATTAAACTAACATTTTCATTACGTACAACGTGAAACTCCGTAGCGAAGCACGGGTATTCTGCTAGTCATGTATAAGAGAAAATATATCGTGCGTGGCAGGCAAGCATATCTCAGTTATGTACTGTTTACGTTTCCATTTTATTATTATCACTACCGCAATAAAAAGGCAGGGAAGACACACACACACACAATTCGCGTTATTTCTGGCCTCATTCATGTTTATTTTCTTACATTTGCACGGTTTTTAAATGGAAAGTGCCGAACCCATACCAACATAACGCATGCAAGCCGAAAAAGTGTCCAGCGTGGATAGCGATTTGCTTCCTGTGGATCACTGGGCAGTGTAACTGCACGTGTTTACAGAGGAACGATTCATAGACAGACTTTTCGTCTTTAGGGAATGAACCCTCTACAAGATGCTGAGGGTCCATGAGTGACTTCGGAGCGCTCCTTCTTTTCCGCGTGTTTGTTCTGTGAAACGTACACTGTAGATTCGCAGATTTATTCTAAGCAACGCTCAATAGGAAATGTTGGAAATTTTTGTCCACGGTGAACCCTCATACACACTAAACCTGCTCTGATGTTTTAATTACGGACATCATAATATTAAAACTTTGGAAACTTGAGCACTACTTAATGGAGATCAATCATTAACTTATACAAGCCATTAATTTTATGCATATTTTTTATATATATGTGTACAACGTTATCGGCAACAAAGAAGTAGTTTTTGTTAAAATTCCTTCCCGGGAT
The DNA here is from genome assembly GCA_034769895.1 of Magicicada septendecula. Taxonomy (NCBI): domain Eukaryota; kingdom Metazoa; phylum Arthropoda; class Insecta; order Hemiptera; family Cicadidae; genus Magicicada; species Magicicada septendecula. Next base: position 130,479,631 of record CM068375.1, read on the forward strand.
ATTTGGCCGTAGTCCAATGTTTTCTACAAAACCAGACGTTTCGGCAATGCCATTGACTTCCATCATCAGTGAAAATCGAGTGCGATAACGTGAGGTGGTATATGTTAGTGACCACAGTACTGTAGTTAAGGCTGAAGCAGTAAGTAAAAAGAAGTAGTTTCTATGGTAATATTTCATTTCGAAAATGATTTTAAAAATAAATCTTAGAATATGGAAGTCATGTATGGTTCTCCATACCGATATTTTACTTCCATATTCCTTAAGGAAATGGAAGTATGGTGATGGCAAAAAAAATCGTGTTCGAGATTATTGCAGATTCTGATTGTACTACACTCAAAACATGAAAAAAAGTCGTTTTCCGAAAAGTGTCTGTGTGTGTGTGTCTGTCTGTGTGTAGATTTTTTTCTATGGCAAACGATAACTGCCGTAAATTCAAACAGAATCAAATAATTTTTTGCATACGTCACTGAATTGTAGAGGACTCAAGGCCTTTTGATTTTGGTGAAGGTCGGTTAGGGGGAAGGGGTAGTTTACCTGCAACCTTTTACGTTTTAACAAGAGTAAAGTACTTGAAAATTCATTTAAACTTTTTCAAACATTGGCAATTGTTAAAAATAAAATAATTTTGTTGCCAGGCAATAAAATTATAATTTTTAATTTTAATGTAAATCTGTACATAGTATAAAGTAAAGTCGGTCCGTTTTCTCTCTGTGTTTGAAATCGCTAATCTCAGGAAGTACTGAACGGATTTTATTCAAGTTTTCGCCAATAGATAGAGTGTCTATCGAGAAACATTTATGTGTATAATTAATACATATATGTTGTACATTAGCTTAGCTATCACGGTTTATGTCAAGTAAGTGGTATAGTTCACATCTTATATATAAAAATGAATGTTTCTTTGTTTGTCCCGTATGCGTTCCTATACCATTCATCCTATTGCGATGAAACTTCGGTGAGTTGTGCGCACGTCCGCGAAGGTTTCTTCCACATCTCCTCCTAAACCACTGTACCGATTTCAACCAAACTTGGCACAAATATTTTACGCAACGGGAGAACCAACATAGGAGAGGTGTTTTTTCGATGGGGTCCTTTTGGGGGTTCTTTGGGGTCTTCCACATCGCCTCCTAAACCACTGGACCGATTTCAACCAAACTTGGCACAAATATTTTACGCAAAGGGAGAACCAACATAGGACAAGTGTTTTTTTCGATACGATCCTTTGGGGGGTCCTTTAGGATCTTCCACGTCTCCACCTAAACCATTGGACCGATTTCAACCAAACTTGGCACAAATATTTTACGCAACGGGAGAACCAACATAGGACAGGTGATTTTTTCGATACGATCCTCTGGGGGGTCCTTTGCGGTCTTAAAAAACTATTAGATCTGGTTACTATGGCAACCCAATAGAATAGATTCTGTTCTAAATATATTATCGCATTAAATTGAAGACCACGCGAACGAAGTTGTGGGCAACAGCTATTTATTTTTAAGAAGCCTACTTTAATTAAACTTTATTAATTAAACTAACATTTTCACGTACAACGTGAAACTCCGTAGCGAAGCACGGGTATTCTGCTAGTCATGTATAAGAGAAAATATATCGTGCGTGGCAGGCAAGCATATCTCAGTTATGTACTGTTTACGTTTCCATTTTATTATTATCACTACCGCAATAAAAAGGCAGGGAAGACACACACACACACAATTCGCGTTATTTCTGGCCTCATTCATGTTTATTTTCTTACATTTGCACGGTTTTTAAATGGAAAGTGCCGAACCCATACCAACATAACGCATGCAAGCCGAAAAAGTGTCCAGCGTGGATAGCGATTTGCTTCCTGTGGATCGCTGGGCAGTGTAACTGCACGTGTTTACAGAGGAACGATTCATAGACAGACTTTTCGTCTTTAGGGAATGAACCCTCTGCAAGATGCTGAGGGTCCATGAGTGACTTCGGAGCGCTCCTTCTTTTCCGCGTGTTTGTTCTGTGAAACGTACACTGTAGATTCGCAGATTTATTCTAAGCAACGCTCAATAGGAAATGTTGGAAATTTTTGTCCACGGTGAACCCTCATACACACTAAACCTGCTCTGATGTTTTAATTACGGACATCATAATATTAAAACTTTGGAAACTTGAGCACTACTTAATGGAGATCAATCATTAACTTATACAAGCCATTAATTTTATGCATATTTTTTATATATATGTGTACAACGTTATCGGCAACAAAGAAGTAGTTTTTGTTAAAATTCCTTCCCGGGATATTTGGCCGTAGTCCAATGTTTTCTACAAAACCAGACGTTTCGGCAATGCCATTGACTTCCATCATCAGTGAAAATCGAGTGCGATAACGTGAGGTGGTATATGTTAGTGACCACAGTACTGTAGTTAAGGCTGAAGCAGTAAGTAGAAAGAAGTAGTTTCTATGGTAATATTTCATTTCGAAAATGATTTTAAAAATAAATCTTAGAATATGGAAGACATGTATGGTTCTCCATACCGATATTTTTCTTCCATATTCCTTAAGGAAATGGAAGTATGGTGATGGCAAAAAAAATCGTGTTCGTGATTATTGCAGATTCTGATTGTACTACACTCAAAACATGAATAAAGTCGTTTTCCGAAAAGTGTCTGTGTGTGTGTGTCTGTCTGTGTGTCTGTGTGTAGATTTTTTTCTATGGCAAACGATAACTGCCGTAAATTCAAACAGAATCAAATAATTTTTGCATACGTCACTGAATTGTAGAGGACTCAAGGCCTTTTGATTTTGGTGAAGATCGGTTAAGGGGAAGGGGTAGTTTACCTGCAACCTTTTACGTTTTAACAAGAGTAAAGTACTTGAAAATTCATTTAAACTTTTTCAAACAATGGCAATTGTTAAAAATAAAATAATTTTGTTGCCAGGCAATAAAATTATAATTTTTAATTTTAATGTAAATCTGTACATAGTATAAAGTAAAGTCGGTCCGTTTTCTCTCTGTGTTTGAAATCGCTAATCTCAGGAAGTACTGAACGGATTTTATTCAAGTTTTCGCCAATTGATAGAGTGTCTATCGAGAAACATTTATGTGTATAATTAATACATATATGTTGTACATTAGCTTAGCTATCACGGTTTATGTCAAGTAAGTGGTATACTTTACATCTTATATATAAAAATGAATGTTTCTTTGTTTGTCCCGTATGCGTTCCTATACCATTCATCCTATTGCGATGAAACTTCGGTGAGTTGTGCGCACGTCCGCGAAGGTTTCTTCCACATCTCCTCCTAAACCACTGTACCGATTTCAACCAAACTTGGCACAAATATTTTACGCAACGGGAGAACCAACATAGGAGAGGTGTTTTTTCGATGGGGTCCTTTTGGGGGTTCTTTGGGGTCTTCCACATCGCCTCCTAAACCACTGGACCGATTTCAACCAAACTTGGCACAAATATTTTACGCAAAGGGAGAACCAACATAGGACAAGTGTTTTTTTCGATACGATCCTTTGGGGGGTCCTTTGGGATCTTCCACGTCTCCACCTAAACCATTGGACCGATTTCAACCAAACTTGGCACAAATATTTTACGCAACGGGAGAACCAACATAGGACAGGTGATTTTTTCGATACGTTCCTCTGGGGGGTCCTTTGCGGTCTTAAAAAACTATTAGATCTGGTTACTATGGCAACCCAATAGAATAGATTCTGTTCTAAATATATTATCGCATTAAATTGAAGACCACGCGAACGAAGTTGTGGGCAACAGCTATTTATTTTTAAGAAGCCTACTTTAATTAAACTTTATTAATTAAACTAACATTTTCATTACGTACAACGTGGAACTCCGTAGCGAAGCACGGGTATTCTGCTAGTCATGTATAAGAGAAAATATATCGTGCGTGGCAGGCAAGCATATCTCAGTTATGTACTGTTTACGTTTCCATTTTATTATTATCATTACCGCAATAAAAAGGCAGGGAAGACACACACACACACACACACAATTCGCGTTATTTCTGGCCTCATTCATGTTTATTTTCTTACATTTGCACGGTTTTTAAATGGAAAGTGCCGAACCCATACCAACATAACGCATGCAAGCCGAAAAAGTGTCCAGCGTGGATAGCGATTTGCTTCCTGTGATTCGCTGGGCAGTGTAACTGCACGTGTTTACAGAGGAACGATTCATAGACAGACTTTTCGTCTTTAGGGAATGAACCCTCTGCAAGATGCTGAGGGTCCATGAGTGACTTCGGAGCGCTCCTTCTTTTCCGCGTGTTTGTTCTGTGAAACGTACACTGTAGATTCGCAGATTTATTCTAAGCAACGCTCAATAGGAAATGTTGGAAATTTTTGTCCACGGTGAACCCTCATACACACTAAACCTGCTCTGATGTTTTAATTACGGACATCATAATATTAAAACTTTGGAAACTTGAGCACTACTTAATGGAGATCAATCATTAACTTATACAAGCCATTAATTTTATGCATATTTTTTATATATATGTGTACAACGTTATCGGCAACAAAGAAGTAGTTTTTGTTAAAATTCCTTCCCGGGATATTTGGCCGTAGTCCAATGTTTTATACAAAACCAGACGTTTCGGCAATGCCATTGACTTCCATCATCAGTGAAAATCGAGTGCGATAACGTGAGGTGGTATATGTTAGTGACCACAGTACTGTAGTTAAGGCTGAAGCAGTAAGTAGAAAGAAGTAGTTTCTATGGTAATATTTCATTTCGAAAATGATTTTAAATAGCGGTATGGAGAACCATACATGACTTCCATGTTCTAAGATTTATATTTAAAATCATATTCGAAATGAAATATTTCCATATAAACTACGTCTTTCTACTTATTGCTTCAGCATTAACCACAGTACTGTGCTCACTAACGTATACCACCACCACCTCACGTTTTCGCACTCGATTTTCACCGATGATGGGAGTCGATGGCACTGCCGAAAAGTCTGGTTTTGCAGAAAACATAGGACTACGGCTAAAGAGCCCGGGAAGCAATTTTAACAAAAAACTACTTCTTTGTTGCCGATAACGTAGTACACGTATAAAAAATTCTCCCCTACACCTTCAACTATAATTTTTAATAATAGAAAATTACCCCAACCCCGTTCTCCTAACTTCTTCATTTATAGATATTTCATCTACGTTTCTACAGTGGATTAGTATAAGTTTCTTATCAGGATACTTTATTTATAAAAATAAAGTACTTTACTCTTGTTAAAACATAAATGTTTCCGGTAAACTACCCCTTTCTCTTAACCGATCTTCTCCAAAATCAACAGACCTTCCGTCCTCTACAATTCAGGGAAGCATGCAAAAAAAACATATTTGATTCTGTTTGAATGTGCGGCAGTTATCGTTCGTCATGGAAACATTTCTCTTGTTACAACATAAAATGTTGCAGGTAAACTACCCCTTTCCCTTAACCGATCTTCACCAAAATCAATAGACCTTGAGCTCTCTGCAACTCAGGGGGTGCAAAAAATTATTTGATTCTCATTGAATTTTCGGCAGTTATCGTTCGTCATAAAAAAATTACCGCTTTTAAAACATAAAACGTTGCTGTTAAAATTCCCCTTCCCATAACCGATCTTCAACAAAATCAACAGACCTTGAGTTCTCTTTAGTTCGAAAAGGTATGCAAAACCTAGTTGATTCTGCTTGAATTTACGGTAGTTATCGTTCGTCATATAAAAAATTACCCTTGTTAAAACATAAAATGTTGCTGGTTTCCCTCAACCGATCTTCACCAACACCAATACGTATTGAGAACTCTACAATACAGGGCTGTATGCAAAACATCATTCGATTCTGTTTGAATTTGCGGTTGTTATCGTTTAGTATAGAAAAAAATTACCCTTGATAAAAAACCGTTGCAGGTAAACTACCCCTTTCCATTAACCGATCTTCACCAAAAACGACAGGTCTTAGGTACTCTACAATTAAGAACTGTATGCAAACAATTATTTGATTTAATTTGAATTTGCGGCTGTTATCGTTTGCCATAGAAAACACCCTTGATAAAACATAAAACGTTGCTGGTAAACTACCCTATTCCATTAACCGATCTTCACCAAAAACAATAGGTCTTGAGAACTCTACAATTCAGGGCTGTATGCAAAACACTAGTTGATTCTCTTTGAATTTACGGCAGTTATCGTTCGTCATAGAAAAAATACCCTTGTTAAAAAATAAAACGTTGCTGGTAAACTACCCCTTTCCCTTAACCGATCTTCAACAAAACCAACAGGTCTTGAGAACTGTACATTTCACGACTGTATGCAAAATATTATATGATTCTGTTTGAATTTGCGGCTGTTATCATTTGCCATATAAAATACCCTTGATAAAACAAAAAACGTGTCAGGTAAACTACCCGTTTCCCTTAACCGATCTTCACCAAAAACAATAGGTCTTTAGCACTCAACAAAACAGGGCTGTATGCAAAAACGTATTTGATTCTGTTTGAATTTGCGGCTGTTATCATTTGCCAAATAAAATACCCTTGATAAAACAAAAAACGTGTCAGGTAAACTACCCGTTTCCCTTAACCGATCTTCACCAAAAACAATAAGTCTGTAGCACTCAACAAAACAGGGCTGTATGCAAAAACGTATTTGATTCTGTTTGAATTTGCGGCTCTTATCGTTTGCTATAGAAAATACCCTTATAAAACATAAAACGTTGCAGGTAAACTACCCCATTCCCTTAACCGATCTTCACCAACAACAACAGGTATTGATAACTCTACAACACAGGGCTGTATGCAAAACATCATTTGATTCTGTTTGAAATTGTGGCTGTTATCGTTTACCATAGAAAAAATTACCCTTGATAAAAAACCGTTGCTGGTAAACTACCCCTTTCTCTTAACCGATCTTCACCATAAACGATAGGTCTTGAGACCTCTACAATTCAGGGATGTATGCAAAAAATTATTTGATTCTGTTTGAATTTGCGGCAGTTATCGTTTGCCATAGAAAAAAAATCTACAGACAGACACACACACAGACAGACAGACACACAGACACACACACACACACACACACACACACTTTTCGGAAAACGACTTTTTTTCATGTTTTGAGTGTAGTAGAATCAGAATCTGCAATAATCTCGAACACGATTTTTTTTGCCATCACCGTACTTCCATTCCTTAAGGAACATGGAAGTAAAAATAAATCTTAGAATATGGAAGTCATGTAAGGTTTTCCATACCGATATTTTTCTTCCATATTCCTTAAGGAAATGGAAGTATGGTGATGGCAAAAAAAATCGTGTTCGAGATTATTGCAGATTCTGATTGTACTACACTCAAAACATGAAAAAAGTCGTTTTCCGAAAAGTGTCTGTGTGTGTGTCTGTCTGTCTGTGTGTCTGGTGTCTGAGTGTAGATTTTTTTCTATGGCAAACGATAACAGCCGCAAATTCAAACAGAATCAAATACGTTTTTGCATACAGCCCTGATTTCTTGAGTACTAAAGACCTAATGTTTTTGGTGAAGATCGTTTAAGGGAAAGGGGTAGTTTACCGGCCACGTTTTTTGTTTTATCAAGGGTATTTTGTATGGCAAACGATAACATCCGCAAATTCAAACAGAATCATATAATATTTTGCATACAGCCCTGAATTGTAGAGTTCTCAAGACCTGTAGTTTTTGGTGAAGATCGGTTAAGGGAAAGGGGTAGTTTACCTGCTACGGTTTTTTATCAAGGGTAATTTTACTTCCATATTCCTTAAGGAAATGGAAGTATGGTGATGGCAAAAAAAATCGTGTTCGAGATTATTGCAGATTCTGATTGTACTACACTCAAAACATGAAAAAAAGTCGTTTTCCGAAAAGTGTCTGTGTGTGTGTCTGTCTGTGTAGATTTTTTTCTATGGCAAACGATAACTGCCGTAAATTCAAACAGAATCAAATAATTGTTTGCATACGTCACTGAATTGTAGAGGACTCAAGGCCTTTTGATTTTGGTGAAGATCGTTTAAGGGGAAGGGGTAGTTTACCTGCAACCTTTCACGTTTTAACAAGTGTAAAGTACTTGAAAATTCATTTAAACTTTTTCAAACAATGGCAATTGTTAAAAATAAAATAATTTTGTTGCCAGGCAATAAAATTATAATTTTTAATTTTAATGTAAATCTGTACATAGTATAAAGTAAAGTCGGTCCGTTTTCTCTCTGTGTTTGAAATCGCTAATCTCAGGAAGTACTGAACGGATTTTATTCAAGTTTTCGCCAATAGATAGAGTGTCTATCGAGGAACATTTATGTGTATAATTAATACATATATGTTGTACATTAGCTTAGCTATCACGGTTTATGTCAAGTAAGTGGTATAGTTTACATCTTATATATAAAAATGAATGTTTCTTTGTTTGTCCCGTATGCGTTCCTATACCATTCATCCTATTGCTATGAAACTTCGGTGAGTTGTGCGCACGTCCGCGAAGGTTTCTTCCACATCTCCTCCTAAACCGCTGTACTGATTTCAACCAAACTTGGCACAAATATTTTACGCAACGGGAGAACCAACATAGGATAGGTGTTTTTCGATGGGGTACTTTTGGGGGTTCTTTGGGGTCTTCCACATCGCCTCCTAAACCACTGGACCGATTTCAACCAAACTTGGCACAAATATTTTACGCAAAGGGAGAACCAACATAGGACAAGTGTTTTTTTCGATACGATCCTTTGGGGGGTCCTTTGGGATCTTCCACGTCTCCACCTAAACCATTGGACCGATTTCAACCAAACTTGGCACAAATATTTTACGCAACGGGGGAACCAACATAGGACAGGTGATTTTTTCGATACGATCCTCTGGGGGTCCTTTGCGGTCTTAAAAAACTATTAGATCTGGTTACTATGGCAACCCAATAGAATAGATTCTGTTCTAAATATATTATCGCATTAAATTGAAGACCACGCGAACGAAGTTGTGGGCAACAGCTATTTATTTTTAAGAAGCCTACTTTAATTAAACTTTATTAATTAAACTAACATTTTCATTACGTACAACGTGAAACTCCGTAGCGAAGCACGGGTATTCTGCTAGTCATGTATAAGAGAAAATATATCGTGCGTGGCAGGCAAGCATATCTCAGTTATGTACTGTTTACGTTTCCATTTTATTATTATCACTACCGCAATAAAAAGGCAGGGAAGACACACACACACACACACACACACACAATTCGCGTTATTTCTGGCCTCATTCATGTTTATTTTCTTACATTTGCATGGTTTTTAAATGGAAAGTGCCGAACCCATACCAACATAACGCATGCAAGCCGAAAAAGTGTCCAGCGTGGATAGCGATTTGCTTCCTGTGGATCGCTGGGCAGTGTAACTGCACGTGTTTACAGAGGAACGATTCATAGACAGACTTTTCGTCTTTAGGGAATGAACCCTCTGCAAGATGCTGAGGGTCCATGAGTGACTTCGGAGCGCTCCTTCTTTTCCGCGTGTTTGTTCTGTGAAACGTACACTGTAGATTCGCAGATTTATTCTAAGCAACGCTCAATAGGAAATGTTGGAAATTTTTGTCCACGGTGAACCCTCATACACACTAAACCTGCTCTGATGTTTTAATTACGGACATCATAATATTAAAACTTTGGAAACTTGAGCACTACTTAATGGAGATCAATCATTAACTTATACAAGCCATTAATTTTATGCATATTTTTTATATATATGTGTACAACGTTATCGGCAACAAAGAAGTAGTTTTTGTTAAAATTCCTTCCCGGGATATTTGGCCGTAGTCCAATGTTTTCTACAAAACCAGACGTTTCGGCAATGCCATTGACTTCCATCATCAGTGAAAATCGAGTGCGATAACGTGAGGTGGTATATGTTAGTGACCACAGTACTGTAGTTAAGGCTGAAGCAGTAAGTAGAAAGAAGTAGTTTCTATGGTAATATTTCATTTCGAAAATGATTTTAAAAATAAATCTTAGAATATGGAAGTCATGTATGGTTCTCCATACCGATATTTTACTTCCATATTCCTTAAGGAAATGGAAGTATGGTGATGGCAAAAAAAATCGTGTTCGAGATTATTGCAGATTCTGATTGTACTACACTCAAAACATGAAAAAAAGTCGTTTTCCGAAAAGTGTCTGTGTGTGTGTCTGTCTGTCTGTGTCTCTGCTCTCTGTGTGTAGATTTTTTTCTATGGCAAACGATAACAGCCGCAAATTCAAACAGAATCAAATACGTTTTTGCATACAGCCCTGATTTCTTGAGTACTAAAGACCTATTGTTTTTGGTGAAGATCGTTTAAGGGAAAGGGGTAGTTTACCGGCCACGTTTTTCGTTTTATCAAGGGTATTTTGTATGGCAAACGATAACATCCGCAAATTCAAACAGAATCATATAATATTTTGCATACAGCCCTGTATTGTAGAGTTCTCAAGACCTATCTTTTTTGGTGAAGGTCGGTTAAGGGAAAGGGGTAGTTTACCTGCTACGGTTTTTTATCAAGGGTAATTTTACTTCCATATTCCTTAAGGAAATGGAAGTATGGTGATGGCAAAAAAAATCGTGTTCGAGATTATTGCAGATTCTGATTGTACTACACTCAAAACATGAAAAAAAGTCGTTTTCCGAAAAGTGTCTGTGTGTGTGTCTGTCTGTGTAGATTTTTTTTTATGGCAAACGATAACTGCCGTAAATTCAAACAGAATCAAATAATTTTTTGCATACGTCACTGAACTGTAGAGGACTCAAGGCCTTTTGATTTTGGTGAAGATCGGTTAAGGGGAAGGGGTAGTTTACCTGCAACCTTTTACGTTTTAACAAGAGTAAAGTACTTGAAAATTCATTTAAACTTTTTCAAACAATGGCAATTGTTAAAAATAAAATAATTTTGTTGCCAGGCAATAAAATTATAATTTTTAATTTTAATGTAAATCTGTACATAGTATAAAGTAAAGTCGGTCCGTTTTCTCTCTGTGTTTGAAATCGCTAATCTCAGGAAGTACTGAACGGATTTTATTCAAGTTTTCGCCAATAGATAGAGTGTCTATCGAGGAACATTTATGTGTATAATTAATACATATATGTTGTACATTAGCTTAGCTATCACGGTTTATGTCAAGTAAGTGGTATAGTTTACATCTTATATATAAAAATGAATGTTTCCTTGTTTGTCCCGTATGCGTTCCTATACCATTCATCCTATTGCGATGAAACTTCGGTGAGTTGTGCGCACGTCCGCGAAGGTTTCTTCCACATCTCCTCCTAAACCACTGTACCGATTTCAACCAAACTTGGCACACATATTGTACGCAACGGGAGAACCAACATAGAATAGGTTTTTTTTCGATGGGGTCCTTTTGGGGGTTCTTTGGCGTCTTCCACAACGCCTCCTAAACCACTGGACCGATTTCAACCAAACTTGGCACAAATATTTTACGCAAAGGGAGAACCAACATAGGACAAGTGTTTTTTTCGATACGATCCTTTGGGGGGTCCTTTGGGATCTTCCACTTCTCCACCTAAACCATTGGACCGATTTCAACCAAACTTGGCACAAATATTTTACGCAACGGGAGAACCAACATAGGACAGGTGATTTTTTCGATACGATCCTCTGGGGGGTCCTTTGCGGTCTTAAAAAACTATTAGATCTGGTTACTATGGCAACCCAATAGAATAGATTCTGTTCTAAATATATTATCGCATTAAATTGAAGACCACGCGAACGAAGTTGTGGGCAATAGCTATTTATTTTTAAGAAGCCTACTTTAATTAAACTTTATTAATTAAACTAACATTTTCATTACGTACAACGTGAAACTCCGTAGCGAAGCACGGGTATTCTGCTAGTCATGTATAAGAGAAAATATATCGTGCGTGGCAGGCAAGCATATCTCAGTTATGTACTGTTTACGTTTCCATTTTATTATTATCACTACCGCAATAAAAAGGCAGGGAAGACACACACACACACAATTCGCGTTATTTCTGGCCTCATTCATGTTTATTTTCTTACATTTGCACGGTTTTTAAATGGAAAGTGCCGGACCCATACCAACATAACGCATGCAAGGCGAAAAAGTGTCCAGCGTGGATAGCGATTTGCTTCCTCTGGATCGCTGGGCAGTGTAACTGCACGTGTTTACAGAGGAACGATTCATAGACAGACTTTTCGTCTTTAGGGAATGAACCCTCTGCAAGATGCTGAGGGTCCATGAGTGACTTCGGAGCGCTCCTTCTTTTCCGCGTGTTTGTTCTGTGAAACGTACACTGTAGATTCGCAGATTTATTCTAAGCAACGCTCAATAGGAAATGTTGGAAATTTTTGTCCACGGTGAACCCTCATACACTCTAAACCTGCTCTGATGTTTTAATTACGGACATCATAATATTAAAACTTTGGAAACTTGAGCACTACTTAATGGAGATCAATCATTAACTTATACAAGCCATTAATTTTATGCATATTTTTTATATATATGTGTACAACGTTATCGGCAACAAAGAAGTAGTTTTTGTTAAAATTCCTTCCCGGGATATTTGGCCGTAGTCCAATGTTTTCTACAAAACCAGACGTTTCGGCAATGCCATTGACTTCCATCATCAGTGAAAATCGAGTGCGATAACGTGAGGTGGTATATGTTAGTGACCACAGTACTGTAGTTAAGGCTGAAGCAGTAAGTAGAAAGAAGTAGTTTCTATGGTAATATTTCATTTCGAAAATGATTTTAAAAATAAATCTTAGAATATGGAAGTCATGTATGGTTCTCCATACCGATATTTTACTTCCATATTCCTTAAGGAAATGGAAGTATGGTGATGGCAAAAAAAATCGTGTTCGAGATTATTGCAGATTCTGATTGTACTACACTCAAAACATGAAAAAAAGTCGTTTTCCGAAAAGTGTCTGTGTGTGTGTGTCTGTCTGTGTGTAGATTTTTTTCTATGGCAAACGATAACTGCCGTAAATTCAAACAGAATCAAATAATTTTTTGCATACGTCACTGAATTGTAGAGGACTCAAGGCCTTTTGATTTTGGTGAAGGTCGGTTAAGGGGAAGGGGTAGTTTACCTGCAACCTTTTACGTTTTAACAAGAGTAAAGTACTTGAAAATTCATTTAAACTTTTTCAAACATTGGCAATTGTTAAAAATAAAATAATTTTGTTGCCAGGCAATAAAATTATAATTTTTAATTTTAATGTAAATCTGTACATAGTATAAAGTAAAGTCGGTCCGTTTTCTCTCTGTGTTTGAAATCGCTAATCTCAGGAAGTACTGAACGGATTTTATTCAAGTTTTCGCCAATAGATAGAGTGTCTATCGAGAAACATTTATGTGTATAATTAATACATATATGTTGTACATTAGCTTAGCTATCACGGTTTATGTCAAGTAAGTGGTATAGTTCACATCTTATATATAAAAATGAATGTTTCTTTGTTTGTCCCGTATGCGTTCCTATACCATTCATCCTATTGCGATGAAACTTCGGTGAGTTGTGCGCACGTCCGCGAAGGTTTCTTCCACATCTCCTCCTAAACCACTGTACCGATTTCAACCAAACTTGGCACAAATATTTTACGCAACGGGGGAACCAACATAGGACAGGTGATTTTTTCGATACGATCCTCTGGGGGTCCTTTGCGGTCTTAAAAAACTATTAGATCTGGTTACTATGGCAACCCAATAGAATAGATTCTGTTCTAAATATATTATCGCATTAAATTGAAGACCACGCGAACGAAGTTGTGGGCAACAGCTATTTATTTTTAAGAAGCCTACTTTAATTAAACTTTATTAATTAAACTAACATTTTCATTACGTACAACGTGAAACTCAGTAGCGAAGCACGGGTATTCTGCTAGTCATGTATAAGGGAAAATATATCGTCCGTGGCAGGCAAGCATATCTCAGTTATGTACTGTTTACGTTTCCATTTTATTATTATCACTACCGCAATAAAAAGGCAGGGAAGACACACACACACACACACACAATTCGCGTTATTTCTGGCCTCATTCATGTTTATTTTCTTACATTTGCACGGTTTTTAAATGGAAAGTGCCGAACCCATACCAACATAACGCATGCAAGCCGAAAAAGTGTCCAGCGTGGATAGCGATTTGCTTCCTGTGGATCGCTGGGCAGTGTAACTGCACGTGTTTACAGAGGAACGATTCATAGACAGACTTTTCGTCTTTAGGGAATGAACCCTCTGCAAGATGCTGAGGGTCCATGAGTGACTTCGGAGCGCTCCTTCTTTTCCGCGTGTTTGTTCTGTGAAACGTACACTGTAGATTCGCAGATTTATTCTAAGCAACGCTCAATAGGAAATGTTGGAAATTTTTGTCCACGGTGAACCCTCATACACACTAAACCTGCTCTGATGTTTTAATTACGGATATCATAATATTAAAACTTTGGAAACTTGAGCACTACTTAATGGAGATCAATCATTAACTTATACAAGCCATTAATTTTATGCATATTTTTTATATATATGTGTACAACGTTATCGGCAACAAAGAAGTAGTTTTTGTTAAAATTCCTTCCCGGGATATTTGGCCGTAGTCCAATGTTTTCTACAAAACCAGACGTTTCGGCAATGCCATTGACTTCCATCATCAGTGAAAATCGAGTGCGATAACGTGAGGTGGTATATGTTAGTGACCACAGTACTGTAGTTAAGGCTGAAGCAGTAAGTAGAAAGAAGTAGTTTCTATGGTAATATTTCATTTCGAAAATGATTTTAAAAATAAATCTTAGAATATGGAAGTCATGTATGGTTCTCCATACCGATATTTTACTTCCATATTCCTTAAGGAAATGGAAGTATGGTGATGGCAAAAAAAATCGTGTTCGAGATTATTGCAGATTCTGATTGTACTACACTCAAAACATGAAAAAAGTCGTTTTCCGAAAAGTGTCTGTGTGTGTGTCTGTCTGTCTGTGTGTCTGCTCTCTGTGTGTAGATTTTTTTCTATGGCAAACGATAACAGCCGCAAATTCAAACAGAATCAAATACGTTTTTGCATACAGCCCTGATTTATTGAGTACTAAAGACCTATTGTTTTTGGTGAAGATCGTTTAAGGGAAAGGGGTAGTTTACCGGCCACGTTCTTTGTTTTATCAAGGGTATTTTGTATGGCAAACGATAACATCCGCAAATTCGAACAGAATCATATAATATTTTGCATACAGCCCTGAATTGTAGAGTTCTCAAGACCTATCTTTTTTGGTGAAGGTCGGTTAAGGGAAAGGGGTACTTTACCTGCTACGATTTTTTATCAAGGGTAATTTTACTTCCATATTCCTTAAGGAAATGGAAGTATGGTGATGGCAAAAAAAATCGTGTTCGAGATTATTGCAGATTCTGATTGTACTACACTCAAAACATGAAAAAAAGTCGTTTTCCGAAAAGTGTCTGTGTGTGTGTCTGTCTGTGTAGATTTTTCTCTATGGCAAACGATAACTGCCGTAAATTCAAACAGAATCAAATAATTTTTTGCATACGTCACTGAATTGTAGAGGACTCAAGGCCTTTTGATTTTGGTGAAGATCGGTTAAGGGGAAGGGGTAGTTTACCTGCAACCTTTTACGTTTTAACAAGAGTAAAGTACTTGAAAATTGATTTAAACTTTTTCAAACAATGGCAATTGTTAAAAATAAAATAATTTTGTTGCCAGGCAATAAAATTATAATTTTTAATTTTAATGTAAATCTGTACATAGTATAAAGTAAAGTCGGTCCGTTTTCTCTCTGTGTTTCAAATCGCTAATCTCAGGAAGTACTGAAAGGATTTTATTCAAGTTTTCGCCAATAGATAGAGTGTCTATCGAGGAACATTTATGTGTATAATTAATACATATATGTTGTACATTAGCTTAGCTATCACGGTTTATGTCAAGTAAGTGGTGTAGTTTACATCTTATATATAAAAATGAATGTTTCTTTGTTTGTCCCGTATGCGTTCCTATACCATTCATCCTATTGCTATGAAACTTCGGTGAGTTGTGCGCACGTCCGCGAAGGTTTCTTCCACATCTCCTCCTAAACCGCTGTACTGATTTCAACCAAACTTGGCACAAATATTTTACGCAACGGGAGAACCAACATAGGATAGGTGTTTTTCGATGGGGTACTTTTGGGGGTTCTTTGGGGTCTTCCACATCGCCTCCTAAACCACTGGACCGATTTCAACCAAACTTGGCACAAATATTTTACGCAAAGGGAGAACCAACATAGGACAAGTGTTTTTTTCGATACGATCCTTTGGGGGGTCCTTTGGGATCTTCCACGTCTCCACCTAAACCATTGGACCGATTTCAACCAAACTTGGCACAAATATTTTACGCAACGGGGGAACCAACATAGGACAGGTGATTTTTTCGATACGATCCTCTGGGGGTCCTTTGCGGTCTTAAAAAACTATTAGATCTGGTTACTATGGCAACCCAATAGAATAGATTCTGTTCTAAATATATTATCGCATTAAATTGAAGACCACGCGAACGAAGTTGTGGGCAACAGCTATTTATTTTTAAGAAGCCTACTTTAATTAAACTTTATTAATTAAACTAACATTTTCATTACGTACAACGTGAAACTCCGTAGCGAAGCACGGGTATTCTGCTAGTCATGTATAAGAGAAAATATATCGTGCGTGGCAGGCAAGCATATCTCAGTTATGTACTGTTTACGTTTCCATTTTATTATTATCACTACCGCAATAAAAAGGCAGGGAAGACACACACACACACAATTCGCGTTATTTCTGGCCTCATTCATGTTTATTTTCTTACATTTGCACGGTTTTTAAATGGAAAGTGCCGAACCCATACCAACATAACGCATGCAAGGCGAAAAAGTGTCCAGCGTGGATAGCGATTTGCTCCCTCTGGATCGCTGGGCAGTGTAACTGCACGTGTTTACAGAGGAACGATTCATAGACAGACTTTTCATCTTTAGGGAATGAACCCTCTGCAAGATGCTGAGGGTCCATGAGTGACTTCGGAGCGCTCCTTCTTTTCCGCGTGTTTGTTCTGTGAAACGTACACTGTAGATTCGCAGATTTATTCTAAGCAACGCTCAATAGGAAATGTTGGAAATTTTTGTCCACGGTGAACCCTCATACACTCTAAACCTGCTCTGATGTTTTAATTACGGACATCATAATATTAAAACTTTGGAAACTTGAGCACTACTTAATGGAGATCAATCATTAACTTATACAAGCCATTAATTTTATGCATATTTTTTATATATATGTGTACAACGTTATCGGCAACAAAGAAGTAGTTTTTGTTAAAATTCCTTCCCGGGATATTTGGCCGTAGTCCAATGTTTTCTACAAAACCAGACGTTTCGGCAATGCCATTGACTTCCATCATCAGTGAAAATCGAGTGCGATAACGTGAGGTGGTATATGTTAGTGACCACAGTACTGTAGTTAAGGCTGAAGCAGTAAGTAGAAAGAAGTAGTTTCTATGGTAATATTTCATTTCGAAAATGATTTTAAAAATAAATCTTAGAATATGGAAGTCATGTATGGTTCTCCATACCGATATTTTACTTCCATATTCCTTAAGGAAATGGAAGTATGGTGATGGCAAAAAAAATCGTGTTCGAGATTATTGCAGATTCTGATTGTACTACACTCAAAACATGAAAAAAAGTCGTTTTCCGAAAAGTGTCTGTGTGTGTGTGTCTGTCTGTGTGTAGATTTTTTTCTATGGCAAACGATAACTGCCGTAAATTCAAACAGAATCAAATAATTTTTTGCATACGTCACTGAATTGTAGAGGACTCAAGGCCTTTTGATTTTGGTGAAGGTCGGTTAAGGGGAAGGGGTAGTTTACCTGCAACCTTTTACGTTTTAACAAGAGTAAAGTACTTGAAAATTCATTTAAACTTTTTCAAACATTGGCAATTGTTAAAAATAAAATAATTTTGTTGCCAGGCAATAAAATTATAATTTTTAATTTTAATGTAAATCTGTACATAGTATAAAGTAAAGTCGGTCCGTTTTCTCTCTGTGTTTGAAATCGCTAATCTCAGGAAGTACTGAACGGATTTTATTCAAGTTTTCGCCAATAGATAGAGTGTCTATCGAGAAACATTTATGTGTATAATTAATACATATATGTTGTACATTAGCTTAGCTATCACGGTTTATGTCAAGTAAGTGGTATAGTTCACATCTTATATATAAAAATGAATGTTTCTTTGTTTGTCCCGTATGCGTTCCTATACCATTCATCCTATTGCGATGAAACTTCGGTGAGTTGTGCGCACGTCCGCGAAGGTTTCTTCCACATCTCCTCCTAAACCACTGTACCGATTTCAACCAAACTTGGCACAAATATTTTACGCAACGGGAGAACCAACATAGGAGAGGTGTTTTTTCGATGGGGTCCTTTTGGGGGTTCTTTGGGGTCTTCCACATCGCCTCCTAAACCACTGGACCGATTTCAACCAAACTTGGCACAAATATTTTACGCAAAGGGAGAACCAACATAGGACAAGTGTTTTTTTCGATACGATCCTTTGGGGGGTCCTTTGGGATCTTCCACGTCTCCACCTAAACCATTGGACCGATTTCAACCAAACTTGGCACAAATATTTTACGCAACGGGAGAACCAACATAGGACAGGTGATTTTTTCGATACGATCCTCTGGGGGGTCCTTTGCGGTCTTAAAAAACTATTAGATCTGGTTACTATGGCAACCCAATAGAATAGATTCTGTTCTAAATATATTATCGCATTAAATTGAAGACCACGCGAACGAAGTTGTGGGCAACAGCTATTTATTTTTAAGAAGCCTACATTAATTAAACTTTATTAATTAAACTAACATTTTCATTACGTACAACGTGAAACTCCGTAGCGAAGCACGGGTATTCTGCTAGTCATGTATAAGAGAAAATATATCGTGCGTGGCAGGCAAGCATATCTCAGTTATGTACTGTTTACGTTTCCATTTTATTATTATCACTACCGCAATAAAAAGGCAGGGAAGACACACACACACACACACACAATTCGCGTTATTTCTGGCCTCATTCATGTTTATTTTCTTACATTTGCACGGTTTTTAAATGGAAAGTGCCGAACCCATACCAACATAACGCATGCAAGCCGAAAAAGTGTCCAGCGTGGATAGCGATTTGCTTCCTGTGGATCGCTGGGCAGTGTAACTGCACGTGTTTACAGAGGAACGATTCATAGACAGACTTTTCGTCTTTAGGGAATGAACCCTCTGCAAGATGCTGAGGGTCCATGAGTGACTTCGGAGCGCTCCTTCTTTTCCGCGTGTTTGTTCTGTGAAACGTACACTGTAGATTCGCAGATTTATTCTAAGCAACGCTCAATAGGAAATGTTGGAAATTTTTGTCCACGGTGAACCCTCATACACACTAAACCTGCTCTGATGTTTTAATTACGGACATCATAATATTAAAACTTTGGAAACTTGAGCACTACTTAATGGAGATCAATCATTAACTTATACAAGCCATTAATTTTATGCATATTTTTTATATATATGTGTACAACGTTATCGGCAACAAAGAAGTAGTTTTTGTTAAAATTCCTTCCCGGGATATTTGGCCGTAGTCCAATGTTTTCTACAAAACCAGACGTTTCGGCAATGCCATTGACTTCCATCATCAGTGAAAATCGAGTGCGATAACGTGAGGTGGTATATGTTAGTGACCACAGTACTGTAGTTAAGGCTGAAGCAGTAAGTAGAAAGAAGTAGTTTCTATGGTAATATTTCATTTCGAAAATGATTTTAAAAATAAATCTTAGAATATGGAAGTCATGTATGGTTCTCCATACCGATATTTTACTTCCATATTCCTTAAGGAAATGGAAGTATGGTGATGGCAAAAAAAATCGTGTTCGAGATTATTGCAGATTCTGATTGTACTACACTCAAAACATGAAAAAAAGTCGTTTTCCGAAAAGTGTCTGTGTGTGTGTGTCTGTCTGTGTGTAGATTTTTTTCTATGGCAAACGATAACTGCCGTAAATTCAAACAGAATCAAATAATTTTTTGCATACGTCACTGAATTGTAGAGGACTCAAGGCCTTTTGATTTTGGTGAAGGTCGGTTAAGGGGAAGGGGTAGTTTACCTGCAACCTTTTACGTTTTAACAAGAGTAAAGTACTTGAAAATTCATTTAAACTTTTTCAAACATTGGCAATTGTTAAAAATAAAATAATTTTGTTGCCAGGCAATAAAATTATAATTTTTAATTTTAATGTAAATCTGTACATAGTATAAAGTAAAGTCGGTCCGTTTTCTCTCTGGGTTTGAAATCGCTAATCTCAGGAAGTACTGAACGGATTTTATTCAAGTTTTCGCCAATAGATAGAGTGTCTATCGAGAAACATTTATGTGTATAATTAATACATATATGTTGTACATTAGCTTAGCTATCACGGTTTATGTCAAGTAAGTGGTATAGTTCACATCTTATATATAAAAATGAATGTTTCTTTGTTTGTCCCGTATGCGTTCCTATACCATTCATCCTATTGCGATGAAACTTCGGTGAGTTGTGCGCACGTCCGCGAAGGTTTCTTCCACATCTCCTCCTAAACCACTGTACCGATTTCAACCAAACTTGGCACAAATATTTTACGCAACGGGAGAACCAACATAGGAGAGGTGTTTTTTCGATGGGGTCCTTTTGGGGGTTCTTTGGGGTCTTCCACATCGCCTCCTAAACCACTGGACCGATTTCAACCAAACTTGGCACAAATATTTTACGCAAAGGGAGAACCAACATAGGACAAGTGTTTTTTTCGATACGATCCTTTGGGGGGTCCTTTGGGATCTTCCACGTCTCCACCTAAACCATTGGACCGATTTCAACCAAACTTGGCACAAATATTTTACGCAACGGGAGAACCAACATAGGACAGGTGATTTTTTCGATACGATCCTCTGGGGGGTCCTTTGCGGTCTTAAAAAACTATTAGATCTGGTTACTATGGCAACCCAATAGAATAGATTCTGTTCTAAATATATTATCGCATTAAATTGAAGACCACGCGAACGAAGTTGTGGGCAACAGCTATTTATTTTTAAGAAGCCTACTTTAATTAAACTTTATTAATTAAACTAACATTTTCATTACGTACAACGTGAAACTCCGTAGCGAAGCACGGGTATTCTGCTAGTCATGTATAAGAGAAAATATATCGTGCGTGGCAGGCAAGCATATCTCAGTTATGTACTGTTTACGTTTCCATTTTATTATTATCACTACCGCAATAAAAAGGCAGGGAAGACACACACACACACAATTCGCGTTATTTCTGGCCTCATTCATGTTTATTTTCTTACATTTGCACGGTTTTTAAATGGAAAGTGCCGAACCCATACCAACATAACGCATGCAAGCCGAAAAAGTGTCCAGCGTGGATAGCGATTTGCTTCCTGTGGATCGCTGGGCAGTGTAACTGCACGTGTTTACAGAGGAACGATTCAGAGACAGACTTTTCGTCTTTAGGGAATGAACCCTCTGCAAGATGCTGAGGGTCCATGAGTGACTTCGGAGCGCTCCTTCTTTTCCGCGTGTTTGTTCTGTGAAACGTACACTGTAGATTCGCAGATTTATTCTAAGCAACGCTCAATAGGAAATGTTGGAAATTTTTGTCCACGGTGAACCCTCATACACACTAAACCTGCTCTGATGTTTTAATTACGGACATCATAATATTAAAACTTTGGAAACTTGAGCACTACTTAATGGAGATCAATCATTAACTTATACAAGCCATTAATTTTATGCATATTTTTTATATATATGTGTACAACGTTATCGGCAACAAAGAAGTAGTTTTTGTTAAAATTCCTTCCCGGGATATTTGGCCGTAGTCCAATGTTTTCTACAAAACCAGACGTTTCGGCAATGCCATTGACTTCCATCATCAGTGAAAATCGAGTGCGATAACGTGAGGTGGTATATGTTAGTGACCACAGTACTGTAGTTAAGGCTGAAGCAGTAAGTAGAAAGAAGTAGTTTCTATGGTAATATTTCATTTCGAAAATGATTTTAAAAATAAATCTTAGAATATGGAAGACATGTATGGTTCTCCATACCGATATTTTTCTTCCATATTCCTTAAGGAAATGGAAGTATGGTGATGGCAAAAAAAATCGTGTTCGTGATTATTGCAGATTCTGATTGTACTACACTCAAAACATGAATAAAGTCGTTTTCCGAAAAGTGTCTGTGTGTGTGTGTCTGTCTGTGTGTCTGTGTGTAGATTTTTTTCTATGGCAAACGATAACTGCCGTAAATTCAAACTGAATCAAATAATTTTTGCATACGTCACTGAATTGTAGAGGACTCAAGGCCTTTTGATTTTGGTGAAGATCGGTTAAGGGGAAGGGGTAGTTTACCTGCAACCTTTTACGTTTTAACAAGAGTAAAGTACTTGAAAATTCATTTAAACTTTTTCAAACAATGGCAATTGTTAAAAATAAAATAATTTTGTTGCCAGGCAATAAAATTGTAATTTTTAATTTTAATGTAAATCTGTACATAGTATAAAGTAAAGTCGGTCCGTTTTCTCTCTGTGTTTGAAATCGCTAATCTCAGGAAGTACTGAACGGATTTTATTCAAGTTTTCGCCAATAGATAGAGTGTCTATCGAGAAACATTTATGTGTATAATTAATACATATATGTTGTACATTAGCTTAGCTATCACGGTTTATGTCAAGTAAGTGGTATACTTTACATCTTATATATAAAAATGAATGTTTCTTTGTTTGTCCCGTATGCGTTCCTATACCATTCATCCTATTGCGATGAAACTTCGGTGAGTTGTGCGCACGTCCGCGAAGGTTTCTTCCACATCTCCTCCTAAACCACTGTACCGATTTCAACCAAACTTGGCACAAATATTTTACGCAACGGGAGAACCAACATAGGAGAGGTGTTTTTTCGATGGGGTCCTTTTGGGGGTTCTTTGGGGTCTTCCACATCGCCTCCTAAACCACTGGACCGATTTCAACCAAACTTGGCACAAATATTTTACGCAAAGGGAGAACCAACATAGGACAAGTGTTTTTTTCGATACGATCCTTTGGGGGGTCCTTTGGGATCTTCCACGTCTCCACCTAAACCATTGGACCGATTTCAACCAAACTTGGCACAAATATTTTACGCAACGGGAGAACCAACATAGGACAGGTGATTTTTTCGATACGTTCCTCTGGGGGGTCCTTTGCGGTCTTAAAAAACTATTAGATCTGGTTACTATGGCAACCCAATAGAATAGATTCTGTTCTAAATATATTATCGCATTAAATTGAAGACCACGCGAACGAAGTTGTGGGCAACAGCTATTTATTTTTAAGAAGCCTACTTTAATTAAACTTTATTAATTAAACTAACATTTTCATTACGTACAACGTGAAACTCCGTAGCGAAGCACGGGTATTCTGCTAGTCATGTATAAGAGAAAATATATCGTGCGTGGCAGGCAAGCATATCTCAGTTATGTACTGTTTACGTTTCCATTTTATTATTATCACTACCGCAATAAAAAGGCAGGGAAGACACACACACACACACAATTCGCGTTATTTCTGGCCTCATTCATGTTTATTTTCTTACATTTGCACGGTTTTTAAATGGAAAGTGCCGAACCCATACCAACATAACGCATGCAAGCCGAAAAAGTGTCCAGCGTGGATAGCGATTTGCTTCCTGTGATTCGCTGGGC
Organism: Magicicada septendecula; assembly: GCA_034769895.1. Classification (NCBI taxonomy): domain Eukaryota; kingdom Metazoa; phylum Arthropoda; class Insecta; order Hemiptera; family Cicadidae; genus Magicicada; species Magicicada septendecula. The sequence goes on from CM068375.1 coordinate 130,503,389, forward strand.
AGTGTAACTGCACGTGTTTACAGAGGAACGATTCATAGACAGACTTTTCGTCTTTAGGGAATGAACCCTCTGCAAGATGCTGAGGGTCCATGAGTGACTTCGGAGCGCTCCTTCTTTTCCGCGTGTTTGTTCTGTGAAACGTACACTGTAGATTCGCAGATTTATTCTAAGCAACGCTCAATAGGAAATGTTGGAAATTTTTGTCCACGGTGAACCCTCATACACACTAAACCTGCTCTGATGTTTTAATTACGGACATCATAATATTAAAACTTTGGAAACTTGAGCACTACTTAATGGAGATCAATCATTAACTTATACAAGCCATTAATTTTATGCATATTTTTTATATATATGTGTACAACGTTATCGGCAACAAAGAAGTAGTTTTTGTTAAAATTCCTTCCCGGGATATTTGGCCGTAGTCCAATGTTTTATACAAAACCAGACGTTTCGGCAATGCCATTGACTTCCATCATCAGTGAAAATCGAGTGCGATAACGTGAGGTGGTATATGTTAGTGACCACAGTACTGTAGTTAAGGCTGAAGCAGTAAGTAGAAAGAAGTAGTTTCTATGGTAATATTTCATTTCGAAAATGATTTTAAATAGCGGTATGGAGAACCATACATGACTTCCATGTTCTAAGATTTATATTTAAAATCATATTCGAAATGAAATATTTCCATATAAACTACGTCTTTCTACTTATTGCTTCAGCATTAACCACAGTACTGTGCTCACTAACGTATACCACCACCACCTCACGTTTTCGCACTCGATTTTCACCGATGATGGGAGTCGATGGCACTGCCGAAAAGTCTGGTTTTGCAGAAAACATAGGACTACGGCTAAAGAGCCCGGGAAGCAATTTTAACAAAAAACTACTTCTTTGTTGCCGATAACGTAGTACACGTATAAAAAATTCTCCCCTACACCTTCAACTATAATTTTTAATAATAGAAAATTACCCCAACCCCGTTCTCCTAACTTCTTCATTTATAGATATTTCATCTACGTTTCTACAGTGGATTAGTATAAGTTTCTTATCAGGATACTTTATTTATAAAAATAAAGTACTTTACTCTTGTTAAAACATAAATGTTTCCGGTAAACTACCCCTTTCTCTTAACCGATCTTCTCCAAAATCAACAGACCTTCCGTCCTCTACAATTCAGGGAAGCATGCAAAAAAAACATATTTGATTCTGTTTGAATGTGCGGCAGTTATCGTTCGTCATGGAAACATTTCTCTTGTTACAACATAAAATGTTGCAGGTAAACTACCCCTTTCCCTTAACCGATCTTCACCAAAATCAATAGACCTTGAGCTCTCTGCAACTCAGGGGGTGCAAAAAATTATTTGATTCTCATTGAATTTTCGGCAGTTATCGTTCGTCATAAAAAAATTACCGTTTTTAAAACATAAAACGTTGCTGTTAAAATTCCCCTTCCCATAACCGATCTTCAACAAAATCAACAGACCTTGAGTTCTCTTTAGTTCAAAAAGGTATGCAAAACCTAGTTGATTCTGCTTGAATTTACGGTAGTTATCGTTCGTCATATAAAAAATTACCCTTGTTAAAACATAAAATGTTGCTGGTTTCCCTCAACCGATCTTCACCAACACCAATACGTATTGAGAACTCTACAATACAGGGCTGTATGCAAAACATCATTCGATTCTGTTTGAATTTGCGGTTGTTATCGTTTAGTATAGAAAAAAATTACCCTTGATAAAAAACCGTTGCAGGTAAACTACCCCTTTCCATTAACCGATCTTCACCAAAAACGACAGGTCTTAGGTACTCTACAATTAAGAACTGTATGCAAACAATTATTTGATTTAATTTGAATTTGCGGCTGTTATCGTTTGCCATAGAAAACACCCTTGATAAAACATAAAACGTTGCTGGTAAACTACCCTATTCCATTAACCGATCTTCACCAAAAACAATAGGTCTTGAGAACTCTACAATTCAGGGCTGTATGCAAAACACTAGTTGATTCTCTTTGAATTTACGGCAGTTATCGTTCGTCATAGAAAAAATACCCTTGTTAAAAAATAAAACGTTGCTGGTAAACTACCCCTTTCCCTTAACCGATCTTCAACAAAACCAACAGGTCTTGAGAACTGTACATTTCACGACTGTATGCAAAATATTATATGATTCTGTTTGAATTTGCGGCTGTTATCATTTGCCATATAAAATACCCTTGATAAAACAAAAAACGTGTCAGGTAAACTACCCGTTTCCCTTAACCGATCTTCACCAAAAACAATAGGTCTTTAGTACTCAACAAAACAGGGCTGTATGCAAAAACGTATTTGATTCTGTTTGAATTTGCGGCTGTTATCATTTGCCAAATAAAATACCCTTGATAAAACAAAAAACGTGTCAGGTAAACTACCCGTTTCCCTTAACCGATCTTCACCAAAAACAATAAGTCTTTAGCACTCAACAAAACAGGGCTGTATGCAAAAACGTATTTGATTCTGTTTGAATTTGCGGCTCTTATCGTTTGCTATAGAAAATACCCTTATAAAACATAAAACGTTGCAGGTAAACTACCCCATTCCCTTAACCGATCTTCACCAACAACAACAGGTATTGATAACTCTACAACACAGGGCTGTATGCAAAACATCATTTGATTCTGTTTGAAATTGTGGCTGTTATCGTTTACCATAGAAAAAATTACCCTTGATAAAAAACCGTTGCTGGTAAACTACCCCTTTCTCTTAACCGATCTTCACCATAAACGATAGGTCTTGAGACCTCTACAATTCAGGGATGTATGCAAAAAATTATTTGATTCTGTTTGAATTTGCGGCAGTTATCGTTTGCCATAGAAAAAAAATCTACAGACAGACACACACACAGACAGACAGACACACAGACACACACACACACACACACACACACACTTTTCGGAAAACGACTTTTTTTCATGTTTTGAGTGTAGTAGAATCAGAATCTGCAATAATCTCGAACACGATTTTTTTTGCCATCACCGTACTTCCATTCCTTAAGGAACATGGAAGTAAAAATAAATCTTAGAATATGGAAGTCATGCAAGGTTTTCCATACCGATATTTTTCTTCCATATTCCTTAAGGAAATGGAAGTATGGTGATGGCAAAAAAAATCGTGTTCGAGATTATTGCAGATTCTGATTGTACTACACTCAAAACATGAAAAAAGTCGTTTTCCGAAAAGTGTCTGTGTGTGTGTCTGTCTGTCTGTGTGTCTGGTGTCTGAGTGTAGATTTTTTTCTATGGCAAACGATAACAGCCGCAAATTCAAACAGAATCAAATACGTTTTTGCATACAGCCCTGATTTCTTGAGTACTAAAGACCTAATGTTTTTGGTGAAGATCGTTTAAGGGAAAGGGGTAGTTTACCGGCCACGTTTTTTGTTTTATCAAGGGTATTTTGTATGGCAAACGATAACATCCGCAAATTCAAACAGAATCATATAATATTTTGCATACAGCCCTGAATTGTAGAGTTCTCAAGACCTGTAGTTTTTGGTGAAGATCGGTTAAGGGAAAGGGGTAGTTTACCTGCTACGGTTTTTTATCAAGGGTAATTTTACTTCCATATTCCTTAAGGAAATGGAAGTATGGTGATGGCAAAAAAAATCGTGTTCGAGATTATTGCAGATTCTGATTGTACTACACTCAAAACATGAAAAAAAGTCGTTTTCCGAAAAGTGTCTGTGTGTGTGTCTGTCTGTGTAGATTTTTTTCTATGGCAAACGATAACTGCCGTAAATTCAAACAGAATCAAATAATTGTTTGCATACGTCACTGAATTGTAGAGGACTCAAGGCCTTTTGATTTTGGTGAAGATCGGTTAAGGGGAAGGGGTAGTTTACCTGCAACCTTTCACGTTTTAACAAGTGTAAAGTACTTGAAAATTCATTTAAACTTTTTCAAACAATGGCAATTGTTAAAAATAAAATAATTTTGTTGCCAGGCAATAAAATTATAATTTTTAATTTTAATGTAAATCTGTACATAGTATAAAGTAAAGTCGGTCCGTTTTCTCTCTGTGTTTGAAATCGCTAATCTCAGGAAGTACTGAACGGATTTTATTCAAGTTTTCGCCAATAGATAGAGTGTCTATCGAGGAACATTTATGTGTATAATTAATACATATATGTTGTACATTAGCTTAGCTATCACGGTTTATGTCAAGTAAGTGGTATAGTTCACATCTTATATATAAAAATGAATATTTCTTTGTTTGTCCCGTATGTGTTCCTATACCATTCATCCTATTGCGATGAAACTTCGGTGAGTTGTGCGCACGTCCGCGAAGGTTTCTTCCACATCTCCTCCTAAACCACTGTACCGATTTCAACCAAACTTGGCACACATATTTTACGCAACGGGAGAACCAACATAGGATAGGTGTTTTTCGATGGGGTACTTTTGGGGGTTCTTTGGGGTCTTCCACATCGCCTCCTAAACCACTGGACCGATTTCAACCAAACTTGGCACAAATATTTTACGCAAAGGGAGAACCAACATAGGACAAGTGTTTTTTTCGATACGATCCTTTGGGGGGTCCTTTGGGATCTTCCACGTCTCCACCTAAACCATTGGACCGATTTCAACCAAACTTGGCACAAATATTTTACGCAACGGGGGAACCAACATAGGACAGGTGATTTTTTCGATACGATCCTCTGGGGGTCCTTTGCGGTCTTAAAAAACTATTAGATCTGGTTACTATGGCAACCCAATAGAATAGATTCTGTTCTAAATATATTATCGCATTAAATTGAAGACCACGCGAACGAAGTTGTGGGCAACAGCTATTTATTTTTAAGAAGCCTACTTTAATTAAACTTTATTAATTAAACTAACATTTTCATTACGTACAACGTGAAACTCAGTAGCGAAGCACGGGTATTCTGCTAGTCATGTATAAGGGAAAATATATCGTCCGTGGCAGGCAAGCATATCTCAGTTATGTACTGTTTACGTTTCCATTTTATTATTATCACTACCGCAATAAAAAGGCAGGGAAGACACACACACACACACACACACAATTCGCGTTATTTCTGGCCTCATTCATGTTTATTTTCTTACATTTGCACGGTTTTTAAATGGAAAGTGCCGAACCCATACCAACATAACGCATGCAAGCCGAAAAAGTGTCCAGCGTGGATAGCGATTTGCTTCCTGTGGATCGCTGGGCAGTGTAACTGCACGTGTTTACAGAGGAACGATTCATAGACAGACTTTTCGTCTTTAGGGAATGAACCCTCTGCAAGATGCTGAGGGTCCATGAGTGACTTCGGAGCGCTCCTTCTTTTCCGCGTGTTTGTTCTGTGAAACGTACACTGTAGATTCGCAGATTTATTCTAAGCAACGCTCAATAGGAAATGTTGGAAATTTTTGTCCACGGTGAACCCTCATACACACTAAACCTGCTCTGATGTTTTAATTACGGACATCATAATATTAAAACTTTGGAAACTTGAGCACTACTTAATGGAGATCAATCATTAACTTATACAAGCCATTAATTTTATGCATATTTTTTATATATATGTGTACAACGTTATCGGCAACAAAGAAGTAGTTTTTGTTAAAATTCCTTCCCGGGATATTTGGCCGTAGTCCAATGTTTTCTACAAAACCAGACGTTTCGGCAATGCCATTGACTTCCATCATCAGTGAAAATCGAGTGCGATAACGTGAGGTGGTATATGTTAGTGACCACAGTACTGTAGTTAAGGCTGAAGCAGTAAGTAGAAAGAAGTAGTTTCTATGGTAATATTTCATTTCGAAAATGATTTTAAAAATAAATCTTAGAATATGGAAGTCATGTATGGTTCTCCATACCGATATTTTACTTCCATATTCCTTAAGGAAATGGAAGTATGGTGATGGCAAAAAAAATCGTGTTCGAGATTATTGCAGATTCTGATTGTACTACACTCAAAACATGAAAAAAGTCGTTTTCCGAAAAGTGTCTGTGTGTGTGTCTGTCTGTCTGTGTGTCTGCTCTCTGTGTGTAGATTTTTTTCTATGGCAAACGATAACAGCCGCAAATTCAAACAGAATCAAATACGTTTTTGCATACAGCCCTGATTTATTGAGTACTAAAGACCTATTGTTTTTGGTGAAGATCGTTTAAGGGAAAGGGGTAGTTTACCGGCCACGTTCTTTGTTTTATCAAGGGTATTTTGTATGGCAAACGATAACATCCGCAAATTCGAACAGAATCATATAATATTTTGCATACAGCCCTGAATTGTAGAGTTCTCAAGACCTATCTTTTTTGGTGAAGGTCGGTTAAGGGAAAGGGGTACTTTACCTGCTACGGTTTTTTATCAAGGGTAATTTTACTTCCATATTCCTTAAGGAAATGGAAGTATGGTGATGGCAAAAAAAATCGTGTTCGAGATTATTGCAGATTCTGATTGTACTACACTCAAAACATGAAAAAAAGTCGTTTTCCGAAAAGTGTCTGTGTGTGTGTCTGTCTGTGTAGATTTTTTTCTATGGCAAACGATAACTGCCGTAAATTCAAACAGAATCAAATAATTTTTTGCATACGTCACTGAATTGTAGAGGACTCAAGGCCTTTTGATTTTGGTGAAGATCGGTTAAGGGGAAGGGGTAGTTTACCTGCAACCTTTTACGTTTTAACAAGAGTAAAGTACTTGAAAATTGATTTAAACTTTTTCAAACAATGGCAATTGTTAAAAATAAAATAATTTTGTTGCCAGGCAATAAAATTATAATTTTTAATTTTAATGTAAATCTGTACATAGTATAAAGTAAAGTCGGTCCGTTTTCTCTCTGTGTTTCAAATCGCTAATCTCAGGAAGTACTGAAAGGATTTTATTCAAGTTTTCGCCAATAGATAGAGTGTCTATCGAGGAACATTTATGTGTATAATTAATACATATATGTTGTACATTAGCTTAGCTATCACGGTTTATGTCAAGTAAGTGGTATAGTTTACATCTTATATATAAAAATGAATGTTTCTTTGTTTGTCCCGTATGCGTTCCTATACCATTCATCCTATTGCTATGAAACTTCGGTGAGTTGTGCGCACGTCCGCGAAGGTTTCTTCCACATCTCCTCCTAAACCGCTGTACTGATTTCAACCAAACTTGGCACAAATATTTTACGCAACGGGAGAACCAACATAGGATAGGTGTTTTTCGATGGGGTACTTTTGGGGGTTCTTTGGGGTCTTCCACATCGCCTCCTAAACCACTGGACCGATTTCAACCAAACTTGGCACAAATATTTTACGCAAAGGGAGAACCAACATAGGACAAGTGTTTTTTTCGATACGATCCTTTGGGGGGTCCTTTGGGATCTTCCACGTCTCCACCTAAACCATTGGACCGATTTCAACCAAACTTGGCACAAATATTTTACGCAACGGGAGAACCAACATAGGACAGGTGATTTTTTCGATACGATCCTCTGGGGGTCCTTTGCGGTCTTAAAAAACTATTAGATCTGGTTACTATGGCAACCCAATAGAATAGATTCTGTTCTAAATATATTATCGCATTAAATTGAAGACCACGCGAACGAAGTTGTGGGCAACAGCTATTTATTTTTAAGAAGCCTACTTTAATTAAACTTTATTAATTAAACTAACATTTTCATTACGTACAACGTGAAACTCCGTAGCGAAGCACGGGTATTCTGCTAGTCATGTATAAGAGAAAATATATCGTGCGTGGCAGGCAAGCATATCTCAGTTATGTACTGTTTACGTTTCCATTTTATTATTATCACTACCGCAATAAAAAGGCAGGGAAGACACACACACACACACACACACACACAATTCGCGTTATTTCTGGCCTCATTCATGTTTATTTTCTTACATTTGCATGGTTTTTAAATGGAAAGTGCCGAACCCATACCAACATAACGCATGCAAGCCGAAAAAGTGTCCAGCGTGGATAGCGATTTGCTTCCTGTGGATCGCTGGGCAGTGTAACTGCACGTGTTTACAGAGGAACGATTCATAGACAGACTTTTCGTCTTTAGGGAATGAACCCTCTGCAAGATGCTGAGGGTCCATGAGTGACTTCGGAGCGCTCCTTCTTTTCCGCGTGTTTGTTCTGTGAAACGTACACTGTAGATTCGCAGATTTATTCTAAGCAACGCTCAATAGGAAATGTTGGAAATTTTTGTCCACGGTGAACCCTCATACACACTAAACCTGCTCTGATGTTTTAATTACGGACATCATAATATTAAAACTTTGGAAACTTGAGCACTACTTAATGGAGATCAATCATTAACTTATACAAGCCATTAATTTTATGCATATTTTTTATATATATGTGTACAACGTTATCGGCAACAAAGAAGTAGTTTTTGTTAAAATTCCTTCCCGGGATATTTGGCCGTAGTCCAATGTTTTCTACAAAACCAGACGTTTCGGCAATGCCATTGACTTCCATCATCAGTGAAAATCGAGTGCGATAACGTGAGGTGGTATATGTTAGTGACCACAGTACTGTAGTTAAGGCTGAAGCAGTAAGTAGAAAGAAGTAGTTTCTATGGTAATATTTCATTTCGAAAATGATTTTAAAAATAAATCTTAGAATATGGAAGTCATGTATGGTTCTCCATACCGATATTTTACTTCCATATTCCTTAAGGAAATGGAAGTATGGTGATGGCAAAAAAAATCGTGTTCGAGATTATTGCAGATTCTGATTGTACTACACTCAAAACATGAAAAAAAGTCGTTTTCCGAAAAGTGTCTGTGTGTGTGTCTGTCTGTCTGTGTCTCTGCTCTCTGTGTGTAGATTTTTTTCTATGGCAAACGATAACAGCCGCAAATTCAAACAGAATCAAATACGTTTTTGCATACAGCCCTGATTTCTTGAGTACTAAAGACCTATTGTTTTTGGTGAAGATCGTTTAAGGGAAAGGGGTAGTTTACCGGCCACGTTTTTCGTTTTATCAAGGGTATTTTGTATGGCAAACGATAACATCCGCAAATTCAAACAGAATCATATAATATTTTGCATACAGCCCTGTATTGTAGAGTTCTCAAGACCTATCTTTTTTGGTGAAGGTCGGTTAAGGGAAAGGGGTAGTTTACCTGCTACGGTTTTTTATCAAGGGTAATTTTACTTCCATATTCCTTAAGGAAATGGAAGTATGGTGATGGCAAAAAAAATCGTGTTCGAGATTATTGCAGATTCTGATTGTACTACACTCAAAACATGAAAAAAAGTCGTTTTCCGAAAAGTGTCTGTGTGTGTGTCTGTCTGTGTAGATTTTTTTCTATGGCAAACGATAACTGCCGTAAATTCAAACAGAATCAAATAATTTTTTGCATACGTCACTGAACTGTAGAGGACTCAAGGCCTTTTGATTTTGGTGAAGATCGGTTAAGGGGAAGGGGTAGTTTACCTGCAACCTTTTACGTTTTAACAAGAGTAAAGTACTTGAAAATTCATTTAAACTTTTTCAAACAATGGCAATTGTTAAAAATAAAATAATTTTGTTGCCAGGCAATAAAATTATAATTTTTAATTTTAATGTAAATCTGTACATAGTATAAAGTAAAGTCGGTCCGTTTTCTCTCTGTGTTTGAAATCGCTAATCTCAGGAAGTACTGAACGGATTTTATTCAAGTTTTCGCCAATAGATAGAGTGTCTATCGAGGAACATTTATGTGTATAATTAATACATATATGTTGTACATTAGCTTAGCTATCACGGTTTATGTCAAGTAAGTGGTATAGTTTACATCTTATATATAAAAATGAATGTTTCCTTGTTTGTCCCGTATGCGTTCCTATACCATTCATCCTATTGCGATGAAACTTCGGTGAGTTGTGCGCACGTCCGCGAAGGTTTCTTCCACATCTCCTCCTAAACCACTGTACCGATTTCAACCAAACTTGGCACACATATTGTACGCAACGGGAGAACCAACATAGAATAGGTTTTTTTTCGATGGGGTCCTTTTGGGGGTTCTTTGGCGTCTTCCACAACGCCTCCTAAACCACTGGACCGATTTCAACCAAACTTGGCACAAATATTTTACGCAAAGGGAGAACCAACATAGGACAAGTGTTTTTTTCGATACGATCCTTTGGGGGGTCCTTTGGGATCTTCCACGTCTCCACCTAAACCATTGGACCGATTTCAACCAAACTTGGCACAAATATTTTACGCAACGGGAGAACCAACATAGGACAGGTGATTTTTTCGATACGATCCTCTGGGGGGTCCTTTGCGGTCTTAAAAAACTATTAGATCTGGTTACTATGGCAACCCAATAGAATAGATTCTGTTCTAAATATATTATCGCATTAAATTGAAGACCACGCGAACGAAGTTGTGGGCAACAGCTATTTATTTTTAAGAAGCCTACTTTAATTAAACTTTATTAATTAAACTAACATTTTCATTACGTACAACGTGAAACTCCGTAGCGAAGCACGGGTATTCTGCTAGTCATGTATAAGAGAAAATATATCGTGCGTGGCAGGCAAGCATATCTCAGTTATGTACTGTTTACGTTTCCATTTTATTATTATCACTACCGCAATAAAAAGGCAGGGAAGACACACACACACACACACACACACACACACACACACACACACACACACACACACACACACACACACACACACACAATTCGCGTTATTTCTGGCCTCATTCATGTTTATTTTCTTACATTTGCACGGTTTTTAAATGGAAAGTGCCGAACCCATACCAACATAACGCATGCAAGCCGAAAAAGTGTCCAGCGTGGATAGCGATTTGCTTCCTCTGGATCGCTGGGCAGTGTAACTGCACGTGTTTACAGAGGAACGATTCATAGACAGACTTTTCGTCTTTAGGGAATGAACCCTCTGCAAGATGCTGAGGGTCCATGAGTGACTTCGGAGCGCTCCTTCTTTTCCGCGTGTTTGTTCTGTGAAACGTACACTGTAGATTCGCAGATTTATTCTAAGCAACGCTCAATAGGAAATGTTGGAAATTTTTGTCCACGGTGAACCCTCATACACTCTAAACCTGCTCTGATGTTTTAATTACGGACATCATAATATTAAAACTTTGGAAACTTGAGCACTACTTAATGGAGATCAATCATTAACTTATACAAGCCATTAATTTTATGCATATTTTTTATATATATGTGTACAACGTTATCGGCAACAAAGAAGTAGTTTTTGTTAAAATTCCTTCCCGGGATATTTGGCCGTAGTCCAATGTTTTCTACAAAACCAGACGTTTCGGCAATGCCATTGACTTCCATCATCAGTGAAAATCGAGTGCGATAACGTGAGGTGGTATATGTTAGTGACCACAGTACTGTAGTTAAGGCTGAAGCAGTAAGTAGAAAGAAGTAGTTTCTATGGTAATATTTCATTTCGAAAATGATTTTAAAAATAAATCTTAGAATATGGAAGTCATGTATGGTTCTCCATACCGATATTTTACTTCCATATTCCTTAAGGAAATGGAAGTATGGTGATGGCAAAAAAAATCGTGTTCGAGATTATTGCAGATTCTGATTGTACTACACTCAAAACATGAAAAAAAGTCGTTTTCCGAAAAGTGTCTGTGTGTGTGTCTGTCTGTCTGTGTGTCTGCTGTCTGTGATAGATTTTTTTCTATGGCAAACGATAACAGCCGCAAATTCAAACAGAATCAAATACGTTTTTGCATACAGCCCTGATTTCTTGAGTACTAAAGACCTATTGTTTTTGGTGAAGATCGTTTAAGGGAAAGGGGTAGTTTACCGGCCACGTTTTTTGTTTTATCAAGGGTATTTTGTATGGCAAACGATAACATCCGCAAATTCAAACAGAATCATATAATATTTTGCATACAGCCCTGAATTGTAGAGTTCTCAAGACCTATCTTTTTTGGTGAAGGTCGGTTAAGGGAAAGGGGTAGTTTACCTGCTACGGTTTTTTATCAAGGGTAATTTTACTTCCATATTCCTTAAGGAAATGGAAGTATGGTGATGGCAAAAAAAATCGTGTTCGAGATTATTGCAGATTCTGATTGTACTACACTCAAAACATGAAAAAAAGTCGTTTTCCGAAAAGTGTCTGTGTGTGTGTCTGTCTGTGTAGATTTTTTTCTATGGCAAACGATAACTGCCGTAAATTCAAACAGAATCAAATAATTTTTTGCATACGTCACTGAATTGTAGAGGACTCAAGGCCTTTTGATTTTGGTGAAGATCGGTTAAGGGGAAGGGGTAGTTTACCTGCAACCTTTTACGTTTTAACAAGAGTAAAGTACTTGAAAATTGATTTAAACTTTTTCAAACAATGGCAATTGTTAAAAATAAAATAATTTTGTTGCCAGGCAATAAAATTATAATTTTTAATTTTAATGTAAATCTGTACATAGTATAAAGTAAAGTCGGTCCGTTTTCTCTCTGTGTTTCAAATCGCTAATCTCAGGAAGTACTGAACGGATTTTATTCAAGTTTTCGCCAATAGATAGAGTGTCTATCGAGGAACATTTATGTGTATAATTAATACATATATGTTGTACATTAGCTTAGCTATCACGGTTTATGTCAAGCAAGTGGTATACTTTACATCTTATATATAAAAATGAATGTTTCTTTGTTTGTCCCGTATGCGTTCCTATACCATTCATCCTATTGCGATGAAACTTCGGTGAGTTGTGCGCACGTCCGCGAAGGTTTCTTCCACATCTCCTCCTAAACCACTCTACCGATTTCAACCAAACTTGGCACACATATTTTACGCAACGGGAGAACCAACATAGAATAGGTTTTTTTTCGATGGGGTCCTTTTGGGGGTTCTTTGGGGTCTTCCACATCGCCTCCTAAACCACTGGACCGATTTCAACCAAACTTGGCACAAATATTTTACGCAAAGGGAGAACCAACATAGGACAAGTGTTTTTTTCGATACGATCCTTTGGGGGGTCCTTTGGGATCTTCCACGTCTCCACCTAAACCATTGGACCGATTTCAACCAAACTTGGCACAAATATTTTACGCAACGGGAGAACCAACATAGGACAGGTGATTTTTTCGATACGATCCTCTGGGGGGTCCTTTGCGATCTTAAAAAACTATTAGATCTGGTTACTATGGCAACCCAATAGAATAGATTCTGTTCTAAATATATTATCGCATTAAATTGAAGACCACGCGAACGAAGTTGTGGGCAACAGCTATTTATTTTTAAGAAGCCTACTTTAATTAAACTTTATTAATTAAACTAACATTTTCATTACGTACAACGTGAAACTCCGTAGCGAAGCACGGGTATTCTGCTAGTCATGTATAAGAGAAAATATATCGTGCGTGGCAAGCAAGCATATCTCAGTTATGTACTGTTTACGTTTCCATTTTATTATTATCACTACCGCAATAAAAAGGCAGGGAAGACACACACACACACACACACACACACAATTCGCGTTATTTCTGGCCTCATTCATGTTTATTTTCTTACATTTGCACGGTTTTTAAATGGAAAGTGCCGAACCCATACCAACATAACGCATGCAAGCCGAAAAAGTGTCCAGCGTGGATAGCGATTTGCTTCCTCTGGATCGCTGGGCAGTGTAACTGCACGTGTTTACAGAGGAACGATTCATAGACAGACTTTTCGTCTTTAGGGAATGAACCCTCTGCAAGATGCTGAGGGTCCATGAGTGACTTCGGAGCGCTCCTTCTTTTCCGCGTGTTTGTTCTGTGAAACGTACACTGTAGATTCGCAGATTTATTCTAAGCAACGCTCAATAGGAAATGTTGGAAATTTTTGTCCACGGTGAACCCTCATACACACTAAACCTGCTCTGATGTTTTAATTACGGACATCATAATATTAAACCTTTGGAAACTTGAGCACTACTTAATGGAGATCAATCATTAACTTATACAAGCCATTAATTTTATGCATATTTTTTATATATATGTGTACAACGTTATCGGCAACAAAGAAGTAGTTTTTGTTAAAATTCCTTCCCGGGATATTTGGCCGTAGTCCAATGTTTTCTACAAAACCAGACGTTTCGGCAATGCCATTGACTTCCATCATCAGTGAAAATCGAGTGCGATAACGTGAGGTGGTATATGTTAGTGACCACAGTACTGTAGTTAAGGCTGAAGCAGTAAGTAGAAAGAAGTAGTTTCTATGGTAATATTTCATTTCGAAAATGATTTTAAAAATAAATCTTAGAATATGGAAGTCATGTATGGTTCTCCATACCGATATTTTACTTCCATATTCCTTAAGGAAATGGAAGTATGGTGATGGCAAAAAAAATCGTGTTCGAGATTATTGCAGATTCTGATTGTACTACACTCAACACATGAAAAAAAGTCGTTTTCCGAAAAGTGTCTGTGTGTGTGTCTGTCTGTCTGTGTGTCTGCTCTCTGTGTGTAGATTTTTTTCTATGGCAAACGATAACAGCCGCAAATTCAAACAGAATCAAATACGTTTTTGCATACAGCCCTGATTTCTTGAGTACTAAAGACCTATTGTTTTTGGTGAAGATCGTTTAAGGGAAAGGGGTAGTTTACCGGCCACGTTTTTTGTTTTATCAAGGGTATTTTGTATGGCAAACGATAACATCCGCAAATTCAAACAGAATCATATAATATTTTGCATACAGCCCTGAATTGTAGAGTTCTCAAGACCTATCTTTTTTGGTGAAGGTCGGTTAAGGGAAAGGGGTAGTTTACCTGCTACGGTTTTTTATCAAGGGTAATTTTACTTCCATATTCCTTAAGGAAATGGAAGTATGGTGATGGCAAAAAAAATCGTGTTCGAGATTATTGCAGATTCTGATTGTACTACACTCAAAACATGAAAAAAAGTCGTTTTCCGAAAAGTGTCTGTGTGTGTATCTGTCTGTGTAGATTTTTTTCTATGGCAAACGATAACTGCCGTAAATTCAAACAGAATCAAATAATTTTTTGCATACGTCACTGAATTGTAGAGGACTCAAGGCCTTTTGATTTTGGTGAAGATCGGTTAAGGGGAAGGGGTAGTTTACCTGCAACCTTTTACGTTTTAACAAGAGTAAAGTACTTGAAAATTGATTTAAACTTTTTCAAACAATGGCAATTGTTAAAAATAAAATAATTTTGTTGCCAGGCAATAAAATTATAATTTTTAATTTTAATGTAAATCTGTACATAGTATAAAGTAAAGTCGGTCCGTTTTCTCTCTGTGTTTGAAATCGCTAATCTCAGGAAGTACTGAACGGATTTTATTCAAGTTTTCGCCAATAGATAGAGTGTCTATCGAGGAACATTTATGTGTATAATTAATACATATATGTTGTACATTAGCTTAGCTATCACGGTTTATGTCAAGTAAGTGTTATAGTTTACATCTTATATATAAATATCGGTATGGAGAACCATACATGACTTCCATATTCTAAGATTTATATTTATAATCATTTTCAGCCAAACAGCCAGGGAAGGAATTTTAACAAAAAAATACTTCTTTCTTGCCAATAACGTAGTACACATATAAAAAATATTATCCCCTCCCCCTTCAACTATAATTTTGATTTATAGAAAATTACCCCCAGCCCGTTCAACTAGCCTCTTCATTTATAGATATTTCATCTACGTTTCTACAGTGGATTATTAAGATCTTATCAGGATACTTTATCAAAATTAAGTACTTTACTCATGTTACAACAAAAAATGTTTCTGGTAAACTGCCCTTTCCCCGTAACCGATCTTCACCAAAATCAACAGACATTGAGTTCTCTATAGCTCAGGCACATATGTAAAAAATTATTTGATTCTGTTTGAATTTACGGCAGTTATGGTTCGTCATATAAAAAATTACCCATGTTAAAATATAAAACATGAGATTTATAAAACATATCTAAGATATATATTTAAAATCATTTTTGAAATAAAATATTTTCATAGAACCTACTAACGCTGGGGATATCTGAGGAGCCAATCAGAGTTGGGCCTACCTGTCACTCTGCTGAATTTGGTGGAAAGCCCTGTCACTGTCGTCAAAGTATCAGCCTTGACAGGGTCCTCTTTTTCTGCAAAATGAGAGAGGAGGCTTGAGATGGAGTGAGTGACATGGTCCCCACCTCAATGAAGAACCCATTGTTTTATAAAAATATATTTAAATTTTGAAAACTGAAAATTCTTTTCTTGTTGTAAATATTTATATTTTATAATCAAAATGACTTTATCAAAAAACAAACATTATTTTTTTATAATAAGTACTTACATATGTTTCTTAATATGCTTACTTTTTCTTCAATGTTGATGATCATTTCCAAACATTCTGACAAAATTGTATCTACAGAACAGTTAACATTCCCCAGGTTTCCATTTCTGCTAATTTCTCATTACACCTTCCACTGACGTATTATTAACCATTTCATAAACTATCGTTCATGATATGGCAACTAAACTATTTTATTTTCAACAATTACCATTGTTTGAAAAAGTTTAAATGAATTTTCAAGTACTTTACTCTTGTTAAAACGTAAAAAGGTTGCCGGTAAACTACCCCTTCCCCTTAACTGATCTTCACCAAAATCTAAAGGCCTTGAGTCCTCTACAATTCACTGACGTATGCAAAAAGTTATTTGATTCCGTTTGAATTTGCGGCAGTTATCGTTTGCCATAGAAAATACGCTTGATAAAAAACGTTGCAGGTAAACTACCCCTTCCCCTCAACCGATATTCACCAAAACCAATAGGTCTTGAGTACTCTACAAATCAGGGCTGTATGCAGAAAATTATTTGATTCTGTTTGAATTTACGGCTGTTATCGTTTGCAATAGAAAATACCCTTGTTAAAAACACATTGTAGGTAAACTACCCCTTTCGCTTAACCGATCTTCACCAAAATCAGTAGACCTTGAGAACTCTAAAATTCAGGGCTGTATGCGAAACATTATTTGATTCTGTTTGAATTTGCGGCTGTTATCGTTTGCCAAAACAAAAAAATTTCCCTTGATAAAAAAACCGTTGCTGGTAAACTACCCCTTCCCCTTAACCGATCTTCACCAAAAACAATAGGTCGCGAGTACTCTACAAATCAGGGCTGTATGCAAAAAATTATTTGATTCTGTTTGAATTTGCGGCAGTTCTCGTTTGCCATAGAAAATACGCTTGATAAAAAACGTTACAGGTAAACTACCCCTTCCCCTCAACCGATCTTCACCAAAAACAATACGTCTTGAGTACTCTACAAATCAGGGCTGTATGCAGAAAATTATTTGATTCTGATTCAATTTGCGGCTGTTATCGTTTGCCATAGAAAATACCTTTGTTAAAAAAACGTTGTAGGTAAACTACCCCTTTCCCTTACCCGATCTTCACCAAAAACAAAAGGTCTTGAGAACTCTACAATTCAGGGCTGTATACGAAACATTATTTGATTCTGTTTGAATTTGCGGCTGTTATCGTTTGCCAAAAAAAAAAATTTCCCTTGATAAAAAAAAACCGTTGCTGGTAAACTACCCCCTTCCCTCAACCGATCTTCACCAAAAACAATAGGTCGCGAGTCCTCTACAAATCAGGGCTGTATGCAAAAAATTATTTGATTCTGTTTGAATTTGCGGCTGTTATCGTTTGCCATAGAAAAAAAATATACAGACAGACACACACACAGACACTTTTCGGAAAACGACTTTTTTTCATGTTTTGAGTGTAGTAGATCCAGAATCTGCAATAATCTCGAACACGATTTTTTTTGCCATCACCATACTTCCATTCCTTAAGGAATATGGAAGTAAATATCGGTATGGCGAACCATACATGACTTCCATATTCTAAGATTTATATTTAAAATCATTTTCAGCCAAAGAGCCAGGCTGTGTCTTACCTGCCTTTTTATTGCTGTATTAAATGAAAAATATTATATTACATTAAAATGAAAAAATTATAATTTTATTGCCTGGCAACAAAATTATTTTATTTTTAACAATTACCATTGTTTCAAAAAGTTTAAATAAATTTTCAAGTACTTTACTCTTGTTAAATCGTAAAAGGTTGCAAGTAAACTACCCCTTCCCCTTAACCGATCTTCACCAAAATCGAAAGTCATTGAGACCTCTACAACTCAGGGACGTATGCAAAAAATTATTTGATTCTGTTTGAATTTGCGGCTGTTATCGTTTGCCATAGAAAATACGCTTGATAAAAAAACGTTGCAGGTAAACTACCCCTTCCCCTTAACCGATCTTCACCAAAAACAACAGGTCTTGAGTACTCTACAAATCAGGGCTGTATGCAAAACATTATTTGATTCTGTTTGAATTTTCAGCTGTTATCGTTTGCCATAGAAAATACCCTTGTTAAAAAAACGTTGCAGGTAAACTACCCCTTTCCCTCAACCGAACTTCACCAAAAACAATAGGACTTGAGAACTCTACAATTTAGGGCTGTATGCAAATAATCTTTTGATTCTGTTTGAATTTGCGGCTGTTATCGTTTGCCATAGGAAATACCCTTGTTAAAACATAAAACGTTACAGGTAAACTACCCCTTTCCCTTAACCGATCTTCACCAAAATCAACAGATCTTGAGAACTCTACACTTCAGGGCTGTATGCGAAACATTATTTGATTCTGTTTGAATTTGCGGCTGTTATCGATTGCCAAACAAACAAAATTACCCTTGCTAAAAAAAAACCGTTGCAGGTAAACTACCCCTTTCCCTCAACCGATCTTCACCTAAAACAACAGGTCGCGAGTACTCTGCAAATCAGGGCTGCATGCAAAACATTATTTGATTCTGTTTGAATTTGCGGCTGTTATCGTTTGCCATAGAAAATACCCTTGTTAAAAAAACGTTGCAGGTAAACTACCCCTTTCCCTCAACCGATCTTCACCAAAAACAATAGGTCTTGAGAACTCTACAATTTAGGGCCGTATGCAAATAATCTTTTGATTCTGTTTGAATTTGCGGCTGTTATCGCATAGGAAATACCCTTGCTAAAACATAAAACGTTACAGGTAAAGTACCCCTTTCCCTTAACCGATCTTCACCAAAAACAACAGGTCTTGAGTACTCTACAAATCAGGGCTGTATGCAAAACATTATTTGATTCTGTTTGAATTTGCGGCTGTTATCGTTTGCCATATAAAATACCCTTGTTAAAAAAACGTTGCAGGTAAACTACCCCTTTCCCTCAACCGAACTTCACCAAAAACAATAGGTCTTGAGAACTCTACAATTTAGGGCTGCATGCAAATAATCTTTTGATTCTGTTTGAATTTGCGGCTGTTATCGTTTGCCATAGGAAATACCCTTGTTAAAACATAAAACGTTACTGGTAAACTACCCCTTTCCCTTAACCGATCGTCACCAACACCAATAGATATTGAGAACTCTACAATTTAGGGCTGTATGCGAAACATTATTTGATTCTGTTTGAATTTGCGGCTGTTATCGTTTGCCAAACAAACAAAATTACCCTTGCTAAAAAAAAACCGTTGCAGGTAAACTACCCCTTTCCCTCAACCGATCTTCACCAAAAACAATAGGTCGCGAGTACTCTGCAAATCAGAGCTGCATGCAAAAAATTATTTGATTCTGTTTGAATTTGCGGCAGTTATCGTTTGCCATAGAAAAAAATCTACAGACAGACAGACAGACAGACAGACAGACAGACAGACAGACAGACAGACAGACAGACAGACAGACAGACAGACACACACACAGACACTTTTCGGAAAACGACTTTTTTTCATGTTTTGAGTGTAGTAGAATCAGAATCTGCAATAATCTCGAACACGATTTTTTTTGCCATCACCATACTTCCATTTCCTTAAGGAATATGGAAGTAAAAAAATGAATGTTTCTTTGTTTGTCCCGTATGCGTTCCTATACACCATTCATCCTATTGCGATGAAACTTCGGTGAGTTGTGCGCACGTCCGCGAAGGTTTCTTCCACATCTCCTCCTAAACCACTGTACCGATTTCAACCAAACTTGGCACAAATATTTTACGCAACGGGAGAACCAACATAGGATAGGTGTTTTTTCGATGGGGTCCTTTTGGGGGTTCTTTGGGGTCTTCAACATCGCCTCCTAAACCACTGGACCGATTTCAACCAAACTTGGCACACATATTTTACGCAAAGGGAGAACCAACATAGGACAAGTGTTTTTTTCGATACGATCCTTTGGGGGGTCCTTTGGGATCTTCCACGTCTCCACCTAAACCATTGGACCGATTTCAACCAAACTTGGCACAAATATTTTACGCAACGGGAGAACCAACATAGGACAGGTGATTTTTTCGATACGATCCTCTGGGGGGTCCTTTGCGATCTTAAAAAACTATTAGATCTGGTTACTATGGCAACCCAATAGAATAGATTCTGTTCTAAATATATTATCGCATTAAATTGAAGACCACGCGAACGAAGTTGTGGGCAACAGCTATTTATTTTTAAGAAGCCTACTTTAATTAAACTTTATTAATTAAACTAACATTTTCATTACGTACAACGTGAAACTCCGTAGCGAAGCACGGGTATTCTGCTAGTCATGTATAAGAGAAAATATATCGTGCGTGGCAAGCAAGCATATCTCAGTTATGTACTGTTTACGTTTCCATTTTATTATTATCACTACCGCAATAAAAAGGCAGGGAAGACACACACACACACACACACACAATTCGCGTTATTTCTGGCCTCATTCATGTTTATTTTCTTACATTTGCACGGTTTTTAAATGGAAAGTGCCGAACCCATACCAACATAACGCATGCAAGCCGAAAAAGTGTCCAGCGTGGATAGCGATTTGCTTCCTCTGGATCGCTGGGCAGTGTAACTGCACGTGTTTACAGAGGAACGATTCATAGACAGACTTTTCGTCTTTAGGGAATGAACCCTCTGCAAGATGCTGAGGGTCCATGAGTGACTTCGGAGCGCTCCTTCTTTTCCGCGTGTTTGTTCTGTGAAACGTACACTGTAGATTCGCAGATTTATTCTAAGCAACGCTCAATAGGAAATGTTGGAAATTTTTGTCCACGGTGAACCCTCATACACACTAAACCTGCTCTGATGTTTTAATTACGGACATCATAATATTAAACCTTTGGAAACTTGAGCACTACTTAATGGAGATCAATCATTAACTTATACAAGCCATTAATTTTATGCATATTTTTTATATATATGTGTACAACGTTATCGGCAACAAAGAAGTAGTTTTTGTTAAAATTCCTTCCCGGGATATTTGGCCGTAGTCCAATGTTTTCTACAAAACCAGACGTTTCGGCAATGCCATTGACTTCCATCATCAGTGAAAATCGAGTGCGATAACGTGAGGTGGTATATGTTAGTGACCACAGTACTGTAGTTAAGGCTGAAGCAGTAAGTAGAAAGAAGTAGTTTCTATGGTAATATTTCATTTCGAAAATGATTTTAAAAATAAATCTTAGAATATGGAAGTCATGTATGGTTCTCCATACCGATATTTTACTTCCATATTCCTTAAGGAAATGGAAGTATGGTGATGGCAAAAAAAATCGTGTTCGAGATTATTGCAGATTCTGATTGTACTACACTCAACACATGAAAAAAAGTCGTTTTCCGAAAAGTGTCTGTGTGTGTGTCTGTCTGTCTGTGTGTCTGCTCTCTGTGTGTAGATTTTTTTCTATGGCAAACGATAACAGCCGCAAATTCAAACAGAATCAAATACGTTTTTGCATACAGCCCTGATTTCTTGAGTACTAAAGACCTATTGTTTTTGGTGAAGATCGTTTAAGGGAAAGGGGTAGTTTACCGGCCACGTTTTTTGTTTTATCAAGGGTATTTTGTATGGCAAACGATAACATCCGCAAATTCAAACAGAATCATATAATATTTTGCATACAGCCCTGAATTGTAGAGTTCTCAAGACCTATCTTTTTTGGTGAAGGTCGGTTAAGGGAAAGGGGTAGTTTACCTGCTACGGTTTTTTATCAAGGGTAATTTTACTTCCATATTCCTTAAGGAAATGGAAGTATGGTGATGGCAAAAAAAATCGTGTTCGAGATTATTGCAGATTCTGATTGTACTACACTCAAAACATGAAAAAAAGTCGTTTTCCGAAAAGTGTCTGTGTGTGTATCTGTCTGTGTAGATTTTTTTCTATGGCAAACGATAACTGCCGTAAATTCAAACAGAATCAAATAATTTTTTGCATACGTCACTGTATTGTAGAGGACTCAAGGCCTTTTGATTTTGGTGAAGATCGGTTAAGGGGAAGGGGTAGTTTACCTGCAACCTTTTACGTTTTAACAAGAGTAAAGTACTTGAAAATTGATTTAAACTTTTTCAAACAATGGCAATTGTTAAAAATAAAATAATTTTGTTGCCAGGCAATAAAATTATAATTTTTAATTTTAATGTAAATCTGTACATAGTATAAAGTAAAGTCGGTCCGTTTTCTCTCTGTGTTTGAAATCGCTAATCTCAGGAAGTACTGAACGGATTTTATTCAAGTTTTCGCCAATAGATAGAGTGTCTATCGAGGAACATTTATGTGTATAATTAATACATATATGTTGTACATTAGCTTAGCTATCACGGTTTATGTCAAGTAAGTGTTATAGTTTACATCTTATATATAAATATCGGTATGGAGAACCATACATGACTTCCATATTCTAAGATTTATATTTATAATCATTTTCAGCCAAACAGCCAGGGAAGGAATTTTAACAAAAAAATACTTCTTTCTTGCCAATAACGTAGTACACATATAAAAAATATTATCCCCTCCCCCTTCAACTATAATTTTGATTTATAGAAAATTACCCCCAGCCCGTTCAACTAGCCTCTTCATTTATAGATATTTCATCTACGTTTCTACAGTGGATTATTAAGATCTTATCAGGATACTTTATCAAAATTAAGTACTTTACTCATGTTACAACAAAAAATGTTTCTGGTAAACTGCCCTTTCCCCGTAACCGATCTTCACCAAAATCAACAGACATTGAGTTCTCTATAGCTCAGGCACATATGTAAAAAATTATTTGATTCTGTTTGAATTTACGGCAGTTATGGTTCGTCATATAAAAAATTACCCATGTTAAAATATAAAACATGAGATTTATAAAACATATCTAAGATATATATTTAAAATCATTTTTGAAATAAAATATTTTCATAGAACCTACTAACGCTGGGGATATCTGAGGAGCCAATCAGAGTTGGGCCTACCTGTCACTCTGCTGAATTTGGTGGAAAGCCCTGTCACTGTCGTCAAAGTATCAGCCTTGACAGGGTCCTCTTTTTCTGCAAAATGAGAGAGGAGGCTTGAGATGGAGTGAGTGACATGGTCCCCACCTCAATGAAGAACCCATTGTTTTATAAAAATATATTTAAATTTTGAAAACTGAAAATTCTTTTCTTGTTGTAAATATTTATATTTTATAATCAAAATGACTTTATCAAAAAACAAACATTATTTTTTTATAATAAGTACTTACATATGTTTCTTAATATGCTTACTTTTTCTTCAATGTTGATGATCATTTCCAAACATTCTGACAAAATTGTATCTACAGAACAGTTAACATTCCCCAGGTTTCCATTTCTGCTAATTTCTCATTACACCTTCCACTGACGTATTATTAACCATTTCATAAACTATCGTTCATGATATGGCAACTAAACTATTTTATTTTCAACAATTACCATTGTTTGAAAAAGTTTAAATGAATTTTCAAGTACTTTACTCTTGTTAAAACGTAAAAAGGTTGCCGGTAAACTACCCCTTCCCCTTAACTGATCTTCACCAAAATCTAAAGGCCTTGAGTCCTCTACAATTCACTGACGTATGCAAAAAGTTATTTGATTCCGTTTGAATTTGCGGCAGTTATCGTTTGCCATAGAAAATACGCTTGATAAAAAACGTTGCAGGTAAACTACCCCTTCCCCTCAACCGATATTCACCAAAACCAATAGGTCTTGAGTACTCTACAAATCAGGG
Organism: Magicicada septendecula; assembly: GCA_034769895.1. NCBI lineage: Eukaryota > Metazoa > Arthropoda > Insecta > Hemiptera > Cicadidae > Magicicada > Magicicada septendecula. Next base: position 130,527,364 of record CM068375.1, read on the forward strand.
CTGTATGCAGAAAATTATTTGATTCTGTTTGAATTTACGGCTGTTATCGTTTGCAATAGAAAATACCCTTGTTAAAAACACATTGTAGGTAAACTACCCCTTTCGCTTAACCGATCTTCACCAAAATCAGTAGACCTTGAGAACTCTAAAATTCAGGGCTGTATGCGAAACATTATTTGATTCTGTTTGAATTTGCGGCTGTTATCGTTTGCCAAAACAAAAAAATTTCCCTTGATAAAAAAACCGTTGCTGGTAAACTACCCCTTCCCCTTAACCGATCTTCACCAAAAACAATAGGTCGCGAGTACTCTACAAACCAGGGCTGTATGCAAAAAATTATTTGATTCTGTTTGAATTTGCGGCAGTTCTCGTTTGCCATAGAAAATACGCTTGATAAAAAACGTTACAGGTAAACTACCCCTTCCCCTCAACCGATCTTCACCAAAAACAATACGTCTTGAGTACTCTACAAATCAGGGCTGTATGCAGAAAATTATTTGATTCTGATTCAATTTGCGGCTGTTATCGTTTGCCATAGAAAATACCTTTGTTAAAAAAACGTTGTAGGTAAACTACCCCTTTCCCTTACCCGATCTTCACCAAAAACAAAAGGTCTTGAGAACTCTACAATTCAGGGCTGCATACGAAACATTATTTGATTCTGTTTGAATTTGCGGCTGTTATCGTTTGCCAAAAAAAAAAATTTCCCTTGATTAAAAAAAACCGTTGCTGGTAAACTACCCCCTTCCCTCAACCGATCTTCACCAAAAACAATAGGTCGCGAGTCCTCTACAAATCAGGGCTGTATGCAAAAAATTATTTGATTCTGTTTGAATTTGCGGCTGTTATCGTTTGCCATAGAAAAAAAATATACAGACAGACACACACACAGACACTTTTCGGAAAACGACTTTTTTTCATGTTTTGAGTGTAGTAGATCCAGAATCTGCAATAATCTCGAACACGATTTTTTTTGCCATCACCATACTTCCATTCCTTAAGGAATATGGAAGTAAATATCGGTATGGCGAACCATACATGACTTCCATATTCTAAGATTTATATTTAAAATCATTTTCAGCCAAAGAGCCAGGCTGTGTCTTACCTGCCTTTTTATTGCTGTATTAAATGAAAAATATTATATTACATTAAAATGAAAAAATTATAATTTTATTGCCTGGCAACAAAATTATTTTATTTTTAACAATTACCATTGTTTCAAAAAGTTTAAATAAATTTTCAAGTACTTTACTCTTGTTAAATCGTAAAAGGTTGCAAGTAAACTACCCCTTCCCCTTAACCGATCTTCACCAAAATCGAAAGTCATTGAGACCTCTACAACTCAGGGACGTATGCAAAAAATTATTTGATTCTGTTTGAATTTGCGGCTGTTATCGTTTGCCATAGAAAATACGCTTGATAAAAAAACGTTGCAGGTAAACTACCCCTTCCCCTTAACCGATCTTCACCAAAAACAACAGGTCTTGAGTACTCTACAAATCAGGGCTGTATGCAAAACATTATTTGATTCAGTTTGAATTTTCAGCTGTTATCGTTTGCCATAGAAAATACCCTTGTTAAAAAAACGTTGCAGGTAAACTACCCCTTTCCCTCAACCGAACTTCACCAAAAACAATAGGACTTGAGAACTCTACAATTTAGGGCTGTATGCAAATAATCTTTTGATTCTGTTTGAATTTGCGGCTGTTATCGTTTGCCATAGGAAATACCCTTGTTAAAACATAAAACGTTACAGGTAAACTACCCCTTTCCCTTAACCGATCTTCACCAAAATCAACAGATCTTGAGAACTCTACACTTCAGGGCTGTATGCGAAACATTATTTGATTCTGTTTGAATTTGCGGCTGTTATCGATTGCCAAACAAACAAAATTACCCTTGCTAAAAAAAAACCGTTGCAGGTAAACTACCCCTTTCCCTCAACCGATCTTCACCTAAAACAACAGGTCGCGAGTACTCTGCAAATCAGAGCTGCATGCAAAACATTATTTGATTCTGATTGAATTTGCGGCTGTTATCGTTTGCCATAGAAAATACCCTTGTTAAAAAAACGTTGCAGGTAAACTACCCCTTTCCCTCAACCGATCTTCACCAAAAACAATAGGTCTTGAGAACTCTACAATTTAGGGCCGTATGCAAATAATCTTTTGATTCTGTTTGAATTTGCGGCTGTTATCGCATAGGAAATACCCTTGCTAAAACATAAAACGTTACAGGTAAAGTACCCCTTTCCCTTAACCGATCTTCACCAAAAACAACAGGTCTTGAGTACTCTACAAATCAGGGCTGTATGCAAAACATTATTTGATTCTGTTTGAATTTGCGGCTGTTATCGTTTGCCATATAAAATACCCTTGTTAAAAAAACGTTGCAGGTAAACTACCCCTTTCCCTCAACCGAACTTCACCAAAAACAATAGGTCTTGAGAACTCTACAATTTAGGGCTGTATGCAAATAATCTTTTGATTCTGTTTGAATTTGCGGCTGTTATCGTTTGCCATAGGAAATACCCTTGTTAAAACATAAAACGTTACTGGTAAACTACCCCTTTCCCTTAACCGATCGTCACCAACACCAATAGATATTGAGAACTCTACAATTTAGGGCTGTATGCGAAACATTATTTGATTCTGTTTGAATTTGCGGCTGTTATCGTTTGCCAAACAAACAAAATTACCCTTGCTAAAAAAAAACCGTTGCAGGTAAACTACCCCTTTCCCTCAACCGATCTTCACCAAAAACAATAGGTCGCGAGTACTCTGCAAATCAGAGCTGCATGCAAAAAATTATTTGATTCTGTTTGAATTTGCGGCAGTTATCGTTTGCCATAGAAAAAAATCTACAGACAGACAGACAGACAGACAGACAGACAGACAGACAGACAGACAGACACACACACAGACACTTTTCGGAAAACGACTTTTTTTCATGTTTTGAGTGTAGTAGAATCAGAATCTGCAATAATCTCGAACACGATTTTTTTTGCCATCACCATACTTCCATTTCCTTAAGGAATATGGAAGTAAAAAAATGAATGTTTCTTTGTTTGTCCCGTATGCGTTCCTATACACCATTCATCCTATTGCGATGAAACTTCGGTGAGTTGTGCGCACGTCCGCGAAGGTTTCTTCCACATCTCCTCCTAAACCACTGTACCGATTTCAACCAAACTTGGCACAAATATTTTACGCAACGGGAGAACCAACATAGGATAGGTGTTTTTTCGATGGGGTCCTTTTGGGGGTTCTTTGGGGTCTTCAACATCGCCTCCTAAACCACTGGACCGATTTCAACCAAACTTGGCACACATATTTTACGCAAAGGGAGAACCAACATAGGACAAGTGTTTTTTTCGATACGATCCTTTGGGGGGTCCTTTGGGATCTTCCACGTCTCCACCTAAACCATTGGACCGATTTCAACCAAACTTGGCACAAATATTTTACGCAACGGGAGAACCAACATAGGACAGGTGATTTTTTCGATACGATCCTCTGGGGGGTCCTTTGCGGTCTTAAAAAACTATTAGATCTGGTTACTATGGCAACCCAATAGAATAGATTCTGTTCTAAATATATTATCGCATTAAATTGAAGACCACGCGAACGAAGTTGTGGGCAACAGCTATTTATTTTTAACTAGCCTACTTTAATTAAACTTTATTAATTAAACTAACATTTTCATTACGTACAACGTGAAACTCCGTAGCGAAGCACGGGTATTCTGCTAGTCATGTATAAGAGAAAATATATCGTGCGTGGCAGGCAAGCATATCTCAGTTATGTACTGTTTACGTTTCCATTTTATTATTATCACTACCGCAATAAAAAGGCAGGGAAGACACACACACACACACACACACACACACACACACACACACACACACACAATTCGCGTTATTTCTGGCCTCATTCATGTTTATTTTCTTACGTTTGCACGGTTTTTAAATGGAAAGTGCCGAACCCATACCAACATAACGCATGCAAGCTGAAAAAGTGTCCAGCGTGGATAGCGATTTGCTTCCTGTGGATCGCTGGGCAGTGTAACTGCACGTGTTTACAGAGGAACGATTCATAGACAGACTTTTCGTCTTTAGGGAATGAACCCTCTGCAAGATGCTGAGGGTCCATGAGTGACTTCGGAGCGCTCCTTCTTTTCCGCGTGTTTGTTCTGTGAAACGTACACTGTAGATTCGCAGATTTATTCTAAGCAACGCTCAATAGGAAATGTTGGAAATGTTTGTCCACGGTGAACCCTCATATACACTAAACCTGCTCTGATGTTTTAATTACGGACATCATATTATTAAAACTTTGGAAACTTGAGCACTACTTAATGGAGATCAATCATTAACTTATACAAGCCATTAATTTTATGCATATTTTTTATATATATGTGTACAACGTTATCGGCAACAAAGAAGTAGTTTTTGTTAAAATTCCTTCCCGGGATATTTCGCCGTAGTCCAATGTTTTCTACAAAACCAGACGTTTCGGCAATGCCATTGACTTCCATCATCAGTGAAAATCGAGTGCGATAACGTGAGGTGGTATATGTTAGTGACCACAGTACTGTAGTTAAGGCTGAAGCAGTAAGTAGAAAGAAGTAGTTTCTATGGTAATATTTCATTTCGAAAATGATTTTAAAAATAAATCTTAGAATATGGAAGTCATGTATGGTTCTCCATACCGATATTTTACTTCCATATTCCTTAAGGAAATGGAAGTATGGTGATGGCAAAAAAAATCGTGTTCGAGATTATTGCAGATTCTGATTGTACTACACTCAAAACATGAAAAAAAGTGGTTTTCCGAAAAGTGTCTGTGTGTGTGTCTGCTGTCTGTGTGTAGATTTTTTTCTATGGCAAACGATAACGCCGCAAATTCAAACAGAATCAAATACGTTTTCGCATACAGCCCTGATTTGTAGAGTTCTCAGGACCTATTGTTTTTGGTGAAGATCGGTTAAGGGAAAGGGGTAGTTTACCTGTAACGTTTTATGTTTTAACAAGGGTATTTCCTATGGCAAACGATAACAGCCGCAAATTCAAACAGAATCAAAAGATTATTTGCATACAGCCCTAAATTGTAGAGTTCTCAAGACCTATTGTTTTTGGTGAAGATCGGTTACGGGAAAGGGGTATTTTACCAGCAAGGTTTTTTTAACAAGGGTATTTTCTATGGCAAACGATAACAGCCGAAAATTCAAACAGAATCAAATAATTTTTTGCATACAGCCCTGGTTTGTAGAGTACTCAAGAACTGTTGTTTTTGGTGAAGATCGGTTAAGGGAAAGGGGTAGTTTACCAGCAACGTTTTTTTATCAAGCGTATTTTCTATGGCAAACGATAACAGCCGCAAATTCAAACAGAATCAAATAATTTTTTGCATACGTCCCTGAATTGCAGAGGTCTCAAGGACTTTCGATTTTGGTGAAGATCGGTTAAGGGGAAGGGGTAGTTTACCAGCAACCTTTTACGTTTTAACAAGAGTAAAGTACTTGAAAATTCATTTAAACTTTTTGAAACAATCGTAATTGTTAAAAATAAAATAATTTTGTTGCCAGGCAATAAAATTATAATTTTTTCATTTTAATGTAAATTATGTATGAGTTAATATCTTTATATATATAATTCTTCTGTACGTGTGTATGTCACTGAACTCCTCCATGTATAAAATAATATATCGTTCGTGGCAGGTAAGCATATCTCAGTTATGTAATGTTTACGTTTCCATTTTATTATTATGCCTACAGCAATAAAAAGGCAGGTAAGACACACACACACAATTCACGTTATTTCTGGCCTCACTCATGTTTATTTTCTTACATTTGCACGCTTTTTAAATGGAAAGTGCCGAAACCCACACCAACATAACGCGTGCAAGCCGAAAAAATGGACATTAATTTGCTTCCTGTGGATCGCTGGGCAATGTAACTGCACTTGTTTACAGAGGAACGATTCATAGACAGACTTTTCGTCTTTAGGGAATGAACCCTCTGCAAGATGCTGAGGGTCCATGAGCGACTTCGGAGCGATCCTTCTTTTTCGCGTTTGTTCTGTGAAACATACACTGTAGATTCGCAGCTTTACTCTAAGCAACGCTCAATAGGAAATGTTGAAAATTTTTGTCCACAGTGTACCCTCATTCACACTAAACCTGCTCTGATGTTTTAATTACGGACATCATAATATTAAAACTTTGGAAACTTGAGCACTACTTAATGGAGATCAATCATTAACTTATACAAACCATTAATTTTATGCACATCTATATCTATAAAAATGAATGTTTGTTTGTTTCTTTCTTTGTCCCATATGCATTCCTATACCATTCATCCGATTGCGATGAAAGTTCGGTGAGTTGTTGTGCGCACACCCGCGAAGGTTTATGAATTTTTTTTGATGGGGTCCTATGGGGGGTTCTTGGGGTCTTCCACATCTCCTCCTAAACCACTGGACCGATTTCAACCAAACTTGGCACAAATATTTTATGCAACGGGAGAACCAACATAGGGTAGGTGTTTTTTCGATGGGGTCCTTTGGGGGGTCTTTTGGGGTCTTCCACATCTCCTCCTAAACCACTGGACCGATTTCAACCAAACTTGGCACAAATATTTTACGCAACGGGAGAACCAACATAGGATAGGTGTTTTTTTCGACGGGGTCCATTGGGGGGTCCTTTGGGGTCTTCCACATCTCCTCCTAAACCACTGGACCGATTTCAACCAAACTTGGCACAAATATTTTACGCAACGGGAGAACCAACATAGGATATGTTTTTTCGATATGATCCTTCGGGGGGTCCTTTTGGGGTCCTTTGGGGTCTTTCACATCTCCTCCTAAACCACTGGACCGATTTCAACCAAACTTGGCACAAATATTTTACGCAACGGGAGAACCAACATAGGATATGTGTTATTTCGATATGATACTTCGGGGGGTCCTTTGGGGTCTTCCACATCTCCTCCTAAACAACTGGACCGATTTCAACCAAACTTGGCACAAATATTTTACGCAACGGGAGAACCAACATAGGATAGGTGTTTTTTCCGACGGGGTCCTTTGGGGGGTCCTTTGGGGTCTTCCACATCTTCTCCTAAACCACTGGACCGATTTCAACCAAACTTGGCACAAATACTTTACGCAAAGGGAGAACCAACATAGGATAGGTGTTTTTTCGATGGGGTCCTTTGGGGGGTACTTTGGGGTCTTCCACATCTTCTCCTAAACCACTGGACCGATTTCAACCAAACTTGGCACAAATATTTTACGCAACGGGAGAACCAACATAGGATATGTGTTTTTTCGATATGATACTTCGGGGGGTCCTTTGGGGTCTTCCACATCTCCTCCTAAACCACTGGACCAATTTCAACCAAACTTGGCACAAATATTTTACGCAAAGGGAGAACCAACATAGGATAGGTGTTTTTTTCGATGGGGTTCTTTGGGGTCTTCCACATCTCCTCCTAAACCACTGGACCGATTTCAACCAAACTTGGCACAAATATTTTATGCAACGGGAGAACCAACATAGGACAGGTGTTTTTTTTCGATACGATCCTCTGGGGGGGTCCTTTGGAGTCTTAAAAAACTAACTTATTAGATCTGGTTACTATGGCAACCCAATGGAGTAGATTCTGTTCTAAATATATTATCGCATTAAATTGAAGACCACGCGAACGAAGTCTTTATATATTATATATATACAGACACTTTCTTTCTTTGAGTGGCATTGCAACGCATGCCGGGTACTCGCTAGTATTTTATATATATGTGTACAACGTTATCGGCAACAAAGAAGTAGTTTTTGTTAAAATTCCTTCCCGGGATATTTGGCCGTAGTCCAATGTTTTCTACAAAACCAGACGTTTCGGCAATGCCATCGACTTCCATCATCAGTGAAAATCGAGTGCGATAACGTGAGGTGGTATACGTTAGTGACCACAGTACTGTGGTTAAGGCTGAAGCAGTAAGTAGAAAGAAGTAGTTTCTATGGTAATATTTAATTTCGAAAATGATTTTAAATATAAATCTTAGAATATGGAAGTCATGTATGGTTCTCCATACCGATATTTTTCTATGGTAAACGATAACAGCCGCAAATTCAAACAGAATCAAATGATGTTTTGCATACAGCCCTGTATTGTAGAGTTCTCAAGACCTGTTGGTTTTGGTGAAGATCGGTTAAGGAAATAGGGTAGTTTATCCGCAACATTTTATGTTTTATCAAGGGTAATTTTTTTTTGACGAATGATAACTGCCGTACATTAAAGCAGAATCAACTACTCTTCTGCATACCTTTTTGAATTATACAGAACTCAAGGTCTGTTGATTTTGTTGAAGATCGGTTAAGGGAAAGGGGTAGTTTACCTGCAACGTTTTATGTTTTAACAAGGGTAATTTTTTCTATGACGAACGATAACTGCCGTAAATTCAAAGAGAATCAAATAATGTTTTGCATACAGCCCTGAATTGTAGAGTTCTCAAGACCTATTGTTTTGGTGCAGATCGGTTAATGGAATAGGGTAGTTTACCAGAAACGTTTTATGTTTTATCAAGGGTGTTTTCTATGGCAAACGATAAGAGCCGCAAATTAAAACAGAATCAAATAACTGTTTGCATACCGGCCTGAATTGTAGAGTACTGTCGTTTTTGGTGAAGATCGGTTAAGGGAAAGGGGTAGTTTACCTGCAACAGTTTTTTTATCAAGGGTAATTTTTACTTCCATATTCCTTAAGGAATGGAAGTATGGTGATGGCAAAAAAAATCGTGTTCGAGATTATTGCAGATTCTGATTGTACTACACTCAAAACATGAAAAAAAGTCGTTTTCCGAAAAGTGTCTGTGTGTGTGTCTGTGTGTAGATTTTTTTCTATGGCAAACGATAACTGCCGCAAATTCAAACAGAATCAAATAATTTTTTGCATACAGCCCTGTTTGTAGAGTACTCACGAGCTATTGTTTTTGGTGAAGATCGGTTGAGGGAAAGGGGTAGTTTACCTGCAACGGTTTTTTTTTATCAAGGGAAATTTTTTTTTTGGCAAACGATAGCCGCAAATTCAAACAGAATTAAATAATGTTTCGTATACAGCCCTGAATTGTAGAGTTCTCAAGACCTATTGTTTTTGGTGAAGATCGGTTAAGGGAAAGGGGTAGTTTACCTGTAACGTTTTATGTTTTAACAAGGGTATTTTCTATGGCAAACGATAACAGCCGCAAATTCAAACAGAATCAAATAATGTTTTGCATACAGCCCTGATTTGTAGAGTACTCAAGACCTATTGTTTTTGGAGAAGATCGGTTAAGGGGAAGGGGTAGGTTACCTGCAACGTTTTTTTATCAAGCGTATTTTCTATGGCAAACGATAACAGCCGCAAATTCAAACGGAATCAAATAATTTTTTGCATACGTCCCTGAATTGTATATGTCTCAAGGACTTTCGATATTGGTGAAGATCGGTTAAGGGGAAGGGGTAGTTTACCTGCAACCTTTTACGTTTTAACAAGAGTAAAGTACTTGAAAATTTATTTAAACTTTTTGAAACAATGGTAATTGTTAAAAATAAAATAATTTTGTTGCCAGGCAATAAAATTATAATTTTTTCATTTTAATGTAATATAATAATTTTCATTTAATACAGCAATAAAAAGGCAGGTAAGACACACACACACACACACACACACACAATTCACGTTATTTCTGGCCTCACTCATGTTTATTTTCTTACATTTGCACGCTTTTTAAATGGAAAGTGCCGAAAACCACACCAACATAACGCGTGCAAGCCGAAAAAATGGACATCAATTTGCTTACTGGCGAAGCTAGTAGTTAATGAATGGGTAGGCAAATATCTTATCTTAAATTTTTTTTAAGGAATCACTAAAAGGACGGTGGTTCAAATCGGACGCTGAGGTAGAGTTTGCTGTAATCGAATGGTTCCACAAACAGCCGTAAGAATTTTACTAGCAGGGAATCTACAGGTTAGCGCAACAGTGGAACTCATGTCTTAATGTTATTGGAGACTTCTTTTAAAATCGTTGAATAAAAAATGCTTTACAGCTCTATACGTGTTTCTATTGAACAATCCTTGTATTAGTCATACACAATAATACAACTGATTGAACTTTAAATTTTTAAACTTGATTAGTTTCTATATATATGTTTAATGTTACAAATAATTCAAATAACAATCTTGATCATCTGTTAGTTCAGCGGAATAACAGTGACACTTAATAACCGCATAAAATAAACACTTAGAAACAACACAGGCGCTTTAACTTAACTGTTTGGACCACAGACGTGAGGCATGCCTCAACGCTCTGTGTGTACAGCGCGGGACAATCCCCCCTCCCTACACTTCCCTATCGCACCACTACATTGCTTACATACGATGTATACAAAAAACGCTGAGGCAAGTTCAGGTTGCCTCATTCGCTTTAAACGAACTATGCCGAATCTCACCTGTCACTATCTAGCGGTCGCTCAATAAAGCACGTTTCGGTTTAATAAATTTGACAGTCGCAGTAACAATGTATAATCTTTACGTTATGTAGTTCATACGTATTTATAATTTTTATTCTACAGAATGTTTTAGGGTAGGCATTGCCTCAATTGCCTCCATGTAACTTCACCACTGATATATATGTGTACAACGTTATCGGCAACAAAGAAGTAGTTTTTGTTAAAATTCCTTCCCGGGATATTTGGCCGTAGTCCAATGTTTTCTACAAAACCAGACATTTCGGCAATGCCATCGACTTCCATCATCAGTGAAAATCGAGTGCGATAACGTGAGGTGGTATACGTTAGTGACCACAGTACTGTGGTTAAGGCTGAAGCAGTAAGTAGAAAGAAGTAGTTTCTATGGTAATATTTCATTTCGAAAGTGATTTTAAATATAAATCTTAGAATATGGAAGTCATGTATGGTTCTCCATACCGATATTTTTCTATGGTAAACGATAACAGCCGCAAATTCAAACAGAATCAAATGATGTTTTGCATACAACCCTGTATTGTAGAGTTCTCAATCTGCTGGTGTTGGTGAAGATCGGTTAAGGGAAAGGGGTAGTTTACCTGCAACATTTTGTGTTTTAACAAGGGTAATTTTTTATATGACCAACGATAACTGCCGTAAATTCAAACAGAATCAACTAGGTTTTTGCATACCTTTTTGAAGTAAAGAGAACTCAAGGTCTGTTGATTTTGTTGAAGATCGGTTAAGGGAAGGGGTAGTTTATCAGCAAAGTTTTATGTTTTAAAAAGGGTAATTTTTTTATGACGAACGATAACTGCCGAAAATTCAAAGTGAATCAAATAATTTTTTGCACACTTTCCTAAGTTACAGATAGCTCAAGGTCTGTTGACTTTGGTGAAGATCGGTTAAGAGAAAGGGGTAGTTTACCTGCAACATTTTATGTTGTAACAAGAGAAATGTTTCCATGACGAACGATAACTGCCGCACATTCAAACAGAATCAAATAATTTTTTGCATGTATCCCTGAATTTTAGAGGACGGCTATTTCGCATACAGCTCTGAATTATGGAGTTCACAAGACCTATTGTTTTTGGTGAAGATCGGTTAAGGGGAAGGGGTAGTTTACCTGCAACGTTTTTTTAACAAGGGTATTTTTTATGGCAAACGATAACAGCCGCAAATTCAAACAGAATCAAAAGATTATCTGCATACACCCCTAAATTTTAAAGTTCTCAAGACCTATTATTTTTGGTGAAGATCGGTTAAGGGAAAGGGGTAGTTTACCTGCAACGTTTTTTTAACAAGGGTATTTTCTATGGCAAACGATAAAAGCCGCAAATTCAAGCAGAATCAAATAATTTTTTGCATACAGCCCTGATTTGTTGAGATCTCAAGGACTTTCGATTTTGGTGAAGATCGGTTAAGGGCAAGGAGTAGTTTACCTGCAACCTTTTACGTTTTAACAACAGTAAAGTACTTGAAAATTCATTTAAACTTTTTGAAACAATGGTAATTGTTAAAAATAAAATAATTTTGTTGCCAGGCAATAAAATTAAAATTTTGCATTTTAACGTAAATCATGTACGAGTTAATAGTATAATGGATTAATTTACACTCAAAATGTACAAACAGAAAATTTTGTTACAAACAATATCATTCGTGGCAGGCAAGCATATCTCAGTTATGTAATGTTTGTTTCCATTTTATTATTATGACTACCGCAATAAAAAGGCAGGGAAGACACACACACACACAAAATTCGCGTTATTTCTGGCCTCACTCATGTTTATTTTCTTAAATTTGCACGCTTTTTAAATGGTAAGTGCCGAAACCCATACCAATATAACGCGTGCAAGCCGAAAAAGTGTCCAGCGTGGATAGCGATTTGCTTCCTGTGGATCGCTGGGCACTGTAACTGCACGTGTTTACAGAGGAACGATTCATAGACAGACTTTTCGTCTTTAGGGAATGAACCCTCTGCAAGATGCTGAGGGTCCATGAGCGACTTCGGAGCGCTCCTTCTTTTCCGCGTGTTTGTTCTGTGAAACGTACACTGTAGATTCGCAGCTTTACTCTAAGCAACGCTCAATAGGAAATGTTGAAAATTTTTGTCCACGGTGTACCCTCATACACACTATACCTGCTCTGATGTTTTAATTACGGACATCATAATATTACAACTTTGGAAACTTGAGCACTACTTAATGGAGATCAATCATTAACTTATACAAGACATTAATTTTATGCATATTTTTTATATATATCAGTGGCGAAGCTAGTAGTTAATGAATGGGTAGGCAAAAATCTTATCTTAAATTTTTTTAAGGAATCACTAAAAGGACGGTGGTTCAAATCGGACGCTGAGGTAGAGTTTGCTGTAACCGAATGGATCCACAAACAGCCGTAAGAATTTTACTAGCAGGGAATCTACAGGTTAGCGCAACAGTGGAACTCATGTCTTAATGTTATTGGAGACTTCTTTTTAAATCGTTGAATAAAAAATGCTTTACAGCTCTATACGTGTTTCTATTGAACAATCCTTGTATTAGTCATACACAATAATACAACTGATTGAACTTCAAATTTTTAAACTTGATTAGTTTCTATATATATGTTTAATGTTACAAATAATTCAAATAACAATCTTGATCATCTGTTAGTTCAGCGGAATAACAGCTACACTTTTAATAACCGCATAAAATAAACACACTTAGAAACAACACAGGCGCTTTAAATTAACTGTTTGGACCACAGAAGTGAGGCATGCCTCAACACTCTATGTGTACAGCGCGGGACAATCCCCCCTCCCTTCTCTTCCATATCTCACCACTACATTGCTTACATACGATGAATACAAAAAACGCTGAGGCAAGTGCAGGTTGCCTCATTCGCTTTAAACGAGCTATGTCGAATCTCACCTGTCACCATCTAGCGGTCGCTCAATAAAGCACGTTTCGGTTTAATAAATTTGACAGTCGCAGTAACAATGTATAATCTTTACGTTATGTAGTTCATACGTATTTATAATTTTTATTCTACAGAATTTTTTAGGGTAGGCATTGCCTCAATTGCCTCCATGTAACTTCGCCACTGAATATATATGTGTACAACGTTATCGGCAACAAAGAAGTAGTTTTTGTTAAAATTCCTTCCCAGGATATTTGGCCGTAGTCCAATGTTTTCTACAAAACCAGACGTTTCGGCAATGCCATCGACTTCCATCATCAGTGAAAATCGAGTGCGATAACGTGAGGTGGTATACGTTAGTGACCACAGTACTGTGGTTAAGGCTGAAGCAGTAAGTAGAAAGAAGTAGTTTCTATGGTAATATTTAATTTCGAAAATGATTTTAAATATAAATCTTAGAATATGGAAGTCATGTATGGTTCTCCATACCGATATTTTCTATGGTAAACGATAACAGCCGCAAATTCAAACAGAATCAAATGATGTTTTGCATACAGCCCTGTATTGTAGAGTTCTCAATACCTATTGGTGTTGGTGAAGATCGGTTAAGGGAAAGGAGTAGTTTACCAGCAACATTTTATGTTTTAACAAGGGTATTACTTCCATATTCCTTAAGGAATGGAAGTATGGTGATGGCAAAAAAAATCGTGTTCGAGATTATTGCAGATTCTGATTCTACTACACTCAAAACATGAAAAAAAGTCGTTTTCCGAAAAGTGTCTGTGTGTCTGTCTGTCTGTGTGTCTGTGTGTCTGTCTGTAGATTTTTTTTCTATGGCAAACGATAACTGCCGCAAATTCAAACAGAATCAAATAATTTTTTGCATACAGCCCGGTTTTGCAGAGTTCTCGCGACCTATTGTTTTTGGTGAAGATCGGTTGAGGGAAAGGGGTAGTTTACCTGCAACGGTTTTTTTTTAGCAAGGGAAATTTTGTTTGTTTGGCAAACGATAACAGCCGCAAATTCAAACAGAATCAAATAATGTTTCGCATACAGCCCTGAATTGTAGAGTTCTCAAGACCTATTGTTTTTGGTGAAGATCGGTTAAGGGAAAGGGGTAGTTTACCTGTAACGTTTTATGTTTTAACAAGGGTATTTCCTATGGCACACGATAACAGCCGCAAATTCAAACAGAATGAAAAGATTATTTGCATACAGCCCTAAATTGTAGAGTTCTCAATACCTTTTGTTTTTGGTGAAGATCGGTTAAGGGAAAGGGGTAGTTTACCTACAACGTTTTTTTAACAAGGGTATTTTCTATGGCAAACGATAACAGCCGCAAATTCAAACAGAATCAAATAATTTTCTGCATACAGCCCTGATTTGTAGAGTACTCAAGACCTATTGTTTTTGGTGAAGATCGGTTGAGGGGAAGGGGTAGTTTACCAGCAACGTTTTTTATCATGCGTATTTTCTATGGCAAACGACAACTGCCGCAAATTCAAACAGAATCAAATAATTTTTTGCATACAGCCCTGATTTGTAGAGTACTCGCGACCTATTGTTTTTGGTGAAGATCGGTTGAGGGGAAGGGGTAGTTTACCTGCAACGGTTTTTTTTATCAAGGGAAATTTTTTTTTTTGGCAAACGATAACAGCCGCAAATTCAAACAGAATCAAATAATGTTTCGCATACAGCCCTGAATTGTAGATTTCTCAAGACCTATTGTTTTTGGTGAAGATCGGTTGAGGGAAAGGGGTAGATTACCGGCAACGTTTTTTTAACAAGGGTATTTTATATGGCAAACGATAACAGCCGCAAATTCAAACAGAATCAAATAATGTTTTGCATACAGTCCTGATTTGTAGAGTACTCAAGACCTATTGTTTTTGGTGAAGATCGGTTAAGGGGAAGGGGTAGTTTACCTGCAACCTTTTACGTTTTATTTTCTATGGCAAACGATAACAGCCGCAAATTCAAACAGAATCAAATAATGTTTTGCATACAGCCCTGATTTGTAGAGTACTCAAGACCTATTGTTTTTGGTGAAGATCGGTTAAAGGGAAGGGGTAGTTTACCTGCAACGTTTTTCTATCAAGCGTATTTTCTATGGCAAACGATAACAGCCGCAAATTCAAACAGAATCAAATAATTTTTTGCATACGTCCCTGAATTGTAGAGGTCTCAATGACTTTCGATTTTGGTGAAGATCGGTTAAGGGGAAGGGGTAGTTTACCTGCAACCTTTTACGTTTTAACAAGAGTAAAGTACTTGAAAATTTATTTAAACTTTTTGAAACAATGGTAATTGTTAAAATAAAATAATTTTGTTGCCAGGCAATAAAATTATAATTTTTTCATTTTAAGGTAAATCTGTACATAGTATAAATAATACATATATGTTGTACATTAGCTTAGCTATCACGGTTTATGTCAAGTAAGTGGTATAGTTTACATCTTATATATAAAAATGAATGTTTCTTTGTTTGTCCCGTATGCGTTCCTATACCATTCATCCGATTGCGATGAAACTTCGGTGAGTTGTTGTGCGCACGTCCGCGAAGGTTTCTTCCACATCTCTTCCTAAACCACTGTACCGATTTCAACCAAACTTGGCACAAATATTTTACGCAACGGGAGAACCAACATAGGATAGGTGTTTTTTCGATGGTGTCCTTTTGGGGGTTCTTTGGGGTCTTCCACTTCGCCTCCTAAACCACTGGACCGATTTCAACCAAACTTGGCACAAATATTTTACGCAAAGGGAGAACCAACATAGGACAAGTGTTTTTTTCGATACGATCCTTTGGGGTCTTCCACGTCTCCACCTAAACCATTGGACCGATTTCAACCAAACTTGGCACAAATATTTTACGCAACGGGAGAACCAACATAGGACAGGTGTTTTTTTTCGATACAATCCTCTGGGGGGTCCTTTGCGGTCTTAAAAAACTATTAGATCTGGTTACTATGGCAACCCAATAGAATAGATTCTGTTCTAAATATATTATCGCATTAAATTGAAGACCACGCGAACGAAGTTGTGGGGAACAGCTATTTATTTTTAAGAAGCCTACTTTAATTAAACTTTATTAATTAAACTAACATTTTCATTACGTACAACGTGAAACTCCGTAGCGAAGCACGGGTATTCTGCTAGTCATGTATAAGAGAAAATATATCGTGCGTGGCAGGCAAGCATATCTCAGTTATGTACTGTTTACGTTTCCATTTTATTATTATCACTACCGCAATAAAAAGGCAGGGAACACACACACACACACACACACACACACACACACACACACACACACACACACACACACAATTCGCGTTATTTCTGGCCTCATTCATGTTTATTTTCTTACATTTGCACGGTTTTTAAATGGAAAGTGCCGAACCCACACCAACATAACGCATGCAAGCCGAAAAAGTGTCCAGCGTGGATAGAGATTTGCTTCCTGTGGATCGCTGGGCAGTGTAACTGCACGTGTTTACAGAGGAACGATTCATAGACAGACTTTTCGTCTTTAGGGAATGAACCCTCTGCAAGATGCTGAGGGTCCATGAGTGACTTCGGAGCGCTCCTTCTTTTCCGCGACTTTGTTCTGTGAAACGTACACTGTAGATTTGCAGATTTATTCTAAGCAACGCTCAATAGGAAATGTTGAAAATTTTTGTCCACGGTGAACCCTCATACACACTAAACCTGCTCTGATGTTTTAATTACGGACATCATAATATTAAAACTTTGGAAACTTGAGCACTATTTAATGGAGATCAATCATTAACTTATACAAGCCATTAATTTTATGCATATTTTTTATATATATGTGTACAACGTTATCGGCAACAAAGAAGTAGTTTTTGTTAAAATTCCTTCTCTGGATATTTGGCCGTAGTCCAATGTTTTCTACAAAGCCAGACGTTTCGGCAATGCCATTGACTTCCATCATCAGTGAAAATCGAGTGTGATAACATGAGGTGGTATATGTTAGTGACCACAGTACTGTGGTTAAGGCTGAAGCAGTGAGTAGAAAGAAGTAGTTTCTATGGTAACATTTAATTTCGAAAATGATTTTAAAAATAAATCTTAGAATATGGAAGTCATGTATGGTTCTCCATACCGATATTTTTACTTCCATGTTCCTTAAGGAAATGGAAGTATGGTGATGGCAAAAAAAATCGTGTTCGAGATTATTGCAGAATATGATTGTACTACACTTAAAACATGAAAAAATATCGGTATGGAGAACCATACATGACTTCCATATTCTAAGATTTATATTTAAAATCATTTTCAGCCAAACAGCCAGGCTGTGTCTTACCTGCCTTTTTATTGCTGTATTAAATGAAAAATATTATATTACATTAAAATGAAAAAATTATAATTTTATTGCCTGGCAACAAAATTATTTTATTTTTAACAATTACCATTGTTTCAAAAAGTTTAAATAAATTTTCAAGTACTTTACTCTTGTTAAAACGTAAAAGGTTGCAGGTAAACTACCCCTTCCCCTTAACCGATCTTCACCAAAATCGAAAGTCATTGAGACCTCTACAATTCAGGGACGTATGCAAAAAATTATTTGATTCTGTTTGAATTTGCGGCTGTTATCGTTTGCCATAGAAAATACGCTTGATAAAAAAACGTTGCAGGTAAACTACCCCTTCCCCTTAACCGATCTTCACCAAAAACAATAGGTCTTGAGTACTCTACAAATCAGGGCTGTATGCAAAACATTATTTGATTCTGTTTGAATTTGCGGCTGCTATCGTTTGCCATAGAAAATAAAACGTAAAAGGTTGCAGGTAAACTACCCCTTCCCCCTAACCGATCTTCACCAAAAACAATAGGTCTTGAGTACTCTACAAATCAGGACTGTATGCAAAACATTATTTGATTCTGTTTGAATTTGCGGCTGTTATCGTTTGCCATATAAAATACCCTTGTTAAAACATAAAACGTTACAGGTAAACTACCCCTTTCCCTCAACCGATCTTCACCAAAAACAATAGGTCTTGAGAAATCTACAATTCAGGGCTGTATGCGAAACATTATTTGATTCTGTTTGAATTTGCGGCTATCGTTTGCCAAAAAAAAAAAATTTCCCTTGATAAAAAAAACCGTAGCAGGTAAACTACCCCTTCCCCTCAACCGATCTTCACCAAAAACAATAGGTCGCGAGTACTCTACAAACCAGGCCTGTATGCAAAAAATTATTTGATTCTGTTTGAATTTGCGGCAGTTGTCGTTTGCCATAGAAAATACGCATGATAAAAAACGTTGCTGGTAAACTACCCCTTCCCCTCAACCGATCTTCACCAAAAACAATAGGTCTTGAGTACTCTACAAATCAGGGCTGTATGCAGAAAATTATTTGATTCTGTTTGAATTTGCGGCTGTTATCGTTTGCCATAGAAAATACCCTTGTTAAAAAAACGTTGTAGGTAAACTACCCCTTTCCCTTAACCGATCTTCACCAAAAACAAAAGGTATTGAGAACTCTACAATTTAGGGCTGTATGCAAATAATCTTTTCATTCTGTTTGAATTTGCGGCTGTTATCGTTTGCCATAGGAAATACCCTTGTTAAAACATAAAACGTTACAGGTAAACTACCCCTTTCCCTTAACCGATCTTCACCAAAAACAATAGGTCTTGAGAACTCTACAATTCAGGGCTGTATGCGAAACATTATTTGATTCTGTTTGAATTTGCGGCTGTTATCGTTTGCCAAACAAACAAAATTACCCTTGCTAAAAAAAAAACCGTTGCAGGTAAACTACCCCTTTCCCTCAACCGATCTTCACCAAAAACAATAGGTCGCGAGAACTCTGCAAAACCGGGCTGTATGCAAAAAATTATTTGATTCTGTTTGAATTTGCGGCAGTTATCGTTTGCCATAGAAAAAAAATCTACAGACAGACAGACACACAGACAGACAGACACACAGACAGACAGACACACAGACAGACAGACACACAGACACTTTTCGGAAAACGACTTTTTTTCATGTTTTGAGTGTAGTAGAATAAGAATCTGCAATAATCTCGAACACGATTTTTTTTGCCATCACCATACTTCCATTCCTTAAGGAATATGGAAGTAAAAGTCATTTTTCGAAAAGTGTCTGTGTGTGTGTCTGTCTGTAGACTTTTTTTCTATGGCAAACGATAACAGCCGCAAATTCAAACAGAATCAAATAATTTTTTGCATACAGCCCTGATTTGTAGAGTGCTCGCGACCTATTGTTTTTGGTGAAGATCGGTTAAGGGAAAGGGGTAGTTTACTTGCAACGGTTTTTTTTTATCAAGGGTAATTTTGTTTGTTTGGCAAACGATAACAGCCGCAAATTCAAACAGAATCAAATAATGTTTCGCATACAGCCCTGAATTGTAGAGTTCTCAAGATCTGTTGATTTTGGTACAGATCGGTTAAGGGAAAGGGGTAGTTTACCTGCAACGTTTTATGTTTTAACAAGGGTATTTCCTATGACAAACGATAACAGCCGCAAATTCAAACATAATCAAATAATGTTTTGCATACTGCCCTGAATTGTAGAGTTCTCAAGACCTTTTGGTTTTTGTGAAGATCGGTTAAGGGAAAGGGGTAGTTTACCTGCAACGTTTTATGTTTTAAAAGGGTATTTTCTATGGCAAACGATAAGAGCTGCAAATTCAAACAGAATCAAATACGTTTTTGCATGCACCCCTGATTTCTTGAGTACTGAAGACCTATTGTTTTTGGTGAAGATCGTTTGAGGGAAAGGGGTAGTTTACCTGCCACGTTTTTTGTTTTATCAAGGGTATATTGTATGGCAAACGATAACAGCCGCAAATTCAAACAAAATCATATAATATTTTACATACAACCCTGAATTGTAGAGTTCTCAAGACCTATCGTTTTTGGTGAAGATCGGTTAAGGGAAAGGGGTAGTTTACCTGCAACGGTTTTTTATCAAGGGTAATTTTACTTCCATATTCCTTAAGGAATGGAAGTATGGTGATGGCAAAAAAAATCGTGTTCGAGATTATTGCAGATTCTTATTCTACTACACTCAAAACATGAAAAAAAGTCGTTTTCCGAAAAGTGTCTGTGTGTCTGTCTGTCTGTGTGTCTGTCTGTCTGTGTGTCTGTCTGTCTGTGTGTCTGTCTGTCTGTAGATTTTTTTTCTATGGCAAACGATAACTGCCGCAAATTCAAACAGAATCAAATAATTTTTTGCATACAGCCCGGTTTTGCAGAGTTCTCGCGACCTATTGTTTTTGGTGAAGATCGGTTGAGGGAAAGGGGTAGTTTACCTGCAACGGTTTTTTTTTAGCAAGGGTAATTTTGTTTGTTTGGCAAACGATAACAGCCGCAAATTCAAACAGAATCAAATAATGTTTCGCATACAGCCCTGAATTGTAGAGTTCTCAAGACCTATTGTTTTTGGTGAAGATCGGTTAAGGGAAAGGGGTAGTTTACCTGTAACGTTTTATGTTTTAACAAGGGTATTTCCTATGGCAAACGATAACAGCCGCAAATTCAAACAGAATGAAAAGATTATTTGCATACAGCCCTAAATTGTAGAGTTCTCAATACCTTTTGTTTTTGGTGAAGATCGGTTAAGGAAAAGGGGTAGTTTACCTACAACGTTTTTTTAACAAGGGTATTTTCTATGGCAAACGATAACAGCCGCAAATTCAAACAGAATCAAATAATTTTCTGCATACAGCCCTGATTTGTAGAGTACTCAAGACCTATTGTTTTTGGTGAAGATCGGTTGAGGGGAAGGGGTAGTTTACCAGCAACGTTTTTTATCATGCGTATTTTCTATGGCAAACGACAACTGCCGCAAATTCAAACAGAATCAAATAATTTTTTGCATACAGGCCTGGTTTGTAGAGTACTCAAGACCTATTGTTTTTGGTGAAGATCGGTTGAGGGGAAGGGGTAGTTTACCTGCTACGGTTTTTTTTATCAAGGGAAATTTTTTTTTTTTGGCAAACGATAGCCGCAAATTCAAACAGAATCAAATAATGTTTCGCATACAGCCCTGAATTGTAGATTTCTCAAGACCTATTGTTTTTGGTGAAGATCGGTTGAGGGAAAGGGGTAGTTTACCTGTAACGTTTTATGTTTTAACAAGGGTATTTTATATGGCAAACGATAACAGCCGCAAATTCAAACAGAATCAAATAATGTTTTGCATACAGTCCTGATTTGTAGAGTACTCAAGACCTATTGTTTTTGGTGAAGATCGGTTAGGGGGAAGGGGTAGTTTACCTGCAACCTTTTACGTTTTATTTTCTATGGCAAACGATAGCAGCCGCAAATTCAAACAGAATCAAATAATGTTTTGCATACAGCCCTGATTTGTAGAGTACTCAAGACCTATTGTTTTTGGTGAAGATCGGTTAAGGGGAAGGGGTAGTTTACCTGCAACGTTTTTTTATCAAGCGTATTTTCTATGGCAAACGATAACAGCCGCAAATTCAAACAGAATCAAATAATTTTTTGCATACGTCCCTGAATTGTAGAGGTCTCAATGACTTTCGATTTTGGTGAAGATCGGTTAAGGGGAAGGGGTAGTTTACCTGCAACCTTTTACGTTTTAACAAGAGTAAAGTACTTGAAAATTTATTTAAACTTTTTGAAACAATGGTAATTGTTAAAAATAAAATAATTTTGTTGCCAGGCAATAAAATTATAATTTTTTCATTTTAATGTAATATAATATTTTTCATTTAATACAGCAATAAAAAGGCAGGTAAGACACAGCCTGGCTGTTTGGCTGAAAATGATTTTAAATATAAATCTTAGAATATGGAAGTCATGTATGGTTCTCCATACCGATATTTACTTCCATATTCCTTAAGGAATGGAAGTATGGTGATGGCAAAAAAAATCGTGTTCGAGATTATTGCAGATTCTGAGTCTACTACACTCAAAACATGAAAAAAAGTCGTTTTCCGAAAAGTGTCTGTGTGTATGTCTGTCTGTCTGTGTGTCTGTCTGTAGATTTTTTTTCTATGGCAAACGATAACTGCCGCAAATTCAAACAGAATCAAATAATTTTTTGCATGCAGCCCTGATTTGCAGAGTACTCGCGACCTATTGTTTTTGGTGAAGATCGGTTGAGGGAAAGGGGTAGTTTACCGGCAACGGTTTTTTTTTAGCAAGGGTAATTTTGTTTGTTTGGCAAACGATAACAGCCGCAAATTCAAACAGAATCAAATAATGTTTCGCATACAGCCCTGATTTGTAGAGTACTCAAGACCTATTGTTTTTGGTGAAGATCGGTTAAGGGAAAGGGGTAGTTTACCTGTAACGTTTTATGTTTTAACAAGGGTATTTCCTATGGCAAACGATAACAGCCGCAAATTCAAACAGAATCAAAACATTATTTGCATACAGCCCTAAATTGTAGAGTTCTCAAGACCTATTGTTTTTGGTGAAGATCGGTTGAGGGAAAGGGGTAGTTTACCTGCAACGTTTTTTTAACAAGGGTATTTTCTATGGCAAACGATAACAGCCGCAAATTCAAACAGAATCAAATAATGTTTTGCATACAGCCCTGATTTGTAGAGTACTCAAGACCTATTGTTTTTGGTGAAGATCGGTTGAGGGAAAGGGGTAGTTTACCTGCAACGGTTTTTTTTTAGCAAGGGTAATTTTGTTTGTTTGGCAAACGATAACAGCCGCAAATTCAAACAGAATCAAATAGTGTTTCGCATACAGCCCTGATTTGTAGAGTACTCAAGACCTATTGTTTTTGGTGAAGATCGGTTAAGGGAAAGGGGTAGTTTACCTGTAACGTTTTATGTTTTAACAAGGGTATTTCCTATGGCAAACGATAACAGCCGCAAATTCAAACAGAATCAAAAGATTATTTGCATACAGCCCTAAATTGTAGAGTTCTCAATACCTATTGTTTTTGGTGAAGATCGGTTGAGGGAAAGGGGTAGTTTACCTGCAACGTTTTTTTAACAAGGGTATTTTCTATGGCAAACGATAACAGCCGCAAATTCAAACAGAATCAAATAATGTTTTGCATACAGCCCTGATTTGTAGAGTACTCAAGACCTATTGTTTTTGGTGAAGATCGGTTAAGGGGAAGGGGTAGTTTACCTGCAACGTTTTTTTTATCAAGCGTATTTTCTATGGCAAACGATAACAGCCGCAAATTCAAACAGAATCAAATAATTTTTTGCATACGTCCCTGAATTGTAGAGGTCTCAATGACTTTCGATTTTGGTGAAGATCGGTTAAGGGGAAGGGGTAGTTTACCTGCAACCTTTTACGTTTTAACAAGAGAAAAGTACTTGAAAATTTATTTAAACTTTTTGAAACAATGGTAATTGTTAAAAATAAAATAATTTTGTTGCCAGGCAATAAAATTATAATTTTTTCATTTTAATGTAATATAATATTTTTCATTTAATACAGCAGGCAGGTAAGACACAGCCTGGCTGTTTGGCTGAAAATGATTTTAAATATAAATCTTAGAATATGGAAGTCATGTATGGTTCTCCATACCGATATTTTACTTCCATATTCCTTAAGGAATGGAAGTATGGTGATGGCAAAAAAAATCGTGTTCGAGATTATTGCAGATTCTGGATCTACTACACTTAAAACATGAAAAAAAGTCGTTTTCCGAAAAGTGTCTGTGTGTGTGTCTGTCTGTAGATTTTTTTTCTATGGCAAACGATAACAGCCGCAAATTCAAACAGAATCAAATAATTTTTTGCATACAGCCCTGATTTGTAGAGGACTCGCGACCTATTGTTTTTGGTGAAGATCGGTTGAGGGAAAGGGGTAGTTTACCAGCAACGGTTTCTTTTTATCAAGGGAAATTTTTTTTTTTTTTGGCAAACGATAACAGCCGCAAATTCAAACAGAATCAAATAATGTTTCGTATACAGCCCTAAATTGTAGAGTTCTCAAAACCTTTTGTTTTTGGTGAAGATCGGTTAAGGGAAAGGGGTAGTTTACCTGTAACGTTTTATGTTTTAACAAGGGTATTTCCTATGGCAAACGATAACAGCCGCAAATTCAAACAGAATCAAAAGATTATTTACATACCAGCAACGGTTTTTTTATCAAGGGAAATTTTTTTGTTTTGGCAAACGATAACAGCCGCAAATTCAAACAGAATCAAATAATGTTTCGCATACAGCCCTGAATTGTAGAGTTCTCAAGGTCTACTGATTTTGGTGAAGATCGGTTAAGCGAAAGGGGTAGTTTACCTACAATGTGTTTTTAACAAGGGTATTTTCTATGGCAAACGATAACAGCCGTAAATTCAAACAGAATCAAATAATTTTCTGCATACAGCCCTGATTTGTAGAGTACTCAAGACCTATTGGTTTTGGTGAATATCGGTTGAGGGGAAGGGGTAGTTTACCTGCAACGTTTTTTATCAAGCGTATTTTCTATGGCAAATGATAACTGCAGCAAATTCAAACGGAATCAAATAATTTTTTGCATACGTCAGTGAATTGTAGAGGACTCAAGGCCTTTAGATTTTGGTGAAGATCGGTTAAGGGAAAGGGGTAGTTTACCTGCAACGGTTTTTTATCAAGGGTAATTTTTTTCTATGGTAAACGATAACAGCCGCAAATTCAAACAGAATCAAATGATGTTTTGCATACAGCCCTGTATTGTAGAGTTCTCAGTACCTATTGGTGTTGGCGAAGATAGGTTAAGGGAAAGGGGTAGTTTACCTGCAACGTTTTGTTTTAAAAGGGTATTTTCTATGGCAAACGATAAGAGCCGCAAATTCAAACAGAATCAAATACTTTTTTGCATACAGCCCTGTTTTGTTGAGTACTAAAGACACATTGTTTTTGATGAAGATCGGTTAAGGGAAAGGGGTAGTTTACCAGACACTTTTTTGTTTTGTCAAGGGTATTTTATATGGCAAACGATAACAGCTGCAAATTCAAGCAGAATCATATAATATTTTGCATACAGCCCTGAAATGTAGAGTTCTCAAGACCTGTTGGTTTTGGTGAAGATCGGTTAAGGGAATAGGGTTGTTTACCAGCAACATTTTATGTTTTATCAAGGGTAATTTTTTTTTTTGACGAACGATAACTGCCGTACATTAAAACAGAATCAACTACTCTTCTCCATACCTTTTTGAATTATACAGAACTCAAGGTCTGTTGATTTTGTTGAAGATCGGTTAAGGGAAAGGGGTAGTTTACCTGCAACGTTTTATGTTTTAACAAGGGTATTTTTTTTATGACGAACGATAACTGCCGTAAATTCAAAGAGAATCAACTAATGTTTTGCATACAGCCCTGAATTGTAGAGTTCTCAAGACCTATTGTTTTTGGTGAAGATCGGTTAATGGAATAGGGTAGTTTACCAACAACGTTTTATGTTTTATCAAGGGTGTTTTCTATGGCAAACGATAACAGCCGCAAATTCAAACCGAATCAAATAATTGTTTGCATACAGGCCTGAATTGTAGACTACCTAAGACCTGTCGTTTTTGGTGAAGATCGGTTAAGGGAAAGGGGTAGTTTACCTGCAACGGTTTTTTATCAAGGGTAATTTTTTTCTATAGTAAACGATAACAGCCGCAAATTCAAGCAGAATCAAATGATGTTTTGCATACAGCCCTGTATTGTAGAGTTCTCAATACGTATTGGTGTTGTTGAAGATCGGTTAAGGGAAAGGGGTAGTTTACCAGCAACATTTTATGTTTTAACAAGGGTAATTTTTTATATGACGAACGATAACTGCCGTAAATTCAAACAGAATCAACTAGGTTTTTGCATACCTTTTTGAACTAAAGAGAACTCAAGGTCTGTTGATTTTGTTGAAGATTGGTTATGGGAAGGGGTAGTTTATTAGCAACGTTTTATGTTTTAAAAAGGGTAATTTTTTTATGACGAACGATAACTGCCGAAAATTCAATGAGAATCAAATAATTTTTTCCACCCCCTGAGTTTCAGAGAGCTCAAGGTCTATTGATTTTGGTGAAGATCGGTTAAGGGAAAGGGGTAGTTTACCTGCAACATTTTATGTTGTAACAAGAGAAATGTTTCCATGACGAACTATAACTGCCGCACATTCAAACAGAATCAAATATTTTTTTGCATGCTTCGCTGAATTGTAGAGGACGGAAGGTCTGTTGATTTTGGAGAAGATCGGTTAAGAGAAAGGGGTAGTTTACCTGAAACATTTTATGATTTAACAAGAGTAAAGTACTTAATTTTTATAAATAAAGTTTCCTGATAAGAAGCTCATAGTAATCCACTGTAGAAACGTAGATGAAATATCTATAAATGAAGAAGTTAGGTGAACGGGGTGGGGGTAATTTTCTATTATTAAAAATTATAGTTGAAGGTGGAGGGGAATATTTTTTATATGTGTACTTCGTTATCGGCAACAAAGAAGTAGTTTTTTGTTAAAATTGCTTCCCGGGATGTTTGACCGTAGTCCAATGTTTTCTGCAGAACCAGACTTTTCGGCAAAGCCATCGACTGCCATCATCGGTGAAAATCGAGTGCGAAAACGTGAGGTGGTATACGTTAGTGACCACAGTACTGTGGTTAATGCTGAAGCAGTAAGTAGAAAGACGTAGTTTCTATGGAAATATTTCATTTCGAACATGATTTTAAATATAAATCTTAGAACATGGAAGTCATGTATGGTTCTCCATACCGATATTTTATATGACGAACGATAACTGCCGTAAATTCAACCAGAATCAACTAGGTTTTTGCATACCTTTTTGAACTACAGAAAACTCAAGGTCTGTTGATTTTGTTGAAGATGGGTTTAGGGAAGGGGTAGTTTATCAGCAACGTTTTATGTTTTAAAAAGGGTAATTTTTTTTATGACGAACGATAACTGCCGAAAATTCAAAGAGAATCAAATAATTTTTTGCACCCTTTCCTGAGTTGCGGAGAGCTCAAGGTCTACTGATTTTGGTGAAGATCGGTTAAGGGAAAGGGGTAGTTTACCTGCAACGGCTTTGTATCAAGGGTAATTTTATTTACTTCCATTTCCTTAAGGAAATGGAAGTATGGTGATGGCAAAAAAATCGTGTTCGAGATTATTGCAGATTCTGATTGTACTACACTCAAAACATTAAAAAAAATCGTTTTTTGAAAAGTGTCTGTGTGTCTGTCTGTAATTTTTTTTCTATGGCAAACGATAACAGCCGCAAATTCAAACAGAATCAAATCATTTTTTGCATACAGCCCTGATTTGTAGAGTACTCACGACCTATTGTTTTTGGTGAAGATCGGTTGAGGGAAAGGGGTAGTTTACCTGCAACGGTTTTTTTTTATCAAGGGTAATTGTTTTCTATGGCAAACGATAACAGCCGCAAATTCAATCAGGATCAACTACTCTTTTGCATACAGCCCTGAATTGTAGAGTTCTCAAGACCTATCGTTTTGGTGAAGATCGGTTAAGGGAAAGGGGTAGTTTACCTGCAACGTTTTATGTTTAACAAGGGTATTTTCTATGGCAAACGATAACAGCCGCAAATTCAAACAGAAAAAATGATTATTTGCATACAGCCCTAAATTGTGGAGTTCTCAATACCTATTGATTTTGGTGAAGATCGGTTAAGGGAAAGGGGTAGTTTACCTGCTACGTTTTATGTTTTAAAAGTGTATTTTCTATGGCAAACGATAAGAGCCGCAAATTCAAACAGAATCAAATAAGTTTTTGCGTACAGCCCTGATTTGTAGAGTACTCAAGACCTATTGTTTTTGGTAAAGATCGGTTAACGGAAAGGGGTAGTTTACCAGCCACGTTTTTTTGTTTAAACAAGGGTATTTTTTATGGCAAACGATAACAGCCGCAAATTCAAACATAATCAAATAATATTTTGCATACAGCCCTGAATTGTAGAGTTGTCAATACCTATTGATTTTGGAGAAGATCGGTTAAGAGAAAGGGGTAGTTTACCTGAAACATTTTATGATTTAACACGAGTAAAGTACTTAATTTTTATAAAGTATCCTGATAAGAAGCTCATAATAATCCACTGTAGAAACGAAGATGAAATATCTATAAATGAAGAGGTTAGGTGAACGGGGTGGGGGTAATTTTCTATTAGAAAAATTATAGTTGGAGGTGGAGGGGAGAATTTTTTATACGTGTACTACGTTATCAGCAACAAAGAAGTAGTTTTTTGTTAAAATTGCTTCCCGGGCTGTTTAGCCGTAGTCCAATGTTTTCTGTAAAACCAGACTTTTCGGCAGTGCCTTCGACTGCCATCATCAGTGAAAATCGAGTGCCAAAACGTGAGGTGGTATACGTTAGTGACCACAGTACTGTAGTTAATGCTGAAGCAATAAGTAGAAAGACGTAGTTTCTATGGAAATATTTCATTTCAATAAAATCATATTTAAAATATGATTTTAAATATAAATCTTAGAAGATGGAAGTCATGTATGGTTCTTCATACCGATATTTTTCTATGGTAAGCGATAACAGCCGCAAATTCACACAGAATCAAATGATGTTTTGCATACAGCCCTGTATTGTAGAGTTCTCAATACCTATTGGTGTTGGTGAAGATCGGTTAAGGGAAAGGGGTAGTTTACCTGCAACGTTTTGTTTTAAAAGGGCATTTTCTATGGTAAACGACAAGAGCCGCAAATTCAAACAGAATCAAATACGTTTTTGCATACAGTCCTGATTTGTTGAGTACTAAATACCTATTGTTTTTGGTGAAGATCGGTTAAGGGAAAGGGGTAGTTTAGCTGCAACGGTTTTTTATCAAGGGTAATTTTTTTCTATGGTAAACGATAACAGCCGCAAATTCAAACACAATCAAATGATGTTTTGCATACAGCCCTGTATTGTAGAGTTCTCAATACATATTGGTGTTGGTGAAGATCGGTTAAGGGAAAGGGGTAGTTTACCTGCAACGTTTTGTTTTAAAAGGGCATTTTCTATGGCAAACGACAAGAGCCGCAAATTCAAACAGAATCAAATACGTTTTTGCATACAGTCCTGATTTGTTGAGTACTAAAGACCTATTGTTTTTGGTGAAGATCGATTAAGGGAAAGGGGTAGTTTACCTGCCACGTTTTTTGTTTTATCAAGGGTATTTTATATGGCAAACGATAACAGCCGCAAATTCAAACAGAATCATATAATATTTTGCATACAGCCCTGAAATGTAGAGTTCTCAAGACCTGTTGGTTTTGGTGAAGATCGGTTAAGGGAATAGGGTAGTTTACCTGCAACATTTTATGTTTTATCAAGGGTAATTTTTTTTATGACGAATGATAACTGCCGTACATTAAAACATAGGGTAGTTTACCTGCAACATTTTATGTTTTATCAAGGGTAATTTTTTTTATGACGAATGATAACTGCCGTACATTAAAACAGAATCAACTACTCTTCTGCATACCTTTTTGAATTATACAGAACTCAAGGTCTGTCGATTTTGTTGAAGATCGGTTAAGGGAAAGGGGTAGTTTACCTGCAACGTTTTATGTTTTAACAAGGGTATTTTTTCTATGACGAACGATAACTGCCGTAAATTCAAAGAGAATCAAATAATTGATTGCTACAGGCCTTAATTGTAGAGTACTCAAGACCTGTCGCTTTTGGTGAAGATCGGTTAAGGGAAAGGGGTAGTTTACCTGCAACGGTTTTTTATCAAGGGTAATTTTTTTCTATGGTAAAAGATAACAGCCGCAAATTCAAACAGAATCAAATGATGTTTTGCATACAGCCCTGTATTGTAGAGTTCTCAATACCTATTGGTGTTGGTGAAGATCGGTTAAGGGAAAGGGGTAGTTTACCAGCAACATTTTATGTTTTAACAAGGGTAATTTTTTATATGACGAACGATACCTGCCGTAAATTCAAACAGAATCAACTAGGTTTTTGCACACCTTTTTGAACTAAAGAGAACTCAAGGTCTGTTGATTTTGTTGAAGATGGGTTTAGGGAAGGGGTAGTTTATCAGCAACGTTTTATGTTTTAAAAAGGGTTTTTTTATGACGAACGATAACTGCCGAAAATTCAAAGAGAATCAAATAATTTTTTGCACACTTTCCTAAGTTGCAGATAGCTCAAGGTCTGTTGACTTTGGTGAAGATCGGTTAAGAGAAAGGGGTAGTTTACCTGCAACATTTTATGATTTAACAAGAGTAAAGTACTTAATTTTTATAAATAAAGTATCCTGATAAGAAGCTCAGAGTAATCCACTGTAGAAACGTAGATGAAATTTCTATAAATGAAGAGGTAGGTGAACGGGGTGGGGGTAATTTTCTATTATTAAAAATTATAGTTGAAGGTGGACGGGAGAAGTTTTTATATGTGTACTACGTTATCGGCAACAAAGAAGTATTTTTTTGTTAAAATTGCTTTCCGGGCTCTTTAGCCGTAGTCCAATGTTTTCTGCAAACCAGACTTTTCGGCAGTGGCATCGACTGCCATTACCGGTGAAAATCGAGTGCGAAAACGTGAGGTGGTATACGTTAGTGACCACAGTACTGTGGTTAATGCTGAAGCAATAAGTAGAAAGACGTAGTTTCTATGGAAATATTTCATTTCGAATATGATTTTAAATATAAATCTTAGAACATGGAAGTCATGTATGGTTCTCCATACCGATATTTTTAGTTTATGCTGACTAATTACCAACGAATTACCATTCGTTG
Organism: Magicicada septendecula; assembly: GCA_034769895.1. Lineage (NCBI taxonomy): Eukaryota > Metazoa > Arthropoda > Insecta > Hemiptera > Cicadidae > Magicicada > Magicicada septendecula. The sequence goes on from CM068375.1 coordinate 130,558,419, forward strand.
TCGTATTGTTACCGTAGCGTGTTATTTTTTTTTTTTATAAATGGCATCGTCATCGAATAGTAAACTAGTTTCTGGGAGACCTCTAACAAGTCAAGCCAGAGAAATTATTTTCAACGTGGCAGAATATTTAAGAAAACAAAAAAAGGAATACAAATTAAATTATAATATTGCCGCCAGTACAAGTGAAGCAACAAGAGTCTCTCAGGCTACTGTCTACAATATTTTAAAAGAAGTCAAGAAATCGTCAACTTCTGGTTGTGAAAAAAATCTGTTTTCTACGCCAAAAGGATAATCGCAGGATCATAAAAAAAAGATTGAAGTGGACTCCTTCACAGATAGTACAATAAGGAGAAAGGTGCACGAATTTTATGCAGTGAAAAAAGTCTCACCCTCAATAAAGAGTTTACTGCAATCTCTAAAGGAAGATGATGTCATTCAATGTGAACGAGAATATTTGAGGCAACGACTTAAAAAATTGGGATTTAAATGGACTCGCTGTCAATCCAATAGAAGGCTCCTAATAGAAATAAATGATATCGTTGCTTGGAGAATTCGCTATCTAAGTGACATAAATAAATACAGACGAGAGGGTAAAAATATTGTTTACATTGACGAGACATATGTTCAGGCATCACATTCAGTATCTTCGTGTTGGCAATCTTCTGAAGACGTCGGGATAACAACGAAAATTGGGAAAGGTAATAGACTTATTATAGTTCACGGTGGGGGAGAGGCTGGTTTTGTTAACAATGCTCTGTTAATATTTAAGTCTTCGTCGACATCTGGAGACTACCATAGCTCTATGAATTTTAATAACTTTGGTAAATGGCTATCAGAAAAATTACTACCTAATCTCCCAAACAGCTCTGTAATAGTGATGGACAATGCCAAGTATCATTGTGTAGAAAAAGATACAAGGCCGACCTCGGGTTCACTAAAACAAGAAATAATTGACTGGCTTGTGAATCATGGTGTTGCAATAGATTTTACATTAACAATCTCAGCTGCTGGAAAAAGTGAACTCAGTTAACTGTGAAAAAACATTTATTGTCGACGAAATAATTCGTGCAAAAGGACATATTCCACTTCGTCTGCCACCTTACCATCCCGATCTGAATCCTATAGAACTTGTCTGGGGAGATATTAAAGGAGAACTTGCACATAATTTTAGTGGATTATCTTTAGATGAAAAGAAAAATGGTTGCGAAAAAATAGTTGATAATTTTATAATTGGAAAGTGGAAAAAGTGTTGTGAACATACAAAAAAAATTGAAAACAGTACTGGATTACGGATCATATTATGGACGAAGAAGTGGACAAATTAATTATTTCTGTGGGAGAAGATTCAGATTCAAGTACAAGTGAAGATTCAGAAGATGAATAGGTAAGGAAAATTAACACTATAAATACTTACCATTTTTATTATTAATAATTGATTATAATAATTAACATTATTTATTGTTAAAAATATTTAATAACATTACTTTTACTACAGCGGTTGGCATCTCGATTTACATAGGCGGTTGCTTTATGTAGCATAAGAAATGTTTTTAAAGCATGCCTTTCACAAATGTTGGCGTTAGGTTCTGCAGATATTATTTTTATATTAAATAGAGTTCTGCTCTACTCAAATTAAGTAGAGTCTATACAAATTAAAGGATTTTAGAATTTGTTTATTGTGAATTTTAAAGAAACGTGCATGATTATTTTATGATCTGTTACAAATTGTTACTATGCGTACGTTTTCGCACCAGAAGAACAATTCATTGCCGGTATATATAAATAACACGTGTAAAATACTGCAGTAATAAGTGCGACTGACGACAATGGAGGGGGTAACGTTCCCCCTTCGTTGTGACGCTGTTGTAGCAGCAGCCCCACTCAACTATTTTTTGTCTGTGGTCATACTGTAGCTTAAACCAAAATATACACGTTTGAAAAGGTATGTTAAACAATCTTTAACCTGTCAGTGTGACTTCAGTATACAACCCCTGCCAATTCTGAATGACCAAACAGATGCTAAGAATTTACTCACAGGGACACTATTTGCTCAGCGACATAGACTCATCATCAGCATCACCATCAGGCCATAAACAGAACATACTACAATAATTGATAAAGGAGCACCAGGATCATCATCACCACGCAACAAAATACTGATAACTAACGATCTACGTGGCACAAACACATGGACAATAGGCATTCAGCGGTAACACATCAATACATAGGAGAAACATGAACAATTATTTTTTTTAAAGATAGAACTTATAAAGGAAAACTAAAACAAGTACATAAATGTAACCAGTATAAATATTAAAAGTAAAATAAGTAATTTTTTCAGTTGGTATTAACAAATTATTTTTTCTATGTAATTAAAATAAGTGTGCAATAATTAGTATTTCTTGAAATAAAGTAAATGTTATTTTTTTATTAAAATACTGTAAGTAAATTTTCATTTTTAAGTAAGGGGGAAATCCACGCGAGTCAAATGGGTTTATAAGAAAACATACTAAACATTTACGTACTATCAACGTACACACTTGAAATTTTCTTGCAAAACTTTTCCACCAAATTTTGGTTAATTAAATGTAAAACAGTACTCATGGCTATAAATATGCATTAGAAATATATTGAAAAATGTTTAGAATAAAAAAGTTTTATGGAATTTTTAAAAAAATATTCAAAATACTCTTCTGTAAAACTTAAATGTGATTTACTATCATCTTGCACCAAGCCCTGCAATTCAAATCAGTACCTTGTTACTTTCTCTCTCTCAATGTCCAAATGTTTACTTCATCTCACTGTAACCCAGTTCATCACCACGTTCTGTTATAGTTTTTAATTACTTATCTGTGCACATGTAGTTATTAGAATTGTCACCGTTTGTCTCACCTGGAATTCACACTCCTGTGTTCACCCGTGCACATACGCCATGTGGTTGTATTTTCTGTTATTACTGTACCCACTGTTCTACTTTCATTGTTTGGTTTTTGCACTGTTACTTATGAAGTCACTTCTTACTTCAACACATTAAAACTTGGCAAACTATGTCCATTAGTTGTTGGTTACACAATTACCAGTTTGTGAGTTACCGCCTTTTGAACTGAGACCACATGGTTACAGGGCAAAACTGTTTTCACTGATTTCAACTATTAAATATTTTTAAAATAGTTTAATGAAGTCTGTAAGAATCTATGTTTCTGTGTTGCAATTTATGCTTGAATCTCTATAGATAAACCGCCCACATACTTAAAAAAATGCAGAATTGGTCATGTACGTGTTGGATCCTATGACAGTATTCACACTAGAGGTGGGCCGATATACCTGTAACAGGTATTTGGGACGATATTTTTGTGGAACGGATGTAACAGTGACTGAAAAGTTGAAATACCTATTATTCGCGGCGACGCTGTTCCGAGTCGAGGCACGCCCCCTACGCTCCTATACACACACACACACACACACACACACACACACACACACACACACAAATCCCACGTATCACGTAAACGAATACGCCAAGGCCAAACACTAGGCGTTCAAAAATATCGCTGGTACGCAAGGAACAACCAGTATTTCAAATACTAGGGGTATCACCGATACACAAAATACTAAGCGTATCAGAGGAACAGTAGTATTTTAGGTACAGGTAGTATCAAGGGTATTTCGAGTAGGAACTAGTATGCAGCCACTTTTTCGTCCTGAATACTTCATTCTGCGCAAAGAGACGAAGCTGTTTTTAATAAAGAAAGATATTCATCTTGATGTTACAATTATTCTCGTGCAATATGCAGATATATAATACAGATTATATGCTAATAAATTATATATTATACTTATAACACCAAAAATTTTGAAAAATTTTAATTTCATAATTAGCAGTAAGAAGTGTTGTTGAAAGCAGTAACGAAGGGTGTATGTGTGGAAAGCATATTTTGTAAGGGACAAAAAAAAAGCTAGCAAACACGCTTTAGTGACGGACAGGTAATAAATTTTCGTAGACAGCTGCAACGCACTCCCTGTGAACAAGCAGTGTTCACTGCTCCCGGTACGTAGAACACGTTTTTTGTGAAAACACACTGATTCTGTAGAAAACTATGTACAATGTGTACAGAGCCATTAAAGGAGAAAAGGCTTGGTAGTTAACAATGATCAAGTATACATGTATACGCCAGCTGTCAGGAGAAGGCGACGAAAAGTGTATTGATTTGAAAGACTCCAGCGGTCGATGACAGGGTTTTGACCTTACTTGGAAATGAAAGCGCAGAGAGTACGTCCAAACTCAAGGATGGGGTGTTGGCTGGCAATCATAAGAAAAAAACCAACTTTCAAAGAAGGGTAGGCGAGGCCCTTGAACAACAATAGATAATAACGCCAGAGCGACGAAGTACAGAAACAATACAAATGGAAGAGAAACTAAGGGTTGTCGCTGTAGACTTCAGAAAAAAAGACAGATACAATTTATTGCTGCGTTATCTGAAAATGACAACGACCTCAAAATACGAAGCAAGGGAAGAATCTGGTGGGGAACCAGGATCCCTATCAGAGAACGCCTTTGAAAAGATAGGTGGTATTTGAACTTGGAGGGAAGAAAATGAAACCAATAAGGACGCGGCATTGTTGGAATCAGAAGTCTGGTGGGAAATCTGGTAAGGAGAATATAGGAACGAGACAGGAACGCGCTCGGGGGAGTTCTAACTAAATTTTGGACACGATCGGAGTGAAGTCTGTGACTGGAGTAATTAGCATTTTATTGAACTTAGAATAATTCGATACACAGTATGAGAAGGTAGTTTTCGAATTTATAACAAAAGTTAATACAGTGATTACAAACTATGAAGTAGAGTCACACTATTAGCATACCAGTGAACATTAACTGAAACAGATAGTAATCAGACAATAATGTAATTTCAGTTTATACGAACACTTTACAACAAATAACTTTTAAGAAAGATTAACAATCCAAACTACATTCATGAACACTTGATAACCAAAGATACCGCAACAAAAGTGCGTAATATCAATTCAGATTTGAAATAAATCACGATGTCGGTGTACAACAGAGAATACTAACTTTTAATCATAAATTACAATCCGAAATGCTTGGAGTTGGTGAGTGAAGTGTCTGTGAGTGACATCGTGGGATTCATCCGGTACCATCTATCATCTGGAGGAATTATCTGCAGGATTCCAGAACGATCGACATGAGGGAATCATCACCGCAACCACCGAGTGATTGGATATTCGTACATCAAGTAAAGTAAACATGTCTTAATTAATTTAGATCCACTGTCTGTCATCTCAAAGAATCCACACCCACTAGAATTCATTAAAGTAATCGCCAAGGAATTAAAGAAATTGATTTTAAAGTTTAATTAGAAGTAAAATCATCATTCTTTATCAGTTTTGGAGTAATGTTTATTTCCAAGTACTAAATGAATCTGTAGTTACAACGTATAGTAATAACTTAAGAGATTATTCATATTAAGAATTTATAAGATGAAACTAAACATTATAATTAGTAAAGTACTAAACGCAATTGATGAATGATTATTAATATGCAACCATTAGATTGAGAGTATGAATAACAAATTTTATTAATGTATTATTGTTTGATATTTACAATTTAATAATGAGTATTAAATTTTAGTAATGTGTTATTTTTATATTTACAAGTAATAATGAGTACGTAAAATTTTGTGCTATTGTTTGATATTTACAAGTGATAACAAACTAGTGTGAATAAATTTAAGAGCTATCAGTAGAAATGAGCATTTATTATTTTTTTTAACCCTGAGATAAAGGGCTTATCTTGATGAGTCCTTATATTGTTATATACTAGTCACCAACTTGTAACTAAAACCGGTTCAGGTTGTAAGGTAAAACTTTATGTTTTTACTCATAAAAAACTTTGTGTTCCGAGTCGTTAGTGAAATAGTTATATTTAATTATATTGCGTTATAACCTATAGAGTGGCTGATGTTGAAAGGTAATGGGATTTTAACTTAATGGGATTTCATTCCTTAAATATCTGAACGAAGAACACGAACACGATTATCATCAAGGAAAATGCAACAGTTGATATTTTTGAATGCGAATTTAAAAGTGTTTGAATAACTGAAATCCTAGTATTTTAAAAACAATTCAATTGTTTAATTTTATTTATAATGTGTTAAGTGAAGCAGATTGTAATATAAATAGGTGTGACATTTCATAACTTGTATATTCTGTGTACATTATTGAATGAATCTGAAGATTATCCAGGTATGTAATGCATTTAATTTACTTTTGTTGTTGCTTATTATTTATAAGTTTTTATTTATTTATTTATTTTATTACCGTTGTTTTTATTATTTTTATTTGTAAAATTTTGTTTATTCTCATTCACTCTTGTGGCTTACTGTTGTTTTTATTATAGGTTTCTGATGTTTTTATCACATTATTTGTTGTGGTATTATGTGTACTCTAAATTATTTCATTGCCCCAAGTTTCGCAACTGATTTGTCTAAAGTCTAACCAATGTTAGTTTTACTCCTAGTGAAAACTTAAATTGGTATTCCCAAAGGGAGATAGGCCTATAAATTCTCTTGTTTCTTATTTCCTTTTAAATAGTAATAGTTTAATAAAGTCACAGTGTAAAGAAACACTGTTAATACTTTTAGTTTCAATTTATTTCTTATAACGAATTATATAGTATATGTTATATAATATCTTCAAATAATTTATTAATATATTAATAGGTTTATCTAGGTGAAAATAAACCTACTTGCAGTGTATTTATTTGAAGATATTACATAGGAGACTTGCAGGAAACTCAAAACGAGTTACTTACAAAGGATAATATACACTACAATTCTTACAGGAGAGTGATTGACGTTTGTCTGCAAGTGAGGGGGGAAGTGGTGTTTAGAGTGGTCTGATTGGCCGAAACTATACAGCACAGCATTGTCAACTCGTACTTGTTGTTCCGCTGTTTGTGCGTTACCACGTGCGCGTAGTAAATTGAACAGCAGGCCTAGTGCGTTTACTACGGTTTGATGTGAGTGAAATTTAACAGTTTTAAAATTTACAATATTATCATATTTTAGTGCATTTGCATGATTGAGTGATATTTTTTAAATTTAGTGATTATTAGTCTAACATTCAGAAGTGATTTTGTGGTAAAATTTAAGTATTTAGTGGACTAAGTGATAGTGATTGTAAATAGTATCCATTCAGCTATGTCCGACGCCAGTACGAGTGCTGCAGCTATACGCAAGACAAGAAAAAGGAAAGTATTTAATGGACAGGCAAGACAACTTATCTGTTCAGTACATGAATATTTTGAAAAAGAAAAAGCAAACGGGGGGCCGTTAATTTCCTTTAATAAAGTTTTAGAGCGTACAGCTGCCGCATGCGAAGTAGGGAAGAATCTTATAATAGCAGGGAAGTCGTTAGCAGCAGCTGATCTTTTTGCCGGTAGTAAATCATCTGTTAGGAAAGTATTGCAAAATATCGGTTTTAAGTTTACAAACATTTCGGGGAGAAAAGTTCTTATGGAAAGTGAAAGTGTAGTTGCTTTACGTTGTAGATTTCTACGAGAAATTCAAACTAAATCTATTGAAGACAGTCTGGTTAGACGACACATGGGTAAACATACGCCACAGTTTACGAAAAGGCTGGACAGATGATACTGTGGAAGGAACAATGAAAATACCTTTAGAACGAGGGGGTAGATATATTATTGTACACGCTGGGACATCAAAAGGTTTCATACCTAACTGTTTTTATGCCTTCAAGTCAAAGAAAACGAGCGACTTCCACGAAGAAATGAACTCTGAAAACTTTACCAAGTGGTTCACAGACTCGTTATTAAAAAACCTCACAGTGCCGTCAACTGTTGTAATGGATAATGCCCCTTATCACTCGGTTATATATGACAAAGCGCCAACATTAGCTACACGTAAAGAAGAAATTATTCACTGGCTTCATGAACATAACATTTCTACGACTGTTAGCATGAAAAAAGCAGAGCTATTGGAGCTGGTGTCAGGTTGTAAATCCCGCTTTCCGGAATACGTAATTGACAAAATAGCGCAAGAACATGGCCATAAAGTAGTAAGATTACCACCGTATCATTGTCATTTTAACCCCATTGAGTTAATTTGGGCACAAGTAAAGGGATATGTAGCAAGAAATAATAAGACTTTTACAGGAACTGAAGTAGAAAAATTGATACGCGAGGGCATTACGAATGTTACTGCAGACGATTGGAGAAAAGCAGTGATGCATACAAAGAAAGTAATTGACGAAGCATGGAGCAACGAAGGCATATTAGAAGACACCGTGGAACAACTGGTAATAAATTTGGGGACAGAATCCAGTGACTCGAGTGACTCTGGTAGCGACATAAGTGGTGTAACACCTTTAGATTAACGGCACAGGCAGAAAACTACAGACAGGTAATAATAATTTCATTTTCAGTTTTGTTTTTATGGTAAAAGTAATAAAAACAAAACATTGACTCTTATTTTGCTGTCTTATATTTTTTATTATTGTTAATTTTTACTTTATTTATACACTAAGTTGATTATTGCACATTTATCGTTAAATCATAAAATTAAAGATTCTGAACATTTGAAGTTAATTTAAAAAAAACACTGAAGTTAATTAAGTTCTCGTTTATTATTCTCGTAAGAATTCACATTTTTAGTTTATGAATTATCTGTAGTTACAACTGAATAAATATTAGTTTTTAACTAAATATAATTATTACACTACGACTCGGATCACAAAACTTTAAAAGGCGAGACTTCTGAAGAAGCCTTTAAAAGGTGAAAGCCGGTTCAGGTTGTAAGGTAAAACTTTTTCGTTTTTACCTATAAAAAGTTTTGTTCCGAGTCGTAGTGTAATAATTATATTTAGTTAATTAACGGACACGTCATGGACAACGAAATCGAAGATTAGTTTTAAGTACGGGAATACATATTTAGTCTGCATGTACTGGATTTGTTTTGTCTGCGAGAAGTATGTTTTGAGTGAATGCAGTAACGAAAGTTACGCTTGCATGACATTCAACAGAAACACGTGGTTACGAAGTGGCAACATGGCGATGACATCATTGCAAACGTCAATCCCTCTCCTGTAAAAATTTTAGTATAGATTATATATATATATATATATATATATATATATAGTATATAATAACAGGTATTTGTACCTGTTATTTTTTTGGAACGGTATTTTCATACCTACTATTTTAAAATAACAGTTTAGCCCACCTCTAATTCACACTCTGTGCCCTGTATCTGAGCTCCTTTTTGTACACTTTTCACGCTGTATTAAAAAAACTTTCTATTGATGGGACTGTGAGCCCGAAACGCATCTAACAACTGAAGTTGCATGAAGGAAAATATAATCAGGTATCTACCTATTCTCAATTCTTACAAACATTTGCATTTGTGTAGGTTACATTGTGTTTACAAGTTACAATTTGTTTTTAATCAGTGTTCTTTATTCTCAGTGTTACCTTTAATTATTCAGAAGGATGAAATATAGTGAACTGATTGTAACGATAAGAATAAGGCCCCTATGAACTTACCTCACATCTTCAGACGATTCCAAAAAAACTCAAAATGTGAAACTGCAACAATGACCCCCCGTGAAAACTTAAACTCACAAATTTTCCCTTAACAGAATTTTCCAGATTCGTGAGACAAACTCATTCAGCACAGGTTAGGTTAAGGCTAGGTGATGTTAAAAATAACTTAACTCATATACATATTAATATACATTTTTAGTTGAGGTGATGAAAATATAAATTTAAACATTTCTTTCAATTAAAATTCAAATGAATGTTTAAGTTTAGCAAATTCACCAATTAAATGTATTATCCCATTTATATAAAATAATAGAATTTACAACACAAATTTGATATGCTTGACTACAACTGTATAATTAGAACCCAATTACCTTCACTGTAAACTTTTTCCTTTCTCTTATGTATATTTTTTCATCTTACAGCTTTATTTAATTTTTTTTATCCTTCTCTTTTTAGTCTGCTGTAGCTACAATTACCATAATTACTGCTTCTTATTGTAAATTAAAAGTGATTTTATAACAACGCCAGGCAAATCAACACTTTTTAACTATTTTCCCTTCCTTCTCCCACCCCTATTTTCTCACTTGCTCTCACACACATGCTATGATTTTCCTTACGCACTCATATTTAATTTGTTTGTGTCACTGATCCGAATTACGCACTATGGATTATTGAATTATTAAAACTTTAGGTAAAACTGTTGCTGAGAAAAGAGCCCGGGATTGTTTAATGTTCACTGTTGTAATTTTTCTTTTATAACTGTATGTTATTGCCAACCCTCGAAAATTGTTGGCGTTTCCCACTCGCCAGATACCGTTCCCGGGGGGGGGGGGGGAATAAAACTTTATTATTTAATATTTAGCATGTACCGCTACATTATTCATTAGCCCAGTTTATATTCTGATAGTCCCTTATCGAGTTGAAGATGAAAAATAATTGATTAAAAATAATCAAGCTGGACTAGGCTGAGTGTTTCCTCTTGTGGCCACTAACATGGCGAAGTCCCGACGAGAAAAACCATTTGTCTATTGCTACACCAGGGTTGAAATCTTCTAAGGGTGGTCCATTTACTGCCAGCTGCATTAGATCTCCTAATGAAGTGATGTCCAGGGAAAGTCTCTGTTTCACTTTTATCCTGTTAACGAAGCTAAATCCCCGTTCACAAGATGCTGTTGTTACTGCCATGCATGCAACGCCGTAAAATACTTTCTTTAGCTCACCAAAACGCTCAGGAAACTTGTACAGAGTTTTTAATAGCTCACCCAGTACTTTTGAAGTTATTTGCTCTTCTTTAACCATCATTTTTAATTGAAGCCATTCCGATAGCAAAACATCCTCATTTATATCACCGCAATAAAAACATGCGCCAATTGAAGAATTTCCTCATTGCCATATGCAGTTAGGGTGTCATCTTGAGGAAGGCACAAGAAATCCAGAACATGGCACTTGGTGTCTACTACAGTCTCAAGTGTATCAAGACGGCACTTCAAGTAATGAACTGTGCTTTCGATCAGCTTATTACGGATTGATTTGTATTCTTCCTCCCCTTGAGACGTGTTTGTGAGAACAATTCCTTGGTCGCCTTTGTATTTTGAGCAATTCAGTTTCTCTGAGTCTGAAGTGTCAGAAAGGAATTGTTTCACACTGGATCCTTCAGATGAAAGCAAGAACTGAACCATTTCCACCGTTACCATCATTGACGATCGTACCTGTGAGACCAGTAACTGTTTCAACTGTAAAACTTTTCAAAATGGCTCTAGTTTCCCATACAGATCAATCAAAAAGTTTAATGTTTTTACAAACTTGTATGATGTAAGGATTTTTAGATAGCCTTTAGCTCTAGCTGCATCCGTAGCTTCTCCTGTTGTAGCTTTCTGGTTCGTTATATCCTCAAGATGGATGACCAGAGGTACGAGATCATGCCGCAAAGCTTTCAAAGCATCAGATTTACTACATAGCCACCGTACATTGTGAATATTTCTGAGTTTTACTATCTCACTTTCTAAAGTTTTCGCGGTGTTTTTAAACTCATGGAGGCGTTTTGAGGATCGTTTGTAAAATTTGTATATGTTCTTCACAGTTTCGTCAAGCTTTTCTAGGTAAGGGATGGAATTGGCAGCATCAAGTATGGCCAACTGTAAACGATGTGCGGCGCAGTGAATGCTAATTAAATGCGGAACTTCTTCTTTCAAACGAAGTACGAAACCTGACTTTGAGCCAATCATAGACGACGCCCCGTCAGTTCCCACACTAACCATGTACTTTTCTCTTCTCCAATCAAGCCCTAAGTTATCCAAGAGCCCAGTAACAGCAGTGAAATACGACTCTGCCCTACCGCTCTCGAGAGGCACAAGGCCTAAAAGGTCTTCTCTTATCTCCCCTTCACACACATAACAAGCATAAACCAATCACATGTTCCTCAGCACTTCGGTCCGTGGAACCATCAATCAAAATACTGAAACACTGAGCATTTTTTAATTTTTGAACCACATCTTCTTGTAACTGTTTAGCAATAAAATTAATGAAAACTTGGCAGTTTTTATCGTTTACATATTGTTTTGTCTCCACATTTACACCTAATTTAGTTGCAAGGGCAACTTGCTTAGGGAAGTCGGTAAATGATTTTTTCATTGATGCCTATAAAATAGGCTATGTTGAATAAAGTTGTTAGATGCTCAAACATAGAAGACTCTATTTTCTTAATACATTTGGCAAGAGGAGCTTTTCCTGGTTCTGACTCTACTTCAAACCGCGTTAAATTCTCCATATGTACTAGGCTTTTACCATGAAACACAAAAGTTTCCTTTTTCATGGAACCAGAAAATCCTGCTACCCATTTTGGGTCACTATTTTGAGGGTATTTAGCGCATATAGTACATTTTGCGCGGTCGGAATCGTAAGCTAGCCAGGGGAAGATATCCAGCCAAGCTCTTTGAAATTTTCGTTTCCCAGAGGAACCATGAGTAGGCCTAAGTCCACTAGAACTCGTGTTTTCCACAGTAGGCATTTCAGTTTCCCTACTAGGCCCGGCACTTACATCTCTAGCAGTAGACGTCGCACTCGCAGACTCACTAGACGTCGTCGTACTGACAGTAGAACTTTTTTTAAAGAAATAATTAAGTTTAATCTGTTTCATTATGAATAAAATAACACACGAAAAATAAAATACACGCTGAACACGATCTTAGAAATTGAGAATACTCTTAGTACACGAAACAATAAATCACAAGCGTAACACATCCGGTCAACTCAACAATAATTAACAGACTGTACAACTTGGAAGGAGTGACAAAGGCCGGCGGCCGGCAGCCCGGCATGAAATTTCCGCTCCCCTCTCTCAGCAACACTATTTTGTTCGACGTGTTTTAAGATGTTTATATCCAACAGAGCAGTTTTGTTTATAAAATTCACACGGTGACAGCTAATTGATGGCCTATGACTTCAACACGTGCCTTTACTAAAACAAAAACATGGTTTTTGGTTTAATACACATCCTTCTTTTTTCCATTTTTCATTCTTTCTCTCCTCTTTTCTCCTTTTCTTCACAGTCAAAACCCACTCGCCACTGGCGAGTGGGCGAGTGCAATTTTCGAGGGTTGTTATTGCCCATGGGCACCGAGTCATTGTACTTTTAAGGTTTACACTGTCTGATGGTTGTAAGGCGACTGACTGTTATACTTTTAAAAACTATTAATTACATTTTACTGAGGCACTACTGACAATGTTTCACTCCGCTACATTTTTACTGAGGCTTGGCCTCTGTGATCTAGACACAGTCGCTGGTGTATGCTCTCTCTGATGTTTAACTGGCGACTGACTGCATGTGGGGTTTGGCGTCTCTTACTCTGCTCTCACGCCAAACCGGTTTTTTCTGGTTCTCCTGTGAGAAAATTGGCAGGTGGGAACTCCTTTTCACCTGGCACGAGACTAAAGTGTGTGAAAATGAGTTTTGAGCACATACACCTGTTAAATAATTACACACTGTTTTTACACTACCGGTACACTCAATAAAATGTACCATTACATGGTGAATGTTATTTACGAAGAAGAGGCCGCAGTTTCTTTTCTTCAAGAAAAAGGATTGCTTCATGATCCTCAGTGTTGTGTGAGTGGGCGGAGAGCTTGCTGCTGGTACAAGCAGATTCACCAGGGCACATGGTTTGAGAGGGTCCTGACTGCCATTCAGAATCATAATTTTGTTTATTTATTCCTGGTGTGATCTGCATACCAGTGCGAAATATTGTGAAGCATAACTGGAATTACCCACAACACGCACATTGGGTGGACCAACTATTTAAGAGGAGTCTGTGGCTCAGCCATCATAAACAACCCACGGATAATTGGAGGACCCAATTTAATGGTCAAAATTGACAAAAGCCTGTTTTCTCGAAGAAAAACAATATTGGCCTGGAATTACCAAAACAGTGGGTATTTGGAGGGTATTGCCATGAAACAAGGTGAAGGTGAGTTCATGTGGCGAAGAAGAAATGAAAACTATGATTTGTTTGAAAAAATATTTGAAGAAATACATTTTCTCCTTTTATACAATCCTTCTTGTACCTTTACAGGAAGATGACCTGTAATAAAATAAAATTGTTTTAATAATTATATAAACAAACCATCTTGTTTTACCTAACATTCATTTCCTTTGGTACTTAATGTTGTACAATTTATATGTAACATTTCAAACTAGAAGTAACCAATCAACCCCATTATAGAAGTGCATATATATTGTGATGCTTACATACTACCAATACCATGTAAAAAAAATGCTTTTCTGCATAACAAAATTAAAGCATTTTGGGGCTGGTAACTTTTACAAAAGGCTTCTAGACGTGCTTTAACCAGTGGCTGAATTGCTGAGGTATGAGTATCTTAGTTCCAGTGGCGGCTCGTACAGGGAGGGCAAAAGGGCACAGCCCTCCCACTAAATCTGCAAATTAAACTTGTCAATAATATAACTATAATGTGTAGTATCCTTATGTGAAAGATATTTTTGGGGCGACTAATAGTGATCACCCGATGTTTTCGGCATGGTCCCGCAGCCGGACGCTTTCGCTGTCGCCCTCCCTGCATAGGCGGGTCTTGCTGGGAGCGGGGAAAGAGGACGTGTACACATGTCTATGATATTAAATTAGCAGCAGCCATTATAGGAGGGGCTCTGCCCGCTGTCTGATTTCGCGGCTCTTTTCATAGAGAACTGGAGCGTTGTTTAAAACTTCTCTGTTGCTGTTTAGGGGCATATATTTTCTCTTGTGTTTTATATAGTTTTGATTGTGTTCTTGTTGTATTTTTTGTGTAATCGTAATGTTCTAATAATTTATTCTTTATTAGGCAGTGTATTCTGTAAGATAGTGTTTTTGTCGAACCTTGTGTACATAAACGTGTAACTTATTCTGTGTAGGCCTGAGCCTGTATGTTCTGTACGTATTTGTTACAAAAAATAGGGTAGGGAATAAATATATTTTATTTAGCAATGCATGCATTTAATAATATAATTTATTAAGTATTTAAGTTTAGGAACGTGAACTGCTTAGGGTTATAAATAATTTCAGTTTCAAAAACTGTTTAAATATTGGTAGTTTGCAAGGTAGGTTCTTGATATTAACAATACTGTACTTTTAGTAGTAAAGCAAAAGGTTCAATTTTACAATTATTTCATGGTAATAGCAATAATTTAGTTTCTACTGATGACTTTTGTTACATATGGGTCTAAAAAAATTTGGCCCCCCAGTCAAAAACATTACCAGCCACCACTGCTTAGTTCATTTAGAAACCTCTGAAGATACTGATACAGTCAGTGAAACATGCATCAGGTCAATTAAAATGATAAAAAATAAGATACAACTTCTTGTAGAAGTAATTATAATTTGATAATATATAATTATTAATATAGGTATTTCTATATTAGTCTCAGCTGGCAGCAGGCATTATTTCATCACTTTTTATTAATGCAGATACACAACAACACAAATGCACAAAACAATGCGTTAATTATTTTGCACTGTATATTCTGACTTTTTGTAGTTCCAACCTAGTAGGAGTTTATTAATCACAAAACTCTTGATCACTGTAAATAAAGAAGACAGGCGACAACATTTATCTATGTGTAGGCAGAGGAAAATGGAATGGCTGTCTGAATAATATACTTGCATACAATTTTCCTGGTATTTTCTGATTTCAAATGAAAAATTATTGACATAATGGACAACGGTGAAGGAACATCGACTGAGACAGCAAAGAAAACAACAGTTTTGGTTGCTTTGTACACATGACACAGAAATCACGGAAGTGTTTCCAAAAAACTGCTTTAACAGATTGGGGAAATCAGTTTCACAAGAAACAGAACAACCAGTCAAACATGAAATATGTAATAATGTACAAAATGTAATAATGTGCCAGAAACCTATGAAGACACTTTAATAAATTACATTGACTTAATTAGTCATGAATGTTATTAAAGGCCATAGGTTTAATGTAATTTACATTACACACTTAAATACAGATTTTCAATTTATAAGTAACACACACACACACACACACACACACACACACACACACGCAGAGTTATATTTCATTACTGAATAATGAAGGCATTCCTTTTAACAAAAATATATTTTTTAATTAAATTATTACACCTAACATTTATATAACGATTTACTTTTATTATATTTATATTTCTGAAGTAATATAAAAACTATCTAAATACAATATGATAGGGTCATTCCATGTCAAATCAACTAATGGTCTGGAACTTGAAGTCTCAGAAATCAATGATTTTTTGTACATATGTAGTACTATCAGTTAGGATAAAAAATGCAAAATTTCAAATTTTTCCCATTTTTAGTTTTTGAGTTATAAATTTAAAATATACAAAAATTGACTGTTTTTTGACACGTTTTGAAACATTCAAAAGCTTATAGCTCCAAAACTATTTGCCCTAGAAAGCTCAAAATAGTGCCATTCTTTTCAGAATTTCAAGGGCTTTAATTTGATATGTTACTTGACTTTACCAAACCAATCTTAAAATGTTTCAAAATCTACAAAAAGTTATTTTTTTAAAAACACAAAACAGAAAGTATGAATTTTTTCGAAAAAAATATATGTTACATGTACATGTTATTAGAATGTATGGGCCAAATTTCATAATGGTATTCCTATGGGTTCTATTATAAAAAAATAAAGTAATAAGTTAAATTCCTGAACTTTAGTGGCCATAACTTACCGCATTTGTGGTGCTATGACTCCCTTAAGTGATTATACTTGTAATTAGCTAGTTACGGCTGCTTCATGAAGATAAAATAGGTTGTGTTCTATTTAAATAATTTCTCTCTACTTTGGCACTTTAAAAAATAATTGTATTTCACTACAAATCAACTGCGCTACAACTACATTGCATCGTTATTTTACACTATATACACAGAACTTGAGTTGAAAGACATTTCTCGCTTTTAAGTAAATCCATTTACAATTTAAAATGTGCCAGTAATAATCAAATGCACACTAACTGTTTTAAAGTCTGAAAGTTTGTAAGTTAAGTTTATAAATACAATGCAGATTTCTTCTTCAATAAAATTTGGGAAGCTTTAGTCATTTCTTCAGCAGATAATTTATAAGTCCTGCCAGTTTCAGTGATTGGGTTAATGTTACAAATAATAAAGTTTTGTGGCACTGTCAAAGTATCTGGTCTTCTTGGGTAAGCAAAAGAAGGTGCTGGTCCACTAGGGTAGAGAAAAGATACACTAACTTCTTTTTCAGAGTCATTTTTTGATAAATACGCATGCTACCCACCATTTGCTGTCGTATGCACAAGCAACATATCCACTTATTTGTTCAGAAGGCACATCATCTGCGTCTGGAGCTACTTGAATATTGTGAACATCTGATGTTTCCGAGTCGGATACAATTTTTGTTTTACTTACAGGAATAAAAGCGTGATAACTTTGTGTTCCGGTGACAGCTACAGCTTCAGCAAATCTTTCTTCCAGGTTTTTCTCTTCCAATAAGTACTCATTGTTGGTAACATAAAAAAACATAACTGAAGGAATGTTTTCTTTCCCCCACTCAAATAACTGGAGAGGAGTTAAAATCTGGTTGTTTACTGGGTTTTGAAGGCTAGCTTTGTTGCAAGTCTCTTCACTGTGCCTCCAACTCCATCGTACACTCCCTTCCCATGTGATGTTGCATAAAAATCCCATTCTGCTTCCACTCCATCAAAATCCTCAGTATGGTGACACAAGTTGGAAAAGTTCTTTCGGTTCGTATATTGGGCAGCTGAGCCATCACTAAAGTAGTACACTTTCTTTAAACTTGGCATGAAGTCTTGCTTGATAAAATTAATTAACTTTCTTTGGAAAACGTGAACTAGACCTGTATTATGGGTCAAACAGTCTGAGATGAACACAAAGCTTTTGTAGGTCAAAACATCAAAGTTGTCATTCTCCTCATTTTTCTTCTTAAAATAAACTACACATGGATGGACTGTAGCCACTGAGTTATTCCAATGAAAGCCTTGTGCTTCATCCTGAAGCTCAAATGAGAAATTTTCAGAAAAGTCACACTGTACAATAATTGCGTTCTCTTCCAAAGCAGATTTCTTTTCAGAAAAAAAAAGGCAGACTGTTGTTTGGCAACAAAATCATGTTTTTTTTTAATGAACAAGCTGTTTGCATAATTCCTGGACAAAGTCTTCAGCTGATTTGGTGATTGTTTCAAAAGTACAGCGACCAACAGTAACCCATTGTTTGTAGGTAATATTTTCAATCATGTCCTCTTCGAAGGCTGTCAACAAAGCCTCTTTGAACATGCTTACCTCTGGACAGTAATCGCATTCATTTAAGAAACATGACTTGTTTGGTGGGGTACACATTAGCTTTGGGAGGCAGTCTTTGTAGGTTTTTAGTGGCTGGTCATACTCAAAAATCATTAGTTTGTTCAAATTTGCTCCAGCTATCATCAGTTTAACATTTTGATGTGCTGTACAAACGCATACGGCGTGTGTTCCACTTGCCCCTGCTATTATACAGTTTTTGGGTCGTAATTCGGCGAATTTTGAAAACCCCACTTTTACATCTGGGGAACTTGATTTAAATTCTTGATGAGCTTCATGTAAATTTACTAAAACCAACCTTTTTTGTACATGTATAGGCTTCCCTTCAAAGTTATTTCCCACTGACACATAGTCTTTCTGACCAGGCATTAGTCTACTGATTTCGTCACTGCAGTAAAATTCTTTCACCAAAATGGGTGTCTCTTGAGGAAGTGGTATACCATGCTTGGGATCTGGAGTTGACAGTATTCCTTTTTCTTCCACTAACTTTTTTGACTTTCTTGCCATGTAGTTGGTAACACCAAATTCGCTTTCAATTTTAGCGCATGACCAACTTCTAGGTAAAGATGTTAATATAAGAAACTTCTCATTTTTATTTGAAATTTTAAACTTTTCCTTGAATTGGTCAATAATTTCAGATTCAGCATCTTCCCAATCACATACCTTTTGGTGTGTGTTGCCTTTCCCAAAAAAATGTTTCATCTAGCCTAGTTTGGACTTTTTTTTCAATTTTTTGTTTACAATACTTGTTTGAACTGGCACATTTCTTTTTTACTACTGGTGACTCTCCTATGGAAATCAAAGAGGCATTTAATTGATTGAAGCCTTCTTCAACATCCATAAATTCTGTCTCATCTCCATTTTGTTTACTAGTACCTGGTTTTGAATTGTCTTGCTTTTCTGGGGTTTCGTCCTGCACAGGTTTCCTTTCATCGCCCAGTTTCAATCTACATGCTGTACAAATTTTCATACTTTCTTTAATATCATATTGTTTCAAGTCTATCATCCAAGAACTTACACTCCTAAGATCTATTTTAATCCAGTGAGAATTTCTTTTAAATGGGTTGCAACAAAAAATAGACCACTTCTTGTCCATTTTAGGTACCGGTACCTAAACACTAACTTTGAACTAAAAATATTAAAATTATTTAGAAGAAAATTATGTAACTAAATGATAAAAACTAAAACCACTAATATTATTTACATTATTTAAAAACACTACACTTAAAACAAGTTGCAAAAGAAAACACCAAACTATATTCACTGCTAACACACTACACTTAAAAAAAAAAAACTGATTGCAAAAGAAGACAACACAATAATGTATTCACTACTAGACTGCTCAAACAAAACTGAAAAAGGATGAGGCTTACTCATACTTGAACAAGTTGCAACTTGTTTGTGTGACTCACTGCTCCCCCTCCTCTCTTCTTACACACACACACACACACACACACACACACACACACACACACACACACACACACACACACACACAACCTTCTTATAGATGTGCCTTCTACATCTTTATCTCAACTTTCTAAAAAATCAGTTATATAAAAAATATTCACACACAAAAAACTGAAATTTTTTTTTTCAAAAACTTTGAACTATTAAAAAATAAAGCCTTGTATTTTTATGCAAAGTTTTTTTCCAACTGAAGTGGAGATACACAGAATATGTCATATTTTAAACAAAAAAATTTACTTTGCTAAAAGTCATTATACATACTGCAGTTTTAAGTTATTTACCATACCCGACAGCATTCGTGAGCCATTAATGGGTGACTGAGCTTCCACAAAACTTTTCTTTTTGACATGATCCCATTGAGATACAATCATAAAACTTGGTATGTGGATTCTTATATTATGCACATTAAACATATATTTTTTCAAAAAAAATTCAAAATTTCGATTTTGAGTTTAAAAAAGAAAGTTTGTTTTTTTCTACAGATTTTAAAATTAATCTAGTATATATGAGTGATATATCAAATTAAAGCACTTGTAATTCTGAAGAGAATGGCGCAAGTTTTAGCTTTATAGGACAAATAGTTTTTGAGTTACAGGCTTTTGAAGATTTAAAAACAAAGCGAAAAGCAACTTTTTTTGTGTTTTTACTTCCATATTCCTTAAGGAAATGGAAGTATGGTGATGGCAAAAAAAATCGTGTTCAAGATTATTGCAGATTCTGATTGTACTACACTCAAAACATGAAAAAAAGTCGTTTTTCAAAAAGTGTCTGTGTGTGTGTCTGTCTGTGTGTAGATTTGTTTTCTATGGCAAACGATAACAGCCGCAAATTCAAACAGAATCAAATAATTTTTTGCATACAGCCCTGATTTGTAGAGTACTCACGACCTATTGTTTTTGGTGAAGATCGGTTGAGGGAAAGGGGTAGTTTACCTGCAACAGTTTTTTTTTATCAAGGGAAATTTTTTTTTTTTGGCAAACGATAACAGCCGCAAATTCAAACAGAATCAAATAATGTTTCGCATACAGCCCTGAATTGTAGAGTTCTCAAGATCTATTGTTTTTGGTGAAGATCGGTTAAGGGAAAGGGGTAGTTTACCTGTAACGTTTTATGTTTTAACAAGGGTATTTCCTATGGCAAACGATAACAGCCGCAAATTGAAACAGAATCAAAAGATTATTTGCATACAGCCCTAAATTGTAGATTTCTCAAGACCTATTGTTTTTGGTGAAGATCGGTTAAGGGAAAGGGGTATTTTACCTGCAACGTTTTTTTAACAAGGGTATTTTCTATGGCAAACGATAACAGCCGCAAATTCAAACAGAATCAAATATTTTTTTGCATACAGCCCTGATTTGTAGAGTACTCAAGACCTATTGTTTTTGGTGAAGATCGGTTAAGGGGAAGGGGTAGTTTACTTGCAACATTTTTTTATCAAGCGTATTTTCTATGGCAAACGATAACAGCCGCAAATTCAAACAGAATCAAATAATTGTTTGCACACGTCCCTGAATTGTAGAGATCTCAAGGATTTTCGATTTTGGTGAAGATCGGTTAAGGGGAAGGGGTAGTTTACCAGCAACCTTTTACGTTTTAACAACAGTAAAGTACTTGAAAATGCATTTAAACTTTTTCAAACAATGGTAATTGTTAAAAATAAAATAATTTTGTTGCCAGGCAATAAAATTATAATTTTTTCATTTTAATGTAAATTATGTATGAGTTAATATACGAGGTGTGTTCATAAAAAGACCAAACTTTTTGAGTAACACATCAATCCGCACAAACAACGCGCTGCGACTTTGCGCGCACCTAGCGATAGTTTTTGACAACAAACTACCACTTATTGTGTTCCGCTATTAGCAGTAGTCTTTGAGGTATATCACATTGAGTGGGGACGTGCACACGCTGGCCGGCGGATTAGTGACAAAGCGATTAAGAAAGACCGCGAGAACAACGTGTGCGTACGAAATTTTGCAGCAAAACTAGGTTATAATTTTTCAGAGATTCTGGTTTTCAATTAAGCATACGCGGAAGCCTGCGTAAGGCAAACGATTAGTTTAAGAATTTTTAAAGAGGGAAAAACAATGGTCGGTGCAGATCAAAGTGATATCGAAGATCATGGGAAGAGAGCTCGTGATGTGGTAATTGTAAATCATCGTTTAAATGCCGATACTTTCTGATAGCATCCATTTAAGATCGTAAAATTAAATTTTGATAGAAAAATTTAAATGTATCGTATCACTGAAAAATTCTTACTGTGTTTGTTGACGACGATCAGAAAGAGACCCGTTTTGAAATCGGTCAACAACTGCGTACCAATGCAAATGGTAATGAAAACTTTGGAAGACAATGGAAATAGCTCTGTAAAGATTTTACGAAGTCAGCAGCAAAATTTTATACACACACGTTGTGTTAAGACCTTCATTCTCACTTCGTTATAAATCCGCCGGACGGTGTGTGCCCGTGCCCACTACAGCGCGTGTAGCTCAAAGACTGAAGATCGTGACGGAACAGAGAAAACAGCATTCAGGCGTCAAAACCTGTCGCTAGCAGCACTTAATTCTGCAGCTCGCTATGCGCTGGTTGACGTGCTACACAAATAGTTTGGTCTTTTTTTGAACACACCTCGTACATGTATAAAATAATATATCGTTCGTGGCAGGTAAGCATATCTCAGTTATGTAATGTTTACGTTTCCATTTTATTATTATGACTACAGCAAATAAAAAGGCAGGGAAGACACACACACACACACACACACACACACACACACACACACACACACACACACACACACACACACACACACAAAATTCGCGTTATTTCTGGCCTCACTCATGTTTATTTTCTTACATTTGCACGCTTTTTAAATGGAAAGTGCCGAAACCCACACCAACATAACGCGTGCAAGCCGAAAAAATGGACATCAATTTGCTTCCTGTGGATCGCTGGGCAGTTGTAACTGCACGTGTTTACAGAGGAACGATTCATAGATAGACTTTTCGTCTTTAGGGAATGAACCCTCTGCAAGATGCTGAGGGTCCATGAGTGACTTCGGAGCGCTCCTTCTTTTCCGCGTGTTTGTTCTGTGAAACGTACACTGTAGATTCGCATATTTATTCTAAGAACGCTCAATAGGAAATGTTGAACATTTTTGTCCACGGTGAACCCTCATACACACTAAACCTGCTCTGATGTTTTAATTACGGACATCATAATATTAAAACTTTGGAAACATGAGCACTACTTAATGGAGATCAATCATTAACTTATACAAGCCATTAATTTTATGCATATTTTTTATATATATGTGTACAACGTTATCGGCAACAAAGAAGTAGTTTTTGTTAAAATTCCTTCCCGGGATATTTGGCCGTAGTCCAATGTTTTCTACAAAACCAGACGCTTTGGCAATGCCATCGACTTCCATCATCAGTGAAAATCAAGTGCGATAACGTGAGGTGGTATATGTTAGTGACCACAGTACTGTGGTTAAGGCTGAAGCAGTAAGTAGAAAGAAGTAGTTTCTATGGTAATATTTCATTTCGAAAATGATTTTAAATTTAAATCTTAGAATATGGAAGTCATGTATGGTTCTCCATACCGATGTTAAACATGTATAATTCAAAAACCAAAAGAGAAAAAAAATTGAAACTTTGTATTTTTGAGTATATTTATGCATAGAACATAAATACCAAGTTTCACTCATTTTGAATAACCTTGAGTCTAAAATTATTTTTTTATTGGTTGATTTGGTGTGGAATGACCCGATATAATTAAAATAAAAAGTATGTTTTTGTTTAAAAGTATTTTATTTTTTATTCAATAATAATAATATAAGGAAAAGAATAAAGTGAGTAATTTGTGAATATCACTATACTTACGATGCTAAAGCATTATAAATAATCTACTCACATACAGTATACCAATTGTTGGAAAACATCAGGCCCACTACTTAATATGTGTTCAACACTGATTTAAAAAATGTTTTGTTTAATGCAAACACTGAAACACATCATATCAAAGAAATAGAACTTGTCACAAACATAACTGAGTACGTTTTATCTGTAAAACTAGGAGATATAAAAAAAACATAATATAATAATATATAGTACACTTAACATGATTCCAACACTTTATATGATATCACCTTTTAATTTAATATCAACTAGAGCAAAAATAAACAAGAACAGAATGTTTCTAAGGTTATACAGAAACACTATGGAAAATGAACTATTAACACTGGTGTTTGAAGGAACCATGAAAGGAGAGAAAAGATTGAAGCTTGTGTATCAAATATAAAGGGGGATGTTTTATAAAAAGACGAAAGCTCAAGCCAGGAATAGATACAACTGGAGATGATTGGTGGTATCTGGGACCTCTGGACCTCAAATATATTGTTTTGACTGGTTTCACTGCATAAAGTACAAACGTGAACATAGTGGCAGAGTAGGCTACATAATCAATTTTTCCATTCACAGCCAAGTGTTTCAGTAGGCCTAAATTACAAACCTCTGCAAGTTCTGGTATTCCCAATTCTCCATATAGAATAGGCCTAGTGATAACAGTTTTGGTTTCTCAGCCTGGAGAATGTTTTGAAAGTTTTCAACTTGTCTTCTCCCTGCAAAGAAAAATATAATACATCATCAGACACACAAAATACTGCAATGTGCAAACGTTAATCACTTATTTTGTTCAGTCTATTTTTTGTACACTTCCTTGGCACTAACTTTTACTTGTCAAATAATTTACTTATAGGATGAACTGTTATGCAAATATAAGTATGCTCGCATCTTTATGGTAATTCATGAATACTTCTTGCAGTTTGAAAAAGAAGATATAAGAATATATCAACATTTTGGTTTAATGTCCATTTATAAAGGAAAAAATACACTACGATAATTATTTAATAATTAACTTCGTTTCAGCTGCTGTAAAGTTGTTTAGATTAAATAATGTTACCTAACCTATTTTTAAGTATTGAAAGTTAAGTATAACCTATTAAAGTATTGAATACTTTAATGTGTCCTATACTATGTTCAATAGGTCATAGGAATTTTGTATTATATCCGTAAGTTCACATATCTTTTATGTATATTTATTGTTAAGACGTGTCACGGATCGTCATATGGTCCAGTGGAAACAAAATACAGACACCAATGAGGTCATTAATTACAAAACCAAAATGATAATACTTACTAAAATTACGAGGTACACGAAGGATTATGAAGGGGCCCAATACTTTTTAATTTCTTCTAGCATTTTCTCAAATAAATCGTCGTTTGCATTTTTCCTTCTCCACATGGACTCATAAGAGTAGGAATCTACGAGTTGCCTTCTCAGGTTTTTATGAGGGTTGTTTACGAGGACTGAGGCACATACTCCTCTTAAACAGTTGGTCCACTCTACGTATGTGTTGTGGTTGATTTTAAGTTCCCTTTTACAATATTTCACACTGGCACTCTGATCACACCAGGAATAAATAAACAAAATTATGGTTCTGAACGGCAGTCTGGACCGCTCAAACCATGTACCCTGCCGGATTGACTTGTACTCACGGCAAGCTCTCTTCCTGCAACACCAACGAAGTCGATTTCCCAGTTGCAACACCATGTCATGCCCATTACCGCAACTACGAGGATTATGAAGTAACCCTTTCTCTTGAAGAAAAAACACTGCATCATCTTCTGTGCGAATAACATTCACCAGTTCACTATATTTCATTTTCTGAAAAGTTAAAGGTAACGCTGATTAAAAACCAAATTGTAACCTGCAAATATTCTGTAACTCAATATATATACGTACTCTGTGTTCTGTAACATAGACAACTTAACCCTTAAACGGTTAGTGGTATAATATCGACCACCGGTCGCTAGGGATGGCAACGATATATCGATAGTTGAAATTTATCGATATATTTCTAAATATATCGATATATTTTTTATCGATATACGTTATTTATATATTTTTGGATTATATCGATACATGTCTAAAAACGCGATATATATCGTTTTTTTTTTGTTATTGATTTAAAAAATGTAAAACATTAAATTCACTTCTCTTAAAATGATGTTTTAATAAGGTTGTAACAAATTGTGTTTTAGTACTTCAACCTTCTAACGGTAAGGTGGACTTTTACGCATGCAAGGTAAGGTCTCGAAACGCCGCAAATTTATCCTTCCTTGGATCTCTCATAGTTTTGTCGTCAAATCGTAAGTTCTGGATTAGAAAAGAGAATCTTTTCTGTGACATTGAACAGCGAAATACAGCCGGTCCATAGATTACAGAAAACATATCATTAAGACATAAACCAGAGTTCTTCAAAACACCGCTCATATACAACAGCCCAATAAGAGCTCTTATCTCTATCAGGTTTGTGGGAGATGTAAACCACTGTACAGATTGGTATTTGATCTTCGATCTTTCTATTTCACTGTTAGTGTGGAGAACAATTTTTTCCAGCATCTCATCGGTTACAAATAAAGAAAACAATTGTACCTCATCAACGATCCCTCGAGCAACGCCTTTTGGTCCGGGCAGGTGTGTGATAACATTTAAAGATGAGGTTCGTGAAAATTTGGAGCGTACCGGTTTTTCGTCCAGATGGTTTCTTCGTCTTTCCCAATTCAAAAATCCTGTCATCATCAGTGTTTTCATAGGCAGTGTTGCCAGGTCAATCAGTCCTCTTTTCCCCACATGGCTACTCAAAATTTCTCCACTTTGCTATAAAAATCCCCACTGCCACAAATGCGTGTGCTTTATGCAAAGTGTCACCACATTTTATAGAGTCTGAGTGTATTCTAAATGTTTAAACATTATTACAAGAATGACGGAAATATTAAAAACTTGTTTGAAGTACAATAAAAAAAATCATCAGCACTGCTACAACCCTGTGTTCCTTCAGCTAAGTCGAACTCCTCATCTTCTTTATCGCTGTCTATAAGAATGTTATCTTCAGTCTCGGAAACTTCTTTGTTAAAATCTTCTTCTTCTAAGTCTGAGTCTTCTTCTTCTTGCCTTTGAAACTCTGCTAATATTTCTTCAGCAGTGTACAATATTTTGTTACAAGCCATTATGCAAAAAATAAAAAATGAATAGAAAATCTAAATTCAATGAAAAAGTCACAGTAATTAGAGTAAATTGTATTCTATTGTCCACTCAATGGTACTGTCTGGCTCTTACACGTGTTAGTATTGCTATGATGCCAGAGCAATGTCAACCATATACTACTACGCTTTTTCGTGAATCGTAACATGTACACAAAGTGTACACATTCCAAAATATACGATTGTTGATGTCTAGACTCGACTTTGGAGAAACATTGCAACAGATACAACTCGATAAGTCACTGGTTACAATATTACAAAACAATGGCAAGTGTTGTGTTCATGTTTAGTCTACAAAACAAGACTAAACATTAGTTACAGTACTACGTATGTATAAAGTTCACAAGCCATACATTCTTACGAAACTGCAAAAAATATATAGGAAGCGTTGAAAAATTTTAAAGCATTTTTGGTAAGGTCGGGTCGCATCCGACCCGAAAAGAGAAGTGCCCGGAAAAAACAAACACAGTGATCGAGGAACAATTACCTGTAAACTGGGATTATTCCTATGCCTTTCCTATGAATGACTGAGAGGGTATCTTGGTGTTAACCGTTTGGAGAAAAGTTAGAATGGAGAGATGTTCGGAACAATTGCGCATGGGTCGGATCCGACCCGCACATTACCATTAGAGGGTTAATAATGAGATTAACTTATTACTATCTGATATAAACAACGTCGGGATTTTTTGTCGTGCTCGTGCAACACAGCATTGCATTGGAATTGGAGTTGGACAGCAGTGCAGACAGAGCTTGCGGTCATTGGCTCATATATCAGTCGTACCGATATATCGTAATATATCGATATATTCCAAGCAATATATCAGATATATCGATATAGCTGTGACGATATATCGGAAGACCGATATATCGATATACCAATCAATGTTGCCATCCCTACCGGTCGCACACGATTATAGTCCTTTTGTCTAAATAAATATACTATTCGAAAACGTTATTTGGGTAAATATTTACCTATGCCACACCACAGAGCGGGGACAGTTAAAATAGGTATATTATAGTTATACACAATCGAAGTGGGCATTGCTAAACAGATTAAAAGTCCATCATAATTTTTAATGTCATTTTCCCTAATGTTTTTTATTTTTAATAGAAACTTTTCCTTAATTACAAAATTTATAACGGTTTGAAGGAAAATATTGACGTACTCAACGTTAAGACATCGAAAAATGGAAAAATCCAGCGATATTATCGATATATTTTTATATGAAGAAAAAGTTAAAGGATCTTGAGTATTTTCATACTGAAATAAATATTAACAAGCAGTTATTTTCAGAATAACATTATGTAACAGGCGCAAAAGACGTAACTTTTAAAAACAATTATTTAAAACTTACAAAACATATATTGTTCAGAAAAATTATTCTGTTAAAACTACGTCTTCGTATATAAATCTATCGATTTTTGCAATGTAATCACAAGGGATTTTAGCGGATTTTTAGCTCCGGTTTAATGAAATCAAATTTTTGAGCTGGTGACACTGATGTGTAATTATCATCAAGGCCATGACAATTGAAGTGCCGGAGTCGATGATATGGCGGTAATGTAGTTTTCGTCGTAACATGTAGGGTTTTAAATTTTCTGTAGTTATAATTTTGAATTCGGTTACGGTCAAATTAAAGTAAATTTCAGAGAATATATTCGGTATTATTCCTTCTGTCAACAGCAGTTGTGTGTTATAAATGATTTGACATAATCTGCGACAATGCTAACAACAAACAAACAGTTTTTGAATACTGTGTATGATACCATAAACAAATACCATAGCGAAGAAGTACTTCCTTCTAATTTGCCAGACGTTCAACACGAACGGTTAATTCCAAAGTTACGGCCGTATCAAGTGAGGGCAGTGAAATGGATGTTGACAAAAGAATTGATATCTTCAGGTGAAAAACAAATAATTGATACCAGCGACAATGGTGAGTACAAGTTTTTGACATATACGTATAAATATTGTTATCGGATTGTTAAGTAATGAAATCTAATTCTTTTTTTATGTTGTTGCACAGTATTTGTTTTATTACTTGTTTTTGTGGATTTTTGCAACACAGTCTGTACAGTAATGTATATGTTACATGTTGGACTGCAGGCTGCTGTGAAAGTTTGTTTATATAACTTACTGTAATATATTGTCTGTGTATTGATAAATGAATGGTGTGTTATTTAAACTGATTTGTTAACTTTCCCGTATGATAGTTTACAATGTTGTTATTAAATGACATTTTTAAACACACTATTGATGTGAGGTAATTCAGATACAGGTTATGTTTCTGTATTTTATATACACAATAGGGTAAATATTTACCCGTGCCACACCATACAATTTTGAAGTTAAATTTTTTTCTTCTATTCTATGCTATATAAACACGCGAAAAATAATTTTAAACGGCGGTCGAATCTATTTACGAAGAAAAAACAAAATAATTACTCCCATAAGCACGCATGGAAAGGTGAATGAGCGCCATATTAACTGAGTAGTTAGTGCCAAATTACACAGGTTTATCTACAGTTATGAAATACACGCTTATACATACATTTTCTGTGTTTATATAACATAGAAAAATAGAAAAAAAATATTTAACTTCCTTGTCTGGAAAAACCACGAAACCTACAAAAACCAGTGTTTTTGCAGGTGTTACGTAAACTACAGGCTAAAAACACATACTTCCTCTAAACAACTTTATTACCTCCAAATTATATATGCTTGGGCGGCCTACGGCCGCAACAAAATTATTCATCCCTCTTTTTGAAACAGAACTCAATGCTTTAATGTCCAACGGCACCCGCGGCTCGGCCCATCGGTGGGCCTCACAGAGTCTATTCACGCGCGCGAAGTGTGCGTAACTAGACAATGCCGTCTTCGGGGCTTCGCCCCTCAGACCTTATTACACAATTTTCAAGTCATTAATAACTGTACGACTCCAAGTAGTATATATATCTACAGTATATTCGTACGTTACATATATCATTTGTCTAACATCTAATCTCTGCGCACTAGCAAAAGAAGGCATACCTGTGCTTGAGAGAGAGAGTGAGAGAGAGAGAGAGAGAGAGAGAGAGAGAGAGAGAGAGAGAGAGAGAGAGAGAGAGAGAGAGAGAGCGACAAAGAGAGGGCACACATTTTTTTTATTAATTTAAACTAAACCTAACTAACCTAACCTAACCTGGACACATTATGTAATAGGATTCTACAGATTACTAGTGATTTTCACTAAAAACATCACAGCCACCGCACCGCACTTCACAACGACCACTAGCACTACCACTACCACTACAACTTGCCATTTTGCTACTCACAACTGACTACTCAACGGAATGACTACAACTATTGCTACTACAACAACTGAACACAACGGAATGACAGCGCGTGGGTTAATGAATATCTAACGGTATTTCTTCTTTTAAATTTGACGAATCGTAGAGAAGTATTTGAAACGTTGCTTAGCAACGTTTGACGTCATGAACAAGTTGACAAATTGACAAATCAGAGAGAACTATGTATACTTCTGTCATGAAGGAGAACCTGTAGAAAGATTACATTATGTCGCGTATGTCCATAACAAGTGAGCATAACAACCGAAATTAAAAATCTAAATTAAGCAAAAACAGAGCGTTTCTGGGGAAAACCGCTTCTCAATTCGTATACAAGACCATTTTAAGAATAGGGGAAACTAGGTTTCGGCCCCGAACTCCGTGGTGTGGCACGGGTAAACATTTACCCAAAAGGGTTTGCATTTTATTATTGAAATAAATATTTAATAAATGCACTGGTGTGATATAAAATAAACTTTCAGTTATGGTATCCATTATATGCACTTGTATAGTTTAAGTAGAGAAAGAACATGAGTAGGATACATGTTTATTTTTTTGAAGGGTTGTGTGCATGTTAGACCCTTCTAGTGGAACGGTGTGGAGTGCCTAACACTCCTTCAGGATTAGTACACTATTTCACAACACTTAATAACGACTTCAGAAACAAGGAATTCAAAAACATTCGTTACAGATGGTTCACAGTAAACAAGCATACGGCTGAAATGATCACATGGAAAAAGTCAGATTTCCTGTAACTGGCAGTTTTTAAAAATAACACTCCTTAATAAGTTCAGGGGTTGATTAATTGATTTTATATGTGTCTTAGTAATAGTGATTTCATGTTTTCTTGTAGAAGAAAAATCTTTCACATCATCCTCAGGAGGTATTCTTGCTGATGAAATGGGTCTTGGGAAAACTGTTGAGGTTCTTGCTTGTATCTTAGCACATCCTCGCCCTGAAGGATATGTAAGTAACATCATGATTTTAACATCATGTGGAAAAATAACTTATTTTTAATTTGTTCTTATGGTGTATTGAAAGAAATGAGCAGATGCCTTATAATCATTATGCACTTTTTGTTGTTCTTATTGAGAAGTTACAATTTATAAGAACATAATATTCAATAAACAATAAACAAATAAAACATATATTAAGAACGTGTCGTATTCAGAATCGTTATAAAATACCCTTTTTATTGTGACCAAATCCCATATAATACTCTGTTTTCATTAAAATTTTCTATTCTATTTTGATCAGTATTTGAATCAAATAGGACTACTATGGGAATGTCTTGGCATTTTTTATTTGTCTGCTATTTGTCTTGGTTGGTAACTTAGGAGCACTGGTTTTTAAGTTTATGCCAGACAAAGTGCATGTTTTTAAAACATAAAAAAGACACATAAAAATTAAGAAAAGAAATATAACCATTTTTGTGCTTCTGTATTGGTCATCTAGGTTAGGATTGTTAAAAACGTCTAGGTGTACAATATAAAACACTTCAGTGTTGTTATATCTTCTTTATATTGATTCAAATGTGTATTTGGTAAATACCAAACTAAAAATAATTGGAAACGTACTAATGTATTAAAACAATCTTATGTTATTCCTGAAATATGTTCAGGAAATGTACAATGTTCAACTTCTGTTTTTGAGTAGTAATTTAAATTTATAAAAATTTAATGTGAACATTATTTTTTGATGATCTAGTTTAGTGTAATAAGATGGTGTATTAATATTGCAGAATGTTGAATATGGCAGAACTGTGTTTGTTCCTTTTACTTCATATTTGTTACCATTGTGCGCAATTTATGTCATACCTACAACAAAATTAGAGGCGTCATAAATTAATTGTGGAATTAGCTTATTAGCATATGTATTGAAGTGGGGTGTTTACAGTTTGAAAGAATATCAAAATTTGCAGCCATTCAAATATATATAGTCTTATTAGTACACAGTTATATTGTAGTTATACTGGGACTGTCTCTATTGTTGTAACAGTCACTTGAATTGTTATGGTGTACAGTGGAAATAAGAACTGACACCAGATGAAGTCTCTAATGACAACTGTAATTAAAAACAAATAACAGTTAGAAATAAACAAAGACACTCTTATACAATTCTACAAGTTAAAATTTGTCCAACACATAACAATAAGTGTCACCTTAAATGACAAACAGGATCATCCCTATTAATTTCTTTCATATCAATGTATCAATATATAGTGATATCAGTATATATAGTTATATCAGTACACAGTTATATCTAGTGTAGGATAACTGAAATATTAATGTGATTACTATAGCAGGTGCAACCTCTACTTGGATTGCCTCCATTAAAATATTTTTTCACTTGACATTTTGATCCCTAGAATCTGGGATTGGGCCCAGAAGATGTGGGTGGTGGTTGAAAACCCATGTTGTAAATAGAGAAATAATTAGGTGTTAAGATGCGACGATGATGCCTCACGTTGCGAGCGTCAATTTGTAAAGAAAGAGACTAAATGGACGTCCTCGTTTTCGTTTAAGCCCCACGTTGCAGGCGGCAATTTGTAACAAAATGAAATATATATAGAATGTGTCGAGTACGTGTTTAAATAAGTTCCACGTTGTTATATGCCAATTTGTAAAGAGACTAATATGTGCCGGTGCTAGCGAAAATGTCCGTCTTATTCAAACCCCACTGTTGTAATCAATTTAGTAACGAACTGCTTGTTAATTATGTGAGGACGTATGTAATAATGTATGATACCAGCTGGAGACGTCAAATTATAAAGAGATCTTGTCTATGAGTGTAATTAGTTATAAGAGACTCCGGTGTAACAAACGCCAAGTAGTACGTTGTAGGTGGCGATTCGTAACAATTAAAATGCTGTTACCTGGTTTAATTAATATGTTATTAACTAATATACCTTGCGGTTGTGACCAGTGAAACCCTCAGAACACAGATTATTAAGTCCACAAACTTAGAATTATATTCCTGAATTTATAATGGTAGTATTCTGTAGACTTAATTTAATTCTCAGTGGTTGTTTAATATGAGCAATATATATGGAGTATTTACTGAATGTAAGTGGTTTTTGTCTCAACCCTAGTCCCTCAACGATAAAAATTTCATTCAAATTTAGTATGGCAAAACCCGTTAGTTCAGCAATCTCCCGTCTCACCAGCTGCAAACTTGGAGCGCTGTTATTATAAATAATTGTGCGTATAGGTTAGTTATTCTGAGTGTTTGTATCAATCTGTTAATAAATTATTACGACAATTTCATATAGTATTTTCTCTGCAATGATTAAAACGTTATCTCATACAACAAATGTACTTTATTTATTTTTCTCTGGTATTTAACCAGTTACGTTGTCTCAGACAAACAATAAGACAATACAATCGACTATCCCAACATGTATCGATTCTTAATTATTCGAATTCTAAAAAGAAAAACATATATACTTTGAAAATAATGACAAATAATTCTTATACCAGGGTTCGTGTAGTTCTTTGAACCATTAGTAAGGCCAGGTAAAACGCATAATTAAGGTTGTTCAATTTACAAAAAGAATAAAATTATTTACTTAAAATACAATGATATGAAAATAATTTGTTTTTTTACCCAAGCGGCGAAAGCTTCATTAGGCGGTGAATGTTTGTCAACTACGATCAAAATGCAGGTTATATCGTCTTCACCCAGTAAAACTGCTCTGGTCTTCAATGAATGGATGATGGTAATCCCACGGGAACTCTGGTGCTTCGAGTCTTCTTTTGCGTCTTCACAATTCTTGGTCCCAACGAACTGGAATTAGGATCTCAGCTTCCGCTGTCAATGAAGGTTATTTCGTCAACCGAATCTTCTGTATTTCCAAATATTTCCGTTAATTCAGACTTCAACTCTTTATTGGTCTTCAATTTATAGCATGAATTGGTTTGATACCAAATTCAGCGGAATTGTTTAGTGAATGAGGTGAGACGCTTTCAGTTCTTTTTTATTGTATTCATTGATAATTTATAGGGTTATTTAATTTGTATGATTCATTAACATTCCAGTATAATTGTTTTGTTAAATGCTTTTTTTCAATTTGGATATATATTTTCTTTATATTTATTCATATATTTTAAATATCTCGGTTCATTTCAACCTAATAGCTTGTAACAATCAGTACCATCTATCCAAAAATCAACAAGTTACTAAAAATCAGTTGCCTTAACAACCAGGTTTTCTATATATCCTTGAGCCGGCATTATAGAATATTACTACTCCTTTCCAATAAAATACTCCATGCTTGGATTAATATTGAATCACATAAAATTCTCCCCTAACCTTCCTTATTAAACAGTAAATGTTTTACTAGAGTTTCGTTGGACTGGGTTTACTAAAAAGGTATTAATTTCCTTTCACTAATATGGAATTTAGGCCTATAGATTCATTTACAACCATTATAACATTATTTGGTTTTTAACTTAATTTTCTTTTTACCTGACCTACTGTACAATTAATTATTGATTACATAGTTAATTACATGAATTTTAATTTACTGGTGGTTATTTGTTTTTACATTAATCAATTGGTTCTGGAACCCTTTATTAATTTATGACATAATTGTCAGAACTACTTGTTAGACTTGAAACACTGGTCACACTCCTGATCCAGTTTATAAACATTAATTAGAACAACAGTATCTTTCAATTTTATACAATACTGACAACTTAGTACCGTGCCTAACATTGGTAACTATATTGTGCTGTATAAAAACAAATCTAATATAAAATATAAACATAATTATTGAGTAAGTATTATTATCAAACAACATCATTTCATTTTTAACACATTCAACATACAATATAAATATTCTGTAGACCTTAACATGTCACAGTACAAAACAAACATTTCATTACATCCAATCTTTCATTGGTCTGGCTCTTTCACATTTAATATTAGTCATTGCCTCCTTTTTACTTGAGGTCCTTCTCAAACATATGAACTATCGAACAACCTTAAGTCAGGGTATGGTCTTTGACCATATTTCATTCAGTCTTTTATGTAACGTTGGGGAACCTCAACTATGTTGCGTTACATAACACCCCCCCCTTCGAAATAAGTTTATTTTGGTATAAACAAAGTTTAGCAAGAAATAAACTTCTAATTTGTATCTGGCCAATTGGTTTCCTATTTATAGTACTTTTATATTTCCCAATTATTCGTTATTTTATTATCATTTCTTCGTTCCTTCTTAAAGTCAATTATTTCCCAAGTTTAAATCTTATTTCTATAATCATTCTTGTGACATTCTTCATTAATTATACATTTTGGATCTGGTTTTATTTAATTCTCTATATTTATTTGTGAGTTTTCCCTCTAATATTTAATTTTCCTAAACCTCCCTAACATTATAACTGGAATCGAATCGGTGGTGCTCTATCGGCTAACCAATTACCGTCGTCCGTTACATACTTTCTGGGATCAGAGGAACATCATCTCTGCCCAGTCAAATGATTGCTGGAATATTCTACAGTCAATCTTCATTAATAAACCTCGTAAGGTAGTCATCATGTGACCTTCAATAAAATAATAAATAATAATCATATTCTAGGGATTATTCACTGTACTTTAACTCAGATCATATTATTTCTTCATATTAATTCTTCCTTCTATTATACACTTTTTCTCTCCAATACTTGGCTATTTTATTGACATTTATTAATTGGGTTTTGTTTACGGATAATTCTTAACCATTAGTTTTTTTTTTCTTTTCTTGTGATCCTTTTGATGGTTCCATTTTGGCTTCTTCATTCTCTTGTCTTCATTGGCTCATATTCCTTTGTGATCAATACAGCTGGTTATGAGATTTTGGTCAGTACTATACATTACATTATGTAGCTATATTCTTCTGGCACAATCATTATTATTTCTTTTACATTCAAAATTATATTTCTCGCTATTATATTATATCAGATAAACTCATTTCGTCTTCTGGTTTTGATGATTTTTATTAGGTTGAATTAGTGTAAAATATTTTTCTTCTTTCATATCAGTTTAAATCAATTTCTTCTAAATTGTATAGTAAGGTGTTCTTACTTATTTTTCGACTTTGGTTGTTCTTTTTATCTTCAAAATTCTCTTTCTTATATAATTCATAAATTGTTTTCTTAGATACTTGTTTGTAAGTTGAGCTTACTTCCTTTTTTGAATTTTGGGGTATTTATTCTCTTTATTTTAAAACATACTGTTTCTGAATAATTATGAGTAAGTTGTTCTTACATCCTTTGGAATTTTGTGTTTTTTAGTTTCTTCATTTTAAATTGTATTGTTCGAAATAACATGAGTAAGTTGTCCTTACATACTTTTAGAATTTTGTGGTTATAGTCTCTTCATGTATTCCATCTGTCGGCCGTGTCTTCTTCTTCATTTATTTCTTGTCTTACATCCTGGGATGTACTGGGTCGGTGGCCATCTCCTCTTAGGGGAATCCAGCGTTCTGGTGGGTTCTGTTGATTATAAATTATTCGGACATTCCTAGATGGATCGTCCCTTCTTTGGTTCTCGCTTCCGGATCTGGATTCTCCGATGTTATTGCTCCGTTGTAAACACTCATTATCATTCTCCCCTTGGTGTTGATCACTCCTTGGACCATTCTCTTCGGCCCTTATAAAATTTACCATTGGTCTGGAAACCCGTAATGGATGATCCTCTTCGTAGTTAACCCGGCGGTAGTCCTCCTGACTCCGACTTCTGCCCCTATTAGTTCTAGTCTCCCTTCTATCGTTATTACTGTACTGGTTCCAATCGGTGTCCCTATCAAAACTTCGACGTCCTTGGTAGTATGTCCTCCCATTATAATTGTCGTACGCCCCCACATAATTAACTCTTCTGTAGTTTTGGTTTTGGTTATTCGGGTTACGGTTACTGTTATCATAATTTCGGTTGTTCGTGTTCCGATTCTGGTAATTTGGGTTATACGACTGGTTATATTGGTTGTTCGGAATACTCTGTCTATTCCCGTAACTGTTTCCGTTGTTCCTTGGGCTGTTGCTGTTATTTTGCCGTTGGTACGCCTCATTACCATAATTACCAGGCCTGCCATTATAGTTCGTCCGGTTATTCGCCTCATGACTGTTATGGTTATTGTTTCTATTGTTATAGTCTGGGAAATCCCTGTTCCCGTACTGGTCGTTTCTCTGACGACTCCTTCGATAATGTACTTCACGCTCGTGCTCTTCCAATAGCGTTGACATGGCCTGTATAGTTTTTATTTGTCCACCCGATCGTGCTATTGATATACCGTTATCATAGTGGTATGCTAACCTGGTGACGAGAATTTCCTCTGGGATTTTTGGTTCAAGATGTCTTGCCAAACATACTTTTCCCAGGAAGTAGGCGGTAAGTGTTGTTCCCCTGCTGGCGTCATATCTTCCATAACTGATGCTCTCCCTCACTACGTTCTGGGTGGCGTCTGACCAGTATCTGGCTTTAAAAGCTATTTTAAATTCTTCGTAGCTTCGTATCTCGTGCCTGGTGGCTGTCCACCAGTTATCATAAGTTTCTTTAAAATGATCGTCTAAATAACGACAAATTATTGGCCACCTGTTTTCACCGGTTCTCATAATTTGTTCGCCGACCCGTTCCAAGAATTCCATTGGATTTCTCCTGTATGTCTTAAAGTTGATGGTCTCCCGGTCGTCTATATGTTGTGTATATGGGACAGTGATCGATTGGTTGTCAACTGACCGTTGTAGGTTCTCGATTCTATCCTGGTTACGTTGTCCTTGCTCCTGTACTTCGTTCATGATCGTATCTAAATTTCGATGCTGGTTTCCGCAATCAGTTCGTATTGATTCCACTTGAATTCGGTTTTCTTCTTCTATATGGCCTAGCTTGACCTCTAGTTCAGCTCTATTTCGTGTAATAACTTCATCGGTCGCTTTCAGTTTTCTATTTGTTTCCGCGATCTCCTGTTTTCTTTCGCCGTCGTTCTTAACTACCTTCTGGCTGATTGCCTCACTAGCGTCCTCAATTTTCTTATTGATAACTTGTCTTAATACTTCATTCTGTTTTTCAACATTTTCCCTTATTTCCTGGTTAGAATGTTCAATTCTCTCATCGATTCGTATAAGATTATCCTCATTGATTTTCTCAAGATCTGCTTTCATTCGTTTATTGTTTTCCTCAAGTTTTTCGTTCATTATTTTGTTATCATCTTGAATCTGTCTCAAATTCTCGTCATTCTTGTCAAACTTTTCATTCATCTGCTTGATTAAATTTTCGCTCAAAATTTCGTTTTGTTTTCTTGAGTTCTCATTAATACTGTCTATTTTATTTTCCAGCTTTTCTGAATTTTCATTTATACTGTCTATCTTCTCATTGATTTGTCTAAAATCGGCCTTCAATTGTTCATTATTTTCATTTATGGTTTGCCTTAAAAGTTCGCTAGTACTTTCCTTAATACTGTCTATTTTATTTTCTAGCTTTTCTGAGTTTTCTTCAAATTTTTTATTTAATTCTTCCTTCTGTTTCCTGGAATCTTCTTTGATACTGTCTATTTTTTCAGAGTTTTCTTCAAATTTTTTATTTAATTCTTCCTTCTGTTTCTTGGAATCTTCTTTAATTAATTCCCATAATTTTTGTAAATCTAGGCCTCCTCTGGCTTCCTCTTTATCTGGTTGGTCCCCTTGGGCATCTTCTTCCACTATTTCCGTTTCCGTATCCATAACTATTTCAGTTTCTTCTGTATCACCTGTCTGTTGATCCATTTCAGTATCTGTACCTACCTCTGTTTCTTTTTCCCTCCTATCTTCTTCTGTTTCTTGTTCCTTCTCCATTCTTTTCGTAATAGCTCTCGTATGCATTCCTGTGCCTCTAATGGTTGCCTGCTCAAGTTAAGTAACAAATAATATGAGTTTTTACTTAACTAAAGCCCACTCGTTGAGCGCCAATTTGTAAATAGAGAAACTTTTAGGTGTTAAGATGCGACGATGATGCCTCACGTTGCGAGCGTCAATTTGTAAAGAAAGAGACTAAATGGACGTCCTCGTTTTCGTTTAAGCCCCACGTTGCAGGTGGCAATTTGTAACAAAATGAAATATATATAGAATGTGTCGAGTACGTGTTTAAATAAGTTCCACGTTGTTATGTGCCAATTTGTAAAGAGACTAATATGTGCCGGTGCTAGCGAAAATGTCCGTCTTATTCAAACCCCACTGTTGTAATCAATTTAGTAACGAACTGCTTGTTAATTATGTGAGGACGTATGTAATAATGTATGATACCAGCTGGAGACGTCAAATTATAAAGAGATCTTGTCTATGAGTGTAATTAGTTATAAGAGACTCCGGTGTAACAAACGCCAAGTAGTACGTTGTAGGTGGCGATTCGTAACAATTAAAATGCTGTTACCTGGTTTAATTAATATGTTATTAACTAATATACTTTGCGGTTGTGACCAGTGAAACCCTCAGAACACAGATTATTAAGTCCACAAACTTAGAATTATATTCCTGAATTTATAATGGTAGTATTCTGTAGACTTAATTTAATTCTCAGTGGTTGTTTAATATGAGCAATATATATGGAGTATTTACTGAATGTAAGTGGTTTTTGTCTCAA
Source organism: Magicicada septendecula (assembly GCA_034769895.1). NCBI lineage: Eukaryota > Metazoa > Arthropoda > Insecta > Hemiptera > Cicadidae > Magicicada > Magicicada septendecula. The sequence continues at coordinate 130,598,329 of CM068375.1, forward strand.
CCCTAGTCCCTCAACGATAAAAATTTCATTCAAATTTAGTATGGCAAAACCCGTTAGTTCAGCAATCTCCCGTCTCACCAGCTGCAAACTTGGAGCGCTGTTATTATAAATAATTGTGCGTATAGGTTAGTTATTCTGAGTGTTTGTATCAATCTGTTAATAAATTATTACGACAATTTCATATAGTATTTTCTCTGCAATGATTAAAACGTTATCTCATACAACAAATGTACTTTATTTATTTTTCTCTGGTATTTAACCAGTTACGTTGTCTCAGACAAACAATAAGACAATACAATCGACTATCCCAACATGTATCGATTCTTAATTATTCGAATTCTAAAAAGAAAAACATATATACTTTGAAAATAATGACAAATAATTCTTATACCAGGGTTCGTGTAGTTCTTTGAACCATTAGTAAGGCCAGGTAAAACGCATAATTAAGGTTGTTCAATTTACAAAAAGAATAAAATTATTTACTTAAAATACAATGATATGAAAATAATTTGTTTTTTTACCCAAGCGGCGAAAGCTTCATTAGGCGGTGAATGTTTGTCAACTACGATCAAAATGCAGGTTATATCGTCTTCACCCAGTAAAACTGCTCTGGTCTTCAATGAATGGATGATGGTAATCCCACGGGAACTCTGGTGCTTCGAGTCTTCTTTTGCGTCTTCACAATTCTTGGTCCCAACGAACTGGAATTAGGATCTCAGCTTCCGCTGTCAATGAAGGTTATTTCGTCAACCGAATCTTCTGTATTTCCAAATATTTCCGTTAATTCAGACTTCAACTCTTTATTGGTCTTCAATTTATAGCATGAATTGGTTTGATACCAAATTCAGCGGAATTGTTTAGTGAATGAGGTGAGACGCTTTCAGCTCTTTTTTATTGTATTCATTGATAATTTATAGGGTTATTTAATTTGTATGATTCATTAACATTCCAGTATAATTGTTTTGTTAAATGCTTTTTTTCAATTTGGATATATATTTTCTTTATATTTATTCATATATTTTAAATATCTCGGTTCATTTCAACCTAATAGCTTGTAACAATCAGTACCATCTATCCAAAAATCAACAAGTTACTAAAAATCAGTTGCCTTAACAACCAGGTTTTCTATATATCCTTGAGCCGGCATTATAGAATATTACTACTCCTTTCCAATAAAATACTCCATGCTTGGATTAATATTGAATCACATAAAATTCTCCCCTAACCTTCCTTATTAAGCAGTAAATGTTTTACTAGAGTTTCGTTGGACTGGGTTTACTAAAAAGGTATTAATTTCCTTTCACTAATATGGAATTTAGGCCTATAGATTCATTTACAACCATTATAACATTATTTGGTTTTTAACTTAATTTTCTTTTTACCTGACCTACTGTACAATTAATTATTGATTACATAGTTAATTACATGAATTTTAATTTACTGGTGGTTATTTGTTTTTACATTAATCAATTGGTTCTGGAACCCTTTATTAATTTATGACATAATTGTCAGAACTACTTGTTAGACTTGAAACACTGGTCACACTCCTGATCCAGTTTATAAACATTAATTAGAACAACAGTATCTTTCAATTTTATACAATACTGACAACTTAGTACCGTGCCTAACATTGGTAACTATATTGTGCTGTATAAAAACAAATCTAATATAAAATATAAACATAATTATTGAGTAAGTATTATTATCAAACAACATCATTTCATTTTTAACACATTCAACATACAATATAAATATTCTGTAGACCTTAACATGTCACAGTACAAAACAAACATTTCATTACATCCAATCATTCATTGGTCTGGCTCTTTCACATTTAATATTAGTCATTGCCTCCTTTTTACTTGAGGTCCTTCTCAAACATATGAACTATCGAACAACCTTAAGTCAGGGTATGGTCTTTGACCATATTTCATTCAGTCTTTTATGTAACGTTGGGGAACCTCAACTATGTTGCGTTACAATGTTGAAAGACATTTTTAACAACCTTTACAGAAGATTTTTTGACTGTCATTGTCAGCTTCTGAGAATGATCCCAGATTTTAGAGATCAGAGCATCAAGTGAAAAAATATTATAATGGAGGCAGTCCGAGGAGAAGGTTTACCTGATAGAAATTACACATGTCTTAGGAGTTTTAAAGAATGATCACTGAAAGTAATAACATTAAGCTTCAGATAGACCAGTTTAATATGTGTGTTCCTGCTTAATACAGTTTTCACGCAGTCCTTTGGAGAGAGTTTTCATGTAGATTTGGTGCAGTTGGTTGGATATAACAGTTGCTGTAGAACATATCGTGTCTATTTAATAAATTACACCATGTCATGTGCATTGAATATTATTAATGTCATAGTTTAGAAGACAAAACCAGACCTCACTGTTATGAAAGTTCAGTAGTGTTTCCTTCCTTTGTTTAGGTAGATGTTGAACTCTTTTACCTTCTATGTACTCAGTGACAGAATTATACATTAATTCTATAAATTATATATTAACATAAGAAACATACATAACACGCAGTATTACATTGTTTTAAATAGGTTAGCAATATTTACTAATTGCTGATATATTTAATTATTCTATCATAATATAATAAGTTTCAGTAATATGTGCTGTTTTAAGTTATACATAAGGCTAGCATTATCAGTCATATGAAACTACCAGTCAAAAACAGTCAGTTGTAAATCTTTTTTCATTAATTTTTTTCAGAATACATCAGAATTCAGTAAGAAGAAAAGAGAAAGTTGTGAAAGTATTGAAGATGTCCCCATAGAAGATTTAACGGTTGAAGTTAAGGATGAAAGTGATAGTTTTGAGCATGAACAGAAAATCAATAAATTAAAATCAAAGCGCGTTCATTTTAATGAAGAAGTACTAGATGATGAACCAAGAAAAAAGAAGGTGAAATATGATCATTATGAACAGTATGTTAGTGAGGATACAGTAAGTAACACAATAGAAGAAGTTATTGTAAAATATGCTAGTTCAAAAGAAAAAAGCAAGAGAGGTGGAGCGCTCCGAGCTATGTTACAAGAATATTATAACATCACATTGTCCGAGATGAGCCCGAGAGCACAGAGAAGAAGATGTGTACCTACAATTGAAACCACTTTTCAGTGTTGTTGTATTGATGGTGCAGTGGACACTGACCATATTCAGTGCCCTAGTTGTAAGACTTGGCAGCATTCGGGATGTGTAGGTTTTGATCCAACAGTGGCAACATATGACTATTATTGTTTTAAATGCTGGCAAAATAATCCATTGGTTCCATCAGCAGGAACTGTTATAATCTCGCCAGATTCAATAAGCTGTCAGTGGGTTACTGAAGTAAGTACTTTTGTTAATGTATGTGTGCTGTATGTGAATGTGTGTTTGCATGTGGTGTGTATACTGCACCTTAAATTGTATTATATGTGTAATTTTTATCGTTGTTTGTTTTTGAACTATTGGTAATTCAATAATTGATTAATTGGTATTGATTGATTGGTATTAATTATTATTAATGTTGTTTAAGGTATTTGTTATACTTCTTAAGTTATCCGCAGCCACCATGTTTGTTATTGTGTCAACACTGATTTTACTGGAGCACTCAGATGTTAAGATAATTTATTATTTTGGTTAACACTTTCAACATCACCGTTTTATCTGTGTTATTCCCTGGTAAACCCCCATTTTTAGCAGTAAAAAAAATTGTAACATGTTTATTTTTTAACAAAAAAATACATTATATCAAATTTAATCTCCATCCATGCAGATTTCATATATATTCTTATTATTCTGAGTGCTTGTATAAATTTTTAACAAATTAGTCTCAGAAATAACCTTTTTTCACAAAAAAATTTTAGTCTTCATTACTGAACTTAAGGAAATTGTTACAACTCTTAATTACTAATTTAATTTCTTGAAATATATTTTATGCCTAATCTAACATAGGTTGATTAAGTATGCATATTTTTCTTCAAAAAGGGTGGAAAATTATGCATAAGCTATGCAGTTATGATAAAGCTCAAATCATTCAGGAACGCACAGCCCCACACCATATTCTTCACACCACCACCCACTTTTTCCTTATCCTCTTTCCAGTTTCCTTCTTTCCTTTGTCCGAACACACTTACAGTATCTTGTGGCATTTACTTTTTTTCAGTATGGGGTACTTTCTTTGGAAAATGTCGGGCAAATGTTTGGTTGACACTAGATGTTGATGGTCCTGGTGTTTCATTTTGTATTTCACCTCCAACAGTAGCCATTTTCAAGGCAACTGGTTTCATGTAGTCGCCAAAGATTTTCTCTTCCCCGTTACCTCTTTGTAAATGATGTAGCCATTAACTACAGCCATGATGAAAACATGGAAAAACAACTTTTTCCACCATTTCATACTTTTTCACTGAAAGGGATAATAATTGTGAAGTCGGTCACTTCTGTTCACTCCAGAATACAGATTATAATCCAGAATCAAATCTGGTTTGACTACTTGCATGAGGCCTGCCTTTGATTTCACAGTAGTAGTATTTGTCGTTGCTTTGTGTTTTGTTGACAAAGCATAAACATCTCTTGCTGACCTCCACTTCAGAGCTAAAATCTCCTGTTTTCTTCTGAAAAGCATTTCATTTTTCTTCAACTTTTTTTTGAACTCTTGTGGTAGCCCCTTCCTATTTTTCATAACTGTACTCACTCCCAATGTTTTTTTACTCCACAGAAAATTAAGGAGAGCTGGACTTGTGTAAAAACGATCCACACAAGGTATGTCCTTTTATTACTGAAAGCACACCAGGAGACTACTGTAAAAGTTTCGTTGGAAGTTATTGGATCATCCTCCATGCAGTCCAGACATGGTACTATCTGACTTTCATATTTTCCTGTAATTAAAAGATTTTTTGGTGGAAACTGCATACAGACCAATGAGAATGTCTATCAAACTATCATTGACAGTTCAACAAACAGGTGGTGGAATTCTTTAACAAGTGGATTGTAAAACTTATCTTCCAGTGTGATTATAAAAACAGTGATTTTGAGTGACAATAAGTTTTTATCACTTTATACAAAAACGATTCTTACTTAAAATAATCCTCATAATTATGTGATAATAAGATTGTGAATTTTTTTATATGATTTTCCTAAGATGCTTTGTATCCTAGACAGACTTTTTTCAGCTTCTCCAAGAGATGTGCTATATAATTGAATTATTGGTATCTACATCTGATTAGGTGACATTCTACTGTTATGGAGATCATGATGTTTGGGTTAAATGCAAACAGAATTCATTGATTTCATGTTGATTTTAGGATAGTCAAACTACATTACAAAAACTATATTATCAAAAGGTGAGTAAAGAACAGACAATAATTTTTCAGATAAGTATATTGAATGTTTATGTATTTTTCAGATAGAAAAACATCTAAAAGTTGCAGATCTCAAATTACTTGTATACAAAGGTGTTCGAATAAATGGGTACATACAGCCAACTACACTGGCAGAATATGATATCGTCATCACTTCCTATGAGGTTAGTTGTTACTGTTTCATAAAAATATATTTATATATTTTTTTTAAGATTACACATAATACTATTGTCAATAGATATGAAGCACAACAATTATATGTTTTCATAACAGTTAAAAATTTATATATATTTGTAACGGGACAGAATGGGGTGATAAAGAATTTTAATAAATGTCAACTTAAATATTGTACAACCTTTGGGGAACCTCTGTTTAACCAAGAGACATGTAATCTTATTATGAAACATCAGCCTGTGTTTATGTCTAGCGTCAGTCTGGCTAGACGCATTACGTAATCACCTGCCATCCAGGACATCTGTGAATTACAGAATATACGAAGGTAACATGCTGATTTCAACAGGCGGCAAGAAAGTGTAGAATTTAATTCTAGAACATTTTAAACCAACCAATCAGAGCTCGGATTGGTGATCACGTGACCAGTCTCACACCTCGCAATCTGCGCCCCAACGCCAGATTAAGTGGCCCAGTTGACCAGACACTACAGAGCCGCGTCGGTCAGTAAAGTAGCGCACAGTTCTGTGATCGTTCAAATAACTATAACATACTAATTAATAAATATCGGTATGGAGAACCATACATGACTTCCATGTTCTAAGATTTATATTTAAAATCATATTCGAAATGAAATATTACCATAGAAACTACTTCTTTCTACTTACTGCTTCAGCCTTAACCACAGTACTGTGGTCACTAACGTATACCACCTGACGTTTTCGCACTCGATTTTCACTGATGATGGCAGTCGATGGACTGCCGAAAAGTCTGGTTTTGCAGAAAACATTGGACTACGGCTAAACAGCCCGGGAAGGAATTTTAACAAAGAACTATTTCTTTGGTGCCGATAACGTAGTACACATAAAAAATTCTCCCCTCCCCAATCAACTATAATTTTCATTAATAGAAAATTACCCCCACCCCGTTCACCTAACCTCTTCATTTATAGATATTTCATCTACGTTTCTACAGTGGATTATTATGAGCTTCTTATTAGGATACATTATTTATCAAAATTAAGTACTTTACTCTTGTTAAAACATAAAACGTTGCAGGTAAACTACCCCTTTCTCTTAATCGATCTTCACCAAAATCAATAGACCTTCAGTCCTCTACAATTCAGGGATGCATGCAAAAAAAATATTTGATTCTGTTTGAATGTGCGACAGTTATCGTTCGTCATATAAACAATTACCCTTGTTAAAACATAAAACGTTGCAGGTAAACTACCCCTCTCCCGTAACCGATCTTCACCAAAAACAACAGATCTTGCGAACTCTACAATTCAGGGGTGTATGCAGAACATTATTTGATTCTGTTTGAATTTGCGGCAGTTATCTTTCGCATAAAAAAAAAGTAAAAAAATTACCCTTCTTAAAACATAAAATATTGCTGGTAAACTACCCCTTTCCCTTAACCGATCTTCAACAAAATCAACAGAACTTGAGTTCTCTTTAAGTCAAAAAGGTATGCAAAAACGTAGTCGATTCTGTTTGAATTTGCGGCAGTTATCGTTCGTCATATAAAAATTACCCTTGTTAAAACATAAAATGTTGCAGGTAAACTACCCCTTTCCCTTAAACGATCTTCACAAACACCAATAGGACTTGAGAACTCTACAATTCAGGGCTGTATGCAAAACATTATTTGATTCTGTTTGAATTTGCGGCTGTTATCGTTTGCCATAGAAAAATATCGGTATGGAGAACCATACATGACTTCCATATTCTAAGATTTATATTTAAAATCATTTTCGAAATGAAATATTACCATAGAAACTACTTCTTTCTACTTACTGCTTCAGCCTTAACCACAGTACTGTGGTCACTAACATATACCACCTCACGTTATCGCACTCGATTTTCACAGATGATGGAAGTCGATGGCATTGCCGAAATGTCTGGTTTTGTAGAAAACATTGGACTACGGCCAAATATCCCGGGAAGGAATTTTAACAAAAACTACTTCTTTGTTGCCGATAACGTTGTACACATATATATATCAGTGGCGAAGTTACATGGAGGCAATTGAGGCAATGCCTACCCTAAAAAATTCTGTAGAATAAAAATTATAAATACGTATGAACTACATAACGTAAAGATTATACATTGTTACTGCGACTGTCAAATTTATTAAACCGAAACGTGCTTTATTGAGCGACCGCTAGATGGTGACAGGTGAGATTCGGCATAGTTCGTTTAAAGCGAATGAGGCAACCTGAACTTGCCTCAGCGTTTTTTGTATACACCGTATGTAAGCAATGTAGTGGTGTGATAGGGAAGTGTAGGGAGGGGGGATTGTCCCGCGCTGTACACATAGAGCGTTGAGGCATGCCTCACTTCTGTGGTCCAAACAGTTAAGTTAAAGTGCCTGTGTTGTTTCTAAGTGTTTATTTTATGCGGTTATTAAAAGTGTCACTGTTATTCCGCTGAACTAACAGATGATCAAGATTGTTATTTGAATTATTTGTAACATTAAACATATATATAGAAACTAATCAAGTTTAAAAATTTGAAGTTCAATCAGTTGTATTATTGTGTATGACTAATACAAGGATTGTTCAATAGAAACACGTATAGAGCTGTAAAGCATTTTTTATTCAACGATTTTAAAAGAAGTCTCCAATAACATTAAGACATGAGTTCCACTGTTGCGCTAACCTGTAGATTCCCTGCTAGTAAAATTCTTACGGCTGTTTGTGGAACCATTCGGTTACAGCAAACTCTACCTCAGCGTCCGATTTGACCCACCATCCTTTTAGTGATTCCTTAAAAAAAATTTAAGATAAGATTTTTGCCTACCCATTCATTAACTACTAGCTTCGCCAGTAAGCAAATTGATGTCCATTTTTTCGGCTTGCACGCGTTATGTTGGTGTGGGTTTCGGCACTTTCCATTTAAAAAGCGTGCAAACGTAAGAAAATAAACATGAGTGAGGCCAGAAATAACGTGAATTGTGTGTGTGTGTGTGTGTGTTTGTGGCTTACCTGCCTTTTTATTGCTGTATGAAATGAAAAATATTATATTACATTAAAATGAAAAAATTTTAATTTTATTGACTGGCAACAAACTTATTTTATTTTTAACAATTACCATTGTTTGAAAAAGTTTAAATAAATTTTCAAGTACTTTACTCTTGTTAAAACGTAAAAGGTTGCAGGTAAACTACCCCTTCCCCTTAACCGATCTTCACCAAAATCGAAAGTCCTTGAGACCTGTACAATTCAGGGACGTATGCAAAAAATTATTTGATTCTGTTTGAATTTGCGGCTGTTATCGTTTGCCATAGAAAATACGCTTGATAAAAAAACGTTGCAGGTAAACTACCCCTTCCCCTTAACCGATCTTCACCAAAAACAATAGGTCTTGAGTACTCTACAAATCAGGGCTGTATGCAAAACATTATTTGATTCTGTTTGAATTTGCGGCTGTTATCGTTTGCCATAGAAAATACCCTTGTTAAAAAAACGTTGCAGGTAAACTACCCCTTTCCCTCAACCGATCTTCACCAAAAACAATAGGTCTTGAGAACTCTACAATTTAGGGATGTATGCAAATAATCGTTTGATTCTGTTTGAATTTGCGGCTGTTATCGTTTGCCGTAGGAAATACCCTTGTTAAAACATAAAACGTTACAGGTAAACTACCCCTTTCCCTTAACCGATCTTCACCAAAAACAATAGGTCTTGAAAACTCTACAATTGAGGGCTGTATACGAAACATTATTTAATTCTGTTTGAATTTGCGGCTGTTATCGTTTGCCAAAAAAAAAATTTCCCTTGATAAAAAAAAACCGTTGCAGGTAAACTACCCCTTTCCCTCAACTGATCTTCACCAAAAACAATAGGTCGTGAGTACTCTACAAATCAGGGCTGTATGCAAAAAATTATTTGATTCTGTTTGAATTTGCGGCAGTTATCGTTTGCCATAGAAAAAAAATCTAAAGACACACAGACACACAGACAGACAGACACACACACAGACACTTTTTGGAAAACGACTTTTTTTCATGTTTTGAGTGTAGTACAATCAGAATCTGCAATAATCTCGAACACGATTTTTTTTGCCATCACCATACTTCCATTCCTTAAGGAATATGGAAGTAAAATTACCCCCGATAAAAAAAACGTTGCAGGTAAACTACCCCTTCCCCTTAACCGATCTTCACCAAAACCAATAGGTCTTGAGAACTCTATAATTCAGGGCTGTATGCAAAAGAGTAGTTGATTCTGTTTGAATTTGCGGCAGTTATCGTTCGTCATATAAAAATTACCCTTGTTAAAACATAAAATGTTGCAGGTAAACTACCCCTTTCCCTTAAACGATCTTCACCAACACCAATAGGACTTGAGAACTCTACAATTCAGGGCTGTATGCAAAACATTATTTGATTCTGTTTGAATTTGTGGCTGTTATCGTTTGCCATAGAAAAAATTACCCCCCGATAAAAAAAAACGTTGCAGGTAAACTACCCCTTCCCCTTAACCGATCTTCACCAAAAACAATTGAGAACTCTATAATTCAGGGCTGTATGCAAAAGAGTAGTTGATTCTGTTTGAATTTGCGGCTGTTATCGTTTGCCATAGAAAAAAAATTACACTTGTTTAAAAAAAAACCGTTTCAGGTAAACTTCCCCATTCCCTTAACCAATCTTCACCAAAATCAATATGTCTTGAGTACTCTACAAATCAGGGCTACATGCAAAAAATTATTTGATTCTGTTTGAATTTGCGACTCTTATCGTTTGCCATAAAAAATACCCTTTTAAAACATAAAACGTTGCAGGTAAACTACCCCTTTCCCTTAACCGATCTTCACCTAAAACAATAGGTCGTGAGTACTCTATAGATCAGGGCTGTATGCAAAACATTATTTGATTCTGTTTGAATTTGCGGCTCTTATCTTTTGCCATAGAAAATACCCTTTTAAAACATAAAACTTAGCAGGTAAACTACCCCTTTCCCTTAACCGATCTTCACCAAAATCAATAGGTCTTGAGAACTCTACAATTTAGGGCTGTATGCAAATAATAATTTGATTCTGTTTGAATTTGCGGCTGTTATCGTTTGCCATATAAAATACCCTTGTTAAAACATAAAACGTTGCAGGTAAACTACCCCTTTCCCGTAACCGATCTTCACCAAAAACAATTGAGATCTCTACAATTCAGGGCTGTATGCAAAAGAGTAGTTGATTCTGTTTGAATTTGCGGCTGTTATCGTTTGCCATAGAAAACAATTACCCTTGATTAAAAAAATACCATTGCAGGTAAACTACCCTCAACCGATCTTCACAATAAAAACAATAGGTCGTGAGTACTCTATAAATCAGGGCTGTATACAAAAAATGATTTGATTCAGTTTGAATTTGCGGCTGTTATCGTTTGCCATAGAAAAAAAATCTATAGACACACAGACAGACAGACACACACACACAGACACTTTTCGAAAAATGACTTTTTTTCATGTTTTGAGTGTAGTACAATCAGAATCTGCAATAATCTCGAACACGATTTTTTTTGCCATCACCATACTTCCATTTCCTTAAGGAACATGGAAGTAAAAAACACATCTTACCTTCTCGGATTCCAGGGTTCTACACACGAACTCGTAGCTTATAAACGTGATTTAGGGTTTATTTTATTAATGAACTCGACTCTTATTGCATTTGTTAATCAATTCAATTTTTTATTTAACCTTCTTTCATACTCTCTTTTTTTTTAATCTACTGACTATTCATTTTTTCTCTCAAAAAAATATTACTGTTTCTTTCAATTATTTTTTTTTCATTTAAAAACACAAAACAAGCATTTAGGCTATTTTAACATTGCTTCACTTATTCTAATGACTAATCTAAATAATTCTTTCAAAGGCAACCCAGTATTTGCTCATTCATTCTATATATATCACTTTTACCCTCCAAATTTAGAGCTCTTATTAGAAATTCATAATTATTTGTTTATATCATATGGTTACTGTGCTGATGTCGTCACTGCAGACCATGCGTTGCACTCCTTACATTTTATCTCACTTTTTTGTCCGAAATTAGTTCTCACAATTTAATTTTGATCACGTTTTCACTGGTTAAGATTTCACTGTTTGTATTATTTTATATCATGTTAATTTTATGTTTTAGATCACATTTTCCGTACTTTTAAACAAATAATTGGCGTATCTGGCCGAGCTAACTGAGCCAACGTGCAACTGAGTGTTTCACAAGTGAACGCTGCTCTGAAATTGAAAACTTGTCCAGGCGAGTCCCCGTCTTTACCATTTATCTTATACTATTAAGCGAGCAATCTTTGTATGTATGTCCTTATTTTCTCGGAAACGGCTCTAACGATTTTCTCGAAATTTGGTACTTAAGCGTATTTGGACACTAAAAATCGATTGGGCTAGGTCTCATTTTCCGCAAAAATCGCCTAAGGCCTAAACCGTAGGGTCTTTTAAGTATACATTTTAATTCATGTAGGTTTAAATATTCACACAACAATTGCTGTTGTTATAACTCCGTCACCCAGCAACAAATATTTAAAAAAAATATTTTTTATTTGAAATTAAAACGTTAATTTTAATTCTGTTCATAAAGATATAAAGAATAGATCTTATCGATGTTTATAAATAAATATAAATAGCTGTTGTTATGAATGTAAATAAACAAACTAAGAGTTGAGACATACAATCTAATCTATGTATGTCCTTGAAATGGCTCTAACGATACCGTAGGGTCTTTATAGGTCTTTAACCTGCGGCCTAAACGGCGCAGTATCGATGTTTATAAATAATATAAACAGATGTTGCTATGACTGTAAATAAACAAAGTAAGAGTTGAGACATACAATTGTGGGTTTCTGCGCAACGATTTTTGTACAATCTATCTGATATACATAATCTAAACTATTAAGTGTTCTCTATACGCTGTTGTGTTTTTTGCATTCTCTGAGGTATATACATAATCTAAACTATTAAGTGTTCTCTATACGCTGTTGTGTTTTTTGCATTCACTGAGGTAAGTGGTATGCCTACCAAGGGACGTCCTCCAAAAAAACGAACTTTTAACTTTAACCAGCGACCACAGGAACAGCCAGAAGATGAACGTCAGGAGTAAATGGAACATGTGACCAGTTCGGCTGATAACCCTGTTCCTGGTACCTCAAGGGACTTTGGACCTTCGAATGAAGAAAATTTTCCCACTTCTGTAAGACCGGGCCGGAAAGCAAAGACGACATGTATCAATAGATTAGTTGGGATCATTAATGATCTCATCGATTCTCAATCTCAGGAGACTAACGATCTTAAAAGAAGAAAACGAAATGTTGAACCTGCTGAGGATCGTCAACGACGCTTAGATCAGATGCGCGAACGTACACTTCAAAGAAGAGCAGGAGAACCAGAACAACAAAGAACTCAGTGGCTCCAAGACATGCGCGAACTAGCTGCTCAAAGACGAGCAAGAGAACCAGAACAACAAAGAACTCAGCGGCTCCAAGACATGCGCGAACTAGCAGCTCAAAGACGAGCAAATGAAACTGATGCTCGCTGGCAATAAATAAATAATTAATAATAAATAATATTTTTTTTTAATCTGTATATTTATAAATAAATGTGAAAACCAAGCAAAGCTCGGTCACCCTGATATTTATTTATTAAAAGAAAATCCCTCAAATCTGTCCCGTTACAGTTCCAGTAACCAGTGTGCGAGCAATTAACCAGTCGACTAAAATTCTTCAGACCGCGCGGTCATAAAAACAACAAGTGCTTGAGCAAAATTAACGTTGGCCGACGAAATGTTATAATATGTAATTTCTAAAATCGGAGTGAACTACTGAAGAGTGATCAAACAACTACAGTGATAAACTTATAACTGTTTAAACACAGAAGTTCGGAGTGACCAGGGAAATGGCAAATAACACGTGGTGATGGTGAAACCTTTTGGAACGTCTTTGGAATGGTTAAGTACCACTAATAAACTGTCAACTAAATTTCATAAGCATCTCAAATAAATAGTTCAATACCGAAAAAATAAAGATTTAAAGAGCTCTATAAATGGGGGTTAAATATGAAAATGTAAAAGAGTGAGAGAGTGAGTGATATAAAAAAGAAAAGTACTGGGTCGTTAATCATCATATTAATTACTTTGTTATAGTCATGTAAGAATAGTAGCTTCATAAGAATTGTTCATTTGTCATTTTTATACCGATAACTTTGTGTTTGATATAGATGTAGTAGTTTACAAGAAATGATGAGAATTTTAGGAGTTTGTTATACAGGTTGAGAAAATAACGTAATTTTGCTTAATAAAAGAAAAGTAATGTGTTAAAATCAGAAAACTGTGTTAGCATAATTATTTCATCATTCAAACCTAAATAACCATCTCTGCAACAGTTTCGTCTATAGGACCCTGGAGGGGAACCCAAAGGTAAGAAAAAGTCGTAAATTTTTTATAAATTTGTAAAACTTTATTAATTCATACATTTGAATAGTTACAATGGCGCCCGAACAGGGACGGTTTATATAATTTATTTTAATTATATAAACTAGACCTAATTTGAGTTGCAGAGAAGGATTATTTGGGAGTGAGGGCGCTGTTGTAAATGAGTATAGATTGGGGTTAGAAAGTAGTAAAGTAAAACTATAAATTGAATGCAAAGTGTGATTATAATTGTATGTGTAAGCCATCATAATATAAAAAATGGAGAATATAGAGAATCAAATAAATGTAACTGGCGTTAATGAGTCAGAAATACAAGCAATGACCGAGTCGACGGTTATGAGCAGGTTGGAGATTCATTCAACTCCAATCGTAGTCCAAGATAGAGAATTAAACGAATCAGCTGTTATAGACAACTCTGGGATTCAGTTAACCCCAACCTCAACTAATAAAAATAAACAATTTGATAAAAACTATATAATGAATATGATGCAATTACTTCTAGCAAAGCAAAGTGCAATGATAGAGGTAAATTTTGATAAAATAAATAGTCGTTTTGACGAGAGTGACAAAAAGTGGGATAAATTATTGCAGAAACTAGAGACAGATAAATCAAAAGAAAATAAAGAAAGTGACCTAAACCAGGTGATTAGTTTTGATCGTGGAGGTAAAAATGATGACACTTTTACAAAAAATAGTGCTAGTTTAAGTGCAGTGGAGATAAAAAACGACAAGGTAGGTAATGTTAATACAAGTGATAATCAGAAAGCTGATAGTTTAAATGCAAAACAGGTGACAGTAGATAAGGTGAGTAATAATGTTAATTCTGATGATGTTAACAAAGTATTTGAAACGGCTGTATCTAAGAATGATATGGTAAATAGTGGTAGTGAGAATGAGAGTGTAAAATCAGTAGAGGTTAGTTATGGAGTGTTAGTGAGTGTTATTGAGTTAGAAAGGGAGTATGAAGAGAGGTTAAATGTAGAGTGTGAACAGGGGGCAAGTTTTTATGGGGTTAAATGTGAAGAAGAAGCTTCACAAGTGTTATTAGAGAATAAGATGTTCTCAGCAGGATAACATCTGCACTGTTGGGCGACAGTGTGTCGGCAAATAGTCCACTAGGTTATTTTCGTGTATCTGGTAAGGCCAGATGGTGTTTAAATAATGTTGTATTGCCCTCTGAGAAAGTGAGATATGGTTGTGGAAGCGATTTTAAGAGAGAGAAAGAGGTAGTGATTTTCAAGTTAAATAGAGGTTATGAAGAGTTGATAGAGAGAATAAATATTGAAATAACGGATAGTTATATAGTTAATAATGAAGACTTACCTCATGAAGTAATTAGCACCATAGTAAACGATGACTGTGTTGATGTTGATAAACACTTACCTTGGAGTAGATTTAGTGTACTGATAGTAGGAGATAATTGTGATAATCATGTACCCGGGTCTACTAATGATTGTAACCCCTCTTTAACTTAGGCTGTTAAAAAAAGTTTTTTTTTTTGAAAAGAGGGGCCACAAGTTAATTAGAACTAGGCCAAAGCCTAGAGAAGCCAAAAATGCGCTGGATCCAGTGAGACGGGACTTGCAATGAAAACTCATAGATTAAACAATTAATAAATTCCCTTTTATTATTCTATCTCCATTGGTAAACAAAATTAATAACAAAATCAATAAACATAACAGTCAGAAATTCATTATCCCCTTAAATTGATAATTAAAATAATTTATACTCTTTCAACAAGGTCATCTGAAAATATTTATTAACACATATAAAATATATTTGCTATATCTCTTTAAAATGAATTAAAATTTAAAATCAGTACTATTCTTTAAATAAAGTTTCCTGTAAAATATTAACAATATAAAATTTATTTTCTATGTTCACTTTAAAATGATCCATTGAACTTAATGGAGATAATTTTTATAGACTTCTTGATAATATTAATTATAATAACAAATTCTTAAACAAATTAATTAAAATTAAATAGTGACCAATCCATATACAAGTTATTAAAGTGAATTAAAATAAATTACTTTCTTAGAAGAAATAATCAGCAAAAATTAATTGAGATAGAGTAAATACTTGTTATTAAAATTAAAAGGATATATAATCCTATGTTTCATCTTTCTTTTCTAAAAACCCTATATCTAAACTCCCCACCAAAAATACACCTAAATGTACAATACATATAACCCCCAAAATACACACACAAATATACAAAACATCACATGTCCCACAATACAATACAATTATACAAAGATCTCTTGCCACGCCCTTTTCTTACCCCCATGAGGTATATTAATAATTCTTTTACGGACATCCATGTTAGAATTTTTGATAGTTAATTATGGCTTGTTACAATTTTAATAACTTTATACATAGTCTGAATCTTTAGTACCACGTGGTCAAGAAAGGTCAAATCTGATTACATCGTCTTTACTATATTAATTAATACCATTTGGCGATTATATGACTTTCAACTGGTGCCTCAGTAAGCTTCCTGATATGAATAAAGTTTTACTATCCATACTAGTAAAAGTTGTATGCAACTTAGACCGAAATACGCATTGTGCAATAACCATAGGTACTTAATAGGAATCTGCTTACGATACATGTTTGCATATTTTAAACTAATACTTTTGTATTTATATTTCTTTGACTTTTAGTGCCGTAGTTCGGACACGTGAATTTAATATAGTTTTACTGTGTTTTAAAAAATTCTACCTTCAATTGCTTATTGCACAATGCCACGCGGTGCATCAAGGTTATCAGAAATTCGCTTACTGGGGCTTATTATAACCAGTTTTTCTTTAGTGAAACATTAAATACAATTAATATGAAAGTATTGGCGAGACTTACCGCAGTCGTGTATTGATCTAGCCTGACATAGTGTGAAGGATGTTAGACGAAAATATCTTCATCTACCCGGAGTAGCAGAAGCGGCCATAAACGACCAGGTTCCAAGCGAGACAATCTTAATCAGAATTATTTCCGGCAATCTCGTTTGCCTACAGCGGCTGGCACCAGAGACCAGCACCGCTCAGGCACTTGATAAGCTCAGAATTAGTGCCTTATCTTTGCTACAAGAGTGCAGCACCAATTAAAGCGCTTCAAATTAGTACTGCGTTTAACGTTTATTCCTGCTGTAAATTACTGAATATTTGCCTCTCTATATTAGAACGGCACACCCTCACCCCAAAAGGGCAACATAGTTGCCTCACAGTTAAACGCCGGGAGAGTACCCTGCAGTGTACCCCCTCCCCAAAACAAACCGGTGGACATCGTGGTTAGGTTGGCCCAGCAGCGCTTGCTCTCAGGAGAACAGAGGCTCAGAAAGAAAATGAAAAAGACGAAAGAAGGTATGTAGTATGTAAGTGTGCGGGTGCTGCACGCTGACCTGATCAGGGTCAGCCCACAGCAAGGAGAGACAGCTATAAAGACTAAAGAAAGGTTTTGACGTCGGAGACTTCCGACCTCCTGAGGCTTGTCCACTAAAGCCAGAACACGACTGCCACCTTAAAAGGACATCCGCCCTATCTCTACGGGGTCTAACCCCCTTCAAAAGTTCTCGATTGCCCCTGACACCGTTTCAATTTTGAAATATGGCTTACCACACTTTTGGTATCGTCCCCCGGTACGCCCAGCCGGGCCGTCACCGGTGACGTGAATCCCAGGATGCGGTATGGCCCCGACCAGCGGTAGCATAACTTTGCGGCACGTTTGTCTGCGGCTGAGCTGAGTGGGTGGCTTTGGCAATACACCCAGTCACCAATTCGGAAGGGGTTTGGAATTCGCCCCTGATTATAACGCCGACGGACCCGCTCGTGCGCTTGCAGCAAATTCTTCCGAGCTTCCTTCCACCTCTCCGCTGTTTTATAATTGGGCTCCCGCGGCAGAAGATCTTCGATATCCCACAGGTTGGTCAATGGGAGTGCGGGCGAGAATCCAAACAGAATTTCAAAGGGCACGGCCTGATGACTATCGTGTCGGGCCGTGTTGAAAGCTAATTGTAACCACTTCAGATTCTGATCCCAGGTGGTTTGTTGCTCTGCATGATAAGCAATCAGGGCAGACCGGAGATTCCGATTGAATCTCTCCGCATGGGATGGTTGTGGGTAATAAGGGGAAGTGGTTACGTGTTTGATCCCACTGGCGAAACACATACGCCGGAATTCACTTGAAATAAACTGCGGGCCATTGTCCGAAACAATGATGGTCGGAAGACCGAAATGCTGAAACACTTGGTTTTGTAGCGCGTTAATGGTTAAACGAGCGGTTGCCTGCCGTAAGGGCAGTAGCCAGGCAAACTTAGAAAAAGCATCCACGCAAACAAGCAGGTAAGCATTACCTGACTTGCTACGGGGGAACGGCCCCACGTAGTCGATGAACAACTTCTCCATCGGTCTGCTTGCCACCTCAGATGATAACAACCCTAGTTTGGTGTTCTGGGCAGGCTTGCTCAAGCCACAAAGATGACAGCTCTTAACCCTTGTCGCGATGTCCCTATCCATGCCCTTCCAGATAAAATGTTTCCTAACACTGGAAATGGTCTTAGAAATTCCCTTGTGGCCTCCTACTGGGGAATTATGGTAATAGCTGAAGACCATGGGCACTAACTTGCTAGGCAGCACGATCTTAGGTGCACGTCCTTTTCTCTCTCTACAACAGAGGACTCCCTTGGACAAGAAATAAGGGGCCTGTACGTTACCCTCCTTGATATTTTGGATGACTGGACCCAGCACTTCGTTGTTTAACTGATGAGGTAACACATCAGTGAAGGCTAAAGGAAAGTCTAAAAGAACGGAACAGGGTTGCTCAGATTGGGCATCACTGGGTTGGGAAAACATGCGGGACAAGGCATCTGCAACCACATTTTGAGATCCCCTAATGTGTTGCACGGTGAACTTAAATGATGAGATTTTCACCACCCATCTACCAATTTTACCCAGTTGCCGGGGATGAGCCAGAAGCCATGAGAGAGCCTGATTGTCGGTCTCGAGCAGGAACTCAGCATGTTCCAGGAAACGCCTGAACTTGTCTAGAGCGTACACTACAGCTAAACACTCTAGCTCATAAACAGATGATTTTCATTCTTGCTGGGTCAACGTCCGGGAAATAAAAGCCACAGGCTGCCTAGCGTCGTCTACAACTTGGGAGAGAACCGCCCCGAGCGCAACCGAACTCGCGTCCGTCTGCAGTATAAACGGCTTCGAAAAGTCGGGCATCCGTAACACCGGTGGGGAGATGATGGCTTCCTTCAATGTGTCAAAAGCTTTTTGTTGATTTTCCCCCCATGTAAATTTTGCGCCCTTCTTCCTCAGTTCGTTCAAGGGTGCGGCAATTTCGGCGATGTTCGGTATGAAACGTCGGTAAAAAGTTACCATACCGACAAATCTCGCTATGCCCTTCGCATCCCTAGGGGGAGGAAAGTCACGGATGCCCTGTGTCCTCTCGGGGTCTACCGTAATGCCCCGGTGTGAAACTAAATGGCCCAAGAAAGAAATACTCTCTTGGGCGAAACGAACCTTCTCGGGATTGACAGTGAGACCAGAATCCCTTAACCGACCCAACACTTCTCTTAGATGACCCAGATGATCATCGAAAGTCTCGCTATATACTAGTAAATCATCCAGATAGTTGAACACGAAGCGGAATTTCACATCGTGAAAAACCGTATCGAGAAGGCGAGTAAGTGTCTGGGCCCCCACAGCCAAACCCATGGGAACCCTTGTGTACTGGTACAAATTCCAGGGTACACAAAAGGCCGTATATGGTCAACTCTCTTTGGCCAGAGGAATTTGATGATAGGCCGCGTTAAGATCGATAATAGTGAAATATCTGGCCCCACTGAACCAATCAAAGGCCGAATGTAAATCTGGGAGGGGAACAGAATCCACCTCTATATTGGAATTCAACTTCCGATAATCAATTACCATTCTTTGCTTGCCCCCAGGCTTTGGTACTAAAAATGCTGGACTGGCATAGCTCGAATGAGAAGGTTCAATTACCCCTTGTTCCAACAATTCTTGAACCTTCTCTCGCAGAATGGTCATCTTCGGAGGAGCAAATTTGTAAGGGTGTGACCTTACTATTTTAGAATCTGTTAGACGTATTTTATATTCCAGCAGGTGTGTGAGTCCCAAAGTAGGAGTTAACACCTCGGGAAATTCCTCACACAAATGGTCTAAGGCCTTCTGCTGGGATGGAGTGAGATGATCTCGTGCAGAATCGGGACAAGCTACTTCTTGGATACCCGGCTTGGCACCCTGGTACCCAAGGAACGGAATTAGAACTTCCCGATTAAATTTAAAGAAACATTGGTGCGCTTGGATGTCCAGCACGAGACCACTTTTTGCGATGAAGTCGGCACCAATTATGCAATCCACTCCCAGAGCAGGAGAAACCAGAAAAGGCCACACCCAAGAAAACCCATCGATTTTAAATTTAAAGGTGATAACCCGGGAGATAGGCAAGATTTCCCGGGATGCAGTCCAGCATACTGCAGATGACAAGTTCGACTCCTTAATCAAGCCCTGCTTTTCAAGGTCCGCATATACCCAAGATGAGATGATGGATCGGGCCGAACCGGAGTCAACTAAGGCTCTGAGCTGACCCCCTTTTACCTCGAGCGACAGAAGAGCGACAGAAAGGGGCATACTGAAAGTTGTTGCGAGGTAGTGGACCGGACCTTGATGTTGGAAGAGTTGGATACTAACAATTGCCTGGAGGTCTTCGGAAGTTGAACAGAATTAGAGCGGGGGGAAGACATCCTCCGAAATATCTTCCCCTGTCTATCTAGTTTTTTGGTGCTGGTCTGGACAAAGGTGGTGCTGGGCGCGCGCGCCCTCGAGTGCAATTTCTCGCCACGTTTCCCGGGCGGTTACAATTATAACAAACCACCATTTTCGTTTGCTCGCGATTTCGAGCTGGCTGGGCCTGTCGGGGGAAGAAAGGCTCTCTGGGTCCTTCCGATCTCTGCGGTCTTGGTTCTTCTCCTCTACCATCTCCCCTCGCGTGGTCGCTCATCTGGATGGCCTTGGTCATGACGCAGAGCCTGTCCAGGTCCGCAAACCACCGCGGCCGCTTTGAAAAAACTAGACGTAATCGGTCTTCGGCGGAGACGCCGTCGAGAATGTTCTGGACCACTTCCTCCTCCGACATGCCCAGTCCCAGTATACGAGATACTTCCCGTATTCGTTGCACGTATTGGGCTAATGTTTCGCCCCGCGCCTGCACTCTATAAAAGTGTCGATGTCGCAACTGCTCCATCAATCTACCGGGGACGAACGTCCCCAACACCACCCGGTGGAAGTCTGCCACTCCACCTTTACGACACATCACCTCCGCCACCCTGTCAGCCATTGTTCCGTGACAATAGGGGAATATGAGTTCGAGCACCGTACTTTCTGACATGCCCGGGTAGTCTACCAACTGGAAGACGGTCCTAAAAAAGGGTAAAAGTTTCTCCGCCTCCAGTCCATCTACGACTGGTAGTTGTTGAATTATGTGAGAAAGTGGGTTGGGCAGCTTATGGTAAGACGCCGCCCCCAAACCAGTGTGAACAGGTTCTATTTCTCGATAAGAGGAATTTACGGCTGAGACCACGGACTCAGCAACCGGAACCGGCGTGGATGCTCTAGCAGGTTGAGACCCCTGGAGGGTCGAGGTGATCTGCTGTATAAGTTCGTTGAGGTTATGTGGCGGCACAAGTTCGCCGCCTTGTGCCTGAAGATTCTGCAGCCTAAGTATCACGTGCTGCAGACGTTGCCGGATTCGCCGGACACCGATAGAACACCCCGGTCCCGCCTCCAAACTTTCTACGGAGTGAGCTAACTCCTGCAGCTCCTCCCATTTCTCACTACAACTTTCCCACTCGCTCTCTTGGTCAGTAATGGTGACCTTAGAGAGCGTGTCACCCGCGGCCAGCGCTTCTCGGAGCTGCCGTCGTAATATTTGAACATTCCCTCGAGGGTCTTTGCCCCGGGCACGGAGCTCGAACTCAAGTTCATCCCGCAAAAACAGCTCGGGATTTAGTGCACTCATCGTCGCTTCGCGGTCGGCACACAAAACAAAACACACAACCTTTAAACTAAAGACAATACAGGAATCACAAAAACACGAGTACTAATCCTTCCTTCGAGTAGACTGCGGGTCCACCTACCGTTGCGAGGACCTAGCCCACTTATCTGAACTGCTTTCTCTCAACGACTCTACACAAATGGAACGCGACACACACACTAACACACAACACGACAAAAAACACCGACCAACGAAAATTTTTAAAAATTTCTCAATATTTCTTCGGCTACCGTATATCGGAGGAGACCGACTGCCGATCGGGCCATACCGCATAATTACAACACCTCCCCAAATATGGGCAAGGTAATACTCAAACCATCTCCACCCATGCACTGATCTGCGATAAGTCGCGTTTCCAAAGGAATGTCCCCTTCTAAAATTTCTCACCACGTGGCACTATCAACTATTCAAGGCGGGCAAGTACATATACATATATAACACAAAACCTTAAACCTAACAAAAATATTCACCTTTAGATATAGGGCCTTTCAAAATTTTTCTAAGTTCCCTTAGAACTCCCAAAATGTTTCCTGAGTTTGCAAGCCTCGTCACACCCACAGGACCCACGGGTTGACCCTAATCTCAACCACGCTTTGCTACCAAATGTAACCCCTCTTTAACTTAGGCTGTTAAAAAAAAAGATTTTTTTTTTTTTTTTTTTTTTTTTTTTAAAGAGGGGCCACAAGTTAATTAGAACTAGGCCAAAGCCTAGAGAAGCCAAAAATGCGCTGGATCCAGTGAGACGGGACTTGCAATGAAAACTCATAGATTAAACAATTAATAAAATCCCTTTTATTATTCTATCTCCATTGGTAAACAAAATTAATAACAAAATCAATAAACATAACAGTCAGAAATTTATTATCCCCTTAAATTGATAATTAAATAATTTATACTCTTTCAACAAGGTCACCTGAAAATATTTATTAACACATATAAAATATATTTGCTATCTCTCTTTAAAATGAATTAAAATTTAAAATCAGTACTATTCTTTAAATAAAGTTTCTTGTAAAATATTAACAATATAAAATTTATTTTCTATGTTCACTTTAAAATGATCCATTGAACTTAATGGAGATAATTTTTATAGACTTCTTGATAATATTAATTATAATAACAAATTCTTAAACAAATTAATTAAAATTAAATAGTGACCAATCCATATACTAGTTATTAAAGTGAATTAAAATAAATTACTTACTTAGAAGAAATATTCAGCAAAAATTAATTGAGATAGAATAAATACTTGTTATTAAAATTAAAAGGATATATAATCCTATGTTTCATCTTTATTTTCTAAAAACCTTATATCTAAACTCCCCACCAAAAATACACCTAAATGTACAATACATATAACCCCCAAAATACACACACAAATATACAAAACATCACATGTCCCACAATACAATACAATTATACAAAGACCTCTTGCCACGCCCTTTTCTTACCCCCATGAGGTATATTAATAATTCTTTTACGGACATCCATGTTAGAATTTTTGATAGTTAATTATGGCTTGTTACAATTTTAATAACTTTATACATAGTCTGAATCTTTAGTACCACGTGGTCAAGAAAGGTCAAATCTGATTACATCGTCTTTACTATATTAATTAATACCATTTGGCGATTATATGACTTTCAACTGGTGCCTCAGTAAGCTTCCTGATATGAATAAAGTTTTACTATCCATACTAGTAAAAGTTGTATGCAACTTAGACCGAAATACGCATTGTGCAATAACCATAGGTACTTAATAGGAATCTGCTTACGATACATGTTTGCATATTTTAAACTAATACTTTTGTATTTATATTTCTTTGACTTTTAGTGCCGTAGTTCGGACACGTGAATTTAATATAGTTTTACTGTGTTTTAAAAAATTCTACCTTCAATTGCTTATTGCACAATGCCACGCGGTGCATCAAGGTTATCAGAAATTCGCTTACTGGGGCTTATTATACCCAGTTTTTCTTTAGTGAAACATTAAATACAATTAATATGAAAGTATTGGCGAGACTTACCGCAGTCGTGTATTGATCTAGCCTGACATAGTGTGAAGGATGTTAGACGAAAATATCTTCATCTACCCGGAGTAGCAGAAGCGGCCATAAACGACCAGGTTCCAAGCGAGACAATCTTAATCAGAATTATTTCCGGCAATCTCGTTTGCCTACAGCGGCTGGCACCAGAGACCAGCACCGCTCAGGCACTTGATAAGCTCAGAATTAGTGCCTTATCTTTGCTACAAGAGTGCAGCACCAATTAAAGCGCTTCAAATTAGTACTGCGTTTAACGTTTATTCCTGCTGTAAATTACTGAATATTTGCCTCTCTATATTAGAACGGCACACCCTCACCCCAAAAGGGCAACATAGTTGCCTCACAGTTAAACGCCGGGAGAGTACCCTGCAGTGTACCCCCTCCCCAAAACAAACCGGTGGACATCGTGGTTAGGTTGGCCCAGCAGCGCTTGCTCTCAGGAGAACAGAGGCTCAGAAAGAAAATGAAAAAGACGAAAGAAGGTATGTAATATGTAAGTGTGCGGGTGCTGCACGCTGACCTGATCAGGGTCAGCCCACAGCAAGGAGAGACAGCTATAAAGACTAAAGAAAGGTTTTGACGTCGGAGACTTCCGACCTCCTGAGGCTTGTCCACTAAAGCCAGAACACGACTGCCACCTTAAAAGGACATCCGCCCTATCTCTACGGGGTCTAACCCCCTTCAAAAGTTCTCGATTGCCCCTGACACCGTTTCAATTTTGAAATATGGCTTACCACACTTTTGGTATCGTCCCCCAGTACGCCCAGCCGGGCCGTCACCGGTGACGTGAATCCCAGGATGCGGTATGGCCCCGACCAGCGGTAGCATAACTTTGCGGCACGTTTGTCTGCGGCTGAGCTGAGTGGGTGGCTTTGGCAATACACCCAGTCACCAATTCGGAAGGGGTTTGGAATTCGCCCCTGATTATAACGCCGACGGACCCGCTCGTGCGCTTGCAGCAAATTCTTCCGAGCTTCCTTCCACCTCTCCGCTGTTTTATAATTGGGCTCCCGCGGCAGAAGATCTTCGATATCCCACAGGTTGGTCAATGGGAGTGCGGGCGAGAATCCAAACAGAATTTCAAAGGGCACGGCCTGATGACTATCGTGTCGGGCCGTGTTGAAAGCTAATTGTAACCACTTCAGATTCTGATCCCAGGTGGTTTGTTGCTCTGCATGATAAGCAATCAGGGCAGACCGGAGATTCCGATTGAATCTCTCCGCATGGGATGGTTGTGGGTAATAAGGGGAAGTGGTTACGTGTTTGATCCCACTGGCGAAACACATACGCCGGAATTCACTTGAAATAAACTGCGGACCATTGTCCGAAACAATGATGGTCGGAAGACCGAAATGCTGAAACACTTGGTTTTGTAGCGCGTTAATGGTTAAACGAGCGGTTGCCTGCCGTAAGGGCAGTAGCCAGGCAAACTTAGAAAAAGCATCCACGCAAACAAGCAGGTAAGCATTATTTGACTTGCTACGGGGGAACGGCCCCACGTAGTCGATGAACAACTTCTCCATCGGTCTGCTTGCCACCTCAGATGATAACAACCCTAGTTTGGTGTTCTGGGCAGGCTTGCTCAAGCCACAAAGATGACAGCTCTTAACCCTTGTCGCGATGTCCCTATCCATGCCCTTCCAGATAAAATGTTTCCTAACACTGGAAATGGTCTTAGAAATTCCCTTGTGGCCTCCTACTGGGGAATTATGGTAATAGCTGAAGACCATGTGTGATGGTACAATCATGGTACATTTCATAATTACCTAAAATATGGTAAAGAGATCATAAATATTGTATTTTCCTATTTTTTGACATACCCAATCCAACCTCAAACACCCGATATAGAATTTACGGTGAGTGGACTATATTACAGTATTTGCCAGGATTTGAACTAATTCATGACAAAAAACGGTGTCACATCACAAAAACAGTGTGCAGTTATTGAGATAAGCAGAGCCAAGCCTTCGTTACGTCAGAGGCGGAGAATGTGTTGACAACTACAAACAGCGATGTCAACAACTTAGACAAAGGAATGTGACGTCAATACACCCCACTTCCGCAGATTTCAACCAGAAATTGCCGTCATTTCATCTGCAGCTCTGATTTGAGCCGGCCGGCCGCCCATTCACTTACGAGTGAATTGTAACTTTTTAGACCACTGTAGGTGGTTAATAAACAATATAAATATAATAAGTACAGTGCGCCAACTTCAAGATGTGACCGGGAAAAACTCGCCGAACTCGCGGTGCGCGAAGTTCGTGCAAACCGAGAACAACCAGCAACACGGAAATTGGTGAGAGCATTCCTTATATATTTTGAATCCTTTATTTCCCAATATAGGTTATTGTAGAAATCAATCATTTAACAAATTATTCAAAATTTCAATCAAAATTTAAGGAGCTCCAAAATTTAAATAAGTTTGTACCATGATAATGAAAGGGTGAGTGGTTGTGTGCGTGCATAATTATTCTAAGTGCTGGGTTGAGCACCACTATATAAATATAAATATATACATGTTATTATTGTATAATCATTTAATCATATAATCATTAAACTTAATCAAATTTATTATTACACATTATGTTTTTGGAAGGGTTACAGTTGGTTTTAAAAAATGTTATGTAACAAAGTAAAGAATAAAAAGGGGTATTTCATTGGTAACAATTAGAACAGCTGTTTTGTTATTTCAAGCAATTTCCGTTTCCTATGACTTCGCGTAACGAACTTCTGGCCCATGACTTAGTTAATTGCATAGATGGCGTCTTAGTTTTTGTATACATAACCACATTTGTGAGATATATCGTATTTATAAATTCAAAAATAACGTAACTGTACAGGTGGCTTCTGGAACAGGGACATTAGGTGGTATTATTTAAACATATTATTACCTAATGTACGCCTAGAAAGAACGGAACAAATTGCTTGAGGTAACGGAGACAAAATTTTATAATTCGTAAACATAACCCCACAATTAGGTTATACAATTGTATGCATGCGTGCATTACACAATTGCCAAAATGAGTACTAATGACAATATTACGTTAGAAATAGGTACAACTAATGTAAATTTGACTGGCGAGATGGATGTACAAACACCTCAAACTAGTCAGATTGACGAGGTGCATACGCCTGTATCTGTAGAAATAACGAAAGTCAATACATCCATTTCAACTAGTTTAGATAGTAAGCAGGATGAAACTAATGCAATGATGCAACTTTTATTAAATAAATTTGACAGTTTTGATAAAAAACTAGATGAACAGAAAATCGATTCTAATATTAAATTCAATGAATTAAAGAATGAAATAAAAGTGAGTCACAATAAACTTATTAAAAAATGTGACCAGCTGATTACAAAATTAGATAAGTTACATGTGGTAGAAAGTAAATTAGAAAGTCAGAAAGTACTAGATAGTAGTACCCAGCAAAATGCTGTACTGGATAACATATTTAAAACTGATAATTCCAAAAATGAATGTACTCTAGATAATTCAAATAATACAGGTAGTAAGATTGTGGTGGTAGAAGAGGATAAACATGATAATGAAAATATAATGCATGACAATGAAATATTTGAGTTTATGAAGTCAGAAAGAAAGTTGAGAGAAAGTATTTTAGTACAAGGAATGCAGGGGGTAGAATTTTCTTTTAATGTTGTATTAGGGGGTGAAGACAAGTCTTCATGTCGTTTGATAGACGATAGTTCTACAAATAAAGTTTCTTTTAGTTTTTGTGTACCTAAGAGGTGCAACAATTTTATGATAGGGACCCTTGTATATTTGGAGAGAGAAAGTGTATTTTGGTGTTATGGAGAGAAATGTATTAAGAGAGAAAGTATAGAGAGATATTGTGAGAGTAAGAGAGTAATAAAAATATATAAAGTAAAAAGAAATTACAGACAACTGTTAGAAAGGTTAGGGTTATATGTGGTATATGAAAATGATGACTACTTACCTGATAATAACAATAATTTGAAAATAACAAGAAATGAGAATAAAGACATTAGGTACTTACCTGTGGTGGAATATTATGGGGATAATTATAATATAAACCGATTAATGACATATGATACTAAGACAAACGGAACTCTACTTGATAGTAACTGGAAGTATTTGATTAATAACAATTGCATACAGGAATATAAATATAATGTTGCAAATAATAAAATCTATGTATTAAATAAGAATTTATATAGACCTAAGATTCGTTTATTGTTTAATGATGGTGGATAGACTGTTATATTGTGAAATGAACATTAAATAATAATATGAAAAGTGGTTTTGAATTGGACTGTTATGGACTGATTTCGATTAATGACCCAATAATGAAGTTGGAGTGTATATTTTTATTATATTTATCCATGTATTTTGATGTGTATTATGTATTACAGGTACCCCAGTGTGTATTATTATATATTCTATATATGTAACATGTTTAATAATAATATTTTAATTAATTACTAATGAATAATAATGAATGTTTAAATAACTAACTATATTTGAATTTTGGAAAAGAGGTATTGTTATAAGTAGGTAGGAGAGGAATTTTATAAGAGAATTGTTAATGATTACAGTAAGGTAAGTGTTTAAACAGGGATAGAGCCTGGGTATAGATAAAGTGCAGGTGAGTAATGCAATTGATGTAAATGGAGTTAGAAAAATAAGAATTTTTAAGAAAATATAAAGAGAATTATTAAATATTAAGGACACAGTAGTTAGTGATTATTTGTAGAGAAGGTGTTTAAGTAAAGGTACATACATATATTTGTTGTTGATGAATTCTGTAGTGGGGGTGAGGTGATAAAGAGTAGCCAACCAATAGTGTTGTGGCAGGTATTAGCATAAATTTAAGGGAGTGTTTGCCGAATTTTATGGAAGGGCAAAATATTAGAGATGTATATAGCCAGTTAGGGAACACCCAACCCAGTGCAAAGACGAGCGGTGCCATAAGATTTAAATGGAATTAGTAATGAAGTATATAATTGAGATATTGGTGTCAATGATAGGTAAATTTGATGGTTAGTTAGAAGAAGGTGAGTAAAATTATATAATGAAGCATAGTGAATATAGGAGTTATC
The DNA here is from genome assembly GCA_034769895.1 of Magicicada septendecula. Lineage (NCBI taxonomy): Eukaryota > Metazoa > Arthropoda > Insecta > Hemiptera > Cicadidae > Magicicada > Magicicada septendecula. Next base: position 130,627,490 of record CM068375.1, read on the forward strand.
CAGACTAAACAGTGATAGAAGGTGAAAGGTTAGGTAGTTAGGTAGATAGAAAGTTCAGAGGAGAGAGGTAGTAGAAAATGAATAATGAAATAATAATGTAATATGAATAGTAACAATAAGTTCAAAATGTATTTTATTATTATAAAATAAATAAATAAATTTGATGTGTAATTAATAACTGAAATGGTAAATTTTAATTTAAATACAACTTTTAAGTAAATTATACAAATGTTAATGCATATCTTAGATATGATTAAATATGATTGAGTATTTAAAATGTATTAACTGTATTATTAATATATCAGTGTTAATTATTAATGTATTATGTATTTATTTGAAAACTTTTTAACATGATTTTATAATATGTGTAGGAAGAGAAAAAATTTTAAATGGCGCTGTTAATAATATTTATCAGCCAGATGATTAACTGTTAATAATAATAATAATAATAATAATAATAATACTAATAATCATAATAAAAGTTTATTTTAAAAGTTATAAGTAAATAAATCGATTCATTAAATTTCTTGATTTGTTTTTCTCCAAGTTTGGGAGATAGATAATTATATTTTATATTATATATATTTTATATTTTCAAATATATTTTATTCAATTTTTTATAATTTTGTGCTTATGTTACAATTATAGTAATTATAGAACGAAGATAATTATTATCGATAGGAATCGAAACTATTATTCAAGCTAGGGTTTGTAATATGCAGGCAAGATATTCTTTTTAATCCTTGAGATTTATTATTTTTATAATTTTTATACTTTCTAATTTTATTTAATATAATTTATAATTTTATAAATAGTAAGCCAACCCAGTGCTTATTGGCACAAACCAGCACTTAGCTAAGGGGAACCAGATCAGTTGAGGATGGAGTGATTCAATAAGCCACTATATTAATATTTTTTATAAATTGTTTCAGTGTTTGGGGTGTGACAGCGGTCCTGAGCTGGCCAACGCGTCAGAGCAGGGGCGTTAAGAGCCTAAGTGGCCTTATGGTGTTGGGATCTCGCAGGAGAAGTCCAGTAAGGTCATGAAGGTACAGTCATTATCACCAGACCAAGGGTGAGTTATTGTTATTTTTTATATAAAATAGTAAGGGGGTTGTGGCGACTTGTCCTGACTGATCCCTTTAGGAAGTATGAAAGGGTCAATGAAAGTTTGTGTGCTTCGTCACACCATCATTCATTGAGGGGGTTTTGTGATGGTACAATCATGGTACATTTCATAATTACCTAAAATATGGTAAAGAGATCATAAATATTGTATTTTCCTATTTTTTGACATACCCAATCCAACCTCAAACACCCGATATAGAATTTACGGTGAGTGGACTATATTACAGTATTTGCCAGGATTTGAACTAATTCATGACAAAAAACGGTGTCACATCACAAAAACAGTGTGCAGTTATTGAGATAAGCAGAGCCAAGCCTTCGTTACGTCAGAGGCGGAGAATGTGTTGACAACTACAAACAGCGATGTCAACAACTTAGACAAAGGAATGTGACGTCAATACACCCCACTTCCGCAGATTTCAACCAGAAATTGCCGTCATTTCATCTGCAGCTCTGATTTGAGCCGGCCGGCCGCCCATTCACTTACGAGTGAATTGTAACTTTTTAGACCACTGTAGGTGGTTAATAAACAATATAAATATAATAAGTACAGTGCGCCAACTTCAAGATGTGACCGGGAAAAACTCGCCGAACTCGCGGTGCGCGAAGTTCGTGCAAACCGAGAACAACCAGCAACACGGAAATTGGTGAGAGCGTTCCTTATATATTTTGAATCCTTTATTTCCCAATATAGGTTATTGTAGAAATCAATCATTTAACAAATTATTCAAAATTTCAATCAAAATTTAAGGAGCTCCAAAATTTAAATAAGTTTGTACCATGATAATGAAAGGGTGAGTGGTTGTGTGCGTGCATAATTATTCTAAGTGCTGGGTTGAGCACCACTATATAAATATAAATATATACATGTTATTATTGTATAATCATTTAATCATATAATCATTAAACTTAATCAAATTTATTATTACACATTATGTTTTTGGAAGGGTTACAGTTGGTTTTAAAAAATGTTATGTAACAAAGTAAAGAATAAAAAGGGGTATTTCATTGGTAACAATTAGAACAGCTGTTTTGTTATTTCAAGCAATTTCCGTTTCCTATGACTTCGCGTAACGAACTTCTGGCCCATGACTTAGTTAATTGCATAGATGGCGTCTTAGTTTTTGTATACATAACCACATTTGTGAGATATATCGTATTTATAAATTCAAAAATAACGTAACTGTACACATGGGCACTAACTTGCTAGGCAGCACGATCTTAGGTGCACGTCCTTTTCTCTCTCTACAACAGAGGACTCCCTTGGACAAGAAATAAGGGGCCTGTACGTTACCCTCCTTGATATTTTGGATGACTGGACCCAGCACTTCGTTGTTTAACTGATGAGGTAACACATCAGTGAAGGCTAAAGGAAAGTCTAAAAGAACGGAACAGGGTTGCTCAGATTGGGCATCACTGGGTTGGGAAAACATGCGGGACAAGGCATCTGCAACCACATTTTGAGATCCCCTAATGTGTTGCACGGTGAACTTAAATGATGAGATTTTCACCACCCATGTACCAATTTTACCCAGTTGCCGGGGATGAGCCAGAAGCCATGAGAGAGCCTGATTGTCGGTCTCGGGCAGGAACTCAGCATGTTCCAGGAAACGCCTGAACTTGTCTAGAGCGTACACTACAGCTAAACACTCTAGCTCATAAACAGATGATTTTCGTTCTTGCTGGGTCAACGTCCGGGAAATAAAAGCCACAGGCTGCCTAGCGTCGTCTACAACTTGGGAGAGAACCGCCCCGAGCGCAACCGAACTCGCGTCCGTCTGCAGTATAAACGGCTTCGAAAAGTCGGGCATCCGTAACACCGGTGGGGAGATGATGGCTTCCTTCAATGTGTCAAAAGCTTTTTGTTGATTTTCCCCCCATGTAAATTTTGCGCCCTTCTTCCTCAGTTCGTTCAAGGGTGCGGCAATTTCGGCGATGTTCGGTATGAAACGTCGGTAAAAAGTTACCATACCGACAAATCTCGCTATGCCCTTCGCATCCCTAGGGGGAGGAAAGTCACGGATGCCCTGTGTCCTCTCGGGGTCTACCGTAATGCCCCGGTGTGAAACTAAATGGCCCAAGAAAGAAATACTCTCTTGGGCGAAACGAACCTTCTCGGGATTGACAGTGAGACCAGAATCCCTTAACCGACCCAACACTTCTCTTAGATGACCCAGATGATCATCGAAAGTCTCGCTATATACTAGTAAATCATCCAGATAGTTGAACACGAAGCGGAATTTCACATCGTGAAAAACCGTATCGAGAAGGCGAGTAAGTGTCTGGGCCCCCACAGCCAAACCCATGGGAACCCTTGTGTACTGGTACAAATTCCAGGGTACACAAAAGGCCGTATATGGTCAACTCTCTTTGGCCAGAGGAATTTGATGATAGGCCGCGTTAAGATCGATAATAGTGAAATATCTGGCCCCACTGAACCAATCAAAGGCCGAATGTAAATCTGGGAGGGGAACAGAATCCACCTCTATATTGGAATTCAACTTCCGATAATCAATTACCATTCTTTGCTTGCCCCCAGGCTTTGGTACTAAAAATGCTGGACTGGCATAGCTCGAATGAGAAGGTTCAATTACCCCTTGTTCCAACAATTCTTGAACCTTCTCTCGCAGAATGGTCATCTTCGGAGGAGCAAATTTGTAAGGGTGTGACCTTACTATTTTAGAATCTGTTAGACGTATTTTATATTCCAGCAGGTGTGTGAGTCCCAAAGTAGGAGTTAACACCTCGGGAAATTCCTCACACAAATGGTCTAAGGCCTTCTGCTGGGATGGAGTGAGATGATCTCGTGCAGAATCGGGACAAGCTACTTCTTGGATACCCGGCTTGGCGCCCTGGTACCCAAGGAACGGAATTAGAACTTCCCGATTAAATTTAAAGAAACATTGGTGCGCTTGGATGTCCAGCACGAGACCACTTTTTGCGATGAAGTCGGCACCAATTATGCAATCCACTCCCAGAGCAGGAAAACCCATCGATTTTAAATTTAAAGGTGATAACCCGGGAGATAGGCAAGATTTCCCGGGATGCAGTCCAGCATACTGCAGATGACAAGTTCGACTCCTTAATCAAGCCCTGCTTTTCAAGGTCCGCATATACCCAAGATGAGATGATGGATCGGGCCGAACCGGAGTCAACTAAGGCTCTGAGCTGACCCCCTTTTACCTCGAGCGACAGAAAGGGGCATACTGAAAGTTGTTGCGAGGTAGTGGACCGGACCTTGATGTTGGAAGAGTTGGATACTAACAATTGCCTGGAGGTCTTCGGAAGTTGAACAGAATTAGAGCGGGGGGAAGACATCCTCCGAAATATCTTCCCCTGTCTGTCTAGTTTTTTGGTGCTGGTCTGGACAAAGGTGGTGCTGGGCGCGCGCGCCCTCGAGTGCAATTTCTCGCCACGTTTCCCGGGCGGTTACAATTATAACAAACCACCATTTTCGTTTGCTCGCGATTTCGAGCTGGCTGGGCCTGTCGGGGGAAGAAAGGCTCTCTGGGTCCTTCCGATCTCTGCGGTCTTGGTTCTTCTCCTCTACCATCTCCCCTCGCGTGGTCGCTCATCTGGATGGCCTTGGTCATGACGCAGAGCCTGTCCAGGTCCGCAAACCACCGCGGCCGCTTTGAAAAAACTAGACGTAATCGGTCTTCGGCGGAGACGCCGTCGAGAATGTTCTGGACCACTTCCTCCTCCGACATGCCCAGTCCCAGTATACGAGATACTTCCCGTATTCGTTGCACGTATTGGGCTAATGTTTCGCCCCGCGCCTGCACTCTATAAAAGTGTCGATGTCGCAACTGCTCCATCAATCTACCGGGGACGAACGTCCCCAACACCACCCGGTGGAAGTCTGCCACTCCACCTTTACGACGCATCACCTCCGCCACCCTGTCAGCCATTGTTCCGTGACAATAGGGGAATATGAGTTCGAGCACCGTAGTTTCTGACATGCCCGGGTAGTCTACCAACTGGAAGACGGTCCTAAAAAAGGGTAAAAGTTTCTCCGCCTCCAGTCCATCTACGACTGGTAGTTGTTGAATTATGTTAGAAAGTGGGTTGGGCAGCTTATGGTAAGACGCCGCCCCCAAACCAGTGTGAACAGGTTCTATTTCTCGATAAGAGGAATTTACGGCTGAGACCACGGACTCAGCAACCGGAACCGGCGTGGATGCTCTAGCAGGTTGAGACCCCTGGAGGGTCGAGGTGATCTGCTGTATAAGTTCGTTGAGGTTATGTGGCGGCACAAGTTCGCCGTCTTGTGCCTGAAGATTCTGCAGCCTAAGTATCACGTGCTGCAGATGTTGCCGGATTCGCCGGACACCGATAGAACACCCCGGTCCCGCCTCCAAACTTTCTACGGAGTGAGCTAACTCCTGCAGCTCCTCCCACTTCTCACTACAACTTTCCCACTCGCTCACTTGGTCAGTAATGGTGACCTTAGAGAGCGTGTCACCCGCGGCCAGCGCTTCTCGGAGCTGCCGTCGTAATATTTGAACATTCCCTCGAGGGTCTTTGCCCCGGGCACGGAGCTTGAACTCAAGTTCATCCCGCAAAAACAGCTCGGGATTTAGTGCACTCATCGTCGCTTCGCGGTCGGCACACAAAACAAAACACACAACCTTTAAACTAAAGACAATACAGGAATCACAAAAACACGAGTACTAATCCTTCCTTCGAGTAGACTGCGGGTCCACCTACCGTTGCGAGGACCTAGCCCACTTACCTGAACTGCTCTCTCTCAACGACTCTACACAAATGGAACGCGACACACACACTAACACACAACACGACAAAAACACCGACCAACGAAAATTTTTAAAAATTTCTCAATATTTCTTCGGCTACCGTATATCGGAGGAGACCGACTGCCGATCGGGCCATACCGCATAATTACAACACCTCCCCAAATATGGGCAAGGTAATACTCAAACCATCTCCACCCATGCACTGATCTGCGATAAGTCGCGTTTCCAAAGGAATGTCCCCTTCTAAAATTTCTCACCACGTGGCACTATCAACTATTCAAGGCGGGCAAGTACATATACATATATAACACAAAACCTTAAACCTAACAAAAATATTCACCTTTAGATATAGGGCCTTTCAAAATTTTTCTAAGTTCCCTTAGAACTCCCAAAATGTTTCCTGAGTTTGCAAGCCTCGTCACACCCACAGGACCCACGGGTTGACCCTAATCTCAACCACGCTTTGCTACCAAATGTAACCCCTCTTTAACTTAGGCTGTTAAAAAAAAAGATTTTTTTTTTTTTTTTTTTTTTTTTTTTAAAGAGGGGCCACAAGTTAATTAGAACTAGGCCAAAGCCTAGAGAAGCCAAAAATGCGCTGGATCCAGTGAGACGGGACTTGCAATGAAAACTCATAGATTAAACAATTAATAAAATCCCTTTTATTATTCTATCTCCATTGGTAAACAAAATTAATAACAAAATCAATAAACATAACAGTCAGAAATTTATTATCCCCTTAAATTGATAATTAAATAATTTATACTCTTTCAACAAGGTCACCTGAAAATATTTATTAACACATATAAAATATATTTGCTATCTCTCTTTAAAATGAATTAAAATTTAAAATCAGTACTATTCTTTAAATAAAGTTTCCTGTAAAATATTAACAATATAAAATTTATTTTCTATGTTCACTTTAAAATGATCCATTGAACTTAATGGAGATAATTTTTATAGACTTCTTGATAATATTAATTATAATAACAAATTCTTAAACAAATTAATTAAAATTAAATAGTGACCAATCCATATACTAGTTATTAAAGTGAATTAAAATAAATTACTTTCTTAGAAGAAATATTCAGCAAAAATTAATTGAGATAGAATAAATACTTGTTATTAAAATTAAAAGGATATATAATCCTATGTTTCATCTTTATTTTCTAAAAACCTTATATCTAAACTCCCCACCAAAAATACACCTAAATGTACAATACATATAACCCCCAAAATACACACACAAATATACAAAACATCACATGTTCCACAATACAATACAATTATACAAAGACCTCTTGCCACGCCCTTTTCTTACCCCCATGAGGTATATTAATAATTCTTTTACGGACATCCATGTTAGAATTTTTGATAGTTAATTATGGCTTGTTACAATTTTAATAACTTTATACATAGTCTGAATCTTTAGTACCACGTGGTCAAGAAAGGTCAAATCTGATTACATCGTCTTTACTATATTAATTAATACCATTTGGCGATTATATGACTTTCAACTGGTGCCTCAGTAAGCTTCCTGATATGAATAAAGTTTTACTATCCATACTAGTAAAAGTTGTATGCAACTTAGACCGAAATACGCATTGTGCAATAACCATAGGTACTTAATAGGAATCTGCTTACGATACATGTTTGCATATTTTAAACTAATACTTTTGTATTTATATTTCTTTGACTTTTAGTGCCGTAGTTCGGACACGTGAATTTAATATAGTTTTACTGTGTTTTAAAAAATTCTACCTTCAATTGCTTATTGCACAGTGCCACGCGGTGCATCAAGGTTATCAGAAATTCACTTACTGGGGCTTATTATAACCAGTTTTTCTTTAGTGAAACATTAAATACAATTAATATGAAAATATTGGCGAGACTTACCGCAGTCGTGTATTGATCTAGCCTGACATAGTGTGAAGGATGTTAGACGAAAATATCTTCATCTACCCGGAGTAGCAGAAGCGGCCATAAACGACCAGGTTCCAAGCGAGACAATCTTAATCAGAATTATTTCCGGCAATCTCGTTTGCCTACAGCGGCTGGCACCAGAGACCAGCACCGCTCAGGCACTTGATAAGCTCAGAATTAGTGCCTTATCTTCGCTACAAGAGTGCAGCACCAATTAAAGCGCTTCAAATTAGTACTGCGTTTAATGTTTATTCCTGCTGTAAATTACTGAATATTTGCCGCTCTATATTAGAACGGCACACGATGAATACTGACGGAGACAGGACAAAAAATCTCGATGTAGACAGGCTTTATGAATTAATTGTAGGTAATGATTTTGTTAAGTACTATTTTGATATAATGGATAAAGTTGATGTTGATAGTTATTGTAAGAATAATAACAAAATAAGTGTAATCAAAAATGAATTGTGTTGTAATAACATAAGACTAATTTTCGACGATGGTGGTTAAGTAAATAGTGAATGAACATTTAATTATTTGAGTTAATGGTAATTACTTGGCTTACTTATGTAATGAGGTGGGATAAACAATGAAATGATATGACGGAAATTTGTAAATAAATCTGTATTGGTGTTAAACGTATTGTGTTAAGGTTATGTTGATATTCTGGTAGTGCATCAGCTGATATGCTGTTGACATGGACATTGTATTTTGTATGATCAATGTTTATAGTGATGATGGAGTTGATAACAAAAATGATATTTCATTTGGATGAACAATCGCCATAAATGAATTTTATTATGAAATAAAATAAACGCAAGATGTAACTAAATGGAGGTAACTTGTTTTGAATAATAATAATGGAAGTAAATTAACAGTGTTTTGATTATAATGTAATTAAAATCTATGTGAGAGGATTTTATTAATGTAAAATGTTTTAATTAGTGCTATTAAAAAAATTAATTAAAAGAGATGGTTAATGTAAAATTAAAATGGTAGGCAATTAAAATTAAATGATTAAAATACCGAATATAAAAGCAAAGTAGAAAATGCTTATTCAAATGAAAATTGAAATTAAAATAGTAATGTCTGTAAATTTTATTTAAATTCAAAGGTGAAACTAAATAAATTAGATGAAACGGAATCATTTTGAATAATGTACTTAAAGTAACTTGAACTGTTTTGAAAAAAGGAAGAAATTAAATTAAGTTGAGTAGGAATTAAATTAATTTAAATTGTGGATTTTAGTAATGAACTTAAATTTATTTTATTTTGAATCATGTAATAGATGATTGAATAATGTAATAAAAATTGAAGACGGATGATCAAGATGTTTAAAATGGTTAATCCATATTGTAACACAACTATTGGTATGTGTATGTGTAGTGGTGTGACAGTGTGAGTGCAGATACGCACCGGTATCTACGATAATGTTGTTATAAAATGTTCTAATTATAATTATTATTGTTATTAGTTTGATTGTATTGTCGAATAGGTGCGTAGCAATGGTTCACTTCTTTAGTTTAAAATATTTCGCACTCCGTTATTAACCTCCCTCACTTACCACACGTGGATATTATAGTCCTGTTCAGTGACGGTTCAGCTGAAATACATACACTGCATATACAAACAAATAGTCTGGTTGAATATTCAAATTGGCTATCATTCAATATAAATGATATGATATCTAAATAATGCTCTGAATTATTAGAAATATTTAAACTCTTCCGCCACCTTTTGGTAGAACTGACTAAGAATAAATGAGTTAATTTAAATTTGAAATAATACTCCTTTGTTTTCACTGGTAAGAAAAAGTAGAGGTTTATTAACGATTCAAGATATTATAAAATTTTTAAACAATTAACAATCAATGGCTAACAACCTTTCAGATAATAATTACAATTAATAAAATTCAAAATAAGACTCTGTTCAGCCTCAAGGCTGGTAAACCTGTTAGTTATACAATAGTTTAATTTTAAGAGGTTATGTCCTCTTGTATCAGTGAATTAACATGTTCGTAAGGTTCTTTTAGGTAGCATGATACCAGGTACAAGATGTAATTTTAATAATGGTATTAAATGAACAATAATTAATAACAAACAAACAAATATAAAAATCGAAAATTAGTACCATATAACTGATAGTTATGGTATTATCGTACGCGGGAATGCGCACGCAGTCTATAGTACTCGTTTGACAATTACCAAGCTCGTTGGCTTGCACAGTTAAAATGTATTACCTTATTTTAATAATTCACTTTGAGAATTATTTACTTGCAAGAGAAAAATTTATTAAAAAACTCTTGTTATTATTTCCATCTGGTTTGGATTTTACTTGAGAACAGACTTGTAACAGAGAAATTGGCAAGTTACCGTTACGACTCTAAGGTTATCTTATAACGGGTATTGTTATAATGGTTAATTATTTTTTAATATTTTATTATTTCTTAATCTAAATATAAACACATTATTCGTAATAGTTTGATGTGTCATTATCAGTATTATATTTATTCTTTCGCCTGAAAGTTAAAAACGTTTACTTTAAAATATCGAAATAAAATCAAGAAAACAACTTTAGTCAATTTAGCGACTATTGGTATTGCTCGTATTTTGTAATAAATACTTCAAATATAATTCTTTTAATTGTGATAAATAATTAAAATATTTATTCAACATATTAATAATTGCGAATTAATACTTCCATTAATTCTGATAAATTCCATCATCGTTTTTGATACTTCGCTTTTTACTGACTTGCGTAGTATCAACATTATTTATTTACAAAAATTTTGTTTCTGATTCAATGTTAATTAAATAAAAAATTGTACTCCCTGTTTTTATCTTTCACAACACTCGCAAGTACGATTGATATTATACACTAATCGTACTTAAATGTATATACTCCGCACATTTCACTCGTTTATGTTGGTGTAGTTTACAGGTTATGTGTATGTTGATTTACTTGTCTCTGTCGCGCACAATTAAAAAATTAAACTTCTTCATATCGGCGAGTGACATGACCTCTCCGTAGAATGCCTGATCGTGAACTGTGATGCTTCTTCGAAGCGTCTCTGGCTCGTCTGCCCAATGTTCATTCATTCGATTGGTTGAAAAAACTATACTCTCTAACCCAAAGCCCTTTGTTTTCTTAAAATATTTAATTTTTTACCAAATTTGGTCTTTGCGTTTGAGGCTTTATGACGTCAGCACTGGTACAAAACATAATTGAAAAGTTTAAAATCACAATAACTTTCTTAATCTATGTCTTATCGTTAAATGGTTAGTGTCAGTAAATTGCGGACAACCTGCGCTTTAATTCAAGTCTAAACAAGATTATTTTCCGTCCATTACTTCTATCACTATAACGATTTTATTAATTATTTATGGTGTATCTTATATTTATAAGTCTATTACACCAAATTTAATTATTTATACTAAAACACTTTTAATTAAACGCTCTGAGTCCATATCTCAACTGGTTTAATTCAAAACTTGGGAATTATTGTTCCCTAAACAATATCTCGTTATGGCGTCTTTGGGCGTCCATATTTGATTTTTCATAAATGTACTTAAAACTAATTTTTCTTATTTAATAACAGTAATACTGCAATCTAATAATACTAGAAACGTCTATTTACATAATTTTACACTAGAATATATGTACATGGCTGTATTTAATCTACTATTTACATTGTTTTAGTCCTCTCCTATCTCTCTTATACAATGGTTACTTTATTTCTGGTTTTTTCTATACAATTTAGATCATGTACTAATTGTAATTAGTGTACACTCATTGTACCTAATTCTCTACATATAATGGTTAGCTTTTAGCTATCTCAGAACCCTTCAATTTCTTAGTAATGGGTCTGTTTACTTTGTGTCATAGCATGGTAGTCATTTATTTTTGTTAAAACAATAACTAAATTGTTATTGTTACACTTGATTTGGGTTTCCAAAGTAGTATCAGACATTATTCTGATTCTTGATAACATTTTCATCTACTTTTAACTAAGTTTATATGTTACATTTTGCATATATAACTTGCTCTTCATCGTTTGTTTACATATGGATTCCTCCATCATGGTCATTTGGTTTTTAATTATATAGAAAATGACTGTTTTCATGGTCATAGTCTGTTCTCAAAGTAGCATTAGGTTTTCCTCTTACTACTGGTAACACTCTTAACAATCTTTGTTCAAGCTTTAATACAGTATTTTGCTTAACTAGTTGGTTATACAATGTTTCTGCTTACCTTTGGCTATGTGTTCTTAGTTAGCTAGTTTACAATATTTTGGTTACAAAACTGTTATCATTATGTTCAGAATCTGTTCTCACAGTAGTACCAGATGTTTATCTAACTACTGGTAATACTTTCATTTACATTGTTACTTGTTTTGATATTGTATTTTGTCTAACTAAATTGGCATACTAGGCTCTACTTCTTCTATCTCTGTGCCATCATATTTGATCTGTTTTATTTACATTGTGTTGCAATATAATACACTGTCTATTAGGATGTATTATTATTTATAATAAATTCTTGATTGATATCATAGTTGATGGTCATTTATTTACATTAACATGTATGATTTTCTGTTTCATAGGTGTCTTTCCTATGGGGTTATGTAACAATGTACAACATGTTTTAATGCAGTATTTTGCTACTACTAACATGACTTCAGTATGGTATCTTACTATAATATTTTAATTGTTTTGTTACACATGTTTACACAACTTCTTCTTAAACAATAACACAAATCTTTTAGTATTAATTACAATATCTCTCTGGTCATTGGTTGAATTTAATTCCTGTCACTTTGTTTGATACATAACAAAGGTTTTTTATTTATTGTCAGTTCTCTATGAACAATAATATAATTGTTCGATTTTATTCTATTCTGGTGGTCTTATGATTATCTATATTGATCACAACCTTTATTAAATTAGTCACACTAATTGTCTGTGTATATTTGACTATTTAATTCTTGCTGCTTTCACTATGAAATTAACATATTTTCTTACACTATAAACCTTATCACTGGAATTGTTTGTGTGGTTTATTCGGTTGAAATTAGTTAACTGGTCACAGGTTTCACATCTATATTAAGTATTCACTGTAATTGTTTGTGGTTCCTTAAATGTTAAACACTGTTTTTCTTTTCATATTTGATAATCACCATTCCTTTGGTTACTTATATAGTCTCTAGTACACTTGGTTTATGCTGAGTCCTTGCATGGTCTATCCATTTTCTTCTCTCTTCATGGTACGTTTCCTTGTCCTGCTTCTTTCTTCTTCTTCAATATTTTCATTGTAGTCATTATCTTCAGTTGTTTCCCTCGCTGTTGGAGTTTATTGGTCCTTATTTTGTTGGTTCCCCTCACTGTTGGATCCTATTGGGTCTGGTTACTGATATTTTTGTTTTGGGCTCATGGTCATTTTCTTTCTTCATTTCGTATTTGATGTTGCTATGTTAATATTATCTTCCTCATCGTTGGATTTTTATACTAATATATTTGTAGATACACATTTTTATACACATAGGTTTATTTATCTAGACATACTTCCATGCTTTTCTCTTACTTGACGTTATATTTGCTTATTTTATGTAACTACCATATTTGGTAACGTTACAATATAAAAGTGAAAGTAAAGTGGGAACGTTTATAATGGAAAATGTCAGAATGTAAGGTCAGAATGGAAAAGTCTATTGTAATGTAGCATCTGCGAAACAAGTTGTATATTTAACTGATGATGTAAATAGGTAAGGATAATAAACCTATGTTATATGTTTAACAGTGGATTCCCCGTTTTAGTGCGGCCTCACCGAACCGTGACCGTGGATGTAGTTAATCTATAGCAAACCATGAATAAAATTATTGTAACCGGATCATGGTTTGTCTCTTGTCAACCCGGTGTATTGTGAATGTTAATTGGGGGGTAGTTTAGGGGAATCTACTAAATTTTTGTATCCAAGGCTAGGCACCGAAAGAGGTGATAGACCGCTTAAGGGCTCATTAATAATTACTGTAGTAGGATTACTGGTACTAAGTAGACCAGTCATACCGAAATTTATTGTAACGCCAAACCAAGGATGGGGTGAAATAAAAGAAAAAAATGTTCACCCTTTCTGCCTCAGTCCTTGTGGAGGCAACTGGGCGCTACAGTCCAGGGGGGGGGTAATAGTGTGTGTGGATGGGTGCTGGGCATTGATGTGATGTCAGTGCGTGTGAATGGGCAGATATCGGCTTGTCCATGAGGTCATTTGCACAATTGTAACGGGGTATCAGGGGTTAAGGTAAAAAGGGGGGTTGGGGGGTTAAAAAAAAATTGTATTTTGTGTATATAACATGTATTTGATAGTAAAGTTGTTATTTATTCACTTGTATTGTATATGATCAATTTATGATTTTGGTGGGGAAAAATGTCATGTTGACAGTATATAATTTGTAGGGGATGTACATGTGTTAGATGTAAGTATACAATAAGGTTATGTTGCTATGTAGACATTGTATTTTATATAATCAATTTACAGGGTTGTTTGAAATTAACGTAAAATGTTTATAAGATAGAAATCTTGGTAATCAATGTAATTAAATTAATTTAAGGTAGTCAATTTAAATTATTGGAAAAAAAGGGAATTAAATTAATTTGAAATTATTTAATTAATTTGTAATGTTGTAAAGGTTGAATTTTGGGTAGTGAATGTAAAATTTTAGTTGAGAACTGAATTGAATAATTAATGGTGGACGATTAGAATGTGGAATAGAAATGCAGAAATGAAAGACTGATGTAACAATTGGAAGATTTAAATTGAAAATTAAAATTAAAATCATAATGTTGGTAAATGTTATTCAAATTCAGAAGGGAAGTGTTTTTATGTAAACCTGAGGTTAGTAATGTATTCTGAGTCTAAGTTTTGTGAAACAAAAGTTTATTCGCTTATGTATAGTTGTGTAACCAGCAAAGTGTATTAAAAATAGACCTAGTACTTTGTTAACAACAAACCAGTACGACTAAGAGAAAACAAATTAGTTGAGGATATGGTATAGTGAAATGCCCTTTTAGTGATATTTTGATTGAATGTTTCAGAGTCAGGTGATACTGTGGTGACGTGCCTGTCTGATTTTATGGTGTTGGGATCTCGAGAGGGAAGTCTAGTAAAGTCGGATAGGTGCAGCCACAGCCACCGGACTAGGGGGGTAAGTAACCCATGATGTTAGTAAGGACTTAAGGGGGGTCGTGGCACTATATCCTCGCTGATCCTCTTAGGTTTTATGCAATGAGAGTTTTTATGCTTCGGCATAAAACCTCTCATTGGGGGGGTATTGTAACGGGACAGAATGGGGTGATAAAGAATTTTAATAAATGTCAACTTAAATATTGTACAACCTTTGGGGAACCTCTGTTTAACCAAGAGGCATGTAATCTTATTATGAACATCAGCCTGTGTTTATGTCTAGCGTCAGTCTGGTTAGACGCATTACGTAATCACCTGCCATCCAGGACATCTGCGAATTACAGAATATACGAAGGTAACACGCTGATTTCAACAGGCGACAAGAAAGTATAGAATTTAATTCTAGAACATTTTAACCAACCAATCAGAGCTTGGATTGGTGATCACGTGACCAGTCTCACACCTCGCAATCTGTGCCCCAATGCCAGATTAAGAGGCCCAGTTGACCAGACACTACAGAGCCGCGTGGGTCAGTAAAGTAGCGCACAGTTCCAGTAACCAGTGTGTGAGCAATTAACCAGTCGACTAAAATTCTTCAGACCGCGCGATCATAAAAACAAGTGCTCGAGCAAAATTAACGTCGGCCGACGAAATGTTATAATATGTAATTTCTAAAATCGGAGTGAACTACTGAAGAGTGATCAAACAACTACAGTGATAAACTTATAACTGTTTAAACACAGAAGTTCGGAGTGACCAGGGAAATGGCAAATAACACGTGGTGATGGTGAAACCTTTTGGAACGTCTTTGGAATGGTTAAGTACCACTAATAAACTGTCAACTAAATTTCGTAAGCATCTCAAATAAATAGTTCAATACCGAAAAAATAAAGATTTAAAGAGCTCTATAAATGGGGGTTAAATATGAAAATGTAAAAGAGTGAGAGAGTGAGTGATATAAAAAAGAAAAGTACTGGGTCGTTAATCATATTAATTACTTTGTTATAGTCATGTAAGAATAGTAGCTTCATAAGAATTGTTCGTTTGTCATTTTTATACCGATAACTTTGTGTTTGATATAAATGTAGTAGTTTACAAGAAATGATGAGAATTTGAGGAGTTGTTATACAGGTTGAGAAAATAACGTAATTTTGCTTAATAAAAGAAAAGTAATTTGTTAAAATCAGAAAACTGTGTTAGCATAATTATTTTGTCATTCAAACCTAAATAACCATCTCTGCAACAGTTTCGTCTATAGGACCCTGGAGGGGAACCCGAAGGTAAGAAAAAGTCGTAAATTTTGTATAAATTTGTAAAACTTTATTAACTCATAAATTTGAATAGTTACATATTATTATAGGTTTTACGAAAGGAACTGGATTATATAGATGTCTATGAAAATAAAAGGTCTCTTAGATATGCCAAGAAGTATTATGCTCCAAATTCACCGCTGATTTCTGTTGACTGGTGGAGAGTGTGTTTGGATGAAGCTCAGATGATCGAAGGTTCGGCTACAAAAGCAGCAGAAATGGCAAAAAAGTT
This sequence comes from Magicicada septendecula, assembly GCA_034769895.1. NCBI lineage: Eukaryota > Metazoa > Arthropoda > Insecta > Hemiptera > Cicadidae > Magicicada > Magicicada septendecula. Next base: position 130,644,017 of record CM068375.1, read on the forward strand.
TTACTCAACTCATAGATGGGCTGTAACAGGAACACCGATACAGAAATCGATTCATGGTTAGTTATTGTTATTATTGTATCATTAATGAGATTTGAATATTATTTTTAGCATTTTTTTTTTCAAAATCACAATAGTAACAGTGCTGGTAATGTCATTAATGGCATTACATTATGGTAAAGTGCAAACTGGAAAGTGGCAAGAACCTGAGTTAACAATATATATAATTCTTTACATATATTGGAAAATAATTTAATATAAATTAATTGAGCCCAGCAGTAGCTCTAATTTACAGTTCCTTTGGATTTTCAAAACAAAATATTACGAGGGTGATTTGAAAAGTTTGCGGCCTTACCATATAAACGAATGTGTGGCGTTTCTGTTTTTTACCGCATTGTGGCACCACGTTCGCCCCACGACCAGCTGTGAAGCGTCAAGTTGGGTCACGTCATTGTTGCAGAGAAACAGCTGTATAAATAAGGTTGTCTCACAGCAGCATTGAAAATGGAGAAAACTGAACATCCAATTTTTTGTTAAGAAATGTTTAACGCCAACAGAAATTTTTAATGAGATGAAGAATGTGTTGGGTGATGCTGGACCTTCATTTACGAGAGTGAAAAAATGGGCTACTGAATTTAAATGTGTTCATGCAAGTTTGGAAGATAACCTGTGTACTGGATGTCCAAAAAGTGCCATTACACCAGAAATAATCAATAAAGTGCATGATATTCTTTTGGAAGATCACCGTTTGAAGGTGTCTGAAATTGTTAAGCCTGTGGGCATCTCAGATAAAAGGGTACATCACATTCTTACAGAGGAATTAGGTATGAAAAAGCTGTCTGCAAGATGGGTGCCGCGTTTGTTAACAAGTGATCAAAAGCGCATGCTAATGCAAGCTTCTCAGGAATGTTTGGACCGTTTTAAGAAAAACCCGAAACATTTTATTCGTAGATTTATAACAACTGATGAATCTTTGGTCCATTACTTCACTCTAGAAATGAAACAACAGTCGAAACAATGGATGCATAGTGATTCACTGCCTCCAAAATCGGTAAAATCAATTTTGTCGGCTGGAAAGTGTATGGATCCATTTTTCTGGGATGCTAAGGGGATATTGTTACTAGATTGCCTTGAAAAGGGTCAAACGATAAATGGAAAGTATTACGCTAACCTTTGGGCTAATTAAATATAAAAATTCGAGAAAAAGACCAGGCTTAGCAAAGAAGATCATTTTCCATCACCATAATGCACGCCTTCACATATTCGTTGTGTCTATGGCAAAAATTGCCGAATTGAAGTACGATCTGTTGCACCATCCGCCTTATTCACCTGATTTAGTGCCATCTGACTTTCATCTATTCCCAAATATCAAAAAAAATTTGGGGAGGAAAAAGATTTTCCTCAGATGACAAGCTGAAAGTGGCAGTAAATGGTTATTTTGAGGACCTAGAAGAATCGACTTCCTCAACGGGGTAAGTGACAGAGTAATGACTTGATGCTTCACTGCTGTTTGTGGGGAAAATGTGACGCCACGATGCGGTAAAAAACAAACACCACACATTCGTTTCTATGGTAGGCCATGAACTTTTCAAATCGCCCGTGTATATTAACAGTAAAATAGAATGTAAAATGAAATTATACTTATTTCAGGTGTTACAGATGTACATAAACTGTACGTGACGTGTTTTATTGATAGGTTGCAAACTAACATAACATAGCGTACTATTACTGGGAATGTTGGATGTATAAATTTGAAAAGTTTTGAAATAGAAGTTTCTTTCATAAGTTCATAATTCTCTCACAAATCACTACATGCATTCACTGTAATACAGGATGAAAACAGGATTTTTTTTTTGATAAAGATGGTTATATTTACAGGTATAGCACTTTATGTCCTGCCTGTAGTTAATAATTAGATTGTGCTCTTACTAAATTAGATTTATAACAATTCATAATGATTCAAACCATCTGTCACAACATTAAATGACAACTTTCCATGCACTGTTCGGTTGAATGTATAAAAACCCGCAAAATAGAAACAGAATACGAAAGAAAAAATATAATTTACTGAATTGGTGAAGAAATTGGATGCAATTTTCACACTATTAAATATTTATATCAAATAAATTACATAACTAATGAATAAACATGTATATTAAAGAAGCACATAAAATGGATAATAACAATAGCTTAATAATATATATAATACTTTCACTTATGAACTTACTGTTGTCACTTCCCAAACGTTTCGAGATGTTGTTTCTCTTCTTCAGTGGGTTTAATACTAACTGTCGATTACAGAATAACCGTTATGGAATGGAGTGTGTGGTGGGGGTTGATGGTGGGAAGGGATTGGCGCTGAGGTTCGAATTATGTGTGTGGATCAGTGTGTCAAATAGTGTATGTGATTTGTAATGTATCTGTTCATTTAATATGTTGTTTGGTTGTAGTGTGTGATATCTGTATATTTCAAATTGTTCAGCTGTGTTTAGTTTTATACATTGTGAAATATACAGATATCACACACTACAACCAAACAACATATTAAATGAACAGATACATTACAAATCACATACACTATTTGACACACTGATCCACACACATAATTCGAACCTCAGTGCCAATCCCTTCCCACCATCAACCCCCACCACACACTCCATTCCATAACGGTTATTCTGTAATCGACAGTTAGTATTAAACCCACTGAAGAAGAGAAACAACATCTCTAAACGTTTGGGAAGTGACAACAGTAAGTTCATAAGTGAAAGTATTATATATATTATTAAATTATAAAGTGAACGAAGAGGATGCAACAACAAGATAATTTTAACAATAGCTGTCTACAAAAACTACTAACCCATAAAACAACAGGGATACTCTACAAAATGACATTGTGCATTGCTCTGAGGCATTACCCCCTTGGCTTTACGGTGTTCTTAAAATCCAAAAGAGGGAATACCACTTTGTCCAATCATTAACACAAGTGGCTTATGCACATATGCCTTGGTAAAGCACCTAACTGACTCACCTAAGCTCCAGCCACACATCAAACTGACGGACACTTAAATAAAGGACTCAGTGCCATTTTGTGGAGAAATTGAAAAATCCTAAGGTGAGACCTGACAACACCTTGGTCAGTTTTTACATCGTATCCTTGTGTACTAAGGTTTCCTTATAACAGACTTTGGAACACATAAACAAGTTGTTTCCAGCAGATATCACAGCTCTCTTCCACAAGTACTGACCACGCCATATTTTCAGTGGAACAGGTCCTTTCAGCAGACAGATGGAGTTGCCATAGGAAGTCCTCTGAGCCCGGTGGTTGCCAATTTCAGGAAAAATTTGAAGAAATGGTGCTAACATCTATGCTGTTTAAACTGAAGTGTTGGTTCCAGTATATGGATGGCGCTTTTGTTGTTTGGACCCATGGTGTAGAAGAGCTTCATCGTTTCATTGATCACCTGAACAGTGTTAACCAAAGAATAAAATTCACCATGGAAAAGTAGCAGATGGCAAACTGGTGTTTTTGGATGTTTGTCCTTAGAAGGATCGATGGGGGCACAGAATCTACTGAAAGCGGTGCATACGAAGTGCTATTTACATTGTGACTCTAATCATCGTACCAGCCAAAAGCTTGCCTTGATAAAGACTCTTGATTGACTGGGCTTTGCAAGTATTTGTAAGCCTTGATAAAGACCATGGACATCTTGATACAGTACTACTGTCAAACAATTACTCTGGTATAGAGATGAGCCATGTGGCTACATAGATTTAGCCAAATGTGGATGCATCACAGGAACATCAGGTGGCATTCTTACCTTATGCCAGGACCCCGCATGGGGAAGTTGCTTGAGCGACGTGGGGTGCGTACCGTTTTTCTGCCGACACAGAAAATCCAACAGCACCTGTGATCATGAAGGATCCACTACAGAGTGTATACCGAGTGTCATGTCCTTGCACAAAAGTATATATCGACACCACAAAACACAGCATCAGCCCTTAGGTGAACACAAGTAACGCTGCTATTTGGGCCAAACATAGAAGTCTGCTATAGCGGAACATGTGCTTATAAATGGCAGACTTATCATGCGCTTTTGACTCTTATAAATGGAACCAGATTTCTAGGTACTCATCATCCTCTTGTATGGGATCTATTACCATCATATCAGTTATCTCCTAGTAACATATTTTAAAATGTTTTAAGGTTATTGTTATAAACTATATTTTTGTGTCTACATACCAAAAATAGTTATAATGAAATTTTTTAACACAAATTCATTTTACATTTTCATTTTGTGTGTCTTTTTAGATTTGTATGGCTTAATGCAGTTTTTAAACATCGAGCCATATTCCAATCATGCAGAATGGAAAGAACTAACTGGAAGTGGTGAAGACTTCTTACATTTTTTACCAAAAGTAATGTGGCGTACAGCAAAGAAAGATGTTTTGGCTGAACTGGGAGTCCCACCACAGCATGTAATTGAACACTGGCTCAAGTTTTCTGCAGGTGAAGAGTATTTCTACCAGACCCAGCACAGTGAATGTTCTACACAATTTTTAAAGCGAGTTGCTAGGTAAGTATATTACTTTAAAAGATCTCTTATTACAATGTTACAGTGATAAGCACTCAAGAGTGTTAAGATAATGGGATAAGCAGCTTAATTCACGATGCACTAATATAAGACAAGTGACCTATATTGTGTAGATCATCAGTACACCAGAACATATTAACTGGACTACCATTTAGCCAACACATTTCTCTCTGTGTGTGTGTGTGTGTGTGTGTGTGTAGATGATTCAAAATTACATGGCGATCTTTATATAAACATAGCCCCAAAAACGGTTTGTTAGCGAGTTACGGCTCGTGAAATATTTTGCCCTGATTTCTACTCACATGGTAAAATGAAGCCATACTGAAATTCTTGGTGCATAAAGCGGAGGATAAATTTGGTGGTTTCTTATGGTTTTTGATCTGAAAAATTGAATAAAAGACGTCCCGAAACTCTATATCTCAATTAGTTTCTATGAAAAACTAAAACACAAAAAATTTGAGTCGAAAAACACTTTTGGATCTGGGATAAAATAACTTTGTTAATTGGCCAATAAACAAATAAAAATTTCTAACTAAATTTGTGGAGAATTGAATTCTGAGAAAATTGATGTGTATGAAGTCTATTAAAAATAAATATAATTTCAAGAAATTCAACTTTAATTAAAAAGAAAGAAAGAAAAACAGACCAAAATGTGCCAGAAAAGTATTAGAATTTTAAACAAAACAAAGATTTTCATAAATGGTTTTCACAACAAATGGAACTGAAAACATATTGAAAACTTACATTATTTACTTTTTTCTTCAAATGATTAAATATCGAAATTGTCAAATTGATAAAGTTCCAATCATTCGTTCAAAGCAGGTGTTCAATGTGGCCTCCATTTTGTTGAATGCGGAATTCAACTCAGCGATTCCATGCCAGCCAGGCACATCTTATAGCATCAGGATTATTCTTGATAGTAGCTCCAGCTTCTATTATGTGATGTCTCAATTCTTCTTTTATGCCAATACGAGCAAAATATATTAATGACTTCATCCAACCTTAGAAGATAAAGTCTGCTGGCATGAGATCAGGAGATCGAGGTGACCATTTTACTGGTCCGTTTGACCAATCCATCGCTTACCGAATGTATTATTTCAATGGAACATTGCATCATGATAGCAGTGAGCAGGTGCACTGTCATTCAAAAATCACATCTGCACTCTATCTGCAAGAGGAATATCTTCAGAGAGTTCCATCAGATTTGTTTGCAAAACATTGTATTGTTCTCCATTAAACCTTGGTGGTAAGAAAAAAGAGTCTAAGAGATTATCACCAAGAAGACCGCACCACAGATTAAATGGAAAAGAATGTTGGTATTGTATTAGTCTCATATGGTTTTTCTTTTACCCAAGTGTGGGTGTTTCAGAAATGTACAATGCCATTTCTTGTGAAACAGGATTCATCAGTAATTAGAATATGACTTAAGGAAATCAGGATGGTGTTCACATTTTCTAATTAACCATCAACAGAATTTTGCCCATTTATCATAATCAGGTGGTAATGAGTCTTGTACACGTGTTATATGGAATGGGGATAATTGTTGCTCTTGGAACGTTTGCCACATGCTTGATTGCAAAACATGTAAACGTGACAACCTTCTGGTACTTGTGGTAGGAGATAAATGTTCCGCATTCAGTATTTCTTCTTCAGTGTTTTCATTTCTCACTAAACATTCATGATCAGTATCTGTTCGTTGTGGTTTTAGCATACCTGTTTCTCGAAAAGCCTCTCCAAAGCTTCAAACGTTTTACGATTTGGTATTCTTTGATCTGGATATTTTTCCAGGTATGTATTACCTGGTATGTATTACAAACAGCAACCAAGCTATTTTTATTTACGTTATCGTAAATTAATAGTATGTCCATTAACTCTCCAAGTGTAAACAAATTTGTGGTATCACCCATTATATAGATTGAACTATTTTCTAAATTGGTAACAGCAAAAATACCACTAAAAAAGAATTTTCAAATACTACACACTAAACTTCATTGTTGATCATCTGTTATTGCCAACTTATGAAAAAATAAAAACAAATTTAGTAAGTTTTTATAAGTTATTTTTCAAATTTATTTTATAATTTTTTAACATTTTTGTTTAAATCTTAGTTTTGTTTAAAATTGTAACACTTTTCTGGCAAATTTTTGTCTGTTTTGTTTTAATTAAAGTCTAATTTCTTGAATTGTATCTATTTTTAATAGACTCATCAGTTTTCTCAGAATTAGAAATTTAAGTTCTAACGAACACATTCCCTACAAATTTAGTTAGAAATTTTAATTTGTTTATTGGGAAATTAATGAAATTATTTTATCCCAAATCTAAAAAAGTGTGTTTTTAGACTCCAATTATCGAGTTTTACATAGTTTTTCTTTACACAGTTTTATACAGAAACCAATTGAGATAGAGTTCGGGGATCTCTTTTATTCAGTTTTTCATATCAAAAACCATAGGAAACCACCAAATTTACCCTTCACTTTATATCCCAAAAATTTCAGTATGGCTTCATTTTACCAGGGATCAGAAATCAGGGCAAAATAGTTGCTTCTACCTGAAACAAGTGTTGGGTATCGGTCAGCGAAGACCTGCCGTTACTGTTTTTGCATACTCTGTCACTTTTTGGCAACCTAACTAAGTTCCTTGAAGAGAAAATCAAAAAGTTGCCGCCCGACGAGATGTTGATGAATCATAGAAAATGACCACAGCCTAACAGCCTGCTTTTTAGAAATAATTTTGAAAATATATGTGGAGTTGTATACAAACAATCGAGAATACATACAGAAGGCACTCCATGATGTAGTTTCTTGTTTTACAATTTACAGAAAGTTTAGTAAAGAGTTTCATGGAAACCTCACAGTGTTTATGCAATCATAATTATACTTTATGCACTTACATAATGGGTAGTTATACAGTAAAGCCTGTAATTTCTATGTCTACAGAAGTGAAACATGGAATCTGCCATGAAAGATATTTAAAAAATCCATGCCTCTGAAATAAAATTAAAAGCATGGGGAAAGAAAAGAGAATGTAAAGAAAGACTTACCATATTTGTAGTTTCAGACCATAGAGGTATAATATAACTACTGGAGGATGACTCGCCGCACAGAAACGAGCCGTCTTGTTTCTTGCCTATTCCCATTCCATTGGGGCAAACTCACACGTTGCCCATACAACATATGTATGCATTACACTGTATAGGTTTTGTAATGTATTCAACAAGCAGGTTGTAAAACGTTCTTCAGTTCCAAAACAAGACAATAATTCCTAATTTTAATTTTGTTTATTATACTGTTACGACATCACAGAACAATCTACGTGTTTATCGAACGTTCCAGAGGGATCTGGAATGTAACGTGTGTGGCGTACGTGCTTGTCGACGCATTTGCTAGACTGTGCCAGACTTTGGGCGGGCGCACGGACTGTGTCAATGCCGCAAGTAATTACATCGTAACTATACTGGTGCTATCGCGCATTATGGAATAATCTAGTAATTTGGGGAGATATAAATACCAGTACTCAACGATGTTCAGTTTCAGTATAGCTGCGATATATTTACAGTGCGTTTTGAGTTATTATCGGGCGAGATTACCGTGTACGTTCAAGTGGTTATTAGTGAAGTGTTACATTTTATAATTGGGCGGTATAATTGTAATACAATTGTGTTTAATATTAGTGACATTTTATTGCTTGTGACAGTTTTTATTTGATTTGTTGTAGAGACTGTGTTGTTAATTATGAACTGTTTAACAGTGAAAATTAAAGCTGGTGATTAATGACTTAATTGGTGTCTTGTATTTTGTTCCCACTGTAGCTACGACGATCAAGTAGACTGTCATAACAGTAGTGTCAGAAGTTGGATATAACGGTCAACAGTGGAAACAGTGGACACTTTGTACAAGATGAGTGTAATTCGTAATTAATCGGAAAACAATGGGTGCCAGTCAGATGATGGAAAATTTCCAGGCGCTGTTGTTGCAGACAGAGGAACGATGACGACAGGATGCAGAGAAAGCGGAAGAGAGACAGAAAACCCTCCTGCTGGAAGGAGAGAAAAGACGCAGACAGGAGGTGGAAGAAGCAGAAAAACGACAGGATGAAAAACGCAGGCAAGAAAGAGAAGAGGCTGAGGAACGTCAGAAAGCACTAATGCTAGAAACAGAAGAAAGACAAAAAGAAAAATATAAGCAGGAGGCAGAGGAACAGAAGCGTGAAACAGAAGACATCAAGGATTAATACAGGAGCAAAAGCAGACACAAGAACAAACCGCTGCAGAGTTGGGTCTCCTATGAGGTGAGCTTAATAAACAAGTTACTAAAATATCAGAGGTACAAGAATCAATGACATTAAAAACAGCTGAAGTAGAAAAGTCAGTCACGAGTGGACAAGCTATGTCAACAAAAATAGAAGACTCGATTACAAATATAAAAGAGTAGATTAAAAATGAAGTTGAGCAGTGCCTAAAGTTACAACAAAAACAACTTTGTGAACAGACTGTACCAATGATAAAGACAGAAAAAGATGCAGAAAATAAGTTAATAGAGAAAGTTGTAATGGGACATATCTGGGACGGGGATAAATTTTAATAATTGAAAATAATTTTAAAACAGTCAGTGTTCACCTGTTGGGTACCCCGTATTAACCAACTATACATGCAGTGTTATTACAAAACAACACGTCTATGTTGTGTCTCTGGACTCAGACAGGCCGGACATATTACGTAACAACATACAGTTCGCGGCAGTCGTGAATCACGGAAAAAATGAAGCCAAGGTGTAGATTTCATCAGGCGGCAAAATGTTGCAGAATGCGCTGCCCAGCTTCTAGAACATTTTAAAAGAACCAATCGGAGCTCAGACTGGCGATCACGTGACCAGACTCACCTTAGTAGTCAGTACCGTAACACCGGATTAAGCAGCAGTCGACGCAATTTCTTCAGACCGCGCGGTCACAATAAACTTAAAAATAAACAGTGCTCGAGCAAATTAAAGTCGCCCGACTGTAAATTACAATATGTACAGATATTAAGTCAAAGTAAACAAAAGGTGATAAAAAGAAACAACAACTAAACTCAATATAAACGAGTGTCGGAGTGCGTTAGAATGAAGAAAGCGGTCAGCGCGAGGCTGTGCAACAAACCATAGGAACACGTAGTGGATGGGTAACTAAAAACACAGAATATTCATATTAAAACCAATTTAAAATAAATGGTGATTGTTCATTATAAAAGGAAAATATTAAATGTAACTTTATAGAATAGAGATCTCTAAGGGAAAGGGGTTTATAAAAGAAAGAGGAAAGAGAAAAGATATAAAAAGAGTACTGGTTCGTTTAGTAGAAACGTAATTAAAAAATAGTTAAGGAAAGTGTTTTTTTTTATGTAGATACAAAAGAATAGTTTCAATTACTCCCGAACTAGGGACTCGATATTATTAATTTGCAATAGAATTGTACAGTTTCAATGGCGCCCGAACAGCTGGACGATTTGTGTGATTTATTTTAAACACTGTAACTACACGTGATTTTGTCCCTTATCAATATCTGTTGTGAGCGCCAATCTATTACCCTTCAGGACTTACAGGTTCTTTATGCCTCACCTAGGATGTGTCAAATTACCACAAGACGGGTTTTAATTTAATTTATCCCTCTCTTTGTGTACATCCATTAATAAACCTTGTTAATTCTATATAAATAAAAACACATGGAATAGTATCTGGTAATAATAATAATATTGTATTTTTATTCAAAAAAATTTCTATAGTCTATTCAGTGTAACTATTAATATAATTTATAAATCTCAGGGTCGATTCTCTTCTCTTTGTTTATATTAATTTTAAGTTCTTTTGGCTGATATAAAGGTTCAGTAATTATAAAGGAAAACCAAGTATAGAAAGTACATTACATTACAAACAATAACAAGAATGAATAATATAAATTAAGTATTAATTATAATAATAAATATACATTACACAATGTGTATCAGTTCAGTTCAGTTCACACAGCCTTCTGGTATCCGTGATGGAAAATTCCAAAGTCAGTTTGTTTATGTTGTCAAAATGAAGGAATCCACTTCTTTTGGTGTTCAATGAATGTTAACTCTTGTCGCTTTCATTGTCCGAAGCCTTCTGGTGGAATATTAGGATTGAAGTCCAGTGTCCTGTTATTAAGTTGATCCAAGTGTAGTTGTCCTTCTGGTTGTTGGATCAGGAGTGTTTTAAAGGTGATTTGTTTATGATACTTCTTTGTAACAATTAAAAATATATGCCAAAATATATAAATAAATAAAATACACTCTGCCAGAACTTACCTGTACGCATATTCAACTACTTACCATATTAAAATTTCTTCAGAAGACCAAGGTCGCCACGATTATTTTTTATAGGTAAAATATCGAAAACCTTTACACTCCACCTTAAATAAAAAGGACAATTTCGCTATCTGACCACACCCAATTAATAATTCAGAAAGATCCCGGAACGTTAGACGAATTGTGCAACACAGAAATGAGAAAGTGGTAATGACGAAATAACTTAGGCTAACACATGTTCAAAGTAAACTAAATAATTTTTAATGAGTTAAACACAGACACTGGAAAGCGAGTTTATAAAATATACATTTATCGTTCATATTTAAGTACTAATTAAGGTAGCCCATTCTGCATCACTCACACACACATGCCATTTTACCCTTTATTATGTTTTGTAATCCCTTTATTACTTAATATTTTGACACGGTTCACAAACGCATCACCGGCCGAACACGTGCATTCACCGACTTGGTTAGTTGCCCGTTATTTCGGTTCCATTGTCAGTCGTTCGTCACTAGTTGTACACTGGTTCCGCTACGTTAATTCCGCGGGTCCCGGTCGGTACTAAAACGGTATTATTTTGAAGTGATCACATTTTGGAAAGTTCAACCGACCGGGGCCGAGTCGCACTAACTACGTCTGATGCCCGTAGTAGGTTTTCGTGGACTGCCTAATGTAGACTGCGTAAATGTACTGCCAGCGGGCGGAAGCTGTGGTTCACTGCCACCTGATTTCGTCGCCGTGCATAGCTGATTTGCTGTGGCTTATGAGCTATGACTATGACACATAGTGTGTTTTTTCCTATTGTGTGCCGATGATATTAGGCATTGCCATTCCGACGTCACTAAAAGTAGGCGGTCCTTAGCTCCGTTTCCTCCATCTCAGTCAAGGAGACTGCAACAATTCCGCTCTAGGCCATTTTGGGTTTTCTGAAAGGAGTGTCACTCCAGCGCGCATACCTGAGTCGTTGCGTGCGTGCACCATCACATTCACGCACAGTTCTGAGAAATCGAGGGTGGTACAAATTCCTTGCCTGGTTTCGCAACTGACTATTACGCTGCTGCTTTGTTTCAACACTGTTTTCTCCACGTGGTCCGTTACAATGGAATTAACGTTTGCACAATAATTTTACGGAAACCCCGAAAAATGAAATACAGAGACCCCCTAAATTTAATAAATGAAATGACCCAATTTTGACACGTTACATCTTTATCTGCTCCAATTTTATATTCTGTTATAGTTTGATATAAGGTTTTTTTTTTACTTTCTATTTATTATTTTTTAATAATATTCATATGTTTTGTATAAATAATTAGCTTGTTTTCAGAATTTACAGTCAACTCTCCTTCTTGGCTTATTATTTTCTAATAATAATCAACAACATTCTTTTTCTCTCTTTTGGTTTCCTGGATACATATAAATACTCTGGTCATATCTGTTCAAATTGAGATTTAGTTGTCATAGGATATTATTTTTATATAATACATTATTTTATCTTCTACATACAAGTTGCTTTTTAGTTATTACATCATAATACTTAATACAATTTACATATTGTTTTATCTGACAAAACGATGAACAATTTCAATATCAAATATTATAGTTATTTGTAATTTGACAAACATTTTTGAATAATTTATTATTTACTGAACATAATCATCTAGGCCTATGTTGACTGATTATATTTTTATATTGGAAGACTTATAATCGATCCTGCTTACACTTGTTTGATATTAATTAATTTCGTACAACTTGTTGCCGCTTGGGCTGATGTCTTCAGAGTGGGCAGACATTGTGTCGTACTATCGACAAGTGGAGGGGATCAATTGTGATCCACGATTCGTCCGTATCAGCTGACGGCATTGTTTTTCATCATCGTTATGACGTGTGTCAATATTTGTCATATTATTTTATTGTGTCGATCGGAATCGCCATTAACTATGTGCGCATTTTCACGTACACTCTCGGCCTTGTGATCTAAACATATGGTGACAACTGCGTCGTGTTTTATGTTTCTCAGGGAACCAACCTTATAATCTTTAATTAATTCAAATTACAATAAAAATTTCTATTTAGGTCAAAGAAATCCTAAGACGGGCTTTTGTCCCGTTACAAAACCCCCTCAATGAAAGGTTTTATGTCAAAACATAAAAACTTTCATTGACCCATTCACTCTTCCTAAAGGGATCAGCTCAGATATGTCGCCACAACCCCCTGTAGTGTTTACATAAAAAAAAATCACTCACCCTTGGTCCCATGATGCTGATTGTACCTGTCTGACCTTACTGGACTTCTCAGGCGAGATCCCAACACCATAAGGCCATGAGCGCACGCCATGTGCGCTCCTATTCTGACGCACCGGCCAGCTCAGGACCGCAGTCACAACATCACCAAACTCTGAAACATGCAATACAAAATTTTACAATAGTTGCCTTATCTATCTCCATATCTACAACTGATATGTTTCCCTTTAGATGCATTGGTTTGTGTCTGAGACATTGGTTTGTTCACTTAATTTCTCCAAAACAACAACAACAACAAGTATTCAAAATAGACTGATCTTTAATCAACACTAAACTCGATCTCTTCATTATAAGAGAAACATATATATATTCCTATAGATAACATAACACGTAAACAACTCCTTCAAAATTCCCAAAACACCATCACCTACTTATCTCTATAAAATTCAATCTATAACTACAATGGCAAACAAGTTCATTATTCAAATTTTATTACTCAACTTTATAATCATATTATATTTTGTAACAGCATCAGACTATCTTTCATTCAAAACCATTTCTAACTTTATCCTTTTTAACATTTAAGATCTACTATCTTTTAACATTTGCTAACATCGTTACCCCTGTAGCGACCTCCTGACCACACACACTATTACCCCCCCAACCGAACTGTAGCGTTCGGGTGCCTCCGCAAGGACTGAATTTGTGGAGGAATTTTGTCATCTCCTTGTCCTTGCTTCATCGTCACATTAAGAAAATCACCAGATATCATAATATCTAAAAATTATATAATTACATGCCCTTAAAACGGGTCTACCACCTTTTTGCTTGTTCCTACTCGAACAAAGTGGCAGCCGCTGTTCCATAGTTCCGGGGATTTCCCCTAAGTCACCCCCCTTTAATTTCAAATTTACACCAATTTCAAGCCAGCTGTGGTCAAGGTTCTTATTTTATGGCCATAGCTGACCGCTATCCAAAACCACGATTAGTGCTGGTAAGTCAGTAGTCGCCCGAAAAGTCGGGGAAATCAACTTCATTTGCATGTCTTACATCACATCATTTTTATACACTGTACCGTCAAGAATCACATATAATATAAAATTATATTAAAATTGTACAGTGTATGCACACCTTCTTGAGGCCTCCGATGATGGCAACGGTCTGTGCGTTACTCATCAACCTACTTCGCTAGCTACAGTAGCACATGCCACTACTGCACTAGCCCAATTAATTCTAACTTACTCCTCCTACATATGCTGTCCTTACAGTCCATTATTTGACTAATATTTTTTGTTAACATCACACAACTATAAAACACCTTTTAACGTAGCTCATAAACAAGTTCTTTAATTATTTAAAATTTTCACATAGACACTTTGCAAGTTCAAACCTTCACTTTCACTAACAGTTTCTTCTACGACAAAATAGGAACTACAACAATGGATCAGCTGATAAATTTACCTTATAAATGTACATTCTCTTGTTTCCGGAGGGGAAACAAGCACTTGAAAAATTTTACCATTTAAATTACAATAATTTTTTAACATTTCATTTCACAATTTCTAAACAAAACTACTTTAGTTCGTGGAACACTTTTTTTTTTTTTTTACCAGACTCTACTTTATCTTTCCATGAATTCTGGGTCCCCCTCCCTGTTCTTGTACGTTAACATTTTCTACTCACACCTTTTTTGTGGAGCCAGACCACCGTTAGTTTCACCCCGCTGTTGAGGCTACCGCCAACCATGGTCTGCCTCCAATTGCCAAAAACCACGATCAGAGGTGGTGAATCTGTGATTGCCCGAAAATGGGGGAGTGTCCCTCCTGGAAAAACAAATACCAAAATTAATATTCATTCACTCATTTATATAAAATACGTATTGTTCACTCCTACGCTGACCAGTATAACTTTAAGTTAGTAGCATTGTGTGTCCCTACTATTTCCTTAGTTTCCCTATCTTGCAACACATATGCATTCTGCATCTTAATCTCTACTACCTCATAAGGTCCTTCATAGAGCAGGAAGAACTTCTTAATTTCCTTCTCCTGTGCATTTGACAAATCGTGCCTTCTTACCAACACCAACTGTCCAATTTCATATTTTACCCATTTACCTCTTGCGTCGCGCCTACGTTTCCGTCTTTCTCCTTTGCTCAACAGGTTCTCATTTGCCAACCGGATTTTGATGCTCACATCCGTTGTCTCGCTCTCAGGTGGGTAATTAAACAGCTGTTCCAAAATTCTCGGGGGGCGTGTCCCTTTGATCAACTCATAAGGTGTATAGCCGGTGGACTCGTGGGTGGTACTGTTCAGCCAATTCTCCACCTTCTTGATGTACAACGGCCACTCGCTGTGTTTAGCGTGACAATAGGCTCTAAAGATCCTGCCTATTTCTCTCATTACACGCTCAGCCTGGTTGGACTGGGGATGGTACACAGCCGTATGCTTCGTGATGATTCCTTCCCATCCTAGAGTGTGACACCATTTCCCACTGATGAACTGTGGCCCATGATCTGACAAAATTACCTTCGGCTTACCCACTTGTATCATGTAATTTTTAGTCACTTTCTCACTCAATACCTGACTGGTAGCTCTTTTTATACTATACAACCTCACATACTTGGAAAATGTATCTAACATTACGAACACGTACTGTACTCCACCTCTACCCTTCGGCAATGGTCCAAACAAATCTACTGCAACTAAATCGAACGGTCTCTCCACTTTTATAAAATTCATCTCTCCTTCAACCCTGCAGTTTACCACCTTTGATTTCTGACACAAATCACAACCTCTTAACAACTTTCTAACCCTTCTTTCCATATTTCTGAAAACACATGACTCTTTCAACACACTAACACTCTGTGATCTTATGTTTATTTTGATTTATAGATACGATATATTATATCTCACAAATGTGGTTATGTATACAAAAACTAGGACGCCATCTTTGTTACATAAGTCATGGGCCAGGATTTCGTTACGCGAAGTCATGAGGAACGGAAATTGCTTGAAATAAAAACAGCTGTTCTGATTGTTACCAATGAAATACCCCTTTTTATTCTCTATTTGTTTTACATACCTGTTTTCAAAACCAACTTTAACCCCTCCAAAAACATAATGTGTAATAATAATATTTGATTATTTACTTCTATAAGTTTAATGATTATACAATAATAATATATAGTTATATAGTGGTGCCCAACCCAGCACTTAGAAATTACAACACACACACGCAACCACTCTCTCTTCCATACCCATGGTACAAAATTTTATGAATGTTGGAGCTCCTTTTATATATATATATATTGAAAATTTTAAATAATTGATTTCTACAATAAAATTTTATACTGGGAAATAATGAAATAAGGATTTAAAGTGTACAAGGAACGTTCTCACCCATTTCGTGTTGGCCTCCTCGCACTGCTAGCATCGTCCCGACATCGGCACAATCGGTATAATTTTACGGCGCTTGATGGGGCACCTTTGTGTCAACCTACATAACCCACCGTCGTGGGACCGATTCTAAACGTCGATCTTTACGGACGATTCATCGGCCGAGGACGCCTACACAAAGCCGAACTGTAACTTTCCTTAGTACATTTTGAATATAGATATTTATACTGTTTATTAACCACCTACAGTGGTCTAAAAAGTTAAAATTCACCCGTAAGTGAACGGGTTGCCGGCCGGCGTTGATCACAGCTGCAGAAGAAATGACGACAAATCTTTGTTGGATTTTGTGGAAGTGGGGTGTACTGACGTCACAATCCCATTGTTTAACTTGTTGACAGCGCCGTGTTGTTGTTGTCAACACATTCTCCGCCTCTGACGTAATTAAGGTTCGGCTCTGTTATCGCAATAACTGCACATTGTTTTTTGTGATGTTACACATATTTTGCTATGAATTGGTTCAAATCCTGACAAATATTGTCATACACTACACTCACGGTATATTCGTATCGGGTGTTTAAGGTTGGGTTGAGTATGACAAAATTATAAAAATACAATAGTTATGTTCTAGTTACCATATTTAAGGTAATTCCAAAAATGTACCATGATTGTACCATCACAAAACCCCCTCAATGAAAGATTGTGTGACGAAGCACACAAACTTTCATTGACCTAAAGGGATAATACTTCCTAAAGGGATCAGCCAGGACAAGTCGCCACAACCCCCTTACAAATTTACATAAAAAATAACAACAACTCACCCTTGGTCTGGTGATGATGACCGTACCTAGATGACCTTACTGGACTTCTCCTGCGAGATCCCAACACCATAAGGCCACTTAGGCTCTTAACGCCCCTGCTCTGACTCGTTGGCCAGCTCAGGACCGCTGTCACACCACCAAACACTGAAACAATATATAATAAACATTAAAATAGTGGCTTAGTAAATCACTACATCCTCAACTGATCTGGTTCCCCTTAGCTAAGTGCTGGTTTGTGCCAATAAGCACTGGGTTGGCTTAATATATTTATAAAATTATAATCCTCAAGAATTAAAAAGAATATCTCTTTTTCATATTACAAACCCTGAGTTGAAAAATGGTTTCGATTCCTATCGATAATATTTATCTTCATTCTTTTACAATTACTGTAATTGTAACATAAACACATTGATATAATAAAAAATTGAATAAAATATAATTGAAAATAGGAAAATTACACATTATAGATCTCACTAATCTAGAGAAAAACAAATTATAAAAGAATTAATAACTCTGTATATTTATTTATTGAATACTCTTAGTGAATGATAAAACAAAAAAAATTATTATTATTATTATTATTATTATTATTATTATTATTATTAACAGGTAATTATTTGGCTTATTGTTATTATTAACAGCGCCAGTAAATTTTTTTTTTTTTTTTTTCTACACATTATTTCCTTATTATAGAATCATGTTGAAATTTCTATAACATAAATACATTTTACATAATAATAATACATTAATAATTAACACTGATACATTAATACATTAAATATTCTTGATTCATTTTAATCTTGTTTTGCATATTCTATCTAAGTTGCATTTTAAGTTAAAATTTACAATTGCAATTAAGTCATTAATTAGACATCAATTTTATTATAATTAATTATTAATATTTATTTCAAATTTATTATTAGTATTCATACTACATTATTATTATTATTTCATTATTCACTTCTTACTTCCTCTATACTCTGAACTTTCTACCTACCTAACTACCTAACCTCTCACCTTCTATCACTGTTTAGTCTGGATAACTCCTATATTCACTATGCTTCTATTTTTTATAATCTTACTCACCTTCTTCTAATTGACCATCAAATTTACCTATCAATGACACCAATATCTCAATTATAAACTCCATTACTATTTTCATTTAAATCCTATGGCACCGCTCGTCTTTGCAATGGGTTGGGTGTTCCCTAACTGGCTATATCCATTCATATTATTTTGCCCTTCCAAATAATTCGGCAAACACTCCCTTAAACTACGCTAATACCTGCCACAACACTATTGGTCGGCTACTCTTTATCACCTCACCCCCACTACAGAATTCATCAACAATAATTATATGTTTATACCTTTACTTAAACACCTTCTCTACAAATAATCACTAACTACTGTGTCCCTAAATATCTATAATTCTCTTTGTATTTTCTTAAAAATTCTTACCTTTCTAACTCCATTTACATTAATTGCATTACTCACCTGCATTTATCTATACCCAGGCTCTATTCCTGTTTAAACACTTACTGTAATCATTGACAATTCTCTTCTAAACTTCACCTCTCACCTCCTCCTAATAGTACATCTCATTATTCAAATGTATATATTCTTATTTAAACATTATTATTATTCATCAGTAATTACCTTCATTACCAATTAAAAATTAAAATTATTATTATTAAACATGTCGTATATGTAAAATATATAATAATACATACTGGTGTAAATATACCTGTAATACATAATACATATCAAAAATACATGGATAGATAAATACATATAAAACAATGAAAAATATACACTCCAACTCCTTATCTTGTTATATACCAAACTCAGTTCATAGCAGTCCAATTCAATACCACTTTTCATATTATTATTTAATGTTCATTTCACAATACAACAGTCTATCCACCATCATTAAACAACAAACGAATCTTAGGTCTATATAAATTCTTATTTAATAAATAGATTTTATTACTAGATACATTATATTCGTACTCCTTTATGAAACGGTTATTAAACAAATATTTCCAGTCACGATCAAGTAGGGTTCCGTTTATCTCAGTATCATATGTCATTGATCGGTTTGTACTATAATTATCCCCATAATATTCCACCACAGGTAAGTACCTAATGTCTTTATTCTCATTTCTTGTTATTTCCAATTATTGTTATTATCAGGTAAGTATTCATCATTTTCATATACCATATCTAACCCTAACCTTTCTAACAGTTGTCTGTAATTTCTGTTTACTTTAAATATTTCTATTACTCTCTTATTCTCACAATATCTCTCTATACTTTCTCTCTTAATACATTTCTCTCCATAACACCAAAATACACTTTCTCTCTCCAAATATGCAGGGGTCCCTAACATAAGTGCACCACTTATTAAAACATAAAGTAACTTTATTTGTAGACTTATTGTCTCTCAAATATAAATTAAAGGCATTCTGATCCTTATAACAATTACATGAAGACTTGTCTTCACCCCCTAATACAACATTAAAAGAAAATTCTACCCCCTGCACTCCTTGTACTACAATACTTTCTCTAAACTTTCTTTCTGACTTAATAAATTCAAACATTTCATTTTCACTCATTATACTTTCATTATTATTTTCTAACACCACATTCTTACTACTTGTAATACTCGATTTATCGGTACATTCATTATCTGAATTATTATTTTTAAATAGGTTTATATTCAGTACAGCATTTTGCTGGGTACTACTCTTTAGTACTTTCTGGCTTTCTAATTGACTTTTAATCGTGTTATTTACTGTGTTATAAACTAGATCAATTTTAGTGTCTAAATCATTAATTGCACTACTGAACTTATCATCAACAATTGCTAGTGTAGTTTTCTGTATGTTATCACAACGTGTTTCTACTGTGTTAATTCGCTCTTCTAAGTGAAAATTTTGACCTTTTATTTCATTCTTTAATTCATTGAATTTAATATCAGAATCTATTTTCTGTTCATCTAGTTTTTTGTCTAATTTTAATAGTAATTGCATCATTGCATTAGTTTCATCCTTATTACTATCTGATATAGTTGAAATGGGTGTGCCAGTTTTCGTTATCTCTGCAGACCCAGGCGTATTTGCCTCATCAGTCTGACTAATTGGGTTTAATTGAACCTCCATTTCACTAATTAAATTTATCTCAGATGTACTGGTTTCTATTACAATATTGTCACTGGTACTCATGTTGGCAATTTTGCAATACACGCATGCATACAATGGTATAACCTAACTATTGGGTTATGTTTATGTATTACAATTTTTTGTGTCTATTACCTCAAGCAACTTTTTCCGTTTTCTTTCTAGGCGTACACTATGTAATAATATATATACATAACATTACATAGGGTCCCTGTTCGGGCGCCATCTGTGATCTTATGTTTATTTTGATTTATAGATACGATATATTATATCTCACAAATGTGGTTATGTATACAAAAACTAGGACGCCATCTTTGTTACATAAGTCATGGGCCAGGATTTCGTTACGCGAAGTCATGAGGAACGGAAATTGCTTGAAATAAAAACAGCTGTTCTGATTGTTACCAATGAAATACCCCTTTTTATTCTCTATTTGTTTTACATACCTGTTTTCAAAACCAACTTTAACCCCTCCAAAAACATAATGTGTAATAATAATATTTGATTATTTACTTCTGTAAGTTTAATGATTATACAATAATAATATATAGTTATATAGTGGTGCCCAACCCAGCACTTAGAAATTACAACACATACACGCAACCACTCTCTCTTCCATACCCATGGTACAAAATTTTATGAATGTTGGAGCTCCTTTTATATATATATTGAAAATTTTAAATAATTGATTTCTACAATAAAATTTTATACTGGGAAATAATGAAATAAGGATTTAAAGTGTACAAGGAACGTTCTCACCCATTTCGTGTTGGCCTCCTCGCACTGCTAGCATCGTCCCGACATCGGCACAATCGGTATAATTTTACGGCGCTTGATGGGGCACCTTTGTGTCAACCTACGTAACCCACCGTCGTGGGACCGATTCTAAACGTCGATCTTTACGGACGATTCATCGGCCGAGGACGCCTACACAAAGCCGAACTGTAACTTTCCTTAGTACATTTTGAATATAGATATTTATACTGTTTATTAACCACCTACAGTGGTCTAAAAAGTTAAAATTCACCCGTAAGTGAACGGGTTGCCGGCCGGCGTTGATCACAGCTGCAGAAGAAATGACGACAAATCTTTGTTGGATTTTGCGGAAGTGGGGTGTACTGACGTCACAATCCCATTGTTTAACTTGTTGACAGCGCCGTGTTGTTGTTGTCAACACATTCTCCGCCTCTGACGTAATTAAGGTTCGGCTCTGTTATCGCAATAACTGCACATTGTTTTTTGTGATGTTACACATATTTTGCTATGAATTGGTTCAAATCCTGACAAATATTGTCATACACTACACTCACGGTATATTCGTATCGGGTGTTTAAGGTTGGGTTGAGTATGACAAAATTATAAAAATACAATAGTTATGTTCTAGTTACCATATTTAAGGTAATTCCAAAAATGTACCATGATTGTACCATCACAACACTTCTTCGCCCCAAAATGACCATACCTTAAGTGACAATCCCAAATAACCTTCTCGACTAACCCCTCTGGTACTACTAACTTCCAATCACGCTCACCCCCTACTACTCTCTTAAACAACAATCCTTTATAAACTTGAAAATACTGACTATACTCTGAGCTAGTTAGTTCATTTTCTAAACTCTCTATAACCTTACCTGACTTACCATCTGCTCTCTGCAAGGTTTTGATGTCTTTCATCTCTTCTCCAAAAATCTGGTCCTCTCTGCTGATCCGAAAAATTTCAATTTCCTTTAAATCCCTACCTGTTTTGTTGTCTAACATGTCAATTCTTGACAAAGTGTCCGGTACCTTATTCTCCGTTCCCCTGATGTACTCCCACTCAAAATTATACTCTTGCAAAACAAGCACCCCCCTGGTTAGACGGCTGTGAGCAAGCTTACATGTGTTTAAAAATGACAAGGCTTTGTGGTCCGTCCTAATTATTGTGCAATTTCCTAAGATGTACGTTCTAAATTTCCCAATGGCGAATACTATGCTCAATAACTCTTTCTCCGTCGTCGTGTAGCTCTTCTCTGCCTGTATTAACGATCTACTTGCAAATGCTATAGTCCTGTGTTCCTTTTCCTCGTCTTCTTAATATAATTCCGCACCTACTGCCACGTTACTTGCATCCGTTTGTAAATAAAACACCTTGTCAAAATCCGGATGGTTCATCATTATCATACTGCTGAATTTTCTTTTAATCTCTTCGAATGCTTTACTCTCCACTTCTCCCCACTTCCACTGTTTGTTTTTCTGTAGTACAGCGCTCAATCTTGCTGTTAAATCTGCGTAGTTTTGCTGAAATTTTCGGTAGAAATTACATAGCCCCAGGAAACTTTGTAGTTGCTTAACATTCCTCGGTTTAGGGAAACACATATAGACTCGACCTTGTCTGGGTTTGCTGAGATCCCTTCCGGTGTGATAATAAATCCTAAGAAATTTATGTGTGTCTGTAAAAATTTTGACTTGTCCCAGTTTATTGTAAGTCCTCCTTCCTCCAGTCGGGCTAATACATATCCTAAGTGATCCAAATGGTCCTCGAAAGTTCTGGATGCGATCAAAATATCGTCCACGTATGCCGTCAAAAAATCTAAATCCTTGGGTCTTAAAATTTTGTCTAAACACTTTATAAAGCTGGCGACGCTGGTATTCAATCCGAAAGGTAGACGCCGAAACTGATAATTCTTGCCATTAAACAAAAACGCTGTGTACCTTCTTCCCACCTCCGCTAACGGTACCTGCCAATATCCAGCTGTGAGGTCCAGCGATGTCATATACTTCACTCCACTGAACTTCTGGAAGATCTCGTTGATTGGCTCTGGTGACTCTCGGTCGGGTATTATAGTCTGATTTATTCTCCTTGCGTCCAAACATAACCGGACTCGTCCATCCTTTTTAATTACTACCACTGGTGGATTAGAATAGTGCGACACTGACCTCTCTATAATTCCTGTTTCCATCATCCTGTCCAGTTCTCTCTGCACCGCTCGTCTTTTTGAGTAAGGGACGGGGTAGCTCCTCTGCATGAATGGTGCGTGTTCCCTTATCTGCAATACACACTCATACTCTCTTGGAACATCGGCAAACACTCCCTTATACCGCTCTATCACCTGCCACAACGCTGCACGCTGGCCACTCCTTACCACCTCACCTTCACTACAAAATTCATCCGCCCTTAACTCCCACACTGCACTATTAATATTACTCTTTTCACCTTCAAACTCCCCCATATACTCCGCCTCTATACATGCATTTATTCTAGTGTCTAAACTATTCTCGCCTACCCCCTTCTGTAGTATTTTCACTCCACTTATTCTAACTTTGTCTAATACCTGTTCAAAATTTACTCTTACCGACCGGTCACCCCCATCTAATTCTATCACCTTCTCTTTAAAATTTATAACAGCTTTCGTCCTTTGCAAAAAATTATTACCTAATATGACATCTAAACTTGAACCTCTTACTACTAAAAATGTGTTTACAAATTCTACATTGTCTATTAAAAAATTCAAATGTATCTGTTTCGTCACTCTCTTACTGCGTAACCTGTGACTCCTATCACCGTGACTACTGCTACTGGCAAAACTGGAATACTTTTGTTAAATTCTCTTAACTCTATCAAAATGTTCTCTGCTATTACTGAAATTTCGCTACCTGTATCCATCAATGTTCTATAATTTTTATTTTCTATTGTTACCTGGATTTCCGTCAGTCCAGCTCTCACCTCGCTTGTTGTATTGTTTTCTTCTTCCAGCAGGTCTGCTACTATATCTGCCTTGATTACGTTGCTGTGTACATCCTCGACTGGTTGGACCTCATGCGTTTCCCTGAACAGTGGTCGGGTCCTGGCTACCACTGTCGGTTCTAGTTTTCCTCCTGTTTGCTTGTGGTGGGGCCCTGATGTCCCTTAGTCGGTCCCTGGTTATTGTTTACTGCTACTCTCGTGTTCGGTGCTCCTCTACCTTGTGGTTTATCCTGTTTCATCTCCTCTCTCCTCGGTTGTACTTCTCTGGGTAGTCTACACTTGAAGCACTGTTGACGGGAGGCATAATTCTCCTGTTGACACCTATAACACTTCCACTCACCTGATTTATTATTATTATTTCTATTCATATCATGATGTTCATTGTAACTATTTCTTTTTGGACCATACTCTACATGGTTATGTTTATAATTACTCAGTTGTGGTCGCCTATTCATTTCCCTATCCCTAATGCTTTGTAAGATATCAAGTACTCTCTCGAGCTCACTTAAATTCTCTATTTCTTTAGTCATCAACGTTATTTGTACCTCCCTAGGTAGGTGTTTGCTAACGTACCTTACAAAGGATTTAAAGGATATTTGGGGTTCTAGATACTTAGCTTCGTTATATAATTTAGTTACATAAATTGTTATATTATTATTTGGGTAACCCCCAAAACTACCTGTTCCCATTATTCTACTTCTCAATGCTTCTTGTTCCTCTTCTGGCCAATATTTGCCTTTAAAGGCTTGTTCAAACACTTCATAACTACCCCACTCTACTCTGTGTGCTTCCGCCCATACCGTTGCACTACCTCTAAAACATTTAATTATCTTTGTCAATTGTACTTCCCAATTACTATTACTAAAATGGTGGTATTCCCTGGTTTGATTGATAAATCGCATGGGGTGTATTGTTTGGTTTTCATAACTGAACAATTCTAATTCTATCTCATTATAGAAGTCTCTAGTGATGACAACCCTTTCTGTTACTCCCGTTATTTTTTGGTTAATCTCCCCCCCGCAACTCATTCTTCGCCCTTGTTAACTCACTCTCAACTAAGTTATACTTATCATGCACATCATTATAATTTTGTATATGTAAACTATCTACCTCCTTAATTCTACTCTGTAATACACTTATTCTATCAGTTGTATTATTTTCATACTCAGATATTGTGTTATCTATTGTTTGAATGCTTTTTGTTAGGTCTATTACATTTGATTCACACTGTTCTAATTTGTTTTGTAAAACATGAGTTCTCAATTCTAATTGCTTACTACTTCTAGTTTTAATTTCTAACTGTTCTACTGTCGCTACACATTTGATTTCTATTTCTCTATTTTGAGTTTCTATCTGGTTTTGAATTGTTTCGTTTATTTGATTAACTTTATCATTTAAATTACTTATCCTAGTATTAACTTGCTCATTTACGGTTTCTGTTTGTTTTTTAACATTATTACACTGTGTCTCTATCTCATTAATTTTCTTGTCAACATTAAAATTTCGTCTGTGCGTTTCACTTTTATTTCTTCAAATTTCTCATCGAATTGATTTAATTTTACATTTTGCAAATTACTTTGTTTCTTTAATTCATTTAATTTGGCATAAAAATTGTCAAACTTTACATTAAATTTAACATTCTGCTGGTTAAATTTTTCATCAATCTGTTCTCTTAATTGATTATTTTTTGTTTACATTAATTGAAACAAATCTTCCAATGACACCTTATTGCTAATTGCCATAGGTGTCGAATTGGCACTTATTTCGTTCAGTGTCATCGATTCTGTTTCGGTGTCGTTCATTTCTATACTCTCGTTATTTTCTGCCATTCTAGTGGAAATTTGATCTAATACAAAATAACGATTGAATTGTAATTGTCGCTTATACGTCTTTACTTTGTCAACATAACCTACTCATCTCTCTAACCTCTCACTTGTTATGTTACAAATCGTTTCACCACTCCCGCTGCTTCCGAATGTGGCCTATTTTATATAAAATGATTTTATATAATGTCCCAGTTCGGGGGCCATTTGTAGCATTTTTATCTATTTCGATTTATTATTTATTTTTATCAAGTGCATAATTATCGTACTTACCGCATAATTATGGTATTCTGCTCCGGTGCTCATTGTTCACTTGCTCTTATTACTTTTATTTATTGGGTCCAGGTTCGTTATAGGCGAGATTGCGGAAACAGTGGAGTGTGAAATAAAAACTCTATAAGCATTTTTATACATGAACATTGTTTTTGCTCAAACCAATTTTGCATATTTTCCATACAGATTATAATGACGTTATTTCTCTACAAAAAGAGATGGCGTCTACCAATTATCCTTACTGCGCTATATAATATTCAATGTTTCATTCTTATTTATTTATTCATTTTGGCTTAATATCTTTTGTCAGTCGTTATTGCAAGTTTACTGAGGTTAATAAAATTACGTTTTCACAAACCAATGTCTACCTTGTAGGCCGGCCTTTCATTCTACCATGCGTTCACGCGCGCGCGCGCGCACACACACACACACATTACATGTTATTTCATTTTTATATTTCTGAGCTCATATATATATATATATATATATATATATATATATATATATATATATATGTGTGTGTGTTAAAAGGTTGGATAAATTTTGGATTTAACTTTCCTGCTGGTAGACTAGAAGTTCTTGTAGTCCGGCTTACTTCTGCTGTTAAAATTTTGGGCCGAGATCTCACTGTTCAACTGTTCTGTTCTCCTTTTAAGCACTGACTTTAGAATTTACATTTTCCACTTGTAATTAACTGATTTGCAAGTACAGTATTGTTGACTGTTATTTAATTATTCACATTTTAACTGATTTTTACACCTTTAATGGCCATGACGGCCAGCGTAATTGTACAACTTGTTGCCGCTTGGGCTGATGTCTTCAGAGTGGGCAGACATTGTGTCGTACTATCGACAAGTGGAGGGGATCAATTGTGATCCACGATTCGTCCGTATCAGCTGACGGCATTGTTTTTCGTCATCGTTATGGCGTGTGTCAATATTTGTCATATGATTTTATTGTGTCGATCGGAATCGCCATTAACTATGTGCGCATTTTCACGTACACTCTCAGCCTTGAGATCTAAACATACGGTGACAACTGCGCCGTGTTTTATGTTTCTCAGGGAACCAACCTTATAATCTTTAATTAATTCAAATTACAATAAAAATTTCTATTTAGGTCAAAGAAATCCTAAGACGGGCTTTTGTCCCATTACAATGTAAAAGTGTTCCTTGAGTGCTGACACTACTTTCTTCTGGCCTTGGTGTCCATATCTCTCATGATAATCAACAATTAATTTATTACATACCTCTTCCGGCACTAAAATTTTCCAATCAGTATTTCTTTTGTCGGTGTTCCTAAACTCATTCCTTCATGAATCATATAATGTGATGTAGTGTTGGAAGTGCTTTTCATCCTTTTCCTCAACTTTTGTATTCTAATATCGGTTGGCTATAATTTCTTTATTTCTTCCACGATGAGTTTTAATTCTCTTTTATTCCTAAAGCATGCCAAAATTTTACGTGCTTCTTTGGCCATTGTTTCTTCTTGATCACCTACTCTGGATAATATATCCGCTCCTATATTTTTATTGCCTGGTAAGTACTCCCATTTTATATGATACTCTTGTAACTGGAGCATCCATCTTGTGAGCCTTCCATGTGACATCTTGCAGTTTTTAAAAAAAATTATTGCTTGATGATCGGTTTGTACTACTACCTCACTGTTTAATAAGTATGTTCGGAATTTAGTTATTGCAAAAACCACACTCAATGTCTCTTTTTCAGTTATTGTATAATTAAATTCTGCTTTAGTTAGTGTACGGCTTGCAAAAGCTATTACCTTTGGTTCTCCCTTGTCATTTTCTTGATATAACACCGATCCCAAACTTACTCCACTGGCATCACAATTTAAATAAAAAACTTTACTAAAATCTGGGTGACTTAACATGACGCACTGTAAAAATCTCTGTTTCACTTCATTGAATACTTCCTCATCCTTTTCGGTCCACTTCCACTTATTCTTCTTACAAATTAAATGTTGATAATGATGTGTTAGGTCGGAGTAATTGCTTTGGAAACTTCTGTAATAATTACAAAGACCTAAGAAACTTTGTAATTGTTTTACATTTTTTGGACATGGGAAATTCTGTATTGATTGTATTTTATCAGGATCCGCCGGTATCCGAAACTATAACCCTAAAAACTTAATCTTGCTGGCTATGAATGTTGACTTGTCTAGTTTTAGCATAATTCCATGTTCTCCCAATCTGGTAAGTACCTTATCAATTCGATGACAGTGTTCTTCCCAACTGCTTGATGCAATTACCAAATCATCGACATATACTGTAGTAAATTCCAAAATCTCCTTACCCAATACTTCATCAAGACATTTTATAAATATAGCCACACTATTGACCAGACCAAAAGGTAATCTTTTAAATTCATAATTCCTACTGTTTACTATGAAACTCACATATTTTCTGCTTTCTGGATGCAATTCTACTTGCCAATATCCAGATACAGCATCCCAACTACTAAAAAATTGTACGTTATTAAAACGTTTTAAAATTTCTCCTATGTTCTCAGGCGACGTCTTATCAGCAATTATCATCTGATTAATTTGACGTGCATCTAAACACAATCTTAATGACTTATCTTTTTTGGGAATTACTACTAATGGGCTAGTGTGTTCTGACTGACTTAGTTCAATGATGTCTTCACGAAGCATTTTGTCGATTTCTTCCTGTACTTGGTCTCTTAATTTGTAGGGTATGGGATATGATCTTTTGTTAAATGTCACATTTTCTCTTAGTGGTAACTTACATTGCACTCCTACTATTTTGCCAGGTTTGTTTGAAAATACTTTATAATGTTTCAAATAAATTTCCATTAACTGATCTATTTGCTCTTTGTTTAGTTGATTATTATGCTTACAGAATTGTCTGATTTCTTGCATTTTCTCCTCCCACATTGGATTATTTATTGTTAACTGCTGTAGTGACTTTCTATTGATTGGTCTATCCTTATATGAGTATTCAAATTTATCACTTAATTTGGTTGAATTGACCATTTTCCTTACCTCTTCATTTCTATTTATAATTTTTGTAGGTATTTTTTGTTTATCGTATGTAAATACCACTTGATTAGTTTCTAAATCAATAATAGTTTCATACTTCCGCAAGTTATCACATCCGACTAATATTTCGGTTTCTATATTTTGATATACTACAAATATTAATGGTACCACCCTTCCATTGAATTCCATTGTACATTCATCATTATTTGTTTGCGGGCAGTCCGATTGGCTCGTCCTGTTACACCCACTATAGTAATTTTGCTCACAGGTAATTCATAAATTCTATTAGCCTTTCCTTCGGATGACGTGATTCCCTTTTCCATTTCCTTTAATTCATGGTATTTAATCATACTCATCAATGATATTTCGACATCAGTATCAATAATAAAATTTTGATTAGTTTTCCCATATTGACCGGTAATAGACACTACATCACTTTCAATTACATTTTTATTGATTCTCTCGTCCATAAAATCCTGACCTAAACTGGTTATCCAAGACAGTGATCGGCTATTTGACTGTGGTTGACCACTGCACTCACTCACAGTCTTTTCTAGTTTTCCTGATTTTCATTTATGGTTACTCTCTCCTCTGTCCTTCCTTCCTGTTGACTATTTTCTGACTGGGAAAGGGAACTATGTTGCTCTCTATTTCTTAACTGTTCATAATTGTTGTTCACCTCACTCTGTCTCTCCTCACTGCGAGAATATCCATTTCGATCAGTCTCCCTCGGGTAACGACTATTGTAGATTCGGGAATCATAGTTTCGGCGTATAAAATTCGCTCGATAGTTATTTGAAGCGTGGTTGCCCCTATAATTATTATTGTAATTATTATTATTATCATATCTCCGGTCATTCCGGTTATCGTTTCTGTAGTAATTTCTTCCACCTTCCCTATCTTGGTATCTTGGAACATTTCTTTGGTCGTTCCTTTCTACTATTTGATTCCTATCACGGTTTTGTTCTTCCGGATATCTATTAGGGTAGCTGTCTCTTCTCATATTCCCTTGTTTAGCGCGATTGTCATAATTCATTTTCCTCTCGTAATCAGTGAGTAATAAGGTCATCGCTTCTATAGTAATGGCTTGACTGGCAAATTGTGCTAAGCTTACCGTTTCAGGAAAATGATGACTCAAAGCTTCCACCACATATCTGTCATCCATGGGTGGATCTAAATATCTTGCCCTGCAAACATGCGATAAGAAATACGAGGTCGGTGTTTGTCCTACGCTTGGGTTGTACCTACCATATACTATGGTCTCCCGCACCCTTGTCTGTATGGATCACGTCCAATATTTATTTTTATAGCTGTCCACAAATTCCTGGTAGCTATTCAAGGTGTTTCTAACAGCATCCCACCAATAATCATTCATTTCATGGAACCCTTGATCTAACATTAGCTTAATTCTCTCTCATCTATTTTCCTTGGTACTATGCAAATATTCCTTCATTCTATTTAAATACTCCATAGGATTTTTTTATATATCCTTTCATATGTGGCACCTCATGACTAATATTCTTGTTTTCTCGTATAACACATGTTTGATGACCATTTTGTTCTATTTCATTGACCCTTACTACTAATTGTCCCATGGTATCCTCTATTTTGGTATTATTGCTGTCCAACTGTTGTCCCATGGATTGAATATTGCTCGTTACTTCCTGTTTGTGTTTGACCAATTCTCTCGTCATCTGTTCTATGACTTCTTGTTTATTTTCTCCTAATTTATCTTCCACTTATTCCTTCAGTGACTGTTGTTTCGTTTCTATATTGTTTAACCTGTTTTCCATTGTTTCCATATCCAATTTCACCTCTGCAAATTGTTTGACATTCCCTTCCTCATAATTTTTCAATATTAACTCAACTTCAGCCTTTTGCTGGTCTAATTTATTATTCACCCCATTTATTTGTTGTTGAATTGTCTCCTTTAATTCCGCAATATTTTGTTTTAATAAATTTTCATTATCTAATTTCATTTGTTTATTATCCTCTTTCATTTGTTTCTTTAATGTTTCACTGTTACTATCCATTTTTTCATTTATTTGTTTCAATAATGTTTCGCTGGTTTTGTTATTCCCTTCCATTATAATTCTCATCATCTCCTGGAAATTTGCATCCATTGGTTGGTTTGGTTTCTTTGGTTGGTCCCCTTGGGCATCCTCTACTATTACTTCCATTTTAGTTTCTTCCTCTTCAGCACTATTACTCCTTAATTCATATCGTTGCTCTGGTTTGTTAGCCATTTTACAATCTTTAACTTAATTTAATTACAAGGAAAAAAATTTTGTATGCTAATTAAATTTAACAAAATTGTGTTATTTGGTGCTGGTTTAAAGAAAATCTTTGCTTTCAGTTTCTTCCTCTTCAGCACTATTACTCCTTAATTCATATCGTTGCTCTGGTTTATTAGCCATTTTACAATCTTTAACTTAATTTAATTACAAGGAAAAAAATTTTGTATGCTAATTAAATTTAACAAAATTGTGTTATTTGGTGCTGGTTTAAAGAAAATCTTTGCTTTCACGTATGGGCGCCATTTATTGTACTGTGATTAATTACAGGTATTGTAATTAAGATCTGCTCCACGTTGGATCAGCCATTTAATGTACTGTTATTTTTTTATGAGTCTTGTAATTATTCAGTAATATAATATAATTAAGAAATGTACCTACTGTTATTATGTTTTTTTGTTTATCAGTACATGTAAAGAACCTCTTTCTCTCAGGGTTAATGATTATTAAGCTGTTTGATCGTATTTACGATTGTATCTAATATTTTCTTTTCTTTAAACCAAACCAAATTCAGTTAATATGTAGTATTTTGAGAATTAACCATGTAAAAAATAAATACCAGACTAATGTAACTTAACCGACTCTGAATTCTTCCAGCTGCCACGGGTTCACTTCTGGTTGTTGTTTACCTTTTTTCAAAAGCAATATCAGGCTTGGCGATCTGTTCCTTCACACAAATTTCTTATTGATCTCACCGCTGAATTTCGCTCTCCAGGACGACTGCAACACCGATATCTCCTCGGAACACTTAATTATCCTTTGTGGCCACTTAAACTCTTCTTCAGTCCAGGATTTCCCTCTTCTATCGTCGTTCTATTTTATTACTCTTTACTCTTATTATAATATTCATTCCAATTTCATATATTCTTTTCTGAACATATAACTGAATATTGTTTTATATCATATAGGAATCGATCTCTATGTTGACTGGGTGAGTCGATAGTCCCAATGTTTTTTGTTTACATTTTAAAACATATGTTACATTCAATACAAAATCTGCATCCTTTCTCTTTTAA
The DNA here is from genome assembly GCA_034769895.1 of Magicicada septendecula. Classification (NCBI taxonomy): domain Eukaryota; kingdom Metazoa; phylum Arthropoda; class Insecta; order Hemiptera; family Cicadidae; genus Magicicada; species Magicicada septendecula. The sequence continues at coordinate 130,676,690 of CM068375.1, forward strand.
AATTTATTACCTCCCTATTATGTACTGTGTGCATTTTAACAGCAGTACAATATATATATATATATATATATATATATATATATATATATATATTGTAACGTATTTATGATGATGGTGTTTATAAATCTGCCTCACTGTGTACGCGTTAGCTTGTAACAAAATAAAAGTGTTGCTGTTGTTATTTAAAAGTATGTTTATGTTTAAATTATTCAAGGTCGTGTTTGAATAAAATTCGATTACGTTTGATATATTATTTAAATGTTGTAGTTGAAGGTTACTAATTTTGTAAAGCGATTTAAAATGTAACATTCAAGGTTACTCACAGTGTGTTTACAATTGTGTAATTATACTTGTCTGAAAAGAATTCCCTTATATGAAACAAATAAAATAGTTGGGTTGATAATAATTAAATACTAATTTTGCTTAGGTTTAAAAGTAAAGTACAATAGTTGGTCACTTGAAGATGATGTTCGTCTTGTTGATACTGGCTGTGGAACTTCTCTTCCAGGTTGCTGTCAGTCTAAGTACGTTACGTCTCGTAATGTCTGGACAATATAATAAACAAAATATACTTTCACGTACCTGGTCGTGTTTTCTAGAAGTTCTATTATAAGCTGTCAACTCAGTTTACAAACACCAACTTACTTTAGTTGCAAGGTTAGATTGCCTTGTTTGTTAGTGGGCGCCACACGGATTTATTTAGGGAAAATCCCGTGTAAAACCCACAAATAGAATCACTGAATGATTAAGAAAATTTAAAATATTTGTTATTTACCTTTATGGCAATGCTATTCCAAAATATTTAAACACAACTGAAGGTTGTTTAAGTTTGCTAAATAAAATATTTAACTATCAATTAGAAATAAATCAAGTCGAGTTATGCTGTTAATAATGGGTTTTATTAATACCCTTAATTGAGAATTCAAAACAAATATAATTAAAACATACAATGTTGTACAATTGTAAATAAGTTGTCATATACCTTATAAGGCTTGCTCAGAGCACAAGTGGCGAATCTGGCTAAGTCCAGATATTGGTTATTTTTAACATTAATATTATTATTAAAATCTCAGAAGTGAGTTCTTTGAGACACGAAAAAGAAAGTTATGCCTACACAATATCTAATAATTTGCTGATATAAAATTGATCAATAATGTTTTGACGTTACTTTTATAACGTAAACAAATAAAAATAACCTATTTGCTAGGTTATGCGTTCGTCACGCCTGGTTTATGAATTACAAAATTTATAAATTGAGAACACTTATAACTAACATTCAGTTTAATTACTAATAACAAATTCATCAAATAAATTGAGACATGGTGTAATATTGAAATGTTTCTATGGTTTGCGTCAGTACAGATCAGTCTATAAACGTACAGGTTATAGCGCTCGTAGAAAAAATGAAATAATGGTTACACTGTTACCTTTTGGGTTTTAATTATTTGATTAAAACTCATTTTAGCACCTTGATAATCGGATTATAGTGATTATCATGATTTCACTGCACACGCACAAGAACAGAGTATTCCGATCCTCTTCTGACTTAATGGATCGTGGATAATATTATTTTAATTACTCTTGTTCATTATCTTCCCGCACAAAAAACGAAATAATACTGCACATAATCACTGTTGTTTTCTGTAGAATAATTTGAAGTAATCGTAGGTTATTGTCGAATGGTTTCCTGTGATGAGTTCTCGAGGTGACGCTATCGGTTATTAAAAAATGTTGAGACGGCGGGCACACGTTCTGCACTGAATGAAGTTGATAAATGTCTAATGAGAATCGGTTACATCCTCTTATATACCCTCCTCGTCGATCGGTCTTAGGAAAAAATGTTAATTACTAACTAATTTTGTGATTGGTTCTGGCCGGTGTGACGAGTATGACGTATTGTTCGTTAGCCGTTAATAACGGTTTTTTAACTGTCAAACTCTGAGGTGGCAGATTGCTTTCATTGTTGTTGGTATTGATAAATAAATTTCTGATGCATATTTGGCAAATGATGCTACCATCTTTCCCGCACTTAATACAGTTGCGATTGGGTCGATATCGCCATCAAATTAAAGATTATTTTGTCCTCTTTAATTTGATATCACTCGATATCGAATTAATTTCACTTTTACCGACATTGTTATAAAATCAATGTTCGGGTACACTAATTTTGCGCTGTCGTCTGTTTACTTGAATCGACGATTTTACACTTTGATTAATATTGTTTGTGTTCACATAGCATTTTATTACTCAAACGTTTATGTGGGAACACTATTAACTCTGTACTGACCTTCAATTATTGAACATTATAAATACACCTTAACTTTATACATTGTGATGAACGATTCTTATTACTATGACATTTCGTTTTATGCTAATTCGTTCTATTCTACTACTTAACAATTGAATTATGATTAAATATATCATTTTAATAATGTTTTTTGTTATGTTGGAGCATAACGATTGTTCTGTGTATTTAATTTACACTTACGTTACCTCCCAATAATCTACTCACTGATTATTGCTTGGTCTAGGCCTGGTTAAGACATACCGTTGTACTACTCTAAACGAATTGAAATTTTCAATTATCAAATTATAATAATAAGTCTCCCACCTACCTGCAAAGACTCGGGGATTCGATCACATGTACGCTAGATACAAACATGTTTCATGGGTTAGTGAAATAACTGATTCGACACATTGTTATGAAGAGAAATAATTAGTTTTAATTATCAATTATTGCTGATTTAAAATTTTGTTTATCAACTACAGTCACTTACATGTTTTTCAAATATGGTGTAATTCTTGCTTATAACTTATTTTTAACCTTACATATTATTACTTACAATCTTAAAGTAGCCCAGCCTGCTCACTCACTACTCACATTCTTAAAATAAAAATTCCCCTTCACCCTTATAAATTAAAAACCCATTGCATAAAGCCCCAGTCAGCCGCGTGTTCACTCGTGGACCGCGTGGTCGCCCCTTTTAGTTTCTGAATTGTCCCGAATCAAAAAAAAACTATTGTGTTTTGTTGTTATCTCGTTGTCAGACAATACCGTCACTTGGTTTTTTGACACTGTTAACTCATTTTACTGTTGTATTATAAAAATTTGCGAGGAGCCCACTCGGCTCAGTACCGGCGCCGGTCTAATCAGTGAACGACTGCTAATGTTTTCTCTGAGTGAGAGGGACAGCGCAGACACTGCCACCTACTTTGCGTCGTCGTTCATGCTCAGTTGTTGAGGCATATTCCGTTTATACATGGAATATGGGAGTTATATTCAGGATACCAGAGCACGATATTGGCGTCTGCTATATTGACGTCAATAGCAGTGGGCGTGGTTTAACGGCACTTCCGGAAGACCGATGAAGAGATGATGAATAAATTTTGCGCTCTGGCCATCTTGAGTTTTTACCAGCACGTGGGTCGGCGCCCATGCTTGGTGTACGCATGGGTGAGCTCCGCCACACTCTCGCATAGTTCTTGGAAAAACTAGGGTGGTAAATTCTTCGCTTACTGATTTCACCATACTGTTGAGTCTTGCCTTTGTCCCGAACTGTTCAGTCTACACGTGTTCTTTTGCAACCGGAATAACGTTGTCGCATAATACAGTTTCACAATATTTTATAAGACTCCCGCCCAAAATGAAATAAATAAAAATATACCTACCCCATATGGTAAAAAGTAAAAACACCCAAAATTGACCCGCTACAATACCCCCTCGATGAGAATTCTGCTGTTCACAACAGAAGAAATCTCATCGACAAACCCCGAAGAGGACCGGTGAGGAACTGGTGCCAACAACCCCCTTGTTCTTAATCTACATGGGTACACGACCCCCCTGGCTCAGCGACTATGGACTCATCTGAACGAGATCACTGGACTTCTCCGTAAGAGATCCCAACACCGAGAAATCGAACAGCTAAGTACCACAGAGCACCTCACCTTCTAACATGCTACCCCCCAAAATCCTCAATCCCTGGCTGATTCTGCCAGATCCTCGGCCGATATGGATCCCCTTTTGTGCAAGCTGGGCTGCCTTTAGCAGATACTGGGCTCACACACACTCACATTACATGTTACCATGACACATTGAAAAATAAAAAAATCTTTTAAAATTTATTAAAAAATTTAAAAAATTCAAAATTCAAAATACTATTTTACCAAAAAAATTCTCTTCCTTGTTTTTTCGTTTTTATTTCAAATGACTTAACTTAGACATTCCTACTAATCAAAACATATCCTTAATCTAACAAGTAATCACTTATAGTCTAACAATACAATGCAATATAATCAATCAATAAAAATAAACATGTTAAGTACACAAATAATAAAAGAGTCAACACTTAAAATATTCATTCGCTGGCAGGCGAAAAATCAAGTTTTTTTATTTTCAAAAAATTAAAATTTCCAAAAATTGTAAAAATAAAAAAATATTTAAATTTATAAAGCTGCTTCTTTTATATTTAGACATTATTTAAAATTTGGTTAAATTGATTAAACAAACAAATTAAATTGACTTCCTACTATACAAGCTTAGTAGGTGTATGAACTCATCAGCTGTTCGAAAGTAGGTCAAGTCCAAGACCCTTGACCTACATATGTTATGTATGCTTTCTGAAAATACATTTGGAATAAGCTAACTTGAAACACAAAACATAATAAAATAAAATATTTAAAACAAACACAATATTAATATAAATAATCATCAAATTGACATTTAAATTATTTATAATAAACAATTCTTAACTTGACATTATTTTCAATTCTACCAAAAGTTTGTCACTGGCTTAAAAAATCAAAATTTTATATTCTTTATCATAAATCTCACTTTTTGCTTAACAATCTTACTCTTCATTTAACAATCTCGCTATACTTTACTGTGGGTGATTTAAATTATTTGTCTCATCTAATTTACTATTTGATCTGTATACATAGATTAACTTTCTCCCTCGAACTCTAACCATTAACAACTTCAACTCCCATGACACCCATCTCTATTAAAATCTCTACCCCAGCACTCTAAACCCAACTTACCATTAAACCCCATTCGCCACCTTCTCTACATATAAAAAAAAAATACTCTCTAACCCTTTGTACATAGGATACGTGTTTCCCCCACCCAAAAACTCAATTCCCTTATTTGGCCCCTGGATTCTACCTAAGGCGGCCCCTCCTTACTAAAATCTATCCCTATCCTGTCCCAACCCTTGTTGCGGACTCCAACATTACACTACCCTCTAATACAAAATTGCCATCCCCAAAAATCTCAATCTCATTACCTTACTACAAATACAACAAAATAACATCATTAATTATAAACAACAACATATCACTCAAAATCTACATAAATTCTCCACAACTACTGTGTCAACATCAATACTTCACAAAACTCCATAACATATATTAACTCAAAAACAACATTACATTATCTCCATCTCTATTATTTCTTTAACTTCAATTTTGATTTTAACTTGGACAGATCTACATGTCCCACAACATATTTATCACCCACAAACTATCTTTTGTTAATTTGCATAAATTGTTACTTTATTTCTCATTTTATCAAATTATTTTCCTCATTACTTTAAAACATCTGTAATACATCAAACATTACATTGAACATCAATTACTTAAAACATTTATAACTAATATACCAGTGACATGTTATTGCTGATCAGCTGATATCCTAACATAATGAAAACGCATCTCAAAAATGAACAAATTGCATGAAATATACATATTTATTTATCATTACTCCTCACCTTCTTGTTTCCCATTTCTCTGATTCTGATCATTTATGTTAACCGCCTGCCAGACGATTTAATTATTGGCTTAAAAAAAAATATACACATAATGAAAACACATATTTTATCAACATATATATCTAACTTGCAACGGTAAAATAATACACTTAAAATTATAGTATGAACACCTCATATTAAGAGTCTGAGCATATACTTATTTGAACAGAGCGCAAGCATTTTTGTTTGATCAAACTTTGAATAAAAAAGTTATGTTATAAAATTTACATTCGTGACTCCTTTGCGTCACCTCCCAGCCACACACACTATTTCAAATTATGTAAGACTGTGGCGCCTTTTCGCTTCGACAAAGACGGTATATTTTGGAGCAGGTTTTACCTCTCCGTGTCTTTGCTTCCGCTATTACGTTTGAAAGTATTGAACATCAACATGTTCGGGTCTATAATTACACACCCTTAATTCGGGTCTACCACCTTTCTCTGCTACCCCCAAGCGGGCAGAGTGGCAGCCGCTGTTTCATAGTTTCCGGAGATTTCCCCTAATTGTCTCCCCCCATTGAATTTCTAATATATACCAATTTCAAGTCAGCTATGGTCAAGGGACTTGATATGACCATAGCTGGCCGCTAGCCAAATCCACGATTAGTGCTGGTAAGGCAGTAATCGCCCGAAAAGTCGGGGAAATCTAAACTTCAATTTGACTGCCTGTTTCAATCATTCTAGTTCTGTGCGACACGGTCGTTTGGCAGTGTGTAAATTTTAATTTACCCAAAAAGGTGTGCCGCACATTTTCGCCCTTTTGGCCTCCGATGGAGGTAACACTCTCGGTTACCCCCAACCCATTTCGCTACCTACGGGAGCACAGGCCACCCCCGCAATAGCAACTTACTAACTAATTATAAACATTTATACACTAAAGCTTTCAACCTTTGCAGTTCCACACTCCATTGTTTTATCACTTCATTGAACACCAATCTACCCCCCAAAATCATCCCCACTTCTTGTATAGATAAGTTTTTATTTTATTACACATCTCTTCAAAACGTTCCCATACTCACTGATACTAAACTTGACAATTGTTTTTGGTCACTTAATTCTAAAATTTATTTAATTTTGAAATTATATGCATCCCATTTTTTTTTCAAAAACTTTTAAAATTCAAAAAATTTAAGTTCATTGTTAAAATCATTGTTTCTATTAATTTGATTACCAAATTAATTTAATGGTTTTTTAATTTCTCAAACTCTAAGTTACAATAATTACCTCATTATTATTTTGACAAAAAATTTACTTTAATTCTTTTATGTCACAATAGGGTTTTGCTCAAGATACTGATTCAGCAGACTACAACATTTCTTGTTATGGTCACCAAGTATGTCTGTAGGCATTAGTCACAACATCCTACACCTGTTTGCTGTTTACATAAACACAGTTGTGTGCCAGACTTGTTTTCATAAACAACAGTTATAAACATTCTCAGTTTCAGCGTTCATAGTCTAAACACTCTGGTTACATCATATACTGCCATCTCTGCTTACTACACTTTTCAAATTTTATAAATCTTTTAGATAACATATTTGTCTCTTACATTTTTTATTCCAATTCAGATCAGATATATTTTTGATTCATTAATAAATTTGGCCCTTTTGAATTATTTGTTTAACTTGAAAATTTTTTAACAACCTCCACCCAAAATAGTTTGATTTTAATTACAGCTGTATGAAGTTAATGTATAAAATATGTAAAATTACAATTTCAATTTGAATCAAAATGAATTTACACAGCACTAGCATCTACAATATTAAGTTACTCCAGGGGCGGTTACAATTCAATTTCATCTCTTAGTACATTCAAAACAATTTCCATGACTTTGATTACAATTTTCAAAATGATTCTACGTGATTAAATGTTTCAGTTTTTCTTAATATTTCAATAAATTTTACAAACATTACATCATTGGTTCTAATCTCTCTTTAAATTCCTCCACAATCACATTCCAACTACCAATATCCCGTACTCATAACCTAACATAGCAGGTACCACACCAAATAATAATTGAACCTTTTGGTTACATAAGTTTACTTTAGAATATTTTCCAAAATTATTTTTTCTTAATTACCTGTAAATATTTTTGTTATACATGATTATAAAATTTTCATACTTACAATCCATTTAACACAATATACACACAAAACCTAACCACCATATCACAATACTTTCACCTCATCTCTGTAACATTTAACACAACAATATTAGTTTACATCAAATAATTTATCATTCATTACCAAATTTCCCCCTCTCATAAAATAAATTAAATTCATTAAAAAAGTTTAATTAATTAACATTCAAATAATCAATCAAAATATTAACATGTATCAAATTGTTTTAATTAAATTAATTACCAAAAATATAAATTATATAGTTATCAAAACAATTACCATTAGTCAATTACTATTTTCACAATTAATTCTGGTATTCATTGAACTTGCAAATATTTCAATATTATTATTACAACAATCATCTTACATACACACATCATTTACTTAACATTCCACAATGCACACAAATAAATTCCCTATATTTTTATTTACAAACTCTTGTTATTAACTGGTCAGTTTTCCCACTTCATTTGCCCAGATTTGCCATGTCAAAAAACCATAAAACATAATGTTTACACTGTCTTATATTGTTTTAATAGTTTATCCTCCATCGTTCCAGATTAACCTTGGTTCTACATAACATCGTTCAATTTTATCACTACACAAATGACTGTTTTGTATGTTGTAACCATACAAACTAAACTCATTTATTTTATCCACATGATCATTAAACAAGTCAACATTAAGTACATTGGTTAAGTCTCCATCAGTAATATTCGTTATCAAGTCAGTTATTTTTTTCTTCATAAAGTAAATTATTATTATTTAAACATGTATTATCAAAATAATCTTCACTCTCTATTTTAACAGGTAAGTTTAACATCTCTTTCAACTCGTTATAATTTCTCCGCGACTTATATAATTCTGTTTCTTTATAACACTCAATTCTCTATCTAAATCTCTCCCATCATAACACCATCTCATACTTTCAACATCAATCCACACTGAGGGTACCAATTTATACCACAAAGGGATATAACTTAAATCTTCCATTAAATAGGGTCTCTTGCCCTCCAACAATAGCAATTTTGAACACTCTGGTTCATCACAAATAAAGGGAAAATTTACCCTCTGCCCTACACATTCATCTACTCTCTCTCTCTGTTCTTTTTCTAATTCATCAACACTAATTACCACTTCGTTACAACATATAACGCTCTCTCTCTCACTCACTATTTCACTATCTATTTTCAACGTATTACTTTCTGATACCACCCTTTCAGTCACATTACCATTTTCAATATTATTGTTACTATTTATCTTACTCTCTACTACCACATTTTTAATTATATTCTCATTTTCAACATTATTGTTCTCACTAGTTACTTGTTTATTATCATTATTATTTTTACTTTTACTCTGTTCTACTGACTCTACTATTCTCTCAATGTCTCGTTTCAATTCATTACAACTAATTTCGCATTTTGTTTTTACCTCATCAATATCAAATTTGAGTACATCAAATTTGCACTTAAATTCACTTTTAATTTCGGTCTTAAATTCATCAAAACGATTACTTAATTCACTACTTTGTCTGTCTAATTTTATGTCATTACTATCAAAACGACTAATTAATTCATTAAATTTGTTAATCTGTTCATCGTGTTGTTTTTCTGAATTTTCTTTCATACTACACATCAAACTATACAAATTTTTTAACATGCTACTGTTGTCAATTTTTTTATTTTGATTCATTGGAATAGGTGTTGATTGATTTTCTGTTTTCTCGTCAGTGATTCTGACTTCATTGTTATTATTTCTACTTTCTCTATTCAATTTTGGGGTTACTTGAACTCCCGAATCATCAGTTACATTACTCTGGTCACTTACATTTATCTCTACTTTCTCTTGACTCGCACTTGGAGTCGAATGTAACTCAAACTTACTTATATCTGACTCATCAAAAACGTTATTTTCGTGATCTGACATTTTTATAATTGATTAAATTAAATTAAAGAAATTAATCAAATAAATAATGTAATTAATTAAATTTTGTAATGTAACGTTATTTCGCTACGCTAACCTAAAACATGTTTGTATCTTTGTAGATGTGGAATTTAATTATATATATAATTATAATTCGTGCCTGTTTCGTGGCGCCATTTGTACTACTCTAAACGAATTGAAATTTTCAATTATCAAATTATAATAATAAATCTCCCACCTACCTGCAAAGACTCGGGTCCAGGGATTCGATCACATGTACGCTAGATACAAACATGTTTCATGGGTTAGTGAAATAACTGATTCGACACATTGTTATGAAGAGAAATAATTAGTTTTAATTATCAATTATTGCTGATTTAAAATTTTGTTTATCAACTACAGTCACTTACATGTTTTTCAAATATGGTGTAATTCTTGCTTATAACTTATTTTTAACCTTACATATTATTACTTACAATCTTAAAGTAGCCCAGCCTGCTCACTCACTACTCACATTCTTAAAATAAAATTCCCCTTCACCCTTATAAATTAAAAACCCATTGCATAAAGCCCCAGTCAGCCGCGTGTTCACTCGTGGACCGCGTGGTCGCCCCTTTTAGTTTCTGAATTGTCCCGAATCAAAAAAAAAACTATTGTGTTTTGTTGTTATCTCGTTGTCAGACAATACCGTCACTTGGTTTTTTGACACTGTTAACTCATTTTACTGTTGTATTATAAAAATTTGCGAGGAGCCCACTCGGCTCAGTACCGGCGCCGGTCTAATCAGTGAACGACTGCTAATGTTTTCTCTGAGTGAGAGGGACAGCGCAGACACTGCCACCTACTTTGCGTCGTCGTTCATGCTCAGTTGTTGAGGCATATTCCGTTTATACATGGAATATGGGAGTTATATTCAGGATACCAGAGCACGATATTGGAGTCTGCTCTATTGACGTCACTAGCAGTGGGGGTGGTTTAACAGCACTTCCGGAAGACCGATGAAGAGATGATGAATAAATTTTGCGCTCTGGCCATCTTGAGTTTTTACCAGCACGTGGGTCGGCGCCCATGCTTGGTGTACGCATGGGTGAGCTCCGCCACACTCTCGCATAGTTCTTGGAAAAACTAGGGTGGTAAATTCTTCGCTTACTGATTTCACCATACTGTTGAGTCTTGCCTTTGTCCCGAACTGTTCAGTCTACACGTGTTCTTTCGCAACCGGAATAACGTTGTCGCATAATACAGTTTCACAATATTTTATAAGACTCCCGCCCAAAATGAAATAAATAAAAATATACCTACCCCATACGGTAAAAAGTAAAAACACCCAAAATTGACCCGCTACACCGTCTAGACTAGAATTTTGCCTTAACAACATTTATTGGTTCTCAATTCGGTAATTTGTTGAGGTACCTTCTTTGTATAATATTCCCTCATACAAATGGTTTTTCTTTCTCATAAGTATATTTGATATTGAAATATATCTTTGTTCTCACTTTGTAGCCATTGCTAATTTTAGTTTTGGCATTCATAATTTACTAGTCATGGTTAAATTTATTATCAGCAAAATGCTAATTCTGATTTCACAGTATTCAGATTCTTATTGATTCACTTTTTATTTACATATAATATTCTGTTTACATTATCTACTGACTTGATTGACAGCTTAATGTAAATTTACTCTGTCCATCAGTTTGAGTTAGTCATTGTCTGGTTGTAGTGTCAAACAGTATTTGGGTTTACTGTTTCATGTGGCACTTCTGCTTCATTCTTCTTTCTTGATTCCTCTCTTCTTGTTTATTCTTATTACTATATTCCCTATTTACATTATTGTTCTGTCCTTGTAAAATCTGATAATATACATTTAGGTTAGGTAACATTTTGTTATGTTACATATACCCCCTCCTCAAAATTGATCATTTGAGAAAAAATTTATTTTTTTTATAAAATTATCATTTCATGTCAGTTTCTTAGTATATTTCTATGGTTTTTTTTTTTTTCTTTTGTACTCTTTGATTTTTTAACATACTATTAGTGTATTACTCTAGCTTGATTTTTTGTCTAGTGATATAATTCTTAACTTACTAGTATTTTTCAAGTAGCTTACTTTTTAAGTCATTTAACTACAATAGATCTCATTTCTTAAATTAACAATTTCCTGTCTTATTCACATTCTTCTTTCTTATTACATATCTTTACATTCGTGATTATCTTAATGGTTATCATAATTTATACCTCACAGATTCTCTTATAATACTCCTTGATACATTAATACAATATAACTCCCTAACTTTTGTAGTGGGTTCGGAATCAGAGTGGCTCACTATGGCTTACATTCTCTGCCGTTCCTCAATACACATACTCAGATTCAGAGGCATTACTCTTCTCTGTCTGAGAAAAAAAAATAAACATTGCACCTGGCAATAGTTGCACTATCACAACTCATAAAATATCACATATCATTCATTTACAATAATATAATATATTCACTATAATATTCAAGGTTTCAGAGGTTTTCATTTAGATCACATTTCCATCTTTATACTAGCTAACATGCTTTCTTTTTTTTTACAGGTAATTATTTCTTTTCAGACTTGACATTCTCAGCTATGTTGTTTATCAGCTGTATAGTTACTTTTTGTACTAGTTGACAATTTGTTTTGGCTCACTTGAGTATTCTTTAAGGTTACACACTTATTTTGCTGCTTATATACTTATGCAGTTGGTTTCCATATCTAGAGTTTATAATATTTTATTTTCACTATAGTTCATTAAGCTTTTCTTAATAATTTATATTTATCCTGAATTATCAGGGCGTACAATGTTCGTATACTAAATGGTTTTTTGTTTGATGTTCTCTGACATATCTGGTGATGTACAATATTTGATAATTAATAAACATTTTTCTCTTTTCATTCCATTATAACAGTAGCTATCTTTACAATTAACTCACTTTGTCATTCTTCTCCTCTACTCCTTCAAGTGATGGTGGTTCTCACTTATTCTGGATGATTTTATATAATATACAATATTCTATAATTACAATTTAATGTGACAATATAACGACATACTAATATCTAATTTTATAGACATTCTTGAGGTTACATGGTTCGTTTAATAAATATTTTTTCTCTCTCTTTACACTTTCCATAATAATATCCTTCTTTTATTTTACACACTTTGGTATTCTGCCTCTATACTCCTTCAAAGGTTAGTTGGGTGAACCTTTATTCTGGATGATTTTATATAATATTTTAGTTTTATGAGAGGTACACAATAATCATTTGATAAGCATTAAGTTACATATAATATTCATTTGGATAAACATTTTTTTTTTTTTCTAAGTATAGTATAGTAATTTTAGTTGTATGCCACTACTGGCTCTTTATGACATAATAGATGTCTTTTTCTTGTTAAATCATTTAGTTGGCATAACATAATTTTCTATCCTTTGGTGTGATAGATCTGGTTCTTTTTCACAAGTAACAAATAGTTAGGCCTATATCTTAATCCTACACACTTTTGTAACTCAATAGGGCAAATTGATTTATTATAGTCAATTAGTTACCTTCAATAATTTGGAGCTTAATATGTGATTCTGTTAAACACTAAATGAGTTGGTTTATAGTAATTATTTTTAAACATATATATATTTTTTTTTTGTTTATACCCTAAACATTCGGGTGATAAATGTCGCCTACTACTACATATTATCAGTTCTTAATAGTAATCATTTTTTAATAGTTGATATACATGGGGTTATTTTGTGCTCTTTCACTCTATTGCTAATATTACATGTTCGGGATATCTGACATATGTTCAGTACTAGTAGTTTTGGAGATACCTTCCTATCAGGCGGTTCTTCCACTTGGCGGCTACCAGATAGTCATTGGCTCCCCGTTTCCTTGCTTTCTTCCTCTCATCATCTTTGGTATCCCCGTGTCCATTGTACTCTGGGCCTTGGCTATTATTGATGTCTGGCCCTTCTTCTAATCCGGGTTGGCCTCCGTTCATTTCCCTTATTCTTTGGGCGTACCCTTCAATGATCTGGTCCAGTTGTTCTTGATAATTTTCCTTCTTCTTGTGAAGCTTCTTTCTTCTAGGAGTATTCACTTTAAATACCTCATTGTTTATAACCTTCTCCGTCATAACATAGTCACTGGCATGTAACGTTGTCTTAATCGTTCCGTCATCTGGATTATTAATTAAATAGTTTAATGGTCGGTCATTCGTTAAGGAATCAATTGACCTTGTTTGGTGTATTTCATTTGTTGGTATATTTAATTTAATTGGATTCTTATTTAATTTTTTACCCATGGTTTTATGGTGATTTACTTTTAATATTTTTATGAAGTCCTGTTCATACTTCTTACCGTTGATTCTTGCTCTATGACGAATAGTTGGGTTGTCCACGAAGTTAATTAATCCACTCCTAGTCATCTCTAATATTTCCTTTGTAACCCTTGTCTTCTCAGGGCATATTATCCCTTTTATCTTCGCCTCCTTTTCTTCCGTTTTCTTAATTATTTTGTTCCTTTCTTTATGGATTTTAATTTTCGAATTCACTAGTTCGGTGGTTTTATTTCTGGGTAATTTTCTTGTCTCCACTTGCTCCTCACACATGGGTAGATCCTCTTGTTCTAAGCCTTCATTCTCGGCTAATAATTCTTCCGCTTCTTTAATTACCTGAGTGTTTTCTATACTTCCGGTATCGATCTCCTTATCTCTGTCAAGTTCATTTTCAGCTAATAATGTATTCGAGTCCGGTTGCTTTTCTGCCGGTTCATCATTAGTTTCCATTTCTTCCCTCCATTGTTGGATGATTTCTTCTCTCCATGATCTGATATCGTTCATCATTTCCTCTCTTGCCTTCTCAAAGCTATTCTCTACGGGGTGGGGGAACTGTTTCTCCCTACGTTCCATCATCATCTTCTGGAAACTTAGCAGCTCCGTCGATGCTATTTCCTTAGGTTGGTTTTTTATGGTGTCACTTGCATTTACCTCCCCTTCAGGCGTTTTTGTGTCCGACGTTTCCATTACTCCTTTATTTTCTGTCCTTGAGTTTATATTTGTATATTCGACATTCACGGTCGGTGCGTTATCGCTTACCATCCCTTGGATTGCTTCATCATTCTCTTCCGTCATGTCGTTAACTCTATTCACCTTTTGGTAGGGGGTTTTTATGTTCTCGTTAGTGACTTCACTGTGTTCACTTGTAGATCCATATAGTTCATTATGGTCCTTCATTGTTATTGTTTCGGTCTCTGGGTCAGCTATTAACACTTCCTCCTCTTTTTCACCATTATTGACGTCTTGTTCTGGGACATCTTTAGTCATATTTTCTTGTGGTGGTTCCATGGATTCCTTCTGGCTATGGTCGTCTTCAATTTTGTCGTTAGTATTTTTCCCATTCTTCATTAAGTCTTCTCCTATCTGTCTCTTCTCGTTTTTTAACTTCTTGGCATTCTTCAATTCTTCTTCGAACGCTTCCCTCCGTTTACGCTCTTCTTCTCGTCTCTCACTCTGGCGTCTTATTTCCTCTTCCTCCTGCTGTGCTGCTCGGCTATAGAATAATTCTTCATTTTGTCTTATCTTGTTGTCTCTTAGTTCTCTTTCAACTGCTTCTTTTCTACTACGCTCATCTTCCCATCTCTGGTAACGGTAGTCCCTCTTCTCCTCGTTTCGCCATGTTGGTTGGTTATTATACCATCTTGTATTCCGGTTCCTCCTTGGTAGTGGGGTTTCCCATTCGTGGAGTCTTGCAAAGCCTTCTTCCCTCTTACTTCTTAATTGGTCTGACTCCTCTTTTATCCATCTCTTCTCCTCTTCCATTTTTTGGTTCAATTCTTCACCATCGATTTTCAATATTCTGTATATTTGGTCCCAGTCTACTCTCTCCCTTCTCCTTCTATTTCTCCGGTACATCTTTGTTTCAGTTGACTTTGTATATATTATTGTCTGTGTAGGTAAGGCGTGGTTGTTCTTTCGTGTCTGCCGGGCTGTTTATTATATAAAAAATATTTTTATTTAATATTTTTTAAGCCACACTAGTTGGTGCGCCAATTTGTAAGTTAACAGAATACTCTCCTTTGTTCTTAAAGCCCCGCGTTGGAGTCGTCAATTTGTAAGTTAACATACAAATCCGGTGTGTATATTTCTGCCACACGGTGTACACGTCAGTTTGTAATAAAATAAAAGTGTTGCTGTTGTTATTTAAAAGTATGTTTATGTTTAAATTATTCAAGGTCGTGTTTGAATAAAATTCGATTACGTTTGATATATTATTTAAATGTTGTAGTTGAAGGTTACTAATTTTGTAAAGCGATTTAAAATGTAACATTCAAGGTTACTCACAGTGTGTTTACAATTGTGTAATTATACTTGTCTGAAAAGAATTCCCTTATATGAAACAAATAAAATAGTTGGGTTGATAATAATTAAATACTAATTTTGCTTAGGTTTAAAAGTAAAGTACAATAGTTGGTCGCTTGAAGATGATGTTCGTCTTGTTGATACTGGCTGTGGAACTTCTCTTCCAGGTTGCTGTCAGTCTAAGTACGTTACGTCTCGTAATGTCTGGACAATATAATAAACAAAATATACTTTCACGTACCTGGTCGTGTTTTCTAGAAGTTCTATTATAAGCTGTCAACTCAGTTTACAAACACCAACTTACTTTAGTTGCAAGGTTAGATTGCCTTGTTTGTTAGTGGGCGCCACACGGATTTATTTAGGGAAAATCCCGTGTAAAACCCACAAATAGAATCACTGAATGATTAAGAAAATTTAAAATATTTGTTATTTACCTTTATGGCAATGCTATTCCAAAATATTTAAACACAACTGAAGGTTGTTTAAGTTTGCTAAATAAAATATTTAACTATCAATTAGAAATAAATCAAGTCGAGTTATGCTGTTAATAATGGGTTTTATTAATACCCTTAATTGAGAATTCAAAACAAATATAATTAAAACATACAATGTTGTACAATTGTAAATAAGTTGTCATATACCTTATAAGGCTTGCTCAGAGCACAAGTGGCGAATCTGGCTAAGTCCAGATATTGGTTATTTTTAACATTAATATTATTATTAAAATCTCAGAAGTGAGTTCTTTGAGACACGAAAAAGAAAGTTATGCCTACACAATATCTAATAATTTGCTGATATAAAATTGATCAATAATGTTTTGACGTTACTTTTATAACGTAAACAAATAAAAATAACCTATTTGCTAGGTTATGCGTTCGTCACGCCTGGTTTATGAATTACAAAATTTATAAATTGAGAACACTTATAACTAACATTCAGTTTAATTACTAATAACAAATTCATCAAATAAATTGAGACATGGTGTAATATTGAAATGTTTCTATGGTTTGCGTCAGTACAGATCAGTCTATAAACGTACAGGTTATAGCGCTCGTAGAAAAAATGAAATAATGGTTACACTGTTACCTTTTGGGTTTTAATTATTTGATTAAAACTCATTTTAGCACCTTGATAATCGGATTATAGTGATTATCATGATTTCACTGCACACGCACAAGAACAGAGTATTCCGATCCTCTTCTGACTTAATGGATCGTGGATAATATTATTTTAATTACTCTTGTTCATTATCTTCCCGCACAAAAAACGAAATAATACTGCACATAATCACTGTTGTTTTCTGTAGAATAATTTGAAGTAATCGTAGGTTATTGTCGAATTGTGATATTTCGTTTTATTGATATTAATAACTAAATATAATGTGATTTCGAATTTGTCAAAATTGTACTATCTACTTTGTCGGGCGCCATCTTGCCAACTGCAAGAAAATAATTTACCAAGGTTCGTATCAGCGAACTAGGAGAACAGAACATGGTTATTCGAAATAAAAGAAAACTTTACTTTGTTTCCCCTTAATAGATTTTTATTGACATTTTATTACTGCTAACACACTACCTCCTGACATCCCTACTATTAATTCAGATTAATGAAATTTATTTAGTATAGAATGGTAATTGAAACATAGTATATAAATTGAAAACAACAAACTTCTATAAAATTAAACATGAATTACCTTAACCTACCAACACAAACCAGCCTTCTTAATTTATCTAATTTTACTCACTCATACACACACACACACACACACACACCTGTATCCAACCCCAGATTTTAAGAGCTCAATTTAATTTATGAAAAAAAACGTATTATATAGTATAATGTTGAAATGTCTACTTTCCTTTATTATGCTGCGTCGGGCTAATGGTGTTGAATTTCGCCACATGGTATGCGTTGTTTTACTGTTTTCACTGTCACATTTTTTACGTGTTACTGCCGAACTGTTAATATGTTTTAATTAGTTACTTTTGATGAATATTTAACCAAATACGGTTTGCACTCTGAAATGTATAGAAAGATTCACATTTTAGTTTGGCTGCGGGCCCATCGGCGAACACAATAACTTCGCCCGAAAACCGGCGAACCGGCGACGCACAGTGGTTAGCGTCTGTATAACTCAGATGTTGTTTTGCGACTGTTTGTTCGGTGCCTCACACAGTTGCTGGCGTGACACACCCAGGATAGGCTCTGACGAAACCGATGACACACAGTTGTTATGTAATTTGCTGACGCAACACATCGCCTGATGTCTGGTTGTGTAACGTGTTTACGTTTTCCGTGTTCGTCATTGTCCTTGAACTGACTTTGGTACAGTTTGCCGGTTATTAAAACTGTTTATATGAATATTGTCTAATAACTTTGTTTTCAACACCTCAAGCAGTGTTGCCGTTGTTGGGATCGCTTCCACAATAACAAATTTACCTCTCGGTCACAAAATTTTCCTATCACTCAACAAGTTATTTATTATTTATAAAAAAAAAATACAAATTCTGTTATTACCCCCGGTTATGCCCAAAAATGCCCCGCTACAATACCCCCTCAATGAGATATTTTATGCCGAAGCATAAAAAATCTCATTGACACATTCATACTTGCTAAAGGGATCAGCCAGGATATGTCGCCACAACCCCCTGTATGGTTTACAAAAAAGAATAATCAACTCACCCTTGGTCCGGTGACTGTGACCGCATCTGCATGACAATACTGGACTTCTCTCTCGAGATCCCAACACCGTAGAGTCAGACAGATACTCCACGCCCCTGCTCTGACGCGCAGGCCAGCTCAGGTCCGCCGCCACAGCACCACCAAACACTGAAACAACAAATCAAAATATTAAATAGTGGCCTTATACAACACCATATCCCCAACTGATCTGTTTCCCCCTAGCGGTGCTGGTTTGCGCTAAGAAGCACTGGTTTTGTTTTTACTCACTTATTACTAACATGTATATATCAGAATACCTAACATAACTTAACATAAGAAAACACAGTACATTAATAATTCATTTTAAAATAAACAACTTACAATTAAAATGTTACACACTTTATATCATTAAATTGGCATATAAAATCAAAAAATTACTTTCAAACTTGATTTACTCTTATAATGCGTTTCTCAAAATATTTATTTTTATTTTTTTTTTTTTTTCAATTATGGCCATCATTATTCCATTTCATTACTATGGGTGATTCTACGTTATTCATTATAATTTACTTTATCCACTTGGCATTTACTCATAAACTTCCCCTTTTATTACTCTAACGTTCCCTTACAAAATCTTTAACTAGTATGACACCCCACTATCAAAATTTTACTAACCCTTCTCTACCTCTAACTACTTACTATTTTAACTCCAATCGCCACCTTCTACTCTTATAAAAAAAAAAAAAATACTCTCTAACCCTTTGTAAATAGGATACGTGTTTCCCCCCCCCCCAAAAAAAGCTCAATTCCCGTTCTCTGGCCCCTGGATTTTTACCTAAGGCGGCCCCTTCCCACTAAAACTATACCAAATCCCGTCCCAACCCTTATGTTGCGGACTCCCACATTACACTACCACTACTACAAAATTGCCATCCCCAAAAAATCTCAATCTCATAACCTCACTACAATTACAACAAATTAACATCAACAAATAAACAACAATATATCACTCAAATCTCTACATAAATTCTCCATTCTACTGTGTCTCCACTTATACTTCTCAAAATTCTATAACATACATTAACTCAAAACAACATTGCATTATTTTCATCTCTCATTCTCTTTAACTTTTACTTCAATTTGGACAGATCTATATGTCCCACAAAATTCAACTTGGACTGACTCAAACATTTATTCAAACAATTACTATCACCCACTTCTATCTTTTACAACCTATTGAAAATTTTACTTATTACAACTATTTTTCATTTTATTTTAAAATCTATAAACACATTGAAAACATATTATTATATTTTTATAATACTTATTCCTAACATACTAATGCAATCAACACAATAAGACATAATAACACAATATAAGAAGTATTTGGTGCATCTATTTTTTAAATTAAAACAAAATTATTGAGTAGCAAATCATCATTATTAATTAAAATATATCAAATTTTTAATACGTTATCCCCTTGGATATCCTCCCAGCCACACACACTATTTCAATACATTACATAACATAATACACAAATATACATTGAACCAACAATTCTCTTTTAACTAATTTATATAAAAATTTATAAACATTATTATTTAAAATTTTTCATTAACTCTTTTATTTATCATCATTATTGACTTACCCTGTGTTGCAGTCAGCTTTTCAAAATTGCTTAAAATTTATTATTAACATATATTTTTAATCATTATGTTCCACAAAATTCCACAAAATGAACCATTTAACATTTATTTATTTATTCATGATTATTAAATTAAAATCTCATCACACAATTTAATTACCTTATAAAATTCAAACACATAATATTCAATCACACTATCTAAAGATCTCAAATTATTTACTTCAATTTATTATTAAAATTAAATATTCATTTGATTATTAAAACATATTTCAATTATTATCAAACTTCTACAAATCATTTATTACTGTCTTCATAATTATTTTGTTATTTAATTAGAGTGCTAACATATTAATAATATTATTATTATTAACACAACATTTTCTAAAACATATACACATTACTTTTCTAACATTTCACAATACACACAAATGAATTCAATATTATTTACAAAATATACGTCAAAACTGTTCAAGTGTATCTCACTTCAGATGTCCAAATCAGCAAGGTCATTACCAAAAATTTACAATATTTAAAAATGTCCCAACACTGATCTTTTAGCTCATCCTCCATCGTCATATATATATCTAGTGTATTTGTAACATTCATCATTTTTATCAACATACAATTTGTTATCATTACTATCATAATAATCCATCCATTCTATTTCATCCATTATACCACTAGAAATCTTGTTACCATAGGTTAGGATTGTCCCGTCTATATCAGGGTTATTTGTTAATGTCAGGTAAATTTTCTCATCTTTGTATTCCTCAACTACTACGTCAGGTAAGTCATTATAGTCAGGTAAGATATTATCAAAATTATTTTCTGTCTCTCTTTCAACAGGTACGTATTTCACATGATTCATCATCACCCCCTCTAGTATTTTTCTCAATTCATTATAATCTCTTTCTAACTTATATAGTTCTATTTCATTCTCAATATATAACTCTCTTTCTTCATAGCACCACATCACATTCTCACCATTATTACGGACAGAGGGTACAACATTATACAACATTACTTCATTTAACAATAAGGGTCTCTTGCCCTGAAAAAGCAACATTAAATCATCATCATCATTATAAACAATAAGGGGAAAATTTGCCCTCTGTCCCCATTTAATTACTACATTATTCTTCCACTCTCTCTCTACTTCATAAACACTCATTAACATTTCATTATCGCATTCTAAAACTTCATCAGTACTCTTTGTTATTATATTTTCATCATTTGCTTCTACATTATTCTTCACCCCCACTATACTCTCAGATTTGTCTACTATTTCGTCATTTTTACATTTTGTCATATTTAAAACATTGTTACCTAATTTCTCGAACTTCTGTTCTAACTTATTTAAACTGTTTTTTATTATGTCATCAATCTGGTTCAAATTCTCATTAATCTCTTTAATCTCATATTTCAACTCATTATTCTGATTTTTTAACTCGTCAAAACTATTTTTTTGAATATCGAACTTCTCATTGATTTCGTTTTTTTGTTCATTAAACAGCAATTTCATCATCTTGATTAAATCATTATCTTCAGCCGTTTTGTTCATGACTGGTGTTGAGTGAACACCTTCATGCATGATTTGAGATTCAGTTATGCTTATCTGGCTTTCATCTACACTGTCAGTGACGCTGACAGTTTCATGATTGTCTGCCATTTTCCTTAAAAAAAATTTTTATATATATATCTTCATATAACTTTATTATACGTAACATATACTTATTGAAAAATATTCTACTCACCAATATCAAACATAACCTTTAACGTCCATCTTACGTATATACGTAAATACAAACTCCAAACAACCATTCTGTTCTCCCCGTAGGCCGTATTTTATATAAATTTATTGATATAAAATTGTCCCGGTTCCAGAAGCCAAATGTGATATTTCGTTTTATTGATATTAATAACTAAATATAATGTGATTTCGAATTTGTCAAAATTGTACTATCTACTTTGTCGGGCGCCATCTTGCCAACTGCAAGAAAATAATTTACCAAGGTTCGTATCAGCGAACTAGGAGAACAGAACATGGTTATTCGAAATAAAAGAAAACTTTACTTTGTTTCCCCTTAATAGATTTTTATTGACATTTTATTACTGCTAACACACTACCTCCTGACATCCCTACTATTAATTCAGATTAATGAAATTTATTTAGTATAGAATGGTAATTGAAACATAGTATATAAATTGAAAACAACAAACTTCTATAAAATTAAACATGAATTACCTTAACCTACCAACACAAACCAGCCTTCTTAATTTATCTAATTTTACTCACTCATACACACACACACACACACACACACACACACACCTGTATCCAACCCCAGATTTTAAGAGCTCAATTTAATTTATGAAAAAAAAGTATTATATAGTATAATGTTGAAATGTCTACTTTCCTTTATTATGCTGCGTCGGCCTAATGGTGTTGAATTTCGCCACATGGTATGCGTTGTTTTACTGTTTTCACTGTCACATTTTTTACGTGTTACTGCCGAACTGTTAATATGTTTTAATTAGTTACTTTTGATGAATATTTAACCAAATACGGTTTGCACTCTGAAATGTATAGAAAGATTCACATTTTAGTTTGGCTGCGGGCCCATCGGCGAACACAATAACTTCGCCCGAAAACCGGCGAACCGGCGACGCACAGTGGTTAGCGTCTGTATAACTCAGATGTTGTTTTGCGACTGTTTGTTCGGTGCCTCACACAGTTGCTGGCGTGACACACCCAGGATAGGCTCTGACGAAACCGATGACACACAGTTGTTATGTAATTTGCTGACGCAACACATCGCCTGATGTCTGGTTGTGTAACGTGTTTACGTTTTCCGTGTTCGTCATTGTCCTTGAACTGACTTTGGTACAGTTTGCCGGTTATTAAAACTGTTTATATGAATATTGTCTAATAACTTTGTTTTCAACACCTCAAGCAGTGTTGCCGTTGTTGGGATCGCTTCCACAATAACAAATTTACCTCTCGGTCACAAAATTTTCCTATCACTCAACAAGTTATTTATTATTTATAAAAAAAAAATAAAAATTCTGTTATTACCCCCGGTTATGCCCAAAAATGCCCCGCTACAGAATGGTTTCCTGTGATGAGTTCTCGAGGTGACGCTATCGGTTATTAAAAAATGTTGAGACGGCGGGCACACGTTCTGCACTGAATGAAGTTGATAAATGTCTAATGAGAATCGGTTACATCCTCTTATATACCCTCCTCGTCGATCGGTCTTAGGAAAAAATGTTAATTACTAACTACTTTTGTGATTGGTTCTGGCCGGTGTGACGAGTATGACGTATTGTTCGTTAGCCGTTAATAACGGTTTTTTAACTGTCAAACTCTGAGGTGGCAGATTGCTTTCATTGTTGTTGGTATTGATAAATAAATTTCTGATGCATATTTGGCAAATGATGCTACCATCTTTCCCGCACTTAATACAGTTGCGATTGGGTCGATATCGCCATCAAATTAAAGATTATTTTGTCCTCTTTAATTTGATATCACTCGATATTGAATTAATTTCACTTTTACCGACATTGTTATAAAATCAATGTTCGGGTACACTATTTTGCGCTGTCGTCTGTTTACTTGAATCGACGATTTTACACTTTGATTAATATTGTTTGTGTTCACATAGCATTTTATTACTCAAACGTTTATGTGGGAACACTATTAACTCTGTACTGACCTTCAATTATTGAACATTATAAATACACCTTAACTTTATACATTGTGATAAACGATTCTTATTACTATGACATTTCGTTTTACGCTAATTCGTTCTATTCTACTACTTAACAATTGAATTATGATTAAATATATCATTTTAATAATGTTTTTTGTTATGTTGGAGCATAACGATTGTTCTGTGTATTTAATTTACACTTACGTTACCTCCCAATAATCTACTCACTGATTATTGCTTGGTCTAGGCCTGGTTAAGACATACCGTCTAGACTGGAATTTTGCCTTAACAACATTTATTGGTTCTCAATTCGGTAATTTGTTGAGGTACCTTCTTTGTATAATATTCCCTCATACAAATGGTTTTTCTTTCTCATAAGTATATTTGACATTGAAATATATCTTTGTTCTCACTTTGTAGCCATTGCTAATTTTAGTTTTGGCATTCATAATTTACTAGTCATGGTTAAATTTGTTATCAGCAAAATGCTAATTCTGATTTCACAGTATTCAGATTCTTATTGATTCACTTTTTATTTACATATAATATTCTGTTTACATTATCTACTGACTTGATTGACAGCTTAATGTAAATTTACTCTGTCCATCAGTTTGAGTTAGTCATTGTCTGGTTGTAGTGTCAAACAGTATTTGGGTTTACTGTTTCATGTGGCACTTCTGCTTCATTCTTCTTTCTTGATTCCTCTCTTCTTGTTTATTCTTATTACTATATTCCCTATTTACATTATTGTTCTGTCCTTGTAAAATCTGATAATATACATTTAGGTTAGGTAACATTTTGTTATGTTACAATATATATATAGTTATATGGTAGTTTTTAATGTAAACCTGATGAATTTTTTCAGCATTTTGTATTTTTTGTTAATACTTTGTCATATTTTATTTGCTGAGACCTAATTAATTATAAATCATTGGTAACACAAAGTTAGCTTAAAAAAATTTGAAAAGATTTTGTCTTCTTGAGAAATTAAGTTTTTAAATCCTGAGCATGGAAATACGATTTCTAAGGCATGGAGATTCTTTAATGACATGTTGTTGATGTTTGCTGTCATAATATGGGGTGGGAGTGATAAATTATTACTACTTTTATAAAGAAAACCATGATTGAACTGTAACCAGGTATGATAGAGCAGTAAAATCTTGACCATGCCTACTCCTCTCTGGCTATTCTAGTAAATCAGTTGAAATTTTAATTTCTCATGTGATTGTTATGAGATAATGTCTTTTTTTAGAGGAGTCGAGGTTGTGAAATATCTTTAATTTGTTGAATGTTTCTTCAACCAGAGGTTTTGGTTGGTTAATTTTATAGACAACCACTGAAGAACTACTGCACATTTAGCTGAAACAATATATGGAAGAAAATATATTGTTACGACATTACAGAACAATCTACATGTTTATTGAATGTTCTAGAGGAATCCGGCTGTAATGTGTGTGCAAATGTGATTCTCAACGTGTTAGCTAGACTGTGGCAGAAGTCGCACGGCCGCAATGAATCACAGTGTTAAGGCCGCAATGAATTATGCTCTGATGTTTTCCTTTATTGTTAATGTGTAGTATGGATGTTTCTGGATTTTTGGTGGGGTATAAATACAAGTACTCAGCACTGTTCAGTTTCAGTTTGAGTTGCAATATATCTCAGTGCGGTTCGAGTATTGTGGCAAAGTGTTATAATCATGCAGGACAGTTGTGTTTTATATTAGTTGAAATTTTATTGCGTGTGAACAATTTTTATTTCATTTATTATAAGAGACTATCTTGTTGATTATAAACTGTTTTATTGTGATAATTAAAGCTGGTGATTAGTGACTTAATTGGTGTCTTGTATTTTGTTTTCCACTGTACCATACGACGATCACTAGACTGTTGTAACAATATATTTCTGTAGTGGAAGAAAATATCTAAATGAACTATGGCCTCAACACCCGGAAAACCAAAGTAGAATGTAGATTAAACTATGGCCATGAAGGCATGAAAAACTACGAGGTGTAATCTGTGTATTGCTTTGTTAAATGTTATTCCATGATAATTATTATTCTCTGAAGCAGTACGAGTTTAATTAAATATTAGTCTATAAATCTATACCTATTCATAGGCGGCAACTGAAGTTTTACTTGTTTTTTAAAATTAAAATATTTAAATTTGTCCCACTTACCTTCATCGCGAATAACCAGGGTGTCGTCTGATGTACTTAGGCAGAGAAAAACAACAGGTAATGCAATGACAAACATGTATTTTAAAAACACAAATAAAATGGTACTTTATTTGTCTAGCATGACAATTTATTCTGTTTACTTTCCAGTTTAAATTTACTAAAATATACCTTGTTAATGAATTGTGAAACTACGTCAAATTATGATTTCTACTGTAGTTAGGCTTTTTCTAGAAATAACACTCCGAACAATATTTAATTCACATAGCCATGCTATCAAGATTTACTTATTACTGGATATATACTTATGACTAACTTATTTTCTACTCAAAACAACCCAGATTGCTCACACGCACATTCATACCATTTAATTTAAAAAAACCCAATTGTATTGATTAAAGATGAAGATATTAGGAAAGGTTACCAAACCGGCGTCACTCCTTCGCTGCCATGTGCCGCGTGTGTTTAAGTTTGAAAGTCCACTATTCACATTTTTGATTTTGGCCCGTGGGCTCCACTGACTCAATTTTGGTGTTTTAATTCACTTTCGACTTGTGATATCACTTGCTACATAATAAATTTAAATTTTACGTTCGCACGATTTTCGTATTTACCGCCTGGTATACGAGCTTAATACAACTGGGCGGAAAAATCGTCAAAAAAATCCCCCACCAGGGACTAGGCATAACGGAATTACAATGCCTTCTGTGTTGAGTCGATCGTCAATGTTCATTTAACACGTGGTTTTTTTTACGTGTGTTGGGCGTTGACGAAATTTCACTGCCACTGGTTTCGTCACAAAGGTAGGCGGAATTTCGTCAAGACTTCCGCCATCTACTGAGCACGTTGTTGAACAAATATCGTCTCCGGGCCATATTGTTTTACCAAATCGGCGTCGGTTGCGCACCTGCTGGTGTGTGCGCGTGTCACTCAACACTACAGTTCCGAGAATGGTATTGCGTCGTTGCACCTTGACGCATTCCATCATACAGCTACACCTTTCTGTTCCTTTGTTCGACCAAAGCTTTTATTTAACACGTGGCTGGCCGCACAGAGGGGAAACAAAGTTACGATATTTTAATAAAATAAAACCCTTCCTTTTAGCCCCGTTACAATACCCCCCCAATGAGAGATCTTCTGCCAAAACAGAAGAAATCTCATTGCTAAACCCCTAAGAGGATCGGTGAGGATATGGTGCCAACAACCCCTTATTAGTTCTTATATATCATGGGTAAACTACCTCCCTGGCTCGGCGACTATGGCCGCACCTGAACGAGATTACTGGACTTCTCTATACGAGATCCCAACACCATTAAATCGAACAGACACGCACCACAGCGCACCCAACCTTCTAACATGCCACCCCAAACTCCAAATCCCTGGCCTTATGCCATACCAGATCCTCAACCGATATGTTCCCCCTTGTCATGCATACTGGGTCGCCTTCAGCAATACTGGGCGCATACATATACTTATTAATACATCCTAACAAAATTTATTTTCAAATTCCAAAATTTTTGTTTAAATTAAAATCAAATGGTTATATTACAATTACTTTCTCAAAAAGTCAAAAAATAAAAATCTTTTGCATGAATCCATTAACTCTATTAATTTTCTCCACTACAACAATCACAAAGAAAAAACAAACTGAACATATTATTAAACGTGCATAATGTTTAATACTCTATATTCTAAACAATATAATTCGATAAGGTACTAATAATACACAGTACAATAATACTCTTGAAATTCAAACATCACCCATATGGCTGGCACAAAATCAATTTTTTTTTTCAAAAAAATTTAAATTTTCAAAATATTACTTTTTTCCATTCCGGGAAAAATCAGAATCATTTAATGCAATTAAACAGCCAAATGGCATCAATCAATTATTAGGAACTGGTCTTGTTTATAACATCAGCCACCAGATGATCAAATTAGGTCAAGTAAACGACCTTGACATACCTATGTTATACAAAGCTACACCATGAAATACATAAAACATCTTTAAAATCCATTATCTTCAAACACAATACAATATAATAAAATAAAACCTTTAAAATTAACATGGTTATTATCACCATAAACCATAAAGTTTGCATTTATATTGACCAAAAATTAATTTTATAACTTTAATTATTTTCAACTTCTATTCAAATCTGTCACTGGTTTCAATTAATTTTATATTTTGACTATAACTTTCTTTCTTTCATTTTCGCATGCTCAATCAGTTTGGGTGACTTAATTATTCATAATAACCCATTTTATCAACTTGGCCTTGGTATATATTTATAATCTTCCCCCCTGACTCTAACATCACTAACAGCTTTCACTAACATGACACCCATTCTCTATCAAAAACATCTATCAAACATTCTTTAACCCCAACTTACTACTCAACTCATTTCGCATCATTCTACCCTTATATAAAAAAAATACTATCTACCCCTTTGTACTCAGGGTGTGTTCCCCTCCCAAAGCTCACTCCCTTATCTGGTCCCTGGACTCTCCCTAGGCAACCCTTTCCGGCGCTAATTGGTCCCTTCCTGTCCCAACACCTTTCGTTGCGGACTCCTTATCACACCACCCCCCTTACAAAATTCCCACATCTCTCGTATAAAAACATAACATAACATAATAAACAAATAGACATTAACCTTGATCATTAGCATTGTTAAACAAACAATTCTCTTTTAAATAATTTATACAGAAAATTATAAACATTATAATTTGAAATTTTTATTAACTCTTCTATATATCATCATTTAATTATTTATCCATTGCCGCAATTAGATTCCTCAAAATTTTCAATTTATTATTAACATATATTTTATCTCATATTTCAGTTATTACTACCTTTTGACTATGGTTTCTATTTAGTACAATTATCTCAAATTAGTTTCATCATTGAGTTTAAAATCTTTTCCACCTGTAAACATTTCACTCTATTTAACTTGTATTATAAAATTTATACTCACAGTACATCATTCAAAACATATGATTCCAAAACAATACATCTCCATTACCTTCTGAAACAATAACGATAATATGATTCCGCAACTAAATACATCCTACATTTATTCGTTTATTAATTATTATCAAATTTAGATCTCATAAAATAATTCAAATTCATTAGAAAAATTCCTTTATACAATATTTTAAAACAATCAAAAATATTTAAACATCTCAAATTATTTTCTTCAATCAATTATTAAAAACACAACATATTTTAATTATCAAAACAATTACAATTCCTTAATTACTGTCTTTCGAATTATTCTCATTATTTATTTAGTCTGTTAAAATATTATTATTATTAAAATTAATTTCCATTACATACACACATTGTTTACACAACATCTTATAATACACACAATTAATTTCACTATCAATTATTTACAATTCTTCATCATTATTGTTCAGTTTTCCACACTTCATTTCATAATCTGGCCAGGTCATTACCATACATTAAAATATTTAATATATTTAAAATGTCCATTTATTGATATCTTATCTAACCACCATCGTTGTATAACAGTCTTACCTTTTTATAACACCTCTCATTCTTACTCACACTCAATCTATTATTATTATTGTAATAACCCTTATCAACATAATATTTGATACCATTATAACCTATTGACTCATAAAACCGGTCTACGTTTGTGATTTCAATTCTGTCTCCGTCAGTAGTTTCATTCAATATAAAGTCAGTTATTTTCTCATCATATTCTTCTACTACATTCATTACAACATAAGGTAAATGTTTATTGTTTATAAAGGTATTATCATCTATCTCTCTTTCAACAGGTAAGTATTTTATCTTCACTCCTTCTAACCTCTCACAACTCTTTATAATTTCTCTTTAACTTATATAATTCTATTTCTCTATCTGCTCACAACTCTCTCTCAAAACATCTTTCATCAACATAACATCAATTCATGCTTTTGCTATCATCCCGTACAGAGGGTATTAAATCACAAAAACGCCTACTAAAAATTAAAAAATCACTTAAAAACACATCGCTTTCTTGTAAGGGACTCTTGCCCTTCAAAAACATTTGTAACCAGCTTGGTTTACCATAAAACTGGGAAAAATCTACCCTCTGCCTTATCTTCACAAAATCATTCTCTTCATACTCTCTCTCTAACTTACAAACACTCTCTGCTCTCTCTCTCTCTCACTGTTTCTATATTATTATGGTCACTAATTATTTTCACGGTATTATTTTTATATATCTCGTTTTCAACTATCTTACTACTATCGGTTAATTCATTTTCGTAATTATTTGTTATTTTATTATTACCCTGGTCGTCTGTTATTTCGTCACAATCACTCATAACTGTGTCATTTTCTACCTTCTCCTTCCGCGTACTTTCGTTTACTTCGTCTTGAATATTATTTATATTTATCATTATCTCACCTCTCATGCCCGCAATAGTTTTATTCATACTTTCTAATTTGTTATTCATATTTATTTCACTCACTCTCAGTTCGCTCCTTACATTCATGAACTCGTTATTTAAATCGGTCAGTTTAATATTTACAGCATTTATTTCTGATTTGATTTCAGATTTTAAATTATTATTTTCTGATCTCATTTTCTTGTCTTGTTTGTCAAGTTTATCATTTACTTCCGTTCTAAACTCATTCAAATTATCATTATTCTTTTTCATCACTTCCATAATCAACGCTAATTGATTAAATATGTCTACACTATTGCTTTTACTACTACACTCAACTTCGACCGTTTCGTTTACATTTGGTATTTCTAATTGTACATTCTCATCACTACTTTCGTTTGTTGAAATTAAATTGTCTTGAGTAACGATTAAAGTAGATTCTTCTACCCTACTTTCACCTAAATCTGCATTCTTATTTTTCTCTGCCATTTTCGATCAGGTTGTAAATTAATTTAGTTTCTATTCAATTAAAAATTAATTTACAACGTCCCTGTTCGGGCGCCACTGAAGCAGTACGAGTTTAATTAAATATTAGTCTATAAATCTATACCTATTCATAGGCGGCAACTGAAGTTTTACTTGTTTTTTAAAATTAAAATATTTAAATTTGTCCCACTTACCTTCATCACGAATAACCAGGGTGTCGTCTGATGTACTTAGGCAGAGAAAAACAACAGGTAATGCAATGACAAACACGTATTTTACAAACACAGATAAAATGGTACTTTATTTGTCTAGCATGACAATTTTTTCTGTTTACTTTCCAGTTTAAATTTACTAAAATATACCTTGTTAATGAATTGTGAAACTACGTCAAATTATGATTTCTACTGTAGTTATGCTTTTTCTAGAAATAACACTCCGAACAATATTTAATTCACATAGCCATGCTATCAAGATTTACTTATTACTGGATATATACTTATGACTAACTTATTTTCTACTCAAAACAACCCAGATTGCTCATACGCACATTCATACCATTTAATTTAAAAAAACCCCATTGTATTGATTAAAGATGAAGATATTAGGAAAGGTTACCAAACCGGCGTCACTCCTTCGCTGCCATGTGCCGCGTGTGTTTAAGTTTGAAAGTCCACTATTCACATTTTTGATTTTGGCCCGTGGGCTCCACTGACTCAATTTTGTTGTTTTAATTCACTTTCGACTTGTGATATCACTTGCTACATAATAAATTTAAATTTTACGTGCGCACGATTTTCGTATTTACCGGCCGGTATACGAGCTTAATACAACTGGGCGGAAAAATCGTCAAAAAATCCCCCACCAGGGACTAGGCATAACGGAATTACAATGCCTTCTGTGTTGAGTCGATCGTCAATGTTCATTTAACACGTGGTTTTTTTTACGTGTGTTGGGCGTTG
This sequence comes from Magicicada septendecula, assembly GCA_034769895.1. Classification (NCBI taxonomy): domain Eukaryota; kingdom Metazoa; phylum Arthropoda; class Insecta; order Hemiptera; family Cicadidae; genus Magicicada; species Magicicada septendecula. The sequence goes on from CM068375.1 coordinate 130,708,951, forward strand.
ACGAAATTTCACTGCCACTGGTTTCGTCACAAAGGTAGGCGGGATTTCGTCAAGACATCCGCCATCTACCGAGCACGTTGTTGAACAAATATCGTCTCCGGGCCATATTGTTTTACCAAATCGGCGTCGGTTGCGCACCTGCTGGTGTGTGCGCGTGTCACTCAACACTACAGTTCCGAGAATGGTATTGCGTCGTTGCACCTTGACGCATTCCATCATACAGCTACACCTTTCTGTTCCTTTGTTCGACCAAAGCTTTTATTTAACACGTGGCTGGCCACACAGAGGGGAAACAAAGTTATGATATTTTAATAAAATAAAACCCTTCCTTTTAGCCCCGTTACATCTCTCTGTGGAGTTTTTAAAATATTGAATATAAAAGATTCAACTAACCTTCATTATATGTAGCTCCAAACTTGAAGAAAATCTGAAGGGACAAGCAGGCCCTTTTAGGAAAAAAGGATTAATGGAATCTCAGGGATTACCTGCATAGTAGAATAGAAAATAAATACTTGTTGATGGTCTGGAAGGTGAATGTGTGCTCCTGGTCTCTTAAACTGCTTGTATGCTGGCTATATGCTATGACAGCCACTTGCGGTGCTGCCTGTTCAAAGTTTGAGAAGCAACGAAAAGCCACCTGCACGTGGATGGTGGAAACATGCAGAGAGCGCATTGGAAAGTAGATGATAGGGCATACGAGTCTATGTATGCGATAGTTGTATACACCCCAAACGCATATGTGATAGTCAACTACATAAAATGTACACGCCCCAAAATATTGAATACTCCTCTTTACATTTATTTAGTAAAGAAAATATGGTAATTCAAATCAATTGTTTGTATCCTATTCAAGCATATCTTTTGCTCAATAACATTTAAGAAAGTTGAGAAAGTAAGGATTTTACTTTGGCGAATTTGTTGAACAGATTGAAGTATGTTAAGATTAAACCAAGAAGAGTGTATTATAAAACTGCCCTTTATGTATACAGTGAAACCTCTCTAATTCGGAATTTACGATAATTCGGACTCCCTAAAAAAAAAATTATAATTCACAAAAAAAATTAATTTTGTGAATTCTTTGTGAAAACATTTGCCTTTAGGGAATTCTTAAAGTGTTATGTTGGCAAAATGTGTGATACGCACCCCCACCCCGACTGGGTTTAGTCCAGTTTCAACTGCTGCTTTGGTAGTGTGTGCGTCATTGTTATTGTATTCGTGTGTGTCCTATTGTACTGAAGTTATTTCTTAGTTGCATACAGCTTTTCAAACCACATTTTCTTCAAACACTGTTTAGTATTAATTTACAGTACTGTATTACAATATGAGTGCTAGAGGTAAATACAAGACTTTAACTTTAGAAGACAAAATGGAAGTGTTGAGTAAAATAGACTGTGACGTAGCGAGGCGAAGATCTGCTCTCGGTGCCAGTCGAGACGTGACACGAGAAGGCGAGGCGAGCCAATCAAGGATCAGCAGCAGCTTGATTGGCCTCGACGTGACCATCTAACGTGCTCGAGGCGAGCCAACCAGGGACCAGCCGCACTCTGATAGGTTCATGGCACACGACCTGTCAGGGCATAAAAAGAGCGCCGATAGAATTTTTGGCGCACTCCATCGGACGCCTTGAAGCCAACCGGAAGAAGAGGAAGAAGGAAGAATGGAGAGCACAGGAGAGCCAGTGATGGAAATCGACTGGGACAGCAGCGGGCTCTACATACCGCTGCTGAAAGAAGAGGACAGTAGTACGCCCGGAACAGCGGATGCAGCCGCCGAACATCACAGCGCGTCTCGGGCGGCGTACGCAAATGATGTAGCGTCCTCGACAAACGGTCCTTTTAAGGACCACAAAAAACGATAGTGTGTACGATTGGCGCCATTTGTCCTGTGACAAGTGGCGCCCAACGTGGGGCAGCGATCATCTTGCGGATGCAAGATCCAGCCATGCCAGCAAGCTACCAGCCGGCACACCAATCAACATGGCGCCCAACAGACACCTCCACAACATCTGGAGAAGAGAAGTAGGCTGGCTACCGGAGAGCATTCAAGACCCGGTGGAGTTGTGACGGCAGCGGTATGCGAACATCTGCTCTCCGGTACCAGCGGTGGACACAGCGAGCCAATCCGGCATCAGCAGCTGCCGAGACGTGACCAACTACGTGTTTGGAGCTAGCCAATCAGCGATGCCGGTTAGTTAATAAAACCCGGGCTGGCAGAAAATTTTGAGCACTCTTCATCGCCACGCCATTGGACGCACTTCATCTCCTCTCCTCTCTCGGACGACATCGAGGCGGAGTCAGCCGGAAGGAACAGCCGAAGAATAGGACCGCTGCCGTTCTTGCGTCTTCGCACTCCCGTTCCGCGCCAGCGATGGATTTCGCTGGGCCGGCAGCCGACTCTACAACCGGTGCTGAAAGAAGAGGAGGACTGTAGTACGCCACGAACAGCGGGCACAGCCGCCGAACATCTTAGCGCGGCACAACCAACATCAGCCTTCTCGCCACAAGGTCCTTTTTAGGGCCACCAAAAACACTAGAGTGTACGATTGGCGCCATTTGTCATGCGGCAAGCCTTTTGTCCGGTGACAAGACGCTGGCTATTCTGTGCAGAATATTTTAAACGAGTTTGGAATTAGTAAGTCTACGTTTTATGATATAAAAAAGACAGAAAAAAAATTTCCAATTTTGTTTTAAAGCAAGATACGCCAAATGTGAGTATTGTTAAAAGAAAACAAACGACTGCAGCAAAGTTCAGTAATATTGACGATGCTGTATACACTTGGTACAAGCAGCAACGTTCAGTTGGTGTTCCAGTTAGAGGTGTAGAATTACAGGCAGTGGCAGAAAGATTCGCTCAAAAATTGGGAGAAACTGATTTTAAAGCTAGTACAGGATGGCTTTTTAAATTTTGGCAGCGGCATTCCATTGTAAACCGGAAAATATTTGGGGAAAGTTTAAGTTCCAATGTTTCTAGTGTCGAACCGTTTCGCCAAAAACTTAAAGCAGTAATTACTGATGAAAAACTTCTTCTTTCCCAAATTTATAAGATCCATTCCTCAGAGTACTCAGGCCTATAGAATGGACAATTCCACACCAGGCCGAAAGGTAAATAAACAAAGACTATCTGCTCTCTTATGTGCAAATGCAGATGGGTCTCACCGTCTAACATCCGTCGTTGTTGGAAAATCAGCTAAGCCTAGAGCAATTAAAAACATTATGGAAAGCCTACCAGTTATTTACAAAGCAAACAAGACTGCATGGTTTACTCAGAAATTTTCCAGCGATTGGTTTTTTCATAATTTTGTGCAAGAGGTTACAAATTCCAGCTAGATGTTTTAAAAATAAAAGAAGAATATGTTAAAGCTTTGTTGATATTAGACAATGCTCCTGCTCATCCCTCCGGTAATTTATTGACTAGCAGCGATGGAAAAATCAAAACTATGTACTTGCCTCCCAATACGACTTCGCTTATCCAACCAATGGATCAGGGAGTAATCCTCAGTTGCAAACTCCTTTACAGACGTAAACAACTCGACGAATGCATGGTATTTTTTATGGACAATAGGGGTGAACAAACTCTTAAAAAAATAAAGGAATACAGTATTAAAAGTGCTATTTATAATTGGGCAAACAGCTGGAATGAGATCAAAATATCTACATTATGCAATGCATGGAATAAGATTTTGTACGGTAAAGAGCCAGAGATCGACCTGCAAGGTTTGGAAGATGAAGATTATGCAGGTGCTTTTGGAGCTACCAACATTGAAGACATAAGAGAATGGTTGGGTGCCGATGAAGATGACGTAGGCTACCAGAATTTAACAGAGGAAGAGATCGTCTATCAAATGCAAGGTCAGAAAGAAGAAGTCGGAGATGATAGTGACGATGAAAAGGACAACGATAATGTTCCTAAGCCTACACTTTCCAAGGTGCGGGAAAATCTCGATGCAGTTATTAACTTTATTGACACTGACCCAGAATTTCAAAAATACTATTTAATCATCAAAGAAATGCGTCAAGAAATTATTAAAAAACAATACAACAGGGCAAAACAGTCTACAATTTCAACCTTTTTTAAGCCTGTAGCTTCAGTTCGGGAAGAATCAAAACCGTCAACTTCAGGGACCAGCCATTAATATTACATAACTCTTTGTGTGCTAAAGTGAAAACACTGTCAGTGAAGTTTTTTTTTGTTGGTATCGTGAAATTATTTATTCTTCTGTTGTGTAAAATACAATAAAATTAAATTTCCATTAATATTTACGTACATTAATAATTGCAGGTGTGCATTACTTATAAACTTTTTGCGTGCGAACTTAACTTGAAAACATTGATGGTGAAAGATTGTTGTTTATGTGAATTTAGTTATCCATTTTGTAAGTACAATAAATTTAAATTTCCATTAATATTTATGTAGTTTTAATATTTATTTTTACGGCACTTTACCTATACTGTAGTATGAATTTCTATAAAATATTCAATAATCCGGATTTTTCTCTAATTCGGACTAGGCTTCGCCCGATATAATCCGAATTAGAGAGGTTTTACTGTAGTTTCATTTAGAAAATAACTAAGATGGGTGACAAATGAGAAGCACATTGGACAACAGTAATGGTATTGACTGGAATCAGTAAAACTCCTCATACTGTTTGACTTCAAGGATGCATTCCCAGTACATAACCTCTGAGAAAACTCATCCTTTTTCAGTTCTTACATGACTCCAGATGTCAGGGAAGGCAGAGTGTCACTCAGCTTTTGTTAGTATATAGTTTGCAAAAACATTTCAGGAATCGTGATGCCTGATTTACAGTCCAGTACCACTTAGCTGGCTAGTCCACTAAGATTGTAACCACTGAGCTCTTGCAGCACAAACTCAATGTTGCTATGCAGATGGCACAGCATGTTTTCATTTCAGTACCATTTGGTAATATTTTATGGTAGACACCTAAGTCCCCAGTGTTCGATATTTTTAATTTTTAAATGAACAGAATGTAATTTTCTACTTTGTTTTGTTTAAACTAGTGTTTTCAACTTAAAGTGAAATTTTATATTGATTTTATGGAATTTGACTTTTAGGTTTGAAGACCTCAATGTACCACTTAGTAATGTGGATCGTAGAGAGGTGACTAAACTGCTTCTACCATTATTGAGGTTACGTCAAGCTTGTTCTCATCCTCAGGTAAAATTATTACAACTGCTTAATTGATTATTTAATTGTATGTAGAAAGATAAATGTGGTTACTGATCATGTATATATTTTATAGGGTTGAACGGATACTGTCACTCTCATTTCCTTTTCATCCCCTCCCACTTCTGCTCTCTCTTCTATTGTCCAAGTCTCTCCACTAGTTATTCCTTTTCTATTTTCCTTCCTCCTCCTGTGATACTGCTCAATACCTTAGGTATAAAATAGCATAAAAGATGTAGGTCTTCTGTAGTTCTCATTCCACGGGATGGTTGCAGCAGCTCTTCAGACTTCGCAGTCTTCTATAAACCTCTTCATAGCCATGTACCCGTGACAGCCAGTGTCGTCCAATAAATGGTTGATGTACTCCAACCTCGGTTTTCTTTTGGTGCTTCATATTTGTGTAGAACTTAGGTTAGCAGCTGATACTTGGGACATTCTGAGGGTCATTAGTGGTGATGTTTTTTCCCTTGTCTTCTGCATCCTATGCCATTGGTCGGTACGTGGTCGATTTCTCACCCCAAGGGGAAGAAGGTGGACTGTGGGCTCTACCTGTCATTTGCTCTCGTAGGAATCTGTTGGCACTTGGTAGAGGGGGTCGAGTTATTTCCCACTGCCCAACACTGTTCATTTTGCATAGAGTTGCTGGTTATATGGTCTATTCCATTACTTTAGCAGAATGATCTGACCAGCCTGTGATTTAGGTATAGGTATAAAATGATGTAGGTATGATTTTGTATGAAATAGCGTACTTGTTTATTAAAAAATTAAACTTAAAAAAAATATATTTTGTTGTAAAGAATTCTGGTTTCAAATGTTTTATTTTTATATTAAAAGGAAACCGCTTAAGATATTTCTTGTATTTAATATTTTCAATTACGAAATGAAGTTTGTTCAAGATGAGTATTAGCTGTTTTGTATTTAGTTTTCAGTCCTGGTTTAAGATATACATCATCCGTACACAGCGTGACAATGAGATAACCATAACTTCTTGGATTTCGTTGTCCATGGCGTGTCCGTTACTTAACTAAATATCACTATTGTATTAATGACTCGGAACACTAAGTTTTTTATAAGTAAAATTATAAAGATTTACCTTAAAGCCTAAACCGGTTTTCTTCTTTAAAAGGCTTCTTCAGAGGCTGCCGTAGGTAGCGCTGTCCGTCTTGTTGTTGGCGACGGGATAGATTTTCGAAAGATCGATGCTGTGTGTGTTGGGTGAGATGTGTTCGAATAATGCGTGCGATTTGAATTGTGTCTGTTCGTTTAGGATGTCGTTTTTATTTGTTTTTGTGTGTTTGTAGATTTCTAATTGTTCTAGAGTGTCTAGTTTTCGGCCTTTTGTGTGTACGTGTAGAATGTTCATGTTATTGTCGATGTTTTTATATGTGTGGTTTGCTTCAATGAGGTGGTTTGCAAAGGTAGATTCTGTAGTGGAGTGGAGTGCCTTTGTGTATTCAATGTATCTCTGTTTGAAGCTATGTCCTGTCTGGCCTATATAGAATTTATTGCAATTTGAGCAATTTAGCTTGTAAACACCGGGTAGATCGAATTTGTTTTTTTTTTTTGCTTACAAAACTACTAACAAAACAAAAGACACGCACAAAGCACAAAACAAATTCGATCTACCCGGTGTTTACAAGCTAAATTGCTCAAATTGCAATAAATTCTACATAGGCCAGACAGGACGTTGCTTCAGACAGAGATACATTGAACACACAAAGGTACTCCACTCCACTACAGAATCTACCTTTGCAAACCACCTCATTGAAGTAAATCACACATATAAAAACATCGACAATAACATGAACATTCTACACGTACACACAAAAGGCCGAAAACTAGACACTCTAGAACAATTAGAAATCTACAAACACACAAAAACAAATAAAAACGACATCCTAAACGAGCAGACACAATTCAAATCACACGCATTATTCGAACACATCTCACCCAACACACACAGCATCGATCTTTCGAAAATCTATCCCGTCGCCAACAACAAGACGGACAGCGCTACCTACGGCAGCCTCTGAAGAAGCCTTTTAAAGGAGAAAACCGGTTTAGGCTTTAAGGTAAATCTTTATGATTTTACTTATGAAAAACTTAGTGTTCCGAGTCGTTAATACAATAGTGATATTTAGATAACCATAACATCAAATGTGTTGTCACTTAAAGCCATCACATGTTACTGTTGCTGGAAATGTCTGTCCCGTTATGAAGAATAAACTAAAAAGAGTAAATAGGATATTAATAATCTAAAGTAATTGAGACTAAGAGAATTTGGGTTTTATGTTTGTTTTATCGATTAAATGCTATAAAAACTGTAGCCAGTCGAGAGTGGGGGGTGGACACTGTATCCTTGAGAACATTTTATTTGTCCTTTGTCAGATCCAAGATGACCTACTGCTGTGAGATATGGGGCTCTGCCGCAGCTACACACATTAACAAGCTACAGCTCATCCAATCAGCAGCTTTAAGAATTTGCCTTGGCTGCCCCAAGTCTACTCCCATTACAGCTATGGAAATAGAGCTCGGCATTGAACCAATAGACTTGTATATTAAAAAGCAAATATGGAACAAACATCTCAAAAACCAAACCCTCCCACCAACCCATCCAATCCACTTGTTGGCAGCCACGACCATTACGCAAGCATTCAGTAAAAGAGTGGATCTTTTCTTACAAGACATGCCCAACGAGACCCCAGAGACCATTGCTGCATACTTCAACGAACCACCTTGGGGGATGATAGAAGCGGAAGTTAAACTTGACTTACCAATTAAAATGACCAACTGACCACCCAGAAACTCTTCAAAGGGAAACACTGGAAATGTTAAATACCCAGTGTCACAACTTTGTGAAAATATACACTGATGGATCCGTGGACAGTGGTAATAGTAAATCAGGAGCAGGATACTTTAACCAAAAGACCGGCGAATGCTTCTATGTCCCAGCAAATGCAGCATCAAGTATGGATGCCGAGCTATTGGCGTTGGATGTGGCTTTGGTGAGCTGTCTACAGATTGAAGACAGAGAAATATGTATTCTCACAGACTCAAAATCAGCCATGGAAGCTCTGACACAGACAGGCCCAAGTGTCTATTACTTCCGCATCAAGGAATTGAGGGCGCTTCTATCGGCTCTAAAGATCAAAGGAAAACACATTGTATTCCAATGGACACCGGCCCATTGTGGGGTGGATGGAAACGAAAAAGCGGACCAGATAGCAAAAGAAGCTGCAAACATGGGACTAGTCAAACACCCCCAATTCTCGCTGGCAAGATGCAAGAAAGCTGCGGCTGCTCGGATAAAAAAGGAATGGACAAAGCGCTGTTGCGAGGGAGTGACAGGGAGACAACTATTTCGACTCCAGAAAGAACCTGTTGACCCTTCCTTATACCGCAACGTGGCAAGAGTCACGGCTACTTTTGCAGCGAGGGCCAGAATTGGCCATATTGTCACTGGACATTACCTGCACCGATTCAACTTGAGAGATTCCCCAACCTGTGAGAGATGCCAGACGGAGGAGGAAACTCTTGAGCACAAGCAGATGCTCAGTACAGAATCCGGCCAGGGAGACCCTGAGGGCCGTGATGGGAGAGAATGGTGGCCTGGACCGGATTCTCGGGAACAAGCGCTTTTGGGCACTCGCTGCTGTGGTATACCATGGACATCGGACCACTTGACCCTGGAAGTCCGCTCCAAGAAGTAAGAAGTAAGCAAGTTCTCGTGTTGGAGTGTGTATATTATAACAGCAATTGTCATTATATCTCGTACTTGCAGCAGGCCTAAATAGTTGACTGGAACAATCCAACTTACTCTGTCAAGTTCCTAACCCTCAAGCTACCCTCCTTCTTATTTTCCGTCTTTTTAAGAATTATAGTAGTAGGCAAAGATAGATAAAATAATTGAGAACATTGTAGTTATTCAAAGCATGTGCCATTACTTGCAAATAATAAATTTAACAAATGTTGAATAAATAATTATTTAATATATTTTATGAATAAATATAAACAATGAATTTAAGTACTAAATTTATTGACCAAATATAAATAGAATCTTCTAAAAGTAAAATTTAATTTGTGGTTTTCATTGTGTGAGTGTTTGCTAAGTGGAGACAAAATAAAACTATGGATAATTTTAAACAAATCATTATTTGTTTAAAATATTAGTACTTTGATTAACTGTCTTCTGCTGTTTACTGTATTTTTAAAAATATAATGTGGGATATGAAATTATTGATCATATAAATCCAGTTCAATATTGACACCATTCAGAATTTCATGTGTCTAAACAACATAAAATTGTTTTGTAAAAGTCATGAAGACATTTCAACCTCTTGTACCTCTTGTATGTCAGCTAACTATGAACAGTAAGCCAGGAATATTCAACAAGTTATTGAGGTACTGGATAATTTTGTGAAATTAATGCAGCTACTGGCACAAGTTATGAATGTGCAAACTGTTATAACAAAAGAGAAAGTAGATAAACTCTTGGCCAGCTCTCTAATATCTATCTTACAGTTGTACTTTATCATCATGTCATATAATTGTCATTTTTTAAAACCTCTTAAAGGAACCTTCAAGTGACCAGCAGTTTTTTAATAATAAAGAGGTGGAAGACTTCTCATGTGTAAATGTTTTTTTTTTATTCCTGGTTCTCCTTTTTTAGAAAGCAGGAATAAAATGAACTGCTAATGCAATGGGAAAGGTGTAAACATTAGTGAATCATCATGATAGTTTTCAAGTACATTAAGGTAATAAGGAATTTACAAGTCTTATTTGTATTTTATTCATTCTTGTAGCTGTTGTAAGATTTAGTTTCAACATTCATGTAACCAATAAAGTACATTCTTGAACATACATGTAATATATAAAAGTATACAATATTTTTTTGAAAATTTAGTAAATGTGTTTGTGTAAAATATGCGTTAATAAATATGTGGATAATTTAGGGTCATATTCCATTTTGGCAGTGTATATTTGAGTTAACTGTTTTTCTAACTGTGTTAGGCTGTAAGAGGAAAGTTCTTATCAGTAAAGAAGACAATGACAATGCCAGAACTTTTAGACACTATGGTTTCACAAGCAAAAATTGAATGTGAAGAAGTGTTGAGACAGTTAGTTGCATCATTGAACGGAATTGCTGCTCTTTTCATTATCAAAGAATATTGGATACAAGCAGTTGATACATACAGAAGTGTTCTACACTTGAATCAGGAGTACAAGGGAAAACTGAAAATTGATTCATTGCAGGTGAGCAATACATTTCTTAAAACAGATTGTCTAGCAATGGGGATTTAAATTTGATTTTTTGTTAAATTATCAGTTATATGTTGATGGTATTTAGTGATTAATTCAGTTTTTCAAAATACACATTCCATAAATGCAAAAGTAAGTTGTTTGTTTTCTGACTATTAACATTTCATTTTATACATTGTGTTCAGTGAGTAGTCACATGTATTGTAAATTATATGTTTACATACCTTTAGGGGTCTAAGTTATTTATATAACAGTGTTAGGTAATGCTAGAACAACTGTGAAAATGCATAGTAGAAAGTAAAAAGTAAGTTAAAAAATGAAAGCCAGAAAATGAAAATATGAATTCAAGAAATTAAGTAGTAAAAGAATTGCGTATTTACAGTTAGTGCTTGTAGGTTCTTTGCACATTTTTTGTGTAAGATAAGATGTCTGACATACCTATTTGTGAAAAATAAGATATTTCACGGAATGTATTAGTACAGTAAAACCTCGTATTTACGCTCCCGCTTATACTGTAACACTATCCCGTCCATTACGCTCTTTTTATACAGTCCCTGGACGTTTCATATACATACCCGTTAAATTTTAACCTGTTATAACGCTTCCAAGTCCCGCTTATAGCGCTTTTTTCCCGGTCAAAAATGAGGAAAAATTCCGTATAAATTGTGAAACAGTACTGTATTTGAGATGTTTTAAAAGTGTGTTGAAGAAATTGTGGCTCTGACTGTACTGAAGGTCATTACACCCCCAGTAGACAAAAGGAATTCCACCCTCTACCTGAAGAAACCCTCCGGCCAGCAGTGTCGGGAATTGTACCTAACGGTACTTTCCTTTGCATGAAAGGAATTTAACACTCAAAAGTCTCCCTGTCAATACAGTACATTTCTGTCCTTTCTTATTAGTCGTTCTTTGAATTCTTGGCAGTGCAGTTGTGATTAGTGCAAAAATGGCAAAGCAGAAATCTCTTTCTATAGGCCTAAGTGAAAAATTACAAATCCTCCGTAAGTACGACGAAAATTCTACGCTGAATCAAAAGGATTTTTCTGAATCTGTGGGAATCCCTTCATCCAGCTTAAGAACAATAATAAAAAATAGGGATGCTATTACTGATGCAGCGAAGGCTGGTTGCAAATGTAAGAAAGTGAGATCCGGGAAATATGAAGACGTCGAGGAAACTGTTATTGAATGGATTCACCAATCCCGTGATGCTTCAATTCCATTAAGTGGCCCAATCATACAAGAGAAAGCACGAGAAATAGCTGGCAAATTGAACACAGACTTTCTGTTTCTCGAATGGTTGGCTTGATAGATTCAAGAAAAGGCACATAGTGTATCGGCAAATCAGTGGTGAATCAGAGTCAGTTAGTGACAGTGATGTAAATGACTGGCAAAGTGAAGTGCTACCTAGGCTCATTAATAATTATGCGCCGCGCGATGTGTTTAACATGGATGAATGTGGCTTATTCTTTAAGCTAATGCCCGACAAGTCATATGTGTTCAAAGGGGAAAAATGTCACGGTGGCAAATTAAGCAAAGAAAGGGTAACTGTGCTTGTTGCTGCAAATGCCGATGAATCTGAAAAATTACCACTGTTAATGTTGGGGAAGTCACCTAGACCCCGATGTTTTAAAAACATTAAACGACTGCCTTGTGAATACAAAAATCAAGCACGTGCCTGGATGACTGGTGACTTGTTTGTCACTTGGCTCAAAGACTTAGACCAAAAAATGGTAAAAACCAATCGCAAAATCCTGCTTTTTGTCGATAACTGTCCAGCTCACCCGAAAAATGTGAATCTGAAAAATGTAGAACTACCATTCCTGCCTCCCAACACAACCAGTAAACTCCAACCAATGGACCAGGGGATCATAAAAGTGCTCAAGCATTTTTATCGAAAGCGTGTTGTTCTACGATATCTGCAGTGCATCGACAGTGGAGCCGAAAACCGCATCACCTTACTGGATGCAATGAATTTCATCTCCACTGCATGGGAAGGGATCGATTTCCAGACCATCGCCAATTGCTTCAATAAAGCAGGCTTTTATAAAGTAAGGTTCTAAATGTTGTTAGATTAGGCTATTATTGAGCTTCTGTATAAAACTTTTGTATGTTTCGACAGGGGGTTAATTTTCTTTTTTTAATTTCTTAGGGACATGGTGTAACACCCGGTGAAACAAATGCCCCTGTCACAATTGATAATGACGAGGATTGGGCTGCTGTACGGGAGAAGTTAGGAGATGTTAACTTGGAAGATTTTGTATCAGTTGACAATGGTCTAGTGACATCAGAAATCCGCGATGTCGACGACATGATTGCGGATCATGCTGCTGCTACCATCCAAGATGAAGACAGTGATGAGGAAATTGAATCTACGGAGGAAAATGTCCCAACACAAAATGAAGCTCTCGGAGCAATAAATCTGCTCGGAAAATACAATATCACTGTTACTCCTGGCGGCGTATCAAGTGACGTGAATAGCTACTTAAACCACATAGAAAATGTAATCATTCATAACAGTAGTACACACACTCGACAAACATCAATCAAAGACTTTTAATAGGAAATGAGCTAGAATTTGCATTTTGCATTGTAACTAATGAACAATACTGTAATTATAAATACAGTACTGTAATAATAATAATAATAATAATTCTGTAATACAGTAAAATAAAATACAGTAATAATAAAACACAGTACTGTAATTGTTTCCTATGAAGTGGTGTCCAAATTGTTTTCCCATCTCACAAATCATTTTCCGTCTATAGCGCTGTCCCACTTATTAAACGTTTAAACCACAGTCCCTTGACGAGCGTATTAACGGGGTTCTACTGTAGTAGTATTCGAAGGCCAATTGACGCAAGTAGTGGGCTCACTACAAACTAATGCATCCACCTGGCCTGATGGCATACCAGCAGAGATGCTGGAGGCTTGCGGTTGACTCACTTACTATTGTTACTGCACATGTTTAATATTTGCCTCAGAGCAGGAGTTTCCTGTTTACATTGGAAAAGGACAAAGCTGGCCGTTATCAGCAAAGGCAATGGGGATGTTGATTTGTTGATTACTTGACATCCTGCAGGTCATTGTGTATACTGGACACTGCTGGGAAGGCGCTAGAAAAATTATTACAATATTGTCTTTTGGAGGCCATAAAGGACTTCAGAAACTTATACGATAGGCAATATGGTTTTTGGAAGGACAGATCTGCAGTAGACACAGTTAACATAGTAGTTGAAACCGCAAGTGTAACTGAATGAGGAAACCATTTCTTGTGGCCAGTATGCCTGTTGGTTACGCTGGACATGAAAAACGTGTGTAACTCAGTGAAGTGGAGTGATATGCTTAGGGGGGATCTTACATCCAAAAAAATATGTTGGCTATTTTCGGTTTTTTGTTTATTATTATAGGCTGGAATGTTCTGAACAAAATGATATATAACAGTACATGTTAAAAAATTGTAACTTCACTAAAAAAAAAAAAACTAATGAAGTGACTTTTGCACAGCAAATTTGTGTAAATTCTCTAGCCTTACTGCACACTGCCTCACGAGTTTTAAATTCAAGCATTTTTATGTACACTTCTTTACGTATACATTTGTTTTTACCATTACCTTTCTGAAACTGTTTTACATAAGAAAAAACCAATTTTTGAAAATCTCTCTAATGAAACCATTTTGAGTAAATGCTCTTTGGAAAAGATTGCCAAAAATTATTTCTGTCGGCATCACAACACAAAAGTACGGGTGTATGATGCAGGTGTATCATTTAATAAAGGTGTAGTGGGAAAACTGGATGTGTTTATTGCTATGTGATTAAAATACAGTCAAAATTGTAAAGTATCAAATCAACACAATGCTGGTGTGAAAAGCTAATAAAAAATTCAATGTAGATGAAAAAGAAGAGAAAACATGCAAGACATGAAAATAGGAGGAAAGAAAAAAGAAAAAACACAAAAATTATGGAGTTGGGTTGTCTGAAGTGTTAGTTGCCCACTGTTTTATCAGGAATGCATTAAAAATAAATTCTTTAACTTAAACAAGTTAACTTAAAAGTTGTGTTTTTATTTCACGTATGTACCTTTTTCTCAGGAACTATAAAAGATTGAAGATTGAAATTTTTGCTGTTGCTAAATTTCATAAGATTACATATGTGGAACCTGAATTATGATGAAACATACTCTATAAAAAAAAAAAAATTAATCTAAAACTCTTAGAAAAAGCAAACTTTTTGTACACTTTTTTACAAAATCAAAACTTTTTTTGAAATGACTCTAAAGTATAATTCTGCTTCCATATGCACAAAAAGGTTGTAAAAGTACCTGTAAAAATTTCAGCTCCCTATTTTTTATAGTTTCTGAGAAGAAGGTACGTAAAGCACTAAAAATAACATGGGCGAGATAGGGTGTTAAGGTCTCCCCCCCCTTAACACATTGCATCACATGTTTTAGATACCCAAATACCTGTAGTGGATGATTAGAGATTACCTAAATTATAGGTCATTACTGTATCATACTGCAGCAGGTTGCCAAATTAAAGTGGTTACAGTGGGGGCAGTTCAGAGATCGATTCTAGGGTCAGACTTGTGGAATGCTTCATATGGTATTATTCTTTGGATGGACATGCTTGAGAATACATTCTTAATAGGGTATGCTGATGATATTGCAGTGGTTATTATAGCATGAGATATACAGGTGACTCCGATGAGACTAAGGCAAGTTATACAATGAGTCAGTTCCAGATCGTGGCTTAAAACTGTTAGCAAAAAAAAAAATCTAGCTACTTACAAAGTGGCATCTGCCCAATATCTTGCCAATGTAGGTCAGGAGAGAAACTGTGCAAACAAAAGCTGCGATTAAGTCTCTAAGAATAATGCGGGATACAAACTCATATTTTGTGGACAAAGAGTTTCTGATGCCAATACATATACATTTGTGGTGTTTCTGATACTTTGTGGACAAAGATGTCTGGAAACTAATGTTGAGAGCATGGTAAAAATAGTAAGAATTTTTGGGAGATTCCAAGGAAACATATTATTTCAACTCAAGCAGAAGTAAAATTCTGTTATATAACAGATAATAGTTCATCTTACTCAATATAATACAACATACAATTTAATATTTATTTTTATAAAACAGTTGGAGATGCTGACCATTCTGAAAGTGTGTGTTGTGAATAGAATGCTTTCAGTAACTTAATATTTAAAATAATAATTTTTATTTAATTTGTTAAGTGATTAATAACAACTTTTTTGCATAATACTTGTTTTATTTTTCATAACCCCAATATTCTTTTCTTAACTTGCTATGCGTCCCTTCTAAAAAAAAAAACTAGTCCCTGCGTTGCAATTATAAAAAAAAAATTATGAGTTTTTTTAAATTTCTTAAACCTTTTAATCTTCTAATAAAGGAAAGTGTGTTTTAAAAAAATTCTCTGTGTACTCTGTTTGGGGGGGGGGACCAGGTGGTAACACCTGATTACCGTTTCTGGCTAAGCATTTCAACTTTCCGTCCTTCAGAAGTATGTATAATACACACATTCTGGTAAATATATCTTTTATTTATATGTTTTTGTTACCTCTGTACATACAAATATATTCTGGATTTACTTTATTTTTTAATTCTAGAGTACATAACATGCTTGTTTTATACATAACTCCCTTACAAATAACCTAACCTACCCAACCCAACTACACATACAAATTTGTTAAATGTATTAAAATTGATTGCTTTCTTTATAAGTGTCTGCAAACTTCTCATCTAAGTATAAAATATAAAAGCATTAAATGATAATAAAGTAAATAAATACTTACACTTTGAGTGTGTATGTTATGTCCTTATGGGGAGGTGGTATTCCTGCACTAACACTTACATTTTGAGTCAAACAATTCGCCTAGATAAAAATTCTTTAAACCTAAACTAAGAACTTCAATAACAACACTACAAAAAGCACACTACCATATTTTATAACTTTCCACCAGTTAGAAACTAATTTGTAAGACTCTAGACACTTCCTAATCTACACATATTATAACGGCTGTATACTATCTTTTATAACTTCTGTATACTATCGCCCTTATAACCTCGGGAGCCAGGTTAATTGACGTCGGTCAATTAAACAGGCTGCCATAATATTCACAAAATGTTATATATTTAATTAAAATACAACGTAACAAAACACTTAATTGGAACCTGTGAATTAAGGAATATTAGATTCGTGTTGCCAAATTTATTCACGCATATTTACGTCCATGACATCTCTTTATTTACATACCTGGTAATTAGCATAACAGAAAATGAGTTAACTGTCTTATTATTAAAAATCAATTAGCCTTGTGATTTGTATTGTTAAAACATACATATATATATTATAACATCGCCAAATTCAGATCAATTTTGATAACAATAAGTATGTATAAAAAATGCTAAATAATACTATATTTGAATAAATAAATAATGTGGAGAGTAAAATATATATAAAAGGTAATTAACATAGAAGGAGTAATAAACCAAAAGTGATTAATAAAGAAACTCAAATAATAGACTGACAGACAAACGACATTCACCCAACCCCAGAGATTGGCCAGTTAAGAAACCAAAATAAAGAAAACAAGACGGACGAAGGAGAAGAAGAATGAAAACCAAGAGAGAACAAACCCACGAGGAAGAAAACAAAATGAAACACGTCAAGAAAACCAAACAAGAAATAAAAAATAGAGAAGGGAGAAGTAATGGAATCCAAAATAATAAAGAAAATGAAACCGGTTGAGAACCAAAACTATTAATGAATGTTAATATTGATTGAATGAGAATTATAAATAGTCAGTAATATGAAACAATAGATAAAAGTACACTAACCAAAGAGTTAGGGATATATGTAATTTGTTCACAAAGAAAGACATAATATTAATAATTTTATATAGATAGTGTGTAGAGAAAGAGAATAAAATGATGAGAAATAAATGGAAGTTGAACTAGTGAAAGTGATTTATCCTAGAGTGATATAATACTAAAGAAACACTAAGTAAATTGTAATGAACACTAAATAATTTAAGAAAGTGCAAGTGAGAAATAAATACAAATATTGTCTATCATAAAATAGTAAGAGGAGAGTAGGCTAAGATAAAGACTTAGTAAAATAACCTATGTTTAAGTTTTAAGAGTGAACAATAACATTTAACAAAGTTACAATGAATAATATTTAGAATAGAACATTGATTCAGTAAATAATGAACACTAAGTAGTGATATTCACTGTGATGACTAGGAAATAGTATTGTTATAACTTAAGAATGTATTGTAAAAGTTTAAAGGTGTGTTTCACAAGGAAAAGTAATAAGATGGTGTTAACATGGAAGGGAGAGCAAAAAGCATTAGAAAATAAGTCTATATTAACATTAAGTAAATACCCATGTTATAAGGGGAGTTTAATGAAAAAAGTTCAATAGTGGTGAGATTGTTTAGCACCAGAACAACAAATAAGAAATAATGAATTGTATAAATTATTGTTTATGAATTGGATATGGCTGTAAGAGTCATACAGACCATAGACCTAGATGTTATATGTTATATTGGAAATGAATAGCAAATAATTAGCAAGTAATATTGAATAACACAGTTGTTACAAACAAAGATCACAAAAAGACTAAATTAAAACACATCCAGAGACATTAAACCTAATTATAAATGCAAAATAACAATTTAGGACTAAATGAAATATATTGTGTATGAAGCCATAAAAATCCAGTAATGGCTACTTAAATGTGAAACAGACCTAACGGTCAAACACAAGCAAATACTGATTGTATAAAAATCACCCTATAATGGACAAATCCAAGGTGACTAATTACCAAGTATGAATGGTAGTTATTATTAAAAACCAAATATTAAATTAAGGAATTATATAAACAGAGAAATGTAATTAGTAAATATGAAATTAATTGTAAACTTAGAAAACTTGATAAAACCCAATATTGTGGGGTACCAAAATAATCTTTGTGAGAAAATATAAATGACAGTGCAAATAGATAATAACTAAGAAGGAAGATAAGAGGAGGAAGGAAGTCCGAAGATATGGGAAGATTTGAAAGGAATTCAAATATTGATAACAATGTATTCATGTTCAGCTCGCCCAGTGAAATTAATGATGTAACCATGGAAACGACCGTTTGACGAGGTAATTACCGTTGAATACAATGACTTGAAAAATGACGCTCATGCAAGACAGGAGCGAAAATTCAGTACAACAAATTTTCATATTTAAAACATCTCAAAAGTAAAATAATGTACAGAAATTGATCGTAAAGAAGTCTGATGAATACTGAACACCTATACCAGATGGAGAAGACGTTTAATTGAAGACGAAATATCTAAATAAATCCAAACGACTTTGAAAAAGATGTCGAAGCTTGAATAAAGAACAAATGAATTATATTGATGTCACAATCCTTCCTTCCCGATCTACAGAGCAATTCCGTACTACAACGCTGTTAAGTATCAGTTAAATTATTTCAACTTCCAAAAATAAACGCACTTTGAATATTTCTCAATATATGTTGAATACCACTGAATCACTTTTATTCTCTTGCAAGGATTAAATCGTAATATTAAGACACTGAAATTTTGTTAAACTATAGAACTAACCTCATATTTATGTACGACTTTTAAACCACTTGTACGACACTCAAACAAACCAATTACCATAACACATTACCGTACTTAAGGAAAAAACATTGTAAGGTTGTGTATTTTTACTATTGTAACTGCATCTGAACCTTTTAACGTGATCCAAAGAGCCCATAACCGTCGAATGAAATATTTGTTGATTGGCTTCATAAAACGCCATGCTGTTTATATGTATTCAAAATCGATTGGTTAACCCTTGAGTAAGAGTCTTATAAAGAATTATCCGGTGCAGAATTGTATATAAAAAACTAATTGAAACTTGTGTCTATAAAATATTAACTTCAGATTAATAATAAATCCATACTGTGTGTGTTAAATTGTGTTTTATTTTCATTAGAAAAGTGTATGTTTGAATTATCATGTATAGCGAATATTTCTGATGCGACGTCTAGCGCGCAAGTAGCGAATACTATAACTGCCAACTCGATTGACAAAAAATTGAGAAAAGGCGGGACGGATTGAATTCGTTGCCTCGTTCGAATAGAACATTGATAAGGAGACAATTTTAATTGTTTTATACAAACAATTTGGCGCCACCCGGGGATTATCCACTACGTTTGAACCTCAGATTGGGAACCACGATACCTGGTCAACAGTACGTTCGCTACGGACCCAAACATCGTGTGTTACATCGCCGTGCGAGGACGAAGTGGTAAGAAACAGACACAATTTACACTCAGACACACTGTTATATTTTACAGAGGTATACGAACGGAAGTTATATTATAAATTGGCGACCAACCGGTGGAGCTTGAAAAAAGGAAGATACGAGGCGGTCACGAAAGGAGATCAAGATGCATACGAGAGGTTTATCGAAAAAGCTGGTGAAGGAAAAAGAAATGGAAGAAAATAGAGGGGAAGAAGAGGAAGGAACATTGATGGAAGAAGTGGAGACAGCAATAACCACCACAGAACCAACCCAAGATGAAGAAATGGAACCACAGGCTGGAGAAAGGGAGGAAGCCAGAGGAGGAATGGATTTACAAAAATTATGGGAATTGATTAATGCAAATTTTAAGAAACAGAAGGAAGAGACTAATGAAAATTTTAAGAAACAGGAGGAGAAATTCGACAAGAATGAGGAGAGTTTGAAAGAGATGAACAATAAATTCGACAAGAATGAGGAGAGTCTGAAACAGATGAAGAAAGAAACAAGTGAAAATTTCAAGAAACAGGAGGAGACGTTTGACAGCATGAAAGAAGAAACGAATGACAATTTTCAGAAGCAGAAGGAAGAATTGAGACAAACCATTAACAGAAATAACGAAACCCTCCAACAACAGCTGAAGGAAATCAATGAAATAACCAAGGAAGAGATGAAACGGCATGTGATCCAACAATTGAGGGAGCATCAAGAAGAAACCATGCAACAGATCACTGAAGCTAATGAAAAATTAGAGGAGACGTTGGAGAAACTAGAGAAAACCAACGAAAATGTTTCTGAAATTCGTGAGGAAGTGCTCAATAAAATGAACCATCTCGAAGGAGAAAATAAAAGGAAAATCGAGGAAGGTCATGGAGAAACAGTCAGAAGATGTGCCCAGATGGACCAGGACATACATCAAGTCCGGGAAGAAAACCAGAAGGAGATAGCAAGTGTATGGACAGACCTGGGTGAAAGAATGCAAGGAGTTTACAGCAATTTAAATAAAATAGATAGCAAAGTA
This sequence comes from Magicicada septendecula, assembly GCA_034769895.1. NCBI lineage: Eukaryota > Metazoa > Arthropoda > Insecta > Hemiptera > Cicadidae > Magicicada > Magicicada septendecula. Next base: position 130,729,739 of record CM068375.1, read on the forward strand.
GATAAAAACAAACAAAGGATTGACGAGATGCACAGGTTAGAAGAGTCGTTACGGGAAGAAGTGGACGCCTGGCGTGACCGGCCATGTAACAGTAATCATGTCATGAACACGGACAACAGAGATACTATTAACTTCCGTAATTATAAAAGGAACCCTATTGAATTCTTGAAGAGGGTGGAAGAGTTAATCATCAAAAATCGAGAGACTCGATGGACTACAATAAGAGGAATGCTGGACGAAATGTTCAAGGAGACGTATGACAACTGGTGGATTGCCACCAGACCGACATACAAAGCATTCAAGAATTTAAGACCCAGTTCAAGGCTAAGTACTGGTCTGAATCGACTCAGAACATGGTCCGCAATAACCTAAGCAACGGGAGGTATGAAAATCAAAATGGACAATCTCTCACCTCCTACTTCCTGGGAAAAATCTGCATGGCCAGGAATTTGGAACCACGTATACCGGAAGAGTGTCTTGTAATACAGTTGTCTTACCACTACGACGACGCCATCCAAAAAGCACGGATGTACAGCCAGGTAAAGACCATTCAAGACATGGCCAGCTTATTGGTGAGCCATGAGCACGAATGGCAGTACAGAAAAAATAGAGTGTCTAGTTTCAGGAATAATAGAATAAATGATGGACAAGTATCACCAAACCAACAGGGGGATAATAAGCCACCGTTAAACAACCCTAATAATTATCAAGGGAACCCACGGGTCAATAACGTGCCCAGAAATGTCAACAGAAATGGAAACAATAATAATAACAACTTCCGGAACAACTACAGGGGTAACTACCCATTGAATGGTTACAACAACTATTATCGCCCTGGAAACAATAACAATAATCAAGGATACCGGCCACAGGTAAACTACATGAGGGGACAAAGACAACGGAGTCCAGGAAGAAACTATCCCCCATCTAACTATCGGCGAACGTACTCTAACCAGGTACCCGATACAAGAAGCCACCCATTCGAAGAAAATCACAGGAACAGCGTAGAGGACAGGAACAACCGACAGGAGCCGAACGCTAACAAAAACAATAATAACAGTGAGAATTCTGGTGTTTCATTACCGCATAATCAAGCGAGTAACGATGGAGAACCTCGAATATATCGGATAAACCATATTTTAGCAGAGGACCAGGATGAAATACCCTACCCAGACAGATGGAATGCATAGAAAAACACTGAAATGGGACTGATTTCCTGATAACCTACCTAAGTAATTTAAAATAAAAAGAAGTAATAATACAAACGAGTAAGTTTGCTGATAAATAATAAACAAAAAATATATATAAAAAATGAATTTCAAAATTCAAAAAAGTTATGTAAGGACAGCTTACACAGATATTTAGAGAATATTTTAGACCAATCATAAAATGGAGAAATAAAATTACCAAGAATCCACATAAAGTAAGAAACACTAACTTACTATAATCTTTGAATAAAAATTAATAATAAGGGAGTGAAGTTACAAAACATTCCTAAACAAAATAAGATTAAGTTACAATAATCTTTAGCCAAAATATGAGGCACAAAAAAGCAAAACATACTATAATGGAATAAGCTACAAAAATTCCTAACTAGTAAGAAACACTAACTTACTAGATATTTAAAAAGTTATGAAAAAAAAGGTATCAATCAAAATGATCAACTTCTACTATTATTTAGAAAGAAAGGGGAAGTAAGATTAAGAAAACCAATGATCAAAAAACGAAATAAATAAAATAAACATTCTAAGAGTTATAATATGAATTGAGATGAAACAAAAAGTAATTAAAAATGAATAAAAATGTGAATTGTATCAATAAAAAGCAATTCTTCAAGTATTATCAAACAGTATCTATAAAGAAAGATGAAAAAATATACGACTCGAACTGAGCAATAATGAAATACAAAGGTAAAAGATTCCCAACAAATGTTATGATTATTATTATTATGTTGAGTCACGAGATGACTGTATTTAAGATTCATTAATTGAGATTGACTGTTGAATAAGTCCAGCAATCATTTTACTGAGCAGGGATGATGTTCCCCTGATCTCAGAATAAGAGTAGTTTTGAACGACGGAGTTAGGTAAGCCAATAGAGCCCATCCGAATCGATTGCAACTACAAAGTAAAGATAGTTAGGGAAAATAAGATTTATAGGGAATAATTTATAATAAAAAATCAATAAGCCAGTTCGTAATAAGAAAAAATGAAGAAGAAAAGAATCAGAAGAAAGGAAATATAAGATACAGAATTAAGCATAAAAAATCGAGTGAGAAGCAGGAGAGTTCAAGAAGAAAATGATATAATACAATTGATAATTTCATCAAACTTAGAATCACGTTTTATAAAATGATCAATTTTGGTGGGAGGGCATTATATAACATCGCCAAATTCAGATCAATTTTGATAACAATAAGTATGTATAAAAAATAAACTTTCACTTGAACTCACTTTCTTCGGTTTACTGCACTTTTACCTTATAGTTAAACTGTTACATATACTGTGATCTCTATCACGTTGACGTGATATTAAATCAACTGCAGAGATGTCATAAAAAAACACTTAAAACGCATCAAAGATGTTAAACATATTGAAATTACTGATAATTATTGCTATCTGCTTTACTAAGCATTATCTTAAAGAAACTAAGAGAGTGAATGACATATTCTTTCATTCTCTATAATATTGTAGATACTGCCTACATGTTCAACTGATTTGTTCTCTCGGCGGAGTCTGAGTTACAACTAATTTTGGGGCGCACCGCTGGGTTAGCGATATGCTTGTCCGCGCGTGTTGTAATTTACCGGCGCGAGAAATAGTTCTTAATTTATTTATTATTTTTACTTATTTTAAATTTCTGGTTTATTACGTCTCTCTATAATTTATTACTCGCTGAAGAAACAGGAGGTGGTTTACATATTTATTTGTTTAACATTATTTAGTTTTCTATTTATTTCATAGGGAGAGAAATTATGTAGTTTCATTTAGGATTATATTATTTTTACCTTTTTTTTAATTTTATTTTGTGCTATTTAACCCTATTAAATCGTCACAATATATGAAGAAAGAAGCCAGACTGTAACGGGACATTTTGGGCCTATTTTGGGGTAATAAAGAAATTTGTATTTTTTAATAAAGCAAATCACATTTTTTATGATAATTGGGACAAAACGTAAACAAAGGTAAAATTCATTGGTAGCGGCAGTGGTAGCACTGATTGTGAAAATTATTCAGTAATATTTTATAAAACGAGTTAAACAACCGCAGAACTGTGCCAAGGTCAACCAATGACATACAAAAACAGTGTAAACAAGTTATGTAACGGCATCGGATGATCTTACGTCAGAGACGATCCTCGCTGTGGAATGCAGTTACGAAACAAAAACAGTATGCTGGCGTAGTAATACGAATCTCTGAACAATAAGAATTGGTCATATAACCACGGCGACTACACAAAATAGTGCCGTTTGTTTCGCAGCAGTATAAAATTACTCCGTGAGCCGGCCGGTCACGTATAAAACAATGGAAAACAATTACGGGCGCCCGTACGTAACAATTTGTTTCAAAATGTGAATTTAAATCAAAAGTAAACAGTTTTACTAAAGTTACAGTTCCGGAGAAAGAATAAAATAGGAAAATGTGCGGAATAGAAACGAAATGCGTGGTAGAGACGGACTTGTCCAGTTCTTAAATTTGGCAGATAAGTAACCAACAAGGGTTAAATCTAAAAGCTTTAAAAGAAATTTTGAGAATGTTTATCAAAGAACTGGCAGCCTAAAATAAACTTAAACTAATGAACTAAATAAACAGGGGAGGGGTGTAGAAATGTAGAGAGGGAGAGAGGGTGAGAGAGAGAGCGAATATAAAAATTTAAAAAGAAGTGCTGGTTTGTGTATAAAAGAAAGAAATATAATTAATAAATAAGACCAAATCAATAATGGAAAAGATGTAAGGAAATTAATTTTGATGGCATTCATTTCATGAGTTATAGCTAAATTTGCAATAGTATGTAAGTGCAGGAAAAGAAGTTTTATTTTTTTGTTATGTACCTTATAGAGTAAATAAACCTTTTGTTCATTGCCAATGTGAATTAAATTAATTATTGCAAATAAACCATTCTGCTCCTGTGTTCGCTGAAAAGGACCCGAAAAATGGTAAGTACACATATTTTTTTTTCTTGTAGTTGGCAATACAAGATGGCGCCCGAAAAAGAATGAATAAAATTAAAATCAATCATATTTTATTAATATCAACAAAAGTAATAATAACAATTGGCTTGTGAACATGGACATTTATATAAATATAATTATATAAATACGGCCTACTGGGAGAGCAGAATGGTTGTTTGAGGTAAAAATAAATTACATGAAAACAGACGTACAAAGATAAGGTTATGTTATGATTATGTGTAGTATGGGTGAGTAGAATATTTTTTTTGATAATAAGTATGTGTTATATATAGTAATATTTTGCAAAGAAATATATCTAAAAGATATTTAAAAAATGGCAGAAAATAATGAAGTCAGCTTATCTGACAGTCAGATAGAAAGTCAAATAAGTAGCGACTCCGGAATTCAAACAAATGACAATAGTCTTGAGGAGTCAAAAATAATACAGACAGTTGAGATTCATTCAACACCTATTTTAGGAAATCAAAATAAGAAATCTGATGATGATACTATGTTAACAAGATTGTATAATATGATTTACAATAGTTTAGAAAAACAAGACAGCATGTATAACGCTTTAGAAAAACAAGATAGTAATTTTAGAGAATTGAATGACAAATTTGACAAACAAAGTAGGGAGTTCAGTGAGAAATTCGATGAACAAAAGAATAGTTTTGACAGTAAATTAGATGGACAAAATATTAAATTCGAGAAGTTAAAAAACCAAATTAACGAAATTGATGAGCATTTAAACCGAACTAATGACATAATAGAAGATACCTTTAACAGATTAGAACAGAGTGTTGAGAAGTTAGGTGACAATGTTATAAGTATGACAAATATTAAAAATGACTAAATAGTGGAAGATGTAGTGTTAAATAGTGAAGATAATGATATTAATTACAATTCTGAGAGTATAGTGGGGGTAAAGAATAATGGAGAGACAAATGATGAGAATATAATCAAAAATAGTACTGATGAAGTTCTAGAATGTAATAATGGAATGTTAATGTGTGTTTATGAGTCAGAGAGAAAGTGGAAAGAGAGAGTAGATGAGTATGTGGGGCAGAGGGTAAATTTTCCCCTTATTTATGATGAACCAAGGTGTTCAAAAATGTTATTGTTGAAGGGCAAGAGTCCCTTGTTAATGGAAGATTTAAGTTGTTTCCCCTTTTTGTATGATTTAGTATCCTCTGCATGGAGTGAGAGAGAAAGTGAGATATGGTGTTATGGTGAGAGAGATTTAGATAGAGAGTTGTGTATTGAGAGAGAGATGGAGTTATATAAGTTAAAGAGAAATTATAATCAATTGAGAGAAAGATTAGAAGGGGTGAAGATAAACAATATAAAATACTTACCTGTTGAAAGAGAGATAGAGGATTATTTTGATAATATCTTTATAAACGATAATGACTTACCTGATGTAATAGTAGAGGAATATAAAAATGATAAAATAGCTTACCTGACGTTGACCAATAATACTGATGGAGACTGGACAATAATAACTTATGTTGACAAGGCTTATGAAATATTAATAGGGAATAACCCTATAAATTATAATGGCATAATGAATGAAATAAAGTTAATGGATTATTATAATAATAATAATAATAACAAATTGTGTGTGGATAACAATGATGCATGTTATAAATATATTCGATATATATACGATGATGGAGGTTGAAATAAAAAATCATGAATGGACAATTTAAATATTGTAATTTAGGGTAATGACCTGGCAGACTTGGACAGATGAAGTGTGAAAAAATTGAACAGTTAATGATGAATAATTTGTAAATAATGTAGTGAATTCAATTGTGTGTATTATGAAATGTTAGGTAAACAATGTGTATATGTAGTAGAAAGTGTTGTGATAATAATAATAATATTATTAATATTTTGCAGTCTAAATAAATAATAAAAATAATTATGAAGACAATAATAAATGATTGGTAAATTTTGATAATAGTTGAAATATGTTGTGTTTTAATAAACAATTGAAGTAAATAATTTGAGATGTTTAAATATTGTGATTGAAGGTTATATGTTTGAATTTTATAATGAATTTAAATTATTTGATGAGATTTTAATTTAATAACAATTAATGAATAAATAAATGTCAAATTGTTTAGTTTGTGAAATAACATAATTGTTAAAAGAAATAGGTTAATAATAAATTTGAAAATCTAATGGCAACGAAGGATAAATAATGAAATGATGATATATAAAAGAGTTAATGAAAAATTTCAAGTAATAATGTTTATAAGTTTCTATATAAATTATATAAAAGAGAATTGTTTGTTTAATGTATGCTAGCGATCAAGGTAAATGTCTATTTGTTTATTATGTTATATTAGGTTATTATACAAGATGTGTGGGTAATTTTGGGGGGTAGAGTGGTGTCTATAGAAGTGATTATAACAATGGAGTGTAGAGACAGCAATTGTAGATATGGTTTAGTTTAGCTATTAAGTTGCTGTTGCTGGGGTGGCATGTGCCCCAGTAGATAGCGGAAAGTGTTGGGGGTAACAGAGAGTGTTACCTCCATCGGAGGCCAACATGGCGAAAATGCACGGCACACCCTTTGTACAATTTTATATTGTAACTTGATAAATTGCCGTGCCGTGCAAATTAATGATGATGAATACATGCTTGAAGAGAGAGATGATTTCCCCGACTTTTCGGGCGATTACTGCCTTACCAGCACTAATCGTGGTTTTGGCTAGCGGTCAGCTATGGTCATACCAAGTCCCTTGACCATAGCTGGCTTGAAATTGGTTTATATTGGAAATTAATGGGGGGTGAAACTAGGGGAAATCCCGGAACTATGGAACAGCGGCTGCCACTCTGTTCGAGGAGGAACAGCAAAGCCAGGTGGTAGACCCGCATTAAGGGCGCATAACTATAGAACAAAGATATGTTGATATCTAAACCTTTCAAATGTAACGCAGAAGCAAGGACACGGAGATGTCAAATTCCTCCAAAACTTCAGTCCTTGTGGAAGCAACTGGACGCCACAGTCCAGGGGGGGTCATAGTGTGTGTGGCAGGGAGGTTATCCAGGGGGGTAACAAATTAGAAATTTGTTGTATTTTAATAATGATGACTCGCTACTAAATAATTTCGTTTTGATTTGAAAAATAGATGCACTACATACTTCCTATATTGTGTTTATTATATCTTATTGTGTTAATTGCATGTAGTATGTTAGGAATAAGGATTATAAAAATATAATAATATGTTTTCAATGTGTTTATAGATTTTAAAATAAAATGAAATAAAGTTGTGATAAAATTTTCAATGGGTTGCAAAAGATAGAAGTTGGGTGATAGTAATTGTTTAAGTAAAACATTGAGTCAGTCCGAGTTGAATATAGATGGGTGTTAGAGAGAATAACGAGAGATGAAATACAAGTAATAGAGAATTTGAGTATAAGTAGAGACACAGTAGTAATGGAGAATATAGGTAGAGTTTTGATTGATATATTGATGTTTATAAATGATGATGTTATTTTGTTGTAGTTGCAGTGGGGTAATAAGATTGAGATTTTGGGGATGGCAATTTTGTAGTAGGGGGTAGTGTAATGTGGGAGTCCGCAACATGATGATAAGTTGGGACGGGATTGGGATCGATTTAGTGGGGACTTAGGTAGAATCCAGGGACCAGATAATGGGAAATGAGTTTTTGGGGGGGGGAAACACTTATCCTATGTACAAAGGGTTAGAGAGTATTTTTTTATATATTGAGAGAAGGTGGCGAATTGAGTTTAGTAGTAAGTTGGGTTTAGAGAGTGTTTTGGTAGATGTTTTGATAGAGATGGGGTGTCATACTAGTTAAAGATTTTGTAAGGGAGCGTCAGAGTAATAAAAGGGGTAAGATTATGGGTAAATGCCAAGTTGATAAAGTGAATTATAATGAATAACTGAGAATCACCCAAGTTAATGAAATGGAATAATAAATGAAATGATATGGAAAACGAAGATTGAAAAAAAAAAAATTTTGGAAAGAGAATTAATAAAAGTCAATTGAGATTAAAAGGTAATTTTATGATTTTATATGCAAATTTAATGATGTAAAGTGTGTAGATTGTGTTCAAACTTAAATGTGAATTGTTTATTTTAAATGTAATAATAACAATGTGAATTATGAATGTACTATGTTTTCTTATGTTATATTGTGTTGTTAGGTATTCTGATCTATGTTAGAAGTAAGTGAAAAAACAAAACCAGTGCTTCTTAACGCAAACCAGCACCGCTAAGGGGAAACAGATCAGTTGGGGATATGGTGTTGTATAAGGCCACTAGTTGATATTTGATTTGTGGTTTCAGTGTTTGGTGATGCTGTGGCGGCGGACCTGAGCTGGCCAGCGCGTCAGAGCAGGGGCGTTAAGTATCTGTCTGACTCTATGGTGTTGGGATCTCGAGAGAGAAGTCCAGTATTGTCATTCAGGTGCGGTCACAGTCACCGGACCAAGGGTGAGTTAATTATATTTTTTGTAAACCATACAGGGGGTTGTGGCGACATATCCTGGCTGATCCCTTTAGCAAGTATGAATGTGTCAATGAGATTTTTTATGCTTCGGCATAAAATATCTCATTGAGGGGGTATTGTAACGGGACATTTTGGGCCTATTTTGGGGTAATAAAGAAATTTGTATTTTTTAATAAAGCAAATCACATTTTTTATGATAATTGGGACAAAACGTAAACAAAGGTAAAATTCATTGGTAGCGGCAGTGGTAGCACTGATTGTAAAAATTATTCAGTAATATTTTATAAAACGAGTTAAACAAGTTATGTAACGGCATCTTACGTCAGAGACGATCCTCGCTGTGGAATGCAGTTATGAAATCATATTTTATTAATATCAATAAAAGTAATAATAACAAGACATCATGCATTATCTTTCTACATTTATCATTCAGAGCTACAAATCCACTTTTTACCAATCAACAAAATTATGTACTGAATTGTATAATGATCAAACAGTCAAGCCATCAAGGCATACAGACAATACCACCTTTTCAGTTGCTATTATAAAAACAAAAAATTGTGGCATATCTACATTACCACCTTCCTTCAAAGTGTTAAACAAGAGATGTATATTTCATAATTATTGATCAACAACTGTACATCAAGAATTATATGCCAAAGGTTTTCCAACTGTCTATCTGATATGAATGTGGCACCATCTTAAATCCTTCAGTTAAATAAATGAGACTTTAGTCACACCTGTAATGCTTATTGGTCTATATGAAACTTCCTGCATACCAGGTACTTACTAGATAATCATCACAAATTAGGTAAGTTAATTTCTTAAGTAATTTATAAATACCGTTGTATTTGTGTTGCAGCGTATTCACACAATGCACAATTTAGCCGAGGTATTGGATGCTGATCATCAAGGAATATCTCGAACACTTCGAGATAGTAGTCTCAGAGAAGATACAGCAGCATTGGAGCGAAGATACCTGGAAAAGAGAGAAGCACCAGTTAGTTAACCTTTGTAGAATTTTTTCATTTTTACTTCCATATTCCTTAAGGAAATGGAAGTATGGTGATGGCAAAAAAAATCGTGTTCGAGATTATTGCAGATTCTGATTGTACTACACTCAAAACATGAAAAAAAGTCGTTTTCCGAAAAGTGTCTGTGTGTAGATTTTTTTTCTATGGAAAACGATAACTGCCGCAAATTCAAACAGAATCAAATAATTTTTTGCATACAGCCCTGATTTGTAGAGTACTCACGACCTATTGTTTTTGGTGAAGATCGGTTGAGGGAAAGGGGTAGTTTACCTGCAACGGTTTTTTTTATCAAGGGAAATTTTTTTTTTGCAAACGATAACAGCTGCAAATTCAAACAGAATCAAATAATAAAACAGTTGCCACGCAATAAAATTATAATTTTTTCATTTTAATGTAAATTATGTATGAGTTAATATTTTTATATATATAATTCTTCTGTACGTGTGTATGTCACTGAACTCCTCCATGTATAAAATAATATATCGTTCGGGGCAGGTAAGCATATCTCAGTTATGTAATGTTTACGTTTCCCTTTTATTATTATGCCTACAGCAATAAAAAGGCAGGTAAGACACACACACACACACACAATTCACGTTATTTCTGGCCTCACTCATGTTTATTTTCTTACATTTGCACGTTTTTTAAATGGAAAGTGCCAAAACCCACACCAACATAATGCGTGCAAGCCGAAAAAATGGACATCAATTTGCTTCCTGTGGATCGCTGGGCAATGTAACTGCACGTGTTTACAGAGGAACGATTCATAGACAGACTTTTCGTCTTTAGGGAATGAACCCTCTGCAAGATGCTGAGGGTCCATGAGTGACTTCGGAGCGCTCCTTTTTCGCGTGTTTGTTCTGTGAAACATACACTGTAGATTCGCAGCTTTACTCTAAGCAACGCTCAATAGGAAATGTTGAAAATTTTTGTCCACAGTGTACCCTCATTCACACTAAACCTGCTCTGATGTTTTAATTACGGACATCATAATATTACTACTTAATTGAGATCAATCATTAACTTATACAAGCCATTAATTTTATGCATATATTTTATATATATGTGTACAACGTTATCGGCAACAAAGAAGTAGTTTTTGTTAAAATTCCTTCCCGGGATATTTGGCCGTAGTCCAATGTTTTCTACAAAACCAGACATTTCGGCAATGCCATCGACTTCCATCATCAGTGAAAATCGAGTGCGATAACGTGAGGTGGTATACGTTAGTGACCACAGTACTGTGGTTAAGGCTGAAGCAGTAAGTAGAAAGAAGTAGTTTCTATGGTAATATTTCATTTCGAAAATGATTTTAAATATAAATCTTAGAATATGGAAGTCATGTACGGTTCTCCATACCGATATTTATATTTTGTTACATAGTTGCTTTTCAATTTTGTCTACTACTTCTCACTTCAGGCATTAGGCTGGCAGCTTGTTAAATCCTCTGGCCATGGTATGACTCATGTTCCACCATCACCATACAGAAATCAGCCTCTAGTTGCCACATGCAGTGGAGAGGGGAGGTGTGTGTGTGTGTGTTATGCCTTTGTTACTTATCTATCCCAAGCATACAAGACCTGTACACTATTTGTCCCCAGCGAAAGGGGTTGGCGAGCAGACTGAATCATGACTTAAAAACTTGATCCCATGACCAGTGCATAGCTATAGTGATTGTGAGTTATAAACAAGGCTAAAGTTCCAGCCTGGATCATGACTCAGTTGTTTGAGTCTTTTTGCATAAATCATCCTCCACCCCCTCTAGTCAAGCAGGTGTAGCCTCAGTCAAGGCCGCACACAAGTACGTTCCAATGTGTTCAAGAACCATAGTACGCTGCATTGAGAACACGTGTACTACCTATCAAAGGGCAGAGGCTGGCTTTGTCAAATCAGTTGTTTTGAACGATTTTCCGTAGTGTGGATCGAGTGGCAGTTGAAGTATTGTAGTGAAGTGTTATTGTGTTATAATTAGTGTGGACCTCTATTATTTGACATTATTACTGTGTGTGGACAAATTTAACTGGGATTATTGTACAAGTTGATTACAGACTGTTATTTGTGATTAATTAAAGCTGGTGATTAGTGACTTCATTGGTGTCTGTATTTATTTCCACTGTACCATACGACGATCAGAGTGAGAGCATCATAACAGTGGGTCAGAAGTGGGACAGACTCTTTAACAGTGGAAACAGAGCAGACTTCGGAGAGGAATAGTGTGAGTGGTAAAAAAAAAAGAGAATGGATACCAGTCAGATGATAGAAGCATGTGGAGCAATGCTATGGCAAATACAGGACAACAAAAAGAAGAACGAAGACAGGAAAGAGAAGAAGCAGAAAAACGACAGGATGAGAATCGCAGACAGGAAATAGATGCAGCATAGAAACGACAGAAATCACTAATGAAAGAACAACTAAAAGAAAAATGTAAACTTGAAAATGAAACACCAGAGAGATGGGAAAAAAAAGAATGTAGTCGTCAACCAGACGACATTAAGGCATTTGTACAAGAGGATAACACTGCAAAATTCATCCTGTTACGAGTTGAGCTGAACAAACAAGTTGGCAGAATATCTGAAATAGAAAAATCTGTGTTAACTATGAAAACAAATATGTCAAGTTTAGAAGTTTCTATTTCAGACTCAATAATACAAATTGAAAAGGAAGTAGAACAATTAATGAAAGAAATAGTTGATAAAGAAAGACCATTATTAAATGCTGAAGACGATTCAAAATATCTGAGAAATCAAACTGTAGTAGGGCACAGTTTATGCAAAGGCCCCAATGGTTGATGGAAGCGCTCACTTCCATCAAACATTGGGCAACTTATCTTCGCCAATTTGAAGTTGTCGCTAGCTTAAATAAATGGACAGAAGAAGAGAAAGGCCTTTCAATCATTCTTGGTTGAAAAGGACCGGCCTCAGAGCTAATACAGAAAGTACTATCTGACAGCCAGATAGGTCTGGAATTACGGTTCAGTGACTAGCATTTGTGTGAAGTGTACCATGTTCAACTTAAAGCAAGAGGACAGTGTTCAGGGGAGAACTTCAAGAGTTTGAAGCAAATGTCGACCGACTGACAAGATTGGCTTATCCTGAAGAACGGAGGACTTCCAAACGTGGATTGCTCACATTACATTTATTGACGGTATCAGAGATAGAGAATTGCAACGATAGTTAAGAATGGCATGGCATCAGAATAGCTCGGACACTCTTGTTGACGTTCTCCGTTTCGAAGCTGCCAAGTCGAGAACCTACATTAATCAGAGTATGTTATGTTGTAACCAAATGGATCCAATATTACAGTGTTGTCATAGACGGAATAAAGAGACGAATCAAGAACAACAGTTTAAGAAGTCAGTAGTGCCATAATGATCTTTCGAAGCAATGGATAAAGACAAAAGACATAAGTGTTACAATTGTGGGAAAAGTGTCCGTCTTCAAGCAGATTGTTGGTAGATGAAAAAGCAGAAAAAAGGGTGTGATCGCACCAATTGGAGAAATAAAGCTCCAGAACAGTACACAGTTTCCATGCTACATAAGACCAGTGGAAACTAGATCATTAATGGATTTGCAGAAGGCAAACCAACATCATATACAGTCAATATGGGCGCAACAGCGTCCATTGTGTGCCCAGACTTAGTCAGCAACCGACAGACTCAATTTAGCTCTTGTCCAATACAGACTGTGACTGGAAGCCCCATCAAAGTATTAGGTCAAGTAGACGTACGTGTACGCTTGGTCTCCTCAAGTTTAGCAACCTAGTGCTCGTTGCAGACATTGTTGACATCCTGAGGGTTGGCCAAGAGAAGATAAAGCTTTGCATGGTTAAAACAACAGGTTCTGACAAACATTTGATAAAGCAAGTGGCATTGGCTGAAAAAGAAGTCAACAGGTGTGATCAAGAGGTACCCTTTCTATTGCAAGCGGAAATGGAAGAAGGACGAGCAGAGGAAATACCAGTGTGTATAACGGTAAAAAGTGATTGGAAAGCCAACTATGGGTGCCCAAGAAAGGATCTTGCCTGTTCCTGAATTAACGGAATCGCCGGGGGGGGGGGGGGGGGGGTTGCCGAAAACTAGCAAAGGGGGTGATTCCAGCAAAACTAGTGGTTGAGCAGAAGATTCATCTTCCTGGGAACTTTATGTTCGAATCACACAAGTCTGAATTTCAAGAGCCGGAGAATGATCCTTTGCAAGTAGACCAACTACGTAGATTGCCTGGCCAAGTATTACTTCAGAGATGGTTTGCCAGTTTGGAATAAACAGGCTTAAGGAGGGAACAGTGTAATGAGAACCCTCTTGAACAACCTAGAATGTCCCCCCCCCCGCTAGTCAAGCAGGTGTAGCCTCAGTCAATGTCTCACGTAAGTACGTTCCAGTGTGTTCAAGAAGACTTGAAATACACTTTAGCTGGTACACTGAATTGAGGATGGAAAGTTCATTCTAGAAAATGTGCGCTGACTATAAAAGGGTAGAGGCAGGGTTTGTCAAATCAGTTGTGTTGAGTGATTTTCCTTAGTGCGGATCAAGTAGTGAAGTATTATACTGAAGTGTTGTTGTGTTATAATAAGTGTGGAACTCTATTACTTGACATTATTGTGTGTGAACAAATTTAACTTGGATTATTGTATAAGTTGATTACAAACTGTTATTTGTGATTAATTAAAGCTACTGATTAGTGACTTCATTGGTGTCTGTATTTGTTTCCACTGTACCACACGATGATCAGAGTGAGACCATCGTAACATTATGTTAATTTGCACTTGATGAGATTGCAAATGGTTTTTTCTTTGTTTTGTAAAGGAGTATGAGTTGATAAACTCTTGGCAGTGTAACAACACCTCTAGAACAGTATGATGGCATAATGACTAAACTTGTGGAATTTGAAGGAACATAGATTAGTACACATGGGGCACACCAAAAGAATTAGGCAGTGATAACATAATCTGAACCCACTTTATTTCCAAATGCTTTTACGAATTTTTGGGTGTTCTGAGCACACTTCTTTAAAGCTATTTTAAGTACTTTCTAAAGCCTATTAATAATAAAACTGCCAACATATTGTTATGACAATTACATAATGCTCATGAAAATTCAAAAGTCTCATTCTACATAGCCCAGCATACAGCATTTAAGTCAAGGTCGTGCATAAACATAGCCTCCAGAGTGTTCAAGCTCTTGTAAGCAAATTATATCAGCATGCTGCCAAGAAAATGGAAAATTATTCTGGAACTTCTGCGGGATCTATATAAGCAACAGGGGTCAGCATAGTCAGTCAGTTAGTTATACTTGGTGTTATTGTAGAGTGCGGATCAAGTGATTGTTGTGGATTAGTATAAAACTGTAATAAGGTGACATTAATTGTTGGACAAAATTAACTTGAATGACTGTATAAGAGTGCCTTTTTTGATTGTGACTGAGTTTCATTGTTGTTTTTGACTAATTAAAGTTGGTAAGTAGTGACTTCGGTGGTGTCTGTATTTTGCTTCCACTGTACAATATGACGATCCGTGAGATTGTCTTAACAGTATTCTTAAGCGAATGCAATAGGCAACTGGTGCATATTGGACATGTGTTATTTAAACAGTTGACATCATATGTGATCTTATTCTAATGTTCGCACATGTCCTGAAGCTGATATGCACCTTCATTTTTCCTGATTATGCTAAAATATAGTTGAACTATCTCATGTTAAACTTTCGCAGTTACTGTCAACAATGAATATGGTATCTACATCACAGAGTCAGTCAGTGTGTATTGTGAAGTGAAGTGAGAAGATGTGTTATTAATTATTGTTATGACTTGTGATTCAGTGTATGCGTTTTACAGTGGTTTAGTGTAAAGTGATTATTGTGAATTACTGTGTGTGGACTTCTGTAAGCAATAGGTTGTATTATTTATTGCAATAGTATAAATTGTTCATATAGTGCAACCACAAGACACTGGAATAGTTCAAATGCACTTGTTTGTGCGCTTGATTGAAGGCTTCTAAGTCAGTGACCAGCTATATCAATGAGTTTGTCATCACACTGTAGCCTGAATGTACCAAATGAGAAGATCCCAGTGCATGAATGTACCAATTCGAAAAAAAAGCTCCTGAACAGATCTGTCTCCATGCTTCATAAGGTCAGTGGAAACTTCCATTGTTAATGGATTCATTGAAAATAAACTAGATGTATTTACAGTAAACAGTAGTGCTACAGTGTCGATTGTGTGTCCTGATGTAGCCATCCACCTCCAGCCTCAGTTGAGCTCATTTACTGTATGGATTGCAACTAATCCAGGATGCAATTGCAACTAAGAAATTGACAATGGCTGAAGGCAGGGTCGACAGGTGTGAAGAAGAGGAGCCTCTTATGCTGGATGTAGAAACAAGAGAACTTGAAAAGGAAGTTAATCATTTTGTATGGTGACAGAAAGGTGATCAAAAACCGAATGTTGTTACTCTAGACAGGCCTATCTTCATTCCTAAGTTGAAGTAAGTGCCTGTAGAAGACACTGTTAGAGAAGGGGGAATTGGCTGCAAGTAAACAAAATATAGGAACAGAAAGAAAAGACATAATGTCATGTCAAAGCTTTGGTATTTGATGGAAGCTGGGGAGACTTACCCTTTGGTGATTTGAAGCTGCTGTCTGCACAGACTATTGGACAGAGGAGGAACAAATAATTTTCTGCTGCATAAAGTGGTGTCTGATAACCAGAACATATGGCCAAATTATTAAAAGCTGTAGAATTACAGTACAGTTGCTACATGAAATCAAGAATATCTGACCTTTCTGATAAAACGTGTAAATAAAGCTCAACTTTATTGACAGTGTGTAATTCACTGAATGCGTGGATTTGGAAATATGTCAAAGCCGAGTAATCTCTTAGAAAATGTCCCAGATTTGAAAAGCTTATTGCAAAAATTGTATGCTGATTTAAAGGTCATATGTTTGTAAAACTGTGGGTGAATCAATAGTGGTGACTTATACAAAATCTGTGCTTACTTATGTCAGATGTTCTAGGGAGAGATATCAAGAGAATAAAGGAGATGTTCCTTTTGAAATAGACAGCAAATCGTAAGTGAAAGCCAAATTCAGCTACAAAGAGAACCAAATTGATGAACTGAGGGAGTTACAATTAGAGATGAAGAGAAAGGAAAAACAAACAGGTTAAAAAGGTGAAAAAACGACATTCATAGGACTGACAAGTAAACCACATGAATAGGAAACCAATTCTTTGTTTTTTTTTTTTTTTGTATAAAAGGCTGTATTTAATGGTATGGTATATTTAAGACTGAATTTTATAGTTTGTGGTTTACTATGTACCAAATTTATGAATACATAAGTGTTTTTGTTAAGTGGACAGTTTGTTTATATGGTAGGTTAAGTACTCATAATTCATTAATTTAGTAAAAAGGGATAAAATAAAAATTCAAGTGAAAACAAAACTACAGGGATAGTGATTGATTTTTCTTTAAATGTATGTCTTGTCCAGAAGTAAAGCTTAATACATTTCATCTTGTAAATTATTTATTTAGGACAATCCAAATTATGGCTAGGGAATTTGTGTAGTAAAGCTGTAAATACAGACACATTTTTATTAAACGTTTCCCTTCACTTTTCAGTTGGAATCAACAAAAGAAAATTTAGCAGAACTTGCAGCTCGTGTAGCAAAACAAAGTAATGGTGCGACATTGGGATATTCTGATTGGTGGTTGCATGTGCTGGAAGAGACTGTTGATCATGAAGAACTTCTTGACTTGATTAAAAGTAAACTAACACGAACAGACATTCTGCATCAATATCAACACAATACTTTGGCAAACAAGTAAGTGATATTTAATATGGCACGTACAGTAAGCACCATTTTTATAATCACTGGATAATTTAATCAGAGTTTTTATTGAGTCTAATTCTCGGACCCTAAACCATGATTCATATGAAAATATTCTGCTGTAAGAATCAATTATTTTTTTATTGAGTCATATTTTCTCATTATTTGCTAAAATACGTTTTAATAGCTATTGTGTTTTAACACTTTCAGATCTGAACTATTTTAGTCTGTTGGATGCAGAATCCTGAGGATTCTAATAATTTGAAGGAATTTCAAAAGTAGAAATATCGTAGCATCCAACAGACCATTTTAAAAAGAACAAAATAAAGTTTAAATTATATTTAAAAAACTTGTACATATGAAAATAGTTATCATGATTATGAAATTGTTAAACGTTGAAAAATATAAAACAGCTATTTTTGTTTATTAATTTGTTTATTTTTATCAACTATACCATTTTTTCTGATAGGAAAAATATATCATAAAAGAATAAAGATAATGTTGTGCATAGATTTGTAAAGGAATTCAAATCTACCCGCCCAAAATATCACCTACCTTATCGATTGAAATCTTGCACCTACCTTACATCTCATCAATACGTCATAGGGCCGCCAGCATATTTAAGGTTATATATGCAACCATTTCACTCTATGTATTAAATAACGCTTACTTAATTTACACTGTATTTCCCTGGTCTCAGAAGATTCCCAAGCTCGTTTAGGTGAGGTTTGACGATGGAAACAGACTAGGTCGTAGCGCAATAAGTTATACTAAACACGTGGTCATTGATATTGTAAAGTGCATTTTATTTGCAGTTAGAGTTTTGAAGGGGTGTTGCCCCTATTTATATTTATCTGGTGATAACAATTCGCAACAATGTATACACATAATCAGCAATTAAACACAATAAACTTATTTTCTTAGTACGGCTAACCAGCACCTCTCTCTCTCTCTGTGTGTGCGCGCGCGCGCGCGCACGCACGCAACCCCCCTTAAATCTGAGATCTCATTATTTGAATGGTTTAATTTTATATTGGGTACATAGCCATGGCTTGTAGTGTAGTCGATCTAGGTTTTATTGTTCTTATCTGCCAAAGTTATTTCCAATGTTGCACCATAGCTCGTTCAAAACTGTTTTCTTCTCCAACACTCACTAAAACTGGTTAAACTGTTAGTTAATTTTGATAACTGCTTTTATACTTGGAGAAATCTATTAGACACTGGTTTAAATGTATTTTCACTTGTTGATGGCCTAAATTTACTTTGTCCGCGGATCTGGGTTAAACATACCCGTACGGGTTGACGATGCCGATCGAAGTGCCATGGCGGCCGGTCAGCGTATACTTTAAAGGCTGGTCACGTGGTACCCCCTCTTTGCTGGCCGGATCATATCGAAGATTCTAGAACATTATCAAAGTTTCTATTGCGTCTCTGTAGTAAAAAACATTCGTTCACATCATTATTGTTGTTGTGACGTCATGTCGAATATAAAATTTGTGCCCATGTATTGCTGGGTTTATAGCTTGAAGACGACGACGCGTATGTCACTCTGGCTGATTCATGCCACCCCACTTTCAAAAGTCATATTTTGTTCAGATTCTCATAGATCGTAGTATTTCACAATATGAAAATAATTATTCCCATTTTGTACTGTCACAGATTAAAAAGACAAAAACTATAAAATATGTACGATAACCTGCAAATGACCTTAATGAAGAGACATTTTAGCCTTGAATTTCAGTAAAACGCACAGGGACTGCTAAAATTAGCCTGAGTCATTCAAAAACAACTAAAGAACGTGTTAACTTCATGTTAACAATGCAATTTCAGACACTGTAAATAGAAAGGACCTCGTATGGTATGACCACATGGAGCAGATGCCTGTTGCTAGACTGGATTCCATGTAGACAACATATTCCAAGGTAGACCCAGAATATCATGAGAAGAGAATGCATTTAGTGAGCTGGGGAAAAGAGGCTTACAACGTGGTTATTAGTACAACAGAAGCCTCTGATGTGCAGGATGAAGGAGATGGCAGTAGCTATAGAAGCTCACAATGTATGGAGGGATGTAGATATTGCAAAAGTGGATGATTTCCATCTGGCCTCCTTACAGTCTATAAATACCTATCATTATGTAATTGTAAGTACTCTCTTTCCAGTTTAATTCTGAACCCAAGTATATGTTCGTTTGTAAATCAGAAGTTACATAAACTTCCAAATTTTGGTGGGTGCAGCGTAGCATGTGATTATTGTTTGGGAGTTGCGGGGAAGGGGTAAAAGGACACATGTAGACAGTAGACAGGCCTACATATTTTGTTAGTTTCTTTTAAATTTAACCAGTAGGCAGGTGTACATACTTCCTCATTGTGCAAAACAATATTATATCCCATTTCACTGCCTAGCTGCTGTGATGTTTTAACTATAAGAAAAAGTAGAAGTTGTAAAGCATCCTTTGTATAATCATATGACACCATAATGTCTGTAATTACAAATTTTGGCCAGGAGTAATCCCCTTCACACAGTAAGTACAGAAATCAAAGCATTTTTTTCATGGCAACCACATGAACAGTCACTATTTCTGTAATAATCTGTTTTAAAAGTTAGGTAAAATTTTGGACTGCCTGAATTAAGAGTTTGAATCAAGAGGGGCTGATCATCCTAATCTTTCTACTTCGATTTTCTGCTGAATTGTCCTTTGCAAAAATATATATATTGTAACATAACAGAACGTTCCATACTTTTAAAACAATATACAAACACAGACAGACTGACTAAAACGTGGACAATTACCCCAAAACCCATTAGATTGAGTTAGTGAATAACCGTCAATATTAACCAGAATTAATAACTCAGAATAAGACTATATAAATATAACATAAAAACCTGAAAAAAATAAACAAAACTTAATTAAATGGAAAGAAGTACAATACAGTAGTGTAGAATAGATAAAAAATAATGTACTATAGACTATAAGAAGGAAACCATTAAATAATGTATCAGTGAAAAGTGAGTTAATGAGTGAAAAATAGTGATAATCATTGATCATGCAGATAAAATTGTGAAGCTTGATGATTAAGTCAGTGATTTTAAATGTAAACAAAAACCACAGAAGAACCAAGTAAGAAAATAAATAAATATAGTTAAGAAAACACTAAATAGTAACAGATAAAACTAAATGTGAATGGTAGGGAAGTAACTATAAGTTGTAATATTAATTGATTGAAGGTTCTGTGCCTTTTAAGCCTTATTGTTTATGTTAAAATAGAAGGCTCTGACATTGTTTAATTGTGCTGATTTCATGTACATGTTAGTATTCTGTATTATTAATCAACTAACAAACCTGGACAGACCGGCAAAAGAGTTAATAATTTTATATGTTAAACAGTTTTTTATGTTTGTTAAAAGTGAATTTAACTATTGGAGATTCATTAGAATATCAATCATGGAAACATGACACTAAGTTAAGCTATTTATAAAGTTTGTTAAGGAAGTACAAGAATAAGGGTATAATAAGCATTTTAATCCAATATAATAAAAAAACAGAGAAAAATTTGTAATTAAAAGTAAGGTATTAAACCAACAGTACAAATAATAATTGTAACAAAATAAAACAAGGTACTAAAGAAACTTTATGGCCTAGGAAAATGTTAAACATTAAAATAATTGTCAATAATAGTTAACAAAAGGTCAAACCACTGTATTATTATTTTTTTTTTTTTTTGATAAGCTGGAATTGTTAAATAGATTTTATGTTCATAGTAATTACAATGTATTAAATAGTTTAAGGAATGAGAACATGATTTTGTGAAGGCCAAATGACTAAAATTGCCTATAAAACCTGATTTTGTAAATAACCAGAAATATCTCTTAGTTCATACACACAGGTCATATTGGGTATCAAATTGTTTGTAATTTTACCAGGAAAAACAAGATGTAAATTAAGTTAAGAATAATTAAGTAATAGTCAGGGAGTAATGAGTAGTGGAAATTGAAAAAACCAAATGATTTAAATAATGATGGTCATGTGACCCCTGAACTCAAATCTATTGACCAATGAGAAATTAGCAAAATTTGGTCAAGACCGTTACAGGAGTAAGAAATTCATATTATTCTATTGTTAGGCAGCAATACGTACAGGTCAACTCTGTGAAGCTGGAAGCCAAAGTTTAACAAAGTATCAATTCTGAGTGAGGAAATTAAGAAAATGATATTTAAAACGAGACAAAATTCCAAAATGGAGATAATGCAAAACTAATAAGTATAAAGCTAGAAAAGAATAAGTAAAACATAAAACTAAAAGAAATAAAAAAGTGAAAAGCAATATTCCTACTAGATATGGTAAGAAAATAACCTTATACTAAAAGCACAGTTTAATACTACACAACACCAAGAATAACTTCACCAACACTTATTAACTACAACATAGTGAAGGAAAACAGAATTAACTATAATTAACTACAACATAGTGAAGGAAAACAGAGAATTAACTATAATTTCAGTGAACACTTCCAATAAAATCATTTATTTTAAGAGAAACAGTGACATAAAACTTTCACAGTTTTTGAGGTGAATCCAAGCAGCCATCTTTGAATTGATTGTCTTCAAACCAAACTGGAAGCGGCCATGTTTATTGACTTTGGACATTTGAATTAAATAATTATTATTCAATACTTAAACAAAATGAACTTTATATGTAATAGTAAGTAAGATTTTTAAACATTTGTAAGTATTGTACTTCCTAATAGCATTTCTGACCTTTCATAGCAGTTAAAAAGAATCCTATAATTAAATATAAAATAAAAAACTTAATTTTGTTACAATCGACCCAAGGTAAAGAGTCGATCCGGGAAACGAACATTTTTGATCTGTGAATCGTAATCTTAATTTTAAAAGCAATAATAACCAATAAATATAATTAATGGATGGTAAAAGGAGTTTTATTTATTAAATAAAATTAGAATAGAAGATTTTTAAATAGGAAAGGAAGAGTGAACACACCCAGGCAATTGGAACGTCATCAAAAAGAAGTGAAACAGCAGATAACCTATATGCGACGAGTCGATTTCACAATCGAACCGAACTGACATAAAACATTTCTTTCAATAAAATTTTACCAAAACGGATGAAGAGCAAATCCACATTAATTAATATTTCTTAACCGTTTAATATAGAATTAAATGATTCGAATAACGGAAATAAATTAAATTAAAATAAAATAAATACAATTAAATAACAATTTTAAAAATAAAAGAAAAAATATATAATTTCATTTATTATTTTTTTTTTCAAATAAATATTAAAGCATCCTCAAATTAAGAGGACATCAGTACAAAAAGATATATTATAATATATTGCAACGATACAGCCATACGCTGTATTAGGCATTAATTTGAATAAATATAAATTTTGTATAAGTTATGGGTAAATGGACAGGTCTGAGATTGCAAAAATATTTCATTGTTAGATTAGGGGAGAATTAACCTGTTTCGACAAGCAGTGAACACCTGCTCAATTGTATGTGTGTTACACGTGTATCTTGTGTGTGTTAGTGATGCAGGCATAGACAGGAATCTCAGCAACCCACCCCAAGTAATTAATAAAATAATTATTTTAATTCACTGTGCGAAAACTAATTAGTGTATGATCAAACCAAAGGCACCAAAGTGTGTGTGAAATTTATAGTTATCCCCAGTGAAAAGATGACGTTAACAGAACACGTTATGCGAAGACAGTGCGAAATAAACGTGCCAAAAAAATACGCAAATTACCCTAAGACGCTCAAATTAATATAGTGAGTGCTTAATCGAATTAGCTATGATTTGTGCTATCTCGATTCTGTGCAAAACATTGGTATTTGCTAATAATTGCAAATAGATGAAAAGGTTTGGGAGTGGGGGCTGTCACGAGATATGCAGGTATCGACAGGACGATTTTGGAGCCGACTGGCGCGGAATCTCGAGAGGGTATAAATTAAGGGTTCGACCAAAAACCCTTCTCTTCATTTCAAGACACAGTTGCAGCTGGACATGTTGTTCGTCGGCAAAACAGTTTATTTTTATTCTATTACAAGTCGCAGTAACAAACGAAATAATGTTCGTTAAATTCACGACAATATTACGGAAAAAGTAAATACCACAATAGTAAGTCTACCAAGAGTATATACGGGAAAGCTGCTGTAGAGCGACGCTGGACTCTAGACGTATCCAGGAACATGCTGCCGTAGAACGACGCTGGACTCTAGACGCATCCAGGAACACATGCTGCCGTAGAACGATGCTGGACTCTAGATGTATCCAGGACCACGCCAGGACAAGAGGAATGGAAAACTAACTCTGGACAATGCTGGACCCCGGACAACAGTTGTAAGATCATCAGAAATCGAGGTGACATGCGTAATGCGTTTTAAATGATTTGTAAAAAAAAATAAGAGCTCATAAAGACAATTTCAAAGAACAGTAAATTAAAACAAAGGAAAGATTATACTTAGTAATAATATGTTAAAATGTAAATAAATGTTTAGTCATAAGAATGAGCGATCGCATATATTGTAACATTACATTTGGAACCACTTAGTATCGTACCCGATTTATTAAAGACAATGGATAAGAAGCTAAACAAGAAGAAGAATATATTTCAGGATGATAGTGAAGAGGAACGAATAAATATTTCAGACTGACTAGTAATACAACTGACCGTACCCAAATTAATGATTCAGGCAAAGTGATGCAAAATACATCCAACCCCGATTAAGACATGAACTTTAAATAAGGATAAAATAAGTATTATAAAGACTGACGGATTATGTATCAATGCTATAAGGAAACAAATGGTTCCATTCAATGTATTATAATATCAAGGTAATCAAAATACAAATTGAGGGATAATAGGCCCAAACATACAATACTATGTAAAGAGAAATAGTAGTAAGTGATTGATTTGAATGATGTAATGAAGATATAACAAACCTTATTATAGATACAATGAACCATACCACTAATTGTAATAAATAATGGTCATAAGGTTGTCTAGAAAACAACACATAATAATTTATTCACAGTAACATTTTATAACAAGAGTGCATAATAGTAGTTAGTAAGTGATTTACCAAGTGACAATTTAATAAGGGTGGGTACACCAAAGTGAAATGAGTAAAAGAAATAAATATTATGAAATAACCACTATTAACACCAAAGTACAGTGAAAAGGTACAAAGTGCAAGTTTAACCCAAAATAGAGATAAACCACAAGAATTATAAATCAGAACTCATAGGCCTATAAAAGTGAGAGTGGACAATAAAATGTAAAAACCCATAAGAACCAATAAGAATAAATATAAAAACAAAACCATTCTAAAATGATACTGAAGTACAATACAGTTAATAAATAAACTAATGTACATTAATTTTAAGAAAATACTATATGTAAGATTACATGATAAAAGTGGAAATAATACTTACATAAGAAGGTAACAAATAATTAATCAAACAGTCAAAACTAGATGGATTAATTATTTATAAGTGTGACAAATAGAATCCAAACAGTGCAATACTAACCAGTGATAAAATAATAAACCAAGTGTTTTTTGAACAAGTATCACCAGTCAAGTGCTAGTATTAAGGATATACCTAGATGACAATTGAGAGAATATTTGTTTATATTCCCAATTCCTTAAACCTATAGGAATATGACTTTGTTTAAGGGTGAAAGGTACCAAAAAATAGAATAAACAAATGAAGTAGTAGTAAAAAATGAAAAGTAACCAAAATATTGTTATTATAGTAAGAATTGATAGTAGCTTAATAGTATAGTTGTATTCAGGATAAAAATCCTCTAATGTTATTAAGGATGTTATTGTTATGAATGTTTAAATAGTAAGTTTATATAGTAAATGTTAAAATAAGCACTAAGAGTAAGTCATATTCTGTTGAGTGGTGATGAAGCCTATATTAAAGTTATATTAAAGCTATGTTAAAGTTATGTTAAGGTTATAAATTTAAGAGTTAAACAATTGTATGGATTAAGTAAAAAGCAGTTTATTTGTTCAAATGTTCAGTAGAATCATAGCCATGTGGGCATGAGATTAAACTAATAGGATAGTATATCCTTTTTGTTTTGTTAAGATAGTGTTATATGTTAAACAGTTTTTATGGTTGTTAAAAGTTAATTTAACTGTTAAAGGTTTACTAAGATATCAGTCATGGAAAATGACATTAAGGTAAAATGTTTATAAACATGGTGATGAAGATAACACCAGTACATAGGCCAGGTAAAACCAACTTTTGTAAATTTTAAATAATACTGTTAGGAATTTTATGAAACAAATATTGAAGGATGAACCGATTTAGAGTTAATAGCATACACTACAAATCTAGAAACAAAATAATTCGTTTTAAGCTATCTATGAAAAATTCAAATAACAAAATTGTAACAGCTGTATTTCTCAAGTAAAGGTAGGCATGTTTAGTGTCTATGTGTGTCAAATGTAAAGACTAAAATAAGGTTGATAATAGTTTTAAATTCCCAATCAGTATAGAAAAGTTATACTAATTTAAAGGTTTTGAACAAATTCTGACATTGAAATAATGAAATTACATGACAATGTATATCCGAATCAACCAACCAGATTCCAAGTTTACCCATAGCAACCAGAAATTTCGGATAAATAAAATGAGACTTCTTTAACAATGGTCATAGTGTACAGACGTGTTTGCAAAACGTCTTACATAATTAACTATAAATTGTGAAAGCACGTTCCAGACATATTAATACCGATAGATACACATAATACGAGTTATTACAACCAAGTGAGGAACAACTAGCATTGGAAATAGAAGAATCAAGAACCAGGGAGGAGGACCGAAGCAGACGTGGGCCCTATCTTCGACCAAGAACCATATAAAGAAGAGGATTTGGTGACTTTGACATTTTATTATATTATGCATCAACACCAACTTTTGTATACACGACTTTTTAAAAATTAAGCAACTAAACTACAGACACCATATCACACCAACACTAAGAACACTCACTAATAACACGAATTGAGATTGACACCTTTTTTAAACACCACAAGAACCTTTGATTTCAATAATAATTAATAAACACATGAACTGGACATAACCTATAATAACTAGCAGCCACGATTCAACTGCATGTGTGCACATTACACTCTAAACTTTGTAATATCCTTGAACTGTAAAATTTGTACTTTGATTTGTAGAATAATGTTTTGTTTAATTGTAATCCCCGAACCATATACGCCCTGAGATGATCTATTTTAATAGAAATAATAACCAACGCTTTATTTTGGTCTGAATGCAATAAGAATTACAACTACAGTACCAACTGGTAAAGGAGACACATAATTTTTGCCACGATTGTGATTATCATAAAAGAAACGAGAAACAGTTAACCCATGTTTTATTGAATAAATGATTTCTATAAGGATATATGTTTGTTGTTATATTTGCGTCGTTATTATTGCTGTTCCATTTAAAAAATAAGTTCACAGAGCACAGCGGACACCACAACGGTTGGCAACGGTGGGTGACGTCATCGAAACGGTACGTATAGTGGGAGCGAGCGGCAGATTACAAAATCATTCGCCGTTCAACATATATTATTAACAGTAACATTATTACAACAACAACAGTGTGGTTGAAGGTAGTTAATACGTATATATTTGTTACTAATTGACGTTTCCAACGGGCGGCGTATATAATTTAAGTGCCCGCAACACAAATAGAGTGTTGCAAATTGACGAATCCAAAGTGAGACTTTAAGGAAATAAAGAAGTAACGAACACAACATTTCATTAAAGTTCGTTACAAATTGGCGAACCAACGTGTGAGGCGTTTAATTTAATATAAATTAAATTATAATTTATAGACAAACAAACAAAAATAAACAAAATGAGGAAGCGGGAAACATCGCGAAAACGAGCGGCCGAAATCAAGAAAGTAGACGAATTAAACATGGAAGACAAAGAAGCAACACCGGTCGAGGAAGTAGAAGTAATAATAAGAGAGGACCAAGGAGATAGACAAGAACCGGACAAAGTTACAGAGAGCGTTGACATGAAGAGCATTATGGAATATTTAAAACAGAGTCATGAAGGTTTCAGTAAGAAAATGGAGGAATTAAAAACGGACAATAAACAGTCTATGGAAGAATTGAAGGAAGAATTAAGTGAGAACAGTAATAAGAACTTAGAAAAATTGAAGGAAGATAATAAACAGACGAAGGAGGAATTGAGCCGAAAATTGTAAGAGACTAATAAGAAAATTGAAGAAAAAATGGGAGAATTGAAAGAGAATAGCAAGAAAATGGAGGAGAAAATAGACGCAAATAATAAAGCATTGAGGGAAGAATTGAAGGGAAATTACCAAGAGACCATGAAAAAATTGGATGAACACAAAGAGTCATTGAGGGAGGAGTGGAATAACAAGATGGAAATTAATAACCGGCAATTGCAGGAAGAATGGGACAAGAAACTGGAAGAACCGGTGACTGAAATGAAAAGGGTAGAATCCGAGACCAAGGAAAAGTGTGAGCGGATGAACCAAGAGATACTGAGCGTCCGGGAAGAAACGAATGGACGAATTGAAAACATACGAACCAATCAAGCAGTGATGGGAGAAAGATTAGAAGGTATGAGTACTAGCCTCAATCGAGTACAAGACCAAACAACTGCCCATAGAGATGAAATTAATTCCCTAAAAAACAGACAATGTACCGGTGCCCATACCACGTGTGAGGAAAATCGAGAAGTGATCGATTTCCAAAATTATTGAAGAAACCCCATGCTATTCTTAGAATGAGTAGAAGAAAAAATAGCCAAAACCGGAGAAGACAGATGGGTTGTGATTAGGAGTATGCTGGACGAAATGTTCCGAAAAGTATATGACAATTGGTGGACGGCGATGCGGCCGAGTATACAAAACTTCCAAGAATTTAAAAAACAATTCAAAGCTAAGTATTGGTCTGATGCCACGCAACATATGATAAGAAGTGACATAGGGTTGGGCCGATATGACCTGCACGGCAAGCAGACTCCGACCGCATATTTTCTTGAAAAAATAAACATAGCCAGACATTTAGAGCCTGGTATTCCTACCGAATGTTTAGTGAGGCTATTAGCTTACCACTGTGGTGGGGAAATACAAGAGGCCGAATAAACGGACGTATACAAACCATCGAGGAGATGTCGACATTATTAGCGGAGATGGAACAGGAGAAGAACTTCCTCCAGTACAGACGAAGGAACGACGAAATAAATAGAAACAATGGTCGCCGCGACGCCCACTATGAAAACAACGGGCAAAGACCGAACAATAGTTACAACAACAACGGTAACCACTATCAACGCGGTTACCAAAACCACAATAACAATAACAATTATCCACAAAATAATGCGGCAAATAATAACAACAATAACAACAACCACTATTACCGTAGCTCTCTTACAAATAATAACAATGATGGATACCAGCGTGCCAATGACAGAGACCACCATTACCAGAACAACCGAGGTTATAACAACAACTACGATAACCGATACAGACAGAATAATAACGGCAATAATAACAATCAAAACCAAACATATCGAAGACATGTGAATTATGTAAGCATTGACGATAGAGATGTGGGAAGGGACGAACGAATTATAATGGGAACCGTGGGAGAGGTTTTCAGGAGGAGAGTAACCAGCACTACCGTGATGAACATAGGCGAAGTAGGAGCTGCGACGACAACAGGAACAACAGAAACTCAGTGACGTTCGATAATAACGCCAGTGAGGTACAAGAGTTGCAAAATAGAGACAGACCCGGTCAATCAGACAACAGGACTGAGGAGATCAGCCCTGATTTAAACGGACCGCGGCAGTGAAAATCCATCAGGTCCCATCACTGAACCGACAATTTGGGTACTTACTAGCACGAGACAAAATGACTGACGATACAATGACGATAGTGCACAATCACTTCTTAAAAAATGTGAGAGAAGAACTACTGAACGAAGACACGATCACACACAATAGTTCGAATAACGAGATCGCCTATATTATCGCCCAAGTGAATGGACTAGACACAAGATTCATGATAGATACGGGCGCAAACGTGTCATTAATTGATAATAATGAATACATCAAAATTCAAAAATATAGTAAGGTCATCTTACCAACTTTACCAATTCAGAATATAATTTTAATCGGAGCCACCGGAAGGCAAAACAAGTCAATAAGAAAACAGGTTTCATTAACAGTAACCAGCGGAAATGTAGCTATACCAATGATTTTTCTAATAGCTAGTAATCTACCATTTAATCTACTAATAGGCTGTGATATTTAGAGAAAATACTCAGCAATAATTGACATGAGACAGGCCATAGTGTCGTTAAAAATGGATAATATAGAATGGACAACAAAATTAGTAGAAAATAAAAATGTACCTTTATGCAATAGTATAAGAAAACTCAACAATAATCAAGATGATTCATGGAATATAAGAAGGGAATACTTTGGGAGTGAAGATAGTTTATGGTTGAAAAAATTAGAAGAGATCCGACGATTTCGGTCAGAACAAAATGAATGTAATTTAACCACACAACAAATAGAAAAGTTGATATCCATATATAATAAATACCGCTATGTTTTCTCTGATATACCTGGCAAAGTAAAAAATTATCAGTTTACACTACAATTCAAGGAGCCTGTAAATTTTAATAAGAAATCATATCCCGTTGCTTATGCATTAAAAGAAGCAGTGAGGACTGAACTAGACAAAATGATAGCAGAAGATATCATCGAGTATAGCTGTTCCCCATATACAAGTCCGTTAATAGCCGTTCCCAAGAAAGATGGCAAAGTACGACTGTGTGGATGCTAGAGAGATCAATAAGATCATAGTTAATGACAGAACATCTCCCGGAGAGATTGAGGAGATATTGAAAAAATTTAATGGCATACAATTTATCAGCACCTGGGATACTGTTTGTGGGTATTGGCAGGTGGAGTTACACCCAGATAGTCGAAAGTACGTCGCCTTTATTTTCAAAGGAAGGAACTACCAGTTCAAGAGACTACCGTTTGGACTGGTAAACTCAGTAGCTGTATTCGTAAGATGTATGGACCAGGTGTTGGGTCCAGATACTATTCCATATACCACAGTCTATGTTGATGACTTGTTGATTACTTCAGTGAATTGGGAAGACCATTGTGACAGAGTAGGGCAAGTATTACAAAAATCATCAGACAATCACGTTACCCTAAAGCTTCAAAAATCCAAACTTATCGCCAGTGAAGTCCAATTCCTGGGTTTTAACTTAACAAGACAAGGAATAACACCATCCAATGAAAAGATAGAAGCTATCCAGAAATTCCCAAGTCCTAAAAATAAAAAGCAACTTCAATCATTTCTGGGACTTTGCAATTATTATAGGAAGTTTCAGAGAAATTATTCTGAAATGACAGCGCAGTTTTCTCCACAATTATCCTCTAAGAACAAATGGTCATGGGGACAGGAACAAGACAACTTACTTCAAACGATCAAGCATAATTTCTTAAGTTCAGTTATATTAAAACATCCTAATTTCAATCAACCTTTCTTTATGAACTGCGATGCCAGTGATATAAGTTTAGGATCTGTATTATACCAAGAAGATAGTGAGGGAGACCATCAGGTGGTGAGTTTTGCAAGCAGAATACTTAATGGATGTGAACGCAATTATAGTGTAACGGAAAAGGAGTTACTAAGCGTTGTATTCGCTTGTGGGAAATTCAGAACCTATATTCTTGGATACACGATAACTGTGAGGAGCGATCATAAGTCAATATCTTTCCTAAAGAATTGCAAGATTAACCATGGAAGATTGGCAAGGTGGATACTCGCACTACAGGAATACCATATAAATTGGGAGTATGTTCCAGGAAAACAGAATATTGCTGCAGATATATTGTCCCGGATTAACATAGAACAACAAACTTTTGAAGGGGAAAAAGAAACAATCGTCAAGGTATATACGATAATAAAAAACAAATCAGATTTGGAAAACATCATGAAATCAATTTCACAACAACAAACAGAGGATACAAAAATCAACAATTTTAGACAAAGACTGATCCAACAGGATGAAAAAATTACTGCATATTATTGTCTACATGAAGACATACTATTTTACAAACCAAATAATAACCAAGGCTCATGGAAGGTGGTGATACCTAAAGCTTTAGAAACAGAATTAATACTGGACTACCACAGTCGATATGGGCATATGGGTGCCTTAAAAGTAATGAGAGCACTTGAGGAACATACTTACATTAAGAATATCAACCGGAGAGTTAGAGAATGTATTCGGCAGTGTCACATCTGTCAATTGGCAAAATGCAATAACGAAAAAACAGAAGGAATAATGCAACCAATTACATCAACTGGTAAATTAGAGAGAGTATTTTTAGATGTGTGTGGACCATTACCTCATAGTGGAGGGAGAAAACAGTATAAGTTTATTATAATCATGTTCGACCATTACTCCAAATTTACAAAACTATACCCCATTAATCGGGCGACTACAAAAAAGATTCTGCAAATAGTGATCCAACAATACATACCAGAGTTAGGAGCTCCAAGGTCAATTATTACTGATCACGGAACTCAGTTTCGAGGAAGGGTATGGAAGGAGACTTTGTTAGACTTAGGTGTCAAGACATATAAAACATCTGTCTATCACCCAAATAGCAACCCGGCGGAAAGAGTACTGAGGGAGGTGGGCCGTATCCTCAGGACATATTGTTTTGATAAACACCAGAAGTGGAGTGAATACATTACACAAACAGAAAACTTTATCAACTTAGCTTACCATGAATCAATACAAGATACTCCATATACCATAATGCACGAGACTACCACCCCGAGAAATTAGTGAAATAATCAACTTCCCAAACAACCCAGCTTACCAGATCGACAACGTGAGATTCCACAGCAAACTGAATGAACAGGTGGAGAGAAGAAGGAAAAAGTACAAAATCAGTCAGCAGAAAATGATCCAGTACAAGATTGGAGACAAAGTATTGTTAAAAAACCGCGAATTGCCAAGTTCTAAGGAAGGAATAGCAAAAAAGCTATTGTTATTGTATAATGGACCATATATTATTGTAAAAAACAATAACAATAATACTTATGTAATTAGTGATGTGGAAACAAAAAAGATTAAGGGAACATACAACCAAGTTTCCTTAAAAATGTATTATGAACCCAATAAACGAAGTTGAATACCACAAAATTCTAAAGAAATAGTAAGATCAACTTACAACTAATTATTAATGAAAATTAACATGGAATTGAAGAATTTATTATTATAATACCTCAAAATTCAAAAGAATATAGTAAGCTCATCTTACCAACTTTACTAATCCAGAATATAATTTTAAATGAAACCAAAATAAACAAATTTGAATATCAAAAAATTCAAATAAATAGTAAGGACAACTTACAGTACATTGTGATGATGTTATTATGAATCTAGTGAATAAACGAATGTGAATAAATTTCCAAATCCTAAACAAGATAAGCACCTCTTATTAAACACAGTTATGAACTTATTATTGGAATATAAAAGAAAGATGCAACATCCATGAATCAGAAGAAACCATAGTGCTATAAAATGAATAAGAAAAGACAAATGTAGACAGTCGACGATGGAAATAAGACAAGACTAGAAACGAAGTTATTACAAATAACCTATCATGATTGTGAGAGAATCAACAACAACTATAGATACGGATACTTGTTATGTTTTAACTGAATGAAGATAGTGAATGAAAAATGACGATTAAGGAGTACTGATAAAAAAGGAAAGAAGATAGTACCAATTGAAAATAAGAAATGTTATTAATATCGCCACAAGAAAATAAACATCTGAAAGAATCAATGGAAAGAAATATTTAGATCTGAGAAGTTTAACTGAGTGAACCATCCCAAGAATATATTATTATATTATTTTATTTGATTTAGTCGTGAATAGACTAGTGATTATTAAATGTGATTGACTGATGAGATAGCTCCAGCAATCGATATTATTTATGTATTATGTATTGTAAGGACAGCGGGGTATTAGGTCAAGAGAGCCCCCCGACTGATTCCAAAATATATGGTGATTAATTTGTTAGGGAAGTAACATGTTCCAGGGATAGAACACTTATAATTAAAGACGAGTATACCAGATCATAAAAAGAATAACAAATGATAATGTGAAGGGTAAGATAATTGATAATTTCAACAAAAAACAATATTTTATTAAAATAATCAAATTTGATGGCAGGGTAATATGTAACATTACATTTGGAACCACTTAATATCGTACCTGATTTATTAAAGACAATGGATAAGAAGCTAAACAAGAAGAAGAATATCTTTCAGGATGATAGTGAAGAGGAACGAATAAATATTTCAGACTGACTAGTAATACAACTGACCGTACCCAAATTAATGATTCAGGCAAAGTGATGCAAAATACATCCAACCCCGATTAAGACATGAACTTTAAATAAGGATAAAATAAGTATTATAAAGACTGACGGATTATGTATCAATGCTATAAGGAAACAAATGGTTCCATTCAATGTATTATAATATCAAGGTAATCAAAATACAAATTGAGGGATAATAGGCCCAAACATACAATACTATGTAAAGAGAAATAGTAGTAAGTGATTGATTTGATGATGTAATGAAGATATAACAAACCTTATTATAGATACAATGAACCATACCACTAATTGTAATAAATAATGATCATAAGGTTGTCTAGAAAACAACACATAATAATTTATTCACAGTAACATTTTATAACAAGAGTGCATAATAGTAGTTAGTAAGTGATTTACCAAGTGACAATTTAATAAGGGTGGGTACACCAAAGTGAAATGAGTAAAAGAAATAAATATTATGAAATAACCACTATTAACACCAAAGTACAGTGAAAAGGTACAAAGTGCAAGTGTAACCCAAAATAGAGATAAACCACAAGAATTATAAATCAGAACTCATAGGCCTATAAAAGTGAGAGTGGACAATAAAATGTAAAAACCCATAAGAACCAATAAGAATAAATATAAAAACAAAACCATTCTAAAATGATACTGAAGTACAATACAGTTAATAAATAAACTAATGTACATTCATTTTAAGAAAATACTATATGTAAGATTACATGATAAAAGTGGAAATAATACTTACATGAGAAGGTAACAAATAATTAATCAAACAGTCAAAACTAGATGGATTAATTATTTATAAGTGTGACAAATAGAATCCAAACAGTGCAATACTAACCAGTGATAAAATAATAAACCAAGTGTTTTTTGAACAAGTATCACCAGTCAAGTGCTAGTATTAAGGATATACCTAGATGACAATTGAGAGAATATTTGTTTATATTCCCAATTCCTTAAACCTATAGGAATATGACTTTGTTTAAGGGTGAAAGGTACCAAAAAATAGAATAAACAAATGAAGTAGTAGTAAAAAATGAAAAGTAACCAAAATATTGTTATTATAGTAAGAATTGATAGTAGCTTAATAGTATAGTTGTATTCAGGATAAAAATCCTCTAATGTTATTAAGGATGTTATTGTTATGAATGTTTAAATAGTAAGTTTATATAGTAAATGTTAAAATAAGCACTAAGAGTAAGTCATATTCTGTTGAGTGGTGATGAAGCCTATATTAAAGTTATATTAAAGCTATGTTAAAGTTATGTTAAGGTTATAAATTTAAGAGTTAAACAATTGTATGGATTAAGTAAAAAGCAGTTTATTTGTTCAAATGTTCAGTAGAATCATAGCCATGTGGGCATGAGATTAAACTAATAGGATAGTATATCCTTTTTGTTTTGTTAAGATAGTGTTATATGTTAAACAGTTTTTATGGTTGTTAAAAGTTAATTTAACTGTTAAAGGTTTACTAAGATATCAGTCATGGAAAATGACATTAAGGTAAAATGTTTATAAACATGGTGATGAAGATAACACCAGTACATAGGCCAGGTAAAACCAACTTTTGTAAATTTTAAATAATACTGTTAGGAATTTTATGAAACAAATATTGAAGGATGAACCGATTTAGAGTTAACAGCATACACTACAAATCTAGAAACAAAATAATTCGTTTTAAGCTATCTATGAAAAATTCAAATAACAAAATTGTAACAGCTGTATTTCTCAAGTAAAGGTAGGCATGTTTAGTGTCTATGTGTGTCAAATGTAAAGACCAAAATAAGGTTGATAATAGTTTTAAATTCCCAATCAGTATAGAAAAGTTATACTAATTTAAAGGTTTTGAACAAATTCTGACATTGAAATAATGAAATTACATGACAATGTATATCCGAATCAACCAACCAGATTCCAAGTTTACCCATGTGATGGTACAATCATGGTACATTTATAATTAACTTTAAATATGGTAAATAGAACATAACTATTGTATTTTTCTATTTTTGTCATACTAAACCCAACCTTAAACACCCGATACGAATATACCGTGAGTGGAGTGTATAACAATATTTGTCAGGATTTGAACCAATTCATAGCAAAAACTGTGAAACATCACAAAAAACAGTGTGCAGTTATTGCGATAAGCAAGCCGAACCTTAATTACGTCAGAGGCGGAGAATGTGTTTACATCAACAACGACGCTGTCAACAGTTTTAACAATGGGATTGTGACGTAGGTTCACCCCACTTCCGCAAAATCTAACAAAGACTTGTGGTCATTTCTTCTGCAGCTGTGATCAACGCCGGCCGGCAACCCATTCACTTACGGGTGAATTTTAACTTTTTAGACCACCGTAGGTGGTTAATAAACAATATAAATATATTCAAAATGTACTAAGGAAAGTTAGACAGTTCGGCTTTGTGTAGGCGTCCTCGGCCGATGAATCGTCCATAAAGATCGGTGTATAGAATCGGTCCCACGACGGTGGGTTACGTAGGTCGACACGACAGTGCCCCGTCAGACGCCGTAAAATTATACCGATTGTGCCGATGTCGGGACGATGCTAGAAGTGCGAGGAGGCCGACACGAAATGGGTGAGAACGTTCCTTGTGTATTTTAAATCCTTATTTCATTATTTCCCAGTATAAAATTTTGTTGCAGAAATCAATTATTTAAAATTTCAATTATTTATAAGGAGCTCCAACATTAATAATAAAAAATTGTACCATGAGTGTGAAAGAGAGAGAGAGGTTGCGTGTGTGTGTTATAATTTCTAAGTGCTGGGTTGTGCGGAAATCTATATAAAAAGGTTTATCATATCTATATCATAATCAGCTAAGACAACACATTTTTTGATATATGTAAGGATTTTGGAGGGTAAATTGATTCTTGAAACGCTCATGGCAATATGTGGGTCATATATATTTCACTATGTAGTAACTATCACTTTAAATACTAATAAAATACTTTATATATGTTATTTGGTGTATGTTTTTATTTCAGGTAAATTGTTTCACTAAACTGGTTCGTGTTACACGAATTCTGGCCCTAAAAGTAGATTTCGATCATGTTACCTTTTACAAACATGGCGACCGAGATTATTTACGTATAGACGAAAATACATTTTTCACTATAAGTAATAAAACGATAAAAGTAATAGATTACAAATGGCGCCCGAACAGGGACTCGACATAAAATGAAATTTATGGAGAGTACACCTACTGGTATGTGAAACAGTTACTTGAAATAATAGCGTAATAGTTCGCAAAGCGTGCGTAAGGTAAGGTTACAATTTTAGGTTATAAACATATATGTTTTAGTAACCTAAAATAAAACAACATGAGTACTAGTGACAATATTGTAATAGAAACCAGTACCTCTGATATAAATTTAACTAGTGAAATGGAGGTTCAATTAAACCCAATTAGTCAGACGGACGAGGCCAATACGCCTGTGTCTGCAGAGAACGAAAATCGACACATCCATTCCACCTATGCCAGTTAGCAAAATAGATGGTACTGCTGAAATGATGAAAATTTTATTAAATAAATTTGACAGTTTTGGTAAAAAAATAGATGAACAGAAAATCGATTCTGATATTAAATTCAATGAATTAAAGAATGAAATAAAATTAGGTCACGACAAACTTATTAAAAAATGTGACCAGCTCATCACAAAACTAGATGTAAATTTAAGTCAATTAGAAAGTCAGAAAGTACTAAATCGTAGTACCCAGCAAAATGCTGTATTGGATAACAACATATTTAAAAATAATAATTCAAATAATGAATGTACCGATAACTCAAATATTACAAGTAGTAAGATTGTGGTGTTAGAAAAGGATAAAAATGATAATGAAAGTATAATTAGTGAAAATGAAATGTTTGAATTTATTGAGTCAGAAAGAAAGTTTGGAGAAAGCATTTTAGTACAAGGAGTGCAGGGGGTAGAATTTTCTTTTGATGTAGTGTTAGGGGGTGAAGACAAGTCTTCATGTGATTTTTATAAGGATAAGAGTTCCTTAAATTTATATTTGGGAGACGAAAGGTCTACAAATAAAGTTTCTTTGTATTTTTGTGTACCTAATAAGTGGTGCACTTATGTTAGGGATAATTTTATGTTAGGGACCCCTGCATATTTGGAGAGAGAAAGTGTAATTTGGTATTATGGAGAGAAATGTATTAAGAGAGAAAGTATAGAGAGATATTGTGAGAGTAAGAGAGTAATAGAAATATTTAAAGTAAACAGAAATTACAGACAATTGTTAGAAAGGTTAGGGTTAGATGTGGTATATGAAAATGATGAATACTTACCTGATAATAACAATAAATTGGAAATAACAAGAAATGAGAATAAAGACATTAGGTACTTACCTGTGGTGGAATATTATGGGGATAATTATAGTATAAACCGATTGATGACATATGATACTGAGATAAACGGAACCATACTTGATCATGACTGGAAATATTTGTTTAATAACCGTTTCATAAAGGAGTACGAATATAATGTAGCTAGTAATAAAATCTATTTATTAAATAAGAATTTATATAGACCTAAGATTCGTTTGTTGTTCAACGATGGTGGATAGACTGTTGTATTGTGAAATGAACATTAAATAATAATATGAAAAGTGGTATTGAATTGGACTGCTATGAACTGAGTTTGGTATATAACAAGATAATGAGTTGGAGTGTATATTTTTCATTGTTTTATATGTATTTATCTATCCATGTATTTTTGATATGTATTATGTATTACAGGTACACCAGTATGTATTATTATATATTTTAATAACATGTTTAATAATAATATTTTTTTAAAAAAACAATTGAATTCTTTAAGTAATTAGTCTTTATTAAATTGTAGTACAAAAGAAAATTGTACTAACTTAATAACTAAATTATGAATTATCATAGAAAGTTTTTATGAAAAAAATTATTAATTAATTTGTATTGAATGTAATTACTGATGAATAATAATAATGTTTAAGTAAGAATATATATTTGAATTTTGAAAAGAGGTATTGTTATAAGTAGGTAAGAGAGGAATTTTATAAGAGAATTGTCAATGATTACAGTAAGTGTTTAAACAAGAATAGAGCCTGGGGATAGGTAAGAAGCAGGTGAGTTATTTAATTGATGTAAATGGAGTTAGAAAGGTAAGAATTTTTAAGAAAATAATACAAGAGAATTATTAGATATTTAGGGACACAGTAGTTAGTGATTATTAGTAAAGGTGTTTAAGTAAAGGTATAAACATATATTTGTTGTTGATGAATTCTGTAGTGGGGGTGAGGTGATAAGGAGTAGCCAACCAATAGTGTTGTGGCAGGTATTAGCGTAGTTTAAGGGAGTGTTTGCCGAATTATTTGGAAGGGCAAAATAATATGAATGTATATAGCCAGTTAGGGCCCAACTCATTGCAAAGACGAGCGGTGCCATAGGATTTAAATGAAATTAGTTAAGGTGTTTATGATTGAGATATTGGTGTAAATGATAGGTAAATTTGGTGGTCAGTTAGAAGAAGGTGAGTAAGATTATAATAAGTAAAAGGTATCATGAATATAGGAGTTACCCAGACTAAATAGAAGGTGAGAGGTTAGGTAGCTAGGGAGGTAGAAAGTTCAGAGTATAGAGGTAGTAGGAAGTGAATAATGAAGCAATAATAATAATAATCTGAATATTAACAATGAATTTAAAATGAATTTTATAAATATAATATTGTACTAATTGATGTCTAAATAATTAATTAATATTGAAATTGTAATTTTATAATTAAATGTAACTTAGATAGAATATGCAAATCAAGATTAAAAATGAATAATTTATTTCAATATTAAATGTATCAATGTAATTATTATGTAAAATGTATTATGTATTTGTTATAAAGTTTTTAACATGATTTTATAATAAGGGAATAATGTGTAAAAAAAAAAAAAAAAAAAAAATTTAACTGGCGCTGTTAATAATAACAATAAACCAGATTATTAACTGTTAATAATAATAATAATAAATTTTTGTTGTTTTATCATTCAATAAAAGGTATAAATAAATCCTGTAAACTTCGTTATCCTGTAAAAATATACAGTGTTATTGATTTTTCTTAATTTGTTTTTCTCCAGGTTTGGAAGATCTATAAGGGGTAATTTTCCTAAGAAGATTAATTATATTTTATTCAATTTTTTATTATATCAATGTGTTTATGTTACAATTACAGTAATTGCAAAAGAAAGAAGATAAATATTATCGATAGGAATCGAAACCATTTATCAATTCAGGGTTTGTAATATGAAGAAGGGAAATTCTTTCTAATTCTTGAATAAATATAACTTTTATAAATATATTAAGCCAACCCAGTGCTTATTGGCACAAACCAGCACTTAGCTAAGGGGAACCAGATCAGTTGAGGATGGAGTGATTTACTAAGCCACTATTTTAATATTTATTATGTATTGTTTCAGTGTTTGGTGATATGACAGCGGTCCTGAGCTGGCCAACTCGTCAGAGCAGGGGCGTTAAGAGCCTAAGTGGCCTTATGGTGTTGGGATCTCGTAGGAGAAGTCCAGTAAGGCCATGTAGGTACGGTCATCATCACCAGACCAAGGGTGAGTTGTTGTTATTTTTTATGTAAATTTGTAAGGGGGTTGTGGCGACTTGTCCTGGCTGATCCCTTTAGGAAGTATGAAAGGGTCAATGAAAGTTTGTGTGCTTCGACACACAATCTTTCATTGAGGTGGTTTTGTGATGGTACAATCATGGTACATTTATAATTAACTTTAAATATGGTAAATAGAACATAACTATTGTATTTTTCTATTTTTGTCATACTAAACCCAACCTTAAACACCCGATACGAATATACCGTGAGTGGAGTGTATAACAATATTTGTCAGGATTTGAACCAATTCGTAGCAAAAACTGTGAAACATCACAAAAAACAGTGTGCAGTTATTGCGATAAGCAAGCCGAACCTTAATTACGTCATCGTAATGTGTTTACATCAACAACGACGCTGTCAACAGTTTTAACAATGGGATTGTGACGTAGGTTCACCCCACTTCCGCAAAATCTAACAAAGACTTGTGGTCATTTCTTCTGCAGCTGTGATCAACGCCGGCCGGCAACCCATTCACTTACGGGTGAATTTTAACTTTTTAGACCACCGTAGGTGGTTAATAAACAATATAAATATATTCAAAATGTACTAAGGAAAGTTAGACAGTTCGGCTTTGTGTAGGCGTCCTCGGCCGATGAATCGTCCATAAAGATCGGTGTATAGAATCGGTCCCACGACGGTGGGTTACGTAGGTCGACACGACAGTGCCCCGTCAGACGCCGTAAAATTATACCGATTGTGCCGATGTCGGGACGATGCTAGAAGTGCGAGGAGGCCGACACGAAATGGGTGAGAACGTTCCTTGTGTATTTTAAATCCTTATTTCATTATTTCCCAGTATAAAATTTTGTTGCAGAAATCAATTATTTAAAATTTCAATTATTTATAAGGAGCTCCAACATTAATAATAAAAAATTGTACCATGAGTGTGAAAGAGAGAGAGAGGTTGCGTGTGTGTGTTATAATTTCTAAGTGCTGGGTTGTGCGGAAATCTATATAAAAAGGTTTATCATATCTATATCATAATTAGCTAAGACAACACATTTTTTGATATATGTAAGGATTTTGGAGGGTAAATTGATTCTTGAAACGCCCATGCCAATATGTGGGTCATATATATTTCACTATGTAGTAACTATCACTTTAAATACTAATAAAATACTTTATATATGTTATTTGGTGTATGTTTTTATTTCAGGTAAATTGTTTCACTAAACTGGTTCGTGTTACACGAATTCTGGCCCTAAAAGTAGATTTCGATCATGTTACCTTTTACAAACATGGCGACCGAGATTATTTACGTATAGACGAAAATACATTTTTCACTATAAGTAATAAAACGATAAAAGTAATAGATTACAAATGGCGCCCGAACAGGGACTCGACATAAAATGAAATTTATGGAGAGTACACCTACTGGTATGTGAAACAGTTACTTGAAATAATAGCGTAATAGTTCGCAAAGCGTGCGTAAGGTAAGGTTACAATTTTAGGTTATAAACATATATGTTTTAGTAACCTAAAATAAAACAACATGAGTACTAGTGACAATATTGTAATAGAAACCAGTACCTCTGATATAAATTTAACTAGTGAAATGGAGGTTCAATTAAACCCAATTAGTCAGACGGACGAGGCCAATACGCCTGTGTCTGCAGAGATAACGAAAATCGATACATCCATTCCACCTATGCCAGTTAGCAAAATAGATGGTACTGCTGAAATGATGAAAATTTTATTAAATAAATTTGACAGTTTTGGTAAAAAAATAGATGAACAGAAAATCGATTCTGATATTAAATTCAATGAATTAAAGAATGAAATAAAATTAGGTCACGACAAACTTATTAAAAAATGTGACCAGCTCATCACAAAACTAGATGTAAATTTAAGTCAATTAGAAAGTCAGAAAGTACTAAATCGTAGTACCCAGCAAAATGCTGTATTGGATAACAACATATTTAAAAATAATAATTCAAATAATGAATGTACCGATAACTCAAATATTACAAGTAGTAAGATTGTGGTGTTAGAAAAGGATAAAAATGATAATGAAAGTATAATTAGTGAAAATGAAATGTTTGAATTTATTGAGTCAGAAAGAAAGTTTGGAGAAAGCATTTTAGTACAAGGAGTGCAGGGGGTAGAATTTTCTTTTGATGTAGTGTTAGGGGGTGAAGACAAGTCTTCATGTGATTTTTATAAGGATAAGAGTTCCTTAAATTTATATTTGGGAGACGAAAGGTCTACAAATAAAGTTTCTTTGTATTTTTGTGTACCTAATAAGTGGTGCACTTATGTTAGGGATAATTTTATGTTAGGGACCCCTGCATATTTGGAGAGAGAAAGTGTAATTTGGTATTATGGAGAGAAATGTATTAAGAGAGAAAGTATAGAGAGATATTGTGAGAGTAAGAGAGTAATAGAAATATTTAAAGTAAACAGAAATTACAGACAATTGTTAGAAAGGTTAGGGTTAGATGTGGTATATGAAAATGATGAATACTTACCTGATAATAACAATAAATTGGAAATAACAAGAAATGAGAATAAAGACATTAGGTACTTACCTGTGGTGGAATATTATGGGGATAATTATAGTATAAACCGATTGATGACATATGATACTGAGATAAACGGAACCATACTTGATCATGACTGGAAATATTTGTTTAATAACCGTTTCATAAAGGAGTACGAATATAATGTAGCTAGTAATAAAATCTATTTATTAAATAAGAATTTATATAGACCTAAGATTCGTTTGTTGTTCAACGATGGTGGATAGACTGTTGTATTGTGAAATGAACATTAAATAATAATATGAAAAGTGGTATTGAATTGGACTGCTATGAACTGAGTTTGGTATATAACAAGATAATGAGTTGGAGTGTATATTTTTCATTGTTTTATATGTATTTATCTATCCATGTATTTTTGATATGTATTATGTATTACAGGTACACCAGTATGTATTATTATATATTTTAATAACATGTTTAATAATAATATTTTTTTAAAAAAACAATTGAATTCTTTAAGTAATTAGTCTTTATTAAATTGTAGTACAAAAGAAAATTGTACTAACTTAATAACTAAATTATGAATTATCATAGAAAGTTTTTATGAAAAAAATTATTAATTAATTTGTATTGAATGTAATTACTGATGAATAATAATAATGTTTAAGTAAGAATATATATTTGAATTTTGAAAAGAGGTATTGTTATAAGTAGGTAAGAGAGGAATTTTA
Source organism: Magicicada septendecula (assembly GCA_034769895.1). Taxonomy (NCBI): domain Eukaryota; kingdom Metazoa; phylum Arthropoda; class Insecta; order Hemiptera; family Cicadidae; genus Magicicada; species Magicicada septendecula. Next base: position 130,773,615 of record CM068375.1, read on the forward strand.
TAAGAGAATTGTCAATGATTACAGTAAGTGTTTAAACAAGAATAGAGCCTGGGGATAGGTAAGAAGCAGGTGAGTTATTTAATTGATGTAAATGGAGTTAGAAAGGTAAGAATTTTTAAGAAAATAATACAAGAGAATTATTAGATATTTAGGGACACAGTAGTTAGTGATTATTAGTAAAGGTGTTTAAGTAAAGGTATAAACATATATTTGTTGTTGATGAATTCTGTAGTGGGGGTGAGGTGATAAGGAGTAGCCAACCAATAGTGTTGTGGCAGGTATTAGCGTAGTTTAAGGGAGTGTTTGCCGAATTATTTGGAAGGGCAAAATAATATGAATGTATATAGCCAGTTAGGGCCCAACTCATTGCAAAGACGAGCGGTGCCATAGGATTTAAATGAAATTAGTTAAGGTGTTTATGATTGAGATATTGGTGTAAATGATAGGTAAATTTGGTGGTCAGTTAGAAGAAGGTGAGTAAGATTATAATAAGTAAAAGGTATCATGAATATAGGAGTTACCCAGACTAAATAGAAGGTGAGAGGTTAGGTAGCTAGGGAGGTAGAAAGTTCAGAGTATAGAGGTAGTAGGAAGTGAATAATGAAGCAATAATAATAATAATCTGAATATTAACAATGAATTTAAAATGAATTTTATAAATATAATATTGTACTAATTGATGTCTAAATAATTAATTAATATTGAAATTGTAATTTTATAATTAAATGTAACTTAGATAGAATATGCAAATCAAGATTAAAAATGAATAATTTATTTCAATATTAAATGTATCAATGTAATTATTATGTAAAATGTATTATGTATTTGTTATAAAGTTTTTAACATGATTTTATAATAAGGGAATAATGTGTAAAAAAAAAAAAAAAAAAAAAATTTAACTGGCGCTGTTAATAATAACAATAAACCAGATTATTGACTGTTAATAATAATAATAATAAATTTTTGTTGTTTTATCATTCAATAAAAGGTATAAATAAATCCTGTAAACTTCGTTATCCTGTAAAAATATACAGTGTTATTGATTTTTCTTAATTTGTTTTTCTCCAGGTTTGGAAGATCTATAAGGGGTAATTTTCCTAAGAAGATTAATTATATTTTATTCAATTTTTTATTATATCAATGTGTTTATGTTACAATTACAGTAATTGTAAAAGAAAGAAGATAAATATTATCGATAGGAATCGAAACCATTTATCAATTCAGGGTTTGTAATATGAAGAAGGGAAATTCTTTCTAATTCTTGAATAAATATAACTTTTATAAATATATTAAGCCAACCCAGTGCTTATTGGCACAAACCAGCACTTAGCTAAGGGGAACCAGATCAGTTGAGGATGGAGTGATTTACTAAGCCACTATTTTAATATTTATTATGTATTGTTTCAGTGTTTGGTGATATGACAGCGGTCCTGAGCTGGCCAACTCGTCAGAGCAGGGGCGTTAAGAGCCTAAGTGGCCTTATGGTGTTGGGATCTCGTAGGAGAAGTCCAGTAAGGCCATGTAGGTACGGTCATCATCACCAGACCAAGGGTGAGTTGTTGTTATTTTTTATGTAAATTTGTAAGGGGGTTGTGGCGACTTGTCCTGGCTGATCCCTTTAGGAAGTATGAAAGGGTCAATGAAAGTTTGTGTGCTTCGACACACAATCTTTCATTGAGGTGGTTTTGTGATGGTACAATCATGGTACATTTATAATTAACTTTAAATATGGTAAATAGAACATAACTATTGTATTTTTCTATTTTTGTCATACTAAACCCAACCTTAAACACCCGATACGAATATACCGTGAGTGGAGTGTATAACAATATTTGTCAGGATTTGAACCAATTCATAGCAAAAACTGTGAAACATCACAAAAAACAGTGTGCAGTTATTGCGATAAGCAAGCCGAACCTTAATTACGTCAGAGGTGGAGAATGTGTTTACATCAACAACGACGCTGTCAACAGTTTTAACAATGGGATTGTGACGTAGGTTCACCCCACTTCCGCAAAATCTAACAAAGACTTGTGGTCATTTCTTCTGCAGCTGTGATCAACGCCGGCCGGCAACCCATTCACTTACGGGTGAATTTTAACTTTTTAGACCACCGTAGGTGGTTAATAAACAATATAAATATATTCAAAATGTACTAAGGAAAGTTAGACAGTTCGGCTTTGTGTAGGCGTCCTCGGCCGATGAATCGTCCATAAAGATCGGTGTATAGAATCGGTCCCACGACGGTGGGTTACGTAGGTCGACACGACAGTGCCCCGTCAGACGCCGTAAAATTATACCGATTGTGCCGATGTCGGGACGATGCTAGAAGTGCGAGGAGGCCGACACGAAATGGGTGAGAACGTTCCTTGTGTATTTTAAATCCTTATTTCATTATTTCCCAGTATAAAATTTTGTTGCAGAAATCAATTATTTAAAATTTCAATTATTTATAAGGAGCTCCAACATTAATAATAAAAAATTGTACCATGAGTGTGAAAGAGAGAGAGAGGTTGCGTGTGTGTGTTATAATTTCTAAGTGCTGGGTTGTGCGGAAATCTATATAAAAAGGTTTATCATATCTATATCATAATTAGCTAAGACAACACATTTTTTGATATATGTAAGGATTTTGGAGGGTAAATTGATTCTTGAAACGCCCATGGCAATATGTGGGTCATATATATTTCACTATGTAGTAACTATCACTTTAAATACTAATAAAATACTTTATATATGTTATTTGGTGTATGTTTTTATTTCAGGTAAATTGTTTCACTAAACTGGTTCGTGTTACACGAATTCTGGCCCTAAAAGTAGATTTCGATCATGTTACCTTTTACAAACATGGCGACTGAGATTATTTACGTATAGACGAAAATACATTTTTCACTATAAGTAATAAAACGATAAAAGTAATAGATTACACCCATAGCAACCAGAAATTTCGGATAAATAAAATGAGACTTCTTTAACAACGGTCATAGTGTACAGACGTGTTTGCAAAACGTCTTACATAATTAACTATAAATTGTGAAAGCACGTTCCAGACATATTAATACCGATAGATACACATAATACGAGTTATTACAACCAAGTGAGGAACAACTAGCATTGGAAATAGAAGAATCAAGAACCAGGGAGGAGGACCGAAGCAGACGTGGGCCCTATCTTCGACCAAGAACCATATAAAGAAGAGGATTTGGTGACTTTGACATTTTATTATATTATGCATCAACACCAACTTTTGTATACACGACTTTTTAAAAATTAAGCAACTAAACTACAGACACCATATCACACCAACACTAAGAACACTCACTAATAACACGAATTGAGATTGACACCTTTTTTAAACACCACAAGAACCTTTGATTTCAATAATAATTAATAAACACATGAACTGGACATAACCTATAATAACTAGCAGCCACGATTCAACTGCATGTGTGCACATTACACTCTAAACTTTGTAATATCCTTGAACTGTAAAATTTGTACTTTGATTTGTAGAATAATGTTTTGTTTAATTGTAATCCCCGAACCATATACGCCCTGAGATGATCTATTTTAATAGAAATAATAACCAACGCTTTATTTTGGTCTGAATGCAATAAGAATTACAACTACAGTACCAACTGGTAAAGGAGACACATAATTTTTGCCACGATTGTGATTATCATAAAAGAAACGAGAAACAGTTAACCCATGTTTTATTGAATAAATGATTTCTATAAGGATATATGTTTGTTGTTATATTTGCGTCGTTATTATTGCTGTTCCATTTAAAAAATAAGTTCACAGAGCACAGCGGACACCACAACGGTTGGCAACGGTGGGTGACGTCATCGAAACGGTACGTATAGTGGGAGCGAGCGGCAGATTACAAAAATCATTCGCCGTTCAACATATATTATTAACAGTAACATTATTACAACAACAACAGTGTGGTTGAAGGTAGTTAATACGTATATATTTGTTACTAATTGACGTTTCCAACGGGCGGCGTATATAATTTAAGTGCCCGCAACACAAATAGAGTGTTGCAAATTGACGAATCCAAAGTGAGACTTTAAGGAAATAAAGAAGTAACGAACACAATATTTCATTAAAGTTCGTTACAATATATATATAATAGCATTAATAAATGAAAGAGAATTGAAAGTAAAGAGAGTAGAGTTTATTATCAAAATAGATAGTAAAGTGAGTAGATATTTGAAGTATAGCAAGATTAATTTAAAGTTGAATATTAAAACAAGGCCAGTCTACAAGCAATTAATATAAATTTAAATTGAATTTTAAACCTTGGTATAGACTGAGCGAGTAGAGGTCAGATCTGAGACAAGACAATTTATTTCAATATAAAAATATTGTAATTTTATAATAAATTAATAAACCAATTATTTAACATGTGTAGATATAAGACTATTAACATGTTTAGATATAAGAGATTTTTTTTAAATATGTGTAATGTTGCATATCATAAGATATAAACATTTAATAATGAGCAATATCGTGACCGACAATTATTAATGATGTTTATGAATATTTATAATAATCAATAAATAATAAATATGAGTTTTAAATACTGATAAATAAAAATACTCTTATTATAAATATACCTGGTATAATTATACAACCTGCATGAATTACTGTATATCGAATTTACATATAAATTCGTTGTATAAGTTGTATCCCTTGAACGTGAGGCCTGACATGCCCACATGTATATGTATGTATATGTAACGTTGTATAATTTTGGCGCTCCAAGATCGTGGGGCTCCACAAATTTAAATTATATTAAATTTGTTATATAATTTTGGCGCACATGAACGTGTGGCCCGTTCCCCACCATTTAACTATTAGAAATTTTGTAGTTAAATGGGTGCTCTAAAAATAAAGGTGTTTTCAATGAAAAATATATTATATAATAATTATTTATATTAAACATTAACTGTATGCTATGTTAATTGTTGTGTACTAAAACACAACTGGCGCTCAACAAAATAAACAGGTGTAATTGTAACATGAGTAAATAAAAATAATATCAGTTCAACGATAAATAAATAAAAGCTTGCGTACGGTTCACTAATAATAATAAATTATAAATAAATATTTAAATACAAAATAATTCAACATGACGAATCCAGGAAACTTAGATATGGAGGCCTTTCGAAAAATGATGTGGGCCATGATGGACGAAGTAGTTACAAAACAGACAGAAAATTTAAATGCTAAGCTTAAAGAACAAACAGAAAGTTTAGAAAATAAATTAGAACAACAGACTGAAAATTTTAATAATAAATTAGAACAACAGACTGAAAATTTTAAACAGGACACCATAAAAATACGGAGAGTCTAAAAGAATTAACAGAAAAGGTTGGTGATACCAACTCACATATTGAGACTATCACAGAAAATGTATGTGAAAGAATTGTTAAGCAAACGGAACAAATATGTGAAATGATGGTTTCTGAACAAACAATTGTAATTGAAAGTAAGAGAGAACAGACTTGCATGATTACTGGTGATAATTCTAAAACAATAATTAACTCTAAGGAAGAATGTAAAATACATTTAATTAAACAAACGTACCGTGCTAGCGGAAGTATCCAAAGTAGTGGTTACACTCACACACAAATAAAACAAGTTAAAAAGGTAACACGATTGAAACAAATCACACGCGACAAGGGTACGCACAGTAAGTATCGATTGAACGATAATCATAATGATAATCACAATAAATATAAAAACTACAGAGGTTATCATAAACGGCGAATGAAAAAACAGTCGACAGCTGTTTATATAGGCTTCAAACGGACTGACCTTACACAATGCATTAGTGACAAGAGAATTATGGAACATACTGAGAGAGGAGAGAGAGGTTATTCGTCGCAGCTAAGAAACAAATTAATGCCGTACAAATAGGTGAGTTACGCAATGACGTCAGATGAGCTCACTGTCGCTATGTTACAATGGGACGTTAACACAATGAGGGTGCGAGATGGAAATAACTGTACATGTTGGCTAATATACGACAACGGTGACTACACGTCAAAATACAATGAATTTCTTGTTGATGGACCCAATACAATTGTTATAATAGTGAGGGGTGGAAATCAAACGACACCGCACTCAATGCTCTATAGAAATGAATAATTATTTTTAAAAGAAAAATATTACTGTTAATTATTATTAATAAGAAAAGGAGTTAATTAATAAGAAATAATATTGTTCTGTTATTATCATTATTAAAATATATAAAAACCCAAATTACTTTCACCTACCTGCAAAGGTCCTATCTGGGTCCAGAAATCCGATTCACACGAACCACAGATGCAAACGTGTTTCATAGGTTAGTGAAATAATTGACTCTACACATCGTTAAGAAGAGAATTGATAATTTTAATTTTGTCAAATCATTTAAGAAAACGGTTTATAAACTTTACCTTTGAAATAAATTAGTTAGAAAATATATATTGGTTGTTACATGATCATCCTTAAACTAACTTACGCTACGCTTACCTTACTTTTTCAAACACACACACTCACAAAACTGCCCAGCCTGCATATTTTGTATACCCCAAACACACACACAAAATTTATTTCTCCCTTAACACATTTTTTATAATAATCCCCCTACGTCGACCACGCGGTCATCGCGCCCACATCAAGTCCTCGTTCACGTGTCCAAAAAAAACGAAACTATTAGTTCATCTTCTTCATTTCGACTCACTCACAACGGTTGCTATTTCACTCGTGCACTTTTGACTAATATTCCATATTTTAACGGTGAGGTCGGCCGACCTTGAAAAGAAACTGTTAACAAAATTTAGATGGACCGCATGCGGTCTGTTGGTAAGAGGTACTGGGCAGAAGTTTTTTCTCGGTTCCCTCTCCACAGTTTTTCAATACGGGAACTCACTGCCTTGGGCGTCGTCGCCGAAGCTTCGGCCCATGCCATGCATGTAGTTTTTGAGTCAATATAGCCCACGATCTCATCTAGGCGTAGGCTGACGTCATAAAAGTGGGCCGGACTTGAGCAGCATTTCCGGAAGGTCTTTGAGAAGACGATGAATACTCTTGCGCTTTGGCCATCTTGAGTTTTTTACCAGCGCGTGGGTCGGCGCCCATGCTTGGTGAAACGCATAGGTGCGCACTGCGACACTCTCGCCTAGTTCTCAGAAAACTAGGGTGGTACATTCTTCGCTTGCCGCATTACACAATTGAAATTGCGTATCGCCTTTGTCTCAAACTGTTCAGTTAACATGTGGTCTGTTACAATGGAATGAATTTGGTTGCACCATAATTTTCACAATTTTTAGACAAGCCCGCCCAAAATGAAATAAATAAATATATAAATGCCCCTTACTGAAAGAAAAATAAAATGACCCAAAATTGACCCGCTACAATACCCCCTCGATGAGAATTCTGCTGTTTACAACAGAAGAAATCTCATCGATAAAACCCCGAAGAGGACCGGTGAGGAACTGGTGCCAACAACCCCCTTGTTCTTAATCTACATGGGTACACGACCCCCCTGGTTCAGCGACTATGGACTCATCTGAACGAGATCACTGGACTTCTCTGTAAGAGATCCCAACACCGAGAAATCGAGCAGACTCGTCCCACAGCGCACCTCACCTTCTAACATGCTACCCCCAAAATCCTCAATCCCTGGCTTAATTTATGCCAGATCCTCCACCGATGTGTTTCCTCTTTTATGCAAGCTGGGCTGTCTTTAGCAGATACTGGGCTCACACACACTCACATTACATGTGGACTTAACACATAGTAAAATTGAAAGATTATCTTTTAAGATTTATAAAAAATTTAAAAAATTCAAAATAATATTTAATCAAAAAATTCTCTTCCTTGTTTTTCTAATTTTTGTTTCAAATGACTTAACTTAAACATTTCTACTAATCTAAACACATCCTTACTCTAACATGAGAACCACTTATAGTCTACCAATACAATGCAATACAATAAAATAAACATGGTTAATACACACATAATAAAATAATCATTACTCAAAATTGTTTACTCGCTGGCAGGCGAAAAATCAAGATTTTTTTTTTTAAATTAAAATTTCCAAAAATTTTAAAATTCAAAAAAAAATATTTAATTTTATTTAAATGTTTACTTTATATGCAGAAATTATTTAAAATTCGGTTTAAATTGATTAAATAAACAAATAAAATTGCCTTCCTACTATACAAGCTTAGTAGGTGTATGACCTCATCAGCTGATCGAAACTAGGTCAAGTCCAAGACCCTTGACCTACATATGTTAGGTATGCTTTCTGAAACTACATTAAACATCTGTAACAATCTAACTAGAAACACAAAACCATAAAATCAAACATTTAAAATAAACAAAATATTAATATAAATAATAAGCAAGTTGCTATTTAAATTATTTAAAATAAAGAATTCTTAACTTCACATTATTTTCAATTCTATCAAATTTCTGTCACTGGTTTCGAAAAAATAAAAAATTTTATATTCTTTATCATAAATCTCTCTCTTTATTTAACAATTTCAATCTACTTTAGTGTGGGTGATTTAAATTATTTATCTCATTTAATGTACTACTTGATCTGGATACCTATATAATCTTTCTCCCTCTGACTCTACTATTAACTTTTACTACATGACACCCCTCTCTATCCAAATATCTATCAAAACACTAAGCTCAACTTACCTCTGGCACCGCTCATCTTTGTACTAGGATGTGTGTTCCCTACCTGGCTATACCCATACGAGCCAATGCCCCTCCAAAATATCGGCAAACACTCACTCAAACTACTCTATTCCCGCCGCAACGCCGCACGTTGCTCACACCTTACCACCTCACTCTTACTACAAAATATCATCAACAAATATGTTTATATCTCATTCACATTACTCATCTCTACATATACTCACTACTACTGTGTCAACATCAATACTTCTCAAAATACTATAACATATATGAACTCAAAACAACATTACATTATCTTCCTCTCTACTATTCCAACTTTAACTCTGACTTTAACTTGGACAGATCTATACGTCCCGTAAAATATTCATCACCCAAAAACTATCTTTTATTAGCTTGCATAAATTATTATTTTATTTCTTATTATCATTATTGTTATCATTACTCCAAAACATCTGTAATACATTAAAAACATTACACTGAACATTAATTACTTGAAACATTTATAGCCACTATACCAGTGACATGTTATAGGCTGATCAGCTGATCCTACTAACACAATTAAAACACATCTCATAATTGAACAAATTACATGGAATATACCTTTATCAATACTTACTTCTACCCCCATTATTTTCCCCTTTCTAATTCTGATCATTTTGTGTTATCCGCCTGCCAGACGTTTAATTATTAGCTTAGAAAAAAAATACACACATAATGAAACACATTTTTATCAACAACTATATCTAACTTACAACAATGGAATAGTACACTTAGAATTATAGCATGAACAACTTGTATTGAAAATATGAGCATCTAGTTATTTAGCAGAGCACAAGCAGTTTTATTGGATCAAAATTGAATTAGTAAAGAAATTTTTTATGTTATAAAATTTACATTCGTGACTCCTTTGAGTCACCTCCCAGCCACACACACTATTTCAAATTATGGAGGACTATGGCTCCCTGGCGCTTCGACAAAGACTGTATATTTTGGAGCAGGTTTTACCTCTCCGTGTCTTTGCTTCCGCTATTACATTTAAAAGTAGTGAACATTAACATGTTCTCGTTATAATTATACACCCTTAATGCGGGTCTACCACCTTTCTCTGCTACCCCCAAGTGGGCAGAGTGGCAGCCGCTGTTTCATAGTGCCGGAGATTTCCCCTAAGTTCGCCCCCATTGAATTTCAAATATGTACCAATTTCAAGTCAGCTATGGTCAAGGGACTTGATATGACCATAGCTGGCCGCTAGCCAAATCCACGATTAGTGCTGGTAAGGCAGTAATCGCCCGAAAAGTCGGGGAAATCTAAACTTGCATTTGACTGCCTGTTACATTCATTACTACTATGTGCGACACGGTCGTTTAGAAGTGTGTAAATTTTATTTTACACGAATAAGGTGTGCCGCACATTTTCGCCATTTCGGCCTCCGATGGAGGTAACACTCTCTGTTACCCCCAACCCATTTCACTATCTATGAGAGCACAGGCAACCCCCGCAATAGCAACTTAATAGCTAACTAATTAACATTGATAACTAAACTTTGTACATTGGTCGTTCCACACTCCATTGTTCTATCACTTCATTGAGCACCAATCAACCCCCTAAAATTACCCTTTAATCTTGTATAATAACAAGTTCTTTTATTTACTTTTTAAAAGTTTTCACATAGACACTTCTGCAAGTCCAATCTTTCACTTTTCACTAACATTTTCTTTCTGACAAAATAATAAGTACCACAATGAATCATCTTATACAGCTACATAGAAACAAAGTACATTTGTGTTGTTTTCTGAGGGAAAACAATTCCTTGAAAATTTAAGTATTCAAATTCCATATTTTTGGTTGTTTCATTTTACAATTTCTAAAATAAAACTAAAATAGTTCGTGAAGAGAGAAAAAAATTAAAATATATATATACTACCTTTCCACGAAACTATGGGTCCCCCTCCCCGTTCAAATATGCATGGTTAAATTTCTAGTTTGTACCAATTTTGGTGGAGCCGGACCATCGTTGCTTTCACCGCCCGAAGGAAGATCTGCCAACCATGGCCCGCCTCCGAGTTCCGAATTCCACGGCCAGGACTGGTAAGATCGTGACCGCCCGAAAATGGGGGAGACTCCCTTCTGTAAACATATAAAACCAAATTAAATTTCATTCACTCAATAATAATTAATAACAATCCTGGTAAAATTCCTATGATGACCAATACAGTTTCAAATTTGTAGCATTGTGTGTCCCTGCTATCTCCCTTGTCTCTCTGTTCTGCAATACATACGAATTCTTCATCTTAACTTCTATTACCTCATACGGTCCTTCATAGAGTAAGAAAAATTTCTTGATCTCCTTGTCCTGGGCGCTTGACAAATCATGTCTCCTCACCAATACCAATTGTCCTACTTCGTACTTCATCCACTTACCTTTTGCGTCGTGCCTACGTTTTCTTTGTTCTCCTTTACTTAATAAACTCTCGTTTGCCAACCTGATTTTTATACTCACATCCGCTTTCTCACTCTCAGGTGGGTAATCAAACAACTGTTCCAGAATCCTCGGGGGGCGTGTTCCTTTGATTAACTCGTGAGGTGTATAGCCGGTGGACTCGTGGGTGGTACTGTTCAGCCAAGTCTCTACTCTTCGGACGTACAACGGCCACTCGCTGTGTTTAGCGTGACAATAGGCTCTAAAGATCCTGCCTATCTCTCTCATTACACGCTCAGCCTGGTTGGACTGGGGATGGTACACAGCCGTATGTTTCGTGATGATTCCTTCCCATCCTAGAGTCTGACGCCATTTCCCACTGATGAACTGTGGACCATGATCTGATAGAATCACTTTCGGCTTACCCACGTGAATCATGTAGTCCTTTGTCACCTTCTCACTCAATACCTGACTGGTAGCTCTTTTAACGCTATACAATCTCACATATTTAGAAAAAGTATCAAGCATCACAAAAATATACATCACTCCGCCTCTACCCTTTGGCAATGGCCCAAACAAATCTACCGCAACTAAATCGAAAGGTCTATTCACTTTTATAAAATTCATCTCCCCTTCTACTCTATAATTTACTACCTTCGATTTCTGACATAAATCACAACCCCTCAACAATTTTCTAACCCTTCTTTCCATATTTTTAAAAACACATGACTCTTTCAAAACATTAACACACTTCTTCGCCCCAAAATGACCATATCTTAAATGACAATCCCAAATAATCTTATCAACTAACCCCTCTGGCATAACTAGTTTCCAATCACGCTCACCCCCTACTATTTTCTTAAATAATAACCCCTGATAAATCTGAAAATGCTGATTATACTCTGACTCTGCTACTTCTGTTTCTAAACTACCCATAATCTTACCTGACTTACCATCTGCTCGTTGCATGGTTCTGATGTCCTTCAACTCTTCACCAAAAATTCTATCTTCTCTGCTAATCTGAAAAATTTCAATTTCCTTTAAATCCCTACCTGTCTTATTGTCTAACATGTCTACCCGTGAAAGAGTGTCAGGTATCTTGTTGTCTGTTCCCTTGATGTACTCCTATTCGAAATTATATTCTTGTAAAACAAGTACCCACCTGGTTAAACGGCTGTGAGCGAGTTTACATGTATTTAAGAAGGATAGTGCCTTGTGATCGGTGCGGATCACCGTCCTATTTCCCAAGATGTAAGTGCGAAATTTGCTAACGGCGAACACAATACTTAATAGTTCCTTTTCGGTAGTGGTATAGTTCTTCTCAGCCATCAACAAGGATCTGCTCGCAAATGCGATGGTTAGGTGTTCTTTCTCTTCGTCTTCTTGGTAGAGTTCCGCACCTACGGCCACGTTACTAGCATCTGTCTGTAAGAAAAATATTTTATTAAAATCAGGGTGGTTCATCATTATCATTTTGCTAAATTTCTGTTTAATTTCGTTGAACGCCTCTCGTTCCACTAATCCCCATCTCCATTGTTTATTTTTCTGGAGTACCGCACTCAATCTTGCTGTCACATGGGCGTAGTTCTTCTGAAATTTTCGATAAAAATTACACAATCCCAGAAAACTCTGTAGCTGCTTGATGTTCTTTGGCTCAGGGAAGCGCATGATGGAGTCCACTTCATCCTGATTCGTGGAGATTCCTTCTGGTGTGATTATAAATCCTAAAAAATTTATTTGTGTCTGTAGAAATTTTGATTTGTCCCAATTTACAGTAAGTCCGCCTTCCTTTAATTTGGCTAGCACATATCCTAAATGATCTAAATGGTCCTCAAAAGTTCTTGACGCAATTAAAATATCATCTACATATACCGTTAAAAAATCTAAATCTTTAGGTTTTAAAATTTGGTCTAAGCATTTTATGAAGCTGGCTACGCTGGTATTTAATCCAAATGGCAATCTTTGAAATTGATAGTTCTTACCGTTAAATAGGAAAGCTGTATATTTCCTACTCACCTCCGCCAATGGTACCTGCCAATATCCTGCTGTTAAATCCAATGACGTCATATATCTCACCCCGCTGAATTTCTGAAATATTTCATTGATTGACTCTGGTGATTCACGGTCTGGTATTATTATCTGGTTGATCCTCCTGGCATCTAAACATAACCTAACTCTGCCATCTTTTTTAATTACTACAACTAATGGGTTCGAATAGTGTGATACTGACCTTTCTATTATCTCTCCTTCCATCATCCTGTCCAGCTCCTCTTGCACCGCTCGTCTTTTGGAATAAGGCACGGGATAACTTCGCTGCATGAAAGGTGTGTGTTCCCGTATCTGCAATGTACATACATAATCCTTTGCCCTTCCTGGAATATCGGCAAACACTCCCTTAAACTCCTCGATCACTTGCCACAGCGCCGCACGCTGATCACTCCTTACCACCTCACCTCCAATACAAAATTCATCCGCCCTTATCTCCCATACTGCATTATTAATATTACTCATTTCATTCTCACAATCATCAATATATTCACTCTCTCTACATAAATTTACTCTAGTATCTGCATCACTTTCACCTACTCTCTTTTGTAATATTTTTACCCCCGTTGTTCTAATATTACCCCCGTTTATCTATTATTTGTTCAAAATTAACCTTTACCGACCGATCACCCCCGTCTAATTCTACTATTTTCTGCTTAAAGTTTACAATAGCTTTATTTCTTTGCAGGAAATCATTACCCAATATAATGTCTAAACTTAACCCTTTAACTACCAAAAATGTGTTCTCAAATTCTATGTCATTTATCAAAAAACGTAAGTGTATCTGTTTTGTTATTCTCTTACTGCGTACGCCTGTAACTCCTACTACTGTAACCCCTGCTACTGGTAAAATTGGAATATTCTTTATACTTTCTTTTAACTCTCCTAAAATGTTTTCAGCAATAACAGAAATCTCACTACCTGTATCTACAAGTGTTCTATAATATTTATTAGCTATATTTACCTGTATTTCTGTTAGTCCCGCTCTCACCTTGATTGCCTTGTTTTCTTCCTCCAGCAGATCTACAACTATATCTGTTCTAATTACATTACTCTGGACATTTTCTAACGGTTGGACCTCACTTGCTTCCCCGTACAGTGGTCTGGTCCGTGCTACCACTGTATGCTCTAGTTTTCCGGTTGTTGTCTATGGTTGCTTGTTGTGGGTATCTGGTGATCCCGCGGCGGTCCCTGGTGGTAGTTATTTGTTCCTTGGTACTGCCCGTTTTCGTTTCTCCTCCTCTGCTCTTCTCTTGGTAAATTACATTTATAACATCGTTGTCTGCTGGCGAAATTCCCCCATTTGCACCTGGAACAACTCCACTCACCTGGTTTGTTTACATTATCTCTATGCACATTATTATTATACCCATGATAATTATTACTCTTATTTTGATTATATTCAACATGATGATGGTTATTATTCTGTTGTGTTCGCCTACCCCCTTCTCGATCTCTAATACTCTGTAATATATCTAGTATTCTCTCCAACTCGTTCATATCTTCAATTTCTTTTGTCATTAAAGTGGTTTGTACATCTTTCGGTAAGTGTTTACTTACATGTCTAACAAAAGATTTAAATGGTATCTGCGGCTCTAAATACTTCGCTTCGTTATATAACTTGGTCACGTATATCGTTAAATTATTATTATTAGGGTGTCCTAAAAAATCGCCCGTTCCCATTATACGGCTTCTTAGTATCTCTTGTTCATCTTCGGTCCAATATTTCCCTTTAAATGCTCTTTCAAATGTCTCATAACAGTCCCATTCTGACCGATGTGCTTCCGCCCACACTACTGAACTACCCCTAAAACATTTAATTATTTTGGTTAATTGTACCTCCCAATTACTGTTATTGAAACGGTTGTATTCCCGGGTTTGGTTTATGAATCTCATTGGATGTATTGTCCGGTTTTCATAGCTAAATGTTTCTAATTCAATTTCATTGTGTAAATCTCTAGTTATGATAACCCTTTCAGTAACCCCGGTAAATTTTTTGTTAATTTCCCCCCGTAATTCATTTTTCACATTCATTAAATTGTTCTCAATTACATTACATTTATCGTATATGTTATTACTAGTTTGTAAACTAAACTCATCTATTTCTCTAAGCTTACTTTGTATGGTACTTATTTTACAGTTGGTATTATCTGCATGCTCTGAAATAGCTTTACTTACTGTTTCTATATTCTCTGCTATACTTATTACATTTGACTCAAAATTTTCTAACTGATCTTGTAAAACGGTTGTTTTAATGTCTATTTGTTTATTTATTTCAAATTTGGTTTTCATCTCTATCTGCTTATCTACTGTAGCTAAACATTTATTTTCTATCTCTTTACTTTGTGTCTCAATTTGGTTTTGAACTGTGCTAATTACTGTTTCATTAATTGTATTGATTTTGTCATCTAAATCATTTATTTTAGCATCGAACTTCTCATTAACTATTTCTACTACTTGTTCTTGCATATTTGTACAACGTACGTCTATTTCATTGATTCGTCTGTCAAAACTAATATTCTGCTTTCTGATTTCATTTTTAACTTCTTCAAATTTTACGTTAAAATTATTTTGAACTTCTCTAATTTCATTTTTCTGTTCACTAAATTTCTCATCTAGGTTACTAAATTTCTCATCTAGGTTACTGAATTTCTCATCGAACTTATTATTTTGTATATTAAAAAGCGTCTGCATCATTCTTATTATTTCGTTATTATCTGCCATTTTAACTTTTGTTTAAATATCTCTATTACTTTCAAAAAAAATGTTTTCGTATAATAAATATTACACATTCATATTATATCTAAAATTATTGTAAAATTTTCTACCTCATGTTAATTTTGCGTAAGTTATTGCATTTCTATTTTATTCCTCCAACCCTAAAACACACGCTTGCATCTTCGTAGGTGTGGAATTTAACTTTTAACAATAAATTAAATTCGTCCCTGTTCGGGCGCCATTTGTTCTGTTATTATCATTATTAAAATATATAAAAACCCAAATTACTTTCACCTACCTGCAAAGGTCCTATCTGGGTCCAGAAATCCGATTCACACGAACCACAGATGCAAACGTGTTTCATAGGTTAGTGAAATAATTGACTCTACACATCGTTAAGAAGAGAATTGATAATTTTAATTTTGTCAAATCATTTAAGAAAACGGTTTATAAACTTTACCTTTGAAATAAATTAGTTAGAAAATATATATTGGTTGTTACATGATCATGCTTAAACTAACTTACGCTACGCTTACCTTACTTTTTCAAACACACACACTCACAAAACTGCCCAGCCTGCATATTTTGTATACCCCAAACACACACACAAAATTTATTTCTCCCTTAACACATTTTTTATAATAATCCCCCTACGTCGATCACGCGGTCATTGCGCCCACACCAAGTCCTCGTTCACGTGTCCAAAAAAAATGAAACTATTAGTTCATCTTCTTCATTTCGACTCACTCACAACGGTTGCTATTTCACTCGTGCACTTTTGACTAACATTCCATATTTTAACGGTGAGGTCGGCCGACCTTGAAAAGAAAACTGTTAACAAAATTTAGATGGACCGCATGCGGTCTGTTGGTAAGAGGTACTGGGCAGAAGTTTTTTCTCGGTTCCCTCTCCACAGTTTTTCAATACGGGAACTCACTGCCTTGGGCGTCGTTGCCGAAGCTTCGGCCCATGCCATGCATGTAGTTTTTGAGTCAATATAGCCCACTATCTCATCTAGGCGTAGGCTGACGTCATAAAAGTGGGCCGGACTTGAGCAGCATTTCCGGAAGGTCTTTGAGAAGACGATGAATACTCTTGCGCTTTGGCCATCTTGAGTTTTTTATCAGCGCGTGGGTCGGCGCCCATGCTTGGTGAAACGCATAGGTGCGCACTGCGACACTCTCGCCTAGTTCTCAGAAAACTAGGGTGGTAC
The DNA here is from genome assembly GCA_034769895.1 of Magicicada septendecula. Lineage (NCBI taxonomy): Eukaryota > Metazoa > Arthropoda > Insecta > Hemiptera > Cicadidae > Magicicada > Magicicada septendecula. Next base: position 130,790,717 of record CM068375.1, read on the forward strand.
ATTCTTCGCTTGCCGCGTTACACAATTGAAATTGCGTATCGCCTTTGTCTCAAACTGTTCAGTTAACATGTGGTCTGTTACAATGGAATGAATTTGGTTGCACCATAATTTTCACAATTTTTAGACAAGCCCGCCCAAAATGAAATAAATAAATATATAAATGCCCCTTACTGAAAGAAAAATAAAATGACCCAAAATTGACCCGCTACAATATGTGTAAAAAGATTAAAGAATTAATAATAGAAAGAATGTTATGTTGTAAGAAATGGTAAGGAATGTTGTTATAAAATACGGTCCCTGTTCTGGCACAATAAAATATACGCTATATCGTCTTTGCTTTAATTTAATTTAATTTCAAAGGTCGGGCGCCATCTTGATATAAGTAAATATAGACGTAAATAACTTGTAATTTTACTTACCTTTCAAAGTCACTATAGGGCAGGAATTCGTTTAAGCGAACTCTTGAGTAGCGGAAATTGTTATTTGAAATAATAATACCTTGTTACAAATTTTACCAATGATATACCCAATTTATTTTCCAAAAGACTCTACGTACATATTACGCCATGGTGCGTTTAGCAAACATCAAAGTAAACATCAAACCCTCCAAAATATCTACACAATAAACATGAAACATTTGATTAATGATTATTAATCATTAAACATATATATATCTCGCACAACCCAGCATGATTTATGTCACTCTCTCTCTCTCACTCTCTCTCTCTCTCTCTCACGCTCTGGTACAATTTTATATTATTATTGAGCTCATTTGAATTTTTTAAATAAAATATTTAAATATAAATTGGTCATTATGAATTTGAATGATGTTGGTTTCCTTGAAATAAACAGAATATTGGAATGTTCTCACCAAATTTTGGACAGATACTTAGCTGCAGTTGTTTGTCCGGTAAAACATCGCACACCGCGAGTTCACCGATTTCGCTACCGGTCACATCTTGAAGTATTAGATTTACAACACTGTTTTTAATCCACTTTTGGTGGTGTAAAAGTTGAAATTCACTTGGTGAACCCTTTTGCCGGCCGGCTACGTTCACGCTTTCGGATGAAATGACCAAGACTCTTGGTTTCACATTGCGTAGGTGGGGTAACAGCGACGCCATCAGGCTTTGTTCTTATAGCCAAGCCTTGAGTTGTTTACGGAAATATACATTCCTCACCACTGACGTCATCAGGGCTTGTCTCGTTATCGCTGTTTGTGACATACGTTTTTTGCTGAGTTTGTCGTTTTGCAATGAAAAACGGTCAGAATCCTGTCAATTCACATTTGCGTATTATAAAATATTTATATAGTACACTCACCACAGCTTTACAGGGATTATGAAATATTTAAATAATTATTACCAAATTGTTAAAAATAAATGAATACAATAATTATGGTCTTTTGTACCATGTTTTTTATTAATTTAATATTGCACCAGAATTGTACCATCACAATGTTAGTATTCAAAGTAAAGAATGGCATGAAATAATATGTGTAAAGACATATTTAAGAAATGATTGTAAAGGAATGTTATTATTGATGTGTTATTAATATGAAGAAATAATTAGAATGAGCAATCAATGCTATAATTGTCAGAATGGCTGATCAAGTGAAATCTTCATACCTTAGTGGAAAGGCAAGGACACAGAAGATAGCGATAGTGAAAGTCAAGGACAGAGATTATTTAGAGCTCCAAATACTACGATTAAAACATCGAGTAGAGTTAAGCACATAAAGTCTGCATATAGATGTGTTTCTAAGGTAGTCACCTGTAGCCGATAATGACTCACTACGAAGCTAACGAAAAAGGTGTATTTCAGAAAGTAATGGTAAGGATGAAGAAAATTATTAGCGATCAGAAAGGTAATAGTAAAGAAATGTAATAATTGAAGGTAATGAAGGTTAATGTATTGTATAAGATAAATGTAAGAAATGTTAATGTATTGTATAAGTAATGTTCATGTTAAGAAAAGAGTTAAGAAGCGAAGGTAAGAATGTATGAGTAAGGAAATGTAAAAGTACAGAGCGAATCTACATACCTATGTGGAAATGCAGAGTATCCGAAAGGACCAAAAAGGAGAGCTAATTGCAGTGGATTTTCTTGGACCACTTCCGAAATCAAGTTGGGAAGTGAAACACATACTTGTTTGTATAGATGTATTTTCCAAAGCCGTCCATCTGTATACAATTAGGCGATCCACAATTAAAGTGGTAGCAGAAATATAATCCTGCATATGGTAAAATTTCAGATTGAAGAATGGCATAATATGTTGAGATGCAAAATGTTTACCAGTGCAAGAATGCAAACTCATGTAGAAAGTGCTACACGTAAAAAAAGAAATAAATAAATAGGTCGATGGGACCAGATTAAAGGAGAACGATGAAAAAGAAATTCTACGTATGAATAATGAGAAGAGAGTGTAAGGGTGGGACAAGGCCACTGAATCAGTACAAGGTCAACGCACCGATCAGCTGTATAATGGGGGGTGAATATTGCATACCACCACAGTGAACGTTAGACTGACTTACTCATTATTATGTGTTTGTTTTACCGATGTATAAACTTAAAGTTAAGTTAATGTAACATGATTATATTTGTCTAGAACAAATAGACAAAAAATTTAATAAATAAATATTTATTAAATTTTTTTCTTCTCAGGCAGAGGAATAATGCAACGATACAGCCATACGCTGTATTAGGCATTAATTTGAATAAATATAAATTTTGTATAAGTTATGGGTAAATGGACAGGTCTGAGATTGCAAAAATATTTCATTGTTAGATTAGGGGAGAATTAACCAGTTTCGACAAGCAGTGAACACCTGCTCAATTGTATGTGTGTTACACGTGTATCTTGTGTGTGTTAGTGATGCAGGCATACACAGGAATCTCAGCAACCTGCCTCAAGTAATTAATAAAATAATTATTTTAATTCACTGTGCGAAAACTAATTAGTGTATGATCAAACCAAAGGCACCAAAGTGTGTGTGAAATTTATAGTTATCCCCAGTGAAAAGATGACGTTAACAGAACACGTTATGCGAAGACAGTGCGAAATAAACGTGCCAAAAAAATACGCAAATTACCCTAAGACGCTCAAATTAATATAGTGAGTGCTTAATCGAATTAGCTATGATTTGTGCTATCTCGATTCTGTGCAAAACATTGCTATTTGCTAATAATTGCAAATAGATGAAAAGGTTTGGGAGTGGGGGCTGTCACGAGATATGCAGGTATCGACAGGACGATTTTGGAGCCGACTGGCGCGGAATCTCGAGAGGGTATAAATTAAGGGTTCGACCAAAAACCCTTCTCTTCATTTCAAGACACAGTTGCAGCTGGACATGTTGTTCGTCGGCAAAACAGTTTATTTTTATTCTATTACAAGTCGCAGTAACAAACGAAATAATGTTCGTTAAATTCACGACAATATTACGGAAAAAGTAAATACCACAATAGTAAGTCTACCAAGAGTATATACGGGAAAGCTGCTGTAGAGCGACGCTGGACTCTAGATGTATCCAGGAACATGCTGCCGTAGAGCGACGCTGGACTCTAGACGCATCCAGGAACACATGCTGCCGTAGAACGATGCTGGACTCTAGACGCATCCAGGAACACATGCTGCCGTAGAACGATGCTGGACTCTAGACGTATCCAGGACCACGCCAGGACAAGAGGAATGGAAAACTAACTCTGGACAACGCTGGACCCCGGACAACAGTTGTAAGATCATCAGAAATCGAGGTGACATGCGTAATGCATTTTAAATGATTTGTAAAAAAAAAATAAGAGCTCATAAAGACGATTTCAAAGAACAGTAAATTAAAACAAAGTAAAGTTTATACTTAGTAATAATATGTTAAAATGTAAATAAATGTTTAGTCGTAAGAATGAGCGATCACATATATATAAAAGCATTAATAAATGAAAGAGAATTGAAAGTAAAGAGAGTAGAGTTTATTATCAAAATAGATAGTAAAGTGAGTAGATATTTGAAGTATAGAAAGATTAATTTAAAGTTGAATATTAAAACAAGGCCAGTCTACAAGCAATTAATATAAATTTAAATTGAATTTTAAACCTTGGTATAGAGTGAGCGAGTAGAGGTCAGATCTGAGACAAGACAATTTATTTCAATATAAAAATATTTTAATTTTATAATCTATATTATAACTCGTGTATCGTCTTCGTCGTTCGTATACCTCTGTAAAATATAACAGTGTGTCTGAGTGTAAATTGTGTCTGTGTTTCTTGCCACTTCGTCCTCGCACGGCGATGTAACACACGATGTTTGGGTCCGTAACGAACGTACTGGTGACCAGGTATCGTGGTTCCCGATCTGAGGTTCAAACGTAGTGGATAATCCCCGGGTGGCGCCAAATTGTTTGTATAAAGCATTTAAAACTGTCTCCTTATCAATGTTCTATTCGAATGAGGCGACGAATTCAATCCGTCCCGCCTTTTCTCAAATTTTGACAATCGAGTTAGCAGTTATAGTATTCGCTACTTGCGCGCTAGACGTCGCATCAGAAACATTCGCTGTACATGATAATTCAAACATACACTTTTCTAATGAAAATAAAACACAATTTAACACACACAGTATAGATTTATTATTAATTTGAAGTTAATATTTTATCGACACAAGTTGTAATTAGTTTTTTTATATACAATTCTGCACCGGATAATTCTTTATAAGACTCTTACTCAAGGGTAAACCAATCGATTATGAATACAAATAAACACAGTATGGCTTTCTCTGACGCCAATCAACAAATAATTCGATCGATGGTTGTGAGATCTTTTGGCCACGTTAAAAGGTTCAGATGCAATTACAATATTAAAAATACACAACCTTACAATGTTTTTTCCTTAAGTACGGTAATGTGTTATGGTAATTGGTTTGTTTGAGTGTCGTACAAGTGGTTTAAAAGTCGTACGTTAGTTCTATAGTTTAACAAATTTTCAGTGTCTTAATATTACGATTTAATCCTTGCAAGAGAATAAAAGTGATTCAGTGGTATTCAACATATATTGAGAAATATTCAAAGTGCGTTTATTTTTGGAAGTTGAAATAATTTAACTGATACTTAACAGCATTGTAGTACAGAATTGCTCTGTAGATCGGGAAGGAAGGATTGTGACATCAATATAATTCATTTGTTCTTTATTCAATCTTCGGCATCTTTTTCAAAGTTGTTTGGATTTATTTAGATATTTCGTCTTCAATTAAACGTCTTCTCCCTCTGGTAAAGGTGTTCGGTATTCATCAGACTTCTTTACAATCAATTTCTGTACATTATTTTACTTTTGAGATGTTTTAAATATGAAAATATGTTGTACTCAATTTTCACTTCTGTCTTGCGTGAGCGTCCTTTTTCAAGTAAGTGTATTCAACGGTAATTACCTCGTCAAAACGGTCGTTTCCATGGTTACATCATTAATTTCATTGGGCGAGCTGAACATGAATACATTGTTATCAATATTTGAATTCCTTTCAAATCTTCCCATATCTTCGGACTTCCTTCCTCCTCTTATCTTCCTTCTTAGTTATTATCTATTTGCACTGTCATTTATATTTTCTCACAAAGATTATTTTGGGACCCCACAATATTGGGTTTTATCAAGTTTTCTAAGTTTACAATTAATTTCATACTTACTAATTACATTTCTCTGTTTATATAATTCCTTAATTTAATATTTGGTTTTTAATAATAACTACCATTCATACTTGGTAATTAGTCACCTTGGATTTGTCCATTATAGGGTGATTTTTATACAATCAGTATTTGCTTGTGTTTGACCGTTAGGTCTGTTTCACATTTAAGTAGCCATTACTGGATTTTTATGGCTTCATACACAATATATTTTATTTAGTCCTAAATTGTTATTTTGCATTTATAATTAGGTTTAATGTCTCTGGATGTGTTTTAATTTAGTCTTTTTGTGATCTTTGTTTGTAACAACTGTGTTATTCAATATTACTTGCTAATTATTTGCTATTCATTTCCAATATAGCATATAACATCTAGGTCTATGGTCTGTATGACTCTTACAGCCATATCCAATTCATAAACAATAATTTATACAATTCATTATTTCTTATTTGTTGTATTGGTGCTAAACAATCTCACCTCTATTGAACTTTTTTCATTAAACTCCCCTTATAACATGGGTATTTACTTAATGTTAATATAGACTTATTTTCTAATGCTTTTTGCTCTCCCTTCCATGTTAACACCATCTTATTACTTTTCCTTGTGAAACACACCTTTAAACTTTTATAATTAATACATTCTTAAGTTATAACAATACTATTTCCTAGTCATCACAGTGAATATCACTACTTAGTGTTCATTATTTACTGAATCAATGTTCTATTCTAAATATTATTCATTGTAACTTTGTTAAATGTTATTGTTCACTCTTAAAACTTAAACATAGGTTATTTTACTAAGTCTTTATCTTAGTCTACTCTCCTCTTACTATTTTTATGATAGGCAATATTTGTATTTATTTCTCACTTGCACTTTCTTAAATTATTTAGTGTTCATTATAATTTACTTAGTGTTTCTTTAGTATTATATCACTCTAGGATAAATCACTTTCACTAGTTCAACTTCCATTTATTTCTCATCATTTTATTCTCTTTCTCTACACACTATCTATATAAAATTATTAATATTATGTCTTTCTTTTTTAACAAATTACATATATCCCTAACTCTTTGGTTAGTGTACTTTTATCTATTGTTTCGTATTACTGATTATTTATGTGATAATCTATTCACAATACAAATACAAATACATAAAATTATTATTATTCTTACCTTAACGAATCTCTTCTCTCAGCCCAGGGTCTTGTCACACGAACGTTAGAATGCAAGCATGATTTAGGTTATTGCAATAACTTACGCAACTCGCAATTTGTGAAGAGAAACAAAGTGAACTTTATTTTATGCTTCAAAATTTTTCTTTAAACTTCAAATTATTTATTTGGCCTATTAGCTCAAATGATTGTTTTTCCAAAATCAAAGAAAATGCATAAAACTTTTACTGTTGTTTACATGATGGGATTACACTTACAATTACTAAACATCTTACCTTAACTTGGCAGCCCAGTCTGCTAACATACACACATTCGCACATTAAAACATTCCCCTTATTATTTATTTAAAAAAAAAATTTATTTAATACATTAGGCAATACCCGTGCCGGCAACGTGGGTTTCCTCCGAACTTCTGAATTTAAATAGGCTTCTCACTTTTGAATTTAGTGGTGGGTCCGAAAATAGTTTATAATTTATTCTTCTTCTGTCAAAACCATCCGCACTTCTTCATTTTTTTACTAACTGCACTCATTTTTTCTTGATAATAAAATTTTGTTAATGAGCCCCGTTGGGCGAATACCTGGCCCAGTTATACCTGGCCAGGTATGCTGCGGTAAGAGAACTGGGAAGCGCGTCCACCAAGACTCTTACACTTTCAATTATACGACAAAGCGGAAAAGCAATGCCTTGTATATCAAAGTCACTGTTAATGTTCAGCCAACACGTGCGTTTTTCCGTGTGTTGGTCGTCAACGAAATTTCACTGCCTTTACTATCGTCACATAAATGGGTGGGGCTTACAGTTATGTTTCCGGCATGTTGAGAGCATGTGTTCGACAAAATTCGCCCCAAGCCATGTTGTGCGCCTTTCGCTTAGCGTGGGTTAGGCGCTCCGCAGATGTTGGTCTTTGCGCATTTGTGAGTGGTTGTCACACAGTCGCAAAGTTCTAAGAATCGTCGACAGCACATTCCTTTGCATTGTTTCATCACCCAGCTACAGCGTACCGTTTCTTTGTTCGAACTACGCTTCATATTGCCATGGGACGGACCACACAGATGGAAATGAATATTTTAATATTTAATTTTATTTAACCCAGATTTAATAAAATAAAAGCCCCCCTTTTTGCCTCATTACATTTATAACTGTCATTCAATCAATACTAACATTCATTAATAGTTTTGGTTCTTAACCGATTTCATTTTCTTTATTATTTTGGATTACATTACTTCTCCCTTCTCTATTTTTTATTTCTTGTTTGGTTTTCTTGACGTGTTTCATTTTGTTTTCTTCCTCGTGGGTTTGTTCGCTCTTGGTTTTCATTCTTCTTCTCCTTCGTCCGTCTTGTTTTCTTTATTTTGGTTTCTTAACTGGCCAATCTCTGGGGTTGGGTCAATGTCGTTTGTCTGTCAGTCTATTATTTGAGTTTCCTTATTAATCACTTTTGGTTTATTACTCCTTCTCCTTCCATGTCAATTACCTTTTATATATATTTTACTCCCCACATTATTTATTTATTCAAATATAGTATTATTTAGCATTTTTTATACATACTTATTGTTATCAAAATTGATCTGAATTTGGCGATGTTATAATATATATCTCTATATATATAAGCCGCTTTGTCGTGACTGAGAGAGAGTCAACGTAGAGCAAAAACTACTGAAGATAATGATCTCAAAATTTGAAGGTATATTCTTATGGGGTCGTAGATGCTCACTAAGAAACGGTTTTAAAAACTTTCACTCCTAAGGGGCAAACCCCCCCCCATTGTATGTATGTTCCACATCTCCTCCTAAACCACTGGACCGATTTCAACCAAACTTGGCACAAATATTTTACGCGACGGGAGAACCAACATAGGATAGGTGTTTTTTCGATGGGGTCCTTTGGGGGGTTCTTTGGGGTCTTCCACATCTCCTCCTAAACCACCGGACCGATTTCAACCAAACTTGGCACAAATATTTTACGCGACGAAAAAACCAACATAGGATAGGTGTTTTTTCGATACGATCCTTCGAAGGGTCCTTTGGGGTCTTCCACATCTCCTCCTAAACCACTGGACCGATTTCAACCAAACTTGGCACAAATATTTTACGCAACGGGAGAACCAACATAGGACAAGTGTTTTTCGATACGATCCTTTGGGGGGTCCTTTGGGTCTTAAAAAACTATTAGATCTGGTTACTATGGCAACCCAATAGAATAGATTCTGGTTACCATCGGTGGAAGTCTCCTGCATAGGAAATAGCGCGGGAGTCGTCCGACGGGCCTTCCCCGGAGTTTATCCACGGAACCCGGGGAGTCTTAGGTCGGATCCCGCGAAAGACGGCGGGGCCAGAGTCCACGGTTCTTATAAATAAAGATATAGGTTATGATATCAAAGGTGGTGTATGCATCTTAAGAAACTTCTTATAGTGTGTGAATTCAGAGTTGTTTCAGTTTGAATTTAAAAGTGAATAAGTTAAGATCGAAGTAAGTTATAAGCGAGTATAAAAAACAAAGTTTTGGTAGCGAATGTATTCAGATCATAGTGTTCAGACAATATAAATGGACTTGCTTCAGTTTGAATTTAAAAATTGATAAGCTGAAATCTATAGAGGTATTGTATTGTTAGAATAAGTTTAGGAGACACTAATTTAACAAATGCCTTATTTCAACATTAACACAATGAATTATAAAACGACAGTTAAATATGCAGTGCGTGCAAGTACTGTAGACATTTTATTGAAAAATAATTTAGCTGTTCGCCCTCTCCCAGAGTTAGAAATCGAGCAGGAGCATCACGCTCAACAGAATTCTTCTCCAGATATAAGAATACAGTTTATGACATGTTCTTAAACAGGTGCGCTACAGAGTATTCCTCCAGTGAGAATGCGAACGTAACAATATAAGGAAGATTATACAATATACAAGTAATATAACGTTAGAACAAGAATAGGTGCCTATGAGCCTATGAATAAATTATGAACCCGAGCAACGCTGGGTAAATCGGCTAGATATTGTAACGTAATTTAGTATAATTGTTTTAGATCTATAAAAATATTGTTTTGTAATATTAAAGGTTGTAGTTGTTGAAAGTTACTAATTTTGTAAAGCGATTTAAAATGTGACATTCGAGGTTACTCAAAGTGTGTTTACAATTGTAGAATTATAATTGTCTGAAAAGGATTCCCTTAGATAAAACAAATAAAATAGTTGTGTTAATATTATTTAAATACTAGCTGTGCTTAAGTTTAAAAGTAAAGTATAATGGTTGGTCGCTTGATGATGATGATCGTCTTGTTGATACTAGCTGTGAAACTTCTCCTCCAGGTTGATAATAGTCTAAGTACGTTATGTCTAGTAATGTCTGGACAATAGAATAAATACAATACACTTTCACGTACCTGGTCGTGTTTTCTAGAAGTTCAATAAGCTGTCAAAACGGTTTACAAAAAACCAACTCACTTTAGCTACAAGGTTAAGTTGCCTTGTTTAATAATTGGCGCCACACGGATTTATTTTGGGAAAATCCCGTGGAAAACCCATGAATAGAATCAATTAATGATTTAAAAAAAAGTTAAAGTAATTGTGTATTACCCTTATGGCAATGTAATTCAAAAATATTTGATCCCAACTGAAGGTTGTTTTGAGTTTTTTCTGAATAAAATATTTAACTATTTGTTAGAAATAAATTAAGTCGAGTTATGCTGTTAATAATGGGGTTTTATTCATACCCTTGATAGAGAATTCAAACAAATATAATTAAAAACATACAATGATGTACAATTTTAAATAAGTTATTACATACCCTGTAAGGCTTGCTCAGAACATAAGCAGTAAATCTGGCTAAGTCCAGATATTTCTTTTTACTGCAAACATTAATCTTATTTAAATCTCAGGTGTAAGTTCTTTGAGACACAAAAAAGAAAGTTTATGCCTACACAATAGCTAATGACTTTCTGATATAAGATAGACTAGTAATGTCTTTGATGTTACTATTACAAATAAAAAATAAAAATAACCTATTTCATAGGTTATGCGTTCGTCACGCTTGGTTTATGATTTACAACGTTATATTTTGAGAACACTTATAACTAACATTCAACTTAACTGGTATTGACAAATTCATTAAATAAATTTAGACATGGTGTAATATAGAAAAATGTTTCAGTGTTTTGCGTCAGTACAGCTCTGTTTATCAAAACGTACAGGTTATGGCGCTCGTAGTAAAATGAATAAATTGTTACACTGTTACCTTGTGTTTTAATCTTTCGATTAAAATTTCAATTAACACCTCGATAATCGGATTATAATGATTATCGTTATTCACTACACACGCACAAGAACAGAGAATTTCGATCCACTTCTAACTTAAAGGATCATAATGTACTATTACTAACTCTTTCAATAATAATGATATAATACTGATAATACTATTACATATTTCTAGTAGGATATGTATGACAAATACCATAATTCGGTATTACTGGTACTCACCAATTTCATTATTTGCCGGGCTCATCTTCTGCTTTTATACACTGCTTTATACCTAAGGGTTCCAGGGTTTCGGGTACAGTAAGATTTCGAAACACAGTGGACGACACAATTGATAACACTGTTTTGTTGAGAATAACCATCAAAATTTAATGCTCCAGAATGTATTACAGACACGACCATGCGGTCAAAACAATGACGTCATATAACATGACCAAAACAAAATGGCTGTTATTTTTTATATCTCATTTTACTCTCTATCCTTCTTTTGTCTGCTAAATTAATATCAGTGCAAATTGTATTGCTGCAGCTTAAAAACATTTATTAATTGAATTCGTTAATACACAAACCAATGCCCTCAGCATTTTGTGGTTATGGCCATAAGTTTACTCGTTCACTCTCACACACATTCATCTTTAACCCAGTACATTCTTTAATTAGTAATTCTGTATTAATGAGCTCATTAAACTATAACAAATGATAAAATGGGACTTCTCTGCTTATCGTTTGGTGTTGTCCATCCGATGCTGTTGTGTGACGCCCATGGTAAGGTCCGGTGTTCGCCTCTAATTCTGCTGAGTCTAACTGGAGAGATATATGCACTGATTTTACATTTTAATACTCATACTGCTAAACAAAATGAGCTTTCATTGCTCCACTATTAATGATAGTATTTTGATCTAATTATTTTGAACTATTTGTAGAAAATCGTTCACACAGCGATACATCGCTATGTCTCCTCTGAAGAATGGCGTTGAAATGAGAGCGAGGCAAAGGTAAATTTTTGCTTGTGTGTGTGTAGTTCTTACGTCATCCCGCTTTGTCTTGCTGGACAACGCCTCGTTACACACATTGTACTCAGTGCGTCATTGTTCTTAGCGATGACGGACTAGTGTTATAGCCCAATCATAATGCATATTGTTGTACTTCGTCATAAACACCGCCATGGTATATTTTGATGTTTTCACGTCCACCGGAGACCTTGGTGTTCTACTCTGGCCGAATTTACGTTGTTCCTTTTTTCCAGAGGGACAATGTACCTAACCATTCTGTCTATTTAATAAATACATAATATAAACATTGAAAATACCCATAATTCCCATAATTCCGGTACTGAGTCAGTCTGTACTGTTACAAACCCCCTCAAGGAAAATTTTTTGAGTAGGAACACACAAAAAATTCCTTGACTCATTCACACTCTCCTAAAAGGATCAGTCTAGATACGTCACCACAACCCCCTGTAATGTTACAAAAAAATTTTATCATCACTTACCCTTGGTCCCATGATGTTGGTCGCACCCTCTGACCTTACTGGACTTCTCCTGAGAGATCCCTACACCACAAGGCCATGAGGCACTCTACACTCCTGTTCTGACGCTCCAGCCAGCCCAGGACTGCGGTCACAACACCACAAAACTCTGAAACATCCAAGACAAAATTCAAAATAGTGGTATAATACACTTACATATCTACAATTGATATGTTCCCCTTTAGACGCATTGGTTTGTGTTTGGGGCATTGGTTTGGTTTTAAAATCAACAGGTTCAACCTCACAACTACAAGACTTAGAATACCTTGATTTTTACCACCACCTAAATCAATTTCTCATTTGTAAGAAAATAACAACATATCTATAACTACACACATAACACAATATATCAATAATTCTTTAATATACCCCCAAAATACCTTCACCTAATTAATTCTACAAATTCAGATTACAACTATCATGGCAGATACTTTTATTATTTGAATTCTATTGCTCAACTTATAATCCTTTCTATTTTGTAAATGGCAGCTTACTAGAATATTTTTTATCAATCTTCACTTGTAACTTTAGATTTTCAACTTTAGAATATACTATCTCTTAACACTGTTATCGTCATTACCCCTGTAACGACCTCCTAACCACACACTCTATTGCCCCCCAACATAATAAAACATCATAAAACATTGTACATTACATATTAACATTGTTACATTTACCTTACATTAAACAATTTAAATTTACATGATTTGTACCAAACTTTATCACATTACTACTTCAACAATTCTCTATTAACTTTTAATTATTTGACCTTCATTAGATTCTATACAACAATTTCAAATTTATCCTTACCTTCTGTTACAATTACCTTCCTATCATGAATTTCCCTTTTCTAACCCTTCTATCCTTACTCGTTTGGGTGACTCTCTATTACTCATTTTTCTCTGTCTTATTTTGGCATCTGTCAACCTAACCTTACTACCCCCTTTTCTCTACTAACAACCGCTTCTAACCATTAATATACATTTTGACACCAATATCTCTTAATAAACCCCTTTCACAAATCCCATTTAAAACCTCTGGCACCGCGCATTTTTTGTACTAGTATGTGTGTATTCCCTCTAACCAACTCATTCCCTTATCGGTTTCTGACCCTTTCAGATAACCCTTTCCGGCACACAACGATCCCTCCTGTCTCAACATCTCTCATTGGACTCCTACACCAATACCCTTATTACAAAATATCACCATCAACAACTGTAAAATTACCATGCACATCACTCAACTCTACATATAATTACTAACCACTGTGTCCCTAAAATATCTAACACCTCTTTATATTTTATCAGCATCTCCACACTTTATTTTTCCTAACTCCCAATAACTCTAACTAACTAACTCCCATGCCTCTATTTATCACTATTACCCAAACTCTTTACAACATTTCAACTTAATACACCATTACAAATTCATCACTTACCAACTAACAACACCTTTCATATCCAAATACATTACCTGCTTAATCATTTACTAACCCTTATAACCTGAATCTCATAATATCATTTAAACTTTCTTCAGTTATTTAAAATCGTACAATACATGTTTACATAAAAATTACCTAAAATACACAACAGTAAAAATACACAAATACATAGACATCAATACACAAAAATATACAATTCACATAATCATTAAATCATTTACCATAATCAGTCCTAGTCAGTCCATTTTTTAAAAACACTGTCCACACAATTAAATGTTCATAACACAATAAACAATTACCCCATATCGTCGAACAATAGTCTTATCTTATATCTATATACATTGCTTATTATTGAATCTCTTATATTAACATCATAAATGCATATACCATTCAAATTTTCATTATTTTCCACAAACTCATTTAATCTGTCATGATTGGTCATTGTCCTGTCACCTCCAGTATAATTCGTCACAATCAGATAAGTTACTAAGTCATTATTTTCATTATCATCTCCTACTACTGCTATATCAGCTTCATTATAAGGTAAGTATTTATTATTTTTATTATATATCATCTCTACACCTAACCTTTTCATAAACTCTTCATAATTTTTCTTTACTTTATATATCTCAATTTCTCTCTTTCTCTCTCTCTCAAAACATTTCTCACCATCATACCAAGCTACACACTCTCTCTCCATATATGCAGGGGACTCTACTACTTTATCACTGCACCACCTGTGAAGTGCACAAAAAAAACCAGGGACCACTTTATTTGTAGACCTTTTGTCTTCCAAATACGCATTGAAGGCACTCTTGTCCTTCCTAAACACACGTGAAGTCTTTACTTCACCCCCTACTACAACATTACGGGAAAAATTTACCCCCTGCAACCCCTTTATCTGTAAATTCTCTCTATACTTTCTCTCTAATTCATCAACACTTTTTATCACTTCATTATCAAATTCTACTCCCATTATACTTTTATCACCACTCTCAATACTCACACAATTATTTTCTAACACTATATTTTTATTTCTATTATAATTCTCACCACTACTTACCTTGTCTTTATTTCTATCTGATTTGTCTACCTTGTCAATGTTACAATTTTGTTTCTGTATTTCGTTTTTAAATTTTTCTAATCTCTCTTCTAATTGGTTCAATTTTACATCTTGCACATTATTTTGTTTTTTCAATTCATTTTCGAGGCTATCAAACTTCTCGTCAATCTCTTTTAACACACTATTTTGTGTTTTAATCAATGCGAACAGGTCTTCTAATGATATTTTATTTTCGACTACTTTGGGTGTTGAGCTAATGTGTCTTTCCAGTAAAATGGATTCTGTCTCTGAATTTTCTATTTCTATGCTATTATTGTTTTCTGCCATTTTGTATTTTAGTATTTTAAATGGTTATTTATCTTTATTTGTATCTGACTACGCAATATACTCCACTCGTATTTAACTATTTGACTTTAACAACATAACCTCTCATTCATTATATATCGTCTTCTGTGTTTCTCCATCTATCTGTTTTATATAAATTAATTTTATATAAAGTCCACTGTGAGGGCGACCAATTGTACTATTACTTACTCTTTCAATAATAATGATATAATACTGATAATACTATTACATATTTCTAGTAGGATATGTATGACAAATACCATAATTCGGTATTACTGGTACTCACCAATTTCATTATTTGCCGGGCTCATCTTCTGCTTTTATACACTGCTTTATACCTAAGGGTTCCAGGGTTTCGGGTACAGTAAGATTTCGAAACACAGTGGACGACACAATTGATAACACTGTTTTGTTGAGAATAACCATCAAAATTTAATGCTCCAGAATGTATTACAGACACGACCATGCGGTCAAAACAATGACGTCATATAACATGACCAAAACAAAATGGCTGTTATTTTTTATATCTCATTTTACTCTCTATCCTTCTTTTGTCTGCTAAATTAATATCAGTGCAAATTGTATTGCTGCAGCTTAAAAACATTTATTAATTGAATTCGTTAATACACAAACCAATGCCCTCAGCATTTTGTGGTTATGGCCATAAGTTTACTCGTTCACTCTCACACACATTCATCTTTAACCCAGTACATTCTTTAATTAGTAATTCTGTATTAATGAGCTCATTAAACTATAACAAATGATAAAATGGGACTTCTCTGCTTATCGTTTGGTGTTGTCCATCCGATGCTGTTGTGTGACGCCCATGGTAAGGTCCGGTGTTCGCCTCTAATTCTGCTGAGTCTAACTGGAGAGATATATGCACTGATTTTACATTTTAATACTCATACTGCTAAACAAAATGAGCTTTCATTGCTCCACTATTAATGATAGTATTTTGATCTAATTATTTTGAACTATTTGTAGAAAATCGTTCACACAGCGATACATCGCTATGTCTCCTCTGAAGAATGGCGTTGAAATGAGAGCGAGGCAAAGGTAAATTTTTGCTTGTGTGTGTGTAGTTCTTACGTCATCCCGCTTTGTCTTGCTGGACAACGCCTCGTTACACACATTGTACTCAGTGCGTCATTGTTCTTAGCGATGACGGACTAGTGTTATAGCCCAATCATAATGCATATTGTTGTACTTCGTCATAAACACCGCCATGGTATATTTTGATGTTTTCACGTCCACCGGAGACCTTGGTGTTCTACTCTGGCCGAATTTACGTTGTTCCTTTTTTCCAGAGGGACAGTGTACCTAACCATTCTGTCTGTTTAATAAATACATAATATAAACATTGAAAATACCCATAATTCCCATAATTCCGGTACTGAGTCAGTCTGTACTGTTACAATAAATAATACTATTTTATTATTTCTGCTGTTCATTATTTTTCCCACACTAAATGAAATAATACTGCACATAATCACAACGATTCTTTGTAGAATATCTTGAAGTAGTTGTAGGTTGTTGTCAAACTGTTTCCTTTGATGTACTATGGTAATGACGCTATCAGTTATTAAAAATTTTGAGATGGGCAACGCACGTTCCGCGCTGAATGAAATTAAGAAGTGTCTGCTGAAAATCTGTTACAGCTCTTTTTATACCCGACCCTTTGATCGGCTCTAGGCAATAGTGTTAATTACTAAGCACTTTTGTGATTGGCTTATTCAGGTGTGATGAACGTGACGTATTGTTTGTCCAACCGTCAAAAACGGTTTTCTAACCGCCAAACGCTGAGATGATTGACAGTTGTCGATGTTATTGGTGTTGATAACCAAATTTCTTAAGCATACTTTGTAAATGATGCTAACGCCTTTCACGCACTTAATATAGTTGCGATTGGGGCTGTATCGCCATCAAATTAAAGAATATTTTGTCCTCTTTAATTTGATATAGTTTGATACCGAGTTAATTTCACTTTTACTGACATTTCTACATAAACAATGTTCAAGTACACTACTTTGCACTGTCGACTGTTTACCGAAATCGGCGATTATACACTCTGACTAATATTGTTTGTGTCCTACACCGCGTTTTATCACTCAAACGTTTATGTGAGAACACTATTAAATCTGTACTGATATTTAATTACTGTACATTATGAATAAACCTTTACTTTATACATTGTAATGAACTGTCCCTACATACTATGATATTTCGTTTCACATTAATTTGCTCTATTCTATTAACTAACAATTGAATTATAAATTATATCATTTTGATAATGCTTATTGCTATGTTTGAGCATAACAATTGTTAAGTGTAGGTGATCTACACTTATATTACTTCCTAATAATCACCTCATTGATGATTGTTTGGTCTAGGCCTTGTTAAGGCATACCATTTATACTGGAATTCTGCCTTAAAAACTTTTATTAGTTCACAATTCAGTACTTTGCTGAGGTAGCTTATTTGTATAAGGTTCCCTCTTACAAACATGTTCACTTGTCATAAGTATTTTTTTTTTAGATTGAAATATAGCTTCGTTCTCATTTTATGGCCATAGCTAATCTTAGTTTTTGGCATTAATAATTCCTTGTCATGATTGATTTATTATCAGCCAAATGCTGATTCTGATCTCGCATTATTCAGATTCTTATTTACTCATTTTTATTAACATATCATATTCAGTTTAAGTTATTCACTGACTCGCTTGACAGCTTAAAGTGAATTTAAATTGTCCATCAGTTTGTGTCAGTTGTAGTCTGGTTGTAGTGTCAAACAGTATTTGGGTTTACTGTTTCTTGTGGCACTTCTGCTTCTTTCTTCCTCCATGGTTCCTCTCTTCTTGGTTATTTTTATCATTACAATATCTATTTACATTATCGTTATGTACTTACTAAATCTGATAGTATATGTCTAGGTTATGTAACATCTGGTCATGTTACAATATAGATATCTATATAAGCCAAATACCACTGACTCACTCACTGATCACGATATCTCTGAAACCACTGAATGGATATCAATGAAACTTTGAACATAGCTTCATCATAGGTCTTCGGTGCTCACTAAGAAACGGTTTTAAAAACTTTCACTCCTAAGGCGCAAAAAACCAAATACTGAAATTTATCGTGGGAATTGCATACTTTGTAAATGAAGTGGTTGACATCTCAGTTTACTGGAAACCCCGAATACATTTAGTCCTGAGTTTTTAATCATTGTTTTAAATTAAAAAAAAACTTCGTTGTTTGCAGGTTATTAAAGTCGAGAAAATTTCGAAGTTCAATTAATTAATAAATGTATGTCCTTTTTTTCTCGGAAAAGGCTCTAACGATTTTCTCGAAATAAATAATAAATAGCTGTTGCTATGAATGTAAATAAACAAACTAAGAGTTGAAACTCCGTAGCAAAGCACGGGTATTTTGCTAGTCTATATATATAAAAGAGAAATACCACTGACTCACTGACTGACTCACTGATTCATCACGAAATCTCCAAAACTATAACACCTAGAAACTTGAAAATTGGCATGTAGGTTCCTTATGTGATGTAGGTATCCGCTAAGAAGGGATTTTTGTAAATTCGACCTTTAAAGGGGGAAAAATGGGGGGGGAAAGTTTGCCTGACTGACTGACATAGAATCAACGTAGAGCAAAAACTACTGAATGGATATCAATGAAACTTTGAACATAGCTTCATCATAGGTCTTAGGTGCTCACTAAGAAACGGT
The DNA here is from genome assembly GCA_034769895.1 of Magicicada septendecula. NCBI lineage: Eukaryota > Metazoa > Arthropoda > Insecta > Hemiptera > Cicadidae > Magicicada > Magicicada septendecula. The sequence goes on from CM068375.1 coordinate 130,809,929, forward strand.
TTTAAAAACTTTCACTCCTAAGGGCCAACCCCCCCCCCATTGTATGTATGTATCTATGTATGTATGTTCCACATCTCCTCCTAAACCACTGGACCGATTTCAACCAAACTTGGCACAAATATTTTACGCGACGGGAGAACCAACATAGGAGAGGTGCTTTTTTCGATGGGGTCCTTTGGGGGGTTCTTTGGGGTCTTCTACATCTCCTCCTAAATCACTGGACCGATTTCAACCAACCTTGGCACAAATATTTTACGCAACGGGAGAACCAACATAGGATAGGTGTTTTCTTCGATGGGGTCCTTTGGGGTCTTCCACATCTCCTCCTAAACCACTGGACCGATTTCAACCAACATTGGCACAAATATTTTACGCAACGGTAGAACCAACATAGGATAGGTGTTTTCTTCGATGGGGTCCTTTGGGGTCTTCCACATCTCCTCCTAAATCACTGGACCGATTTCAACCAACCATGGCACAAATATTTTACGCAACGGGAGAACCAACATAGGATAGGTGTTTTCTTCGATGGGGTCCTTTGGGGTCTTCCACATCTCCTCCTAAACCACTGGACCGATTTCAACCAACCTTGGCACAAATATTTTACGCAACGGTAGAACCAACATAGGATAGGTGTTTTCTTCGATGGGGTCCTTTGGGGTCTTCCACATCTCCTCCTAAATCACTGGACCGATTTCAACCAACCTTGGCACAAATATTTTACGCAACGGGAGAACCAACATAGGATAGGTGTTTTCTTCGATGGGGTCCTTTGGGGTCTTCCACATCTCCTAAACCACTGGACCGATTTCAACCAACCTTGGCACAAATATTTTACGCAACGGGAGAACCAACATAGGACAGGTGTTTTTTTCGATACGATCCTCTGGGGGGCCTTTGGGTCTTAAAAAACTATTAGATCTGGTTACTATGGCAACCCAATGGAATAGATTCCGGTTACCATAGCATCGGTGGAAGTCTCCCGCGTAGGAAATAGTGCGGGAGTCGTCCGACGGGCCTTCCCCAGAACGATACCTCTGAAACCTTCTGGTTTCACGATATCTGAAACCACTGAATGGATATCAATGAAACTTTGAACATAGCTTCATCATAGGTCTTAGGTGCTCATTAAGAAACGGTTTTACAAACTTTCACTCCTAAGGGGCAAAAAACCAATACTGAAATTTATCCACTGTAAGTGGTTGACATCTCAGTTTACTGGAAACCCCGAATACATTTCGTCCTGAGTTTTTAATCATTGTTTTAAATTGAAAAAAACTTCGTTGTTTGCAGGTTCTTATAGTCGAGAAAATTTCGAAGTTCAATTAATGTATGTCCTTTTTTTCTCGGAAACGGCTCTAACAATTTTCTCGAAATAAATAATAAATAGCTGTTGCTGTGAATGTAAATAAACAAACTAAGAGTTGAGAATTTGTACAATCTATCTAATCTATACTATTAAGCGAGCAATAATTGTACAATTACGTACAACGTGAAACTCCGTAGCGAAGCACGGGTATTTTGCTAATAAATTAATAAACCAATTATTTAACATGTCTGGATATAAGATTATTAACATGGTTAGATATAAGAGATTTTTTTTAAATATGCGTAATGTTGCATATCATAAGATATAAACATTTAATAATGAGCAATATCGTGACTGACAATTATTAATGATGTTTATGAATATTTATAATAATGAATAAATAATAAATATGAGTTTTAAATACTGATAAATAAAAATACTCTTATTATAAATACACCTGGTATAATTGTGGTATAACTTTTATTTGATATAATTAAAACTCAATTAATTTTAAATGTGAGGCATTGTTTACTTATAAATTTCTTCGGGCGCCATCTTGCCTTACCAACTACAAGAAAATTATATATAGGTACTTACGAATTTAGGGCCAGATTCTTTTCGGCGAACACAGGAGAACAGAATTATGGTTATTCAAAATAATAAAGCTTTAATTATCTCCCATACTCAAGTTTTATTGACATTTGATTATTTCCTTTCATCATTATATTTTTTTTATATCATTGACAAACTACCTCTTCAACTCCCTCATCTGTTATAAATTCCCATTCTAAAACTCACATAAATCAAATTGAAACATGGTACAAAAATTTTCAAACAATAAGAAAATCAAGATATTAATTGTAGCTAATTTTTAAGAAACACAAACCAGCCATTTTCTATACCTACTTTCATTCACGCATACACACACACACACAGTTACTTTATGCCCTTAGAGATCTCATATTTAATTTAATTTTCCCCCATCTGTTCTTGTTTTATGAAAAATAATAAAATTCGATAGTTTTGTTTATATCCTTGTAGGTACTTAGCTGAATTTGAGTCCGAATTCTAATCCAGAAGACGTCACATCGTTTTACGTGCGCACTTTCATTTAATTCATAATCTCCGAACTGTTATAAAGAAAACTGTTAATTACACTTCAAGTATGAATTTTGATGTTGAAGTCATATTTTAAATATATTATTCACATTCTTTCTGTTTTGCGGGCGACGAAAACTATGCCCGGTCGGCGGACGCGACGATTACATGCGTCCGTAGTTGTTTATGGTTTCTTGCCGACTGCCTATACGAACGGCACTATTTTGTGTAGCCGCGGCTGCTGTTCATCAAATTTCCATTGTCTTATGTTTGTCGTATTACTACGCCAGTAGTAGTTCGGCTAACACTCCTACATTCCAGCTTTGGGATCGTCTCTGACGTAATATGTTATATAATCTGTTACACAATCAGTTAGTCACTGGTGCTCAAAATAACTGCTTTACTTGCATCTGGAGCTGAGCTTGACACATTTCGCGTGTTTGTCGATTGCGTCTTTAGAATTTTATGAACAATATTTTCAATCACTCCTGCCACTTTCGCTACCAATAAAATTTACCTTTATTGTCACTTTATGTTTACGTTTCCCAAATTATTATTATATCGTAAAAATTGCTATTTGCTTTTATGAAAATACAAATTTATTTATTTTATCCCAGGTAGACCAAAATGTCCCGTTACAATACCCCCTCAATGAGAGGTTTTATGCCGAAGCATAAAAACTCTCATTGACACACTCATACTTGCAAAAGGGATCAGCCGGCCGGGATATGTCGCCACAACCCCCTTTACGGTTTACAAACAAAAAATATAATTAACTCACCCTTGGTCCAGTGACTGTGACCGCACCTGAATGACCTTACTGGACTTCTCTCTCGAGATCCCAACACCATAAAGTCAGCCAGGTACTTAACGCCCCTGCTCTGACGTGCTGGCCAGCTCAGGACCGCCGCCACAGCATCACCAAACACTGAAACAACAAATCAAAATATCAACTAGTGGCCTTATACAATACTATATCCCTAACTGATCTGTTTCCCATTAGCTGTGCTGGTTGGCGTTAAGAAGCACTGGTTTTTCCTCTTAACCTCTAACATATACATGAAGACCTAATATGACATGATACATAATTCCATAATCTCATTCTGTCTACTTTTTCTTGTTAACTTTGATTCCAAAATTCAAAATACATTCCTCTGATTCTATCAGAATTTAAATAAACATTTCCCATTACAATATTACACATCTTTCTCATCCCCAGTTTGCATCTAAAATCTTTAAATTCATAAAAGTCTCTTAAACACTAACAAACATAATACAACATAATAAAACATAGTATATTCATAATTCACATTGTTATTATTATCTTAAAATAAACAATTCGCATTTAAGTCTGACCAAGATTTACACACTTTACATCTTTAAACTTGCATATAAAATTATAAAAATTACATTTTAATCTCAACTGAACTTTTATTAATTCATTTCCCCCCCCAAAAAAAGATTTTTTTTCCAACCTTCATTTTACATAACCTTTCAGTTATTATTCCATTTTATTAATTTGGGTGATTCTCAGTTATTCATAACAATTCACTTTATCAACTTGGCATTTACCCATAATCTTACCCCTTTTTTGACTCTAATACTCACTTACAAATTCTTTATCTAGTATGACACCCATCTACCAAAAAATCTACCAACCCTTCTCCACCTCTAACTACTTACTACTTTAACTCATTTCTAATCATTCTACCCTTATAACAAAATATTCTCTACCCCTTTGTACTCAGGATGTGTTTTTCCCTCCCATTGCTCATTCCCTTATCTGGTTCCTGGACTCCCCCTAGGTAACCCTTTCCGGCGCTAATCGGTTCCCCTCCCGCCACAATGCTTTTCGTTGAGGACTCTTTATCACACCACCCCCCTTACAAAATTCCCCTATCAACTAATTACTCTCCCATTACATCACTTTCATCTACAAAATATCTCCATTTATTTATTACCTCAATATAACAATCATTACTCTACATATTTTCCCCATAGCTACTTAAACAAATTACTATCACCCAACTTCTATCTTTTACAACCCATTGAAAATTTTAACTATCTCAAATTTATTTCATTATTTATTGAAAATCTTTAAACACATTGAAAACTTATTCTATAACATTTTATTACATTTTTATAATCCTTATCCCTAACATATTACATGCAATTAATACAATAAGACATAATAAACACAATATAAGAAATATCTAGTGCACCCATTTCTCAAATCAAAACAAAATTATTTAGTCAGCTCAGTAGCGAGTCATCATTATTAAGTTACAACAAATTTTAATTCGTTACTCCCCCGAGTAACCTCCTTTACCACACACACTATGACCCCCCTGGACTGTGGCGTCCAGTTGCGTCCACAAGGACTGAAGTTTTGGAGGAATTTTGTCATCTCCTTGTCCTTGCTTCTGCGTTACATTTTTAAAAAACTAGATACCATCATATCTAAAGGTTACAAATTTACATGCCCTTAATGCGGGTCTATCACCTGGTTAACTGTTCCCACGCGAACAGAGTGATAGCCGCTGTTCCATAGTTCCGGGGATTTCCCCTAAGGCACCCCCCACTAATTTCAAATCTATACCAATTTCAAGCCAACTATGGTCAGGTTTACAATTGCTGCCCATAGCTGGCTGTCAACCAGAACCACGATTAGTGCTGGTAAGGCAGTAATCGCCCGAAAAAGCGGGGAAATCATCTTCATTTCAGGCATGTTATACTTCATCTTTGTGATACACTGCACGGCAATAAATCAACATATAATATGAAATTATATAACAGGTTGTGCAGTGTATATTATGCCAGTTTGGCCTCCGATGGTGGTAACATACCTTGATGTCACCACCAACACTCATCGCTATCTGCAGTGTGTAACGACACCAAAATTCTAAAAGAAATAAGCGCATCTATTTAAATCAAGCTTAAATAATATATATAGTAATATAATAATAATAATGGAGCACAATATTAATGATAAAAACCTAAGAGAAATTTAATAAACTAATTAGAAAATGAACTTGCTGAAGAAGAGTTGCAGTATAAAAACAGAGAGAAATAAGGATAATTAAAACTACTATATTACAAGAGGTATTGAATAACAAAGGTGAATGACATTAAGGCTAATAAATCCTTGAACTCTGAAGTGAAGTTATATAAAAGAGAAAGAAAACTACTTAAGAAAATATACCAACAGTAATATTGAATATAATAAATAAATGGAGTTATTGGGAGGCAAGGTAGAATAAGAAAAAATATTCAGAAGATAAAAGATTCCAATGATGTGTATAATGATAAGATTTATAATTATTTTATTTATAGAGTGAGAAAGCTAAGGCGCCACTTTAGAATTATTTTATGGGCAGCAGCCAATGTGCACTGTACCAGGTATGTGAATGTTCGGATGAGCAATTGGATGTAAAAGGGCCACTCAACGCCGATATTTATTCATAATACCATATTAATATAGGGGGAATCAATTTTAATAAAAGAATGTAATATATAAATAAAATATACAATGAGCCAAGAGAAAACTCAAGAATTACAATTCGTTAAAGCCACCAATACAAATAAATAAACTCCAGAGATAAAGAAGAAAATAATTGGTATCGATAAGAAAGGTAGGTTTCAATTTGCCTATAATAATGAAGAATTTGTTCATAAATGTCAATCTTATCACCAAGCAATATTAATACCATAATATCATACACTTCAACTGTTGAAGACATCAGCAAGCAATAACAACAAGGTATCTAAACAAATCGAAATCAAAATAATTTGAAGGAAGAAACAATAATAAATAAAAGCGTGAACCTATTTCAAAACCAAAAGTCCTACAACAGACATTGCTATGACAGATTAATATACTATATAGACAGTACCCAGTTAGATTTGGAGTAGTCCATAAACAAATAAATAATGATAATAAATTTGATGAATAATGAGTGAATCAATTAGAAAGTCATATAAAGTACAATACAAATTTATAAGTAAATGTAAAGTGTAAATAAGATGTGCTACAAATGTAATATAAACAAGTAAATAATTGGTAAGAGTATGTGAAATACAGTGGTAGTCAATTAAGAATAACTGTGAGTGGATAGTAATTATAAACAATTATTTAATGAAATGAATTACTAATCCATAGTACCAGATGATACTAACATTAACATTTAGTTTTTCTTTATTATTATTGTTTGAGTTATATAAGTTTAATAGATAATAATCACACAGACAATGGTTTAAAAGTGTGCATTCAGTTAAGCCCTGAAGGGAATTATAGTAATTAGAATATAATTGTTAATTAACAGTTTGTTTATATTTAAAGAAATTAATTAATATAAAACAAGTGTAAGCAGGATCGATTATAAGTCTTCCAATATAAAAATATAATCAGTCAACATAGGCCTAGATGATTATGTTCAGTAAATAATAAATTATTCAAAAATATTTGTCAAATTACAAATAACTATAATACGAGGCACGTCCAGAAAGTAAGAATACAACACTTGTTAAAAATCGAAAAATTAATATATTTTAATGAAATTTACAGGGTATGTGCCAAAATATGTTATCATTTCTCCACGTAATCGCCGTTGAGGTCAATCTACTTTTGAAGCCTGGGCACCAGCTTTTGTATACCCTCGTCGTATACCTTCTGCTCCACCTCCTTAAGCCACTTTTTCACAGTCTCCATGACCTCCTCATCGTCCGAAAATCACTGTCCACCCAAGAACTCCTTCAATTTGGTGAAAAGATGGTAATCCGAGGGTGCCAGGTCCAGGGAGTAGGGTGGGTGAGTCACAATGTCCCATCCAAACGACACAAGCAGGTCCTGAGTGACCCGGGCGGTATGGGGTCTGGCGTTGTCATGAAGGAGTGACACACCACGAGTCAGCATTCCCCTCCTTTTGTCTTCGATTTTTTGTTTCAACTTCTTTAGGGTCTCACAATATGCAGCAGCATTGATGGTGGTCCCTTTGGGCATGAAATCGACCAACAAGATCTCGTTCCGTTCCCAAAAGACGGATGCCATGATTTTCCTCTGTGAAGACTGAACTTTGAATTTTTTGGATGTTGGCAAATGGGTATGGCGCCACTGCAGAGACTGTCTTTTTGACTCAGGAGTATAGTGACACACCCACGTTTCGTCCCCAGTCACAATTGAGTCGAGAAAGGGTTCACCCTCAGTACGTGGAGTAAACGGGGGACGAACTGGTTGACGTGTTAAGCTGCTGCGACGACATTTCGTAACGGACTGAGGCGCTCGATGTCTCATTTTGACCGTTAAGAACCTGTCTACACGTCACGGGTGCCAACTTTGAAAAAAAAATTTCCCTATGTCCTACACAGCCCTTGTATTCTTACTTTCTGGACGTGCCTCGTATTGATATTAAGATTGTTCATCGTTTTGTCAGATAAAATAATATGTAAATTGTATTAAGTATTATGATGTAATAACTAAAAAGCAACTTGTATGTAGAAGATAAAATAATGTATTATATAAAAATAATATCCTATGACAACTAAATCTCAATTTGAACAGATGTGACCAGAGTATTTATATGTATCTAGGAAACCAAAAGAGAGAAAAAGAATGTTGTTGATTATTATTAGAAAATAATAAGCCCAGAAGGAGAGTTGACTGCAAATTCTGAAAACAAGCTAATTATTTATACAAAACATATGAATATTATTAAAAAATAAAAAAACCTTATATCAAACTATAACAGAATATAAAATTGCAGCAGATAAAGAAATATCATAAACAAATCACCTTTAAAACATTACTGATCCAACAACCAGAAGGAACAACTACACTGTGATCAACTTAATAACAGGACACTGGACTTCAATCCTAATATCCTAATTTTCGGACAACGAAGAGGAGAAAATAAACATTTATTGAACACCAAAAGAAGTGAATTACGTCATCTGGACAACATAAACAAACTGAGATTGGAAATTTCCATCACGGATACCAGAAGGCTGTGTGAACTGAACTGATACATTGTGTAACGTATATATATTATTATAATTAATACTCAATTTATATTATTCATCATTATTATTGTTTGTAATGTAATGTACTTTCTATACTTGTTTTTCCTCTATAATTACTGATCCTTTATATCAGCCAAAAGAACCTAAAAATAATATAAACAAAGAGAAGAGAATCGACCCTGAGATTTATAAATTATATTAATAATTACACTGAATAGACTATAGAAATTTTTTGAATAAAAATACAATATTATTATTATTACCAAATACTATTCCATGTGTTTTTATTTATATAGAATTAACAAGGTTTACTAATGGATGTACACAAAGAGAGGGATAAATTAATTTAAAACCCGTCTTGTGGTAATTTGACACATCCAAGTGTGATGGTACGATTCTGGTACAATACTAAGTTTATAAAAACATAGTACAAAAGACCATAATTATTGTATTCATTTATTTTTAACAATTATTTGGTAATAATTATTTAAATATTTCATAATCCCTGTAAAGTTTTGGTGAGTGGACTATATAATTATTTTATAAAACGCAGATGAGAATTGGCAGGATTTCGATTGTTTTCATAGTGAAACGGCAAACACAGCAAAAAACGTATGTCACAGATAGAGATAAAGTGACTAGCCCTGATGACGTCAGTGGAAGGAATGCACATTTTCTGCAAACAACTCGAGACTGTAAACAGCGACCAAAAGCCTGGTGACGTAGGTTTTGCCCCACCTACGCAATGCTTAACAAAGACTGTGTCATTTTCTCCTGGACAGTGAACGTAGCCAGCCGGCAAGAGGTTCACCAAGTGTGAATTTTAATTTTTACACCACCAAAAGTGGTTAAATAACTATTTCAAAATATCGGAAATGTTGGTGCGGTAACCGGATCATTGAGTAGGTGTCATCGGCCAAGGGATCGGCAATTTACGTGCAGCTTAATCGGCCAAAGTGTTATCCGAGGGGGGACACTACTGTGTGGGCCCGAAGACGATGTAAAACAACAGATTTTGGCACGGTGGACTGATCTAAGCAGTACGGTGAGACCTACCCAAAAAACCGGCAGCTGAGTATCAGCTGACCGATATTTATACCTTACAGTAAATTCATAATTACAAAATTTTAAAATGACCAAATTTTGCATTTAAATTCACAAAACGAGCTCGTACAACAACTAAAAATTTGTACCAGAGAATGAGAGAGAGAGAGAGAGAGAGAGAGAGAGAGAGAGAGAGAGAGAGAGAGAGAGAGAGAGAGAGAGAGAGAGAGCGTGAACAAAATCATTTAACAAGTGCTGGGTTGTGCAGATATTATTTATTGTATTGTTTATCATGTTCATTATACAATAGTGGTAACAACTGTTCATTTTGGAGGGTTAAAATGTTCTAAGGGTTTGATGTTTGCTAAACGCCCCATGGCGTAATATGTACGTGTTTGGTACAGCTAGAGTCAGTTTTTCAATATGTATTTAGAGTCATCTTAAAAATAAAAGGTCACTGGTACATTTTATCTTGAGTACAGTTATTTCAGGTAATATATTCCACAACCCTGGTTCGTGTTACCCGAATTCTGGCCCTAAATGTAAGCTTGTATGATGTTGCACAATCTGACAACATGGCGTCCGATTTTAAAAGTGAAAGTAATTATTAATAGTACACACAAAATAAATGTAAATAATTAAACAATAAAAGTAGAAAGTTACACAAGGTGAGGCATAAAGAACCTGTAAGTCCTGAAGGGTAATAGATTAGCGCTCACACAAAGAGGGGAATAGTCCCGTGTAGTTATACAAGTGGCACATGCCACCACTGCAATAGCATACTAATAACTAACTTAACCCTTCTACTGTTGCAGTCTTTACTTTCCATAATTTTTCACTTCCATTAACACCAAACAACCCCCCAAAATTACCCCTCTTTCTTGCATGATAACAAGTTTTTTTTTTCCTCAGACACTTCTGCAAGTCCTACTTTTCACTTGTACTGCAAACTTTACAATTATATTGGTCACTTATTCACTAGAATAAACATTCCAAATTATATAGATTGATAAGTATTTACATTGGAGGCTAATTCTCATCCTTAATAAGAGTGGTAAGTTCGTAATCGCCTGAAAAGACGGGGTTTTGCCGCAAAGTGAATAGGGACATGATAGACCCACTACGTGAATTCACGTCCCCCTATTACTGCCTTTAACATCATATTTATTCCTTTTATTTTCCCATTTATTCTAACCCGCCGTCTATCTCACCCCCATCCCCTTTGTAACAAAATTCGTCTTTTACAAACTATACTGTAACTACAGCCATTGGCTAAATTTATTTTTACCAATAACACTAGAAAATTTATGTGAATGCACTGCCTTGTAAAATATAGCCTCCTTAATTATTTACATGCACTCCAAGGCAGTACTGGTACGTGATATGGTACACCTAGCCGCTGCACCGTGAGTGTAAAAATTTTATACCACGTACCTTTAGGGGTCCCCCTCCCCGTTCAATGAGATGCTGAAATTTCTAGTCTATACCAATTTTGGTGGAGCCGGACCATCGTCGTTTCACCACCCGAAGGAAGTTCTGCCAACCATGGTCCGCCTCCAAGTGCCGAAACCCACGGTCAGGACTGGTAAGATCGTGACCGCCTGAAAATGGGGGAGAGTCCCTTCTGAAACGTAAAACAATCATGTTATTCCCCAAACGAAACACAATTTAACATTTATTTATTTATTAATTATTATCAAATTTAAATCTCATCAAGTAATTTAAATTCATCATCAAAATTCAATTATAACACTGTAAATCAATCAAAGTATTTAAGCCTCTCAAATTATTTTAATTCCAAAAATCATTAATACAACATATTTCAATTATTATCAAAACAATTACAATTCATTAATCACTTTCATAATTATTCTTGTTATTTATTTAGTCTGCTCAAAATATTATTATTATTATTAGTACACCAATCTCTACTACATACACACATTTGTTTACATTACATACTTGTTACAATACACACACAGTTAATTTCACTAAAATTTATTTACAAATCTTTGTCATTATTTTTCTATTTACCACACTTCATTTCCTAATTCAGCAAGGTCATAACCATAAATTAAAATATTTAATATATTTAAATGTCCATTTATTGATTTCTTATCTAACCGCCATCGTTGTATAATAGTCTTATTTTTTTATAACACTTCTCATTCTTACTCACACTCAATTTATTATTATTATTATTATTATTATTATTATTATTATTATACCCCATTAACTCTATGTCATCCATTGTACCATTATAGTTTGTAGTATTATTCCCTGTTATTATTTCATAAACCTTGTCAGTATTAGTTATTTTTGTCCAGTCTCCGTCAGTAATTTTGGTTAACATCAGGTAATTTATTTTGTCATCATACTTCTCCACTACACTCATTAAAACATCAGGTAAGTTGTTATCATTATATCATTTGTCTTCACCACTTCTAACCTCTCTTTCAACTCTTTATAATTTCTCTTTAACTGAAATAATTCTATCTCTCTATCAATACACAACTCTCTACATAAATCTCTCTCACCATAACACCCTATCACATTTTCTCTCTCACTCCACACAGAGGGTACTAACTCATAAAAATTCGGGGAACAACTCAAAGACCTCATGTCTTCCAATAACAAGGGACTCTTGCCCTTCAACAACAACATTTGTAAACACCTTGGTTTACAATAAACCTGGGAAAAATTTACCCTCTGCCATCCTTCTACCTCTATACTATCTTTCCACTTTCTCTCTGACTCATAAACACACATTAACACATTATTACATTCTAAAACTTCATCAGTACTCTCAATATTTACCCCCTTATTCTTTAACATCATATTTTCACTTATATTGTTATAATTCTCACTCCTACTTACCTCAGAATTGTAATTAACATCATTATCATCACTATTCAATTCTTTACTATCTAACACTAACTACCTCTTCCACTATTTTGTCATTATTAATATTTGTCACATTGTCACCTAACTTCTTGTTTAGTATCTGATTGAATTTACATTCTAAATTTTTATTCATTTCATCAGTTCTTTTCTCGCAACTGCTACTTATTGATTCTAAGATTTGTTCTGCAAATGTATCAAGACGTGTATCAATTTCCTTAATATGCTTATTGAAATCAAAACTGCTGTTTAATTTCATTTCTAATTTCTTCAAATTTACAATTTATTTTATCGAATTTTTCATTAAAATCACTACTTTGCAAATCACTTTTTGACAGTTGATAACGGCTTTTTCTAACCGTCGAATGTTGCGGTGACAGCTCGTTGCCGTTTTTGTTATTATTCTTAAACAGTTTCCCGATGTACATTTTTAGAATGATGCTAACACCTCTCCCGCACTAAATACAGTTGCGATTGGGTTAATATTACTATCAAATTAAAGATTGTTCTTTTTCCTTCAATTTGATATCACTCGTTCTCGAATTACTTTCACTTTGACCGACATTGTTATAAAACCAACGTTCGGGTACATTACTTTTACTGTCGTCTGCTATTTATGAGTCGCCGATTTTACACTTTTGGTTAACATTGCTTGTATTCACATAACATTTTATTAATCAAATGTTTATGCGCGGACACCATTAATGCTGTACTGACATTTTTTGCTGAACATTACTTGTACACCTAAACTCTATACATTGTAATAAATGATCCTACTGACTATGACATTTCGTTTTATACTAATTCGTGTTAAACTACTACTTAACAATGAAAATTATGATTAAACCTATTGTTTTAATAACATTTTTTGTTATGTCAAGGCATAACCATTGTTCTGTGTATTTTAGTTTACACTTGTGCTAATCCTCAATAGCCAATTTACTGACTAATGTTTGGTCTAAGCTTGTTAAGACATATCGCCTACATTGAAATTTGGCCTTAATAATGCCTATTGCTTCTCAATTCGGTAAATTGTGGAGACATCTTATTTGTATAAGATTCTCTCTTATAAATAGTTCTCTTTTCTAACAAGTATATTTGATGCTGAAATACATCTTAGTTCTCACTATGTAGCCATTGTTAATATTAGTTTTGGCATTCATAATCTACTGGTCATTGTCACATCTATTATCAGCAAAATGCTAATTCTGCTTTCACAGTATTTAACTGCTCATTAGTTCATTTTTTGTTTACATATGACATTCGGTTTACATCAACTATTTACTGAATTGACAGCTGAATGTAAATTTATTCTGTCCATCAGTTCGTTTTAGTCTCAGTCTAGTTGTAGTGTCAAACAGCCCTTGGGTTACTGTTTCATGTGGCACTTCTGCTTCATTCTTCTTTCTTGGTTTCTTCTTTCTTGGTTATTTCTACTATTATATACCTATTTACATGGTTGTTTTGTTTTTATAAAATCTGATAACATACACTTAGGTTAGGTGACATCTTGTGATGTTACAATATATATATATATATATATATATATATATATATATATTGTAACAACTACTTTTATGTAGGGAGTTCTTCTTAATTCAGCCCCACGTTGGAGTCGTCAATTTGTAACAACTTGCGTGTTGCTACTTTATTTAGTTATATGAGTATGTGTGAAAGCCCACTGTCGGGTTCGCCAATTTGCAACAAATAACTCCACTAGTGTATTTAGTTATATGAGACTCCCTTGTATCAACGTCAATCAATACGTTGAAGGTGGCAATTCGTAACAATTAAAATGTTGTTACCTGGTTTAATGAATGTGTCATTAATTAATATATCTTTCGGTTGTGACCTGTGAAACCTTCAGAAAATAGATTATTAAGCAAACAAAATTATAATTATGTTCCTTGAATTTATAATCATACTACTCTATAGATTTAACTTAGTTTTCAGTGTTTGTGTAATATTAGCGATATATATAGAGTATTGACTGAATGTAAGGGGTATTTGTGTCAACCCTAGTCACTTGATGTTAGAAAATTCAGTTCAAATTTTGTACTAAACACAAGCTAGTTCAGCAATTTCCCGTTCCACCAGCTGTAAGTATTAGCGCTGTCACTTATAATAAGCGTATTTATAGGTTAGTCGTTCGTCGGGTTTGAATAAACCTTTTATGGTAAATTATTATCCCCACTACTTATAGTATCTATTCTGCAATAACTTCAAACGTTATCTCATACAATAAAGATACTTTATTTATTTTCTCTATTAATTCACAGTCAACATTATCTCAAAAAATAATAATACGATCAAATCGATCACACAGAATATATCGATTATCAATTACTCAAATTCTATAAACATATACACATGAAAATAATAATAAATAATTCTTATCCCAGGGTTCGTAAAGTTCTTGGAACCATTAGTAAGGCCAGGTAAAATGCATAATTAAGGTTGCTCAATTTACAAAACAAAATTATTTACTCTAAATATAGTGGAATTTAAATAGGTTGTTTTTTTACCAAGCCGACGAAAACTTCGACTGGCTGTGTGCGTCTGTAAACAGTCGTCAAGATTCAGATTAAGTTGTCTTCATCCAGTAAAAGTGTTCTGCCTTTAATAAAATTGATTGTGGAGAGGAATGGGAAGCTCTCAGGAATTCTTCTGACTTCTGATCTTCTTCTATGCTCCTGCTAATTCTCGGTCCCGGTGAAATGAAATTAGGATCCCAGCTTCTTCTGCTGCCAGTGAAGGTTATCTCTGCCACACTAGGTCTTCTGGTATTTTCAATAATTCCGTTAGTTCAGGCTTTAATTCTTTTAACTGATCTTCTGTTTATAGAAGGAATTGGTTGAATACCAAATCCAGCGGAATTATTTGGTGAATGAGGTGGGAGGCTTTCAATTCTTTTTAAATATATTCATTTACAATTTGGAAGGTTATTTAATTTTTATTACTCATCAGCATTAAATTACAATTATTTTTCAAAAAGGGTTTTCAATTTTGATTCATATTTCTCCCAGATTTATTATTCATATTTTTTAAATATATCTGTCCCTCTCAACCTAATAGCTTGTGACAATCAGAACGAATAATTCCAAATCAACAACTTCTGTACATTTCAGTTGCCTTAACAACCACGTTTTCTAAATATCCTTGAGCCGGCATTATAGAATATTACTACTCTTTTCCAATAAAATACTCCATGCTTGGATTAATATTAAATTACCTAAAATTCTCCCCTAACCTTCCTTCTTAAACAGTAAATGTTTTACCATAGTTTCGTTGGACTGGGTTTCTTAAAAAGGTATTAATTTCCTTTCACTAATATGGAATTTAGGCCTATAGATTTTCTTACAACTGTTATAACATTATTTGGTTCTTTAACTTAATTTTCTTTTACCTGACCTACTGTACAATTAATTATTGGTTAAATGGTTAATTACATTAATTTTAATTTACTGGTGGTTACTTTTTTATATTAATTAACTGGTTCTGGAACCCTTCATTAATTTATAATATAATTGTCAGAACTACTTGTCAAACATGAACATTGATCGCCCTCCTGGCCAAGTTTACAAACATTAATTAAAACAACAGTATTATTCAACTTTAGACAATACTTAGAACTTAGTATAATGCCTAACACTAGTAACTGTACTTGATTGTTTGAAGACAAATTTAACATAAATACAACCATAATCTTTGATGGAGTATTACTATTAAACAACATCAGTTCATTTCTACACTTACTCAAAATATAACATAAATATTCTGCATATCTTAACATGTTACAGTACAAAAACAAACATTTTATTACATTCAATCATTCATTGGTCTGGCTCTTTTATATTTAATATTAGTCATTGCCTCCTTTTGACTTGAGGTACTTCTCAGACACATTAACTACTGAGCAGCCTTAATTCAGGGTATGGTCCTTGACCATGTTTCATTCAATTTTTATGTAACGTTGGGGAACCTCAACTATGTTACGTTACATAACATATATATATATATATTTCAATCACTTTCTGCTACAGTCCGTTTCTTGATGTATATAATACTATAATACTTATAACTAATTTACCTTAAGATATACTTTTTTCCTTTAGGAACATGTTTCGGGAGATCTTGTTCTCCCATCTTCAGCCTTCGCCATTTTCTTTCTGGTGAAGTATTTGTGTGTTGGCTTCTGGATGTTATTAAGGTAGTTTGTTGGTCTTTGGTCCTTCAAAGTTGCATTATTGTGTGTGGTTGTGGTATCTGTTTTTGTATTTTGTGTATTTTCGATGTTGAGTGCTTTGAATATTGTGTCATGTTTTGTATTGATTTGTATTTGTTCTGGTATTAATTTGTTTTGTGTTTTATGTTTGTAAATCTGTAAATTTTCCCAAATGTTCATTATGGTGCCTTTGTGTGGTATATGTTTTATTAGTGTTACATTGGTTATGTCTGGGAATTCATGTCCTGTGTTTATTGCATGTGTGGCTAAATTGGATTTATTTATATTTGGTTTTTTGTATGCATTTAGGTGTTCAAAATAACGTTTTTTCAGCTGTTTTTTTGTTTGTCCTATATAATACTGAATATATAACATATATAAAACATATATATATGAACATATATAAAAACTGAACAATTAAGAATTAATCAAACTGAACAACACATAAATAATAACAACAACAAAAAATGGGCCACATTCACATATATAAATAATAAAATGACAAAACTAACAAAACTATTTAAAAACACAGATATAAAAATAGCATACAAAACTAATAAAAATAAATTACAAAATCTAAATAGCTCACACAACAAAGATAATACAACAACCAACGGTATATACAAAATTGAATGCCAAGATTGCAATAAATGTTATATAGGACAAACAAAAAAACAGCTGAAAAAAGTTATTTTGAACACCTAAATTCATACAAAAAACCAAATATATATAAATCCAATTTAGCCACACATGCAATAAACACAGGACATGAATTCCCAGACATAACCAATGTAACACTAATAAAACATATACCACACAAAGGCACCATAATGAACATTTGGGAAAATTTACAGATTTACAAACATAAAACACAAAACAAATTAATACCAGAACAAATACAAATCAATACAAAACATGACACATTATTCAAAGCACTCAACATCGAAAATACACAAAATACAAAAACAGATACCACAACCACACACAATAATGCAACTTTGAAGGACCAAAGACCAACAAACTACCTTAATAACATCCAGAACCCAACACACAAATACTTCACCAGAAACAAAATGGCGAAGGCTGAAGATGGGAGAACAAGATCTCCCGAAACATGTTCCTAAAGGAAAAAAGTATATCTTAAGGTAAATTAGTTATAAGTATTATAGTAATATATATATATATATATTGTAATGACGCCGTGTGTACGTCTACCGTCTTACTCTGCAAAATGTGAATAATGTACAATTTGTGTGTAATGAGTGTACGTGTCTTCTCGATCCGTAGTTTGAATGCGTGCAACTTCTGTAGATTTCGTTCGTTGCGAACGTACGAATAACCAGGTCTTGATGTTCACTAGGGGTGAAAAAGTCCCGGTGGCGCCAAATTGTTTTCTTAAAACAATTAAAATAAAATTCAAAGGCGTATGACCAGCGCAGCTCAGGCGGTTTGAATAATTCAAATATTTCCGCCAGCTAGGCCCACTGTAGCACACAGCAGTTCGATGCGTGGGCTGTGTAAATCGTTAGTCATCTGCTAAAATGTACATAAAATATTGTGCACCACCTAATGAAATTATAACACCGTGGTTACACTCAATACTTACACATTTTTTATTAGTGATTATTATTCATTTAATACAAATTATTCTAATACAAATGCTCCGGTTATTTATATGAGACAATTACAGGGTTTGACAATCGATATTTGAATTGATACCAGACGTTTAATGATGGCGTCTGTTGAAAATTGGATACAAGTTATTAATGTCGATTTGTCATAGGTTCTTGAGGTTACGTTCAAAGGATTACAAATATTTTAAAAACAATAAAAATACACACCTTTACATCAAGTAAACTTAACTAACATATTGTGTAGGTATATTTTGTCTAGCGCAGTGTAGTAAAAGTGTTTACAAGTTATGGATCATTAACAACAGTTTATATTGGTTAGTTTATAAATTGTCAGTGACTTAAATTTCTTTTTAATCTTTGAAAGTAATGAATTTCAGTTCAGTGAGATTTCGACCTTTAGTGAGATAATTAACGTGAGTTTATTTATATATTTTGGGTAATTTAAAATGTACTTATCACTTCCGTAGTTATGGTGAATTCGTACGATCTGTTATTCATGGGTTATACTATAATCTTCTTTAATTTGCTGGGTTCAGGACATCAGGCATCTTTTTCAGTTTAACTGGTAGTAATTTATTTTCTTTTTTCGTTAATTTGGCCTCAACTTCAATAATATGGCTCCAGTCTTTATCTTATGTCTTGGTATACACTTAGTAATAACTTTTTCTGATATTTGCTATGTTTTAATGGACAATTTTGGTCACTCGAAAGTTAGCGTCTATCTCATTAAAGCGTCATACATTCAGTAAGTAAATCTAACGGTATTTTTGGCTTGTTACTCCACAGTTTCCATGGTAACGTAATTATTCTACCTGGTCGATCTCAAAATAAACCCATTGTTATCAAACCTTGAATTTTTTGTTTAATTTGAATAAATATTTTATAATGGCTATATTTACTTGGGGATAATTTCAATGGTCGTAATCTTTACATAGATGTTCCTATTTTCTTTCAAAGATTAGTTTGATATCTTACAAGATTGGTCTAAGTCATGTATTAATGTTTTAGTCCAAAATGGATAATACTATGCTAATACATAATTTACTTATTCCTAAGTTTTAATATAATTCTGCCATGTTCCCTTTCGTTACACATAATTAATATAATTTGCCTATTATTTCTTATAAAGGTATTGCTATTATTTTCTTTATAAATTCCTTACTTACTTAAAACATACTAACATATTACTGTAAAACTATTTCTTCTGGTAATTATTGCCTTAAACATTAAGCCAATAACTTCTTTCTTTAAATTAACAAATGAACAAATTTGGTGAGTGCTATACCTACACCATCTCTTTTATAACAGTAATCATCCTGGTGATTTTTATACTGAGATAATATTTTTTCTGTTTTTTACATTCACAATTATTTTGTGTCTTTCAGTCTAATATACTTAACTTAGTTGCTCATTTAACATGTGCTTATATTTTGGGTTTGTCACACTTGTTTCACCCTTTTTTCTTAAGATTATATGCTGTTTATTTTATTACACTTATCACTTCACTGTTCAAGTTTGTCACTCCCTACCTATCTCTAATTACCCTTATATTTCTCACGATCTCACTATTATTACAAAGTTTTTGTATCTAATGAGTTCATGTCTCTTTTGTTAACTTCAGACTGTCACATATCATTTTATAATATGCAAACAACATGGTATTGTAAATACATCTTTCAAACAAAACATAACTTTGTATATATTGTCATTAAAGTGATAAAAATTGGTCTGAAATGTCATAATTAGTAATAATAACAACAATTTAATAATGTTCAAATATATTGTGTTAATTGAAACATACTACATCTGTAGCAACAGTAATAATATTAGCGAATAAATAAACTCTCCAAAACCTTATACTTTCAAACACATAATGTTGAGATAACATACATACTGCTGACATAATCTTAGTAAAAGTTCCAAAGTATATAGTAGGCTATACAATTTGTTCTCTGATTGACCCACGCACACATTTCTATTCCCTGTCTGTATGAGTGTAACCTTAAATACAACAGCTGACACATCACCTATAGATAAGGATATACATACAATCATATCTACACATGGTTTTTTACGTATAACAATTGCTGAGATACTGTCATTTACAAGTTACCACTAATAAAAATTTAAACATAAATTAGTAACAATAATACAAAATTATGCTCTTTTAAAACAATCTTGTGAGTTAATTGTTATGGCCATGTAATTTTTTATTTTCTTTTCCTTTTTTCTTCACTGTCTTCTTGTCTCGCTTTACTTTGGTTAATATCTGGCCAATCTCTGGGGTTGGGTCAATGTCAGTTGTCTGTCAGTCTAGTTCGTATTTTCTTGTTTTGTGACCACCTTTGGTTGTATTCTTCCTCCTTCACTATTGATTATATTTACTACTATCATTCTCGTTATCATTTATCTATCAAAATATATTGTTTCTTGGCATTTTTTACATACTTTTTTATATCAAATGTGATCAGGGTTTGGCAATGTTATATAATGCCCTTCCACCAAAATTGATCATTTTATAAAACGTGAATTTGAGTTTGATGAAATTATCAATTGTATCTTATCAAATTTTTTTTTATTTTTTATTTTTTTCAAATTCTCCTGCTTCTCATTCATTTTTTATAATTAATTCTGTATCCTTTAATTCCATTCTTCTTAGTCTTTTCTTCATTATCTTCTCATATTGCGAACTGGCTTATTGACTTTTTATTATAACTTATTCCCTATAAATCTTATTTTTCATCAAAACTACTCTTATACTGATATCAGGGGAACATCATCCCTGCTCAGTAAAATGATTGCTGGTTCATTCAACAGACAATCTCAATTAATAATTCTTAAATATAGTCAACTCTTGACTCAAAATAACAATAATAATAATCATAATCATAATATTTGTTGGGAATCTTTTACTTTTATACTTCATTATAGCTCAGTTCGAGTCATATATTGTTTCATCTTTCTTTATAGATACTATTTGAAGCATTGTTTTTTATTGATACAATTCACATTTTTATTCATTTTTAATTACTCTTTGTTTCATCTCATTTCACATTATAACTCTTAGAACGTTTATTTCATTTATATTGTTTTGTGATCATTGGTTTGGGTAATTTTTACTTCCCCTCTTTCTAAATAGTTGTGGAAGCTGATCATTTTGGATTGGTTTTTTTTTTTTTTTTTTTTTTTAAATATCATAAGTTATGGCTTCTTACTAGTTAGGAATTTTTTTTGTAGCTTATTCCTTTACAGTATGTTATGCTTTTTATGCCTCATTTTTTGGCTAAATATTATGGTAATTTAACCTTATTTTGGAGGAATGTTTTGTAACTACACTCCTCTATTGTTAATTTTTATTTAAATATTGTAGTAAGTTGGTTGCTCTTACTTTATCTGAATGCCTTGTGACTTTTATCTCTCCATTTTTACTTGTTCTAAAATATTATTAAGATATTTGGGTAAGCTTTTCTTACATATCTTTTTTGATTTTTTACAATTTTTATTCATCATAATGGTTTCTCTAATGCTTAGTGTAAGCTGTACTTACGAATGTTTTGGAATTTTGACATTCTTTAGAGATCTTTTCTTTATGGCATTGGCAGACTTGTTTGTTTGTCACGTTATTTTTTTTTCTTTATTTAAAGTATTTTTGTTGGTTTTTTACTGTAAATTGTTTTTTACAGTTATTGTTGGTTGTCATAATATTTCTTAATTGAGGCTTGATTGTATACCCCCTTTATTTTCTTGGTGACGGGGTGAGTGATCTCGTAAGTGTTATTGCCCTTGTCTTTTGTTATAGTGTATGGTCCCACGTATAATAATAGTAACTTTCTAGTGATGCCTTCTATGGAGCTGGGTAGTTCTCTGTTTTTTAACAGTACCCTTTCTCCTACCTCGTACTTAATAGTCTTTTTCTGGTTTTTAGCGTATTTATTCTTTTGTTGCTCTACCTTTTCGGCTATTCTGTTATAGAATCTTTTTTTCTCGAATTGATATTCGGTGTTGGTGGGGAATTGGATCATATCAGTTATCTCTCTAGGCGGTGGCCGCTCAAACATCATTGTGTATGGGGTAGCTTCCGTAAAGTCGTGGTAAGCTAAGTTTATAAATTCTTCAGTGGATTTCACATAATTGTGCCATTCTCTTTGTTTATCGTGGCAGTAGGTTCTCAGTATACGACCCACTTCTCTGAGTACCCTTTCAGCTGGGTTGCTGCTTGGGTGATAAACGGATGTTTTGTAAGTTTTAATATTATGTTCACAGAGCTTATTTTTCCAAAGATTTCCCTTAAATTGGGTTCCATGATCTGTTATAACGGCCGTCGGTCTTCCCACTTCTGGTATAAATTTGGTTAATATAATTTCAATTATTTTCTTTGTTGTTGCACGGTTAATGGAGTACAACTTTGTACACTTGGTGAAGTGGTCAAACATAATGATTATAAATTTGTATCTGTGTCTTCCTCCACTGATAGGAAACGGACCACATATATCAAGGAATACCCTTTCTAATTTCTGACTTGATGTGATAGGTATCATCATACCTTCCTTTTTTGAATTATTGCATTTTACTTTTTGGCAAATATCACATTTTTGAATGATTTTGTTTACTTTTCGATAAATATTTTTAATGTAAACTTGTTCCTGTAAAGCTTTTATCACTTTTACAGCCCCCATATGGCCGTATCTAATGTGGTAGTCTAGTATCAATTGTTCCTCCACTGTAGATGGTATTACAAGTTTCCATTCTCCGATTGCAGGATTGTTTTTAATAAATAGCAAGTTGTCATGTATTTTATAATATTGTAGAATGGTTTCTTCATCTTTTAACATTCTTTCCCGGATACTCATTATTTTTGGATCCACAGTTTGACATCTTCTTATTTCTTGGGTTATTTTTTCTAGATCTACTCTGTTTTTTATAATGTTATACACCTTAACTAATTGTTCTTTTTCACCCTCGAAAGTTTGTTTCTGGACGTTTATACGGGATAAGATGTCCGCAGCTACGTTTTGCTTCCCTGGGATGTACTCCCAGTTTATGTGATATTCCTGTAGCAACAATATCCATCGAGTTAATCTTCCGTGGCTGAGTTTACACTGCTTAAGGAATGATATGGATCTATGGTCACTTCTCACTGTTATATCGTATCCCAGGATATAAGTCCTAAATTTGTTGCAGGCGAACACGACACTAAGTAGTTCTTTCTCCGTGACGTGATAATTTCGTTCGCATCCATTTAAAATTCTGCTTGCAAAACTAATAACCATATGCTGTCCCTTCTCATCTTCTTGGTATAGTACCACACCTACACTAACATCACTCGCATCACAGTTCATGAAGAATGGCTTTTTGAAGTCTGGATGATGTAAGATCACGGTGTTCAAGAACTTTTCTTTTATTTGGTTAAATACTTCATCTTGTTCGGACCCCCAAGTCCACTTGTCCTTGACTGATAATTGTTTTTTGAATTTTGCTGTTAGTTTGGAATAATTATCTTGAAACTTACGGTAATAGTTGCATATTCCCAGGAAGGATTGAAGTTGTTTTTTGTTTTTTGGCGTGGGGAATCGTTGTATCGCCTCAACTTTTTCTGACGAAGGAGATATGCCTTCCTCTGCTAGATTGAATCCTAGAAATTGTATTTTTCGGGCTATAAACTTTGACTTGTCCAGCTTAAGGGTTACGTGATTATCTGATAATCTTTTTAGTACGGTTTCCACTCTGGCACAGTGCTCTTGCCAATTTGATGATGTTATTAACAGATCATCTACGTACACGGTGGTAAAATTCAGTACATCTTGTCCCAGTATTTGGTCCATACATTTAACAAATACTGCGACCGAATTTATCAGTCCAAATGGCAGTCTTTTGAACTGATAGTTCCTCCCATCGAACAGGAATGCTAAGTATTGTCTACTGTTCGGATGTAGCTCCACCTGCCAGTAGCCACATACCGTATCCCAAGAGCTAATGTATTTTATACCGTGGAACTTCTTAAGGATTTCTTCTATTTCACCCGGTGATGTTCTATCGTTCACTATCATTTTATTAATTTCTCTGGCGTCGAGGCAGATTCTCACCTTTCCGTCCTTTTTTGGTATCGCCACTATTGGACTTGTATACGGTGATTGACTTAATTCAATGATATCGTCTTCCATCATTTGATTGATTTCTGCCCTCACTGCATTTCTTTGTGAATAAGCAATGGGGTAAGATTTTTTCTTGAAGTCAACGGGTTCTTTAAATCGTATTCGGCATTGATAATTCTTTACTTTGCCTGGAGCGGCAGAAAAAATGTGTTTATATTTGTTGTATATACTTATAAGTTCCTCTGACTGTTGCACACTAATCTGTGGATCTTGTTCTTCTCGTTGGAAGTTTCTGATTTCCTCCAGCTTGCTTGACCATAATTCTTCATTCTTCCAATCTGTCAATATTCTTTCAGGTGATTGTCGGCAATAATTGCTTTGGATCATGTTATAGTGGTTTGTTATCAATGGTAAGTTGCCACCATTCACTATATCGGCTGACCATATTCCTTGTTCTGTGGTTAGTGACACTTCTCCCTGCCGCAGGTTAATTATGGCAGAGTGTTGTCTGAGTACATCACATCCAACAAGTAATGAGAAAGGTAGGCCGCTGGCAACAAGAAATGGCATAGTTACTATTATACCTTTGCTATTAAGTTCCAAGGATACTTGTTTCCGGACGGTTTTGTTTTGTCGGCCGGTAGCACCAATGATAGTTATATTGTTTATGGGCAGGGTTGATATGGGTACACTACTTCCCTGCTGTAGTCTATTTAATTCTATTTGGTCGATCAGGGAGACATTAGACCCTGTATCGATCATTATGGTTGATAGAATTCCATTTATTTGGGCACTCACATACACTATTTCATTGTTTCTAATGGGCATCATGTTATCATTTTCTTCGATCAAATCGTCCCTTATATTTTTCAAATAATTAGTACATATTATTGTGATCTTCTTGTCATGTGTTGTCTTATATTCACCCAGAGATTGGTCCAGTGATGGGCTGTCCGCAGTTTTCACTGGCCTTAAGCGTTTAAATGAGGGTTGACCTCATTGCCCCCAACATCAGTAGTGTTTGATGGTTGGTTAGCGTTCGGCTCCTGTTGATTATTCCGGTTATCCACGCTGTGCCTGTGATCTTCTTCGAATGGGTGACTTCTCGTATCGGGTACCTGGTTATAGTACGTTCGCCGATAGTTAGATGAGGGATAGTTTCTTCTTGGGCTCCTTTGTCTTTGCCCCCTTATGTAATTTACCTGTGGCCGGTATCCTGGATTATTGTTCTGATTACTGTTGTTTCCGGGGCGATAATTGTTGTAGTAACCATTCGACGGGAAATTACCCCTGTGGTTGTTCCTGAAGTTATTATTATGGTTTCCACTTCTGTTAAAATTTCTGGGCGCGTTATTGCCCCGTGTGTTCCCTTGGTAATTGTTAGGGTTATTTACCGGTGGTTTATTATCTCCCTGTTGGTTCTGTGGCAGTTGTCCCTCATTAGTTCTATTATTTCTGAAACTGTACCCTCTATTTTTCCTGTACTGCCACTCATGTTCATGGCTTTCTAGTAAGCTAGCCATATCTTGGATGGTCTTTACCTGGCTGTACATCCGTGCCTTTTGGATGGCGTCGTCGTAATGGTAAGATAACTGTATTACCAGACACTCTTCAGGTATACGTGGCTCCAAATTCCTGGCCATGCAGATTTTTCCCAAGAAGTAGGAGGTAAGGGATTGTCCATTCTGGTTTTCATACCTTCCATTGCTCAGGTTATTGCGGACCATATTCTGAGTTGACTCAGACCAGTATTTAGCCTTGAACTGAGTCTTAAAGTCTTGAAGGTTTTGGATGTCTGGTCGAGTGGCAGTCCACCAGTTGTCGTATGTCTCCTTGAACATTTCGTCCAACATCCCTCTTATTGTAGTCCATCGAGTCTCTCGATTCTTGAGGATTAACTCTTCTACCCTCTTCAAGAATTCAATAGGGTTTCTTTTATAATTACGGAAATTGATGGTATCTCTGTTGTCTGTGTTCATGACATGATTATTATTACATGGTCGGTCACGCCAGGCATCCACTTCTTCCCGTAATGACTCTTCTATTCTGCGCATTTCGTCAATCCTCTGTTGGTTTTTGTCTACTTTGCTATCTACTTTATTTAAGTTACTGTAAACTCCTTCCATTCGTTCTCCCAAGTCTGTTCGTACAGCTGCTACCTCTTTCTGGTTTTCTTCCCGGACTTGGTGTATGTCCTGGTCTATCTGGGTATATCTTCTGACTGCTTCTTCATGACCTTCCTCAATTCTTCTCTTATTTTCTCCTTCGAGACGGTTCATTTTATCGAGTACTTCCTTGCGGACTCCAGAAACATTTTCGTTGGTCTTCTCTAGCTTCTCCAACGTTTCCTCTAATTTGTCGTTGATTTCCGTAACCTGCTGTTTTGCTTCTTCTCGGTACTCCATTAATTGGTGTGCCATCTGTAGCTTCATTTCTTCTTTATTTTTCTCGTGGTCCTCCTTCAGCTGTTCCCTCAATTCTTCGCTTCTTTGCTGAATTTCCTCCAGCAATCGTTGTTGTAGTATTTCATTATTTTGGTTGACTGTTTTCCTCAATTCTTCCTTAGTACTCACTATTTTTTCATTAATTGACTCAAACTTCTTGTCCAATTTTTCATCTATTTTCTCCTCCTGTTTTTTGAAATTTTCATTGGTTTCTTTCTTCATGCCGTCGAATTTATTGTTCATCTCCTTCAAATTATTGTTCATCATTTCCATTAATTTTAGTATGTTCGGGTCTCCTCTAAATTCTCCCTTGTCGCCCGCCTGTAATTCCGTTTCTTCGTCTTGGCTTGGTTCTGTTGTGGTTATTATTGTCTCCACTTCTTCAGTCGGTGTTCCTTCCTCTTCTTCCCCTCTGTTTTCTTCCATCTCCTTCTCCTTTGCCAATTTTTTCGACACTCCTCTGGTGTGCATTTTGTAATCTTTCGTAATCGCCGCTAGAATTTATAGGGTTTAATTGTATAAATTCTTTATTATTCTAGCTCCACTAGTTGGCGCGCCAATTTGTAATGACGCCGTGTGTACGTCTACCGTCTTACTCTGCAAAATGTGAATAATGTACAATTTGTGTGTAATGAGTGTACGTGTCTTCTCGATCCGTAGTTTGAATGCGTGCAACTTCTGTAGATTTCGTTCGTTGCGAACGTACGAATAACCAGGTCTTGATGTTCACTAGGGGTGAAAAAGTCCCGGTGGCGCCAAATTGTTTTCTTAAAACAATTAAAATAAAATTCAAAGGCGTATGACCAGCGCAGCTCAGGCGGTTTGAATAATTCAAATATTTCCGCCAGCTAGGCCCACTGTAGCACACAGCAGTTCGATGCGTGGGCTGTGTAAATCGTTAGTCATCTGCTAAAATGTACATAAAATATTGTGCACCACCTAATGAAATTATAACACCGTGGTTACACTCAATACTTACACATTTTTTATTAGTGATTATTATTCATTTAATACAAATTATTCTAATACAAATGCTCCGGTTATTTATATGAGACAATTACAGGGTTTGACAATCGATATTTGAAGTGATACCAGACGTTTAATGATGGCGTCTGTTGAAAATTGGATACAAGTTATTAATGTCGATTTGTCATAGGTTCTTGAGGTTACGTTCAAAGGATTACAAATATTTTAAAAACAATAAAAATACACACCTTTACATCAAGTAAACTTAACTAACATATTGTGTAGGTATATTTTGTCTAGCGCAGTGTAGTAAAAGTGTTTACAAGTTATGGATCATTAACAACAGTTTATATTGGTTAGTTTATAAATTGTCAGTGACTTAAATTTCTTTTTAATCTTTGAAAGTAATGAATTTCAGTTCAGTGAGATTTCGACCTTTAGTGAGATAATTAACGTGAGTTTATTTATATATTTTGGGTAATTTAAAATGTACTTATCACTTCCGTAGTTATGGCGAATTCGTACGATCTGTTATTCATGGGTTATACTATAATCTTCTTTAATTTGCTGGGTTCAGGACATCAGGCATCTTTTTCAGTTTAACTGGTAGTAATTTATTTTCTTTTTTCGTTAATTTGGCCTCAACTTCAATAATATGGCTCCAGTCTTTATCTTATGTCTTGGTATACACTTAGTAATAACTTTTTCTGATATTTGCTATGTTTTAATGGACAATTTTGGTCACTCGAAAGTTAGCGTCTATCTCATTAAAGCGTCATACATTCAGTAAGTAAATCTAACGGTATTTTTGGCTTGTTACTCCACAGTTTCCATGGTAACGTAATTATTCTACCTGGTCGATCTCAAAATAAACCCATTGTTATCAAACCTTGAATTTTTTGTTTAATTTGAATAAATATTTTATAATGGCTATATTTACTTGGGGATAATTTCAATGGTCGTAATCTTTACATAGATGTTCCTATTTTCTTTCAAAGATTAGTTTGATATCTTACAAGATTGGTCTAAGTCATGTATTAATGTTTTAGTCCAAAATGGATAATACTATGCTAATACATAATTTACTTATTCCTAAGTTTTAATATAATTCTGCCATGTTCCCTTTCGTTACACATAATTAATATAATTTGCCTATTATTTCTTATAAAGGTATTGCTATTATTTTCTTTATAAATTCCTTACTTACTTAAAACATACTAACATATTACTGTAAAACTATTTCTTCTGGTAATTATTGCCTTAAACATTAAGCCAATAACTTCTTTCTTTAAATTAACAAATGAACAAATTTGGTGAGTGCTATACCTACAACATCTCTTTTATAACAGTAATCATCCTGGTGATTTTTATACTGAGATAATATTTTTTCTGTTTTTTACATTCACAATTATTTTGTGTCTTTCAGTCTAATATACTTAACTTAGTTGCTCATTTAACATGTGCTTATATTTTGGGTTTGTCACACTTGTTTCACCCTTTTTTCTTAAGATTATATGCTGTTTATTTTATTACACTTATCACTTCACTGTTCAAGTTTGTCACTCCCTACCTATCTCTAATTACCCTTATATTTCTCACGATCTCACTATTATTACAAAGTTTTTGTATCTAATGAGTTCATGTCTCTTTTGTTAACTTCAGACTGTCACATATCATTTTATAATATGCAAACAACATGGTATTGTAAATACATCTTTCAAACAAAACATAACTTTGTATATATTGTCATTAAAGTGATAAAAATTGGTCTGAAATGTCATAATTAGTAATAATAACAACAATTTAATAATGTTCAAATATATTGTGTTAATTGAAACATACTACATCTGTAGCAACAGTAATAATATTAGCGAATAAATAAACTCTCCAAAACCTTATACTTTCAAACACATAATGTTGAGATAACATACATACTGCTGACATAATCTTAGTAAAAGTTCCAAAGTATATAGTAGGCTATACAATTTGTTCTCTGATTGACCCACGCACACATTTCTATTCCCTGTCTGTATGAGTGTAACCTTAAATACAACAGCTGACACATCACCTATAGATAAGGATATACATACAATCATATCTACACATGGTTTTTTACGTATAACAATTGCTGAGATACTGTCATTTACAAGTTACCACTAATAAAAATTTAAACATAAATTAGTAACAATAATACAAAATTATGCTCTTTTAAAACAATCTTGTGAGTTAATTGTTATGGCCATGTAATTTTTTATTTTCTTTTCCTTTTTTCTTCACTGTCTTCTTGTCTCGCTTTACTTTGGTTAATATCTGGCCAATCTCTGGGGTTGGGTCAATGTCAGTTGTCTGTCAGTCTAGTTCGTATTTTCTTGTTTTGTGACCACCTTTGGTTGTATTCTTCCTCCTTCACTATTGATTATATTTACTACTATCATTCTCGTTATCATTTATCTATCAAAATATATTGTTTCTTGGCATTTTTTACATACTTTTTTATATCAAATGTGATCAGGGTTTGGCAATG
The DNA here is from genome assembly GCA_034769895.1 of Magicicada septendecula. Taxonomy (NCBI): domain Eukaryota; kingdom Metazoa; phylum Arthropoda; class Insecta; order Hemiptera; family Cicadidae; genus Magicicada; species Magicicada septendecula. Next base: position 130,840,181 of record CM068375.1, read on the forward strand.
TTATAATATATATATATATATATGTGTGTGTGTGTGTAATCAAAGTTTACAAAATTTCCATTCTACAGACTGAAAGATTTACATATGGTTCGAGTGGAGGTAGCTCATTGGTTGGCAAATTCAGACACCAAGCGGCAGCAAGTTATTCAGCTTCTTAGAGAATTACAGATTGCATCAGTAGAAGACCTTGCACCTAAAGCACTTGTTTGTCATTTGCCACAGAGCGGTGCAACTCCACAAAATGGTAAACGAAAAGCCAAGTAAGTGAACGTATGTTATATGAAATTTTAAACAGAATTTTTATAATTAGTCTTGCATGCAGTTTTGTTAATATGTTGTACTACAAGTGTGTGTGTTTATCCATTTAGAGAGTCCAAAATTATAATTTCCAAATCAGTAGTATTATACATTATAAAACAAAGGGAAAGAGAGGTGTAAGCAGACCACGAAGGCAGTGGTGTTATACAGGAAAAATGTTTTGTCTTTAGATTTTATCAGTTTTTCAAGTTGTTCATTTAATCAAGGTCCATACTTACTCCTGAACTAAGTAGCCCAAACACCATACTTCTTTCTGAAATAGATTACACATCTTGAGTGGTGTGTTATGAATTCACAACTCCACAAGGAAATTTCCTCATCCTTCAGGTTTTGTAAATGTTCTATTAATAAACATTTACCACCCACGTACACGAACATCATCATCCAAGCGTACAAGACAGATTTCATGACAAAACCCAGAAGATCAGATTTGTCAGTTTTTCAAAAGAGGATAATGCTTTTCAGAGTCCAAATGGCATGACTGTAAACTGAAAGAGGCCACTTGGAGTTGATAACTCATGCCATCAGTATGTTCCATACCAGCTGAGATATTTGCTCCTGTTTATTGTGATATGGGATAATAGATATTTCTCCTAATAACTGATCCTGAATTACAAATTCAGGCAGGGATTGTCAGACATTTTTAGTCTTAGCATTCAAAAGATCCTGAGAAGACTTGTTCAGTTCCTATAAATTATGGGTAATATCAAGTGTCATTCCAGCTGCCGTAGCTATACAAGTAATTTTGCCCCAGTGTGTATTTGGTATAACGTCATTGTGATACACGATAGTTACTAATCTAACTGTAATACTTCTGGATGTGTGGTTTCAATGAACTTGTGGTAATTAGTATACCCTGTATGCTAACAAATGCTGTTTCAAATAGGGAACACGTAATTGCAGCTAGCATCTGCATTGACTCCAGCCATGATGGTATTTTCAGAGTTTGCCAGTATTGTTCGTGGTGTATCACATATGTGAATGTTTCTGATGGATTTCCTGTAGAAAGCATCACCTTTTCCTGCTCAGTCCTCAGAATTTTAATGCCTACAAAATGTTGATCCTCAGAGTTTACCAAAAAGTTGTATATGATTATAATAGCCATATCAAATTGAGTTCATCCACAATGTCCACAGAGATAGTTGATAATTAAATTCAAGTTGACCCTGATATAAATGTATCTCAACTTTTCCAATCATTTTCATAGGTCTTCCAGCAGCAGTCCGTTATATAATACAGGGTGGCGCAGGGAAACGGGAAAATTTGAAATAATTAGAAAAAATGAAGGAACATTACAAAACTTTATTTGAGGCTCAAAATATGTTCTACAAAACTGGAAATTATATTAGGCATCACTTTTTAAAAATTACATCAGTTAAATGCTGCCCATTTTGCCGTACACATTCAGTAAGTCGTTTCTGTAGGTTTTGCATAGCGCGGCGCAATGTGTCACCTGGGATTTTGACGATTTCCTCTTCAATCTGTGTCTTGAGCTAAGCAAGGGTTCTTGGTCTAGTCTGGTACACGATGCTCTTCAGATGTCCCTATAAAAAGAAGTCACAGACTGAAAGGTCTGGAGATCGGGGCGGCCAAGCGATGTTAGCATTCCTTGAAATTATGCGATCCCCAAACAAACGTTTCACTGCTGCCATAGACTGTCCGGCAGTGTGTGAAGTGGCTCCATCCTGTTGAAACCAGGTGTGCTGAATGTCAAGATTTGGAAAAGTATGGAGTCTTGGAGCCAAAAATGTCTAGCATGTTGACATAATGTTCAGATGTCACAGTGACAGCAGTGCCTCGTTCATCTTCAAAAAAGTAAGGGCCTATCACCCCATGACATGACACTGCACACCATACGGTAACTTTGGTACTGTGTAATGGACGCTGGTGAAGCTGAGCAGGGTTTCCTTGACCCCAGTAACGGAAGTTCTGCTTATTCACGTATCCACGTGAATAATATTCACGTATCACGTATCTGATGAAAATGGGCTTCATCGTACATCCAAAGATTTTGAATGAAGTTAGCATCCTCATTGATTTTAGCCAACAATTGTTCACAAATTTGCAGGTGCAATACACAATCATTAGGATCAGTTGTTGCACAATCTGAAGTTTGTACCGATGAAATTGAAGTTCTTGGAGTATTCTTTGAACGCTCCGACGTCCGAGCTGCAATGACGAGGCAATTTTTTGCACCGAACGACAAGGACTCCTTAAGATGGCAGCTCGCACAGCATCAATGTTTTATGGGGTACGTACAGACCGTACACCCCCACTAGGCTTTTTCTTCAAAGCTGAACCAGTATCTTCAAAATTATGAACCCACGTTTCGATTGCGTGTAACGAAGGAACTTGACCGCGGGGCGGGATCTGATAGTGGTGCCAAAACTCTCGTTGTGCAGCTGTCAAACTGTCGCCGAGTCGGTAAAACGCCCTTACAGCGACTGCACGCTCTGCACTGCTCCATGGTAACTAAATGTCCGTTACTGCTACATCATGACAGACAGTTTCACTTCTGCTACATCTACAGGGCCGCCAACATCAACTTCAAATTTTCCCGTTTCCCTGTGCAACCCCATATAATAACATCTAAAATGTTTAATGCTTCTGACTCATCTTAGTTCACAATGGATACTTGTGGCCCATGGCACCTGCATTTGAGCTAAATCTTTTGTGAACAACTCTGTTAACTACCAGGCGTCTGATACTTTTTGCAGAAGTGTAGAAAATGCATATTCTTCAGGGGCATTTTCTCCAGTTAGCCAGTAAATGCACTGTTGTTTCTTGCTTGCCCTACCTCGTGTTGCAGTTTAAATCCTCTCTGTACTGATAGTCATTTTGCAGATTATGTGGTTTCCCACTTATAGTATTTTGATCTTCCATCATTCATTTTGTTGTGTCCAAACATTGTGATCAATCTCTCATTTCTATTTATTTCTCCTCCATTGTCCGGACAGTCATAATCTTTAATTGAATACTGTTTACAGTGGTTCCAGTCAGGTATTGGCTGGCAATTTCCTTCCTCTGACTATTGATTGACTCAAGTTGTTGGAAATAGGTCATCCATTCAGTGCTTCCATTAAATGATCTGTTAATGGCTTTACATGCATGCTGATGTACTTTACTCTTATTTTCTAAATCATTTTAGTCTTTGTTAAAATGAATACTTGCTTTCTCATCTATTTGTTTAGAAGTTCATTATTTTATGTCATGGTTTTTTATTAATCGTTTTTTACTTCAGTTCTTATTTATTTGTATATTTATTAACAATGAATTATTTTATGTTTGTCACAGATTTTTGTACTTCAGGGATTGTTACCTCTTCTTTGCTCAGGTCACCACATAATATAAGGTTTGGTTAAAAACATGAACAACGATTATTTGAACATCTTTTTTCTTTATTCATCTATGTTTGCAGAGTCCCCTTTGAAGTAAATTATAACAGAGTACAATAGAATTTTTGTACCAATAGTTTTTTTCAGTTTTCAAAAGAGTAGTGGAACAAGCAATGATGGTGTGTACTCTAGCATTATCAGAGTCCAGTTTTCATAAAACATCCTTCCATAAGTATGCCTATTTTCATGCAAATTCATGAACCATTTTAAAGATTTTGTAACATTTGTAAACATGTGTAGAAAATTTGCAAAAAGTGCATGTGTAACATATAGCAATTATTGTGTAAACAAAATTTGATGCAGATTCTTCAATCTTGCAACATTAAAAAAATCTCCTAATACACCAAAACACAACTTACTTATTAGGTATTAGCAGGGCCGGAACTAGCCCTCCTTTCACCCGGGGCAAGGGTATATTTCGGCGCCCCCTCCACGCCATACTCACTCCATTTAAAACTATTTAACAAAAAACAAAAGCATATACTTTCCTGTACTTAAGTCAATGCTATTAATTACAGCTTCGTAGCTTTACTCATCAACACACTACACTATAGTGCAAACAGATCAAGTGAAATTCAGTTGTGAAATTACAGCACTCCTCTATTGTATTTTGTGTAATAATTTTTAATGGAATCTAAAAAGTAAAAGGTTTTTTCTTCATTTGTTAATCTGAAATTACAGAAGTGGGTAACACATTAAGAAATGAGACATTCAGTTAAACTTCACATCATTCTTAAGTTTATTTGGTATTTTGGTTATAAATTGGTACAGTATTCATGTAGTACTTTACTATTTCAATTTGGAACACATTGAAAACAAATTAGATTTTTACATGAGTTTTGGGTACTAAATTTACTAACAGTCCTTATTCATTCTTGAATCTAAATAAATCAAATTGTCACTTTTTGAGCTTTTTTGGCAGCAAAGGTGTTAATAATGTCATCAAAAGAAATAGATGATGTTCTCTGGTGCTCGATAGAAATGATGCTCAAGTTAGAGAGTCTGTCTTGTTCCATTGTGCTCCTCAAGGTTGTAACTTGTATATGGCCGATTGAAACCGGGCGGGGATAATTCTCAATTAATAATGAATTCTTAACATCTATGTGATATGATTACTGCTTTTTAAATTACATCAAATTAAATGAAAATAAAATTGAAGACGTTAAAAACTAAATCGCACAAATAATGCTTTATTATTTGAAAAATTGTAACATATAGACGATATAGAAAATAATTTACTATTTCTTCGCTTTTTCGGCGCCCCCCTCCAAGCCGGCGCCCGGGGCACATGCCCCGTCTGCCCCCCCCCCTAGTTCCGGCCCTGCGTATTAGATCTAAACTATGTATCCAATATGGCTGAAGACTTAGATAACTGTTAGAGATAGGTGTACCAACATCACAAAAATGAGTTTTCAGTCAGAAATATTTAATGCCGACTGAAATTCTAAAACTTCATAAAACATGCTGATAAAATTTCATAGTTCCATGTATAGTCTAGTACCATTTTTACCATGACTCAAAAAGAGCTGCTTTAACTGTAGTTCTTTAGCTTCATTTTCTCTTTATTTGAGTCCTGTTTCAGCAACAATAATTTCTGGGCTTCATCTTAATTTTCATGTGTTGCTTCTCATTGTGTTAGTTTTCTTTCGTTTCTGCTTAGTCTTTTATAATACCAAAGCTTCTAGCAGATATCAAACTGTATCTATTTTAACAAACCACTGGTCACTATTCAGTGCACAGGTACGTCTTTTTATGAAAGTCCAGTTTGTGGTTTTCATTGTTAAAAATTCATTTCCAGTTCTGTTGTTTCATGAATGTTGTGGATAGTGAAATTCTTGAATAGCAGAATTATTATTAAATACCAGAGAAATTAATACAATTTTTCTCCCTGAGCTGTAGAACTCATCCACTATTTTGTACGAAATACACTTATTATTAGAACATTTCAATAGTAGTTAGTTTTTCAGTTATCAAAAAACTACAATAATCCTGAGTAATTTGGTATTTTTTAGTAAAATAACGATTGTAAACCAAACTCTAAAACTTAACTACTTGGTTTGGTTTTTTTAGTTAAGTTTTGTAACTGTAATGCCTAAATGACAAATAATTTAGTTCTAGCTTTTAAGTTTATGGATATTTTCATAGACACTGTAGGCTTATGGAAGCATATGGCTTTTTGAAGCAGCCCAAAATGTCAGTGAGCATTGAATGACTATAATTTTGTCAAATTATTAAAGATATTGAGTTTGTATTTTCATTAATCTTCTCGTAGCATCTTCTTCATTAGCACAACAGATGTGTGTAGCTGCCCTTGGCTTCCTCAGCCACTGTCGTCCATCCACAGGGAGATGTTTATCCTCATCTGCTTGAGATAACTCTGGACACTGTCTCTCCACCAACTCTTAGGCTGTCCTGTAGGTCGCACTCCACCAGCAGAACCCTTGCAAAGCTTTATGACTGTCTTTCATTCTCAGGATATGACCTAGCTACTTCAATCATTGTATCTTAATATCTTAATGAAGGAGGCAGTCGATGCTGAGATCATCATATGCTCCATACAAGTTTATTTTTTCTCTGCCACCATAACCAATTTTCACAGGTTAGGCCTCACAAGCAATTTTGTTTCAGATCTGTCCATCAGTTCCATTCCTCACCTATTAAAGGTCATTTCACACCGCATGTCCATCCACCCATTGGACAGATTGGACGTTCTGCATGTCCGTCCAATACCATTTCACTCCGAGAATTTCCATCCGACAGATGGACGGACGTTTTATTGTGTCAGCCCCTACTCCTGTCACTATATTTTAGCTGCCCAAGTTGTGTAGAGTGCAGTATGTCCTCCAATCAAATGCTTTGGTGCCAAAATGATTTTGTGAAAGTGTACCATGAATTGATGAAAGCTCAAGTAGTGCCGACATAGATGTTGTTTTGTTATGTGCTATGAATAACAGACTAACATTGGGTGCACCCAATCCATAAAAAAAAGAGGAGAATTTGGTGAGTACCATCATTCGATGGAAGATTTATAATTAGGTGAAGATAAATTCAGAACATATTTTAGACTTAGTAAAGAGCAGTTTAATGAAGTTTGGCGTTCATCATTGATGGCTTAAAGAAAGATGACACAAAGTACAAGAAGGTTGTAACTAGAAGCTGACAAAAACTAGCTGATTAAAAGTTAAAACATTTTTGTTTTCCTTTTGTTGTTTGTTACTGAGCGAACTACTTTGATTGTTGAAATAATTAAAATCAGGTTAAAATATTTCATTAATGAGTTTATAGAGAACTTTAATTATTCTTAACTTTGCAGTTATTACTGCAAAAGCTTATTCAATTTCAACAAAAGCTGAATTTCGAATGTTTGACATTTTCCTCACCTGTCCCCTAAAATGGGTGCAGCAACAGCCTTTCGCAGTGGGCACACTTGTGTTGCACTTAACAAATAATCTCTTCAGCAGAGGGCTCAGATCTCCAACTTCTTTTGCTTCATGAAAATACCTGACAAGCTCAGCCACCGCCATTTTAAATCCTTGCATCAGATTGCTTCCATCACTACTGCCTTCATATATGTTGTCTATAAAAATATCAATTTTACTGTCCTTGTCGGTCTTATTTGTAGAGAATGTATGTAGTAATTAATCTACAAAGAAGTGTTCCATAGTCAGAAATAGTATAACATCGCCAAATCCAGATCATATTTGATATCTATAAGTATGTAAGAAATGCTAAGAAATAATATATTTTAATAAATAAATAATAAAGAAAATAAAAATAGTAAACGTAATTAAGAGTGAAGGAGGAAGAATAGTAAACCAAAGGTGATTATTAAATAAAAAATACAAACTAGACTGACAGACAAATGACATTGACCCAACCCCAGAGATTGGCCAGATAATAACCAAAATAAAGTGAAACAAGATGGAAGTGAAGAAGAAGAAAAATGAAATTACAAATGGAACAAACCAACTATAAAGAAAATAAAGTGAACCAAGGTGATAAAACACCGACAAATAGTGTAGAATAGGGAAGGGGGAGATGATACCATCAAATATCATAAAGGAAACGAAACTAATGAATAACAAATATAAAAAAGAAATATTAGTATTGTCTAAGTGACAAATGTAATTCATAATAAATAAAAAACCGTTAAATAAAAATACACTAACCCACGAATTAGTAGAATATGTAAGTAAGAAATCTAGAAAAAGACATGAACTTATTAGATATAAATAAAATTTGTAAAGATAGTGAGATAGTGAGAAATATAATGAAAGTAACTAAGTGACAAGGAAAAATAATAATAGGGATTATCCACCAATAAACGCTTAAAATAAAAAGTTTAACAAGTGATAATAGTGAAGGTGCAAATACCCCAAAATAATGAGTGTATCAGTGATAAACACCAATTAATTAAAGGTGAAAGTGATAGGTGAAAAAAGATATTGTAAATAATAGTATGATTAAAAAGATAGTAATAGATAAGAAAACACTTAGTAAATCAATGATGAAACAATAAATGATTTAAGAGTAAGCTTATAAAAAAAATTATATATTTAAGGGTAATTAGAAATGGTATTTAAAGTAGAGATATATAAAGGATACGCTGTTATTCAGGGGAGAAAGCCCATGTAAGTTAAACAGTTTGTGTTAACATGGAATGGAGAAAGGGATTAGTAAAGAATTAAGAAATTAAGAATGTAATTAATAAACACCCTATGTTATAAGGGAAAATAAATTAAGTAAGTTTGAAGGAAGTGATGATGTTTCTCACTCAAAATAATAGTAAAAAAATGAAATGTATGTTAAACCAACAGTAACTAATAACTTGTAAAGAATTGTTCATTTTAATTTTATGGATAGGATATGGCTGAAGGAAGCTTACAGTCCATAGGCCTAATTGTTATATTTTAGGTATTAAGATATAGAAAGTAATCTTGACACATAATCAGAACACAAACAAATTCAAGACACAACAACCACTAAACGAATCAATTATAACAACAGAACAAAACACGTTGTAATAAAATGAAATATAATTAGAATAGATTAAGTAAAAATAATCAATGGCTACTTAGGCCTAGGAAATGTATAACTGTCAATAACAAATGATTGCAGATTGTATAAAAACAACCAGGAAATTAATAAATTCAAGGCGAGTAAATAGCCGAGAATAATTTGTAAATCAGTTTAAAGGAAAAATATTAGAATAAGAACTTAATTTAAAGAAGAAATGTAAATACCAAATATTAACATAAATGTACAAACATTGATATTTCATAAAACCATACATTATGTGATACCAAATTAATCTTTGAAAGGAAATAATAACAGTGGTGATAATATTTAATATGTAGCGAAGATGACAGAAGAATATAATCAATAAGAAGATATACAGCTATTTTGAATAAAAATTCAAATTTGATAACAATGTTTTAAACTCATGTTCTCTGGTATCCAAGTCACGATTCAATACAGATTAAAATTAATTTACCTTTTTGATCCGTCGTGTGACTTCTTATTGTATTTAATTAAATAACGCGTTTCGAGGCTCAAGTCCTCATCTTCAGATTTCAGTCCCGTGTGGATGTCGGTAACACATTAAAACTAAACTACTACACATTAAAATAAAACACACTACACAAGTTAACCGATGTCTGGGTGCGCACCCGTTGCCGGCTCGCGTCGCACTGCCTGCAACTCATCTACGGTCTCGTCACAATGCCCCACCATCGATCGCTGTCTATTCCTGCTTAATATGAATTTGTCCACAACCATATCGTATAGCTGATATGATTTAAAATTCAGCTGGTCATTTAGCATGTTACTAGGATTGCACTTAAACGCCCGGTATATTTCAAATTCTTCGGCTGCGTTCATGTATCGTCCCTTATTGCAGAGATGTAATGGCTTGCAGTTGGTGTCAAAGTCAGTATAATTATGGTTATGCACCATTAAGTGTTCGGCATATTTTGATTTACAGGCTTTTAAGTTATTTTTAGGTAATGTTCTTTAAACCTCTGTCTAAATGCCCTGCCTGTCTGACCGATATACACCATATCGCAATCATTACAAACCATTTTGTAAACACCTGTTCTTTTTTCTTTGAACTGTTGTGTTTTAGGCCGTAATAATTTTTGAACATTATTTGTGGTACGGAACGATACTAGGATGTTATGTTTCCGAAATTCGTTTTTTACAACCATAGATATATTATTGGTGTACTCAGTTGAAATAAACTTAACTTTATTATTTTTGTTACGTGTACTGATGACGTTCTTCTTTTTATGTTTACGTAATAACCGTTCGACCATTGAGCTTCGGTACCCATTCACTTCCGCTATATATTTAATTGTATTTAATTCATCTACATAATCATCGTGCTCAAGAGGTATACTTGTCAACCGGTGTAAGAGGCTATTGAAAGCGGCCATTTTTTGAGTATACGGGTGATAAGATTTGGCATGTATAACGGAATCAGTTGCTGTAGGTTTTCTGTACATCTTGTAATGAAATCTATTGTTATGTTTTATTAAAGTTAAATCTAAGAAATTTATTTCATTATTTGTTTCTACTTCTGCTGTGAATTGTAGTTTTGTATTGATACTATTCATAAAAGACTTTAGATTATCTATTTGTCTCATTGTCCCATTGAAAATAACAAAGGTATCATCCACATATCGTCTGTAAAAAATAATCTGGTTATTGAATTTATTGGTTACCGAAAGCAAATATGTATTTTCAAAATGATTAAGGTATATGTCAGACAAGAGTCCAGATAAAGGTGAACCCATGGCAAGTCCCTCTTCTTGAATAAAAAATCGATTATCGAATGAAAAATAGTTCTGTTTTAAAATGACACCAAGAATATATAGCAATTCATTTATTTCTTGAGGACCTAAACTGCCAGATTTCTCAAGTTGTTTTTCAGAATCTCAACCGTGGCTTGAACCGGTACATTTGTGTATAGGTTATTCACATCAAAAGACACTAATTTATATTGAGTTTCGATATTAATATCTCTTGTTAGGTCCACTAACTCTGAACTATTTTTAATACTGTTATTATTTTCTAATGTTATGTTGTTTTTTATTATCTCAGCTAATTTCTTGGCTGCTTTGTATCCTGGTGCTGTAGTGTAATTTATAAGAGGTCTTATACGTGTGTCTTCTTTATGGATTTTAAGTAGACCGGTAAAATGAGGTGCTTGTGCAGCCATTGGTTTCAGGTACCAACATGTGGTATCATTAAAGAGATGTGTGCATTTATTGATTGCATTATTAAGACTTTTCACAAATTTGGAAATGGGATCTACATCATTGGGTTTTATATTATTGTTGTGGATGAAACAGTGCCCAACGTAAATTCACAAAACGAACTAAGAGTTTTGATTAACAGGAAACTAAATAAGGCCCTTAGTATACACAACAAGAATCATTCACGACCTTTTAATTTAAAATCCGTCTATTTAAATGATTTAAGAGCTATTAAACAAATTAGAAAGAAAGTTGAGGAAAATAATGCTAAAGTTACTAAAGCGGACAAAGGTAACACATTAGTTATTATATCAAGAGAGGTATACCAGCAAAAAGTTTACGACTTCATCCACAACAATAATATAAAACCCAATGATGTAGATCCCACTTCCAAATTTGTGAAAAGTCTTAATAATGCAATCAATAAATGCACACATCTCTTTAATGATACCACACGTCGGTACCTGAAACCAATGGCTGCACAAGCACCTCATTTTACCGGTCTACTTAAAATCCATAAAGAAGACACACGTATAAGACCTCTTATAAATTACACTACAGCACCAGGATACAAAGCAGCCAAGAAATTAGCTGAGATAATAAAAAACAACATAACATTAGAAAATAATAACAGTATTAAAAATAGTTCAGAGTTAGTGGACCTAACAAGAGATATTAATATCGAAACTCAATATAAATTAGTGTCTTTTGATGTGAATAACCCATACACAAATGTACTGGTTCAAGCCACGGTTGAGATTCTGAAAAACAACTTGAGAAATCTGGCAGTTTAGGTCCTCAAGAAATAAATGAATTACTATATATTCTTGGTGTCATTTTAAAACAGAACTATTTTTCATTCGATAATCGATTTTTTATTCAAGAAGAGGGACTTGCCATGGGTTCACCTTTATCTGGACTCTTGTCTGACATATACCTCAATCATTTTGAAAATACATGTTTGCTTTCGGTAACCAATAAATTCAATAACCAGATTATTTTTTACAGACGATATGTGGATGATACCTTTGTTATTTTCAATGGGACAATGAGACAAATAGATAATCTAAAGTCTTTTATGAATAGTATCAATACAAAACTACAATTCACAGCAGAAGTAGAAACAAATAATGAAATAAATTTCTTAGATTTAACTTTAATAAAACATAACAATAGATTTCGTTACAAGATGTACAGAAAACCTACAGCAACTGATTCCATTATACATGCCAAATCTTATCACCCGTATACTCAAAAAATGGCCGCTTTCAATAGCCTCTTACACCGGTTGACAAGTATACCTCTTGAGCACGATGATTATGTAGATGAATTAAATACAATTAAATATATAGCGGAAGTGAATGGGTACCGAAGCTCAATGGTCGAACGGTTATTACGTAAACATAAAAAGAAGAACGTCATCAGTACACGTAACAAAAATAATAAAGTTAAGTTTATTTCAACTGAGTACACCAATAATATATCTATGGTTGTAAAAAACGAATTTCGGAAACATAACATCCTAGTATCGTTCCGTACCACAAATAATGTTCAAAAATTATTACGGCCTAAAACACAACAGTTCAAAGAAAAAGGAACAGGTGTTTACAAAATGGTTTGTAATGATTGCGATATGGTGTATATCGGTCAGACAGGCAGGGCATTTAGACAGAGGTTTAAGGAACATCTACCTAAAAATAACTTAAAAGCCTGTAAATCAAAATATGCCGAACATTTAATGGTGCATAACCATAATTATACTGACTTTCACACCAACTGCAAGCCATTACATCTCTGCAATAAGGGACGATACATGAACGCAGCCGAAGAATTTGAAATATACCGGGCGTTTAAGTGCAATCCTAGTAACATGCTAAATGACCAGCTGAATTTTAAATCACATCAGCTATACGATATGGTTGTGGACAAATTCATATTAAGCAGGAATAGACAGCAATCGATGGTGGGGCGTTGTGACGAGACCGTAGATGAGTTGCAGGCAGTGTGCCGCGAGCCGGCAAAGGGTGCGCACCCAGACATCGGTTAACTTGTGTAGTGTGTTTTATTTTAATGTGTAGTAGTTTAGTTTTAATGTGTTAACGACGTCCACACCGGACTGAAATCTGAAGATGAGGCCTTGAGCCTCGAAACGCGTTATTTAATTAAATACAATAAGAAGTCACACGACGGATCAAAAAGGTAAATTAATTTTAATCTGTGTGCAGTAGCGCGATAATTTTACTTACTTTATAGGTTGGATAATCTGCTCTTTACTTTTTGTTGTAATCTGATTATTCATGTCGAAGCTCGGTACAGTACGTCTCAAACGCTTGAAAGCGGCGGTCGGCACGCCCGCCTTTCACTGTCATATTTTTCTTGTTGCGACATTCAATGTAGGCTGTAGGCCAATACACTTTACTTATGGCCCATTTGGCCCGTTATTAATGTAATTTAATATTTTTTGATACGTTGTACATACATCATGCTTATTAGCCAACCTGTCATTCATAACAACTGCTGACTTCATATTTCAAATGTACTTTTGAATTCAAATAAATAAATTGTATACAGTCCACTCTCTTCATTATTTCTGCATCCTGGCGAATCAACTAAATACACATTTTCAATCAACATTCTTCTTACTAAACATTTTTGGTCCACGCGGAGCGGATACTAAACATTTTTTGGTCCACGCGGACCGGATCCTCAACATTTTTGGTCACTCCAGACCTGGATTTTCGATGCATCATTCCTAATTAATATTTTCTGCCACTATTTCTGGCCATCACGGGCGAATTAGCATATCCGCTGATACGACCGTGGCATGATTTCCATCGGCATTTCGCTCGTCACCTTTGGGCCTCCTGACAACATCATCTCGAGCCTGCGAGCTACAGTGCTTCAAACAAGGCGGTCATCTCTCCGAGCTGTGTTTACCATCTTCTCCAAGGCGTCGACGCTGCAGGACATCGCCTACAAGGTATCACCTCAATAACAGCATAACAAGGTGCGTACAATGGCTGAAGAAGGCCTCAAAGTGTTAACCAGAAAGAGAGGCGGCTTAAAGTCCGCAATAGTGCGAATACAATCTGCCGTAAATAACTTTGATATAAATTCCAGCACAAAACATTTTTTAACAGTAAGGCTAGAAAGTCTGAAAAGCTTGGCATCGAGGTACGACGAGGTGCAGTCTGAAATAGAACTTATTTGTAAAGACATGAGCACGGCTCAAGAAGACCGAGTTGAGGTCGAAGAAATGCTATATTCGACTGAAGCAAATATTTTGCAATTACTTGATACATTTAATGTTCAGACTGTACCTCCCGTATTATCGACACACATGCAATTAAAACCAATAAGTTTGCCCTGCTTCTCAGGCAACATATTGGAATGGCAGCATTTTCATTCAATTTTTACGGACTTAGTGCATACAAGATCCGATTTAATGCCAGTGCAGAAGTTACGTTATTTACATTCTTCTTTAAAAAATGAACCTTTAGATTTAATTAAGTCACTACCCATCTGTAAGGAAAATTATTCAATAGCGTTGAGTTTGCAGTCCGAAAGGTATGACAACAAGTTCATACTAGCAAAATACTATGTGCAAAATTTACTTCAAGTCAAGTCGACAATTAAGGACTCTGTCCAAAGTTTGGCAGAATTCACAAACACAATAACGTCTTCCGTTAATTCACTGGCGGCAATGCAACTGTCAGTGAATTCATTTGAATTTATTTTATACAATTATTATCAACTAAACTCGACCCTACTACCTTTAAACTATGGAAGGAGTCAATAGACCCTGACAATTTACCTAACTTTCAAGATTTCACTCATTTTTTAAACTCACGTAGACAGCTGTTAGAAAATACACTGCCTATCGAAGCCGGACAGGAACTCAACAAACATAATTTAAGACTTAACAATAAATATGATAAATATAAATCAAGAAACACTGCTGGCAGTACTACATTTAAGAGTTATCACTCAGCGGCAAGCAATTATTCATGTTTGTGTTGTAAATCTAATCACCCGCTTTACATATGTGATAAATTTCGTACATTAAGCACCGCAGAGCGGGGACAATTTGTATCAAGTCATAAATGTTGTATCAATTGTCTTAGATCAGATCATCTTGTATCTAGCTGTAAGAATAAGCAGGTGTGTAAGATCTGTTCAAAATGACACCACACATTGTTGCACGTGAACAACGTGCCGAAATCAATATCTGCTAGCAGTAACTATTGTTCGCTCAAATTACAATCCACGAACAATGTCCTTTTATCAACAGCAGTTGTATTTGTCATTGACCAGGCTGGCAACAGACATAGGGCAAGAGTTCTTTTAGATGCCGGGTCACAAATAAATTTTTGCACAAAATCATTTGCAAGGAAATTACAGCTTAATTTAACTAAATCCAACATACCAATTACGGGTATAAACAATACAGCGTGTTACGCAACTGATCTTGCGTCTATACGCATTATTTCTCGTTATCAGAGATATAGCTTCGAGGCGAAATGTGCTATCTTATCTACGTTAACCCACAATCTGCCAGCAAAATCGTTTGACATAAATCAATTCCACATTCTGAGCAACATTTTTCTGGCTGACCCAGATTTCAACATATCATCGCAAATCGACATACTCTTAGGGGCACAATTGTACCTGGACTTAATTTTTGCTAATAAATACATACGCGGCCCTAATTTTCATATCATTCAGGAAACAAAGCTAGGCTACATTTTAGCTGGCAATTTACCCAAACACTGCCGTAACGAGGGTCCTGCTGTTTCGTTCCTAGCTAGGAACAAAGACAGTCAAATTCTGCAGTCTCTTGAAAGATTTTGGGAAGCAGAAACTATCCCTGACAACACCCCTGATAACAAGTCAGCCTGTGAAGAGCATTTCGTGCGCTCTACCCAGTGCAACCATGAGGGTAGGTTTGTGGTTTCACTCCCATTTACGCCCGATAATCTCCACTTGGGGGAATCTTACACCAATGCTGAAGCAAGATTCTTGAACTTAGAGCGTCGATTTAGGCGTGATGCTAAGCTCGCGCGCGATTACGCAGACTTTATTAACGAATATAAGGATCTTGGACACATGACGCTTATCGATAATTGCGCTATCAATTCAGGAGCATCAAATACTTACTATCTGCCTCACCATGCCGTATTTAAACAGTCTAGCTTGACTACAAAACTGCGCGTCGTTTTTGATGGTTCGTCCAAGACTACCAATGGCCTTTCTCTCAATGACATATTGCTGGTAGGCCCGAATGTTCAACAAGACCTTTTTTCCATTCTTTTGCGTTTCCGCATGCATAAATATGTTCTCATCGCCGACATCGAGAAGATGTATCGACAAATTCGCGTAGCTGAAGGGGATTGTCACTATCAACGCATTCTGTGGCGTGATTCTCCTCTCGAACCATTTAAACATTTTGCATTGCGAACAGTAACCTACGGCACGGCTAGTGCTTCGTTTTTGGCCACTCGCTGTCTTGTACAAATTGGTAGGGACCATCAAACTTCCTTTCCTGATGCGGCGTTAGCTATAACGAACAATTTCTATGTTGACGATCTGTTTACTGGTTCGGACACCATTTCTGATCTGACCAAGCTAAAATCTGATCTAGGTGCGTTATTAAGTCAATATGGTTTCACGTTGCATAAATGGGCATCTAATGAACCCACAGTGGTCGCAAATCATGACAATTTATCACGCCCCCTAAACAAACAGGACAATGTGCGTACCCTAGGCATTCTCTGGAATAATACTGCCAATTCATTTCTGTTCGACATTAAATCATTCCCAGTTGAATCAAGCATCTCCAAGAGGAGAATTCTGTCGATTATTGCAGGCATATACGATCCTCTTGGACTGATCGGTCCCGTTGTCTTTTTGTACAAACAGTTTATGCAGCAACTTTGGCTTTGCAAGCTTGGTTGGGATGAACCGATCTCCGGCCAATCACGTTCGGATTGGCATTCTTTGTGCGACAAATTGGGTCTGATTAGCAAAATTGTGGTCCCACGATCTATTCGTTGTAAGCGTGAGGCAAGTACAGTTGAATTACATGGTTTTTCGGATGCTTCTGAAAGGGGGTTTGGCTGTTGTATTTATGTCAGAGTCGTTTATCAAGATTCATCGGCCTCTTGTCATCTCCTGTGTTCTAAATCTCGTGTAGCTCCCTTACGACAGGTTTCATTACCTCGCATCGAACTCTGCGCTTGCTTGTTGTTATCGCGACTCGTATTTAAGGTCGTTCCTGCTCTTTATTCGTTCATTGATAGTGTGCATTTGTATTCTGACTCTATGGTGTCTCTTTACTGGATTCATGCCCAGTCTACGAGGTGGAAAACATACGTCGCTAATCGTGTTGCTGAAATTCAGCGTCTTACGCAAGCCTATACTTGGCATCACATCAATTCTAGACACAATCCTGCTGATATTATCTCCAGGGGGTGTCTCCCTGACGTTTTGCACGATTGCTCGCTTTGGTGGCATGGTCCCAGCTGTTTGTCTCAATCGTCAGAGTCAAATCATTTCCCACCCTTTTTACCTTCCACTCCGTCGTCTTCTGAAGTCACTGTGGAAGAGAAACATACCCATAACCTCTCTCTAATGTCTACCCTGGCTATCGACCTTTCTTTGGACTTTTCGTCGTTGCATCGTCTAACGCGCGTATACGCTTACTGTTTTCGGTTCATCAGAAATATTAGACTCTCAAGTGCTGACAAATTTACGGGCGATCTTACCCCTGTCGAAATTCATCATGCTCTCAATTTCTTCATAAAACAATCTCAGTCGATCCACTTCGCAGCCGAAATTAATTGTCTTCGTAACGGATCTTCTGTTTCCATTAGGAGTAAGTTGGCTTCTCTCAACCCGTTTCTTGATGATTCTGGAGTGATACGCATGGGTGGGCGATTACAGCAGTCGCAATTACCGTACGACGCTAAACATCCTATTGTGTTACCCCCATCGGCGCATATTACTCGCCTCATCATTGAACGCGAACATATTCGTTTACTTCACGCTGGTGCTCAACTCGTGCATCACTCACTGCGTCAACGTTGGTGGATTGTTAATGCCAGGATAGTCATTCGCTCCATCATTCGAAAATGTGTCAAGTGTCTCAGGTTTAGTGCCAAACAGCAGGTTCAGAGGCTTGGTATTTTACCATCTCCTAGAGTCACTCCTTCAAGGCCGTTTCTGTTCTGCGCGGTTGATTATGGTGGTCCCTTCATGATCCGTCATGGCGGGCAGAAATCCAGAACTCTTTCTAAGGCATACGTGTCTTTGTTTATTTGCTTAGCGACTAGGGCCATTCACCTGGAATTGGTTTCCGACCTTACTGCCAGTGCGTTTATAGCTGCATTACGTCGTTTCATGGACCGCAGGTTCATACCCAGTCAATTATACTCCGATAATGGCACAAACTTTAGGAAGGCCCGGAATATCCTACATGATCTCTACAACCTTTGGCATAATAAGGATGCCATCTCTTTGCTCAAGTCATTCACGTCCTCTCAGGGGATATCATGGTCATTTATTCCGCCCTCGTCACCTCATTTCGGTGGCCTTTGGGAGAGCGGCATAAAGAGTTTGAAGTTTCATCTGCGCCGCGTGGTAGGCAAATCTATACTCACCTTCGAGGAGTTTACGACAGTTTTGTCTCAGATAGAGGCATGTCTGAACTCTCGACCTTTATTTGCCATCTCTTCGGATGTAAATGATCCGGTGCCACTCACACCTGGCCATTTTTTGATTTGCGCACCATTAACGGCGATACCGGACCCAGCCTTATCTCACATTCCTATTTCTCGTCTTGGGCGTTGGCAACTTCTACAGAAGTTTGTCCAAGGCATTTGGAAGGCATGGTCTCCCGACTATTTGCACCAGTTGCAACAGCGTCACAAATGGAAATTCGCTAAGGATAATGTTTCCATTGGTGACCTAGTTTTGCTTATTGAGGATAATTTACCTCCATTAGCCTGGAAATTTGGTGTAATTACCGCCACATTTCCCGGCCCAGATAACTTAATTCGAGTCGTAGACATTCGCACACCTACTGGTGTTTTGCGGTGACCAGTACATAAGTTATGTCTGTTGCCAGCGCGGGACGAGATTTGACAAGATTATTATGATCACTTAGCACAATGCTATTTTACTCAGCCATTGGCTTACTACTTATTATGACCATTTGGTCAACTTAATTGTGATGCATTATCACAACATTTTCATATCAATTTTGCGCCATTGCGTGCTTCTATAATCATCATAGTTTTATGGTGGTATATTACTATTTTGTATTTGTATGTTAATTTTGTGTGGCATACTATGTCTTACACATTTACATTTTGATGTTTTGGGTATGTGTCAGGTTTTTTGGTGGTATTATTTTATAAAAATTTGTTATATAATATTTGCATGTTTTGCAGTTGCGCAACCATGCATGCATTTCTTTAAACAGTTGCTAATATGTGTGATTTATTGTTCTGTGAATACCTTTTAGATTGTTCAACTCATGTACTACGTTTGTAATCACAGTATCGTATTTGTTACTTCTGCCATTGCAATTATTCATATTGTAATTAACTAAATTGTTGTTTATTGTATTCATTATATAACTTGCGTTTATGTAAAACCTATTGTTTTTTGCGTCTACTGCATGTAACCATGCCACGTCTAGATTTATTTTATATTGTATTGTTATATTGTATTTATATTTTGTGATTAAGCATTGCACAATTATTATTTCTGTTTAAATTATGACATACATGTCATCATACTTGTGCTTGCATTCAGTCAGCTATCTATAGCTTGTTCTTACATAACTACATATTGTAAGTTCCTCAAACCTCAGGAACAGCATGACTTGGTCAATACATGACGCCATGCTAAATCTACGCTTAAACATGTAATTTGTGGCAATTTTGTTCATGTAAATAATTTTCTGTACAGGTCTACTGGCCTCAACTATTTCACGGTAACCATCTATGACATGCATAGGGTTACAAACTATCGGGCCATCATGTGATGAGCTTCCGATCATACATTATTAAGCATTGTCTAATTATGTATTTTTTCATGTTTTATAACGTTTGATATTGTACACATACAATATGTGACGGCAACACTTGCCAACGCAGACATTTTTGTTCATGTTTGAAATCAGTTGTTCGCCAACCTTGGCTTACAAACGCTTATCTTTAAGGCTTATCTTATTCATGCTTATCGCTAAACCATTAACGTACAGCTGTTATCTAATATTATAACACAAGGTTCAACTTAGCCTTGAAACTAACTCTCATTATTAAGAACGCTGTATGTTTTAAATTAAGTTACAAAATGTATTATAATTTACTAAAAAGATGGTAAAAAATCGATTGATTTTGACGGGCAGCTTATGTGCAGTAGCGCGATAATTTTACTTTATAGGTTGGATAATCTGCTCTTTACTTTTTGTTGTAATCCGATTATTCATGTCGAAGCTCGGTACAGTACGTCTCAAACGCTTGAAAGCGGCGGTCGGCACGCCCGCCTTTCACTGTCATATTTTTCTTGTCGCGACATTCAATGTAGGCCTTAGGCCAACACACTTTACTTATGGCCCATTTGGCCCGTTATTAATGTAATTTAATATTTTTTGATACGTTGTACATACATCATGCTTATTAGCCAACCTGTGATTCATAACAACTGCTGACTTCATATTCAAATGTACTTTTGAATTCAAATAAATAAATTGTATACAGTCCACTCTCTTCATCATTTCTGCATCCTGGCGAATCAACTAAATACACATTTTCAATCAACATTCTTCTTACTAAACATTATTGGTCCACGCAGACCGGATCCTCAACAATCTGTATTGATAACAATAGTCTACTTCAGAATTAACCAGTCAGGATTAATTGGTTGTTAACTCTCCTACCTTTCCACTTTCTATAATATGTTATTTTTATGTTTCTAATTGTAAATAAAGAAGTACTCACCATACATCCGGTGTAAACATGTGGTTTTATTAACAGCATTATTTTTATCTCTAGGGTCCAGGGCTTCGTTAAGCGAAAGACAGAGGTAGTCGGGTTTTCGAAATAACCATTTGCACAACATGTAGCTAAACAACTTGTGATTTATTTTGATTTGCAATATTTAAATGTTATAAACAAATGGAGTCATCTCTCATCTAAAACAATTAGCAAAATGGCGGCTTCATGACTTCCGCCTCTTTACCATACTTTAACCTCTGTATAAGATTTGCTTTTTTCTTGGTTTTAATCTTTCACACAAATATGTTTTAAAACTGCAGTATTCAGTTCAAATTTACTTAAAAAAAAATATATGTATAACACGAACCAACGCCTCAGGTTATTGCTTTTAAATGCCGGCAGTCATTTACTCTCACTCTCTCATCTCATACATTGATTGTTATTACATATCTGATTAATAAAATTTCTGAGCTCATTTTAATATTTAGAATTTTGAATGTTAGGACTTCCCTGAATTGTAGTGGTGATGGCGTTCCTCAGACGTTTTCCATGATTGGCGGTGGATGTTCGGCCGAACTTTGCGATCTGTCTGTTTTCTTTTGGTTTCACTAAATTTTGCTTAGTTCATTTTTGAAACTGTGCACTGACTCTAAATGTATGTTCTGATTACATTTTTACAAAGTTTTCATCACCTCTGCTGGCAATAATTGACCAGCACACAATTGAACGTGTGTATACTCTGAGTTGGTAATGCAGACTGAGAACAGGTCATACGCAAAATCTGCGTATGTAGTAGTATATATGACGTCACCGTCTTTTGTTTCTATGGCTAACGCCCTGTTTTATACGTTATTGTTGATACGTCATTATCATTTATTAATGACGACACACATTGCTGGCCAATGAGATTTTATATTGAGAGTCTGTGTTAGTTACTACCACCATCGAATGCACTCTATTCCGCACATAAGCCGGTGACCTTGGAATCATTCTACTCTGTATAATATGCGTTGTTGTCTTTTTACACAGGGAAAATTATCCTACCCATGTATGTGTGGGCAACATAATGAAATACAATAAAAACACAATGTAAAATCCCTTAACCCCATAATTATGACAACAAGCCTTTTTGTACTGTTACAAAACCCCCTCAGTGAAAGGTTTTATGTCGAAACATAAAAACTTTCATTGACTCATTCACACGTTTCTAAAAGGATCAGTTCAGATATGTCGCCACAACCCCCTGTAGTGTTAATATAAAAGAAATACAGTCACTTACCCTTGGTCCCATGATGATGATCGTACCATCTGACCTTACTGGACTTCTCAGGAGAGATCCCAACACCATAAGGCCATTAGGCACTTAACGCTCCTGCTCTGACGCACCGGCCAGCTCAGGACCGCGGTCACAACACCACAAAACTCTGAAACATGCAATACAAAATTTTAAAATAGTGACCTTAACTATCTCCATATCCGCAACTGATATGTCTCCTCTTAGATGCATTGGTTTGTGTTTTGAGGCGTTGGTTTGCTTAATCTAAAATTCTCAAACAACAAATAACAAGATTTAGGATAGAAAATCCCCTTCTCCTTTTAACATTCCTGCATTTAGTAAAACTCCCTGACTCCAGTCAATCATATTCATTCTCTTTACTCCAAGAAAATATATTCTTATCCTAAACATAAAACAAATCATAATTTTACAAGCAACAACCACTATCTCTATTAATTTACTTCATATAAAATCAACATACGAGGGCTATCCAGAAAGTAACAGACGTTTTGAAATAAAAAATTTACAAAATGAAAAAACAAAATTTTATTATATACATTTGAAAGGTACACTCTTAAGCTATTTTTCTACATAATCGCCATTCAAATTAAGGCACTTATCATACCGTGGCACAAGTTTTTCAATACCGTCTCTGTAGAAATCTGCCGCCTGCGATTTCAACCACTGGTTTACACCGGCATGCAGTTCGGCGTCAGTATCAAAGCGTTGTGTAGCGAGCCATGTCTTCATCGCTGGGAAGAGGTGATAGTCGCTCGGCGCCAAATCCGGGCTGTATGGTGGATGATCGAACACCTCCCATCCAAAACTATCGAAGAGCTCTCGGGTACGATTGGCCGTGTGTGGACGTGCGTTGTCGTGAAAAAACAAAACCTTCGCACTAAGTTTTCCCCGACGCTTGTTTTGTATCGCGCGCCTTAACTTTCTCAGTGTTTCACAATACCTCTCTGAGTTAATTGTTGTGCCACGTTCAAGAAAATCAACGAGAATCACTCCTTCAGAGTCCCAAAACACAGTAGCCATGATCTTTCTTGCTGACAGCGTTTGCAAACACTTCCTTGGTTTCTTGGGAGAATTTGTGTGTCCCCATTCCATCGACTGCCTTTTTGTTTCACTATTGACATGCTTCACCCAAGTCTCGTCCCCAGTTACGATACGATCGATAACTTTGTTACCATTTTTGTCGTAATCTTCGAGGAAAGTTAGTGCTGCAGCCAGTCTCTGTTTTTTGTGGTCTTCCGTTAGGATTTTCGGAATCCACCTAGCACAAAATTTGTGGTAACCAAGCTTTTCCGCCACAATTTCATGCACCAAACTCCGTGAAATTTGGGGAAATTGTTTCGAAAGTTCCGAAATCGTGAAACGACGATCTTCACGAATTTTGTCGTTGATTTTCATCACCAGTTCATCAGTCACATGGCTAGGTCTACCACTGCGGTCCTCATCGTGAACATTGGTACGGCCATTTTTAAAATCAATGCACCATTGCCTCACTCGGCTTTCACTCATTATTCCTTTTCCGTACACATCACAAAGTTGGCGATAAATTTCAATTGGTTTGTGATTTTTTGCCAACAAAAACCTAATCACAGAACGCACCTCACAAGTGGCGGGATTTTCTATTGCAGCGCACATTTTAACACGTCACAGAGAGCAAAGTAAGAGGGGCACAGACCGCACGCTACCACAGCTGGTTGCGTACTGAGTGTAGGAACGTTCCGACACCAAGATGGCGGCTCTATCCCCGCCCACCGCCGCGGTCGGTCAAAACGTCTGTTACTTTCTGGATAGCCCTCGTATTATGGCAAATACTTCAAAACTCTTTATATTTTCTTTACTCAACTTCTTTACACTTACTTTTTCTTTACAACAGAATCATCATTATAGATTTGATAACCAACACCAATATCACTATTATTTCTTTTAAATTTACTTATTTGTTATCGTTACTACCCCTGTAGCAACCGCCCAGCCACACACACTATTCTACCATCAACAGAATAAAAACATAATAAAACATTGTACAATAAACATTAACATTGTTACATTTACTCTATATAATTCACATTTACACAACTGGTATAAAACTTTATCACCTTATCATTAACTCTCTATTTAACTTTTATTATTTAACATTTGTTATATCATTAGATTCTACAAAAAAATTTCAAATTTATCATTTACCTTTCTGTTACATCACCTTTCTACTATGAATTCTCCTTTTCTAACCCTTTTATCCTTATTAGTTTGGGTGACTCTCTATTATTCACTTTTTTCTATATCTTATTTTGGCATTCGTCTATCTAACCTTACTACCCCTCTTTTTTTCTACTAACAACCAGTAACATATTATGACACCAATATCTCAATAATAACCCCCTTCACTAATCCCATTTTAATCCTCTGGCACCGCTCATTTTTGTACTAGGATGTGTGTTACCTACCTGGCCATATCCATTCCGAACCATTTGCCCTCCACCAAATATCGGCAAACACTCCCTTAAACTGCTCTATTACCTGCCATAACGCCGCACGCTGGCCTCTTGCCACGTCGCACGCGCTGATCACTCCTTACACCAGACCCTTACTACAAAATATCATCATCAACAAATATATTTACCATTCACATTACTCACCTCTCTACATATTATCACTAACTACTGTGTCCCTAAAATATCTAACCCCTCTTTATGTATTATCTGTATCTCAAATCTTATTTTCTCTAACTCCCATTAACTCTATCTAACTAACTCCAATGCCCTTATTCATCATTATTACCCAAACTCTTTTACAACATTTCACCTTACTATAACCTTAGAAAATTCATCATGTATCTTACAATCCTAAAACAACTCAATATCCAAATATATTACATGTTTCATTTATTATCCATTAGAATCTAAATCTCGTACTTATTTCAATTCCTTATCAAACTTCCTTCAATTATTTAAAATTCTACAGTACATGGTTTACACAAAAATACATAAAATACACAACAGCAAAAATACACAAATACGTTGACATTAATACACACAAAAAATATACAATCCAAATTATCATTTATCAAAAATCAGTCAGAAAGCAGTCCATCTTGAAAAACACTGTCCACATAATTAAATGTTCATAAACACAATAAAATATCTACCCTCCATCGTCAAACAATAATCTTATCTTATATCTATATACATTGCTTAATATTGACTCTCTTATACTAACATCATAAATACATATACCATTCAAATGTTCATCATTTTCCGCAAACTCATATAATCTGTCATGATTGGTCATTGTCCTGTCATCTCCAGTATAATTAGTCATAATTAGGTAATTTATAAAGTCATTATTTCCCTTATCTCCTACTACTTCAGTTTCATTACAAGGTAAGTTCTTATTTCTATTATGTATCATCTCTACTCCTAACCTTTCCATAAATTCTTCATAGTCTCTACTTATCTTAAAAATCTCTATTTCTCTTTTTCTCTCACAATACCTCTCACTTTCAAAACATCTCTCTCTTTTAAAACATCTCCCTCTACCACACCACGCTACATTCTCTCTTTCTACATTTGCAGGGGACACTAATTCACAACTATTGCACCACCTGTGAAGTGCACTAAAAAAACCAAGGACAACTTTATTTGTAGACCATATGTCTCTCAAATATACATCGAAGGCACTCTCGTCCTTCCTCAACACATGTACATCACCCCCAAATACACCATTAAGGGAAGAATCTACCCCCTGCAATCCCCCTACAATTATACTTTCTTTACACACTCTCTTTAACCCTTCAACACACACTATCATTCCATCATTATCGTATTCTATTCCCCATAAAATCTCATTATCACTCCCCCTGTTTACATAATGATTTTCTAATATCATACTTTTATTTATTTTGTCATAATTTTCTCCCCCACTTACCTTGTCTTTGTTTATATCTAATTTGTCTACTCCCCTCTTATTTTCTAACTCTATCTCGTCTAACCGTATCTCTATTTCACTTATTCTTTTATCAATATTACAGCTTTGTTTTTTAATTTCTTTCTTGATATCATTAAATTGTTCATAAAACTGGTTTAATTTATCATTAAAATTGTCTAATTTTGTATAGAACTTGATACTCTGTTCGTTAAAAAGTAATTTCATCATTTTTATTATATCGTTTTCCTCAACTCTTTTTGTTGGGGCTGGTGTTGAGTGGATACTGTCACTCATTATTTCTGATTCTGTTTTACTCGTTTCATTATTATTTGCCATTTTGATCGTATTAACAATAAATTTTATTTTTAGTAGTTGTTCTGTATTTTATTCAAACAATAACATAACCTATACTGTTAACCTATGTTGCTTTTGTGTTACGTATATTTCGCTACCCGTCTGCCTCTGCTCTTTGGCTTATTTATATAATGTAACTTTTTATATAAAGTCCATGTTCAGGGCGTCATCTGTTAACTCTCAAAATAATTACAAATAATAAGTCCCTGTTCGGGCGCCATCTGTTAACTCTCCTACCTTTCCACTTTCTATAATATGTTATTTTTATGTTTCTAATTGTAAATAAAGAAGTACTCACCATACATCCGGTATAAACATGTGGTTTTATTAACAGCATTATTTTTATCTCTAGGGTCCAGGGCTTCGGTAAGCGAAAGACAGAGGTAGTCGGGTTTTCAAAATAACCATTTGCACATGTAGCTAAACAACTTGTGATTTATTTTGATTTGCAATATTTAAATGTTATAAACAAATGGAGTCATCTCTCATCTAAAACAATTAGCAAAATGGCGGCTTCATGACTTCTGCCTCTTTACCATACTTTAACCTCTGTATAAGATTTGCTTTTTTCTTGGTTTTAATCTTTCACGCAAATATGTTTTAAAACTGCAGTATTCAGTTCTAATTTACTTAAAAAAAAATATATGTATAACACGAACCAACGCCTCAGGTTATTGCTTTTAAATGCCGGCAGTCATTTACTCTCACTCTCTCATCTCATACATTGATTGTTATTACATATCTGATTAATAAAATTTCTGAGCTCATTTTAATATTTAGAATTTTGAATGTTAGGACTTCCCTGAATTGTAGTGGTGATAGCGTTCCTCAGACGTTTTCCATGATTGGAGGCGGATGTTCGGCCGAACTTTGCGATCTGTCTGTTTTCTTTTGGTTTCACTAAATTTTGCTTAGTTCATTTTTGAAACTGTGCACTGACTCTAAATGTATGTTCTGATTACATTTTTACAAAGTTTTCATCACCTCTGCTGGCAATAATTGACCAGCACACAATTGAACGTGTGTACACTCTGAGTTGGTAATGCAGACTGAGAACAGGTCATACGCAAAATCTGCGTATGTAGTAGTATATATGACGTCACCGTCTTTTGTTTCTACGGCTAACGCCCTGTTTTATACGTTATTGTTGATACGTCATTATCATTTATTAATGACGACACACATTGCTGGCCAATGAGATTTTATATTGAGAGTCTGTGTTAGTTACTACCACCATCGAATGCACTCTATTCCGCACGTAAGCCGGTGACCTTGGAATCATTCTACTCTGTATAACATGCGTTGTTGTCTTTTTACACAGGGAAAATTGTCCTACCCATGTATGTGTGGGCAACATAATGAAATACAATAAAAACACAATGTAAAATCCCTTAACCCCATAATTATGACAACAAGCCTTTTTGTACTGTTACATGGTTACTATGACAACAGTCGTTTGGTTACTAATTTACTGTTAGATTTCTTTACTCGTAATATGACGCTCTTGTTGAATAGACGCCAGTTTTTGAACGATCAAAATTGTTAATTAAAACATCAAAATATCAAACGAAATTACTAGCAAGTGAACACCGAGGAAGCAGACGATGGCTGAAACCATTTAACTGATGTCGAAGCCGAATTAAAGAAAAAAGAAAATAATATATTGCCGATTAACTTGAAAAAGATGCCCGAAGCCCCGAACAATTGAAAATTAAATATGATTGCAGCCTAATTCATTATTACCAGATCAAATGAGTTCATCCAGTCTACTGAAGTGTTAAGTATATATTAAATTACCCAAATTTCCGAATAAACTCACGTTAATTATTTCTCACTGAAAGCTGAACTCTCACTAAACTGCACATAATTACTTTTAAAGATTAAATTAAAAAACTAAGACACTGAAAATTTATCAACTGGCAAAGTTAACCTGTCATTAGTTAGCGATATCTTGTAACACTTTTACTACACTCCAATAAACAAATTATAACTACACAGTATATTAATTAAGTTTAACTGATGTAAGGGTGTGTATTTTTATTGTTGTAATCATTAATAATCCTTTTAACACAATCTCAAGAACCCGAGACGATCGAACAATAATAATTTTGTGTATAATTTCAACAGACGCCATTACTGAAAGTCTGTTGTCAAGTTCAGAGATCGATTGGTCAAACCCCAGAGATGTGTCTCATATAATCTACCGGTGCAAATGTATTACAAAAGAAAACATAATTTGTATTAACTGAATAATTAATCGTTAGCAAAAAATAAATAAGTACTGAGTGTAACCACTGTGTTATAATTTCATTAGGAGGTGGATAATAATTTGTGTACATTTTAGCAGATAGGTAGTATTGACGACAAGCGATCGCACAGCCAACGCAACGAACTACTGGCCGATCCAGACGGCCAAGGCGAGGCGGGAACAAATTGAATTCTTCAAACCGCCTGAGTGGCGCTTGTCATACAAACTTAAAATTGTTTTAATTGTTTTAATAAAACAATTTGGCGCCACCCGTGATTTTCACACCCCTAGTGAACAACAGGTAAGAACATCGAGACCTGGTTATTCGTACGTTCGCAACGGACGAAATCCGCGTAAGTTACGTTCTAAAGCGACGACGGATAGAGAAGACGCATTACACCCAGTATACTTATACTCGTTTAAGAATAGATGGACGTTACGACACGTTACAAATTGACGCATCCAACGTGTGGCATTATAACATGGCAGCTACACACCACAACGAGTTACGTTATATGATAAATTGGCGACCAACCGGTGGGGCTAGAAGAGAGGGAAATACGAAATTCTAGCGGCAATTGCGAAAGGTTACAATATGCACACCAGAGGATTGTCGAAAAAGTTGGCGAAGGAGAAAGAGATGGAAGAAAAACAAACAAAAATTCCAGAACCAGAAAAACGATTCAGCCACGCGGAATGGATGACAACATTGTTTAAAAAATTCAGCAGAGAGATGGAATACATCGAGAAAAATACCACTGACCATGAAAGAGCACAGATGAGTCGTGCAAATGCAATGGGAACACCAAACGACAAGATGACATTGAGAGATATTTATGATGAGATGTGGAAGTTAGACACCAAGTATAATGAAGAAGAGACTGTAGGGACAGCCCACGAAAAAGACGATAACCAAATGGAAAGAATGACTGAAGAAGATTGGGAAAGATGGGATGAAAACTGCACACAGATGAAAAACGAAAGAACGGGAGTATACGCAAAGGTGACAGAGGAATATACACAGGAGGAGTATGAACAATGGAGACAATCCATAAGACAACCAGAAAGACCAATACAAAAAGAAAATGCAGAATTAAGGGAATGGATAAGAGTCATGTTTGAACTATCCAGAGAAGATGTGTGTAATTGGAGAAAGGAACATAATCGAATAGAAGAGTTCGACGGAATACCAAGTAATAAAAACTTGGAACAATCAAATGTTCAATTACAAAAGGAAATAGTCAAGGACGTGGAAGTGAAGCAACAGAAGAAAATGCCAGAACTCACACAACAGGAAGGAGCCAGAGGAAGCATGGATTTACAACAATTCTGGGAGTTGATTAAAGGAAGATTTGACAGAATGGAGGAGAATATCAGGAAATTAAGTGGAAAAATGGATAGGGGTTTCAAGAAACTGAATGAAACACTGGATAGCACTTCTGGAGGTAATAATGAAAAAACAAATTCAAGAAGACCCAAATACATTGTTACATCAAAATAAAGGTAACAAAAACAAAGAGAAAAGTAAACACAAAGGAACCAACAGTAGAGGAGTACCGAAGAAACAGATAATTAAGAAGACTAAGAAAATGCATCAAAGAAAACTAATCAATACCGGAGAAGAATTGGAAATGATGAGGAACGGACTACTTGAGATGTTTAATTTACCAATTACCGACCATGCGGAAATGATGAATTTTATGGAATATTAGAGAACTCTGAAGGAAATTCTAGAAGGGGTTAACAATCAACCAGC
This sequence comes from Magicicada septendecula, assembly GCA_034769895.1. NCBI lineage: Eukaryota > Metazoa > Arthropoda > Insecta > Hemiptera > Cicadidae > Magicicada > Magicicada septendecula. The sequence goes on from CM068375.1 coordinate 130,870,730, forward strand.
GAATAAAACTGCAGCAAACCTATCTTTAGATGGAGGATACCCAAAGATGAAAAGCATCACAACAAAACAATGTATGACAAAGTAAGAAAGTCTATAAGAACATGGAATACAACAGAGATAGAAATGCAAAATAAACCAATATCAGGGAGAAGATCAATGATGGAGGTACGAGTAACTTCGTTGAGTAATAACCAAAATGTTAGAGTAATTGAGGGAGAAATGGATCGTAGAGAATCCATGGTATTAGAAGAGTGGCTGTACCAAATAGAAGAGACATATATAACACAGACAGAAACAGTGATGCACACCAGAGCAGTCCGAACAACGGAGGAAACTCATGTAATCATGGACAATGGATAAACCAAATGCAGATGAACACTGGCATATGGGACTGATCTACTGATTAACAGCCAAGCTAACAAACGAAAAAGAAGTAACATTAAGGTAACTAAAATAATAGATAATCATCGAAGGGGAGAACACAGACAAAGATTATGACGATCAGCAATGACTGAAAAAACTTAAAGTAAAAAACCAACAGAAATACTTTAAATAAAGAAAAATAACAAGACAAACGAACAAGTTTGCCAATATCATAAAGAAAAAAGATCTCAAATGAATTTCAAAATTCAAAAAAGTTATGTAAGGACAACTTACGCAAATATTTCGATAATATTTTAGAACAATTAAAAATGGAGAAATAAAGTTACAAAGAATCCATATAAAGTAAGAACAACAAACTTACTATAATAAAAAATAATAATAAAGGAGTGAATTTACAAAACATTCCTACAAAATAAGATTAAGTTACAATAATCTTTAGCCAAAATATGAGGCATAAAAAGCAAAACATACTATAAAGGAATAAGCTACAAAAATTCCTAATTAGTAAGAAGCACTAACTTACTATGATATTTAAAAAATTATGAACAAAAAGATATATCAATAAAAATGATCAACTTCCACAACTATTTAGAAAAAGATGGGAAGTAAAATTAAACAAACCAATGATCAAAAAACGAAATAAATAAAATAAACATTCTAAGAGTTATAATATGAAATGAGATGAAACAAAGAGTAATTAAAAATGAATAAAAATGTGAATTGTATCAATGAAAAGCAATGTTTCAAATATTATCAAGTAGTATCTATAAAGAAAGATGAAAAAATATATGACTCGAACTGAGCAATAATGAAATACTAAAGTAAAAGATTCCCAACAAATGTTATGATTATTATTATTATTATTATGAGTCCGAGATGACTGTATTGAAGATTCATTAATTGAGATTGACTGTTGAATAAGTCCAGCAATCATTTAACTGAGCAGGGATGATGTTCCCCTGACCTCAGAAAAAGAGTAGTTTTGAACGACGGAGTTAGGTAAGCCAATAGAGCCCATCCGAATCGATTGCAGCTACAAAGTAGGGATAGTTAGGGAAAATAAGATTTATAGGGAATAATTTATAAATAAAAATCAATAAGCCAGTTCACAATATGAGAAAATAATGAAGAAAGGAATCAGAAGAAAGGAAGTAGAAGATACAGAATTAAACATAAAAGTGAAAAAGAAGCAGGAGAATTTGAGAAAAAAAAATGATACAATACAATTGATAATTTCATCAAACTTAGAATCACGTTTTATAAAATGATCAATTTTGGTGGAAGGGCATTATATAACATCGCCAAATCCAGATCATATTTGGTATCTATAAGTATGTAAGAAATGCTAAGAAATAATATATTTTAATAAATAAATAATAAAGAGAATAAAAATAGTAGTAAACATAATTAAGAGTGAAGGAGGAAGAATAGTAAACCAAAGGTGATGATTAAATAAAAAATACAAACTAGACTGACAGACAAATGACATTGACCCACCCCCAGAGATTGGCCAGATAATAACCAAAATAAAGTGAAACAAGATGGAAGTGAAGAAGAAGAAAAATGAAATTAAAAATGGAACAAACCAACTATAAAGAAAATAAAGTGAACCAAGGTGATAAAACACCGACAAATAGTGTAGAATAGGGAAGGGGGAGATGATACCATCAAATATCATAAAGGAAACGAAACCAATCAATAACAAATATAAAAAAGAAATATTAGTATTGTCTAAGTGACAAATGCAATTCATAATAAATAAAAAACCGTTAAATAAAAATACACTAACCCACGAATTAGTAGAATATGTAAGTAAGAAATCTAGAAAAAGACATGAACTTATTAGATATAAATAAAATTTGTAAAGATAGTGAGATAGTGAGAAATATAATGAAAGTAACTAAGTGACAAGGAAAAATAATAATAGGGATTATCCACCAATAAACGCTTAAAATAAAAAGTTTAACAAGTGATAATAGTGAAGGTGCAAATACCCCAAAATAATGAGTGTATCAGTGATAAACACCAATTAATTAAAGGTGAAAGTGATAGATGAAAAAAGATATTGTAAATAGTAGTATGATTAAAAAGATAGTAATAGATAAGAAAACACTTAATAAATCAATGATGAAACAATAAATGATTTAAGAGTGAGCTTATAAAAAAATTATATATTTAAGGGTAATTAGAAATGGTATTTAAAGTTGAGATAGATAAAGGATACGATGTTATTCAGGGGAGAAAGCCCATGTAAGTTAAACATTTTGTGTTAACATGGAATGGAGAAAGGGATTAGTAAAGAATTAAGAAATTAAGAATGTAATTAATAAACACCCTATGTTATAAGGGAAAATAAATTAAGTAAGTTTGAAGGAAGTGATGATGTTTCTCACTCAAAATAATAGTAAAAAAATGAAATGTATGTTAAACCAACAGTAACTAATAACTTGTAAAGAATTGTTCATTTTAATTTTATGGATAGGATATGGCTGAAGGAAGCTTACAGTCCATAGGCCTAATTGTTATATTTTAGGTATTAAGATATAGAAAGTAATCTTGACACATAATCAGAACACAAACAAATTCAAGACACAACAACCACTAAACGAATCAATTATAACAACAGAACAAAACACGTAATAAAATGAAATATAATTAGAATAGATTAAGTAAAAATAATCAATGGCTACTTAGGCCTAGGAAATGTATAACTGTCAATAACAAATGATTGCAGATTGTATAAAAACAACCAGGAAATTAATAAATTCAAGGCGAGTAAATAGCCGAGAATAATTTGTAAATCAGTTTAAAGGAAAAATATTAGAATAAGAACTTAATTTAAAGAAGAAATGTAAATACCAAATATTAACATAAATGTACAAACATTGATATTTCATAAAACCATACATTATGTGATACCAAATTAATCTTTGAAAGGAAATAATAACAGTGGTGATAATATTTAATATGTAGGGAAGATGACAAAAGAATATAATCAATAAGAAGATATACAGCTATTTTGAATAAAAATTCAAATTTTATAACAGTAGTCTACTTCAGAATTAACCAATCAGGATTAATTGGTTACTATGACAACAGTCGTTTGGTTACTAATTTACCGTTAGATTTCTGTACTCGTAATATGATGCTCTTGTTGAATAGACGCCAGTTTTTGAACGATCAAAATTGTTAATTAAAACATCAAAATATCAAATGAAATTACTAGCAAGTGAACACCGAGGAAGCAGACGATGGCTGAAACCATTTAACTGATGTCGAAGCCGAATTAAAGAAAAAAGAAAATAATATATTGCCGATTAACTTGAAAAAGATGCCCGAAGCCCCGAACAATTGAAAATTAAATATGATTGCAGCCTAATTCATTATTACCAGATCAAATGAGTTCATCCAGTCTACTGAAGTGTTAAGTATCTATTAAATTACCCAAATTTCCCAATAAACTCACATTAATTATTTTTCACTGAAAGCTGACCTCTCACTAAACTGCACATAATTACTTTCAAAGATTAAATTAAAAAACTAAGACACTGAAAATGTATCAACTGGCAAAGTTAACCTGTCATTAGTTAGCGATATCTTGTAACACTTTTACTACACTCCAATAAACAAATTATAACTACACAGTATATTATTTAAGTTTAACTGATGTAAGGGTGTGTATTTTTATTGTTGTAATCATTAATAATCCTTTTAATGCAATCTCAAGAACCCGAGACGATCGAACAATAATAATTTTGTGTATAATTTCAACAGACGCCATTACTGAAAGTCTGTTGTTAAGTTCAGAGATCGATTGGTCAAACCCCAGAGATGTGTCTCATATAATCTACTGGTGCAAATGTATTACAAAAGAAAACATAATTTGTATTAACTGAATAATTAATCGTTAACAAAAAATAAATAAGTACTGAGTGTAACCACTGTGTTATAATTTCATTAGGAGGTGGATAATAATTTGTGTACATTTTAGCAGATAGGTAGTATTGACGACAAGCGATCGCACAGCCAACGCAACGAACTACTGGCCGATCCAGACGGCCAAGGCGAGGCGGGAACAAATTGAATTCTTCAAACCGCCTGAGCGGTGCTTGTCATACAAACTTAAAATTTTTTTAATTGTTTTAATAAAACAATTTGGCGCCACCCGTGATTTTCACACCCCTAGTGAACAACAGGTAAGAACATCGAGACCTGGTTATTCGTACGTTCGCAATGGACGAAATCCGCATAAGTTACGTTCTAAAGCGACGACGGATAGAGAAGACGCATTATACCCAGTATACTTATACTCGTTTAAGATTAGACGGACGTTACAACACGTGACAATATGAATTACTTATTACTGATACTTGAACACGTTATGAACAACAAAATATAATAAATCCAATTTATAAAACTTTTTTGTAGTCTACTTAAAACGCAATGTAGATATATAATAGAGAACATTTAGTAATTTTGTGCACTTCCTATAGGCCAACTAATTCCCCGTTCACAAACCTTTGTTAATTTTCTTCTTAACTGACTGTTTTTTAACTAACATGCAAATTTTTAACGAAGATTACTAGTCTTTTTTTCTGAGACATGACCTCTTTTTAAGAGATAAAATTTCTGTCCCAGAAAACAAAAAACAATTGTCAAATTGTCAAGTGGGGGAATTTTACAACTTGTTTATACATGGGAAGTGGAAACAATTTCAACAATAGAAGCGTAGACTGTTTTTTGAAATTTCAAATTTTTAACGTAGAAATTTAAAATTTTTAACACTAGTTGTTTTGGTTCACTGTTCCTACATGAAATGCAAGCTTAGAGGTATATTTTCACGAAATCAGCGGTTGTGATTAAAGGAAAGGAGAAAGTTTATACAAATTCTGTTAATGTAATTTTAGAAATTTTATATACACATGCTTAAGTGACTTTTTCATAAAAGCAATAAACAACTGTCAAAACCGATCAGATTAACTGACAAATGTAATTGGGAATAATATAAACCATAAATAGTAAAAATATAAACAAAACATAGTAGCGTTGTAAACCAAAAAACTTAAAGATAAAAAGAAATATTTATTTATATTATATATAGTGTTGTCGTTTTGTCATTTTTATGACTGAAAAGTAAAAAGTTTCTGGTTTGTGGAGTTAAATGTATGATAGCCCTATGTTAATGATCATTATCATAATGGCCGTTTCACTTATGCCCATTTGATCTTGATTCGTAAATGTTGTTTTGACACCTGTTCTGCTATGATAACTGTCAGTGCTGCTTCTGTTTGCATATGAAATTGTTTATTATAGACCTATAGTTACAAATTATTTCCACACCAAACAACACCAATCGTTAAAACTAAATTTTCTGATCACAGAAACCAGACTAATATTTATTTTATTTTATGAGTAATTAAGAACATACATTAAACCGACATCGAACAAAATGTTGAGTTTATTGCTGTTGTAATTGTCATTAGTTACTTAACGAACCTTTATGAAACCAGCTCTATCATTAGACCATTAACAAGTGACTTATCGGCCATTCACTTGTTAATACTGTGTTTGTTTGTGCGTGTGTGTGTGTGTGTATGGGACTGTACGAGTTAAAATCTGATAACTGATAACACTGCATAAATGTTTGGCCGCAAATGCATTTGTTCATGTGGACAGTTGAATTCACACATGTATTTGCCCCACAATTGGCGGAATTCGCCAGCTTCAATTCTGTAGTATATGACTGCAATTGCTGCCAAAATGTGCTATGGGGCTTGGTCACAATGGAAGTTAAGAAAGAAGCATTGTCGTTCTTGTCTTGGGTATACGCACATGCATAATTAAACAATAGACGGAAAACCACCCCTGCCAGCTAGATGTTCCAAGGGGACAAAGGAGACCTAATGGTAGCCCGTCTATTGTCTGTTGACAGATAAGGATTATCTGGAACAAACTTTCTCCAACATCAACATCAGCATAAAAACTATTTTGTCCAGTCTTCATTTTAGGCAGCCAAAAAAATAACACTTTAATTTTGTAATCATTAGACAAAAAATTTAACCTATGTGATTCAAGTTAACATTTCAAATTTAACAAATAAGTTTAAAGGTTAACCAATGTTTTAATGATTAATTTAATTTTATTATATACATACCACTAAAATCAGTAAAGTTTAAATTTTTTTAAATTATTGAATAAGGCCTTTTCGAAATTATTATAATTTCATAATCAGTTCACACTAAAATGTTCTTGTTGTGATGTCTTCTTTTATATGTATAAATGTTGTTATCTGTGTCCATTATATCTCACTGCACTTCATATTCTATATATATCTATATATCATGAACTGATGATGAAATTATAATAATTTTGAAAAAGCCTTATTCAATAATTTAAAAAAATTGAAACTTTACTGATTTTGGTGTTGGGTTATAATATTATAACAAATCAGTGGCATAATGTTTAGCAAAATATTAATTTAATTATTAATTTTTTTAATCGTTACTCTCAGGTCTGACACTCAGTAATTCTTCTGTGTTGTACATGTAATCAATATGCAATATGCACACAAATTTAGTAGTAATCCCTGTGAGCTGCAGACCTCGCTCTATGTTTTCAATGAAATACATTTATTATTAAGTTACATACATTTCAATATCAGATAATTTTTTTAATTATCAGAAAAATTATGAACCGTAACTATTCTACTTTCTTCTTTTTTTTTAGTAAAATAACATCTGTTCATCTTTTGGAATGTGACTTTTAAAAGATGGCTGAAAAGCTAAGAGATCATTAATAAATGACTTTTATCTTCTTCCATGAGAGAAGATCACCTTCAATGGGCCAAGAAATATACACACTGGACCGTTGAGGACCAAAAAGGTTATGTCTTCTGATTAAAGTCATTAAATCGAACAAGGAATGAGAGTCCGTCATTTTCAACAATCAGATGATGAAAAAGTATCACTGAAAAATAATGTTTACTTCATAAATCATTCCACTAAAAAATGTTTTGAGTACCACCTCTCTTACATGTGTGTGTAGGAGCTCTTGCCCTTGTATGATGGACAGTCAAAAAGTACATAGATGTTTGTATAAATATCAGAGATAATAATTTTTTTTTAAATGGTATCACTATTTTTAAACAAGATCTTGCTCAATGCTTTATGTTTAAAAAAGAGGTGAAATGCTTGATGAACAAATAGGGTATTTAATTTTCAAAGTTGCCAGATAATTCATCTTATATGAACCCAATTGAAAAACCTTCAAGGATAGGCTTAGAACATATCACTGTGCCTAAAAAGAGAAGGCTATGTCAGATGTATTATTTCTTGTATGTTTCATGATGATTATATAAAATTTATTTGTAAAAAATTAATTGAGCCAATGCCTGATATACTTGAGTCATTAGTGAAGACCAAAGCAATTCATACTAAATATTAAAAATGTTTATGTTTTATGTACTGCTTTTTTAAGTATTGTGCAAAATAAATATATTTCATATTGAATTTTTCTTTGATCATATTAATTTGCACAAGAGTGTACTTATGATCATGTTTATAATTAGGTACTTTTACAGCCTTTTACTTTTATTTTCAAAATGTATTTTTAGGTGCCCATTATGCCGCTGTGAAGCAGTCTTGAAAGTGTACGAGTCTCTACTATTTCAACCAAGAGACACAATGAAAAGAAAAGAAAGTGAACAAAGTAGATCAAGAATTTCGCCAGGTAGCAGTAAATTTGATGAGAATGCTAAGGAAAACAGAGCTGTTGCTGATTTAATGGACATCAATGTTAATACGTTTGAATATTCAAAAAAAGGTGGTTTTCAGGCATCACAGACAGAGGTTGTTTTAAAATGTGAGTATAATGTGCGAGATCTTCAGAGTATAACTTACTGTAAATGGGGAGGGGAGTAGCTTGTGACTTAAGTCATGGTACATCAAAACTGAATGAGTCCCAGAATAATGGCATACCTGATCTCCATAGGTCTGCATATAACTTAACCAAAATTATGTTTATACATTCACAAATTTAGTTTCTGTTCAAAGTAGTGGAGTAAGACATGTTTTACTCAGGTCAGCTTAACATAGATTTTTGTAGTCTATAATAATTAGAAAAAAAGCGCACAGCACAGCTTATCTTTAAGGAACACGTGTTTTATGTTTGTACTCTAACCTGCAATTTTGAAGACACTTTTGAATATATCACACATTTCTGTACACTCATTCAATAGCATGGGCAAAAGTTGTAAGTTTTTATTATTATTTTTGTATTTTGTAGTTTACAGTCTGCACTATTCCCTAATATTTGTACATGACCCTGTAATGTTCTGAAATTATATTTTATGCAATACAATATTAAATTTACTGTGTTTTATTAGAGTGAAATCAAAGTACTCAAGTTATGCAACTTCACTGAAAAATGTATCCCTTGCTTAAGTTGAAGTCTGTTTTATGAATAGGTTTTGTTTCCCTCATAAAACTAGAGGTCTTCAGTCATTCTTTTCTTATGATTTTAATTGTATTTACTTGCATAATTTTGCCTGTTGCATAATTTTTGCACTCCAGATTTTTCTTTTTTTTTTATTCTTCCATAATTTATAGAAATACAGCATTAATAGAAAACAATTCTGGAACATAGTCAGTTATAAAGGAAGGCAGACATCCAAGGCAGGTAGCATGCCTGCAGTAGCATGCTTCACTTCCCTTGCTGGCCAACCTTGAAGAACTGTGTGAAATGAATTGTATTTCTTCAAAGGCACTGTCTAATAACACTAATTCAACCCTATCCACTTTATGTACAAGCATAAATGTCATGTTTCAAGTCAAAGTGTACAAATGCATGAGATAGAGCTTTAGTTTATCAGTTCCTGATTAACTGCTTAGTGAGCACTTAAGTTGATAAAAATTTCAAAAGTTAAGTAGGAAAATTGCGTGTTTTTGATAAATCTGGCAAGTAATATGAACACACTTTTCTGACACACAACATTAAATTAACTCTTTAATGTTTGTGTCTGAAAAGTGTGTACGTGTTAGTATTATTACTTGGATATCTCATGGACAACAAAATCCAAGAAAAATTTGACCCTATAACAGTTACACCACATGGCAGGTTACAGAGTTCGTATAATTCAGTATGCAGAGAAAATGGGAACCAAGCTCCTGAGAAGCACATGTGCATTACTAGCAAAAAGTCCATAACAGTAAACTATGTATTTTTAATACCATATTTTATTTACTTTTTCTATGAAACTTTAACACAAACCTATTTTAAGACAAATTGTTTTCCTATAAGAAGTGCAATAAATACACAAGAAAATACAACAGTTTTCAACTGCATCTGGAACTAAGCAATTTTGAAATTTGTTGTTACAGCACCAAAGCACTTAAAAAGTTATGTTTAAAATTCTTTTATTCTAAATTTCTCATTTCATGAAAGCTTAACAGGTTGGTTGCAAATGATTTATGATTTTAATATGAAAAATTAGCTGAATTTCTTTTGGATTGTTACAATGCACTCTTGAATACAGTAAACTAAATTATTAATAAAAATATTTTTTAATTTTTAAAAATAACTTAACATGGGAAGATGAGGCCCCCTAAGGTGAGGCAATAGCCAGTGAGAGTTTCATAACCATATATGGTTATGCAGCAAATCTAGAGTTTATTTGTAGCCAGTGACTAACACCGAAAGAATTATGGTTATGCAGCAAATCTAGAGTTTATTTGTAGCCAGTGTCTAACACCGAAAGAATTCTGTTGACGGAAATCAGTTCGTGGCAAGTTGAAAAGGTGATACTAAGCCCAACGGAACTTTTCAATACTGAGGACGAGATGTGTGGCGGGGGACGGAATGAACTGGTTTTAAAGATGTCACAAAACGGAAATTTTAGCGTTGAACGCCAGTTGACTATCTTCCTTTGTGCTGTGCAGCAGCAAAAGTTATGTAACGAAATCGCGGGTGCCCGCACACCATAAAGTGTGAAATTTTAACCAGCATTTGAACGTAAATAATATAAATACTCAGTGATCAATAAAAATTGGAGTGACAGTTTCGGCCAAATATGTAAAAAGTGAGAACGATAAAACATCTAAACAGTGCGTGCACAAGGAGCCGTCCCATGGCGAACTTCTACGCATTATGAAAGGAAAGTAAATATTACAACAATAATTAAATACTGGCATTTTACAAAATTTTATAAATTGAGCTCAACAAAATATAAAAGTATGAAAGCGTGTATAATTGTGTGAGTGGAGAATATATATAAGAAGTGCTGAGGTTGTGAAATATACGTAGTTTATTTTTGATGTAATAGTTATTTGTGACCAGTTTTATGCCTTAAGGCGGAATAAATGTTTTCATGACATGTTTCATGTTGTCAAAAGAAAATAAATAATGTTGTATTTTACTTGATAAATACACATTTTGTTATTTGTGTTTGCCTATTGTTCTCTGCCAAGTACACTAAACTATGTCCTGGATCAACCTTCACACGTAAAATCAATATTAACATAAAATCTAAATACTGAACATACTTCAGTTGACGTCCGAACAGGGACAAATGTAATTACTAAATACTGAACTTACTTCAAACTACAGTACTGTAACTTATATAGGCCTAATTGAAAAATTGTTGCTAACTTGCGTTAAAAACAGTAACAATGAGCTAATCATCATTAGCCTATAATCATCATAAACCATTGTTGTACCTGTCGTTTCTAACATTAGGTGCTTGGATCTTGAATATGGATCTCCATAGTCTCAGTAATCTGGGTTACCTTGTTCTTGTATACTGTGTGAAGCTACTTTTTAAACAAAATATATAAATACAAAAATACAAATACCTAAGGGATTCACTGTTGACTCAAACTTCCTAATAATTTCTTCAGGCGCCATCTTTATTGCCAACTGTAAAGGAAAACATTACCAAGGTTCGTTTCAGCGAACTAGGAGAACAGAACATGGTTATTTAATAGAATACACCTGAATCATCATCACAACTATTTTAATTCATTTTCATATTAAAATATGGTTTTATAAAAGAAAACATGAGAATATAGCCTGTAACCTAATTTCAAATGTTATATAGAAAAATGTTCCCCTTCCCTTCTCCTACTTTTTTCGATCTTATACAAGAACAATAACATTTATTATGCCTGATTCTCCCTTAGAAATAAACACATATTATAAACTTAGAATTAGTTTTGAAACAAAACGGAAACCAGCACTTCATAATATTTGATAATATAATTTAACAAAAAAAACCCCCATACTCGCTCACATACTACCCCTGAATTACATTATATTTTCAACTTTATAAGGTATGAAAAAGCCGGCATTTTTTAATTATTATTAATATTTTAAATGTCTACTTTCCTGTATATGAGTTCGACTCCTGGGGTGTCTCCTCATGGCGTGCACTGTTTTGCGGTTATATCGTTTTATGGTTCGCACTACTACATTTTTACGGCCGAAAACTGTTTGTGTTTTAGATATAAATATAAAGATTCACATTTTTATTGGAATTGCGGGCCCGCACAAATATGTTCCGAAACTTTTATACAGATGTTGCTCGCGCGAGCATTGAATTTAGACTGGGGAGATTTACAGGCGCTATTTTGTGAAGCGGCTGTTGTTCGCCCAACTCTCATTGGTTTACAGTTTGTATTCGTTCGCCAGTGGACTGTTTTTGGCCTGTTGAGGTGACACACATCGTTATATAAGTTGCTGACGCAACACATCGCCTGATGTCTGGTTGCATAATTGGTTTACAGATTTTGTTACATAACGTGTTTACGTTTTTCGTGTTCGTCATTGTCCTTGAACTGACTTTGGTACATTTGCAGTTATTAAAACGGTCCACACAATTATTAAACAATTCATACAGTCAACAGCAGTGCAGCCACGTTGCGATCGTTTCAAAATAACAAATTTACCCAAGTCTATAATTTCTGTCCCTATCACTCGACAAGGGATAAAATTATTATTATTTATTAAAAAAAAATTCCAATTATGTTATTTACTATCAATAAAATATAAACTTTTTACATTGTCTCAGGTATGCCCAAAAATGCCCCGCTACAATACCCCCTCAATGAGATATTTTATGCCGAAGCATAAAAAATCTCATTGACACATTCATACTTGCTAGAGGGATCAGCCAGGATATGTCGCCACAACCCCCTGTATGGTTTACAAAAAAGAATAATCAACTCACCCTTGGTCTGGTGACTGTGACCGCATCTGCATGACAATACTGGACTTCTCTCTCGAGATCCCAACACCGTAGAGTCAGACAGATACTCCATGCCCCTGCTCTGACGCGCAGGCCAGCTCAGGTCCGCCGCCACAGCACCACCAAACACTGAAACAACAAATCAAAATATTAAATAGTGGCCTTATACAACACCATATCCCCAACTGATCTTTTTCCCCCTAGCGGTGCTGGTTTGCGCTAAGAAGCACTGGTTTTGTTTTTTCTTACTTATTACTAACATATATATATCAGAATACCTAACATAACCTAACATAAGAAAACATAGTACATTAATAATTCATTTTAAAATAAACAACTTACAATTAAAATGTTACACACTTTACATCATTAAATTGGCATATAAAATCAAAAATTACTTTTAAACTTGATTTACTCTTATTAATTCGTTTCTCAAAATTACAATTTTTTTTTTTTTTTTTTCTTTTTTTTCAATCTTTGTTTTACCCATCATTTTCATTTATCATTCTCTTTCATTAATCTGGGTGATTCTACATTATTCATTATAATTCACTTTATCAACTTGGCATTTACTCATAATCTTCCCCTTTCATTACTCTAACGTTCCCTTACAAAATCTTTAACTAGTATGACACCCCTCTATCAATAATTTACCAACCCTTCTCTACCTCTAACTACTTACTATTTTAACTCCAATCTCCACCTACTCTCAATATATAAAAAAAAATACTCTCTAACCCCTTGTACATAGGATACGTGTTTCCTTCCCAAAACTCATTCCCTTATGTTGGTCCCTGGACTCCCCCTAGGTAACCCTTTCCGGCGCCAATCGGTCCCTATCCCATCCCAACCCTTGTTGCGGACTCCCCAAATACACTACCCCTACTACAAAATTGCCATCCCCAAAAAATCTCAATCTCATTACCTCACTACAATTACAACAAATTAACATCAACAATATATCATTCAAGACTCTACATAAATTCTCCATTACTACTGTGTCTCCACTTATACTTCTCAAAATTCTATAACATACATTAATTCAAAACAAGATTGCATTATTTTCATCTCTACTATTTCTTTAACTCTGACTTCGATTTGGACAGATCTATATGTCCCACAAAATTCAACTTGGACTGATTCAAACATTTTATTCAAACAATTACTATCACCCATTTCTATCTTTTACAACCCATTGAAAATTTTACCTATCACAACTATTTCTTTTTAAATCTATAAACACATTGAAAACATATTATCATATTTTTATAATTCTTATTCCTAACATACTAAATGCAATCAACACAATAAGACATAATAAACACAATATAAGAAGTATTTAGTGCATCTATTTTTTTTTAAATTCAAACAAAATTATTGAGTAGCAAATCATCATCATTAATCAAAATATAGCAAAATTTTAGTACGTTATCCCCTTGGATAACCTCCCAGCCACACACACTATTTCATATTATGTAAGACTGTGGCGCCTTTTCGCTTCCACAGAGACTGTATATTTTGGAGCAGGTTTTTTTTTACCTCTCCGTGTCTCTGCTTTCGCTATTAAGTTTAAAATTGGTGAACATCAACATGTTCTTGTTAATAATCATGCACCCTTAAACGGATCTACCACCTGGCTCTGCTGTTCCTCCTCGAACAGAGTGGCAGCCGCTGTTCCATAGTTTGGTGATTCCCCTTTTATTACCCCCCATCAATTTCAAAATACACCTTTACAACGATAACAGCTATGGCCAGTTAAGGCAGAACGTGACGCAATGAGCCCCAACCATAGCTGTTAAAGCTAAACCAATTCCACGGTCAGGGTTCGGTGAGGCCGTGACCGCCCGAAAAGTTGGGGAATCACAAGTAAAATATCTTTCGTAATATTAAATTTAAGAATTTATATTTAAATGACAATATTAATTTAGATGGGGTTTTAACCCACTTTATATGGAAGCTGAACCATTATTAACATAAAATATTAAATACAAAATTTACAACCTCCCCCCATAGCAGTTCCACACTACACTGTTATAATACATCACATAATACAATACACAAATAGCAATAAACCTGGATTATTAGCATACATCAAACAAACAATTCTCTTTTACATCATTTATCTAAAAATTTGTAAACATTATTATTTAAAATTTTTCATTAACTGTTTTTATTTATCATCATTATGAATTTATCCTGTGTTGCAATCAGATTTTCAAAAATTCTAAATTTATTATTAACACATATTTTTAATCATTATGTTCCACAAAATTCCACAAAATAAACCATTTAACATTTATTTATTTATTCATGATTATTAAATTAAAATCTCATCACACAATTTAAATTACCTTATAAAATTCAAACACATAACATTCAATCACAATATCTAAACATCTCAACTTATTTAATTCAATTGATTATTAAAATTGAATATTCATTTGATTATTAAAATAACATATTTCAATTATTATCAACATTCTATAAATCATTTATTATTGTCTTCATAATTATTTTATTATTTAACTAGAATGCAAAATATTAATAATATTATTATTATTAACACAACATTTTCCAAAACATATACACATTACTTATCTAACATTTCACAATACACACAAATGAATTCAATATTATTTACAAAATATGCGTCAAAACTGTTCAAGTGTATCTCACTTCAGATGTCCAAATCAGCAAGGTCATTACCAGAATTTACAGTATCTAACAAGGTCTATACACTGATATTCTAGTTCAGCCACCATCGTCATATATATATCTAACATATTTGTAACATTCATCATTATTATCCACACACAAATTATTATAATTGTTGCTATCATAATAACCCATCCATTCTATTTCATCCATTATACCACTATAAATCTTGTTACCATAAGTTAGGATTGTCCCGTCTATATCATTGTTATTTGTTAATGTCAGGTAAATCGTTTTCTCATTTTTGTATTCCTCAACTACTACGTCAGGTAAGTCATCATAGTCAGGTAAGATATTATCAAAATTATTTTCTATCTCTCTTTCAACAGGTACGTATTTCACATGATTCATCATCACCCCTTCTAGTAATTTTCTCAATTCATCATACTTTCTTTCTAACTTATATAGTTCTATTTCACTCTCAATATATAACTCTCTTTCTTCATAGCACCACATCACACTCTCACAATTATTACGGACAGAGGGTACAACATTATACAACATTAATTCATTTAACAATAAGGGTCTCTTGCCCTGAAAAAACAACATTAAATCATCATCATCATTATAAACAATAAAGGGAAAATTTGCCCTCTGTCCCCATTCGATTACTACATTATTCTTCCACTCTCTTTCTATTTCATAAACACTCATTAACATTTCATTATCGCATTCTAAAACTTCATCAGTACTATTTGTTATTATATTTTCATCATTTGCTTCTACATTATTCTTCACCCCCACTATACTCTCAGTATTGTCTACTATTTCGTCATTTTTACATTTTGTCTTACTTAAAACATTGTCACCTAATTTCTCGAACTTCTGTTCTAACTTATTTAAACTAGTTTTTATTGTTTCGTTAGTGCTTTCTAAATGTTTATTCATTTCTCTAATTTGGTATGTTAACTCTTCGAATTTATTATTTATCTCGGTTTTCTGTTCACTAAAAAGCAATTTCATCATCTTGATTAAATCATTATCTTCAGCCGTTTTGTTCATGACTGGTGTTGAGTGAACACCTTCATGCATGATTTGGGATTCAGTTATGCTTATCTGGCTTTCATCTACACTGTCAGTGACGCTGACAGTTTCATGATTGTCTGCCATTTTTCTTAAAAATTTTTTATATATATATCTTCATATAATCTTATTATACGTAACATATACTTATTGAAAAATATTCTACTCACCCATATTAAACATAACCCCTTACGTCTAATTTACGTATGCATAAAATTTTTATTTTCTACTTCAAACAATCATTCTGTTCTCCCCGTAGGCCTATATTTATATAATTTCATTTATATAAATCGTCCCTCATCTTCGGGCGCCACTGTGAAGCTACTTTTTAAACAAAATATATAAATACAAAAATACAAATACCTAAGGGATTCACTGTTGACTCAAACTTCCTAATAATTTCTTCAGGCGCCATCTTTATTGCCAACTGTAAAGGAAAACATTACCAAGGTTCGTTTCAGCGAACTAGGAGAACAGAACATGGTATTTAATAGAATACACCTGAATCATCATCACAACTATTTTAATTCATTTTCATATTAAAATATGGTTTTATAAAAGAAAACATGAGAATATAGCCTGTAACCTAATTTCAAATGTTATATAGAAAAATGTTCCCCTTCCCTTCTCCTACTTTTTTCGATCTTATACAAGAACAATAACATTTATTATGCCTGATTCTCCCTTAGAAATAAACACATATTATAAACTTAGAATTAGTTTTGAAACAAAACGGAAACCAGCACTTCATAATATTTGATAATATAATTTAACAAAAAAAAACCCCATACTCGCTCACATACTACCCCTGAATTACATTATATTTTCAACTTTATAAGGTATGAAAAAGCCGGCATTTTTTAATTATTATTAATATTTTAAATGTCTACTTTCCTGTATATGAGTTCGACTCCTGGGGTGTCTCCTCATGGCGTGCACTGTTTTGCGGTTATATCGTTTTATGGTTCGCACTACTACATTTTTACGGCCGAAAACTGTTTGTGTTTTAGATATAAATATAAAGATTCACATTTTTATTGGAATTGCGGGCCCGCACAAATATGTTCCGAAACTTTTATACAGATGTTGCTCGCGCGAGCATTGAATTTAGACTGGGGAGATTTACAGGCGCTATTTTGTGAAGCGGCTGTTGTTCGCCCAACTCTCATTGGTTTACAGTTTGTATTCGTTCGCCAGTGGACTGTTTTTGGCCTGTTGAGGTGACACACATCGTTATATAAGTTGCTGACGCAACACATCGCCTGATGTCTGGTTGCATAATTGGTTTACAGATTTTGTTACATAACGTGTTTACGTTTTTCGTGTTCGTCATTGTCCTTGAACTGACTTTGGTACATTTGCAGTTATTAAAACGGTCCACACAATTATTAAACAATTCATACAGTCAACAGCAGTGCAGCCACGTTGCGATCGTTTCAAAATAACAAATTTACCCAAGTCTATAATTTCTGTCCCTATCACTCGACAAGGGATAAAATTATTATTATTTATTAAAAAAAAATTCCAATTATGTTATTTACTATCAATAAAATATAAACTTTTTACATTGTCTCAGGTATGCCCAAAAATGCCCCGCTACAACTGCCCCACTGATTGGAATGATGGAAACTTGAGTTTCATTGAATCATTGGGCATTACGTCCCCAATAAAGAGCATTATGGCAAGGTTCCATTCTTTAGATAAATTTTGTGAATATATATATTTTTGAAGATTTTTGAAAAAACCTGATTAATTTGAGGGTATTGTTCTAAGAATTTTTTATGCAGCTTTTGGCTCTTGTTAAATTATGTTAAAATTTATTCCAGCAGTAAAATCTCTTTTTTTTTAAATATAATTATACCGCTACCGACTTGGAACACAAAGTTTTTTATTGGTAAAAACGTAAAAGTTTTACCTTATAACCTGAACCAGTTTTCACTTATTATAAGCTTCATCAGAGGCTGCTACTGGGAGCGCTGTCCGTCTTGTTCTTGGTGACGGTGTTGACTTTTGAAGGATCGATGTTGTGTGTGTGGTGTATGATATGTTCGAATAATGCGTGTGACTTGAATTGCGTCTGTTAATTTAGGATGTCGTTTTTATGTGTTTTTGTGTGTTTGTATATTTCCAATTGTTCAAGAGTGTCTAGTTTTCGGCCTTTTGTGTGTACATGTAGAATATCCATGCTGCTGTCGATGTTTGTGTATGTGTGATTTTTGTTTATTTTTGCCAGGTTAGTCTCAAAAACTGCTAACTTGGTTAAAAAAATAAAGATTTGAAATTTGTAAATTTACACACACACAGACACGCGTGCGCGTACATATAGACTTTAATATTTCACATATACTGTATGTTTTTTACACTTGTAATTTATATAACTTTGGTGTGTGCATGTGCTTGCATGCGTGATACATTTGCACTACAACTACAGTTAAAGTAACAAAACAATGTTTGCTTAACAAAACCTGGAATTATTATAATAGTAGAGTAAGAGAAGATTTCGCAGGTTGTCACTTCAAAAAATTCATTGTAAGAATTGTTATGATTTTGAGAGTCAGATGCTTGTTTGTCATTAGTATAAACTATTTAAAACCTGATGAGATGAAGCATATGGTTTTGATATGTTTAATGTGACAAATTTTGGATATATTTTGTTACAGCCTTAGCTTCGTATTGCCGTTCAAAACATATGTCTGCAGAGTGGTCCAAAGATGCAAAAAATCATTTACAGCTATTAAACACAGTGAAAAAAGAATTTCTTTTCCTAAATTTACTGTGGAGACAGATATTTGATCAAGTTGCAGCCAGAGATGAATTAAACATGGCAAAAATTAGACTACGTCTACCGCTGCCTGATGAAATTACTAAAGATAAAAATGCTAAGGACAAAAAGAAAAAGGAAAAGGAAAATCTACATATTATTTTACCGTACAAGGTTTTTATGTATTTAGTATATTTTATAAATTTGTTTATAAAATTATGTTAACCAGAATTATGTCAGCATGTCACATCATTATTTGTAGAAAAAACAAAAATGTTTTTAAAGTTATCTCTGTGAAACCACGCTCATTTGTGCCCTGAACATGCAAAATCCAGTCAACGTTCTCTGTGCATATTTTTGCATATTTACACTCTACATACTGAACCCATATGTGCAGACATCTGCGCTTGCTTCTTCACTTGCCCTACGTAGGCATCAGGACCATCTATCGATATTTGCAGATTACTTAAAATATCACTCATGTGTCATAGACATGGAAGTATTAGGCCCACTGCACACTGCACAACTGTTTTGCAACTTTAGTTGTTAAAAGATTGCGCGACCAACTGTTTTGCTATCTGTCACCATAGTGGAATGGAGTGTGCACACGACGCGACGCAAAGAGACCTGTTTGAAATCACTCATATTTCAGTCGCACGCAACTCGGCTTGTACGTCGAAAACCTTGTGTCACGTAGTTGTGCAACCTTTTCCGTTCTGAGTTTTTTTACTGTAAATTCATTTTATAATTGTTTAAAGTTCTTATAGTTTCATTTTATAGTTTTTGTAATTTTTATTAACTGTATACTTTCCCTCTGTAAAATGAATGCTCAGGAGGCATATCAAATTCGTCTAAGAGATGGAAAAGCACCCAGTGTTATGTTTTATTATTTAGTATTGTTACGACATTACAAAACATTTACTTGTTTCTCGGCTATTCCAGTAGAACCCGACTGTAATGTGTGTGTGTGTGTGCGCGCGCGCGTGCGCTCGCATATTGCTGCTACTTTGAGGTGAAAGACAATTTACATGACACTTGTCATGCAACCGCAACGAGACTGATCCAGACTTAACCGGTCTGCACACACTTTGTTCAAAGCGGCAAGCAATTACGCTCTAGTTTTTTCTAGTAGCGCTGACACATAGTGGCTATGGATTATTCTGGAATATCAACGGGGTATAAATATGGGCATTCAGCGGTGATTACTTCAGTTGGAGTGGCGAATTATTCCAGTTTGGTTCGAAGTATTGCGGCGAAGTGTTATGTGTTTTATAATTGTGCGAGACTCTATTAGTAGACATTATTATTGCGTGTGAAAAATTTTTATTTGATTTGTTGTAAGAGACTATCTTGTTGATTACTACTGGTTAATTGTGATAATTAATGCTGGTGATTAGTGACTTAATTGGTGTCTTGTATTTTGTTTTCCACTGTACCATATGACGATCAGTGAGACCGTCATAACAGTATTATGCTTTGTGAAGGAAGGGATAGTCATATATAATAACTGCTGGTAAGAAGCTTTTGACATTCTGTAAAGCACAATGAATTTTGAATCTTGTTCTTTCAACTGAGTAGCAGCTACAAAAAGCCTGCACTTAATATTTCTTTCGATGTAAGGATGAGTCCAGAACATCCTGCCACCTCTTTGCTATCTTCAATATTGTGTATAAACACCAACGTCTTCCTCATCGCTACTGCAATACATAATAATTTGAAGAAGAATGTCAGCAAAACATCTCACTACAGTTCTGTTCACGCCATCTTCACTAAACAGGTTGCCCGATACTGATTTCATTTTGGTCAAAATTTAGTTGCTCCGTCTGCGGATAACAGCAACCCATTAGCAACTAAAGTTTCAAAACGATCATGTCTCAAACCAGTTGCTCAACTTGTGTTGCAGCAGAGTAGTCGCGCCATGTGCGGAGGCCCCTAGATCACAATGCTTGGCCCTTTAATGAACTGTTTTTGCTCGCTCTACATGCAGCTAAAAGAATATCACATGTGGTTCTCAAAATTTATAATCACCTATACCAACACTAACACCTTTTGTCATACCATTATGTGGTACATAACTCAATAATTGCAAGGCCATCTCGTTCACAACATCTCTAATGCTCATTGTAATATGTATATTACAACTAATTTCCCATTGTACAATAACTTCATAAGCCTCCGTCTTACTAGTAGAAGAAGGAACCAAACTAAAAGAACACCTACCTAATCAACCAAACCAAGGAGGAACCAACCTAACCTAACAGAAATAAGAGAAGGAAAAGGTTACTCACACAAGTGAAAAGTTAGAGAACTGAAACCTCATCAAAGCTTGGGACAGGAACGTGTCTACTGGTTACCATAGTTTCGCTCAAGGAAAAGTGTGGGACGTAATTGACTGGATAAGAACAGGTAAAATGTTATTCCTTCACAACTGAATAAGGCCACCTATGCAAGAAGAATGATGGTCCCAAAACACTTAAATAAAAGTATAACCCAGGGTTACCAGCTGCAACTTGTACACTTAGAGATGCAGTACCCGTATAAGTTCCCATTGAGTTTAAAACATATCACATAATTTATCCATGTCCATTAGTTGAAACCTGTTGAACGAACAGGATAGATTTTGGTGTTGTGGCACAAAAACAAAATAGTTTCTGTCTAAAATGACAACCATTTTGTTATTGTGATTGTAATAGACAACACAAAATTGATGCACCTTTTAAGCAAAATGTCCAGTTGTTAATAAAAATATGCAGTGGTATTAATATACAAAGAAACATTAAATCATTACAGACTATAAAAATCAGCAAGTATCTTTACAGAACATCTCTGAATCATCACCAAATGTAAAATAATTAAAATAAATCCATGAAAACAAATTGATTACTAGCCTCAGTCCGTTATTATCATGTCAATACAAAACAATTTCTTACAATTTTGATAATCATTGCCTAAAGTAGTGCATCTCCATTTACATTATTATGGCAAAAATTTACAAAAGTAAATATTTTAATAGTTAACAGTAATTGTGCAATTTTCAAATATAAGATCGTCATGGTAATAAGCTGTTTTGTGAGTAAAGACAACATCACAGTGTGAAGAGTTTCAATTATTTAAAGCAATTAAAATATACAGTATTTAGATTATTTAAATGCATTCAAATCAATGATTTATAACTGCTCTTTTGTACATATTGTCCACACCATTACAGTACCCTGCACAACCACTCATAATTATTTTCCCATCAAATTGTACTTCTTGAATCCATACTTTGTAGTGTCACTCATAATCTGTCACCTCTGATCATGTTTAATTAACAATCTGTGAACAGTAGTGTAACAGTGACGACTTATGAACTGACATATTTTGTTCACTTACGTTGTTGTACCTACACTGACTATGAATGTGTGCTGCTGATTTGATCCCACTTAGGCATGGTCTGTCTTTTTTTCTAGTTTGAAGTGACAAAAGTGTCTGATTAAATTACAGCTAATATACAAAGATTGAAGTACCCTCACAAAACGATTTTTTGTCCCGTGTAGGATGGGTGCTTCCTATGGGCTTGATTAAATCAAGCCTTGTCAGACATAACAGCTTGCTTGACAATTTGATAGCATAAATGAAACTCGTCAAATGAGAAGGAGGGTATATACTTTAACCACTGTGTGTAATTTTTAGAACGGAGTGAACACTCACTGGTGAACTTGAGACATGGCTAGAGAATCATTTTGTGAGAACAATACATTTTAACAAGAGCATGTGGACACTATCAAATTCTTGTGTGTCCATCAGTTTCATTCTGTATTTTGACTGTTTTGTGCTACTTGGTGATTTTTTTCCATTTATGATAATGTTCAACCTTCAACAATTTTCATGTCAATTTTTAACCGAATTTATAGAATTATGACAGAATCATTCCTTGCATATGGAAAATTAAAAACAAAGACTACGGTGTCCATGACAGAAGTTTAAGCGTATGAAGATGCTAATAGGATACTTTAAAGAAATATAAAATATGGATACTTGAAAATAACATAAACCTACTCTGAAATTGGGCAGGTTCATTCTTTCAGCAAAGCATTTTTCAAATCGATTATGCTGAACCCTGTGTTGCCTATTGCTAGTTACATTCAAAATTTTAAAACTAATCCATAATGTTAAAATGGTCTTCATTTATTCATATTTTCTCAATTATTCTTGTTTTATAATACCAATGATATTTAATTTTTTTTTATTTTTCACAAGAACACACACACACGTTTTAATGCAAAAATCAATAAAAGTTGTACTGCTTTCATTAGGTATTTCTTTGAAAGTAAATTATGTAACAAACTGAATTGTTATGAAAAATAAAAAGCAACTGGTCTACTACTAAAGAGGATACACAATACACAAACACGAGCATGCACTTTGTGTGTGTGTGTGTGTGTGTGTGTGTGTGTGTGTGTGTGTGTGTGTGTGTGTGTGTGTGTGTGCGTGCACGCGTGCAGGTGCGGGTGTGTAAAATTATTAAATTATATATTTTATTTTATTAAAATAAATTTATAAATCTATTAGTTTTAGAAAAACATGTATTACTTCTTAACCATAGTAATTGAAATATTTTAATATTCATGTTTAATATGGTAACCAAATCACTTGTACGAATTAATAAATTAATTACCTTAATTATCCGCCGTGTGATTTCCTATGCTTCGTCTATGACGCGTTTCGGAGCATATACTCCATCATCAGATATTAAAAGTTAAAACAGTCACTCATACGAGATCGTTAAAAAGTTAAAATGTCAAGATATGCATATGAACCGTACGCGGATTTGGGTGCGCACCCGTTCAAGTTCATTCTGCTACTGAGCGGTTGCTACCTTATCGTAGCCCCAGCAAGCAGACTCAAGGCAGTATCGTACAATCGGTTGGATACAAAGTTCAGGTGGTCATTTAGCACGATATCGCGACTCATTGGGTTTGCATATGCAAAATATTTTACTTGCCTTCAACTAATCCTTTTTCAAAACTTTGAGATAGCTTCATACTTTTCAGGAGTAATTACACTCAATAACTTTTTTTTTTAATAATGACATGCCTTCTGGAAAAATTGGATGAAATAATTCATGAAAAAGACCTGGTTTGGAAAAAACAATTGTTTCATCAGGACAATGTGCCAGTACACAAATCTGCTCTGGCAATAGGAAAATCAGGGATCTGAAGTATGAACATCCAGCCTATCACAGATTTGGCCCCCTCAGACTTTCATCTGTTCCCAAACCTTAAGAAATTTGTAAGTGGAAAGCATTTCTGATCAAATGAAAAAGTGGCAGCAGCTATTGAGGTATATTTTTCAGACTGTCTGGAACAACCACTACAGGAATGTAATAATGGCATTGGAGCATCGTTGGACTAAGTGTACTGATGTTAAAGATGATTATATTGAAAAATCAAATTTATTTTGAATTGAAAAACTGTTTTTTTTTTTTTTTTTACAAGGCCAAGAATTTATTGGGCAACTCTCTCTCATTAAGGAAATTGCAGTACATATGTAATAGGCCAGGTTATTGACATTAATGCAGAATTATTGTAGTGCTCTAAAAGCTTTACAGCTGTGTAATTTGAAGCATTTTAAAATAGTCTGATCGTAAACTTTTTTCTACTATTGTTCTTTCTTTGTGTAAATCACAGGAATTTTCAGAACTTCAGTTTATCAGTTGACTGTCTATTCTCCCATCATATAAACAGTAAAATATATTAGCATTAAATGTGTTCCTGACAGTCATTGTGTGTTACTTATGAGCTGTTATAAAAAATAGAGACTACTGTAATTTGTTACAAAAACAGTATCAAATGTATTTTCGTTGTTAATTTATTATTGTTCATTTTTGTTGTTTTTATTCTTTCATACTACTGTATACCTAATTAAGTTTCCTGTATTTTTTTGCTTCGTCCTGTCTTGACCAGTCGTGAATAATCCACAAAACGGAAAATCCACCTGTAGATCATTTTGGAGTTGACTGTTGTTTAAACTAGTGAAGTTTAGTAGAATAAGGTTTGCCACATATCTGCTTATATTTTCAATTCCTTCTTAAATTTGACAGAAAATGTTGTATTTACAGGTAGATTCTGAATTACACAGGCTCTTAATGGAACAGAAACAGTCTGAAGGGAAATTAAAGAAAAAAAGTGGCACACTGCTGTATCTGCAGAACTTACAGAAGGAGGGTCAAGTAAACTCAATATGTCCAATATGCAAAAACAATCTGAAAGGAAAGGTATTGTATCAATGTTTAAGATGTATGACACATACAGAACTTAAAGTTTTGTTATGATAGAGTTTATTAGTTGTTAACTACCTTGTTACTAGCATGTAATATTCAGTATGTGTGGCATTTATCACTTCCAAGACACTTTAGCAAATTTACAGGCATGCATACACTATGATAATTTATACTGCTTGACGTCTGTCTGCGTGATACTTGTCCATGTTGCTTAAAGCACAGTTCAATTTTCTTGGCGTATTTCCAATTACAGCCTGGTATAGTTCCTTTATAGGTGCAACTTTGCTTTTATATTTTATCAATAGACCATGCTTTTGTCTGAAAATGAACTGTTTCTAGTCTCAATATTTACGACATCTTGTTGTTATTGAATGGATATTAGCAGTAGCATTATCCAGAGTGCTTTAGGAGTTTTTATAAATGAAATTGTAAGTGCAAAATCTGTATGAGTATAAGAAGTTTTAAAAGTTACATGAGAAAATACTTCCAGTTAATATTATAACTTTCTTTTTTTTTTCAGTTTTGTTTGTGTTGAATTTTTTGATTTGAACAAAAATGGCTCATTTATAAATGTAAATGTGCTGAATTAAATTTACTGTATATTGAACAGTAGGCCTACTTGTTATATGCTGAATACGTTAAGTGAAAGAAGAAAGTGTTATGCTTTGTAGACAGGAATGCTTTTTGTCTTGAAAAAAGCAACCGTAAAAATATACAACTCCTGTGACATACAAATGTACAAATTTATCAATTGTATGCCTGTTGTGCTCTCGTCTTACATCTTTTATTTATGCAAAGTACACAGGATGTGTGTGTGTTATTTTCTGTAGTCTTCCCAGTTAGGTTGGTTCCAGTTCAGTCAGTATGACTGTTCAAATTTGCATGAGTAAAATAGCTATTTAATGCCTACTTCTTTTAGCTGTGTGTATATTTATGCTGTCACGATATCCTTAGAGTCCATATTTATTCTGCATAAGTTGAAAAATATAATTTGTATTTTGGATTTTAGTGAAATGTTTTGATGTTATTATTGTTATACGTAATGTACAGATTTTTAGTGAATTTATACTTTTAAAACTATAGAAGTCCAGATCTATAATCCTTACCAAGTCTGTAATCTGAGATAGATTCCCCCCCCCCCCGCAAATGGTAATTTGAAATCTATAATCTATACAGTTGATTTTTTCTGTGTATTAGAAAAATATATAAGTTATAGATTATACACATTCATTCTGTTTTTGTGTAACCTATGTATAGTTCTAGAAATTGGACAAAAGTCTATATAATTTACAAATGCTTTTATTTAATTTTATTTGCAAAATTGACAACTGTTCTAATATTTGCTCGGAACTGTGGATAGATCTCCTTCACCTCCTCCTCATCGAACTGGCTCGTTTCCCTGGAATGTCATTGGTTTTTGTTTTTTGACTTGAGATTTTAATGCTGCAATCCTTACAAATCTCACTTAGTGAATATGTTCCTATTTGAATATCACTTTACATTTCTGCTATTAGGGTTACATCATCTGCATAAAGCAGTATATTCAAGGTGGCATGCAGCCTTATACCTCCCTCGAATGTAATTTTCCATTCCCTCAAATATAATATAAAATACTTTAACAAAATCAATGAAAGCTATGTTTGTTAAATTCATTATGCTTCTCCACAAGTAGGCATAATACAAAAATTGCATCAGATGTGAAAAAAAAAACTTTCCTTCCTTGAAGCTCATTTGCTCCCCCTCCCACCCGACCATATCACCTTTAACCTAGAATTTAAATTCTTAAATACAGCTTATATGATGCATCTAATAATGTACCGTAATACCCCTAAATTTTCATAGTTGTTTTGAGGCCCTCTCCCAATTTTCTAACATATCTTACAACCCTAACAGCCTGGAGTACGCACGATGTACGCACATGACATCGTGCGTACTTCAACAATTCTGTATTTATGCTCATGACCTGCAGCTTTCATGGCTTCCCTTAATTCCTCTATAATTAAGTCATTCAGACCTACTGCATCTACTGCCATAATTGGATTGTTATCACAATTTCCGTCATTCCATAATGTTGTGTAACATTCAGTCCATTCTGTTCCTGTATGGTGTTCAAATGTATAATATCTCTTCTTTTTTTGTTTAATGATTTCATTGCATTATAAGCTGTTGATTGTCTGTCATGTGTATTGTTCTCTATGTAATGTATAAATCTGTCCCATCCATCTTGGTGAGCCTTTCTTATATTTGGTGTGTGTTTAAACTTTGTACTGGTTTATCAGCTGTAAGCAGTCTACTACCATTACACGGCACGCGCGGATGACGTCACGCGTTTATCAAACGTTGCAACCGGCCAGCATCGCCGACTGCAAGCCAGTTTTAGTACAGTTTATAACACGACTCCGAGCGCAACTCTCGTAAAACACTTCTCTTACGGGCTTCTGGCTATTTTTCAGCATGCATTTATAATATTTCATTTTATTCATCTACCTGCGTCCATCTACAATGGACCACGATTGCATTCAAAATTAATTTCGGGCGTTATTGCCTCAAATGCATCCGCACGTGCCGATCGTAATTAACAATCAGATTTTACAATAAACGAATGTTCAACATCTTTAATACAGTCCACTTCTTTCTAACAAACAATCCAGCCTTCCTCATTAGCGTCTTTGGAATAACTCACGATTATTCAAGAGCTTCCAAACCGCATCATTTTTGGTCCCACCGGACCGGATTTCATATTTTCAGGCCAAAAACGACATCATTTTTGGTCCAACCAGGCAGGATTTCACATTTTCGGGCCCAAAAAACTACATCATTTTTGGTCCCCACGGCACAGATTTCTCATATCTGAGTACACAGGCGACAGCATTTATTTATACACATCATTTCTGGAAAAACCAATCTGAAGTTAATCACGACATACGGGCATCATTTTCGTCCTGAGCGACACCATTATTGTGAATCACGTCGCAGTCATCTCGACAAGATTCAGCCAAGCAGTAGACCAGAGATGACGGGACGAAACAGGACAACATTTTCGAGATTCCACAGCTTTAATTGATGGAGGGTACAACATGAGGCATCGGCTGACCGGCAGAAACAGGAGGTGTAGCAGCTCCAAACGGGATCGAAGCCAGCTTCATCACGAATGGATCGACGGCCACGTGACTATAAACTTTGCTTATATTTGATTTTTAATAATATTTCACTCAGTGGGTATTTTTTGACACATTTATATAAACAAACACCTTATTACACAATACAAATTAATAAATAGTTGGCAGCTCATTATCAGTCAGAACTTTAAAGATAAAGCTATACTTTGTAACCATTTAGATTCATAATTTCAATAATTTAACTGCCAACGAGTTTGATTAGTTAGAGAGAGTAAGTTTATGTTCAAAACAACGATCGCTAGCTACCAAACGTATTTAAACTCATTCAAAATTAAGTTTGTGGTTCACATGCTCTATGCTCAATTGCTTTCTAAATATCTTTCCCTTTTTATCTTAAACTGTAATAATGGCCGATGTAAGGGCTCTAATAAAAAAACGAGGTACAATTAAGGCCTCAATATCCCGAGTAAATACCTTCGCGGATAACTTCGATTTGTTAAACAGCGATCCTCATGCACTAAAAATAAAACTGCGTCATTTGATGGAATTATCCACCAAATATGACGAGATTCAGTCACAAATCGAGGCTGAGGAAGCAGACGTTGCGTTAACAAGTGATAGAGTGCAAACGGAGGACGATCTCTGTACTATAGAATGTAAATTGCAACACTTGCTAGAGCAAGCTGAGCATATGAACCAAAAACCAGTAATTAATGCTGATGGTAAACAGCCTAAAACACCCCCCATTCAATTGGAACCAATAAAATTACCACGGTTTGAGGGTAGTATTGTGGAATGGCAACATTATTACCATATTTTTATGGAACTAATTCATGTCAGAGCAGATCTGACAGATATACAGAAACTTCATTATTTGCACTCGTCATTACATGGCGAGGCGCTTAACGTAATAAAATCGTTGCCCATAACACATGAGAATTACGCGGTGGCTATCGATCTGTTGAGGAATAGATATGATAGTAAGCTGATTGTTTCCGCTCACCACGTGTGGAATGTCCTAGACGTACCATTAGTTCAGCAGGAATCCCAAGTCAGCATATCGCAATTTATTGATCAAATCTATGCAAATATAAACGCTTTAAATAATCTCAAACTGCCAGTCAACACGTTTGAAATTATTGTCGTAAATTATTTAGCCAAAAAACTTGACAGTTACACTTTACGTTTGTGGAAAGAGAGTTTATCGGAGCATAAACTCCCTGATTTTAATAATTTTATAAATTTTCTAAATTCACGTAGGAAATTACTGCAAAATATCGATAATGCGACTAGCCCAACGAGCAGGTTGAACAAAAGCGATAAGTCTCCTTATCGCAAAGCAGTTAAACAGATAAGCACTCCAAAGGGCGCATTCCACTCACATATTAGAAACACTTTATGCAGGCTGTGTAACGGTGGACATAGACTTAGCGATTGCCCACAATTTACATCGCTGTCTATCCCTGATAGAAAAAATGCGTTAATAAAAAACAAACTTTGCTTAAACTGTCTCCGTTCGGGACACGAGGGTTCAAAATGTCCCTCAAAATTCTCATGTAAAAAATGTTCTAGGCGTCACCACACCACGATTCATGTCCCCAACAGGGACGTAACTTCTGTTAACAACCAGTGTTCACTGAAATCACAGACCAATAAATCGGTATTGTTATCTACCGCCGTCTGTATGACATACAATAAGGTCGGCAAAAAATTTCCCGTTAGGATATTACTGGATTCCGGTTCTCAAGCGAACTTTTGCACAATGGATTTCGCCTGCAGGATGGGCCTCCAATTGGTTAAATCGCAATTGCCCATCACGGGTATAAACAACTCGCTTTCCCAGGCTGACTTCAGTACTAATGTAAGGCTACATTCACGCTATAAACCCTTCACGTTAAACGTACATTGTGCCGTATTACCCAGTATAACTAATAATTTACCGGCGGAGTCGTTCAATCTTGCCTCTTCAAATTTACCCAAGCGCATATTCTTGGCGGATCCTCACCTACATTGCTCGTCGCAAGTCGATATATTAATCGGCGCTCAATATTTTCTCCAATTAATTGAACCTATGAAATATACGCGCGGACCACACTTTCCTATAATTCAGGAAACCAAGTTAGGATTTATTTTGGCCGGTGACTTACCATTCAACGTCGATATGACTAAAACGGTTTCTTCATTTATGGTCTGTAGGGATGATAATCAGGTTTCCTCGCAACTAAAGGAATTTTGGAAGTTGGAGGAGATCTCTAGTCGCGAAGCCCGATCTGAGGACTCACCGTGTGAAAGGCATTTCGTGGAAAACACTAGCTGCAATCGCGACGGGAGATTCGTGGTAGCCCTGCCCCGCAGATCTGATAAATCTTATTTGGGAGATTCTCTCCACGGAGCCATACGCAGATTCCAATCGTTAGAATTCAAATTCAAGCAGAACCCTACCCTTTATAAGGATTATAGTGAGTTCATGAGTGACTACTTAAGACTTGGCCACATGTCGCCGCTTAATGAATACGATCTGTCGCTTGACAGGTCAGAGATCTTTTATCTGCCCCATCACGCAGTCTTCAAAGACTCTAGCTTAACCACTAAATTGCACGTGGTATTTGACGCATCCGCTAAAACCACCAATAATTTGTCCCTTAACGATACTTTAATGGTCGGTCCTACGATCCAGCAGGATCTGTTTTCGATAATGGTTCGGTTCCGCACCCACCGATACGTACTTATTGCGGACATTGAAAAGATGTATCGCCAGATCA
The DNA here is from genome assembly GCA_034769895.1 of Magicicada septendecula. Taxonomy (NCBI): domain Eukaryota; kingdom Metazoa; phylum Arthropoda; class Insecta; order Hemiptera; family Cicadidae; genus Magicicada; species Magicicada septendecula. The sequence continues at coordinate 130,901,997 of CM068375.1, forward strand.
TTGTTAATCCTAAGGATTCAAACTTGCAACGCATTGCTTGGCGTGATGCACCGCATAAGGAATTGCGACATTACGCGTTAAGGACGGTTACATATGGCACTGCTAGTGCCTCCTTCCTTGCTACGCGTTGTCTGGCTCAAATAGCATATGAAAATAAATCCGACTACCCTACAGCTGCTAAGGCCATAGCAAATGACTTTTACGTAGACGATCTCATAACGGGTTCGGATGATCCGAACGGCTTAGCTGAAATGAAATGCGAGATCGAGAAGTTGTTGAGGTGGCATGGTCCCTCCTGGCTGGCTCATGATTCGGACTCATGGCCGGTCAGCGCGTTCGATATTAATACTCCCTGTACTTTTCCCGACATTGAAGAGGAACGTCGCAAGCAGGTTCAAACCTCACTAATTGTCGCGTCCTCAACACATAGTTACATTGAAAATTATTCATCTCTTACGAGGCTTATTCGCGTCTTCGCATATTGCCGTCGATTTTTTCGCAATTCTAGGCTCGCGATGGTTGATAGAGACACGTCCTTTTTGTCGGCTCAAGAATTGTCTGACACGCTCTTGATTTTTGTCCGGCAATCTCAGAAGTTGCATTTCGACGTGGAAGTTAGGGAACTTGAGGCACACCGGTGCCTTCCACGCAGTAGTAAAATTCTTGCTCTCAACCCATTCCTGGATAAATCAGGCATTTTAAGAGTGGGTGGACGCTTGCAATTCTCCCCACTTAGCTACGAGACTAAACACCAAATAATTTTACACCCGCACTCTCATCTCACGAGATTAATAATTGAATACGAACACATCCGTTTGTTGCACGCTGGAGTGCAATCAACTCAAGCTTCGCTTAGGCGTAAGTATTGGATCATACACGATAAGTCCTATATCCGCTCAGTGATACATAAGTGTGTCACTTGTTTTCGTTTCCGGGCTAAAGGCGCGAATCAATTACTCGGTCAATTACCCTCTTCTAGGGTCACGCCGTCAAGGCCATTCTCACAGTCGGCCGTGGATTACGCCGGTCCTGTGCTTTTGCGCCATGGCGGGCAGCGCTCTAAGTCCACGACCAAGGCATATATCGCTCTATTTATATGCATGTGTACTAGGGCCATCCATTTAGAATTGGTGTCGGATCTCACTTCCAACGCCTTTATAGCGGCTTTAAAAAGATTCATATCGCGCAGAGGTATTCCCGCGCAAATATTTTCGGATAATGGCATGAATTTTCGTCGTGCCAGCCACACGTTGCATGATTGGTACAAATTTTTAACCTCCAAGGAAGTTGAGCAATCTTCTCTGGAGTTTTGCGGTCTCCACGGCATCAAATGGTCCTTTATCCCCCCTTCAGCCCCTCATTTCGGTGGTTTGTGGGAAAGTGGTGTAAGGAGTGTTAAATTCCATTTACGTCGCGTAATTGGCAGTACGATATTGAGTTTTGAGGAATATTCTACTCTTCTTTCTCAAATTGAGGCCTGCCTTAATTCACGCCCGTTATCCGCGGTGTCCGACGATGCTAGAGACCCTGAACCCTTAACACCTGCTCATTTTTTGGTCGGTGCTCCACTGACGGCACTTCCGGAACCCGACTATACACAAGGCAATAATACTCATTTGGGCAGATGGCTTCTGCTCCAAAAATTTACGCAGACCATCTGGAAACGGTGGTCTAGGGATTATCTGCACCAGCTGCAGCAGCGCAATAAATGGCGCACCCCAGTAAAGAATTTGAAGGTCGGACAACTTGTCCTCATTTTGGATGACAATTCCCCCCCTCTAGAATGGAAGCGTGGGGTAATTACCAATGTTTTTCCGGGTCAAGATTCCTTAGTACGCGTCGCAGAAGTTCGCACCGCGCTAGGTATCTTACGCCGACCCATCCACAAATTATGCCCTCTTCCGGTGGCAACAAACTAATCGTATGCGTGCCAAACGAGACATACGAGGTGTGTGTGTGTGAGTGTGTGCGTGTCACATTACATGGATCACGCCCGGGACATTCCCCGGGGCGAGCATACAAGTCAATTGTATCATAAGCATTGTAACATTGTTAAGTGTCGCTAGCTATTACAGCAATAGTGACTATGTCTCCTATGTACTATCAATCATTATGGATGTTGTGTATTATCAATATGTTTGTGTGATTCAAATTCTGAGAACCACAAGTGTCATTTATAGTGTCAATTATTCTATATGTGTATTGTATTTTTCAATGTCATGTACCATTGAACTTTGATACGATTATGATAACATTATGTTTCTATTATTTCTATTACTATATATGAAGCAGTGATCAAGATGGTTTCTCTTATATAATTTAAGATTATTATTTACGTTTGTCAAGGTTTAAATATATGTATTTTTTATCCACATGTTATGCTTCAAGAGAGATCATGTTCAGTTATGTAAAGGTTCATTTTTATCATGATTTTTTATTTGTTGTACCTTTTCTAGCACAGAAATTGTTTTGTTTTGACTTAAGCTTTGTGCTAGATTAATGAATTTTGTTTTCTACAAATTTTATGTATAAGTCTTTAAGTATATTATGTTTATTATGTCATTGCTCTCTGGCCAGTGCGCCAATTATTGTATCGCTTACGACATGTAAGTCTAATTATTATATTGTTCAATTTAACCTTTAATGTACAAAATCGTCCCGATTTTGGCGGGCAGTATGTTTAAACTTTGTACTGGTTTATCAGCTGTAAGCAGTCTACTACCATTACACGGCACGCGCGGATGACGTCACGCGTTTATCAAACGTTGCAACCGGCCAGCATCGCCGACTGCAAGCCAGTTTTAGTACAGTTTATAACACGACTCCGAGCGCAACTCTCGTAAAACACTTCTCTTACAGCCGCGGCTTCTGGCTATTTTTCAGCATGCATTTATAATATTTCATTTTATTCATCTACCTGCGTCCATCTACAATGGACCACGATTGCATTCAAAATTAATTTCGGGCGTTATTGCCTCAAATGCATCCGCACGTGCCGATCGTAATTAACAATCAGATTTTACAATAAACGAATGTTCAACATCTTTAATACAGTCCACTTCTTTCTAACAAACAATCCAGCCTTCCTCATTAGCATCTTTGGAATAACTCACGATTATTCAAGAGCTTCCAAACCGCAACAGTGTGGTTTATTCTGGCATTATACCTGTGTCTATTTTCTGTATGTCATTCTGAAGACATTTCTTGTACTTGTATTGTTTTTCATTAACTATTTATTGAAACTTGGTTGTCCAGATTTTCAAACCATTTCTTTTCTGATATTTTCTCTTCTTACCAAAGTGGCTGAGTGGCTGTATTGCTGTTTTCTTTACTGCTGTTTCTATGTATATCATCATCATGTTCACATGTACTTCATGCAATTTGTGTAGTCTCTTTCCAGGTACAAATTAATAAAATTACCCACTTTCATATACTTCTTACCTTCTATCGGGTTCCAAGGTTCTTCACACGAACGGTGAAATACAAGCGTGACTTAGGTTATATCAATAACGTACTCGACTCTCATTTCTGGAGAACTAACTCAAATTTATTTTATTATTCTTTTATCATTCTTTTTTTTATGAATCAAAACATGCTTTCTCATTTTACATTCTCTAATCTTTCACATGAACAAAATTAAATACTGAGGTAGCAACCCCATCCGACTAAAACCACAAACACATTGAAATACAAAACCACAAGTATCTTTAATTTATATACTTAAATTATTTATTTATCTAATAAAGAAAAACAACCCAGCCTGCTCACTCTCACACTCATACAGTTTAAATCCCCATTTATTTTATTTAGAGCACATTAAATGAAATTATTTATATAGTGGAATTGGTCGTTGGCTACTTAACCATCGGCATCTCTCATTGACACGTGCCGCACTGAGTATATGTCCGAACGTTTTGTCAGTTCACCGCATTTTTAATTTTTTCTTTCTTCACTCCGCTTACTTCATTCTGAGATATAGTTTCACTTATTGATGTCTGTTTGTCACTTTCTACAGTTAAAAGATTTCTTGGGGCCCACGAGTCACGAGTCTTAGCGTACGTCTGGCCAGACGTATATGGTTTTGTAGACTGCCGCGGAGAGTGCCAACAAAACTCCCCACTTTTGTTTGTTGCTAGACAGGAAGGCACTGCCTTCAGGCTAAGATTTTTTCGTCGTCGTACAATATGTCTGGATTGTCTATGGGCCACATGGGCTAGTGTTGTTAAACGGTGACGATATAAGAGGCTAAGGTGGGTGGAGCCTCTACTTGACTTCCTCCGTCTTCAGAGCACGTGGCAAGGAAATCTTTCTGCCTTGCCATTTTTCGGAGCGTCGTTCAGATTGTTGTGCGTAGAAGCCGTGCCCCGATTTGCGTATGCGCACAGTTGTACGTGACAAACGTTCAGTTTCCAAACAAGTATCGCATTCTCCAACTACACTCCGCCCAAAAAGTTACGTTACGGTTCATTGTTTGAATACAACCTTTTTACATGGGACTTACAATGATGATATAGAATAAATTTAATAAAAAATAAAAACCCCCTTTTTTGACACATTACAATACCCCCCCAATGAGAGGTTTTCTGCCGAAACAGAAAAACTCTCATTGCTAAACCCTAAGAGGATCGGTGAGGATATGGCGCCAACAACCCCCTTTTAATTCTTAACACATCATGGGTAAACTACCCCCCTAGCTAGGCGACTATGGCTGTATCCGAACGAGATTACTGGACTTCTCTGTGCGGACACCATAAAATCGGACAGATACTCACCATAGTAGCACCTAACCTCAACTCATTCCATAAAAAAAATCAAAGCCTGGCCATATACCATACCAGATCCTCAACCGATATGTTCCCCCTTACATGCATACTGGGTTGCCTTTAGCAAGTACAGGGTGCGTACACATACTCAAAAATAAATTAAACAAATCAGATTAAATCATTTAAATTCTGTTCAAAAAATTAATCTAAGTCCAATATCAAAGATTTCATATTACCATTAATTTGATCAACTCTTTCCATTTACTCTTAAAATTTCAAAATCTCTAAAATGAATTTACAACTCTTCTTAATTAACTGCTAACAATCATAAAAACAAAATAAATTGAATACCTTATTAAATCATAAATTCCCTTATCATTACATTTGTTTACAACACATACTATGAACAATATAATTCAATCAGATTCAATATATGTTTAATATATCATTAAACAATATAATTCAGTTAATACATTAACATATAATCAGCAATATATCCTGGACATAAAACACAATCTATACTTCAAGCAAAAATAAATTTTTTTTTTTTTTTCAAAAAAATCAATTCTCCAAAAAGAATTATTTTGTTAACAAAATTTCACATTCTATCATTTACTCAGTTTGATAAAAAATCTGCCAATCAATTATAAGGCATCTACTACATGTCTGACATCAGTCATCAGCTGATCTCTCTGGGTCAAGTGATTGACCTTACCCTACACAAAATTATACAATGTAAAATACCTGACACACGGTTATAATTCTTACACCCTAACACAGTACAACATAATATAGCATAGTACACTCATAATGAACATTGTTGTTATTACCTTAAAATAAACAATTCACATTTAAGTTTGACCAAAATTACACACCTTACAGCTTTAATTTTATTTTCAAATTCTATTAAATTCTTCCCTTGTTTCATTTATTATTACCCTTTAACTAAGATTTTCTATTTAACATTTTCATCATTAATTGGTTTGGGTGATTCCCAATTATTCACAATAATCTAATTCATTGAAAAGGCATTAAAATATAACCTTACCCCCTTTCGGACTCTAACACTCACTAACAGATTTACATTGGATGACACCACTCCCTCAAAACTTTTATCTCCACTAACTTACTACTCTAACTCACCTCGAATCATTCGACCCTTATAACAAAATACCCTCTACCCTCTTTGTACTTAGGATGTGTGTTCCCTCCCTATGCTAATTCCCTTATTGGTTCCTGGTCTTCCCCTGGTAACCCTGCCAACACACATACGGTTCCACCTCCTGCCACAACGCCTTTCGTTGAGGACTCCTTATCACACCATCCCCTTTACAAAATTCCACCATCTAATTACTCTCCAATTACCTTACTCTCATTACTCTACATATACTCACTATCGCTACTGTGTCTCTACTAATACTCAGTTTCTACCTTACTTTTATTCCCAAGAATCTTATTCTATTTAACACCCCTTTAAAATTAACTCTGACTAATTCAAATGCCTTATTTAAATATTTATCACCCAAATTCTCACCTGTATTACCCATTGAAAATTCATAACTATCTCAAATTAATTTCATCATTTAATTCAAAACCTCTTAAACACATGTAAACATTTTACTTTATTTACTTGTATTTTAAAATTCATACTTACATTACATCACTCAAAACACATGATTCCTGTTATTGACACAAAAATATAAACATTCATCACCACCAAATCATGTACACAACTCCATGTATCTTCTGAAACATTATAACAATTGTGTTAACTCAAATTACTAAGATACTTATAACATTTAAATTATTATTATTTACCCAGGATAACTCACCTTACAGTTCCAAAGTCCGTCACACGAACGGCGTAATACAAGCAGGGTTTGGGGTTATATCAATAACATACTTGACTCTCATGTAATATAACTCTAATTTTACTTCATTTTCATTTTACTACTTTTGACTTTACTTGTTTTACAATTTTTCTAGTCAAACTGTTACTGTCATTTAATTATTTTCCTTTTCAAATCTGAACCAAAACGAAACATTTACTTAGACATTAATACTTATGCTAATTCTTAATTGAAGTAAGGCTACCCAGCTTGCTCATTCACTCACTCATACAATTTTACATCCCCATTATTTTAGAGCGCTCTTTTAATTTATAATAATTATGTCGGGAAATTAGTAGTCGGTTACTTAACTTTCGGCGTTCCTCTCATCGCCGCGTGCTGCACTAGATATATGTCCGAATGTTTTGTCAGTTCAATACACTTTTAAATTTTCTTCCTTCACTCCACTTACTCCATTCTGATATATCGGTTCACTTATTTATGTCTGTTTGTCACCTTCTACAGTTAAAAGAAATATTTGGTGCACACGAGTTCTTTTGTTCACCCGGCCGGGTAAGTGTGGTTAGTCGAACTGCTTCCGAGAGTGCCAACCAACTCCCACTACATCTGGTTGCTCAACCGGAAACGCACTGCCTTCAGGTTATAAAATTTTTTGTAGTCTTTCATGGTGTATAGCTTTTCTATGGACCACGTGGCTACTGTTGTTAAATGTTGACGATATATGAGGCTTTGTGGGTGGAGCATTCACTTGACTTCCGCCATCTCGAAAGCACATGGCAAGGAAATCTTATGGCTTAGCCATTTTTCTTAGCGTTAGTTTTTACGTTTAGGCGTAATAGCGGCACGCCGTCGAGTGCGTGTGCGCAGCGGACGTGACAAACACTGAATTTACAAGCGAGTCTGGCATTTTTCAACTACACTCCACTCAAAAAGTTTGTGTTACTGTTCATTGTTCGAATACGACCGTAGTTTACATGGGACTTGCAATGTTGACCACAAACAATTTTAAATAAATTTAATAAAAAATAAAAAAAAACCTTTTTCCCCCATTACAATACCCCACCAATGAGAGGTTTTATGCCCAAAAGCATAAAAACTCTCGTTGCTAACCTTAAGAGGATCGGTGAGGACATGGCGCCAACAACCCCCCCCATTAATTTCTAAACACACCATGGGTAAACTACCCGTGTGATGTTTCGTTTTATTAATAATTGTATTGAATTATAAATTCTGAAATATTAAAGATACTGTCCACTGTATTTACTGAATTCTTCGGGCGCCATCTTGTTTTATTAAATACAAGAAACATAATACAAAACCAAACAAAATTAGTACACGGGTTCTTTTCGGCGAACAGGAAATCAGAATGGTTTATTTGTAATGATTAATTTAATTCACATTGGCAATGAACAAAAGGTTTATTTACTCTAAAATGCAAAAAAAAAAAAAATAAAACTTCTTTTCCTACACTTACATACTATTGCCAACTTAACTATGAACTCATGAAATAAATGCCATTAAAATTAATTTCCGTACATCCCTTTTTTTTATTATTGATTTGGTCTTATTTATTAATTATATTTCTTTGATTATGTTTCCCCCATAATTACATTTAATGATTATATACCTACACAAACCAGCACTTCGTTTAATTTCTATATTCACTCTCTCTCTCTCTCTCTCTCTCTACATTTCTATTCCCCTTCCATTTTTAATTGATTTTAATTAATTTTAATTTTAATTAATTTAAGTTTATTTTGTAGGCTGCCAGTTCTTTGTTAACCATTCTCAAAATTGGCTTTTTAAAAGGTTTTAGATTTAACCAATGTTGGTTACTTATCTGCCAAAGATTTTGATGAGTCCGTCTCTAACACGTATTTCATTCCGATTCCGCACATTTTCTTATTTATTCACTCTCCGGAACTATAACTCTATAAAACTGTTTGTTTTTTGTTGAAAGTTCACATTTTGAAACCAATTGTTGTATACGGGCGCCCGATTTGCGTTCCGGAACTTATATCTGTGACCGGCCGGTTCACTGACTAATTTTATACTGGGGAGAGAAAACAGCGCTATTTTTTGAAGCGCTGTTGTAGGATGTTCAATTGTCTTTGTTTTCCAGTTTGTATCACTCCGCCAGCTGCATGTCATCGTTATGTAACTTGTTTGCTCATCAAGGCTAGGCTCTGACGTAACGCTCGCCTGACACGGTTATGTAATTTGTTGACAGATTTTGTTGTGTCCTTGAACTGACTTTGGTACAGTTGCAGTTATTAAAACGGTCCACACAATATTATTAAATAATTTTCACAGTCAATGCTGCCACTGTTATTTTCGTTTCAAACAGGAAATTTACCCAAGTCTATAATTTCTGTCCCTATCACTCAACAAGTTAATTATTATTTATTTATGAAAAAATACAAATTATGTTATTACCCCAGGTATGCCAAAATATGCCCCGCTACACCCGCCTAGCTCAGCGACTATGGCTGCACCTGAACGAGATTACTGGACTTCTCTGTTCGAGATCCCAACACCATAAAATCGAACAGATACTCACCATAGTACCCCTAACCTTCTATCATTCCACCCAAAAATCAAAACACTGGCCTTATACCATACCAGATCCTCAACCGATATGTTCCCCCTTACATGCATACTGGGTTGCCTTTAGCAAGTACTGGGTGCGTACAAATACTCATTATTACTGAATATAATATTTATATACTACTTTGTTGATTTAAAATTTATAAAAATATGTCATACTTGAACTTCAATTACTTCTATTAATATTTTATCGATTGGACGTTACAGTTTCAACTCAAAATAAATTAAACAAATCCACTTAAATCATTTAAATCCTGTTAACTCAAAGAAATTAATCTAAGTCCAATATCAAAATGTTATATTACCATTAATTTCATCAAAACCCCAAAATCTTTTACATGAATCTACAATTCTTCTTCACTAGCTACGAACAATCATAAAAAACAAATAAACTGAACATCTTATTAAATCATAAATTCACTTATCATTACATTTGTTTACAACACATATAATATGAATAATATAAATCAGTTAACACATTAACATATAATCAACAATATATCCTGGACACAAAAACAATCTATACTTCAAGCAAAAAATATTTTTTTTTTTTTTGTTTTTTTTCAAAAAAAATTTTGATTCTCAAAAAGAATCATTTTGTCAACGAAAGTTATTCTTTAATCATTTCAGTATAAATACACAAATAAAATCTACTAATCAATTGTAAAAAACATACTATATATCAAACATCTGTCATCAGCTGATCTCTCTGGGTCAAGTGAATGACCTTGCCCTAGATATATCTCAAAAATTATACAAGGTAAAATACATCACATGTTTATAAATTTTTACATTCAAACATAATACAACATAATAAAACATAGAACACTCATCATTAACATTGTTGTTATTACTTTACAATAAACAATTCACATTTAAGTTGACCAAAAATTTACACCCCTTATAGCTTTATTTTATTTTCAAATCCTATTAAATTTTTCACTGGTTTCGTTTATTATTACATTTTACCTATGATTTTCTCTTTAACATTTTTCATTATCAATTATTTTGGGTGATTCATAATAATTCGATTTACAAATGGGTGATTAAATATAACCTAAACCCCCTTCTGCCTCTAACACTTACTATAACTTGACAACAAACAAAAGAACCCTCGGCTAGTTGGGTTCGCGCACTTGCGTCTGCCAGTTCTGACGCGACGGTTGGAAATCCGTAATCTGGCGACGTGGTGGGGGCACTGGAGGGGCGAGCGGAGGTTCAGCACTTCACTACAGAATGCGAATGTTTCATACAAGCGTCTGACTAAATAAAATATAATATTTCATGCAAATTTGTAATTTGTATATAATAAAAATAATATATTTTATAATATATTATGTATTTGACAATGTACACAGATTTTTCCTATTTTTGATAATTAATTATCTGTTCATATTGTTACTGAACGAGATTCTGCGTGTGAATATGAGGTGTTTAATATTTCGTGTATTTAATTTAATTTGGAGCTTAAGTGTCATGTGGGCTTCAAAACCTATTTGAAACATCTATTAAATATATAAACCTAAAGTATTACTAAACCTAAAATTATAAAATAGTATTAAGCATAGAGTTAAATGGAACTATTTACGATTCCCAAGCTGTAAACCATATTTTAAAGAAATATACGGCTCCAATAAGCGTACACACAGAGGACATAATATGAACAAAACGAAATAATACATGCAAAACACTCGCTTATGAAGGATAAGGATTAAGTCATAAGAGGCAGTATAACATACCTGTCATTCTCGTATCTCATCTGCGATCTCACCATCGTCTTCCTGATTACTGCTGTCATCCTCGGACTCAGATTCAGATTCAGATGAGCTGACATCACTCACAGAAACAATGAAGCTATCAATGGCGTCATCAATGAGGACATCTTTGGATATATATTCATCTTCTATCTTGCGTAAGTGCTCGCAACATTTTTTCCATTTGGACTCTGAATATTCCGAAAATGCTTGCTCGCAAAGTCTACGCTTCACTTCTAGAGAGTCTGACACAGATTCACCCACTCTACCTTTGATGTCTGCCCACACCAACTCGATAGGATTGAGGTCTGTGTGATAGGGCGGCAGACGTAAAACACTGTGACCGGCATTGGTAAACATTTTATCAATTTTGTAGGTCTTCTCACTAGGAACATTTTTTACTAACATCAGCAATTCCGCTTTGGTCAAACTACCTTCAAATTGGATGTTGTTGTGCATAAGCCAATCAACTATGTCCTTTTTGAGCGACGATATTGTTGGCTTCCTAGTCTCTTGTACGCTGTGATAACTAGCATTGTCTAATACTATCACACTGTTTGGACTTAAGTTCGGTAGCAGTTGCCTTTCCACCCAGGTTGAAAAATTGGTAAAGTTCATGTCGTCATGGTAGTCCCCTGTTTTTTGCTTTGATTTGAATATCAATAAGGCGTTGTTTATAAAGTCTTCCTCTCCCCCAGCATGCACAACAATAATGCGAGGACCTTTTCCTATAGCTTGTAATTTTCCCAGCTCTGTATCAGATTGCCAGCATGATGGGACAGAGTGAGTAGAATGAACGAATGTTTCATCTAAAGTCCGTTCAACTAAAGAAGATCGCTGACTTTCAAAGCCTGCCGTTTCCAAATTTTCAAAGACAAAAAATAAAATCTCGTGATTTTCGTCTGCTTTATTCTTTGTACAGTTATTAATTATGTCACCTATTCTGTTTATTTGTTTATCAAACACATGATCTATTGATTCTATTATCTCATCTTTCATATTATCAAAACGTGTATTAATTTCCTTAATATGTTTGTTAAGCTCAAAATTGTTGTTTTATTTCGTTTCTAATTTTGTTAAAATTGCAATTTATTTCATTGAATTCCCTGTTCGGGCGCCAATTGTGTAGTCTCTTTCCCGGTACAAATTAATAAAATTAATAATTAATAAAATTACCCATTTTTATATACTTCTTACCTTCTATCGGGTTCCAAGGTTCTTCACACGAACGGTGAAATACAAGCGGGACTTAGGTTATATCAATAACGTACTCGACTCTCATTTCTGGAGAACTAACTCAAATTTATTTTATTATTCTTTTATCTTTTTTTTTTTTATGAATCAATTAAAACATCCTTTCTCATTTTACATTCTCTAATCTTTCAATGAACAAAATTAAATACTGAGGTAGCAACCCCATCTGACTAAAACCACAAACACATTGAAATAAAAAACCACAAGTATCTTTAATTTATATACTTAAATTATTTATTTATCTAATAAAGAAAAACAACCCAGCCTGCTCACTCTCACACTCATACAGTTTAAATCCCCATTTATTTTGTTTAGAGCGCTTTAAATGAAATTATTTGTATAGTGGAATTGGTCGTTGGCTACTTAACCCTCGGCGTCTCTCATCGACACGTGCCGCACTGAGTATATGTCCGAACGTTTTTGTGATATTTCATTTTATTGATATTAATATTGAAATATAAATTTTAAAATATTAAAGATACTGTCCACTGTATTTACTGAATTCTTCGGGCGCCATCTTGCCAACTGCAAGAAAATAATTTACCAAGGTTCGTATCAGCGAACTAGAAGAACAGAATTGGTTGTTTGAACAAACAAAGAAAACTTTATTTATTTATTTATTAAATTAAAATCTCATCACACAATTTAAATTCCTTATAAAATTCAAACACATAATATTCAATCACCATATCTAAACATCTCAACTTATTTAATTCAATTGATTATTAAAATAACATATTTCAATTATTATCAACATTCTACAAATCATTAACTATTGTCTTCATAATTATTTTGTTATTTAATTAGAGTGCTAAAATATTAATAATATTATTATTATTAACACAACATTTTCCAAAACATATACACATTACTTATCTAACATTTCACAATACACACAAATGAATTCAATATTATTTACAAAATATGCGTCAAAACTGTTCAAGTGTATCTCACTTCAGATGTCCAAATCAGCAAGGTCATTACCAATAATTTACAATATTTAAAAATGTCCCAACACTGATCTTTTCGCTCATCCTCCATCGTCATATATATATCTAGTGTATTTGTAACATTCATCATTTTTATCAACACACAAATTATGATAATCATTACTATCATAATAATCTATCAACTCTATTTCATCCATTGTACCACTATAAATCTTGTCACCATAGGTTAGGATTGTCCCGTCTATATCAGGGTTATTTGTTAATGTCAGGTAAATTTTCTCATCTTTGTATTCCTCAACTACTACGTCAGGTAAGTCATTATAGTCAGGTAAGATATTATCAAAATTATTCTCTGTCTCTCTTTCAACAGTTACGTATTTCACATGATTCATCGTCACCCCTTCTAGTAATTTTCTCAATTCATCATACTTTCTTTCTAACTTATATATTTCTATTTCATTCTCAACATATAACTCTCTTTCTTCATAGCACCACATTACACTCTCACAATTATTACGGACAGAGGGTACAACATTATACAACATTACTTCATTTAACAATAAGGGTCTCTTGCCCTGAAAAAACAACATTAAATCATCATCATCATTATAAACAATAAGGGGAAAATTTGCCCTCTGTCCCCATTTAATTACTACATTATTCTTCCACTCTCTTTCTATTTCATAAACACTCATTACCATTTCATTATCGCATTCTAAAACTTCATCAGTACTCTTTGTTATTATATTTTCATCCTTATTCTTCACCCCCACTATACTCTCAAAATTGTCTACTATTTCGTCATTTTTACATTTTGTCTTACTTAAAACATTGTTACCTAATTTCTCGAACTTCTGTTCTAACTTATTTAAACCGTTTCTTATTATTTCGTTAGTGCTTTCTAAATGTTTATTCATTTCTTGTATCTCATGTTTCAATTCTTTATTCTGATTTTTTAATAACTCCTCAAAACTATTCTTTTGAATATCGAACTTTTCATTGATACTACTTTTGAACTCTTGCATATCGTTTTTCTGTTCATTAAAAAGCAATTTCATCATCTTAATCATATCATTTTCTTGTATCTCAGCCATTTTAAAAGATTTTATTATAATACTCTTTATACTATTTAATAATTATCATACATACCAATTATTATGTATATTACCTCATAATACTCCTTATATAATTCGACAAATAATTCACTACATACATAACCCTATCAAAACATAACCCCATACTTGCGTCTAATTTACGTATGAAAAAAAATTTATTTTACCTTAAACAACCATTCTGCTTTCCCCGTAGGCCGTATTTTATATCAATTTATTGATATAAAATTGTCCCTGTTCCAGAAGCCAAATGTGATATTTCATTTTATTGATATTAATATTGAAATATAAATTTTAAAATATTAAAGATACTGTCCACTGTATTTACTGAATTCTTCGGGCGCCATCTTGCCAACTGCAAGAAAATAATTTACCAAGGTTCGTATCAGCGAACTAGAAGAACAGAATTGGTTGTTTGAACAAACAAAGAAAACTTTATACGTTTACACATTAATTAAAATTTATTAACATTTCTCAAATCAAAAAGAAACGCACATAAAATAAATTTGAAAGAAAGAAACTTTTAATGTAAAGAAAAAAAAAACTTTTAGTGTAAAAAAGAATAAAACAACATTGAAATATTATATAAACCTTATATGAATCAAGATATTAACTTAAAATAATCTTTTAAAGAAAACGCAAACCAGACTTCTTAATATAGTTACATTCTCCCATACACACGCAACACACATACCAAGTTATTTTAGAGATCTCATTTTAATTTATGTATAGATATTTTAGGCTGCCATTTCTTTTTAAAATTAAAACGTTTTACAATTTTGAAAATTTCTTGGGTTTTACCCCATATCGGTTACTTATCTGGCCATTCTTTAGCGATTCGACCCAGTCCAGACTCCTCACGTAATTCCGTCCACTCCGCACAATTCTATTGCTTATAATTTTGTATATATCACCAAAAACTGTCACTGCATTTTACTTCATGACTATTGAAAGTTATTAATTTGAATTTAAAATCACATTTTATCGTATGCGGGCGCGTCGGCGAACACAGAATAACTTCGCCCGAAAAACCGGCGAGAGCCGGGCAGACGCGACAGTTGTTTTTGCGTCTGGTCCGCTGAGATGTTAATTTCCGACTGTCTGTTCGGTGCCTCCCACAGTTGCTGGCGTGACACACCCAGGATAGGCTCTGACGAACCGATGACACACAGTTGTTATATAATTTGCTGACGCAACACATCGCCTGATGTCTGGTTGTGTAACGTGTTTACTGTTACATAACGTGTTTACGTTTTTCGTGTTCGTCATTGTCCTTGAACTGACTTTGGTACAGTTTGCCGGTTATTAAAACTGTTTATATGAATATTGTCTAATAACTTTGTTTTCAACGCCTCAAGCAGTGTTGCCGTTGTTGGAATCGCTTCCACATAATGAATTTACCGTTCTTTATAAATTTTTGTTCCTAATGAAGATTTTTATTTATTTATTACAAAAAATATACAAATTTCTTTAGATTGCCCCAGGTATGCCCAAAAATGCCCCGCTACATTTTGTCAGTTCACCGCATTTTTAATTTTTTCTTTCTTCACTCCACTTACTTCATTCTGAGATATAGTTTCACTTATTGATGTCTGTTTGTCACTTTCTACAGTTAAAAGATTTCTTGG
Source organism: Magicicada septendecula (assembly GCA_034769895.1). Taxonomy (NCBI): domain Eukaryota; kingdom Metazoa; phylum Arthropoda; class Insecta; order Hemiptera; family Cicadidae; genus Magicicada; species Magicicada septendecula. The sequence goes on from CM068375.1 coordinate 130,917,915, forward strand.
GGCCCACGAGTCACGAGTCTTAGCGTACGTCTGGCCAGACGTATATGGTTTTGTAGACTGCCGCGGAGAGTGCCAACAAAACTCCCCACTTTTGTTTGTTGCTAGACAGGAAGGCACTGCCTTCAGGCTAAGATTTTTTCGCCGTCGTACAATATGTCTGGATTGTCTATGGGCCACATGGGCTAGTGTTGTTAAACGGTGACGATATAAGAGGCTAAGGTGGGTGGAGCCTCTACTTGACTTCCTCCATCTTCAGAGCACGTGGCAAGGAAATCTTTCTGCCTCGCCATTTTTTGTAGCGTCGGTTCAGATTGTTGTGCGTAGAAGCCGCGCCCCGGTTTGCATATGTGCACAGTTGTACGTGACAAACGTTCAGTTTCCAAACAAGTATCGCATTCTCCAACCACACTCCGCCCAAAAAGTTACGTTACGGTTCATTGTTTGAATACAACCTTTTTACATGGGACTTACAATGATGATAGAGAATAAATTTAATAAAAAATAAAAACCCCCTTTTTTGACACATTACAAATTCTACAGAGAGATGGGGTTGAAATAAATTGCAAATAGTTTCCTCCTATAGTAGATACATTTTAAGTAGTGTTGCGGATTTAATCGGTTAATCGAACCGATTAACCAATTAAAATTTGAACTTTGATTAATCAATCAAAACTACTTATTCGAATAATAGAGTCGAAATTAATTGGTTGTTGAAATTTTCTGTTATGAGAAGTTGAAGCTTGTCCACCAAATACGTGAGTTATGTCTTGTCTCTTGAACGACAGTCCCGTTATTTTAAATCATTTAGTACTGCTGAAAGTTCCCAGAAAAACACTGAGAGAGAAAGGGTGGTGTAGTTGCAGTGGTTTTCAAAGCCAGGTAGCGGCATGTCAGGTTTAGTCCATGTACGATAAGATCTACAATAGAAGGCTGAGTCAGGTGCCTACTACTAATTGTCTGAGAGGGGGTGAGTATGCTAAAAATAAGAGTCCCACAATCACATGTTTGGGAATATGTTATTTTCTTGGAGGAAGTAAATACGTGATGGTCAATGTTGTACTACCCGCCATAACTCATTTAAGAGTAAGTCTAAAAATTACCGACACGGATCCTGGTTACATTACTTGATTCAAAACATCTCTGTTAGATGATTTAACGGAAAGAGTAAATGTCTGGCCTAAAATAGAAATCTATCAAGAAGCTACGGCTCTTGATCCAAGCTTTAAATATTTGAAATGTCTTCCGAGAGAATTAGTGTGGAACAGAATTTCCAATAAAGTTGTGACCACTGCACAAACAGAAATAAAACAAAATTTGAAGAAAAGAAAACTTGTTTTTGAAGAAGACGATGATGACAAGAGGGAAGAAACAGCTCTGTTAACACCGCTCGCAACAGAGGTTGATGTCTACAGATCTTTGGCAGAACTGGATGATGACTGCAGACCCCTTACTGTGGTGGAAAACACATTCCATTCAGCTTCCACTTCTTTCATCTGTAGCGAAAAAATTGCTCTGCGTTCCATTCCATGCGAACGAGTGTTTAGTGATGCAGGCAATATAGTTATTAAACATAGAGCAGCCCTTGATCCGGACCATGTGAACACACTCACATGCTTAAAATCCTGGTTGAAGCAGTACTGACTAGGTTAGTCTAATGTTATACCATATCCGTACCTTCAAATTCATATTTGTCACTTAGTCTCCTGATAACAGTTCATATTATTAAATCTGTTCATACATATTATAATATTATTATTATTTGAATGTAATCCATGCTAATATACTGATTTTATAAGTTACTTAAAAACAAAAAGTAACAATTAGATACATCTATTAAAATTAAATTTGTAAGCCATTAGTATGATCATTTTTTAGTACCCAAACTCGATTAATCGATTAAACCTTCTTGATTAACCGATTAAATATTTTGATCGATCAACAGCACTAATTTTAAGAATCTCTTCAATCTTCTTCATAACTTTGTCGCATCGTGTTTCTTCCACTTGGTGTACATTCCAGTTGTAAATGTAACTAAAACAGTGGTCCCATCCAATATCATAATCTCTATATTCCCTAGTATCACGAACTTCGATGATTTGGTTGTGTGTGTTACTTTTGCACTGAAATGAAAATCAGAGTCCAGAATTCAGATTGTGCTGTGTAGAATGTTGTGACACATTTTACAGGTAGCTTATTTTTTCAATGAATTATGTATCCATTAATTCTTGCTTTATCAACAGTACTTTTGTTAAACAAATTTTTTTAAATTATAAGGGGTATGGTTAATCACCACTTTATATAATTGACTGGAATGTAGTGTTAAGATAAATAAGAGAACTATTACTAGCTGAACTGTTACTATACACACACACACACACACACACACACACACATACCCATTAAAGTTTTGTGTTAGGTTTCTTAGATTAATTTATGAACATTAGATGTGGCAGTAAACATTACACAGTACAGCTCTGGTTTATCATTGATGCATAGCAAATTATATTAATTTGAAAAGATTTCTTTTTTAAGCTGTTGCATCGTCTCCACATTGGATGACTTGACTTACGCACAAGATGTTTGGAAAACAGTTTGTTTTCAGGCATAAACATGATCAGTTAATAATATGAACTTGTAAAGGAATGTACAGGCTGTAACAAAAGATATGGTAAGCAAAATGAACTACTATTTAAAACAACATGAAAAGTGCTGCTATGTATTATTTACTTTAATTTATGTATGCTTGAAAATTTACCAAGCAGTGATCTGAAGTTTATGAAGCGTTTTCAAAAACTTTATATTTTCATCCTTAAATTTTTAGTGACCGTCAATCAATGAATTTTTTAGTGGATGGTTAGTGAGGAGCGGTCAAAAATAACACAAATTTTAACTATTTTGCGTCGACGTTTTGACATTATTTATTGTCATCTTTATTTTTTTCATCAAAATTTATATTTTCAGTTTTTCAATTATTAACACTCTTTCCTTGTTCTTAAACTCCCCTAGTACATGAACTCACCACTTCACTTTTAAAAAATAGTGAGTGACAGCTATTAATAAATTTGTATAATTGTTTCAAAGAACAAAATACCAAAGTCAGTATAGAAACACTGTTTTTAAGAATTAGCATTGTTAACTAAGGCTAAGGCTAAGGGAGGTCACATTACAATTCTGAGAATTGGTCACACACATTCACACAGTGATATCAACTAAAACTAAAATGGAAGATAAATTACTCATATGTATAGTGGTATAGGTCATGATAGATGCACAGCTGCAAGAGTAGTAGTAGTAATAAGGAAGGTATTGAAAAACAGGAAACATACTGCAACATGACAAGCTGTCTCATTATAAGTAAATGTGGAGCATAATTATTATCAGCTGTTATGAGTGTCCAGAATGATAGAAGAATGCTTGGAAATAAAATAATATTAATAAAAAAATTAAAATTAATAGGATAAATTAGTAATAAGACAATGTAAAAACTATGAAGATATAATTTAATATGTGAGTGAAGTGTTGTGTAATGTGGGTAGCAAATAGAAGGTTATGGAAGTTTGTTCATGTGTAATAAAGCATTGTTCTAGAAGATTCAAGAACAAGGAAGTCGACGAGCACGTGGCCACTCCAGAATATAATAGAGTATATAGAAAATACGCCTACTCGCATATCGGCGGTGACGTCATTCGGCAGCGTGGCGGCATACATTAAGCTGTATTATAAAAGCAGTGCCAGTCTTCTCTTTTAGCTCTCTCTGAAAGTTGTCATACAGTACTCAGCGAAAGTGGTCGCGGTGGGCATCGATTCCAGTCAACATTAATTCCAGGCAGTCTTGGGCCCGTAGAGTTGTGATAGCAGCGAGTGTCGGCAGGAAACCAACACGGAGTTCGAGATAGTCGGCTACCGTTCCTGAGCTTCGTTTTGCTGATGGTGGCGGCTGGGATCCAGAGACCTAGAGCAAGGCAGTTCCTGGAGGCGGTTGCTGGAACATGGAACCAAGATGACGGATCGCTGGAGGCCGGATCGACATCGTCGACCGGGAGGACAATGAAGACAACAGAACAGGGAAGCCAAATTTAAATAAATTTGTTATCAAGTTATAAAAATTTAAAGTGTAAAGTAAAAGAACATTGATTAAAAATATAATTTTGTTTAAAGGAGTCTTTGAACAGTTAAAAATTTACAGCACTGTTTAAATAAAGAGAACATTTATTTAAAGATATTTTCAAAACAGAGTTTTGGAACTACAATAAATTAATTTTGTGTCAAATAACGAAAGAACATTTTAATATAAAAGTGTGTAAAAGAAAGGACAATAAATGTATAAAATTTCACTAATTGTGCATTCTTTTCTGCAAGTCTGGTCTGGGCTATAACCTGTTACCTTGCAGAAAATGGCGCTCGCAACTTTGGGGCGTTAAAATTCCAAGCCAAATAAAATAAAAATAGCCAGAAAATGGCGCTTGCAACTTTGAGGCATTGAATTGTTAGCCCAATAAAGTAAAATAAAATTTTATTGCAAGATTAGTGAATGATACAATTATTGGAAGTTATATGTTAGAATAGGAACTGTATTTTTTATGTGTATTAATTAAGGACAAGTAATAACATTTTAGTTAATTTTTATGGGTGTGTAGTTAGGACGATTATTATCATTTAGTTAATTTATATGTGTTAGTGTAGGACTGTGAATATCAGTATTAATTAATTTATTCGAACTGCTAGTGCTAAATAAAAATAATTATTATACACTGACTAAATAAGAACTGTAATAACCAAATTTATAAGTAAAGAAAAAGAAAATGGCGGAACAAGCTGAAATGATGCGTATGTTACAAGAATTAGTAAAAATTAATAATGAAATTAAAGCTGACATGCAAAAAAATAATAATGAACAAGTTAAAACGAGTAATGAAATTAAAGCGGAAATGCAGAAACGCAATGCCGAAAATAGAAAACGTGATAATGAACTTAAAGCTATAATACAAACAGAATATACCAGGGTCAGTAAATCACTTACAGAGCACATGGAGCTATGTAAAGCTCAAATCGAAAAAGCAAGAACGGAAATGCTATCGAACATTGGGCAATTACATGAACATGTGGATACGCGATTTACAACACAACAGAACACCATTACAGAATGTCAAGACCGTATAAAAGCTAATAAAAATAGCTAATAAAGCTATAAAAGATAGACGAAAAATTTTATCAGGTGAAAAGGGATGTAGCAGGGCGTATAAACCCCACTATGTGTTTCTACAGACACAATGAAGATCCGAATAACCAACCTAAATTTTGGAGAGACGGAAATCCAATTCAATTTATACGGGATTGCGAACGTGGTATGGACTCTGTGGGTGATCAATTGAATGACTCAGATAGAATTGAATGGGTGACACGTAAGCTGAGTGGTTCGGCAGCACTGTGGTACTCCATAGTCCGGGACAATATTAAAACATACGATGAGTTCAGCAAATGCTTTTTGAATCGGTACTGGAATGAGCACATGCAACGCAAAGTACGAGATAGGCTCGAGTTTGGCAAATTTACTCCCGGAAAACTCACATGTGAGCAGTACGTCAAAAAAGAAATCTCTAAAGTTAAACACCTTAGACCGGAGCTATCAGAGACGGAATTAGTACATAAATTAAGCTACCACTTTGATATGAACATTCGTACAGCCATATTAACACGTGGGGTAAATACATTAGAGGCACTGTTAAACATGTTGTCACAGTGGGAGGATGTAATGCCTGCAGCAAAAGTTCAGTACACATATTACACGAATAAGCCATCATATAAACAGGGTACACCATTTAATAAAGATAAAGCCTCTGGGAATGATAAGAATAAATTCACAGGGCAACCTAAGAAAATTCAATCAATTAATACAGTTAAACAAATAGAGAATAATAATAAGTACTCACATACAGTATCAGAAGCAGTGGATGCTGATCCAAAAAAAACGTGTAAAATGTCACGTGGGAGCGGCGTGCCTAAAAAAGCAGCCAAAAGCAGTAATCCATAAACATCACTATAGCACTACCATGGGTTTGGATAAAGACAGTAAGATCACTATAAGTCGTAGCACTAGAAGTAGTAATAACATGGTTGATTGTGAGGATGCTTGTTACAAAATTAGTGGTATCTACCCGTGTGATTTGTGGGAAGCGTTACTAGAAAGCGACACAGATCACTCTAAAAAAATATAACATAGAGCTGCATGTCCTACACTCGATGCATACATAAATAACGTTAAAACACACATTTTAATTGACAGAGGAGCAGAGGTATCAGCTGTCAGTGAAAATTTGATTAAGAAAAATAATAAATATTTTAAAAACACGGCAATATTACCCACGAATAAATTACAGATTCAGACTGTGGATAAAAATAAAACGGTAGCCACTGGACAAGTATATATCATATTAAAATACGATGAACTAGAAGTGAATATTCCGGTAATAATAATAAAGAAACTAGTATGTAATGTTGTACTTGGAGTCGATTGTCTAACGAAATGTCAGGCTCAAATCGAGTTGGCTAAGGGTTGTATGCATTGGATTATAAACGGTCGTAAATATCAGCTGTACTTGAATGATAACGAAGTAAACAAAGGTAGGCGACCTACTTATAGTCCAATTGAGATAAGGCAGCCAAATATAACGATTAAAAGTGACCACACTAGGGACATTAATAATTGTTTAAATCCGCAGCAAATAAGTGAATTAAATAATTTAATAAAGAAACATTCTCATGTATTTTGCGAGCAACCAAGAGTCTCAAATGTGTATACACATAAGATTGAAGTGACGGAAGAATCTAAATTCATACGCTGTACTTACCCCATCCCTAAAGCGTACCAACAGCAAGTCGATGCTGAAATACAGCAGATGCTAAAGAATCAGATTATTGAACGTTCGGAAAACGATTTCCTCAACCCTCTTGTTGTAGTTAAAAAGAAAACAGGAGATATCCAGCTATGCCTTGATATGAGAAATTTAAATAGTATCACCAAAAAGATATATGACTGTGCTCCAAATGCGGATAGCTTATTTGTTAAGTGCCAAGGTGTTCAGTACATGATGACCAGGCTCGACCTTACCAGCAGCTTCTGGCAGATTCCTTTGGACGAGGAAAGTTGGAAATATACTGCATTCATCTACAAAAACAAAAGCTACCAATTTAAAGTAGTACCTTTTGGACTCGTGACAAGTCTAGCGGCAATTATTAAATGTTTAGAACTGGCACTGGGTCCCGAAGTAGAGGAATTTGTCACCATTTTCGTGGATGACATCCTAGTCGTGTCTAAATCGTTCGAGGAACACTTAGAACACCTCGACATAGTGTTGAATAAGCCCCGTAAGGCTAATCTAGTTTTGAAACAATCGAAATGTGAATTCATTAAATCAGAAATTAAATTCTTGGGGCATGTCATAAATGCGGACGGTATTAGCACAGATCCAGCAAAAATTGACAGTATTGTTAAATTCCCAACACCTAAAAAGGTTTAAGATGTTAGAGCTTTCCTTGGGTTAACTGGGTACTATTGCCGGTTTTCGCCGAATTATTCAAAAACAATAACACCTTTCTTAGAGTTACTCAAAAAGGGGCATAAATGGATGTGGGAAGATAAGCATCAAGTTGCATTTGAGAAGATTAAGAATCTATTTAAAAACAATTTACACTTGTTTCATCCGAATGACGAAGGTACTTATATGTTGCAAACTGATGTGAGTGATACTGCTATCGTCGCTGTGTTATATCAGCGGGACACTACGGGAGAACATCGTGTCATCTCGTATGTAAACCGTACCCTTAAAGTAGCCAAGAAAAACTATTTTACATCAGAAAAAGAAATATTGGCGGTTATCTATGCTTTGAATAAATTTCGGTACTATCTTGTAACAGGACAAAAGCCTGTTTTCATATTTATGGTACAAAAGGAATTATTTTATTATATTTTGCACACATGTAAATGGGTAGGGCAATTTTCCCTGTGTTTAACGAAAACAACGCAGTTACATTGGTGCGGGACGATTCCAAGGTCAACCCTACGTGACCGGCGACACACAGCGTTATATAATTGTCATTGGCCAACAATACGAAACGTCATTAAAAAATATACAGGATGTAACAACAATGACGCATAATCAGGGCGTTTCCTATTTCAATACACCAGACAATGACGTCAATGCGCACACACTTACGAAAAATGTACATAACATCCACTCTCAGTTTGTTGAATACCATCATAGAGTGAAGATGCTATCAGTGTTGCTGGCAAAAGGTCAGCCAGATAAAATGTGTTAAAATCAGTGACAGAAATGTAATTAACAAGAGTTAGTGCTTCACAATTATCATTTAGTTAACAATGTAAAGTCAGTGACAGAAACACCCAGCAAATACGGAAACTACGCCGCACACCTGGCCGGACGATGATGACCGTTCAATGTGGATAGCACGAAGTAGCAGGAAAGTCAAAATTGCAATCAAAATTTCTTTTAAATAATTGAGCTCAAAATTAATAATACCTAAAACAAAAATGTATCTTGAATAATATTGTGATGAGAGGGAGAGAGTGAGAGAGAGGAAGAGTGTATCAAGCAATGCCGGTAACAAAACTGAGGCGTTGGTTTGTGTTAAAGATTATAGCAGTATAAATCAAATGGAAACACTTAAGTATGTTAATAGCTGCAAAGTAATAAAATTATCTAGTTAATCAAACAATATAACGAAGTATTTAAAGTCATGACTAATGAATATAATAGTAAGAATATGACCGCCATTTTGTCTTGGTTATGATAAGGCAGCCATTGTAATGTATGACGATTTAATTTTGCAAATTCGAAATAATAAAAAATAAGTTGATTTACTACCATATCGATGTTGATAACTTCATTTCAATCACCAAACTGTCTCTATTTACGCTTAATACGAACTCTGGACCCAACAAGAAACAAAGGTAGTGATGATGACATGTGCTCTAATAATTATGGTAAGTACCATAATTATTGTAAGATTCACATAATAAATAAATACACAAAAATAAGTATACAATTTGTATATTAACAATCTATGCGGCACACACTTTGAAATTCATACAGATAACCAAGCATTATCCTTTGTTCTCAGATGTAGATTAACCAATGCCCGGATGACTCACTGGATAATGACGATTCAGGAATACGACTTCACTATTAAATATATTAAAGCGAGTAATAATGGAATAGCGGATACGTTGAGTAGGTACACGCCTTAATTCACTGAAGAGCATGAGTCGGATCCTAGTAACATAAAAATATTAGCTATGCAATATGAGATAAAGCCAGAGTTATGGCAGCGCTTAGCAAGTATCCATTTAGAACAAAACACGGATCCTAACATTAGCAAAATAAAAATGAGCATACTTCGTAAAGAAAAGCCACAGTACTGCTGTCTTGATAATATTTTATATAAATTAATGAATGAAAAATGGAAAATTGTGCTTCGTAGTAGCATGTTAGAATCAATAATGTGGGCATGCCATGAAAGCTTAGCACATGCTGGTCCATATCGATGTTACTTATCACTTAAGGAGGATTTTGTATGTAACAATATGGTGTGGAGGATTCGCAGTATTTTGAGGACATGCCATGAATGTCAAACAGCAAAATCTCCGAATCTGCACACATATATTGAACAACAAGGGATTGTCACTCAAGGGAAAGGTGAGTTGCTATGTGTTGATTTCTTAGGTCCACTTACGCGAGGTCTTCGCAGATTAAGACATTGATCGTATGCATATATTGTAACGTACCAAATTGGCAGTTACATAAAATAACTAATTATTACGTCAAGTGACGGGAGATCATGAAAATATTTCAAAGTACATAAAATAAGGAACAGGAGAATGTAGACAAAGTGTGTATCTACAAAGATATATTATTGAAAAAATCCAACAAAGGAGAAGGAAGAGTAATATAGCATCATCGAGTACAAAAGAGAGAGAAAATGACAACGAGCCAATATAAAATGTTAGAAACCAGGCCCAATAGGTCCAAACAGTGAGGGGAAACGACAAAAATAATCATTAAAATGAAGAGGAGACAACAGAGTCCAAACAGTGAGGGGAAACGACAAAAATAATCATTAAAATGAAAAGGAGCCAACAGAGTCCAAACAGTGAGGGGAAACGACGAAAATAACTATTACAATGAAGAAGAGACAACTCAAGTACAACCACAATGATGGTAAAACAAACAAATTTATTTATTAGTATAAAATACTATGGAACAATGACAACCACGAATAGAAATATTGAAGAATATGACAAGAATAAGGGAACATTGATTATCACAAGTAATGTACAACCCAGGAGAACACCGATGGTGAACAACAATTAACCAGAAGAAGAAAGGAAGAAGAAGAACAAAGGAAACATAACATGAAGAATGAAGATAATGTATGGACAATACAAGAAATCACCATTCACCAGGTATACAAGGAACTATACTAATGACCGGAAGAAGTGTAATGATTATTCGAAGATCAACTATAAAGAAACCAGTGTTTAGCATAATTGAGTAATCACAAACAATAACAGTGAAAACTTAATATAAGTGTGAGAACCTGTAACAAGTTAACCAATTTTACCCCAAATAAACACCACAGACAATACAAGTGAGAATGTTTATAACAGAGGAAAATGAGTTACCATTATAAGTGGAAGAATCCAAGATTAACTAGTTAAAATGCACAGACAATTAGTGTGACCAGTTTAATCAAGATTGTAACCCAAAATAGATAATCATAAGACCACCAAGAGAAATGTGAGATAGAACAGTAAAATAATTGTTCATAGGAACTGATAATAAAAGCTTTGTAAACCTTAAAATGAAATGTAACTGAATGCCACGGCAAGACAGAATAAAATATAAATAAAATCCAGAACAAATAGTAACAAATAAGCTAGTTTGTTAGGTATCAAACGATCAATGTACCAAAAACTAGGTACAACACAACAAGAAATGTAATACTATTAGATTAAGAATACTTGTGTTATTGTTTCAACAAATAGTGTAAACATGTGTATTACTTAATAATTAAACCATTGTAGTAGAATACCATAATGAAACGATAATAGTAGAGTCAAATACTGCATAAGAATATGTTGCACATTGTTACCAGATAACTGACACATAACCTCATAGAAAGTGCACCTATAACATAAGATCATGTATATTAATTAAACCAAGCAACTATCAACAATTGTTTCAACCAAAGACTAATTATGAATAGTAATGCAAACTAATAAATAACATATGTACTGAAATACACAGCAAATGAATCAGATTGAATATGATATCATAAAGCCAAAAGAACAGAAACCCAATGTGACAAGATAGTTAATCAAAATGCACTATCAAAACTTATTAAAAGATTACTAAAGTTGTTATCAGTAGTTAGAGAAATACCTGATACTGCTATGAGAACACATCACAAATGTAATAGTAGTAGTTTTATAATTGAAATATTAGAAACTAACTAACTATCATTGTAAAACCAGATGTAAACAAACACTATACTAAGAATTGGAAAGCTTTCAGATAACGAAAGACTGATAAATACATTAAACAAACAAGGTACTACAATTGTACACTATTTTAATGTATAACATTATATACCTTATGTGGTAAAATAATTGAAAAAGTGACAAATTAAAGAAATGAGAACAGAAGGTATTTTTGATAATACTATAAGTATATGAAAAATGACATTTTTCATAAAATAAAATGTGAACAAATGTGAATAAATGTATATATTATTATTAGAATGTCAAACCAATGTAATTAGGTAAGAAATAATAGCGTTACATGTAATTATAAACAATCGAATATGGTCGCTAAGGACGCCATTACCAAATATTATTTAAATGGTAATTACGACTATTTTATGTACTAAAACGAAAGAGAAATGGACTCAAGACGTTTAATAATGAGCGTTATAGTGTAATTGGAACAAAATATGGTGAAACAAACTTATTTATATTAAGAATCACCATATGAGTTTGTGAAACGGCTAAGTGAGTTAATAATGAACGGATTTAATCCTTGTTTAGACTTAAATTAAAGCCACAAGAGTAAGTTTTATTTAACCAAAGTGTTTTGGGGTTGAGAGTTGACCCTTTGAACCAATCAAATGGCTTAAAATAACCAGACGAGAAGGAGACGCTTTGATGAAGAAAGCATTCGTTCCGTATCACTCAACAGGCAAGGTTCACGAAGGAAGTTGTCAAAATTATTTCAAAATGTGCGCATCACCAACATGAGTTAGCCTACATACACTAACCTATACACGACAAGAATACTAACGAGTGTCCAGTGCTTTAAGTGATCAGTGAAAATAACTCGACCAGTGTATAATGAAGGTCGTGTTTTGTTTTTTTTTTTAAATCAGGGAGTACTCTATTTAATTATTTTAACGAATTGAATTAAAATAATAACTTTCGTTAGTAAACGACAGATATTGTTTTGGGACTGCACTAGTCAAAAGTACTGAAGTGCTTAACCCATGATGAAAAATTATCAGAACTGAATAAATGAATTATAGCGCAATTATTAATTTAAAAGATAAATATTCTACGATTTTATCGTAATTGAGAAGATCGGTATTAATTTAAATATCGACCATCCATGTATAATAAATAGTCGCTCATTTGACTAGATTTGTTTGAATTAACGAATAACTAGTTTATTGCGAAAATATTCTAAACGACTGATAATTATACATCAGATGACATATGAATAAAATGTATGTGTTCATAGTATTAAGAATTTAATAAGTAATATTGTAACTTCTTTTAATCTTAATTGATATTTATTTTATTCAAATTCAATTTCACACTTACCTTTTATCGATGATCTGGCCGGATCGAGTAGTGGAGGTACACCCATTTCGTTCGGCGAACTCTGACAGTACATAAAACGAACTAAGGTTTTGAAAGAAACCCTCAATTTTTTGGAAGAGAAATTATTGTTGTTTATTAATCAGAAATATTGACTTCATAAGTTTTCCATTTGTAAAACTTCCAATTTCATATTTATAGGTTTACATGTTTTAGAAATTGTGTAACTCCTACAGCTTACGTACTATACTTAACTTCTACTACTTACGTATTTTAAAATAGCCCAGCCTGCACACGCACTACTCACATTCTAAAAACCCCTCATATAAAAACTCATATAAAAACACCCCCTTGTTATGTAAAATTAACGCTATAAGTCTTTAATGTGTAACATTACGTGTGTTGCGTCGTATTACCCGACCACGTTTTGCATTTACCAAAGTCTTTCATTCTCCGGATTTTTTCAAGCCTGTAACATTTAATCACGATCAATAGGTCTTCATCGTCACCATAGGCACTGTTGTATATGTTTTTGTGAACTCACATAGTTATTTTGTCGGCCGACTTAAGAAGAAATACGGAAATTTTGCCCGGGCACAACACTGCTGGCAGCCACGCGTGGCGTAGGTTGTTAGTCGACTGGGGGGAGCGTTACCAACATGCCTCCCTCCAAAACACTCAGGCAGGGCGGAAACTCCAATGCCTCATGATCGTATCTTCCGTCACTGTAGCTTAGTCCTATGCGATGTATGTAGGTTTTTTGGTTAACATTGTACGTGATCTCATCTAGGCATTGGCGGACGTCATTAAAGTGGGTGGGACTTAAACAGCCTTTCCGGAACGTCTTGGAGAAGGCGATGAATATCATCCTCTCTAGCCATCTTGGTTTTTTACAATCGCTTGGGTAGGCGCCCATGCTCGAGTCGTGGCGTGTGTGCATTACCACACACGTACAGAGTTCTGCGAATTTTTAGGGTGGCGCGAATTCTTTGCCGCATTCCTCGACAACAAACAGCGTCTCTGCCTTTGTTTCAAACGGTTGCTTAACACTGTTCTGTTTCACAATGGAATAAATTTCGTTACACAATAATTTTGTTACACACATTTTCACGACTTCTTTTTACAAGGTCGCACCAAAATGAATGAAATAAAAATATAATTACCCCATACGGTAAAAATAAAAACACCCAAAAATGACCCGCTACAATACCCCCTCGATGAGAATTCTGCTGTCCATAACAGAAGAAATCTCATCGACAAACCCCGAAGAGGACCGGTGAGGAACTGGTGCCAACAAACCCCTTGTTCTTAGACTACATGGGTACACTACCCCCCTGGCTCAGCGACTATGGACTCATCTGAACGAGATCACTGGACTTCTCCGTAAGAGATCCCAACGCCGAGAAATCGAACAGACTCGCACCACAGCGCACCTCGCCTTTTAACATGCTACCCCCCAAAATCCTCAATCCCTGGCTCCGATTATGCCAGATCCTCAACCGATATGGATCCCCTTTTTGCAAGCTGGGCTGTTTTTAGCAGATACTGGGCTCGCACACACTCACATTTCATGTTGACATACACATAGTACAATAAAAAAATTCTTTTAAAATTTATTATAAATTTAAAAAATTCAAAATTCAAAAAAAAAAAATCTTTTATCAAAAAATTCTCTTCCTGGTTTTTCTAATTTTTGTTTCAAATGACAACCTAGACATTTCTAATAATATAAACACATCCTTACTCTAACATGAGAACCACTTATAGTCTACCAATACAATGCAATACAATAAGATAAACATGGTTAATGCACACATAATAAAAGACATATGCTGGCAGGCGAAAAATCAAAAAAAAAAATTTTCTTTTTTTTTTCAAAAAAATTAAAATTTTCAAAAATTTAAAATTCAAAAAAAAAATTTTAATTTATTCATTAAATATTTATTAAATTTACTTATTAAATAACATATTTATTAAAATTATTCAAATATTGGTTTGAATTAATTAAACAAGCAAATTAAAATTGGTTTCCTACTATACAAACGTAGTAGGTGTATGACCTCATCAGCTGATCGAAACTAGGTCAAGTTCCAGACCCTTGACCTACATATGTTATGTATGCTTTCTGAAAATACACTGAACATCTGTAATATCCTACCTTGAAATACAAAACATAACAAAACAAAATATTTAAAACCAACAAAATATTATTATAAATAATAATCAAGTTGACATTTAAATTATTTAAAATAAACAATTCTTACTTGTATCTTGTTTTCCAAATTTTATCAACATTCTGTCACTGGTTTCGAAAAAATAAAAATTTTATATTCTTTATCATAAATTCCTCTCTTTATCTTAACAATCCTACTTCAATCTACGGTGGGTGATGTAAATTATTTATTCTCCTTTACTGTATTAGATCTGTATACATATATAAACTCTCTTCCTTTAACTCTAATATTAATCAACTTCAATTATCATGACACCCATCTCTACCCAAATCTCTATCCCAATACACCCTAAACCCAACTTATCATTAAACACAAATCGTTACCTTCTCTACATATAAAAAAAACTCTCTAACCCTTTGTACATAGGATACGTGTTTCCCCTACTCAAAAACTCAATTCCCTTATTTGGCGGCCCGGATTCTACCTAAGGCGGCCCCTCCTCACTAAAATCTATTCTAATCCCGTCCCAACCCTTGTTGCGAACTCCTACCTGACACTACCCCCTAATACAAAATTGCCATCCCCAAAAATCTCAATCTCATTGCCTCACTCCAAATACAACAAAATAATATTATTAATCATAAACATAAATATATCACTCAAAATCTACATAAAGTCTCCATTACCACTGTGTCACCATTAATACTTCTCAAACTTCTATTACTTCAAGAACAACATTACATTATCTTCACCTCTACTACTTCAAATTCAACTTTGAATTCAATTGGGACAGATCTGTATGCCCCACAAAATATTTATCACCCAAAAAACTATCTCTTATTATCTTGCATAAATTGTTACTTTATTTCTCATATTCTTTTTATCATTACTTCAAAACGTCTGTAATACATCAAACATTACATTGAGTATCAATTACTTAAAACATTTATAACTAATATACCAGTGACATGTTATTGCTGATCAGCTGATATCCTACTAACACAATGAAAATGCATCTCAAAATTGAACAACTTATAGTAAATATATATATATATATATTTACTAGCTGACCCGGCCACGCGTTGCTGTGGCTAAAGTTTTTGTTATATTACATTATAGTAAACAATCTAAGAGGAACAATAAGAGAACATCAGTCACGGAGTCCACTATGCTTTTTCACACAGATGGTATTTGTAAAAAAATATGGTGATTCCTTATTTGACTTTCTACTACTATAACCCTTTAGTACAATGAAATTATTTACGAACAAAGACGACAATGTTGATGTTGGTATACAAATTCACTGGATTGAGATTTGAAGGGGAAGTACGTTGAACACAATTAATTAAAATGTTCTTACACTTGATATTAAGCAGAAATCAATAGGTACAAAATAAAAATTTATCAGATTTATTATTTCCATTTAATTTTATAACAAATATAAGTATATTACAGTATAATACAGTAAATAACATGTGACGCTTAAACTCATGAATGAGGTAGGCAAGGCAGACAGTCTTAAACTTTTAAACATTAATATCTATTTTTTTGAATTATAAATACTTTCAATTTCAATTTAATTTAACACCAATCGGTGCAGAATGTTTTTGGTTAACCTGTCTTTAGCTAACACAAATAGATTCGACGGTTTCCCAACACGTGAACACGCAACATATAGTTGCCCATGAGAAAAACATGGATTTTCCAAATCTAAACCACAAATGGACATTGTTTGACCTTGAGATTTATTTATAGACATGGCGAAAGCTAAACGAATTGGAAACTGTAGCCTTTTGAAGGGTATGGTAGAATCTGATGGTATCATCGGAATACGTGGCAGCAGGACCACTTTTCCTTTAAACTTCCCAGCCAAAATGGTTGCTTCAAGAATGTTTCCGGTGATCTTTTTGATGACCAAACGCGTACCGTTACATAATTGAGGTGGATTCAAATTACGGAGGAGAATAATAGGGGAACCAATCTTTAATCGAAGATTATGTGGTGGCATTTCAGGGATATCTAATGAATTTAAAAATTCAGTCGGAAAATTTACACTTTCATTTTCATCAACAACAGTATCGATTGATTTAAAAGACATCAGATCGCCTGGTAACAACTGTTGTATCTGGAAGTTAATTTCGTCAACATCAACGTTTTTGGCTGCCAAAATCGCCCGTTGACTAAGCCATTCATGATTCAAATAATTATTCTGTATATCCGGGAAAATACTCTGAATCAATTCATTTTTATCCTGAACAACAGTGCAAAAATTGTCTGGTAGTTTAATGCATTGCGTATTTGGTTGCAGTTCTATTTTACCGTTCCCAATATCTAGTAGTTGTTCGGAAAATATTTGTGCTGATGGATCATTTTGCAATTGTACTCGCATATTTATGGTCAATCGAAGTGTTTCAACACTTCGCCATAAGAATGATTGTTTCAAACATGCATTAATCTCATCCGCGAAAGTAGAGCGAGGTATAACCGGTAAGGTCTGCCGGAAGTCACCAGACAAAAGTAAGATAGCACCACCGCTTTATAAAACTATGTGATATTACTTACATGTATAAATTGAAATTATTGTTCCTGTGCTCCTACTGTGGCTATGTCTCGTTCTCCTGCTGCTCTTGTTCTTATGATATTCTCTTGAAGACGTTCGTTACACTGTTCTTGAGATTCTTGTGCATGACCTTCTGCTGTCCTGATTCTTTGAGCTGGATTTCTTGATTCAATTTGTTCTGCCAACTGATGGGCTCCTTTAATACGTTTGCGTCGTGCCTCTCTTGTGCTCGCATTGTTGAGGTTAGATTTTTTCCGTCGAAAGGTATCGACATCTGTTCAATAAATTAAAATTGCGACTATAATTTGAGATTTAAACTATCCTATCTCTCAAGTTGGATCGAACTGCACATGGTGTGCGAATTTTATTATAATCGGTTAAGTGGTTTAGGAGTCCATTGAGGACAAACATTGTGACACGAGATTTATATATATTAAGATTTATCATTATTTCTCACCTACTGGTTTCCCATTTTCTCTGATTCTGATAGTTCATATTGACCGCCTGCCATACGATTTAATTATTGGCTTAGGAAAAAAATATACACACATGATGACAATACATATTCTTAGCAACACCTATATCTAACTTACAACAATAAAATAATACATTTAAAATTATAGTATAGACAACTTGTATTGAAAATATGAGCATCTAGTTATTTGAGCAGAGTGCAAACAATTTTTATTGGATCAAACTTTGAATGAGCAAAAAATTTCTTTATATTATAAAATTTAAGTTCGTGACTCATTTGAGTCACCTCCTAGCCACACACACTATTTCAGATTATGGTGGACTGTGGCGCCCATTCGCTTCCACAGAGACTGTATATTTTGGAGCAGGGTTTTTACCTCTCCGTGTCTCTGCTTCCGCTATTAAGTTTTAAAGTAGTGAACATCATCATGTTCTTGTTCTATAATCATACACCCTTAAAACGGTTCTGCCACCGGTCTTGCTACCCCACGGCGGGCAGAGTGGCAGCCGCTGTTCCATAGTGCCGGAGATTTCCTCTAATGTCACCCCCCAATGAATTTCAAATATATACCAATTTCAAGTCAGCTATGGTCAAGGGACTTGGTATGACCATAGCTGGCCGCTAGCCAAAACCACGGTTAGTGCTGGTAAGACAGTAACCGCCCGAAAAGTCGAGGAAATCTAACTTTAATTTAATTGCCCGTTACACATCAATATTATTATGTGCGACACGGTCATTTAGTAATATGTATAAAATTTTTTACTTTACACAGATAAGGTGTGCCGCACATTTATCGCCAGTTTGGCCTCCGATGGAGGTAACACTCACCGTTACCCCCAACCCATTTCGCTATCTAAGAGAGCACAGGCCACCCCCTCAACAGCCACTTAATAGCTAATTACAATTGAAAACTAATTAAAATTTTTGTATACATTATCATGTAATGTCTGCATCAACAATCATTTAACCCATTCATAACCTTTTACCATTTGACTTTCTTAAAATTTTCAAAATTTATTATTTATAATCATTATCTATAATTTTTCATTTATTATTAAAATTTTTTAATTATCATATTCCTTGAACAAACTTATTTCCAAATAACATCTTATTACTGAATTAGACTCTCAATTACACCTGTAAACATTTTTATTATACATGATTATAAAATTTTCATACTTACACTCCATTTAACACGATATACACACAAAACGTAATCACTACCATCTCTGAAACATTTTACACAAAATTAGTTTAAATTAAACAATTTATCATTCATTTCCAAATTTCCATCTCGTAAAATAAATTACATTCATAAAAAAAATTAATTAATTAATATTTAAATAAACAATCAAAATATTTAAGCATCTCAAATTGGTTTAATTAAATCAATTACCAAAAACATAAATTATATAGTTATCGAAACAATCACCATTAGTCACTTACTGTTTGCAAAATTAATTCTGGTATTTGTTTACTTGCAAGTATTTCAATATTATTATCACAACAATCATCTTACATACACACATAATTTATTTGACATTCCACCCTGCACACATATAAATACACTATATTTTATTTACAAACTCTTGTTATTTATTGTTCAGTTATTCCGCACTTCATTTGTCCAGATTTGCCATGTCAGAACCATTAAAACAAAATATTTATACTGTCTTTTATCGTTTTAATAGTTTAACCTCCATCGTTCCAAATCAACCTTGGTTCTGCATAACATCGTTCAGTTTTATTAGCACACAAATGACTGTTTTGTGTGTTGTAACCAGAAAAACTAACTTCAATCAACTTATTCAAATACTCGTTAAACCAGTCTACGTTAAGTATTTTTGTCAAATCTCCATCATTAAATTCATTAACTATTGGGTTAATCATTTTTATTAAATCATTGTAGTCGTTATCATTCACATATATTTCTAAACTTTCCTTCCATTCATCATACTTTCTATTTAAGTTATATAATTCTGTTACTTCATTAACACACAATTCTCTGTTTACATCTCTCTCTTCATAACCCCAAATCACACTCTCAAAAGTATTACAGACAGAGGGTACAAATTCAATTAAACCTTTCCTGACTTCTCCAGGAAAAACACAAAACTTCAAAAAACAATTATTTGTAGCACACTTGTCTACACAATATATACGTGAAGGTCTTCCTTCACCCCCCATTCTACCTCGTAAAAAATTTACCCCCTGTGTCATACCCATAATATAACTCTCTTCCCACTCTCTCTCCAACTCACTAACACACATTAACATTTCATTATCACATTCTACAACTTCATTGGTACTCTCAGATACCAACTTTTCGACTACATTATTATTCTCATTATTCTCAACATCATTATTATTTATTAATTCATTATCTAATACAACGTTGTCATTACGACTTTCGTTTATATTATTCGTACTTGATTCTACTTTATTCACACTGTTTCTTGTCATTACATTGGCATTTGCAAGACATACATTCTTGTCTTGTATACTATTTATCAACTCGTCAAATTTTACATTCATTTTCTGCTGCAATTGAACATTCTGGTCTTTAATTTCATTAAAAATAATATCGTTTTTAATATTCTGCTGTTCGCATTTTATTTTCTGCTCTTTGAATTCGTTACTTAAAATTTCAAATTTCTCGTCATTTCTATCAAGACGCTTATTTAATTCATTATTCTGCATGTCAAATTTGTTGTCCATTTTTCGTAAAAAACTCATTACATCTAGTTTCTCTGATTGTTTACTTTTATTAGTTGAAACGGGGGTCATCTGAATCCCCGAATCAACATCTGTTTCGCTTGGTTGTGCTCGAGTCGCAAACGGAGTGGAATGAACTATTACATCACTGCCGACAGCTGTTTCTGTAACAGTACCCGTCTCCCCCCTCAACATACCACTTTCATCAAACGATTGCGACTCAAGGCCACTTTCACTCATAATTGAATTTACTATACTACTTTTTTCTGTATTCTCGGACATTTTTACTTTATCTATTTTGTCTTACGTAACAACTACCAATGATTAGTCTTTTTTCAAAACTGATATTACAACATCAATTTACTTTCGTAACCGTATTCCCTTCAATGTACTGTCACATGTAGGCCGTTGTAATAACTTTTTTGTTATATTACATCCTGGTCACGCGGTACCAATTGTAACTTCTTTTAATCTTAATTGATATTTATTTTATTCAAATTCAATTTCACACTTACCTTTTATCGATGATCTGGCCGGATCGAGTAGTGGAGGTACACCCATTTCGTTCGGCGAACTCTGACAGTACATAAAACGAACTAAGGTTTTGAAAGAAACCCTCAATTTTTTGGAAGAGAAATTATTGTTGTTTATTAATCAGAAATATTGACTTCATAAGTTTTCCATTTGTAAAACTTCCAATTTCATATTTATAGGTTTACATGTTTTAGAAATTGTGTAACTCCTACAGCTTACGTACTATACTTAACTTCTACTACTTACGTATTTTAAAATAGCCCAGCCTGCACACGCACTACTCACATTCTAAAAACCCCTCATTTAAAAACACCCCCTTGTTATGTAAAATTAACGCTATAAGTCTTTAATGTGTAACATTACGTGTGTTGCGTCGTATTACCCGACCACGTTTTGCGTTTACCAAAGTCTTTCATTCTCCGGATTTTTTCAAGCCTGTAACATTTAATCACGATCAATAGGTCTTCATCGTCACCATAGGCACTGTTGTATATGTTTTTGTGAACTCACATAGTTATTTTGTCGGCCGACTTAAGAAGAAATATGGAAATTTTGCCCGGGCACAACACTGCTGGCAGCCACGCGTGGCGTAGGTTGTTAGTCGACTGGGGGGAGCGTTACCAACATGCCTCCCTCCAAAACACTCAGGCAGGGCGGAAACTCCAATGCCTCATGATCGTATCTTCCGTCACTGTAGCTTAGTCCTATGCGATGTATGTAGGTTTTTTGGTTAACATTGTACGTGATCTCATCTAGGCATTGGCGGACGTCATTAAAGTGGGTGGGACTTAAACAGCCTTTCCGGAACGTCTTGGAGAAGGCGATGAATATCATCCTCTCTAGCCATCTTGGTTTTTTACCATCGCTTGGGTAGGCGCCCATGCTCGAGTCGTGGCGTGTGTGCATTACCACACACGTACAGAGTTCTGCGAATTTTTAGGGTGGCGCGAATTCTTTGCCGCATTCCTCGACAACAAACAGCGTCTCTGCCTTTGTTTCAAACGGTTGCTTAACATTGTTCTGTTACACAATGGAATAAATTTCGTTACACAATAATTTTGTTACACACATTTTCACGACTTCTTTTTACAAGGCCGCACCAAAATGAATGAAATAAAAATATAATTACCCCATACGGTAAAAATAAAAACACCCAAAAATGACCCGCTACAATACCCCCTCGATGAGAATTCTGCTGTCCATAACAGAAGAAATCTCATCGACAAACCCCGAAGAGGACCGGTGAGGAACTGGTGCCAACAAACCCCTTGTTCTTAGACTACATGGGTACACTACCCCCCTGGCTCAGCGACTATGGACTCATCTGAACGAGATCACTGGACTTCTCCGTAAGAGATCCCAACACCGAGAAATCGAGCAGACTCGCACCACAGCGCACCTCGCCTTTTAACATGCTACCCCCCAAAATCCTCAATCCCTGGCTCCGATTATGCCAGATCCTCAACCGATATGGATCCCCTTTTTGCAAGCTGGGCTGTTTTTAGCAGATACTGGGCTCGCACACACTCACATTTCATGTTGACATACACATAGTACAATAAAAAAATTCTTTTAAAATTTATTATAAATTTAAAAAATTCAAAATTCAAAAAAAAATAATCTTTTATCAAAAAATTCTCTTCCTGGTTTTTCTAATTTTTGTTTCAAATGACAACCTAGACATTTCTAATAATATAAACACATCCTTACTCTAACATGAGAACCACTTATAGTCTACCAATACAATGCAATACAATAAGATAAACATGGTTAATGCACACATAATAAAAGACATATGCTGGCAGGCGAAAAATCAAAAAAAAATTTTTTCTTTTTTTTTTCAAAAAAATTAAAATTTTCAAAAATTTAAAATTCAAAAAAAAAATTTAAATTTATTCATTAAATATTTATTAAATTTACTTATTAAATAACATATTTATTAAAATTATTCAAATATTGGTTTGAATTAATTAAACAAGCAAATTAACATTGGTTTCCTACTATACAAACGTAGTAGGTGTATGACCTCATCAGCTGATCGAAACTAGGTCAAGTTCCAGACCCTTGACCTACATATGTTATGTATGCTTTCTGAAAATACACTGAACATCTGTAATATCCTACCTTGAAATACATAACAAAACAAAATATTTAAAACCAACAAAATATTATTATAAATAATAATCAAGTTGACATTTAAATTATTTAAAATAAACAATTCTTACTTGTATCTTGTTTTCCAAATTTTATCAACATTCTGTCACTGGTTTCGAAAAAATAAAAATTTTATATTCTTTATCATAAATTCCTCTCTTTATCTTAACAATCCTACTTCAATCTACGGTGGGTGATGTAAATTATTTATTCTCCTTTACTGTATTAGATCTGTATACATATATAAACTCTCTTCCTTTAACTCTAATATTAATCAACTTCAATTATCATGACACCCATCTCTACCCAAATCTCTATCCCAATACACCCTAAACCCAACTTATCATTAAACACAAATCGTTACCTTCTCTACATATAAAAAAAAACTCTCTAACCCTTTGTACATAGGATACGTGTTTCCCCTACTCAAAAACTCAATTCCCTTATTTGGCGGCCCGGATTCTACCTAAGGCGGCCCCTCCTCACTAAAATCTATTCTAATCCCGTCCCAACCCTTGTTGCGAACTCCTACCTGACACTACCCCCTAATACAAAATTGCCATCCCCAAAAATCTCAATCTCATTGCCTCACTCCAAATACAACAAAATAATATTATTAATCATAAACATAAATATATCACTCAAAATCTACATAAAGTCTCCATTACCACTGTGTCACCATTAATACTTCTCAAACTTCTATTACTTCAAGAACAACATTACATTATCTTCACCTCTACTACTTCAAATTCAACTTTGAATTCAATTGGGACAGATCTGTATGCCCCACAAAATATTTATCACCCAAAAAACTATCTCTTATTATCTTGCATAAATTGTTACTTTATTTCTCATATTCTTTTTATCATTACTTCAAAACGTCTGTAATACATCAAACATTACATTGAGTATCAATTACTTAAAACATTTATAACTAATATACCAGTGACATGTTATTGCTGATCAGCTGATATCCTACTAACACAATGAAAATGCATCTCAAAATTGAACAACTTATAGTAAATATATATATATATATTTATTTATCATTATTTCTCACCTACTGGTTTCCCATTTTCTCTGATTCTGATAGTTCATATTGACCGCCTGCCATACGATTTAATTATTGGCTTAGGAAAAAAATATACACACATGATGACAATACATATTCTTAGCAACACCTATATCTAACTTACAACAATAAAATAATACATTTAAAATTATAGTATAGACAACTTGTATTGAAAATATGAGCATCTAGTTATTTGAGCAGAGTGCAAACAATTTTTATTGGATCAAACTTTGAATGAGCAAAAAATTTCTTTATATTATAAAATTTAAGTTCGTGACTCATTTGAGTCACCTCCTAGCCACACACACTATTTCAGATTATGGTGGACTGTGGCGCCCATTCGCTTCCACAGAGACTGTATATTTTGGAGCAGGGTTTTTACCTCTCCGTGTCTCTGCTTCCGCTATTAAGTTTTAAAGTAGTGAACATCATCATGTTCTTGTTCTATAATCATACACCCTTAAAACGGTTCTGCCACCGGTCTTGCTACCCCACGGCGGGCAGAGTGGCAGCCGCTGTTCCATAGTGCCGGAGATTTCCTCTAATGTCACCCCCCAATGAATTTCAAATATATACCAATTTCAAGTCAGCTATGGTCAAGGGACTTGGTATGACCATAGCTGGCCGCTAGCCAAAACCACGGTTAGTGCTGGTAAGACAGTAACCGCCCGAAAAGTCGAGGAAATCTAACTTTAATTTAATTGCCCGTTACACATCAATATTATTATGTGCGACACGGTCATTTAGTAATATGTATAAAATTTTTTACTTTACACAGATAAGGTGTGCCGCACATTTATCGCCAGTTTGGCCTCCGATGGAGGTAACACTCACCGTTACCCCCAACCCATTTCGCTATCTAAGAGAGCACAGGCCACCCCCTCAACAGCCACTTAATAGCTAATTACAATTGAAAACTAATTAAAATTTTTGTATACATTATCATGTAATGTCTGCATCAACAATCATTTAACCCATTCATAACCTTTTACCATTTGACTTTCTTAAAATTTTCAAAATTTATTATTTATAATCATTATCTATAATTTTTCATTTATTATTAAAATTTTTTAATTATCATATTCCTTGAACAAACTTATTTCCAAATAACATCTTATTACTGAATTAGACTCTCAATTACACCTGTAAACATTTTTATTATACATGATTATAAAATTTTCATACTTACACTCCATTTAACACGATATACACACAAAACGTAATCACTACCATCTCTGAAACATTTTACACAAAATTAGTTTAAATTAAACAATTTATCATTCATTTCCAAATTTCCATCTCGTAAAATAAATTACATTCATAAAAAAAATTAATTAATTAATATTTAAATAAACAATCAAAATATTTAAGCATCTCAAATTGGTTTAATTAAATCAATTACCAAAAACATAAATTATATAGTTATCGAAACAATCACCATTAGTCACTTACTGTTTGCAAAATTAATTCTGGTATTTGTTTACTTGCAAGTATTTCAATATTATTATCACAACAATCATCTTACATACACACATAATTTATTTGACATTCCACCCTGCACACATATAAATACACTATATTTTATTTACAAACTCTTGTTATTTATTGTTCAGTTATTCCGCACTTCATTTGTCCAGATTTGCCATGTCAGAACCATTAAAACAAAATATTTATACTGTCTTTATCGTTTTAATAGTTTAACCTCCATCGTTCCAAATCAACCTTGGTTCTGCATAACATCGTTCAGTTTTATTAGCACACAAATGACTGTTTTGTGTGTTGTAACCAGAAAAACTAACTTCAATCAACTTATTCAAATACTCGTTAAACCAGTCTACGTTAAGTATTTTTGTCAAATCTCCATCATTAAATTCATTAACTATTGGGTTAATCATTTTTATTAAATCATTGTAGTCGTTATCATTCACATATATTTCTAAACTTTCCTTCCATTCATCATACTTTCTATTTAAGTTATATAATTCTGTTACTTCATTAACACACAATTCTCTGTTTACATCTCTCTCTTCATAACCCCAAATCACACTCTCAAAAGTATTACAGACAGAGGGTACAAATTCAATTAAACCTTTCCTGACTTCTCCAGGAAAAACACAAAACTTCAAAAAACAATTATTTGTAGCACACTTGTCTACACAATATATACGTGAAGGTCTTCCTTCACCCCCCATTCTACCTCGTAAAAAATTTACCCCCTGTGTCATACCCATAATATAACTCTCTTCCCACTCTCTCTCCAACTCACTAACACACATTAACATTTCATTATCACATTCTACAACTTCATTGGTACTCTCAGATACCAACTTTTCGACTACATTATTATTCTCATTATTCTCAACATCATTATTATTTATTAATTCATTATCTAATACAACGTTGTCATTACGACTTTCGTTTATATTATTCGTACTTGATTCTACTTTATTCACACTGTTTCTTGTCATTACATTGGCATTTGCAAGACATACATTCTTGTCTTGTATACTATTTATCAACTCGTCAAATTTTACATTCATTTTCTGCTGCAATTGAACATTCTGGTCTTTAATTTCATTAAAAATAATATCGTTTTTAATATTCTGCTGTTCGCATTTTATTTTCTGCTCTTTGAATTCGTTACTTAAAATTTCAAATTTCTCGTCATTTCTATCAAGACGCTTATTTAATTCATTATTCTGCATGTCAAATTTGTTGTCCATTTTTCGTAAAAAACTCATTACATCTAGTTTCTCTGATTGTTTACTTTTATTAGTTGAAACGGGGGTCATCTGAATCCCCGAATCAACATCTGTTTCGCTTGGTTGTGCTCGAGTCGCAAACGGAGTGGAATGAACTATTACATCACTGCCGACAGCTGTTTCTGTAACAGTACCCGTCTCCCCCCTCAACATACCACTTTCATCAAACGATTGCGACTCAAGGCCACTTTCACTCATAATTGAATTTACTATACTACTTTTTTCTGTATTCTCGGACATTTTTACTTTATCTATTTTGTCTTACGTAACAACTACCAATGATTAGTCTTTTTTCAAAACTGATATTACAACATCAATTTACTTTCGTAACCGTATTCCCTTCAATGTACTGTCACATGTAGGCCGTTGTAATAACTTTTTTGTTATATTACATCCTGGTCACGCGGTACCAATTGTAACTTCTTTTAATCTTAATTGATATTTATTTTATTCAAATTCAATTTCACACTTACCTTTTATCGATGATCTGGCCGGATCGAGTAGTGGAGGTACACCCATTTCGTTCGGCGAACTCTGACAGTACATAAAACGAACTAAGGTTTTGAAAGAAACCCTCAATTTTTTGGAAGAGAAATTATTGTTGTTTATTAATCAGAAATATTGACTTCATAAGTTTTCCATTTGTAAAACTTCCAATTTCATATTTATAGGTTTACATGTTTTAGAAATTGTGTAACTCCTACAGCTTACGTACTATACTTAACTTCTACTACTTACGTATTTTAAAATAGCCCAGCCTGCACACGCACTACTCACATTCTAAAAACCCCTCATATAAAAACACCCCCTTGTTATGTAAAATTAACGCTATAAGTCTTTAATGTGTAACATTACGTGTGTTGCGTCGTATTACCCGACCACGTTTTGCGTTTACCAAAGTCTTTCATTCTCCGGATTTTTTCAAGCCTGTAACATTTAATCACGATCAATAGGTCTTCATCGTCACCATAGGCACTGTTGTATATGTTTTTGTGAACTCACATAGTTATTTTGTCGGCCGACTTAAGAAGAAATATGGAAATTTTGCCCGGGCACAACACTGCTGGCAGCCACGCGTGGCGTAGGTTGTTAGTCGACTGGGGGGAGCGTTACCAACATGCCTCCCTCCAAAACACTCAGGCAGGGCGGAAACTCCAATGCCTCATGATCGTATCTTCCGTCACTGTAGCTTAGTCCTATGCGATGTATGTAGGTTTTTTGGTTAACATTGTACGTGATCTCATCTAGGCATTGGCGGACGTCATTAAAGTGGGTGGGACTTAAACAGCCTTTCCGGAACGTCTTGGAGAAGGCGATGAATATCATCCTCTCTAGCCATCTTGGTTTTTTACCATCGCTTGGGTAGGCGCCCATGCTCGAGTCGTGGCGTGTGTGCATTACCACACACGTACAGAGTTCTGCGAATTTTTAGGGTGGCGCGAATTCTTTGCCGCATTCCTCGACAACAAACAGCGTCTCTGCCTTTGTTTCAAACGGTTGCTTAACACTGTTCTGTTACACAATGGAATAAATTTCGTTACACAATAATTTTGTTACACACATTTTCACGACTTCTTTTTACAAGGCCGCACCAAAATGAATGAAATAAAAATATAATTACCCCATACGGTAAAAATAAAAACACCCAAAAATGACCCGCTACAATATACTTATTCAAAATAATTACTTACGTTTGTTAAGTAACTAACCTAGAAATAACAATTACAACTTTGTCACCAAGTAATGATTCTGTTCTCAAATAATTTTAATCCAATGAAAGCTATAACAAGAGTTTTTTTTATTCTAGATTTTTTCTCTTGCCAGTACATAATTTTAATAATCAACGAATAAATAATAATAATATTTTGAACAGTGCAGCACAGAGCACGTGTTTTCATCACAACTGCTGTATGCGTTTTGCTAACCGTACGATAGTACGATATATATCGGTTTATGGTACCGACTTTTATAATTTTAAATCTTTGTTTGTTTTTATAGTAATCCATTATTAAATATTGTGAAATAAGATAACATCTTGTAATCTGGTATCATGTATCTTCCAAGAACACACGAATTTGGTAATATAACTGAATAAAGAGGACATAACCTCGTTAACCAAAACCATTCAGTGTTAACCAAAGACATCAGTGTTACCAGCCTTGAGGTACAAAGAGCTCAAGAATTGTTTAAAGTAATTATTGTTTTGTAAAGATATTATTGATTGTTTTTTTTAAAAGAGTTCATGGCATTTTACAATTGTTAATAAACCCCAATTTATTTACCAGTGGAACAGTTTTTTTGATTTTTTTTAAAATAGTTTAATTTTTTATGAACAGTTCTATCATAAGGTGGCGGTAGGATTTGAATGTTCAATACCATTCAAATTGCAGTTACACTTTTAATTTACTTTATTGTGCATGTGCATTATTTAGGATATTCAAACGGAATATCCATATATGTGTATCAAGTGTTTTTTGCAGCAGAAGAAGTCACCAACAAGAACATTGAAAACATCCACATATGGTAAGTGGAGAGGTTGACAGTGAAGTGTTAAATACTCTTTTAAACTAAAAGACTTAAAAGTAACACCCACACTAATTTTATTAATAATCACACTCATAATAATAATAATTTTAATTAAATATTATCGTTGCAACAAGTTACGTTACAATATTCAGACTCAACCTGTAATCCGACCAACAACCAAAGCGGTGTTAACAGCGGTTCTCAAGAAATATATACCATAGAATGGACCTGTTAAGAGGATCCTTATTGACAAAGGAAAGCAGTTCCAGAATGTGCGATGATCTACTACCCTCGAGACGAATGGTATCCAACCTATCCTTACGGCTATTCAGCGACCACAGGGGAACCTGGCCGAAAGGGTAAATAAGGAGCTGGGACGACTGTTTCGGACCTACTGTCATGGCTTACAAAACATGTGGCCAGATTACATACGGTTCTTCAAGCAGTTGCTAAATGAGAATTATAACACCACGACGGGCTTTACACCTACAGAACTGCACTCAGACAACCTACCAGGGCTTGGTAAAGGCACATAAACAAACTAGAGACCCAGAACCTACCGCTACCGTTGCACCTAAAACAAAACATAGCCAAAACCCGGATAGAGCAGATGGCTGATCAACGGGCACGGGTGTTCAATGATACGCATAGAACTTTGAAGTTTCAGGAAGGAGAAATGGTCCTTCTGAAGGCAACTCCTGTAGGCCATTCTGAAGATAACACGTCGGCTAAGTTCTTCAGATTGTTTAATGGTCCTCATAAACTAAGAGAACGGGTTGGCAGGAATACTTTCATCGTAGTTGATGAAGATGATAACAAGATAATTGGAAAATATCATGGCGCATCATTGAGGAAATATTACCCTCGTGAACGATCGAATCCATAAATACATGACCCTGAGTAAAGTAATAATAATAATAAAAATGATAATATGATGGAATGCATCTACTGATACGCAACTCGCTCATAGAAAACCACAATGTATGAATGGATGGACGGTATATTGGCTGAATGATAATATGAAAACCAATAGACATACCTAGTTGCCACATTGCATAGTATTAAGAAAGACATGAAATGAAGAATTAATTACGTTTTAGTTTGTGAAAATTTCTTGTTATGTTTTGGGTTATATTATTTGTTTAGAATGTTGTATTAGAAGAATGTTTTAAGTTTGAAAAAAAAAGGAAAAAACAAAATTAATTTTCGAAAAAAATAAATTTTTTTTTTATTAACCTGGAGGCTTATGCAACGTGACAAGCTGTCTCATTATAGGTGAATGTTGAGCATAATTATTATCAGCTGTTATGAGTGTCCAGAACGACAGAAGAATGCTTGGAAATAAAAGAATATTAATAAAAAAATTAAAATTAATAGGATAAATTAGTAATAAGTTGTGTAATGTGGGTAGCAAATAGAAGGTTATGGAAGTTTATTCATGTGTAATAAAGCATTGTTCTAGAAGATTCAAGAACAAGGAAGTCGACGAGCACGTGGCCGCTCCAAAATATTATAGAGTATATAAAAAATACGCCTACGCGCATATCGGCGGTGACATCATTCGGCAGCGCGGCGGCATACATTAAGCTGTATTATAAAAGCAGTGCCAGTCTTCTCTTTTAGCTCTCTCTGAAAGTCGTCTTACAGTACTCAGCGAAAGTGGTCGCGGTGGGCATCGATTCCAGTCAACATTAGTTACAGGCAGTCCTTGGGCCCGTAGAGTCGTGATAGCAGCGAGTGTCGGCAGGAAACCAACACGGAGTTCGAGATAGTCGGCTACCGTTCCTGAGCTTCGTTTTGCTGATGGTGGCGGCTGGGATACGGAGACCTAGAGCAAGGCAGTTCCTGGAAGCGGTTGCTGGAAGGTGGAACCAAGACAACGGATCGCTGGAGGCCGGATCGACATCGTCGACCGGGAGGACAATGAAGACAACAGAACAGGGAAGCCAAATTTAAATAAATTTGTTATCAAATTATAAAACTTTAAAGTGTAAAGTAAAAGAACATTGATTAAAAATATTATTTTGTTTAAATGAGACTTTGAACAGTTAAAATTTACAGCACTGTTTAAATAAATAGAACTTAAAGATATTTTCAAAACACAGTTTTGGAACTACAATAAATTAATTTTGAGTCAAATAACAAAAGAACATTTTAATATAAAAGTGTGTAAAAGAAAGGACAATAAATGTATAAAATTTCACTAATTGTGCATTCTTTTCTGTAAGTCTGGTCTGGGCTATAACCTGTTACCTTGCAATACGTACCAGTTTGTAAATGAACAAATATTAACAGTGAGATGCAAAATATTAAGGGGGTACACAACGTTGGTAGCTTTGTATAGCCCTGAGGATGGTCGCAAAGAAGATTGAGAAGAATTTTATGGGATCCTACAGAAAGTTGTTAATAGTATAAACAGAAACAATTATATTTATAATAGTAGCTGGGGATGTCAATGCACATTTTGGAAATTCTACTATAAAATCTATAATGGGAAGTCAACAGATGGTAAAAGATGGTGAAAAAACAGATAATGAAAGTGGTTGATGGCCACATTCAACAATTTTAGGATAATAAACATTGTAACTTTACAAATAATAAAGAAGAATAATCATACTTAACCCCGTTTACTTACGATCTTTTTTCGACTTACCTTATTAAAAGAAAACTTCCCAACAGCCCTCAAGGTCGCCACCATATTTTGAGGAGCAAATATGGAAACCGTTACACTCTTCCCCAAAAGAAATAATTTAGGTAATTTAAATCCCTTATATAAAAAAACTCTCACAGGTCCGTTTAGGCGAGCCTTTTGGTACAGAATAGGTTATGGTATACAGGCGTAATAATTACACTAACACATGATTATTGTGGCACAGAAATCTGATTTGATTTTCTTTATATATTATATATCGGCCGTTCGTATACCTCTGTAAAATATAACAGTGTGTCTGAGTGTAAATTGTGTCTGTGTTTCTTACCACTTCGTCCTCACACGGCGATGTAACACACGATGTTTGGGTCCGTAGCGAACGTACTGTTGACCAGGTATCGTGGTTCCCGATCTGATGTTCAAACGTAGTGGATAATCCCCAGGTGGCGCCAATTTGTTTGTATAAAACAATTAAAATTGTCTCCTTATCAATGTTCTATTCGAACGAGGCGACGAATTCAATCCGTCCCGCCTTTTCTCAATTTTTTGTCAATCGAGTTGGCAGTTATAGTATTCGCTACTTGCGCACTAGGCGTCGCATCAGAAACATTCGCTATACATGATAATTCAAACATACACTTTTCTAATGAAAATAAAACACAATTTAACACACACAGTATGGATTTATTATTAATTTGAAGTTAATATTTTATAGACACAAGTTGCAATTAGTTTTTTATATACAATTCTGCACCGGATAATTCTTTATAAGACTCTTACTCAAGGGTTAACCAATCGATTTTGAATACATATAAACAGCATGGCGTTTTATGAAGCCAATCAACAAATATTTCATTCGACGGTTATGGGCTCTTTGGATCACGCTAAAAGGTTCAGATGCAGTTACAATATTAAAAATACACAACCTTACAATGTTTTTTCCTTAAGTACAGTAATGTGTTATGGTAATTGGTTTGTTTGAGTGTCGTACAAGTGGTTTAAAAGTCGTACATAAATATGAGGTTAATTCTATAGTTTAACAAATTTTCAGTGTCTTAATATTACGATTTAATCCTTGCAAGAGAATAAAAGTGATTCAGGGGTGGTATTCAACATATATTGAGAAATATTCAAAGTGCATTTATTTTTTGGAAGTTGAAATAATTTAATTGATACTTAACAGCGTTGTAGTACGGAATTGCTCTGTAGATCGGGAAGGAAGGATTGTGACATCAATATAATTCATTTGTTCTTTATTCAAGCTTCGGCATCTTTTTCAAAGTTGTTTGGATTTATTTAGATATTTCGTCTTCAATTAAACGTCTTCTCCATCTGGTAAAGGTGTTTGGTATTCATCAGACTTCTTTACGATCAATTTCTGTACATTATTTTACTTTTGAGATGTTTTAAATAGGAAAATATGTGGTACTCAATTTTCGCTTCTGTCTTGCGTGAGCGTCATTTTTCAAGTAATTGTATTCAACGGTAATTACCTCGTCAAACTGCCGTTTCCATGGTTACATCATTAATTTCATTGGGCGAGCTGAACATGAATACATTGTTATCAATATTTGAATTCCTTTCAAATCTTCCCATATCTTCGGACTTCCTTCCTCCTCTTATTTTCCTTCTTAGTTATTATCTATGGCTATCTATGGTTATTATCTTTTGCACTGTCATTTATATTTTCTCACAAAGATTATTTTGGTACCCCACAATATTGGGTTTTATCAAGTTTTCTAAGTTTACAATTAATTTCATACTTAACTAATTACATTTCTCTGTTTATATAATTCCTTAATTTAATATTTGGTTTTTAATAATAACTACCATTCATCCTTGGTGAATTAGTCACCTTGGATTTGTCCATTACATGGTGATTTTTATACAATCAGTAATTTGCTTATGTTTGACCGTTAGGCCTGTTTCACATTTAAGTAGCCATTACTGGATTTTTATGGCTTCATACACAATATATTTCATTTAGTCCTCAATCGTTATTTTGCTTTTATAATTAGGTTTAATGTCTCTGGAGGTGTTTTACTTTAGTCTTTTTGTGATCTTTGTATGTAACAATTGTGTTATTCAATATTACTGGCTAATTATTTACTATTCATTTCCAATATAACATATAACATCTAGGTCTATGGTCTGTATGATTCTTACAGCCATATCCAATTCATAAACAATAATTTATACAATTCATTATTTCTTATTTGTTGTTCTGGTGCTAAACAATCTCACCTCTATTGAACTTTTTTTCATTAAACTTCCCTTATAACATGGGTATTTACTTAATGTTAATACAGACTTATTTTCTAATGCTTTTTGCTCTCCCTTCCATGTGAACATCATCTTATTACTTTTCCTTGTGAAACACACCTTTAAACTTTTACAATACATTCATAAGTTATAACAATACTATTTCCTAGTCATCACAGTGAATATCACTACTTAGTGTTCATTATTTACTGAATCAATGTTCTATTCTAAATATTATTCATTGTAACTTTGTTAAATGTTATTGTTCACTCTTACAACTTAAACATAGGTTATTTTACTAAGTCTTTATCTTAGCCTACTCTCCTCTTACTATTTTTATCACAGACAATATTTTTATTTCTTATTCACTTGGACTTTCTTAAATTATTTAGTGTTCATTATAATTTACTGAGTGTTTCTTTTGTATTATATCACTCTAGGATAAATCACTTTCACTAATTCAACTTCCATTTATTTCTCATCACTTTATTCTCTTTCTCTACACACTATCTATATAAAATTATTAATATTATGTCTTTCTTTGTTTACAAATTACATATATCCCTAACTCTTTGGTTAGTGTACTTTTATCTATTGTTTCATATTACTGATTATTTATAATTGTCATTCAATCAATATTAACATTCATTAATAGTTTTGGTTCTCAACCGATTTCATTGTCTTTATTATTTTGGATTCCATTACTTCTCCCTTCTCTATTTTTTATTCCTTGTTTGGTTTTCTTGACGTGTTTCATTTTGTTTTCTTCCTCGTGGGTTTGTTCTCTCTTGGTTTTCATTCTTCTTCTCCTTCGTCCGTCTTGTTTTCTTTATTTTGGTTTCTTAACTGGCCAATCTCTGTGGTTGGGTCAATGTCGTTTGTCTGTCAGTCTATTATTTGAGTTTCTTTATTAATCACTTTTGGTTTATTACTCCTTCTCCTTCCATGTTAATTACCTTTTATATATATTTTACTCTCCACATTATTTATTTATTCAAATATAGTATTATTTAGCATTTTTTATACATACTTATTGTTATCAAAATTGATCTGAATTTGGCGATGTTATATAATGCCCTTCCACCAAAATTGATCATTTTATAAAACGTGATTCTAAGTTTGATGAAATTATCAATTGTATTGTATCATTTCCATCTTAAATTCTCCTGCTTCTCACTCGATTTTTATGCTTAATTCTGTATCTTTTATTTCCTTTCTTCTGATTCTTTTCTTCTTTATTTTTTATTATTATGAACTGGCTTATTGATTTTTTATTATAAATTATTCCCTATAAATCTTATTTTCCCTAACTATCCTTACTTTGTAGTTGCTATCGATTCGGATGGGCTCTATTGGCTTACCTAACTTCGTCGTTCAAACTACTCTTATTCTGAGATCAGGGGAACATCATCCCTGCTCAGTAAAATGATTGCTGGACTTATTCAACAGTCAATCTCAATTAATGAATCTTAAATACAGTCATCTCGTGACTCAACATAATAATAATAATCATAACATTTGTTGGGAATCTTTTACCTTTGTATTTCATTATTGCTCAGTTCGAGTCATATATTTTTTCATCTTTCTTTATAGATACTGCTTAATAATACTTGAAGCATTGTTTTTCATTGATACAATTCACATTTTTAATCATTTTTAATTACTTTTTGTTTCATCTCCTTTCATATTATAACTCTTAGAATGTTTATTTTATCTATTTCGTTTTTTGATCATTGGTTTGCTTAATCTTACTTCCCATTTCTTTCTAAATAGTAGTGGAAGTTGATCATTTTGATTGATACCTTTTTTTTTCATAACTTTTTAAATATCATAGTAAGTTAGTGTTTCTTACTAGTTAGGAATTTTTGTAGCTTATTCCATTATAGTATGTTTTGCTTTTTTGTGCCTCATAGTTCGGCTAAAGATTATTGTAACTTAATCTTATTTTGTTTAGGAATGTTCTGTAACTTCACTCCCTTATTATTAATTTTTATTCAAAGATTATGGTAAGTTAGTGTTTCTTACTTTATGTGGATTGTTGGTAATTTTATTTCTCCATTTTATGATTGGTGTAAAATATTCTCGAAATATCTGTGTAAGCTGTCCTTACATAACTTTTTTGAATTTTGAAATTCATTTTTTATATATATTTTTTCTTTATTATTTATCAGCAAACTTACTTGTTTGTATTTTTATTCTTTCTTTTTATTCCAACTAACTTGGTTGTCTTTTTCAATTTGAATTCCTTTCAGTTAAGTTTGACCGTCATAGTATTTTTTAATCGATGCTTGATTATATACCCCCTTTATTTTCTGATTGATGGGATTGGTGATTTCATATGTGTTATTGCCCTTGTCTTGTGTGATAGTGTACGGCCCTACATATAGCAATAGTAACTTTTTCGTAATGCCTTCTATGGAGCTGGGTAATTCCCTGTTCTTTATTAATACACTCTCTCCTATCTGGTACTTGATCGTATGTGGATGGTTCTTAGAGTATTTATTTTTCTGCTGCTCTACTTTCTCAGCATTTTTGTTATAAATTCTTCTCTTTTCAAATTGGTATTCGGTATTGGTGGGAAATTTAATTAAATCGTTTATCTCTCTAGGTGGTGGTCGTTCAAACATCATTGAGTATGGTGTGGTTTCAGTGAAGTTGTGGTAAGCCAGATTTATAAATTCTTCAGTGGACTTTAGGTAATTGTGCCACTCCTTTTGTTTGTTATGGCAGTAGGTCCTCAGAATTCGACCCACTTCTCTAAGCACTCTCTCAGCTGGGTTACTGCTGGGATGATAAACGGGTGTTTTGTATGTTTTAATACCATGTTCCCAGAGTTTATTTTTCCACAGATTTCCTTTAAATTGGGCCCCATGATCGATTATTATGGCCATAGGTTTTCCCACTTCTGGTATAAAGTTGTTCAATATAATTTCAATAATTTTCTTGGTAGTAGCACGGTTAATAGAATATAATTTGGTATATTTGGTGAAGTGATCGAATATGATGATTATGAACTTAAGTCGGTGTCTTCCTCCACTGCGAGGGAATGGACCACAAATATCAAGAAATACTCTCTCTAATTTTTGGCTTGATATTATGGGTATCATCATACCCTCCTTTTTAGCATTGTTGCATTTCACCATTTGACAGATGTGACATTTTTGTATGGTTTGGCTTACCTTTCGATAGATACTCTTGATATACACCTGCTCCTCTAGTGCCTTTACTACTTTCATGGCACCCATATGGCCGTACCGGATGTGGTAGTCCATGATTATCTGCTCTTCTGTTATAGATGGGATTACTAGTTTCCATTCTCCAACGCTAGGGTTATTTTTGATGAATAATAAGTTGTTGTGTACTTTATAATACTGTACAATGGGTTCTTCTTCCTTCAGTATTCTTTCTCTGATACTCACTATCTTTGGGTCCACATTTTGCTGTTTGCTTATTTCCAGCGTTATCTTTTCCAGATCTGTTCTATCCTTAATGATGTTATATACTTTGACTAGCAGTTCTTTCTCTCCCTCGAATGTTTGTTGCTGGATGTTGATGCGTGATAATATGTCAGCAGCAGTATTTTTCTTTCCTGGTATGTATTCCCAGTTAATATGGTATTCCTGCAGTAGTAACATCCATCGGGTTAGTCTTCCATGACTAAGCTTGCCTTG
Organism: Magicicada septendecula; assembly: GCA_034769895.1. Taxonomy (NCBI): domain Eukaryota; kingdom Metazoa; phylum Arthropoda; class Insecta; order Hemiptera; family Cicadidae; genus Magicicada; species Magicicada septendecula. The sequence goes on from CM068375.1 coordinate 130,956,359, forward strand.
TTTAAGGAAAGGTATGGATCGAGGTCACTTCTCACGGTTACGTTGTACCCTAAAATGTATGTCCTGAATTTGTCACAGGCGAATACAACACTAAGTAATTCCTTTTCCGTGACGTAGTTCCTTTCACATGCATTCAAGGTTCTACTTGCAAAGCTTATGACCATATGTTGCCCCTTATCATCCTCTTGATACAAGACAGCACCGACACTCACGTCGCTCGCATCACAATTCATAAAAAATGGCTTTTGGAAATCAGGATGGTGTAGCATGACGGTGTCTAAAAATTTTTCTTTTATTTGTTCAAATACCTTGTCTTGGTCGGCTCCCCATGTCCATTTATTTTTTGCGGATAACTGTTTTTGAAATTGTGCTGTCAGCTTGGAATAATGGTCCTGAAATTTCCGATAATAATTGCATATTCCAAGGAAAGATTGTAGCTGTTTTTTATTTTTAGGTGTTGGGAATCGTTGGATTGCTTCAACCTTCTCTGCTGAAGGGGTGATACCTTCTTCTGTCAGATTAAAACCTAAAAATTGTACCTTGCTGGCTATGAATTTGGATTTATCCAGCTTAAGGGTAATATGGTTATCTGATAATTTCTTCAAAACTGTCTCCACTCTATTACAGTGTTCTTGCCAATTTGATGAGGTGATCAACAAGTCATCCACGTATACAGTAGTAAAGTTAAGTACTTCTTGTCCCAATATCTGATCCATACACTGGACGAATACAGCAACCGAATTAATTAGTCCGAATGGCAGTCTTTTGAATTGGTAGTTTCTCCCATCGAACAGGAAAGCTAAGTATTTTCTACTGTTCGGGTGTAGCTCTACCTGCCAGTATCCGCAGACTGTATCCCATGCGCTGATGTATTTCGTGCCATGGAATTTCTTAAGGATCTCTTCAATTTCGCTTGGGGACGTTCTATCATTTACTATCATCTTGTTGATTTCTCTAGCATCAAGGCATATTCTTACCTTTCCGTCCTTCTTTGGTATTGCCACTATTGGACTTGTATACGGGGATTGGCTTAATTCTATTATATCCTCTTCCATCATCCAGTTGATCTCTGCCTTCACTGCATTTCTTTGAGAGTATGCGATAGGATATGATTTTTTCTTAAAATCAACGGGCTTCTTGAATATGATTTGGTATTGATAATCTTTTACCTTTCCTGGGGCATCAGAAAAAATGTGTCGATATTGATTGTAAATTTTTATGAGATCCTCTGCCTGGTGAGCACTAATTTGTTGATCTCGTACTTCTCTTTGGAATTGTCTGATCTCCTCCAACTTGTTTGACCATATTTCTTCATCCTCCCATTCATTCATTATTTTTACCTGTGCTTGTTGACAGTAATTATTCTGTAATATGGTATAACAGTGGTTTATTGAAGGTAAGTTAACACCCTTCACTATACTTGTTTTCCATATTCCATTTTCCGTGTTTAATGACACTTCTCCCTGCTTTAGATTAATTATGGCAGAATATTGTCGGAGTATATCACATCCCACAAGTATTGAGAATGGTAGGCCACTGGCAACAAGAAAAGACATAGTAAATGTTAGGCCTTCACTTTTAAGTTCCAGGGACACTTGTTTCCGGACAGTTTTGTTTTGTCTGCCGGTAGCACCGATAATTGTTATGTTATTTATTGGTAGAGTTGGTATAGGTGTACTACTTTCTTGTTGTATTTTGTTTAACTCTATTTGGTCAATTAAGGATATGTTGGATCCAGTATCGATCATTAATGTTGACATTACTCCATTGATTTGGGCATTTACGTACACTATCTCACTGTTTCGGCTGGGCATTGGTTGATTACTTTCTTCAACCAATTCCTCTCTTATATTTTTTAGATAATTCGTTTGTATTATAGTGATTATATTTTTCGTCGTCGTGCATTCCCCAAGAGATTGGTCCAGTGATGGGCTGTCCACAGTTTTCACTGACCTTAGGCGTTTAAATGAGGGTTGACCTCATTGTCTCGAACTTCATTACTGTTTGATGGTTGGTTCGTGTTCGGCTCCTATCGATTGTTCCAGTCATCTACGCTGTTCCTGGGATCTTCTTCGAATGGGTGGCTTCTTGTATCGGGTACCTGGTTAAAGTACGTTCGCCGATAGTTAGATGGGGGATAGTTTCTTCCTGGACTCCGTTGTCTTTGTCCCCTCATGTAATTTACCTGTGGTCGGTATCCTTGGTTATTGTTATTGTTATTGTTATTGTTTCCCGGGCGATAATAGTTGTAACCATTCGATGGGTAGTTACCCCTGTAGTTGTTCCGGAAGTTGTTATTATTATTGTTTCCATTTCTGTTTAACATTTCTGGGCACGTTATTGCCCCGTGTGTTCCCTTGAAATTTGTTAGGGTTGTTTACCGGTGGCTTATTATCTCCCTGTTGGTTTGGTGATAATTGTCCATCATTGGTTCTATTATTCCTGAAACTGGACACTCTATTTTTTCTGTACTGCCACTCGTGCTCATGGCTTTCCAATAAGCTAGCCATGTCTTGAATGGTCTTTACCTGGCTGTACATCTGTGCTTTTTGGATGGCGTCGTCGTAGTGGTAAGACAACTGTATTACAAGACACTCTTCTGGTATACGTGGTTCCAAATTCCTGGCCATGCAGATTTTTCCCAAGAAGTAGGAGGTGAGAGATTGTCCATTTTGATTTTCATACCTCCCGTTGCTTAGGTTATTGCGGACCATGTTCTGAGTCGATTCAGACCAGTATTTAGCCTTGAACTGGGTCTTAAATTCTTGAATGCTTTGGATGTCTGATCGGGTGGCAGTCCACCAGTTGTCATAGGTCTCCTTGAACATTTCGTCCAACATCCCTCTTATGGTAGTCCATCGAGTCTCTCGATTTTTGATGATTAACTCTTCCACCCTCTTCAAGAACTCAATAGGGTTCCTTTTATAATTACGGAAGTTAATAGTATCTCTGTTGTCCGTATTCATGACATGGATATTGTTACATGGTCGGTCACGCCAGGCGTCCACTTCTTCCCGTAATGACTCTTCTATTCTGTGCATCTCGTCAATCCTTTGTTGGTTTTTGTCTACTTTGCTGTCTATTTTATTTAAGTTGCTGTAAACTCCTTCCATTCTTTCTCCCAAGTCTGTTCTTACAGTCGCTATCTCCTTCTGGTTTTTTTCCCGGACTTGATGTATGTCCTGGTCCATCTGGGTACATCTTCTGACTGTTTCTTCATGACCTTCCTCAATTCTCCTTTTATTTTCTCCTTCGAGATGATTCATTTTATTGAGCACCTCCTCACGGACTTCAGAAACATTTTCGTTGGTTTTCTCTAGCTTCTCCAACGTTTCCTCTAATTTTTCATTTGTTTCAGTGATCTGCTGTTTAGTTTCTATCCAGTATTCCGTCAATTGGTGTTGTAATGTTTCATTATTCTGGTTAATGGTTTGTCTCAACTCTTCCTTAGTACTTTCATTGGTACTAATTATTTTTTCATTTATTTGTTTCAAACTCTCCTCACTCTTGTCAAATTTTTCATTAATTTGTTTTAGACTGTGACTAGTTTCTTTCTTCATTCCGTCGAATTTCTCCTCCTGTTTCTTAAAATTTTGATTTATTGATTCAAATGTTTTATCTAATTCTTCCTTATTCTTCCTAGAGTCTCCTTGAATTAATTCCCATAATTTTTGTAAATCCATTCCTCCTCTGGCTTCCTCCCTATCTCCAGCCTGTGGTTCCATTTCTTCGTCTTGGGTTGGTTCTGTGGTGGTTATTGCTGTCTCCACTTCTTCAATCGATGTTCCTTCCTCTTCTTCCCCTCTATTTTCTTCCATCTCTTTCTCCTTCGCCAACTTTTTCGATAAACCTCTGGTATGCATCTTGATCTCCTTTCGTGACCGCCGCTAGAACTTCGTATCTTCATTTTTTCAATCTCCACCGGTTGGTCGACAATTTATTATATATCGGCAGTTCGTATACCTCTGTAAAATATAACAGTGTGTCTGAGTGTAAATTGTGTCTGTGTTTCTTACCACTTCGTCCTCGCACGGCGATGTAACACACGATGTTTGGGTCCGTAGCGAACGTACTGTTGACCAGGTATCGTGGTTCCTGATCTGAGGTTCAAACGTAGTGGATAATCCCCAGGTGGCGCCAAATTGTTTGTATAAAACAATTAAAATTGTCTCCTTATCAATGTTCTATTCGAACGAGGCGACGAATTCAATCCGTCCCGCCTTTTCTCAATTTTTTGTCAATCGAGTTGGCAGTTATAGTATTCACTACTTGCGCGCTAGACGTCGCATCAGAAACATTCGCTATACATGATAATTCAAACATACACTTTTCTAATGAAAATAAAACACAATTTAACACACATAGTATGGATTTATTATTAATTTGAAGTTAATATTTTATAGACACAAGTTGCAATTAGTTTTTTATATACAATTCTGCACCGGATAATTCTTTATAAGACTCTTACTCAAGGGTTAACCAATCGATTTTGAATACATATAAACAGCATGGTGTTTTATGAAGCCAATCAACAAATATTTCATTCGATGGTTATGGGCTCTTTGGATCACGTTAAAAGGTTCAGATGCAGTTACAATATTAAAAATACACAACGTTACAATGTTTTTTCCTTAAGTACGGTAATGTGTTATGGTAATTGGTTTGTTTGAGTGTCGTACAAGTGGTTTAAAAGTCGTACATAAATATGAGGTTAATTCTATAGTTTAACAAATTTTCAGTGTCTTAATATTACGATTTAATCCTTGCAAGAGAATAAAAGTGATTCAGTGGTGGTATTCAACATATATTGAGAAATATTCAAAGTGCGTTTATTTTTTGGAAGTTGAAATAATTTAATTGATACATAACAGCGTTGTAGTACGGAATTGCTCTGTAGATCGGGAAGGAAGGATTGTGACATCAATATAATTCATTTGTTCTTTATTCAAGCTTTGGCATCTTTTTCAAAGTTGTTTGGATTTATTTAGGTATTTCGTCTTCAATTAAACGTCTTCTCCATCTGGTAAAGGTGTTCGGTATTCATCAGACTTCTTTACGATCAATTTCTGTACATTATTTTACTTTTGAGATGTTTTAAATAGGAAAATATGTGGTACTCAATTTCCGCTTCTGTCTTGCGTGAGCGTCATTTTTCAAGTAATTGTATTCAACAGTAATTACCTTGTCAAACTGCTGTTTCCATGGTTACATCATTAATTTCATTGGGCGAGCTGAACATGAATACATTGTTATCAATATTTGAATTCCTTTCAAATCTTCCCATATCTTCGGACTTCCTTCCTCCTCTTATCTTCCTTCTTAGTTATTATCTATTTGCACTGTCATTTATATTTTCTCACAAAGATTATTTTGGTACCCCACAATATTGGGTTTTATCAAGTTTTCTAAGTTTACAATTAATTTCATACTTACTAATTACATTTCTCTGTTTATATAATTCCTTAATTTAATATTTGGTTTTTAATAATAACTACCACTCATCCTTGGTGAATTAGTCACCTTGGATTTGTCCATTACATGGTGATTTTTATACAATCAGTAATTGCTTATGTTTGACCGTTAGGCCTGTTTCACATTTAAGTAGCCATTACTGGATTTTTATGGCTTCATACACAATATATTTCATTTAGTCCTCAATCGTTATTTTGCTTTTATAATTAGGTTTAATGTCTCTGGAGGTGTTTTACTTTAGTCTTTTTGTGATCTTTGTATGTAACAATTGTGTTATTCAATATTACTGGCTAATTATTTACTATTCATTTCCAATATAACATATAACATCTAGGTCTATGGTCTGTATGATTCTTACAGCCATATCCAATTCATAAACAATAATTTATACAATTCATTATTTCTTATTTGTTGTTCTGGTGCTAAACAATCTCACCTCTATTGAACTTTTTTTCATTAAACTTCCCTTATAACATGGGTATTTACTTAATGTTAATACAGACTTATTTTCTAATGCTTTTTGCTCTCCCTTCCATGTGAACATCATCTTATTACTTTTCCTTGTGAAACACACCTTTAAACTTTTACAATACATTCGTAAGTTATAACAATACTATTTCCTAGTCATCACAGTGAATATCACTACTTAGTGTTCATTATTTACTGAATCAATGTTCTATTCTAAATATTATTCATTGTAACTTTGTTAAATGTTATTGTTCACTCTTACAACTTAAACATAGGTTATTTTACTAAGTCTTTATCTTAGCCTACTCTCCTCTTACTATTTTTATCACAGACAATATTTTTATTTCTTATTCACTTGGACTTTCTTAAATTATTTAGTGTTCATTATAATTTACTGAGTGTTTCTTTTGTATTATATCACTCTAGGATAAATCACTTTCACTAATTCAACTTCCATTTATTTCTCATCACTTTATTCTCTTTCTCTACACACTATCTATATAAAATTATTAATATTATGTCTTTCTTTGTTTACAAATTACATATATCCCTAACTCTTTGGTTAGTGTACTTTTATCTATTGTTTCATATTACTGATTATTTATAATTGTCATTCAATCAATATTAACATTCATTAATAGTTTTGGTTCTCAACTGATTTCATTGTCTTTATTATTTTGGATTCCATTACTTCTCCCTTCTCTATTTTTTATTCCTTGTTTGGTTTTCTTGACGTGTTTCATTTTGTTTTCTTCCTCATGGGTTTGTTCTCTCTTGGTTTTCATTCTTCTTCTCCTTCGTCCGTCTTGTTTTCTATTTTTTGATTTCTTAACTGGCCAATCTCTGTGGTTGGGTCAATGTCGTTTGTCTGTCAGTCTATTAGTTGAGTTTCTTTATTAATCACTTTTGGTTTATTACTCCTTCTCCTTCCATGTTAATTACCTTTTATATATATTTTACTCTCCACATTATTTATTTATTCAAATATAGTATTATTTAGCATTTTTTATACATACTTATTGTTATCAAAATTGATCTGAATTTGGCGATGTTATAATATGCATTATGAGAAGGTTTTCTGTTCTTTGACACAAAATTTAATTCATAATAAACTAGGTTAAACGAAAACCATATGTAATATAATTAAACAATAAAATAATTAAAGATGATCATCAAGCACAAATAAAAATCTAACTCGCAAACCAGGACTTTTCTCTTTCTCTTTATACTCCCTCCCCTCTTTTTAGTTTCTATATACTCTCTCTCTCTCTCTCTCTCTCTCTCTCTCTCTCTCTCTCTCTCTCTCTCTCTCTCTCTCTCTCTCTCTCTCTCTCTCTCTCTCATTTTTTGTGAGATCTCATTTTTGATATATTTTAATTTAAAAAAATATATAAATTGTTATGTAATTTTATTTGATTTTGGCCAACGAATTTTGTCTTTACTATTACTTATCTGCAGACGATATCCAAATTGTTACCCCAGCTGATGTATTACACTTTTTTGTCAAACACTCGAAATGATGGTTCCAAACTGTTAATTTACGTTCATGGTTATTGACTTATCATTTGTAGTAAACTGGTCATTGTTTTTTCACACTTTAAAACTTTATTTTGGTAAACTTACCCGGGTGGCCCACGGGCACTGTTATAGAACGACTGAACGGTCTGGTGGCGAGTATGAAACTGGGCAATCTTAACTGGCGTGGTGATGCTCATTCCGTGTTTTTTGTGCATTGGAAAATAGTTTCAAGCGGATTTCCACCTGCCTCCTGCCCTGAAGCATGGAAACGTCTCGTTGTTATTTGTCACCAGAAGCTCACTGTAGCATTGAAAACATGTGGTGCTCTTATGATTCACCTGTGATTTGTTGGTCACCTGCATCCATTGACTATTGCATCGTAAGCCACATGCTTGTTCTGTGATTCACTGGAAAACTAGTTTCAAGCGGATTTCCACCCGCCTCCTGCCCTGAAGCTTGGAAACTTCTCATTGTTGTTTGTCACTAGAAGCTCGCTGTAGCATTGAAAACATGTGGTGCTCTTATGATTCACCTGTGATTTGTTGGTCACCTGCATCCGTTGACTATTGCGTCATACGCCACATGCTTGTTCTGTGATTCACCTACGCTTTGTTATGACTTCCAACACATTTCTAACAATAGGTTTTATAAAATTATTACATACATTTGGGTACACCAATTTTGTCCTGTTACAACATATTCTTTCCACATAAAAAGATACAGAAATATACTTGGTGCACTGTTCCGCAACCGGTGTTCCGTGGCACAATAGTGTGCCGTCACAAGGTGAAAGGTGTGACGCGAACTTTTACCTATTATTGTAATAAATTAATTGTCGATTTTAAGTAAAAAGGTGCTTGTTTATTCTTTAATACATGCTGATAACTGTTATATTTTCATAGAAATTAAATATAATTTATTTACTCAATATTGTTGTTATAGTTTGCTTACCTTAAGTTATTTGTATTCTCGCCTGAAATATTGGGCCGGTTTGATGGGTTACAGGCGGCAAGCTTTGTGTTCACCACAAAGAAAGCCGCGTAAGACTTTTAGCAAGCCTTTTAGCGGCCCACACCAATCATACAATACAGTTTACGTTCAAAACTCTAAACGTTCTAAACTCTATTCAAGAGAGTTCTTTGTAACACCGCATCTTTTGTGTACGGCTGGCTGTACGTGCTTTTAACTAAAATTGCGGGGATTAGCAAAAATTTCCCTCTCTTCTATTATTTTATTGCATTGTTTTGATATGTGTGCCTGTTTGTCGGCGCTTCTTAAACTTTATTGCTCTTTCCTTCGCCGAAGGACCCACACATTGTCAGACAACAATTACAGTATTTCAGTTCAGTTCTATCACAGCTGTGCTCTGCAGTAGTGCGAATATTGTGATTGCTACACCACTCTTACTATTTTATATTACAGTGTTATTAAACGACTTTTTTTTCGATATGGATAATTTTCTTGTACGGAGTGGTCTGTCCTCGAGTGCAAGTAGTGAAACCATCAAGCCCGAAAAAAAGAAACAGAAAGTAGTTCACCGGCAATATAGTGATAATTATTTATCTTACGGGTTTTTTTGGTGTTGTGAAAAAACATGCCCAATCCCCGAGTGTGTTGTGTGTGGTGAAAAACTCAGTAATGCTGCTGTGGTTCCCAGTAAATTGAAACGACATTTGTCAACAAAACATTCCTCTCTGTTAAGTAAAGATGTGAATTATTTTCGTCGGTTGTTGGAACAAAATTAAAAGAAACAAATGACGCTCATGACTACGTCGGTACGTGTTTCGCAGAAAGTACAGGAAGCTAGCTATAAGGTAGCCGAACTTATCGTAAAGGCCAAAAAACCACACACAATAGCAGAAACGTTGTTAAAGCCCGCGTGTAAAGAAATGGTAAAAATAGTCCTGGGTTTAGAAGCTGGTACTGAAATTTCAAAAATTCCTCTCTCTGCTGACACAATCAGCCGCCGAGTTAGTGACATGTCCAGTGACATCGAAGACATTATGAAGGAGAAAATAAAGAGCAGTCGAAAGTTCTCACTTCAGATCGACGAGTCCACCGATATTGGCGGTCACGCACAACTTCTTTCCTACATAAGGTAAGTTGATGGGGATGTAATTGCAACTAATTTCTTTTTTTGCAAAGAACTACCCGAGCGAGCAACCGGTGAAGAAATATTTCGTACGACTAATGAATATGTGATCCGTAATGAATTACCATGGGAGGATTCCGTTAGTGTTTGTACAGACGGAGCCGCTTCTATGACAGGCCGAGTGAAAGGATTCGTGGGTAAAGTACGCGAAGTAAATCCTAACTTACGAACCGACCATTGTCTCATTCACCGCGAAGCCATTGTTGCTAAGTCTTTGCCATCTCCTCTGAAAATTGTGATGGACGAAGTAGTAAAAGTCGTGAACTTCATCAAATCGCGGCCCCTAAATATGCGGCTTTTTAACGTTTTGTGTCCAGAAATGGGATCAGAGCATACTACACTTCTGCTACATACAGAAGTACGATGGTTATCTCGAGGTAAAGTGTTAACGCGAATGTTTGAACTTAAAGAGGAGGTACTTGCATTTTTGACTATTGAGGGGCATGAGTATGCGGATTTATTTGCAGATGATGAATGGGTATCTAAGTTGGCATATCTTTCCGATATTTTCGTACACTTGAATGAACTAAACAGAAAAATGCAAGGTAGAAACGAAAATATTCTGACTAGTATGGATAAGATTCAAGGATTTATTAATAAGTTAAATTTGTGGATACAGACAATTGAAAATGGATCGTGTGAGATGTTCCCAACTGTATGGCCCCTTGCTGACGATAATAAGGTGTTGATGGACTTAATTAAAGAACATTTAGTACTCTTGCAGCAGAATTTCAAAAAATATTTAGGAGAGAGTGTTGAAGATTTTGACTGGGTAGAAGATTTTGACTGGATTTTGAGTGTTGAAGATTCATTATGGATTTGAAACATCTTCCGAATAATTTAGGCTTACAAGAGGAACTGGCAGATTTGAAAGTAGACAGAACATTGAAATTAAAATTTTTCGAAGTGCCTTTGGAAACATTTTGGTTGTCAATAAGCACTGGGCTTCTCGACGTTGACTGAAATTAAAACATCAAAGAGAGAGAGACTCAAATCCATCAATGAAGAAATGAGGCTTGCTTTGTCAACGATTCCGCCACGAATCAGCCGTCTGTGTGTAGCTAAGCAGGCTCAAGTATCACATTGAAGGTATGAGTAGAGTTATTTACTTTAAAATTTGTATTTTCTACAGTGAAATAAAGTTAATAAATTGTTAATAAATGCATGAGTCTATTCCTGTTTTATAATAATAATAATAATAACAATAATGATGATAATAATAATAAAAATTTATTACATAGCGACGTAATATTTCATAATTATATTAAGATTCATATGATTTTGAGGGGACAGACATTTTGGTGTGCCGTGTTGAGTCTAGGCCCGTCTGGGGTGTGCCGTGAGTAAAACAAGGTTGCGGAACACTGCACTAGACGATCTCAGTCAATAATTGATTATTTTTTAGTGAACAGAGAACTACGGAATTTAGTGGAGGATACAAGGGTTTTTAGAGAATGTGACATTGAGTCTGATCATTTTCTCTTCATATTGAAGATTAGTATTCTTGGTAGGTGGAGGAAGGTGTGAAGGGGGAATTAGGGAATTATATTTGAAGTATTATATTTTCAGAAGTTAGAAAAATTATGCATAAATCGATCATTTTTTTAGTCTATGTATATCACAATATTAAAAAAAAAGAATTTAAGTACATTTGAAATTTTAGATTTCTCAATCATTTCAGCTTCAAAAAAAGTAATTTTGCTGTTCAGTTTCAAAATTGCCACCATTTGAATGAAGACTTTGCTATATTGACTCACTGTGATGATAGGAAAACTATGTATTTTATGGTAATATTACAAAGTGTGCATACTTTCACAGCTTCACGTAATAGTAGATTAGAAACAAAGTTGTCAGTGAAGAAGAATTTTCTATTAACATCCAATCTGTGTGAAGAGACAGTGCACAGTATACATAATAGTATGGTACTATTAGTATTACAGTACAGCCTCCATACATCTTGTTTGATCTTCATTGTGACATTTTCTGTTGGATTGTTTTGGTGGTCATTTCAATAATGTTAAATACTATAATCATACAAAATGAAGTAATATATATGGTTTGGTTATTATTTGTTTATTGTTCTGGTACTTATGATTACACAGTGTTGCAGCCATTGTAGGTATCTGTTGAGTCACGTACATGTAATATAGACAAACAGTCCAATGATGATAATAATAATGACAGTTGTGACAATGGCAGTGACCATATACATGCAGAATGTTTCTCACTGCTGTACAGTTCTGATCAGTATAGGACCATTTCTTAATTAAGCTTGATATTATAATTAGGTTACTCAGATGTTTTGAAGCAATTAAGAGTTTTATATTTTGAGTGTTACATTGCTTGTTTGGCATGCCACTGAAAAGTTTGGGTGTATGTATGCAAGTAGTAACAATTTAATTGTGTGGTATGTAATGGAATTTTATTTATTGGTCATTTCTTACAGATAGTTGTCAGTATTTCATTTGTTATGTGTGTTAATAATATTTTTATAAAAAGGCTGAAGGCAATGAAAAGTATTCAGGTAAACAAGGGGCTATTAAAAATTCGACTTTTAGGAAATGTACAGTATTTACATGAAAATGAGACCCTCGTACATTTCAGATGAATTTGTCAAACAACCTGTTATATTTTTTGTGATTTTCTGTTACATTTATTGGTCTGAACACCAGAATGTTATTAGATCTGTACTGTAATACAATTTGTTTTAGTGAATACCAGGAACCATTAACTCAGTTTCATTCTATATTCTCATTTTCACTCCACGTCTCTGTATATTTGATTCTGGGACCTGACTTGAATATAACACCCTCCCAGTTTTAGAGCAAAAATCAATTAAAACAAAGATCTTATTTTCAAGTAAATACTGTATTTGTTTACTCAGTAGACTATGCACCATTGTGAACTGAATGGCATGGAATGCACTTAGATATTCTTTTTCATTAATAGCCCAGCCCCATTTCTATTCTGATATTATTGCAAGTTGTGAAAGTCTAACATGTATTAAAAAGTAACTTGTAATGCATAATAAAGTGTAGAACCTGTATAGATATTGATGCAGTATACAGATATAAATGAATCAGTTATTTGGGAAAATCCACATATCCAGTTTTTTTGCAGAAAGGAGATATTTGTAAATTTAGGTTCACCTGATATATTTACATGATTTTCAGAAAAATCACAGCTTTCCATGAACCAGTATAGAAGTTGCAGCCATGTGAATATTGTGTTAAAATCAAATAGCTAACTGAAAGTACAGATCTCTTTACTCATAATAGTGTTATTAAAATATGTATTATGGTGAAAAAATTACTTTCTTGCCTTCACCAAGAGCCAAAATAACAAAATATTTCAAGCAGCTGCTGTTTTGAAATTGGCACCTGTTTTTCTTTTTTTCAAGCTTAAATGATAGGAAAAACTCACTTTTTAAATATACCTTGGTGACAGTTTTTTATGTTTTCTCTTATAGAAGTTATGGAACACTGAATTTGTATTAAGATGTAAACAAAATCTAGTATAGCTATCACAAAGTACAGAAAAGACTATATAAAAGTACAAAATATAAAATTCAGTTATCAAGTCAAGTCATCCTGATTTTATAACTCTACAAATGCAAGTGTTTTCTTTAATGACACAGGCTTAGTGTGTCATGTGATGTCCAGGTAATCTCAGGTTGATCACTTGAGTTGGACAATCAGTGGTTGATAAGTAAAATTTGTAATTAACTTTCAACACTAACACTTCCTGAGATGAGAACATACAAACATTTTGTCTAGGTTAGCCATGAACAGATGCAACGTATATGCATCACATCACCACTTACTATCTGATAGGCACCTATGTGGTGAACATTCAGACTGTTGCCAGTGGGATGATAACTTATGAGGGTATACCACTTCTTCCAGCATGGAGGTGGCATTGCTACAATTATGTTAGTTTCTACACAGCTGCCCTGCTGTAAGAATTTCTGTATCACTGGTCTACACAGAATTTGAACCAGCTACTTGTGAAATCCCACATATCCACTAAATGGAATTTTTTAGAAGATACAAAACATTACCTCTTTTTCAATAAATTGTGTTGTGTGTAATTTGTGATCGTGCTTAATTGAGTTCTAAAGTGTCTCATTTACCATACATTTACATTTCAATTCTACTCATATGTGTTTTTCAAACACATTTATTTAGTATCATGGAATGATAATCGGTTGTAGAAAATTACATTTTACTGCAAAATGTAAAAAATATGGTGGAAAAATATTAAGAAATGTTTCTCTATGATTAATAACTACTCTAGTTCTGGTTCTTGTGTATCTATGATAGATCAACTAGAAATTCATTGTAAAATTCCTCAACTTAGTTTTCTTGTATGATATGCATTAAACAAATTTTTTAACATCACTCTTTTTGATATTAATTTTCATTAAGTGTGTCATAACAGGCTTTCTTCATTACCAAATGTCGAATATTCATCAAAGTTTTTAAATGAAATGTGTTTTTAAATGGTCTTTGTGTGCTTTTCTAACCCATCTATGAATCTTGTCATTATTCATCCAGTTTTGTCATTACTTGGAACTGACTGATCTGGAAAGATTCTTTTTCATTTGTGATACTTTAGATGTACTAGAGTCCAGGAACAATAAATTTTTTTTATATTATTGAGGCATCATTGTTTTAAGTCGGTAGTCTGCAATGTGTACCATATGAACTGTTGTTTGTTATTTCCTGCTAGAATAAGTTCAGAATACTGTTTTTTTTTTAATGTAAATTCTGTCTGCTGTTATTATATCTCTTGATTTATTTTTTATGTCTCTTTGTTGACCCAAAATTTTTATCGCAGGCCATGAATGAATGACCATGAATGGGGGATAATAATGAACTACAAACTCAACTCTAGCTATTGTTTTCAATCAATGCTAGGATCATTCTGCCGATACTGTAATTTTTATTTGAATAGAGCAAGAATCAGTGAATATATGTAAATGCTTAATATTTTGAAGGACATAGTTGTTAATATAGTCCATTATAAAAGAAGACACTTCATTGAGCCCTTTATGAGCTGTTCTCTAATGGGATATATAAAATATAGCTTTACCATTTACTAAATTCTGAATGCAGAACAAATTTATTATCATCTGTCTATGATAAAAGAGTTCTTGTACGCTACATTTGGCAATTGTAAATGTTGCATTAAGAGATCTGTACTTTCAGTTAGCTATTTCATTTCAACACAATATTCACATGGCTGCAACTTCTATACTGTTTCGTGGAGAGCTGTGATTTTTTTTTCGTGTAAATATATCAGCTGAACCTTTTGTAAATATCTCACTTCTGTAAAAAAATTGGACATGTGAGGTTTCCCAAATAACCAATTCATTTATGTCTGTATACTGCATCTATATCAGGTCCTACATTTTATTATTCGTTACAACATTTTTTAATACTACGTTTATTGTGTACTAACCATTGGTTCCACAGCACACAAACTGTAAATTTATCCTTACTTAATGACACAACTAAGCCACATGTTAGTAACAGGTCATAAGTAAAGTAAAAATAAACTAAACGTTTAATTATCTTGTTCAGGCTAAATTGTTTTGTTTATTTACAAGGTCAAATACAGAAGTGTAGGGTTGTAGTTTGTTCTGTTGAACAGCTAGTCTCATAATAAAGCGTGAAATACATATAGAGTTAGGTAATTCACACCTGTAGTAGCACATGTCCACTTGCCCCTCCTAACTACTCAGGTAAGACAAAAGCAAAGATATTTTGTCTTATGTGTTTGGATTTGGCACTTATAGTAGTGGTGGATTTGACATGTCATTCTTATATCATTCAATATGTTCAGTGTGCAGTACTGATGTGTGGACACA
This sequence comes from Magicicada septendecula, assembly GCA_034769895.1. Lineage (NCBI taxonomy): Eukaryota > Metazoa > Arthropoda > Insecta > Hemiptera > Cicadidae > Magicicada > Magicicada septendecula. The sequence continues at coordinate 130,971,841 of CM068375.1, forward strand.
GTATGTGCTTGGAATGCTTATCGATGATGCTGGTGGACAAGAAAAATACGTTATCGTGCCCTCAATGTCGACAGCTGTGTAACAAGTACGATGTTTCATATGTTGAAGATGATGAAAATGGAAAAGAAGAAAGTAAAGCACCTGTGTTAGTAATAGGTTCCCATTCTACTAAAGTTCAAGCGGTCCTAACTTCATTGATTGAAATTATTCAGCAACAGCCACAAGTTAAAGTTCTTATTTTTTCAACGGTAAGTGTAGAGCACATATGTTTTTTATATATGTGGGAATTAATATTTAAGAATGAATGTGAATGGCCACACTGAAGTAATTTGTATTAAACTAATTAATTTCAATAAATTCCTGAATTTTGTTCTCCTTGGCATGTCCGATGTTATCACAAACTATATAAAATAATACTGACGTGGAACACAATTATTTTCGATAAAAATTATTAAATTTGTACCTTACTGTCTTAACTAGCTTTCATGTTGTTGACTCTTATGAACTTCATCAGAGGCTGCTGCTAGGAGCGGTAACGGCTCGATCATTCAAAAGATCGTTGTTGTGTGTGTGTTGTAGTATGTGTGATTTAAATTGGGTCTGTTCATTTAGGATGTTTTTTCTATATGTTTTTGTGTGTTTGTACAGTTCTTGAACTACACACTCTTAAACAACTATACAAACACATAAAAATGCATAGAAACAGCACTCTAAATGGACAGACACAATTTAAGTTACCCATAGTATTTGCACATATTACACAATGATCTTTCGAACAACGAGGCTGTCTTTCAAAAGTAGGATAGACAGCACTCCTAGTAGCAGGCTCTGATGAACCTGTAACTGTACAAATAATAATGAGAAGGCACCGATACTATCACTTTACTTACCTTAATTCAGAAGATTCCTAAAAAGCCCAACAGCCTTCGAGTCGCCATCACCTTTTTACAGGTAGAATGTGGAAATCACAAAACACTGTCCCCATGTAAACAATTTAATATATCAACTTCCCTTATCCGAAAATTCTCAAGTCCGTTAGACTATTTCGTTGAGCACAGGTTAGGTTACGATGAGGTGACGTAGAAATAACTCGACACATATTCATTGTTATTCCAATAAATTCCTTTATTGATAATATTTGAATTGTTATTTGCTGACCAATCGTTGTATTGTGAACACCTGATTTAGTTGCACTCTATCTAATATTCCAATTTACTACCAATTGCAAACAATCTGACTTTCCGTATTATGGCATATGGAATAATACACTTACTTTTTAAAAGATTACTACATGAATGTCTTTGGAAAAATTCCATTGAATTTCGTTTAAACGTTTTACCAGAAAGCAATCAATGTAAATCAGTACTTTGTTAGTATTATTTACACCCCCCCCTCTCTCTCTCTCTCTCTCTCTCTCTCTCTCTCTCTCTCTCTCTCTCTCTCTCTCTCTCTCTCTCTCTCTCTCTCTCTCTCTCTCTCTCTCTCTCTCGTTTGTTTCATCATTTTACCTCCTTATAAAGTAGTATATAGAGTTAGTACTTTTTACCTCCTTTTATATTTCATTTGGCCAAAATTTTCCCCACTTTCGTACTTAATCTGTTTGTGTGTCCAACGAAGTTCCTTTGTTCTCTCGCACACATCACAAGGTCAAAACTGCGCACTTGTTTCTTTATTCGTTTATTACACTTCTTAGGTATTTATCTGCCAGATAGAACTTTTCAGCACTTTAAAAACTGTACGACACCTTGTTCATCGTGTACTAACGTAATTTGATTAACAAGTAGTGTAGGCCTACGTTTTTACCGAGGCACTGCCTTCTTGAGTTGCGGCCGCTGCTGTGGCTGTCCATACTGTTCCAGGGTTACAAGGCAACTGCGTAACAAAGCGTCGCTTTGTTTTGTCTGACGAAATACTTGTTGACCTTGCGAAACTGATGCTTGAACGCATATACATAATTACGCACAAATCTCTTCCCAAGCCAAGGTCACATACACAGTCCGATGCTATTTTACAACCCGTGGACATTTCAACAAAATGCACTGTTACAAAGCTTATAACAAGTGACAGCTAGTTAAGGCAGTAATGTAAAAATTTATTCACTTTTATAGAAAATAATTGTGTTCTGCATCAGTATTATTTTATAGGGTTTGTAATTTAAATCAAATTGTAGGAGTGTGGGTCTGCTCCTCCATGATGGGAGCTTCTTCAAACCATTTCAATGCAGGTTCTTTTCTAACTTCTGTATGTATACATTATTATTCCCAGATATTTTTCCATCAGTTCATCTTTTCTCCCTTATCAGCATTTTGTATTTTCTTTACAACCCTTTTCACTAACATTTATTTAGTTCACAATTGTTGTTCTTTATTATAATTCTTATCATATCTATTTTTAGCCAGTGTTACCTTATTTTTCAACCATATTGAATGTATTGTTGCCGTAGATGTCTAATAAGGTGAAATAATTTCCTGTGTTTTAGTGGATTCATATACTTACTTTTCTAAGTATTTAGAAATATTTGAAATTCTAATTTTTATTTTCTATTGTTTCTGTACTTAAGTCTAGATAACTAATTTTATTTTTCTCAGCATATTCGACTTGTTTATATTTTTTCTGTTTTAAAAAAATTTTATGGGGAAACTAGAAAACCTACCAAATCCACTACCAAAGTTGAACAAGAAATAGCACACTGTAGTCTCAATTAAATGAAATAAACGTACTACTTAATTGATAGAACTTGGCATGATATTAAAAATATTGCTAAATTACATGTATTAAGTGGTATGGAAACAATTGTACAGTTTAAAAGAGATGCTAATTTTTTAGCATTGTCTTATTTCATATAAAGGATTTGATAAAGTAAAGTATATGATAGTAGTCTGAGTCTGTTTCAACTGACAATTTCTGGTAGAAAGTATAAGAATTGTTTTAGCTGTAAATAGCTAAGTTAGACAAGTGTTAGTTATTAAAAAAAAAAAAAAACATGGACTGCAGAAAAGACCTTGTACATAGCTTTTTCAAGAGGAATAATAGATTAATTATTCGACATTATATTGTAATATATATTACATATTAGTCTTTGAAGTAAAAAGTAACAGTTTACTGTTTATCCTATTAAAATTAATTAAGTGTTTCTTATCATACAAAGTTTTAAACATATTGTCATTAAATATTCAATATGATTAGATCCTCTTAGAATCACAGTGGTTAGCTGAGTTTTATGAAACAATCGCCATATGATTTTTTCAATGCAGGTTGCCCTAAAATAACTAATAAATGTGGGGAAATTGAAAGTGGATGACCAAGAATTAAAAATTTGTAGTTATGCTTCGTACAGTAAAACCTACAAAAACAGAGTCTTTCATTACCAGTTTGTTAGTTTAAAAACAGAACATAGTATCATTTTGTACATAAAACATTAAAGATATATAATATATAGTTTGAAATAAAGATCTACAGACTGTAAATCATCCTCCATGCTTATGCAAAAAATTGGGTAAAATAATTATAAAGTGCATTGCCAGTGACACCTGAGAAACAAAAGTGAATCATTCGATACCTTATTCATGAAAATTGGTCCAGCTTTTCATTCTCTGTGATCACAAAAGAAACCAAACTTACATGTGAAAAACATTACCGTCTTTGTGCGAGTTCAAACAGGTAAACAACTTAAAAGTTTTTTATGGAATAGCTAGTACATATTCAGATTTCAGTGATCAGAGTGTCAAAGATATTATTAATTTTTTGCAGTGGGATAAAGTATTAGAACTCATTGCAGAAGGATTGGAAATGAATGATGTCAAGTTTAGACGCCTCCAGTCTGGGCAAAAACAGAAAACAAACCTTAAGGAGTTCAAGGTAACACATTAAAAACAGTCTAAACAAAACAAAAAATGTAATTGATAGACATGTTGGGAGAGGTTAACATTGTATCATGTTATCACTAATTTTTTTTTTATTATGATGTGTGATAGTTATGCATATAGCAGTTTAAATATTACTAGTCTCATCTACATAAATAAATACCGTTTTAATCATAGAAATTTGTAAATAGGTCTAACAAAAATTTTAATCATAAATTTATTGGGTGTTTTCATTGTTCATTGCTAGTAGTGTACTTTTTTGTGTCTCCATTATTCAGGTATGGGTTTGAGAAAAGGCATTGGTCAAGTAATGATCTGAAGGAAACATTGACAATAATGAAGTAACAGAAACTGTAAATAAATAAATCACATCTGACTCACAAAAGTGATTTACTTTTCTAATTAAAACTTTGGATTAAGGTGCCTAAGAAAGATCTGTCTCCAAAGAATTCTCCAGAGAAACAGATTTTTCAAAGTTTGTCATATTTACGTAGCTCTGTATACACTAAAAAATGTCTAATAATATGTTTATAATTATGTTTGTTGTCTTCAAGGCAGTGATCAAAATAAAAACACTTGTATCACTGTCAACACCTTGTTTATTTAGTGCTATCACAAATAATTTTTCACAAATAAAAATATATTCCACAAAAAATACAAATTTCAATTCACAACTGTGATATTGATTATTAACACAATCGTACTTTTAGAGATATGAACACTATGACCATTGATTGTGAGGTGTCCAGGCAACCTACATTAAACCTGTCAAACCTGAACTTCTAGATGGTGCAGAAAATTTGAAATATATCCAGGAAAGTCAATATTTATTACATATTACAAAATGAAAAAAAATGGGCTGTACACCATCAACAAATGGCATGTTTTTAGTATTTACAGACAACTTCTTCCCAACACCAATTAAATGATGCAAACAATGCATGATCTTTTATTGTAAGTGATGGTGATGGCAGATTTCTTAGTCTGAGCCTCTGGTGGCAGTAAACATGGATCTTATAACTAAAGGATTTTTACAAGTTTCATATGATTATTTTTTCCTAAAGCTTAAAAAGGACTATAAATTAGGACTGCAAATCTCTAATTTGACTGTACAGTACTTATTAATACTGTCACCATAGGAAAAACCTTCATGGTGACAGTACTGACAAAAGAAGAAACCCACAAATCCACTCAGTTTGTACAGCTGCTTGAAATGCTACTGAGCTAATGTTTATTCTTCGAACAGAATGGCTACGAATCGAGGATAATGAGTAGATTAATGAAGAAGCGAGAGATGATGTGGGAGAAGCCAGCACAGTTCAAGCCAACCCAGTGGGAATGTAATAATTAATGATTTTGAAGAATGGAATGATTTTGGTTGACAGTATTTTATGCAAACTTTTATAATTAATTTGACAATTTAATTGAGAAGTGAATGTCATGTAAGGCTAATATATCTTACATTTGTTTTAAAAAATTTACATTTTTAAATTAAGAACGACTAAAACTAATAAAACTTTGAATTAATTTTGCATGTCAAAATAGTCATCTTCAGCAAGGATTAAGACAAAAATGGTTTGCTCCAGTCCCAAGTAGATAGACTAGAGTTAATCGCTCCAGCACTTTTTTGGACATCCCACACATCAAGATTAAAATTAATTTATCTTTTTTTATCCGTCATGTGACTTCTTATTGTATTTATTTAAATAACGCGTTTCGAGGCTCAAGGCCTCATCTTCAGATTTCAGTCCCGTGTGGACGTCGTTAACACATTAAAATTAAGCTACTACACATTAAAATAAAACACACTACACAAGTTAACCGATGTCTGGGTGCACACCCTTTGCTGGCTTGTGATGCACTGCCCTACGGTCTCGTCACAACGCCCCCCCCCCCCCCACCGATTGCTGTCCATTCCTGGTTAATATGAATTTGTCAACAACCATATCATATAGCTGATGCGATTTAAAATTCAGCTGGTCATTTAACATATTATTAGGACTGCACTTAAACGCCCGGTATATTTCAAATTCTTCAGCTGCGTTCATGTATCGTCCCTTATTGCAGAGATGCAATGGGTGTCAAAGTCGGTATAATTATGGTTATGCACCATTAAGTGTTCGGCATATTTTGATTTACAGGCATTTAATTTATTTTTATGTAGATGTTCTTTAAACCTCTGTCTAAATGCCCTGCCGGTCTGACCGATATAAACCCAGGGTGTCCACATTCTGGAAAGTCAGGGAGAGTCAGGGAAAAAAAAGTTGGTCAGGGAAATAAACAAAAAATCTGGAAAGTCAGGGAAATCTTCCCCGATTACAGACTTGAGGGTAATTTTTTACTCTAGTCTGCCGCAACCCGTGAAATATCTGAAAAGTCAGGGAAATCTTCCCCGATGATGGATTTGAGGGGAATTTTGAATGCTCTAGTCTGCCGTAACCCAGACTATTGTAGCATTTTTTCCAGGTATTTTTCACAAGAAGTGCACAACAAAAAATATATTTTTTGTTGTGCCCTTGTGTCCTTCTTTCAACCGATTTAGCTAATTCTTTTTCTATTTTCAGTTTTTTTAGGCTGCTGACTTAAACTCATTACAATGGCTAACAAGAAATGTTTGTTTAATAAACTTTGGCTGGACAGTAAAGTGTTTCCGGAATTTAGTGGTTGGTTGGACTTGGTGGTTAGTGATGCAAATTCGGCTTATTGTCAAGTGTGTCTCAAATCTTTTAAACTAAGCAATATGGGGAAACAAGCAATTGTTTCTCATGCTAAAGGACCAACTCATGTAAAAAACATGAGAGCAAAGGCTTCCCAGCCAGCAATTTCTTTTTTTACTACTCCATCTCCATTAAAAGATGTGCAGCCAACACCTTCAACTTCAGCTACAAAAGAATTATTAGTAGTGCCAGGAACAAGTCAAACAAGTTTAAAGAGTTTCAGTGTGAATGAAGATGATGTTACGTCAGCCGAAGCAATATGGGCTCTCCACGTCATCACTGGGAAAATGTCTCTAAACTCTTGTGATGAAACCTCTGCAGCCTTCAAAAATATGTTTCCAGACAGTAAAATCGCTCGGAGCTTTTCTATGGGCAAGACTAAGGCTTCCTATATAATAAATCATGGGTTAGCCCCATATTTTCAAGAAATGTTGCAAAATAACATGAAACACTGCTCTGACTATGTTGTTTGTTTTGATGAATCTCTGAACAAATTTGTTCAAAGAGGACAAATGGACTTGTGTGTAAGGTTTTGGGAAGTAAACCTTCAGAAAGTTTCAACACGATATTGGAATAGTGTATTTTTAGGCAGGGCAACTGCAGATCACTTGTTAGATGGGTTTATTCAAGGGCTCTCCTTACCGTTAGGAAATATTTTACAAATCTCAATGGACGGGCCGAATGTTAACCTCAGTTTTATGAAAAAACTCAAGAGCCATTTGCAAGTCTTAAATCCAGAGGGAAAGTCCCTTCTTGATATTGGCATATGCAGTTTGGATACAGTTAATGGAGCCCTGAAGACTGGGATCTCCAAAACTGGTTGGGAACTTTTTCACTTTTTTAGATCTCTCTACAGTCTTTTCAAAGATAGCCCAGCTCGGCGAGTAAAATACTCAGATATTACAACCAGCACCTCTTTCCCTTTTAAGTTCACAGCAGTAAGATGGCTGGAAAATGGTCGCTGTGTAGATCAAGCTCTCAAAATATTTGATCATGTTGATAAATTTGTAAAAGAATACAACGAAAAAGACAACAAAAACCTGCAATACCTTAGAGAAGCTATGAAAAATCCATTTTTTTAGGCAAAACTAAGTGCTTTCAGAAGCATATTGTCAGACGTTGAGCCGTTCCTGAGGAGGTTCCAAAGTCAGAAGCCTATGGCCCCTTATCTCTTTACTTCACTTGAACAACTTATGAAAAACCTAATGATGAGATTTGTAAAATATGAAAAAATAGCTGAAGCAAGTACTACTCAAAAATTAATGAACTTGGACTTGCAAGACAGTGCCTTTCTGGTTTCATTAGAAAAGGTGGACGTTGGTTATGCTGCAGAAAGCTTAATGAAACAAATTAAATGCTCAGAAAAAGAGAAACTTGTTTTTAAAAATGAGTTCAAAAATCTCCTTACCACCATGATAGAAAAACTCAGAGAGAAAAGTCCTGTGAAATCACATTTAGCACGAGGCCTCACTGCCTTAGACCCTAAAATGATAATGCTCAAACCCAGTTTGGCAATAAAAAGGTTTGATGTTGTTCTAGAAATCCTGCACAGCCATAGAAGAATATGTGATAAAAGTGCTGAAAAGGCCAAACGACAGTTTTCTTTGCTAACTGAAGAAGCTAACGATTTCATTTCCAAAACATCTGATGACATGGGATTGGAAGAATTTTACTACGGCCTTTTAGGAGAAGATAAGAAATATGAAGATCTCTGGTCTGTAATGAAGCTGTGTTTCATTTTATCCCATGGTAATGCATCAGTTGAATCTGGCTTTTCTGTCAATAAGCATTTACTAGTTGAAAATCTTCTAGAAGAATCCCTTGTGTCCCAAAGAGTTATTTGTGATAGCATAAAGCATCTAGGTGGTTTGAGGAATGTGACTATCAACAGAAGTATGCTTACCTCGGTCAGATCTTCAAGAAGAAGATATCAATCATATTTGGAAAAGAAAAAAGAAATGCAGTCAGAAGAGGAAAAAAAGAAAATAGAGAAAAGGAAAATTGAATTACAGTTGAAAGAGTTGGAAGAAAAAAGAAAAAAGTTGAAACTTGAAAGAGAAATGGAGGAAATAGAAATTGGGGAAAAGAAAAAACTGCTGGAGAACATGAAGAGATCACACTAGTAAATTTTGAAGGAGTGCATATTTTTCTTTTTCATTCTCATCCTGTCGGACTGGTTCATTTTCAATTTTGAAAGCTATAGCTGATTATTATAATTATTTGTTACCATGTAAGTTGTTCTATTAATTAGTCCATTTTATCTTGTTCATATATTATTTTATTAAGTTCTAGTGAAAATACTCTCATTCTTACGTTACCTAAGTGTTACCTTTAGGTAATAATGGAAATATTTATTTTTAAAATGCCATCAATGTATTTGTATTTTTCAATAAATAAAAAATAAAAAATAAATAAAATAAAAGAGGAAGAAAAAAGAAAGTGGAGAGAGAATTAGGCCAGCTATGGGGATGGTGGAGGCTGGGTTTTCTTTTTTCTTCCTTGTAAAATATAATGCTCAAAGAATTAACGTACTATGCGTTTTAGTGAGTCAGGGAAATTTCTGTAAGTAGGTCAGGGAAAGTCAGGGAAAATTAAAACAGAATTTCTGTGGACACTATGAAACCATATCGCAATCATTACAAACCATTTTGTAAACACCCGTTCTTTTTTTCTTTAAACTGTTGTGTTTTAGGCCGTAATAATTTTTCAATATTATTTGTGGTGCGGAACGATACTAGGATGTTATGTTTCTGAAATTCGTTTTTTAAAATCATGGGTATATTATTGGTGTACTCAGTTGAAATAAACTTAACTTTATTATTTTTGTTGCGTGTACTGATGACGTTCTTCTTTTTATGTTTACATAATAACCATTCGACCATTGAGCTTCGGTACCCACTCGCTTCCGCTATGTACTTAATTGTATTTAATTAATCTATATAATCATCGTGCTCGAGAGGTATATTTGTCAACCGGTGTAAGACCTATTGAAAGCGGCCATTTTTTGAGTATACGGGTGATAATATTTTGGAGTGTATAACGGAATCAGTTGCTGTAGATTTTCTGTATATCTTGTAACAAAATCTATCGTTATGTTTTGTTACAGTTAAATCTATGAAATTTATTTCATTATTTGTTTCTACGTCTGCTGTGAATTGTAGTTATGTATTGATACTATTCGTAAAAGACTTTAGATTATCTATTAGTCTCATTGTCCCATTGAAAATAACAAAGGTATCATCTACATATCGTTTATAAAAAATAATCTGGTTATTGAATATATTGGTTATCGAAAGCAAATATGTATTTTCAAAATGATTAAGGTATATGTCAGACAAGAGTCCAGATAAAGGTGAACCCATAGCTAGTCCCTCTTCTTGAATAAAAAATCGATTATCAAATGAAAAATAGTTCTGTTTTAAAATGACACCAAGAATAAATAGTAGTTCATTTATTTCTTGAGGACCTAAACTGCCAGATTTTTCTAAGTTGTTTTTCAGAATCTCAACCGTGGCTTGAACCGGTACATTTGTGTATAGGTTATTCACATCAAAAGACACTAATTTATATTGAGTTTCGCTATTAATATCTCTTGTTAGGTCCACTAACTCTAAACAATTTTTATACTGTGATTATTTTCTAATGTTATATTATTTTTTATTATCTCAGCTAATTTCTTGGCTGCTTTGTATCCTGGTGCTGTAGTGCAATTTATAAGAGGTCTTATTGGTGTGTCTTATTTATGGATTTTAGGTAGACCGGTAAAATGAGGGGCTTGTGCAGCCATTGGTTTCAGGTACCGACGTGTGGTATCATTAAAGAGATTTAAACATAATCAATGCGGTCCAAGTCATTGTATGATAATTATATAATTTACCTTATAATTTCCGTCAAGTGACGTCTAGCGTAATCTGTGCTGGGTTACGCGTTTCAGGCCATATGACCCATCTTCAGACCTTCACTCCAAAGGAGCTCGTTATATAATAAAATCCATATTAAAACAAACACATAATAAACAAATACGTAAAATACAATGAGTGAACATATTATAAGCGTACTATTAACCGACACGGTGGACCGCGTGTAGCATGTCAAGACTGTGTCGATGGGCACTGTTATCTAGTATTATCTTTATGCGATCGCAGCGCGGTATCATACAGTGGGTTGGACCTGAAGTTAAGTTTGTCACTGAGTATGTCGTCACATATATCGGGGTTATTATGACCTTTATATATCTCGAATTCTTCGAGTGCATCTATGTAACAGCCCTTACTACAATAATGTAGAGGTATAAGGTTAGCGTTGAAATTGGTATATGAATGATTGCTTGAAATTAGATGCCGTGTAAAATTAGATTTAATATTATCTAGGGAAAAATCACCCCTGTTAAAGTGGCTGTGTGGTGTGTGTTCACGGAATCGTTTGATAAAAGGTCTACCCGATTGGCCGATATAAAAACGGTCACAATCGTCGCATATAAGCTTATAAATACCGGTTTTGGATTCAATGTTGGTCTGAGCGACTGGACGAACCAAGTTCCGCAGACAGTTATTTGTTTTAAAGGTAACAGTATAACCTAATTTACTTAAGGTGGATGTTAGGATCTTAGGCATCAACTCTGTGTATGTTGTTGAGATGAATTTGTTATTAGGTGTATTATCTTGTGTCTGTCTGGAACGACGGGCTTTGTGTTTTTTAAGGATGTTGTCAATCATTTGGCACTCATAGCCGTTGGCTATAGCTATTTGTTTAATTATGTTGAGCTCACACTCGAAATCATCATTATTTAGGGGGATCATCAAAAGCCTGTGAATGAAACTGTTGTAGGCCGCTAATTTTTGAGAGAAAGGGTGGTGTGAGTCTGCATGTATGGTCACGTCTGTGGTGGTAGGCTTTCTGTAAATTTTAAAATTTAAGTTGTTAAGCCGCCTAGTGACACTAAGATCGAGAAAGTTGAGTTCATTGTTGGTTTCAGTTTCCATAGTAAACTGAATATTGTGAGTAACAGTATTCATATGGTTTTTAAGATTACTGATTTGGTGTAGGGTACCATTAAAAATCAGAAAAGTGTCATCAACATATCAGCCATAAAAGATAATACTATTGGCGAAGATGTTATTATTAAGGATGTAGTTGTTTTCATAAAAATCAAGATATTGTTATTATTAAGGATGTAGTTGTTTTCATAAAAATCAAGATATATATCAGCCAACAGGCCGGATAACGGTGAACCCATAGCCAGGCCATCTGTTTGAATATAGTAATTCCCGTTGAAAGTAAAATAGTTTTGTTGAAGGATGAGCCTTAGTATGGTAATTAGTTCTTTAATGAGTTGTGTGTCCAGTTTGTTAGTGTCATGGAGATTGTCGTTCAAAATATCCAAAGTTTGGTTCACAGGTATATTCGTGTATAAATTGACGATGTCAAAAGAGGCTAGTTTGTAACTGGGTTGTAATTTTATGTCGTTGACCCTGTTTATGAAATCAATATTGTTAACGATAATATGGTTGTTTTTTAGAAAGATGTTGTCCTTAATTAGTGTGACAAGTTTCTTGGCTGTTTTGAAACCCGGCGCTGTGGTAAAATTAACTAATGGCCTGATAGGAATGTCACTTTTGTGGATCTTGAGTAAGCCGGTAAGTTTTGGGGCGCGCGCGTTAATAGGTTTTAAGAAACGATGAGTGCGATCATCAAATAAATTGGTACAATTGTTAATAGTATTGTTTAATGATTTTACATATGAGTTGGTGGGATCGAATTTTATTAGCTCGATATTGTTATCGGAAATGAATTTGTGTACTTTCTGTGTGTATGTGTCGTTGTGGATTATTACCAAAGTATGACCTTTGTCTGCTTTAGTAATAAGTGCATTACTATTAAGCAACTTAGTATTTATCTTTTTGAGTGTCTTGTGTTCAGCCTGCGCTCTTAACTGTTTCTGTATGGTACGACCATATATTAAAATACGGTTATTTAAAATTTTAATAAATTTATGATTAATTATGTGACGTGATTCATTTTGGAGTTTCGAGTCATTAATAGCTTTGACAGCGGTCTCGGCATTAATGACTTCATCAACGATATTATGTTTATTATCAGGTGGAAAGTTGTAGTCTAAACCTTTATTAAGTAGATTCATTTCATCGCTATCAAATGTAATATCGGTGAGGTTGACCGTGCGTGGGTAAAACGAATGTTTACATTCGGGAATATGATGTGAGCGTTGTGTTGAGATTAAACGTTTAAGTTTCATAGTCTGTTTTTGTCGTATCGTACGCATTGTGTCTGAAATGTATGTGTTTACCTTGTTCATTATATTATCTATGATGGCAGGATGAATCTGGTTATATATTAATAAATGCAACTGGAACAAAGTTTTGTTAATAATGGCTTTTTTGACGTATAATGATTTAATTTCTTGTTTAACACGATAGATTTCAGCGTGTTTCTTAGTATTTATTGCTGCCTTAGTATTGGAATTGATGTGTATGGTGGCATATTTTGGAATGATTTTATATTTTAGACAGAGAACATTAAACTTGATGTGTGTGTTAGTTTTAAAAAGCTGGATTTTAGTGTTTTGGTATTTGAAAACTGCGCTCACTTGATGAGCTTCCAATTTAAACATAATTAATGCGGTCCAAGTCACTGTATGATAATTATATAATTTACCTTATAATTTCCGTCAAGTGACGTCTAGCGTAATTTGTGCTGGGTTACGTGTTTCAGGCCATATGACCCATCTTCAGACCTTCACTCCAAAGGAGCTTGTTATATAATAAAATCCATATTAAAACAAACACATAATAAACAAATACGTAAAATACAATGAATGAACATATTATAAGCGTACTATTAAAAGACACGGTGCACTGCGTGTAGCATCTCAAGACTGTGTCGATGGGCAAAGTTATCTAGTATTATCTTTAAGCGAGCTAATAAAATTCGATCCCACCGACTCATACGTAAAATCATTAAACAATACTATCAACAATTGTACCAATTTATTTGATGATCGCACTCGTCGTTTCTTAAACCTATTAACGCGCGCGCCCCAAACTTACCGGCTTACCCAAGATCCACAAAAGTGACATTCCTATCAGGTCATTAGTTAATTTTACCACAGCACCGGGTTTCAAAACAGCCAAGAAATTTGTCACACTAATTAAGGACAACATCTTTCTAAAAAACAACCATATTATCGTTAACAATATTGATTTCATAAACAGGGTCAACGACATAAAATTACAACCCAGTTACAAACTAGCCTCTTTTGACATCGTCAATTTATACACGAATATACCCGTGAACCAAACTTTGGATATTTTGAACGACAATCTCCACGACACTAACAAACTGGACACACAACTCATTAAAGAACTAATTACCATACTAAGGATCATCCTTCAACAAAACTATTTTACTTTCAACGGGAATTACTATATTCAAACAGATGACCTGGCTATGGGGGTTCACCGTTATCCGGCCTGTTGGCTGATATATATCTTGATTTTTATGAAAACAACTACATCCTTAATAATAACATCTTCGCCAATAGTATTATCTTTTATGGCCGATATGTTGATGACACTTTTCTGATTTTTAATGGTACCCTACGCCAAATCAGTAATCTTCAAAACCATATGAATACTGTTACTCACAATATTCAGTTTACTATGGAAACTGAAACCAACAATGAACTCAACTTTCTCGATCTTACTGTCACTAGACGGCTTAACAACTTAAATTTTAAAATTTACAGAAAGCCTACCACCACAGACGTGACCGTACATGCAGACTCACACCACCCTTTCTCTCAAAAATTAGCGGCCTACAACAGTTTCATTCACAGGCTTTTGATGATCCCCCCTAAATAATGATGATTTTTTGAGTGTGAACTCAACATAATTAAACACATAGCTATAGCCAACAGCTATGAGTGCCAAATGATTGACAACATCCTTAAAAAACACAAAGCCCGTCGTTCCAGACAGACACAAGATAATACACCTAATAACAAATTCATCTCAACAACATACACCGAGTTGATGCCTAAGATCCTAACATCCACCTTAAGTAAATTAGGTTATACCGTTACCTTTAAAACAAATAACCGTCTACGGAACTTGGTTCGTCCAGTCGTTCAGACCAACATTGAATCCAAAACCGGTGTTTATAAGCTTATATGAGACGATTGTGACCGTTTTTATATCGGCCAAACAGGTAGACCTTTTATCAAACGATTCCGTGAACACACACCACACAGCCACTTTAACAGGGGTGATTTCTCCCTAGATAATATTAAATCTAATTTTACACGGCATCTAATTTCAAGCAATCATTCATATACCAATTTCAACGCTAACCTTATACCTCTACATTATTGTAGTAAGGGCCGTTACATAGATGCACTCGAAGAATTCGAGATATATAGAGGTCATAATAACCCCGATATATGTGACGACATACTCAATGATAAACTTAACTTCAGGTCCAACCCACTGTATGATACCGCGCTGCGATCGCTTAAAGATAATACTAGATAACAGTGCCCATCGACACAGTCTTGACATGCTACATGCGGTGCACCATGTCAGTTAATAGTACGCTTATAATATGTTCATTCATTGTATTTTACGTATTTGTTTATTATGTGTTTGTTTTAATATGTATTTTATTATATAACAAGCTCCTTTGGAGTGAAGGTCTGAAGATGGGTCATATGGCCTGAAACCCGTAACCCAGCACAAATTACGCTAGACGTCACTTGACGGAAATTATAAGGTAAATTATATAATTAAAAAGATGTGTGCATTTATTGATTGCATTATTAAGATTTTTCACAAATTTGGAAGTGGGATCTACATTAATGGGTTTTATATTATTGTTGTGGATGAAGTCATAAACTTTTTGCTGGTATACCTCTCTTGATATAATAACTAATGTGTTACCTTTGTCCGCTTTAGTAACTATAGCATTATTTTCCTTAACTTTCTTTCTAATTTGTTTAATAACTCGTAAATCATTTAAATAGACCGATTTTAAATTAAAAGGTCGTGAATGATTCTTGTTGTGTATACTAAGGGCCTTTGTAACGGTACAGAATTGTGTGCTACCTTAGTTTCAAGTCAGATCAGTAAATTTTTTAATTGTCAGTATTCACCTGTGAGGTGCCCCTTGTAACCAGCAACATAGTGTTAGTGTTGATGTCTAGAGACAGCCAAGCCAGATGTATTACGTAATAGCCCCAGCAGCAGTCTTTGTGTTTAATTCATAAAAACTGTCCCTACATCGGAAGCCATTGTGAAGTTAATAACCTTTTTAAATATATAAAAAACATAAACTTTCTTCCACTTACCTGCAAAAAATTCTTTTATCTGGGTCCAGGATTCTTCTCGCACGAACGTAAGATACAAACATGTGTTACGGGTTTTTCGTAATAATGTACTCTACTCATTTTTTTAAGAGAATTAATATTTTTTAATGAGCAATTATTAAAACAGGTTGTACTATTCTTTTTCCAATAAAATTTTCAAATTACTTTAAAATTTTCATACATTTTCTCAATACGTTTTATATGGTGATACATCTATTATCGTTATATTTTATTTCTACTACTTATGGTTACGATAGACTGCCCAGTCTGCTTTCACTCTCTCTCACATTCCTTATAAAATACCCCCTTTACCCTTATTAATTAATTTAGCCCATTATATAAAACCATAGCCGGCAACGTTTTCAGCCGTTGACCTCGTGGCCGCCCCGTTGTATGTTCATAGTCGTCCCGAACCAAAAAGAAATGTGTGTTGGTGTTCTTTTGCTTGTCTCACATCACTGTCACTTTGTGTGAAGCTATGAACTCACTTTTTTCTGGTATATTTTTAAAATTTTGTAAAAGTAGCCCCGTGAGGCTGTACCGGCCGGTACTGTCTGTGTCGGACTGCGCAGAACGGCGTAGCAAGTGCCGCTAACTTGATTGTGTCGTTTTTTGTGGATATCAATGCCTCACAGATAGTCGTCACAACTTTGTCTCATTTAAACCATGTAAGTTTTTTGTATTCAGTTCGTATACGATATTTGCTAGGCACTGGCGGACGTCATAATATGGGCGGGCCTTAAGTTTTACATCCGCCAGCAAGGTAGATGAAGGTGAACAAAAATTGTTTCTTAGCAATCTTGAGTTGCACAAAAAGGCGTCGCTCCGCGCGCATGGTTGTGTGATGCGTACGAGCGCATGGTCACATTCTCGCAAAGTTCTTGGAAACGGAGGCTGAGCGCATTCCTGGTTCCCGATTGCACAACTGTGGGCACGTATTACTGCTTCGTTACAACACTGTTCTGACAATTCAACACGTGGTCTGGACACGGTGGAAAATAAAATTTACAAATATTTTAACCAAGCCCCCAAAATTTAATAAAATAAAATCCCGCAATTTTGGCCTGTTACACACTGGTCCTCTTAGGTTTTAGGCAATGACAGTTTGTATGCTTCGGCATACAACCTCTCATTGGGGGGGGGGTATTGTAACGGTACAGAATTGTGTGCTACCTTAGTTTCAAGTCAGATCAGTAAATTTTTTAATTGTCAGTATTCACCTGTGAGGTGCCCCTTGTAACCAGCAACATAGTGTTAGTGTTGATGTCTGGAGACAGCCAAGCCAGACGTATTACGTAATAGCCCCAGCAGCAGTCTTTGTGTGTGAATCACAGTAAGAACCTTGTCACCATAGTGTTAGCATCGGGCAGCAGCAAATTACAGTGATCTGCAGTTTACTTAAAAACAGTGGCCTCGGACGATTTTTGGTAGACCGAAAAGTTCTAAGTAGGTTTACCAAAAGGTGAATTTAAACCGTATAACAGTAAACAATTTATAATATCACTGGAAAAAATGTGCAGAAAGTGAATGCGGATAGTTCCGTGAAAAAGACGAAAACGATATCGTGCACCGTAGTTTAAACCATGTGCCTCTGAATACTAGGAGGAGATAAAGTTACAAATTCGTGTTTTTTTGGCCATAAGTGTGTTGGTAAAGAGAAGTGGTAATGAGCTCATTAAATGGGGTTTAAAAACAAAGTGTAAAAAGAAAGAGAGAGTGAGTGAGGTAATAAAGGGGGAGAAAGAAAACATTAAGGAGAGTACTGGTTCATATAGTATATATATATATATATATATATATAATTTACATATTTTGATATTGTAACCTTATTGATAAAAATTATAAATAAAGTAAAAAAGGAAAAGAAAGAAGTCAGTTTTTATGTTTAAATAAAATAGTATTTGAATTATCATGAATAAGTGTTAGAGTAAGTTATTACGCCCGTTTAACATAACCTGTCCTGTATGGAAAATCTCGCGTAAACGAACCTGGTAAGTAATTCAAAGTAAATAATGGAAAAATGTATAAAGGTTTCCATATTTGTCCTTTTGTTTAAAAATATTGGTGGCGATCTATAAGTATTGGGAATCTTCTGTTTTTGGTAAGTCAGGGCGAGTGAAGTAAAAGGTAAGTAAAAGTTTAATATAAGGGGGGGTAAAGAAATAGACCGTAACAGTGGCGACCCTGCCAGGATGACTCATATGGAATTTTCTGATATGGGTTTAGGCCTGATTGGAAGTACGAGACAGGTTGTGGTAACGGCGTATTTGTAAAATTTTGAATTATTACATAGATTTCTGTTTTGGTAGCATAACATGTTTGGGAAATTATTGTGTATGTTTATATTTGGATAACAAGTTTAGGTGTAGAGTATTTTAATTGGGTGTGTAATTATTGTGTATAGGAGGGTTGGAATGTTATAAAGGGGTATTATATAAAATTTGAAGAATCATGGCAGATGTAAGAGAAACCGTAGAAAATAAGGGAATATGGGCTGACGTGTTGAACCTTTTAAAAACAATAGAGGAGAATAGTGAGAAGCGTCTTAAGAAACTTCACAATGGTCGTGGCGAGTTAAAAAAAAAGAGTAGATGAAACGGCGGAAAGGATAGATAAGGAGTTTGATAAATTAAAGGATGGATTAAAGGATGTTTTTGCCAAACCATGTAAGCTACTCAAAAATAAAGAAAGTGACCTAAACAAGGTGAGTAGTTCTGATAGTGGAGGTAATAATGACGATACTTTTACAAACAAGGGTGTTAGTTTAAGTGCGGTGAAGATAAAAAATGAGATAAGTGAAGTTAAAACAAGTGATAATCAGATAGAGGTTAGTTTAAGAACAAACAAGGCCAGAGTTGATATGGTACGTGGAAATAATAGTGACGACTATAATTATAATGAGGAAACAATTCCGAATAAGCAAGTGATAGACTACAAGGTGAGTAATAATGTGGTTAAAATAAGTGAGGATTCTAATGGGGAAATAATTACGAATAATAATGGTGAGAGTTTAAAAGTAAAACAGGTGATGAATTACCAGGTAAGTGGTAGTGTTCAAATAAGTAATGATGAAACATTATTGAACAAAATTATTGGTGATATATTAAATAATAGTGGTGATAATGAGAATAGAATAAGAGTTGAGGTTGATCAAAGATTGCTAGTTAGTGTTAATGATTTAGAAAGGGAGTATAGAGATAGATTAAGTGTAGAGGGTGAACAGGGGGCAAGTTTATATAGGGTTAAATGTGAAACAGAGATTTCACAAGTTGTTTATGGGGATAAAAGATCCTCACTAGGACATTTGGGCGACAATGGGTCGGCAAATAGTCAAAAAAGTTTTTTGTGTTTATCTGGTAGAGCCAGATGGTGTTATAGTAAAATGGTTGTGCCCTCTGTGTGGAGTGAGAATATGAAATGGTGTGGTATTGAAAGTGATCATGAGCGAGAGAGAGTAATTGAGTTGTTCAGATTAACCCTTAATTGCCCGGGTAGGCGTATAGAGTACGCCAGCCACGCAAGTTTTGCTGTAAATGAAAACCTACCAATCAACGAGGCACGGCCCCCTCAGTACCCTCCTACCAACTCCCTCCGAGCACAATGATCCGTTTGAATTTCACCAGTCTGTTATCGCAAGCCGAAGTAGTGACGTCTTTTACTTGCCGGTCGGTTTGGCGTACTCCGTACGCCACCCCTCCAACTATGTCGCGGAATGAAATTGTGCGGCCCGAAGATTTCGAACGTGTTTTACGTGAACTGTCGGATGAAGAGAAGCAAAATTCAGGCGTTGACACTGACATTCAATCATCTGATATTGACGAACGTGAGATTATCGAACAGAGTGACCACTATAGTGATTCCGAAATAGATGGTGATCTTCCTCAACCACTTCCAAGGACTTCTGACAACGAGGTGAGTGATACCGATGACAACGATTTTTTTACTAAAACTATTTACAAAAAGAAGAAAGTAAGAGGAAGGGTCGTAAAGGAAATCAGTGAAATTTATAAATGGAAGAAGGGCCCTATAAAAAGTAAATTTTCGCGTACGCCTAGTACAAATATTGTGAAACAAGTACTTCCGGCTTCCAAAGACTGTGCCGACGTGAAAGACGAAATTTCCGCTTTCTTGAAGAACTTAGACATGATTGATTCTCTAGTGAAATACACTAACATGTACATACAGCGTAACAGAACAATGGAGGACCCTAAGAAAATCTCAAAAAATAGTGCAAAGGACACAAGCAGATCAGAAATAATGGCTGTCATTGGGATTTTATTCTTATTAGGATACAAAAAAATGTCTAAAATACATCTTGACGAAGCATGGGCTCGGGATGGCACTGGCATTGAAATATTGCAAGGGGTGATGGGGCTGAAACGATTCAGATACCTTCTAGCTTCCATAAGATTCGATGACACATCCACAAGACTTACTCGAAAAACAGCCGATAAGTTAGCCGCAATACGGGAGTTTTACGACTCTTTCAATGACAACTGTGATAAATTTTATTCGCCTGGGGATCAACTGACGGTTGATGAAAAGTTAGAGCCATTTCGTGGCAGGTGCTCTTTCATTCAATACATTCCTAATAAGCCGGCCAAGTATGGCCTAAAAATATTTGCAGTTGTTGATTCGCGAACTTTTTATTGCTTGAAATTGGAAATGCAATGTGGCACTCAACCTCCTGGACCGTATGAAGCTTCGAATGCGAGCTTGGATATCGTCAATAGGCTGATTAGCCGCTATAAAGGTTCTAACAGAAACCTGACTACCGATAACTGGTACACTAGTTATCCTTTAGCCAAATCTCTCCTCGCCAGTGGTATTACCCTCGTGGGTACACTAAAAAAGAACAAAAAAGAAATCCCTTTTCAATTACAGCCAACGAAAACAAGAGAAGTTGGAACTTCAATTTTTTGTTTTCAAAAAGATGTCACGATGGTTTCTTACATGACCAAAAAAAAATAAATGTGTAATTCTTCTCAGCACCGCGCACGACGATGATAAAATTGATTCAGAGACACAAAAACCAAAAATAATCATGGACTATAATAAGTTCAAAGGTGGAGTGGATATAGTAGACCAACTCGGTGGCAACTACACCGTAGCCCGTAAAACAAAGAGATGGACGATGGCAACTTTTTTTGCGCTTCAAAACGTGGCAGGCATAAATGCACAAATCCTTTTGAATTTCTCTGAACCCAGTGCTTCTCCCAAGTTTAGAAGAATATTTTTGAAAAACTTGGCGACGTCTCTTATGAAGCCACACCTTCAAGATCGTGCAAACTTATGAAGCCTACCTGTGCATTCAAAAGCAATAATTCGTAGAGTGCTTTCTTCGGACGGAATAAAAACGAGGAGCAGGAAATACAACCACCCGCAAAAAAGGGAAAAGGACGATGCACTTCATGCGGAAGAGCAAAAAACAACTACACTACGATTAGTTGCTCAGAATGTTCTGCTTTTACATGCAAAACTCATTTGGCGAAAACAGTTTATCTCTGCGGAACATGTGCCAATAAAAATGAACTGGATGACGAAGATTAAGTTTTTGACAATAATTACTGAAAACGTTGTTTGTGCTTTTGTTTTTATTTTTGAAATGTTGTTTGAAACTTTTTGTAAGAAAAAAAAAAATATATATATGTAGGACAGCCATTTCCTCTTTCATATTTCGTTTCAATAAACGCATATAATAACCCGCATGTTTTTTTTTTTATTATTTCGCTTTTTCAATGTTATCACGTTCACTTCGTTGTGCAAAAAAGAACATGTTCTCTTGGTAGTATTCTGTTTGTTGTGGCTTATCTCAACGGCTTAGCTCGTTTGTTTACAAACGATAATTACAATTTTGTTTATAACCAAGATAATTACATTGAAGGACAAAGAAATAATATTATGAAACGAAAAACGTTCTAGAGCAGAGAAAAATAAATTGTTTTATTTTCTGGAGCTGAATTACTTGGAATTGTTATCAAAATGACACGCGGTGTGTCATTCACAGTCAGCGTGTTAAAAAATTACAAGCAGTTGATGATAATTTGGTGGGACACACCAACAAATGGACTGGCGTACTCAGTACGCCGCCCGGGCAAAATTGTATCGCCAAACCGCCCGGGCAATTAAGGGTTAAGCAGAGATTATGAAGGATTAGTTAAGGAGTTAAATAGTGAGAGAATTATGATAAATAATGTAGACTTACCTTGTTCAGTAGTAAACAATGACAATGCTTATATTGATGATGAATATGTACCTGTGGGGAGAGTTAGTGTACTCGTAATAACAGACAATTGTGATAATGAGGTAACTTATCTGGGTGTAACAATAAATACCGATGGAGATTTGACAAAAAATACTAATGCAGACTTGATTTATGATATAGTAATAATGGGGGGGGTAACCCTATGTATTATTATTTTGGTACAATGGAAAAAACAAATGTTTATGGTTATTACACAAATGATAGCCATATGATGTGTACAGATAAAAATGAACAATGTTAATGTGAAGATAAGACTAATTTTCGACGATGGGGGGTAGATAAAAACTCAATGTATGGACATTTTAAATATTTTAGTTTATGGCAATGATCTGGCTGATTCAGGTAATGAAGTGTGGCAAATAATAAAATTATGACGAAAATCTGTAAATAAATGTGTTAGTGTTAAATGTATTGTGTCAAGGTTATATTGTTAGAATGTATACAATAGTTTATGTAACAATGTTGGCAGTATGTTATAATAATAACAATATTTTATTTTGTTAAATAATTAACAAGAGGTAATAATGAATTTTATTCTGTATTGTGTGTTTAAATTAAAAGTGTTTTAAATAATGTAACAAAGCTAAATCATTTTGAGTGGAGGTGGAATTAAAGTAATGAATTTTATTAACAGTTAGTAATTGAGTAACATGTCAACACTGAAAGAGTTGTCTAACTTGAAAATTGAAGGAAGTACATGTAAAAGTGGTGATATAACCTGGAATGTTGAGACTGAGTTACTGTTTACAAAACCAGTCTGGCATACAACTGTTAATGTAAACAGGTGTGTTGCCTGTTGTGTGACTAATGTTTACATGTTGATGTTTGTTTCATGCTTGAGTTGACAACAACAAGAATGTTGTAG
Source organism: Magicicada septendecula (assembly GCA_034769895.1). Classification (NCBI taxonomy): domain Eukaryota; kingdom Metazoa; phylum Arthropoda; class Insecta; order Hemiptera; family Cicadidae; genus Magicicada; species Magicicada septendecula. Next base: position 130,994,927 of record CM068375.1, read on the forward strand.
TTTGATGAATCAGTGCTATGTGCAAATTCTATTATGAAACAAAAGAAATACCAGATGTGATGGAATGTAGGTAATATTTTTATGTAGGATCATTTTGAAAAATGTAATTAAAGTAAATGAAATTGTTTTGAACAAATGAGATTGATATAATGAGAAGTTGATGAATTAAATTAAATGAAATTGGTAATTAAATTAATTGAAAAGGTGAATGTTAATAATGAATTTAACTTAATTTTGATTGGAATGATGAAAGAAATGCGAATTGATTAATGAATAAAGTTTTAATTAATTGGAAATGTGAGATTAAAATTATAAGGTTCATAAATTTTATTTAAAATTCAAAGGTAACAATGCATTTTGTTTGTAGTACGTATCATATAGTAAATTGCTATTATTGCATTTTATGTAATCCATTGGTGATTTTTGGTGAGCGATGTTATTTTGGTAGGAGAAAACAATATGTATATAATTTGTAGGGGATTTATGTGTACTAGCTGTAAGTATACAGAAGTTTATATAACCAAAATTATGCAACCAGTACTTTGTTAATGAACCAGTACGGCTAAGAGGAAACAAATCAGTTGTGGATATGGCATATTGGAAGGCCTTTTTGTTAACTTTTAATTGGATGTTTCAGAGTCAGGCGTCACTGTGGCAGGCGCCTATCTGATTTTATGGTGTTGGGATTTCGAACAGGGAAGTCCAGTAATATCGGACGGGTGCTGCCGCAGTCGCCGGACTAGGGGGGGTAAGTACCCATGATTTTAGTAAAGAATTTAAGGGGGTAGCGGCGCCATATCTTCACTTGTTAAGTTAATAACCTTTTTAAATATATAAAAAACAAACTTTCTTCCACTTACCTGCAAAAAATTCTTTTATCTGGGTCCAGGATTCTTCTCGCACGAACGTAAGATACAAACATGTGTTACGGGTTTTTCGTAATAATGTACTCTACTCATTTTTTGAAGAGAATTAATATTTTTTAATGAGCAATTATTAAAACAGGTTGTACTATTCTTTTTCCAATAAAATTTTCAAATTACTTTAAAATTTTCATACATTTTCTCAATACGTTTTATATGGTGATACATCTATTATCGTTATATTTTATTTCTACTACTTACGGTTACGATAGACTGCCCAGTCTGCTTTCACTCTCTCTCACATTCTTAATAAAATACCCCCTTTACCCTTATTAATTAATTTAGCCCATTATATAAAACCATAGCCGGCAACGTTTTCAGCCGTTGACCTCGTGGCCGCCCCGTTGTATGTTCATAGTCGTCCCGAACCAAAAAGAAATGTGTGTTGGTGTTCTTTTGCTTGTCTCACATCACTGTCACTTTGTTTGAAGCTATGAACTCACTTTTTTCTGGTATATTTTTAAAATTTTGTAAAAGTAGCCCCGTGAGGCTGTACCGGCCGGTACTGTCTGTGTCGGACTGCGCAGAACGGCGTAGCAAGCGCCACTAACTTGATTGTGTCGTTTTTTGTGGATATCAATGCCTCACAGTTAGTCGTCACAACTTTGTCTCATTTAAACCATGTAAGTTTTTTGTATTCAGTTCGTATACGATATTTGCTAGGCACTGGCGGACGTCATAATATGGGCGGGCCTTAAGTTTTACATCCGCCAGCAAGGTAGATGAAGGTGAACAAAAATTGTTTCTTAGCCATCTTGAGTTGCACAAAAAGGCGTCGCTCCGTGCGCATGGTTGTGTGATGCGTACGAGCGCATGGTCACATTCTCGCAAAGTTCTTGGAAACGGAGGCTGAGCGCATTCCTGGTTCCCGATTGCACAACTGTGGGCACGTATTACTGCTTCGTTACAACACTGTTCTGACAATTCAACACGTGGTCTGGACACGGTGGAAAATAAAATTTACAAATATTTTAACCAAGCCCCCAAAATTTAATAAAATAAAATCCCGCAATTTTGGCCCGTTACAATACCCCCTCCAATGAGAGGTCTTTTGTCGAGACAGAAGAAATCTCATTGTTAAAACCCCTAAGAGGACCGGTGAGGAACTGGTGCCAACAACCCCCTCTTGTTCTTACACCTCATGGGTAAATGACCCCCCTGGCTCGGTGACTATGGACGCATCTGAACGAGATCACTGGACTTCCCTGTAAGAGATCCCAACACCGAAAAATCGAACAGATACGCACCACAGCGCACCTCACCTTCTAACATTCCACCCCAAAAATCCAAATCCCTGGCTTAGATCATGCCAGATCCTCAACCGATATGTTCCCCCTTATATGCAAACTGGGCTGCCTTTAGCAGATACTGGGCTCACACACACACACCTATTCTACATATTGTAAAATTGAAATATTCTTCGAAAATTTATTTAAGTTAAAATTCATTAGCTGTTTTCCTTGAAAATCAAAACACAAATTCTCCATCTATACTGAATAATTCTCTTCATTAGTTTTTTGTTATTAGGAAAAAACAAATTAAACATCTCTTAAAATAGGAACATCCTTAACCTAACATGTGATTACACCTATATTCCAACAATACAATTCAATAAAATAATTCAATAATAATAAACACGATTAGTACACAAACAATAACATCATCAAAGTTCAAAAATATCAATTAGATGGCAGGCGGAAAATCAAGAATTTTTTTTTGTTTTTTCAAAAAAAATTTTAAATTCAAAAAATTTAAATTTATTAAAATATTTTCTTTCCATATTAAAATTATTTAAAATTTGTCCAAATCAATTAAAAGCAAAATTGGCTTCATTTCCTCGCTAAATGTGTCTAGTATATGACTTCACCTATCAGCTGATCGAAACTGGGTCAAGTCAAGAACCTTGACCTACATAAATTATACACAAGTTACATCTGAAAATACATTGTACATCTGTAAAATTCTATTTTTAAACACAAAACATAATAAAATAAAACATTTAAAATTACAAAATATTATTATAATTAACAATCAAATTGATATTTAAATTATTCAAAATAAACACTTTATAGGTTTACATTATTTTCAAACTCTATCAAAAATTTGTCACTGGTTTCAATCAAATTTTATATTTTTATTATAAATCTCTTTTCTTTACTATTCTCAATTTCCTTTACTTTGGGTGATTTAATTACTTGTAATAACTCGATTTGCCACTTGGCATGTATTCATATAATATCTTTCTCACTCTGACTAATACTTCTCAACAGCTTTAACTATCAGGACACCCATCTCTATCAAAATATCTATCAAACAATCTGTAAACCCAACTTACCATTAAACTCAATTCGCCACATTCTTCTCTCGATATACAAAAAATTAATCTCTGACCCTTTGTACTTAGGATAAGTGTGTTCCCCCCCCCAAAAGCTCATTCCCTTATGTTGGTTCCTGGATTCTACCTAAGGTAACCCTTTCCGGCGACAAACGGTACCTTCCCGTCCCAACCCTTTTGTTGCGGACTCCCCCATTACACTATCCCCTATTACAAAATTACCATCCCCAAATTAACACTCTTATTACCTCACTTCAACTACAAAATAACATCATTTATAAACATTAATATATCAATCATTACTTTACATATATTCCACATTTCTACTGTGTCAGCATCAATATTTCTCAAATTCTATTTCATTATCTCACAACCACATTACATTAATTCAAAACAATATTATTCTCTCTACCACCATTGTAACTTTAACTTTAACTTGGACTGATCTACATGTCCCACAAAATATTAATCACCCACAATCTATCTTTTATTATTTTTGACACTTTATTTAAAATCTTAACTTTATTAAATTACTTTTCTCATTTTTTCAAATAGCATCTTTAACACATTAGAACATTATATTTAACATTAATTACCTTGACCATTAATAAACAATTTAACAGTGACATTTTACTACTGATCAACTGATATTCCTAGCCAAGTGAAAACACATTTCAAAATTATACACATTCTATGAAATACATATGGTTATCAATCCTTACATTTACCATCAATGTTTCCCCTCTTTCTGACTCTGGTACGATTATGTAAACCGCCTGCCAGTCGGTCTAGTTATTTACTTAGTTTCAAAATTACACAAATTATATAGAACACACATTTTTATCAATTCTTATATCTAACATACTACAATAGAATAACACATTGCTAAAATAGAATGAACACAGTATACTGAATGTATGAAACCCTATTTATCAAAGCAGAATACAAGCGTTTTATTAAAGCAAAATTGATTTAGCATTTTAATTTACAAAATTTAAGCACGTTGCTCATCTGAGCAACCTCCTGGTCCACACACACACACACACACACACACACTATTGTAATTTATGTAGGACTGTAGCGCCCATTTGCTTTCACAAAGACTGCATAGTTGGAGGAATTGGACATCTCCGTGTCTTTGCTTCGGCTTGACATTTTAAAGGTTGTGGATATCGACATACCCTTGTTTTATATTTAAGCCCTTAAGACGGGTCTACCACCTGGCTATGCTGTCCCCACGCGGACAGAGTGGCAGCCGCTGTTCCATAGTTCCGGGATTTCCCCTAGTTTCACCCCCCATTTAATTTCTACTATCAACCAATTTCAAGTCAGCTATGGTCAAGGGACTTGATATGGCCATAGCTGACCGCTAGCCAAAACCACGATTAGTGTTGGTAAGGCAGTAATCGCCCGAAAAGTCGGGGAAATCTAACTTCATTTCAATGCCTGTTCCATTCGTCATTGTTATGTGCGGCACAAGAGTCTATCATGGTACAATTGTACGAAAAAGTTGTGCCGCACATTTTCGCCATGTTGGCCCCCGATGGAGGTAACACTCCCTGTTACCCCCAACCCATTCCACTATCTACTGGGGCACAGGCCACCCCAGCAATAGCGCCTTAATAACTAAACAATAAAATTTTATATCCAATATTCTAATGTGACATTCTCATCAATCATTAATCATTTAACTCATTCATCACCTTAAAATTTTCAAATTTATTATTTATTTTAATTACCTTTCAGTTATTATTAAATTTTTTATTATCATTTTTATTTCACACAATTATTTCAAATCATCTCATTATAGAATTACAATCCTTTCATCTGAGTTACCTCTGTAGACATTTTTATTATAGCTGACTGGTATTATAAAATTTTTATACGTACAGTCCATTTAAACTGACATACACAAAATATATACACCATACACCAAAAACTCCACCTTACTTCTGAAACATTTAACAAAAATGTTATTTCAAATCACCCAATTTAACAATTAATTACCAAATTCACATCTCGTAAAATAATTTAAATTCATTAGAAAATTTAATTATATCATCTTTGAATTAATCAAAAAATATTTAAACTTTTCAAATCATTTTAATTAAATTAATTATTGAAAATATAATTTCCATTGTTATCAAAACAGTTACCATTCTTTAATTACTGTCTTTAAAATTAATCTTGTTATTTATTTATATTGCAAAATATTAATATTATTATTATCACAACCATCTACATACACATTGTTTACCTGACATCCTACAATACACACAAATAAATTCACTACAATTATTTACAAATCGTCATCATTATTAATCAGTTGTATCACATTTTAATGTCCCAGGTTGCGAGATCAAAAGCCATAAAACAATACATTTATAATTGTCCATTAATTGTTTTCTGGTTTAGCCTCCATCGTAAAAAATTAATCTTTGTTTTATATAGCACTTTTCAATTTTATTGACGCACAAATGGTAATTTTGTGTGTCATAACCACAAAAATCAAATCCATCCATTTTACCCACATAATCATGAAACAAGTCAATATTAAGTATTTCTGTTAAGTCTCCATTAGTAAATTTTTCCAATATCGGGTCAGTTACCTTTTTTATTATAAATTAAATCATTCTTGTTTAGACATACTTCTAACCTTACTTTCCACTCATCATAATCTCTCTTTAAATTATATACTTCTATCTCTTTCTCTACATACAATTCTCTATCAAAATTTCTCTCATCACAACACCCTATCACATTTTCAATATTACTCCAGACAGAGGGTATAAACTTATACAAGTAAAATAAACAACTCAACTCTTCTACTAACATGGGACTCTTGCCCTTCAAAAACAACATTTGTAAACACTCTGGTTCATCATAAATAATAAGGGGAAAATTTACCCTCTGCCCCCATTCTACCACTATACTATCTTTCCACTCTCTCTCTAACTCGTAAACACTCATTAATATTTCATTATCACATTCTACAAACTCATCAGTACTCTCCTTATTTATTTTCAACATATCACTCTCAGATACTACCTTTTCAATTGCATTACTATTCTCAGTATTATTTTTATTTGTTAACTCTTCATCTAATACAACATTTCTACACATGTCATTACAACTTTCATTTGTATTACTCTTACTCTGTTCTAGTTTATTCAAATTATTTCTTATTATTTCATTGGTATTTTCTAAACATTTATTCTTTTCTTGTGCGTCATTTATTAATTCATCAAATTTTACACTCACACTTTGCTGCAACTGAATATTCTGTTCGAATTTTTTATTAAAATTGCTATTTTGAACGTCAAAACGACGGTCTATTTTATCAAATTTTTTGTCATTAGAATTAAAACGACTCAAATTTTTTGTCAATTGCATCAAACTTGTCATTCTGTACATCTAATTTCTCATTTACACTACTTTTGAATTCTTGGATTTCGTTTTTCTGTTCTTTATTTTGTTCTAAGATTAATTGTAACATACTCATTACGTCACTATTGAATTGGACGTTACATTTTGTTGACGTCGGGGTCAATTGCACGCCCGAATCTTCATTTACATTACTCTGATCAGTTACGTTTAACTCTGTTTTATTTTGACTCGCACTTGGAGTCGAATGTATCTCAAATTTACTCATATCTGACTCATCAAAATTTTCGACACTAGTCGTTTCATTTATGTTGTTTTCATTATCTGCCATCTCTTATTATTTTTACTTGATACTTAGAATACTTCAAATTACTTTAATTTTTTATACTACACTTTCTATTTCATGTCAATTTTCCGTAAATGACGCACTTCTACTTTATTACGCTAACCTTAAACACGCGTTTGTATCTTTTTTGTAGGTGCGGTTTTTACTTAATTTTTTAATTCATAAAAACTGTCCCTGTATCGGAAGCCATTGTGAAGTTAATAACCTTTTTAAATATATAAAAAACATAAACTTTCTTCCACAAAGAATAAAAAATTCTTTTATCTGGGTCCAGGATTCTTCTCGCACGAACGTAAGATACAAACATGTGTTACGGGTTTTTTGTAATAATGTACTCTACTCATTTTTTTAAGAGAATTAATATTTTTTAATGAGCAATTATTAAAACAGGTTGTACTATTCTTTTTCCAATAAAATTTTCAAATTACTTTAAAATTTTCATACATTTTCTCAATACGTTTTATATGGTGATACATCTATTATCGTTATATTTTATTTCTACTACTTATGGTTACGATAGACTGCCCAGTCTGCTTTCACTCTCTCTCACATTCTTAATAAAATACCCCCTTTACCCTTATTAATTAATTTAGCCCATTATATAAAACCATAGCCGGCAACGTTTTCAGCCGTTGACCTCGTGGCCGCCCCGTTGTATGTTCATAGTCGTCCCGAACCAAAAAGAAATGTGTGTTGGTGTTCTTTTGCTTGTCTCACATCACTGTCACTTTGTTTGAAGCTATGAACTCACTTTTTTCTGGTATATTTTTAAAATTTTGTAAAAGTAGCCCCGTGAGGCTGTACCGGCCGGTACTGTCTGTGTCGGACTGCGCAGAACGGCGTAGCAAGCGCCGCTAACTTGATTGTGTCGGTTTTTGTGGATATCAATGCCTCACAGTTAGTCGTCACAACTTTGTCTCATTTAAACCATGTAAGTTTTTTGTATTCAGTTCGTATACGATATTTGCTAGGCACTGGCGGACGTCATAATATGGGCGGGCCTTAAGTTTTACATCCGCCAGCAAGGTAGATGAAGGTGAACAAAAATTGTTTCTTAGCCATCTTGAGTTGCACAAAAAGGCGTCGCTCCGCGCGCATGGTTGTGTGATGCGTACGAGCGCATGGTCACATTCTCGCAAAGTTCTTGGAAACGGAGGCTGAGCGCATTCCTGGTTCCCGATTGCACAACTGTGGGCACGTATTACTGCTTCGTTACAACACTGTTCTGACAATTCAACACGTGGTCTGGACACGGTGGAAAATAAAATTTACAAATATTTTAACCAAGCCCCCAAAATTTAATAAAATAAAATCCCGCAATTTTGGCCCGTTACACACTGGTCCTCTTAGGTTTTAGGCAATGACAGTTTGTATGCTTCGGCATACAACCTCTCATTGGGGGGGTATTGTAACGGTACAGAATTGTGTGCTACCTTAGTTTCAAGTCAGATCAGTAAATTTTTTAATTGTCAGTATTCACCTGTGAGGTGCCCCTTGTAACCAGCAACATAGTGTTAGTGTTGATGTCTGGAGACAGCCAAGCCAGACGTATTACGTAATAGCCCCAGCAGCAGTCTTTGTGTGTGAATCACAGTAAGAACCTTGTCACCATAGTGTTAGCATCGGGCAGCAGCAAATTACAGTGATCTGCAGTTTACTTAAAAACAGTGGCCTCGGACGATTTTTGGTAGACCGAAAAGTTCTAAGTAGGTTTACCAAAAGGTGAATTTAAACCGTATAACAGTAAACAATTTATAATATCACTGGAAAAAATGTGCAGAAAGTGAATGCGGATAGTTCCGTGAAAAAGACGAAAACGATATCGTGCACCGTAGTTTAAACCATGTGCCTCTGAATACTAGGAGGAGATAAAGTTACAAATTCGTGTTTTTTTGGCCATAAGTGTGTTGGTAAAGAGAAGTGGTAATGAGCTCATTAAATGGGGTTTAAAAACAAAGTGTAAAAAGAATGAGAGAGTGAGTGAGGTAATAAAAGGGGGAGAAAGAAAACATTAAGGAGAGTACTGGTTCGTATAGTATATATATAATTTACATATTTTGATATTGTAACCTTATTGATAAAAATTATAAATAAAGTAAAAAAGGAAAAGAAAGAAGTCAATTTTTATGTTTAAATAAAATAGTATTTCAATTATCATGAATAAGTGTTAGAGTAAGTTATTACGCCCGTTTAACATAACCTGTCCTGTATGGAAAAATCTCGCGTAAACGAACCTGGTAAGTAATTCAAAGTAAATAATGGGAAAATGTATAAAGGTTTCCATATTTGTCCTTTTGTTTAAAAATATTGGTGGCGACCTATAAGTATTGGGAATCTTCTGTTTTTGGTAAGTCAGGGCGAGTGAAGTAAAAGGTAAGTAAAAGTTTAATATAAGGGGGGGGGTAAACAAATAAGATGTAACACCTTATTTAGTTTACTGTTAATCAAAACTCTTAGTTCGTTTTGTGAATTTACGTTGGGCACTGTTTTTATCGCTGCTTCAGCATGTATTATTTCACGTGTTAAATGGTTTTTATTAAAATCAGGCACATTATATTTCAAACCTTTATTAAGTAAATTCAATTCTCTCGAGTCGAATTCAATGTCTGTTAAATTGGATACACGGCTGTAAAACGTATGTTTACATTTAGTAGTCCCATTATTGTGTTGACTTGAAATCAAGTTATTTATTTTCTTAGCGTGTTTCTGAGCAATCGGTAATATGACCTTCATGATACGGTTGTTCACATACTGCATTAAGTTAAATATATTATGTGTAATAATTTTAAATTTGATTTGTAAAATAATTCTATTAATCTGGTCTTTTTATTGTACAACTGTATTATTTCTTCTTTTATCCATGTTACTTCTGCAATACGTTTCACCTTCTTAGCAACGTCTGACGTGTTGTTAATACGTAATGTGCTGTATTTGGGTATAATATTCAACTGCAGGCACTTTTTGTTAAATTTCATGTGCAGATTGGTCTTCAGTAATTTAATTTTAATGTTAATATATTTAAATACCGTAGATACCCGACAGGCTTCTAATTTTAAACTCATGTTCTCTGGTATCCAAGTCACGTTTCAATACAGATTAAAATTAATTTACCTTTTTTTATCCGTCGTGACTTCTTATTGTATTTATTTAAATAACGCGTTTCGAGACTCAAGGCCTCATCTTCAGATTTCAGTCCCGTGTGGACGTCGTTAACGCATTAAAATTAAGCTACTACACATAAAAATAAAACACTACACAAGTTAACCGATGTCTGAGTGCGCTCCCTTTGCTGGCTCGTGACGCACTGCCTGCAACTACTCAACGGTCTCGTCACAACGCACCCCCCCCCACCAATTGCTGTCCATTCCTGGTTAATATGAATTTGTCAACAACCATATCGTATAGCTGACGCGATTTAAAATTCAGCTGGTCATTTAACATGTTATTAGGACTGCACTTAAACGCCCGGTATATTTCAAATTCTTCGGCTGCGTTCATGTATCGTCCCTTATTGCAGAGATGCAATGGTTTGCAGTTGGTGTCAAAGTTGGTATAATTATGGTTATGCACCATTAAGTGTTCGGCATATTTTGATTTACAGGCATTTAAGTTATTTTTAGGTAGATGTTCTTTAAACCTCTGTCTAAATGCCCTGCTGGTCTGACCAATATAAACCATATCGCAATCATTACAAACCATTTTGTAAACACCCGTTCTTTTTTCTTTAAACTGTTGTGTTTTAGGCCGTAATAATTTTTGAACATTATTTGTGGTGCGGAACGATACTAGGATGTTATGTTTCCGAAATTCGTTTTTTAAAATCATGGGTATATTATTGGTGTACTCAGTTGAAATAAACTTAACTTTATTATTTTTGTTGCGTGTACTGATGATACTTTATTCTTTTTATGTTTACGTAATTAACCGTTCGACCATTGAGCTTCGGTACCCATTCGCTTCCGCTATGTACTTAATTGTATTTAATTCATCTATATAATCATCGTGCTCGAGAGGTATATTTGTCAACCGGTGTAAGAGGCTATTGAAAGCGGCCATTTTTTGAGTATACTGGTGAAAAGATTTGGCGTGTATAACAGAATCATTTGCTGTAGGTTTTCCGTATATCTTGTAACAAAATCTATTGTTATGTATTGTTAAATTAAATCTAAGAAATTTATTTGATTATTTGTTTCTACTTCTGCTGTGTATGCTTTGTATTGATACTAATCATAAAAGACTTTAGATTATCTATGAGTCTTATTGTCCCATTGAAAATAAAGGTATCATCTACATATCGTTTGTAAAAAATAATCTGGTTATTGAATTTATTTGTTACCGAAAGCAAATATGTATTTTCAAAATGATTAAGGTATATGTTAGACAAGAGTCCAGATAAAGGTGAACCCATTGCTAGCCCTCTTCTTGAATAAAAAATCGATTATCAAATGAAAAATAGTTCTGTTTTAAAATGACACCAAGAATATATAGTAGTTCATTTATTACTTGAGGACCTAAACTGCCAGATTTTTCTAAGTTGTTATCAGAATCTCAACCGTGGCTTGAACCGGTACATTTGTGTGTACGTTAGTCACATCAAAAGACACTAATTTATATTGAGTTTCGATATTAATATCTTTTGTTAGGTCCACTAACTCTGAACTATTTTTAATACTGTGATTATTTTCTAATGTTATATTATTTTTTATTGTCTCAGCTAATTTCTTGGCTGCTTTGTATCCTGGTGCTGTAGTGTAATTTATAAGAGGTCTTATTGGTATGTCTTCTATAAGGATTATAGGTAGACCGGTAAAATGAGGGGCTTGTGCAGCCATTGGTTTCAGGTACCGACATGTGGTATCATTAAAGAGATGTGTGCATTTATTGATTGCATTATTAAGACTTTTCACAAATTTGGAAGTGGGATCTACATCAATGGGTTTTATATTATTGTTGTGGATGAAGTCATAAACTTTTTGCTGGTATACCTCTCTTGATATAATAACTAATGTGTTACCTTTGTCCGCTTTAGTAACTATAGCATTATTTTTCTCAACTTTCTTTCTAAATTGTTTAATAACTCTTAAATCATTTAAATAGACCAATTATAAATTTAATTTTAATTTTCCACATAGGCTTAGTCAGTTAGCCTACTGCGACCGGGCAGAGAGAGCTCGTCAGCTGAGGTGAAAGCAACTCTCTAGGGGAAGAGCACCCCGAAATCAAAGTTCCTGGTCCTCCAGTTTGGGGGTTGGATCGGAGAATTCACATAACCCATCTGTAAAAGTTTTATGTGCAGAAACCTGTCAGTTACTTTCGCCAGCCAGCTTTTATAAATATGAATGTGGCGACTAGTATTTTCTCCTCGTAGGGGCCCGATCGGATCCGGGGGGGGGGGCAGTCCTCACAACTTCATGTTACTGCCAAACAAAGAAGTCGCAGAAATAATCAGGTTAATTTTAATATTGGACTATGGAATGCGCTCATTTTATACCGACCCGGAGCTCTCAGAGTGCTCCTAGACCAACTTGATGCTTTTGCAATAGACATAGCTGTGATACAGGAAATCCAGTGGACAGGCCAGGGAATTCTTGAGAAGCGGAGCCACACTGTCTATTACAGCTGTCATGATAGGCTACATCATTATAGAACAGGATTCATCATCCAAAAGCGGTTCAGACAAAGGGTGATTGACTTTTCCCTTGAATCTGTTGTTTAAGAATTAAGGGAAAATTTAAGAATTACTCCCTCATTAGTGTTCACGCGCCAACTGAAGCATCCCCAGAAATGGAGAAAGAAGATTTTTATGATCTCCTTGATGAGACTTTTGATCAATGCCCTAGTCATGACATCAAAGTAATTGCTGGAGACATGAATGCGAAAGTAGGTAGAGAAACAATCTACTCTCCAACAATTGGATGGCATAGCCTGCACGAATCAACTAATGATAACGGGCAGAGGTTGATTAATTTTGCCGCATCAAGGGACCTGGTCATTGGTGGAACACTCTTCCCTCACAAAGATATACATAAGGGAACATGGACTTCACCTGATGGTACCACCATTAACCAAATAGACCACTTCCTCATTAGCTCACAAAGTAGATCTAATCTACTGGATGTGAGGACACGAAGGAGAGCCAATATTGACTCTGATCATTACCTAGTGGTTGCATGACTGAGAGACCGTATGTCAATGATTAAGACACAACGTGCTCCAAGAAGAAAACAGTACAACATATCCAAACTAAAGGAGGAGGACAACCGCTTGGGATTCACTGCACTAGTCGGAAATAAAATCACCGAAACGACTACAGGAAATCCAAGTATAAACATTGTTTGGGAAGAAATCTCTTCAGCACTTGCCGGTGCTGCAGAAGAAACTTTGGGCCTCAAAGAAAGGGAACCTTCAAATCCGTGGTTTGATGAAGAATGCAGAGTTGCTACAGACCTGAAAAATGAAGCCTATACAACAATGATACAGAGGCACACAAGAAGAAGTGCAGAGGAGTATAGGTAGTGGAGGAGAGCGAAGAAGCAGGTACATTGGCAGAAGAAGCGCCATTGGAAGAGTCAACAGCTGGTAGAGATCCAAGATCTTAAGGATGCAAACGAAATCAGAAAATTCTACAGTAAGGTAAATCAAGGTAGGAAACCCTTTAAACCCAGGACAACAGCTTGTCGTGACACTGACGGCACCCTACTTACAGAAAAGGGGAAAATCCTCGAAAGGTGGCGCAAGCACTTTGAAGCTCTTCTTTCTAAGAATGACGAGGTGGACAACTATGTACCACCTGTGGTAGAGGAACATGAAGACATCGAGCCTCCTGATGAAGATGATGTGATAGCTGCAATAGAAAGCCTTAAAAACAACAAAGCTCCCGGTTCTGATGATCTTCCTGTAGAGCTTTTCAAAAACGGTGGCCCAGAGCTGGTTAAAACCCTTCTTTACCTTGTCATTGATATACGAATAGAAGAGAAACTGCCAACAAACCTGGCAGAAGGCAGTTATATGTCCGGTTTATAAAAATGGAGATCAACTAGACTGTAATAATTACAGAGGCATTTCTCTTCTCCCTGTGGCGTACAAAATAGTGTCACATATATTGTACCAAAAACTGCTTAACTGCTTCCACATGCTGATTGGGTGATTGGTCAATATCAGTGCAGATTTAGAAGAGGAAAATCGACAATAGACAAGGTTTTCACACTCCGACAAATTCTAGAGAAAGGTAGGAGCTACAAACCCATCACCTCTTCATAGATTTCAGAAATGCATACGACAGCATTGACAGAAAAGAACTTTACACTGCTCTTGAAGAACTGGGCATACCAAAGAAATTATAAGATTGTGTAGGATGACAATGCTGACAGTGAAGGGCATGGTTAGGACTCAGAATGACTTATCAGGAGAGTTTGACTATGGAAAGGGAGTCCTCCAGGGCGATGCTTTTGCTTGCCTCCTCTTCAATCTTGCCTTAGAAAAAGCTATGAGAGATGCTGGAATAGATTCCTCTGGGACTGTATTCAACAGGTTGGTGCAGGTCCTAGGATATGCTGATGACCTAGATATAATCGGGAGGTCCCTTCGAGCAGTCACTGAAGCCTTTCTTGCTCTTGAAGGTCCCGCAAGGAGACTGGGTTTCATAATAAATGAAAGCAAGACAAAATACATGGCCACAGGACAGGGGGCTAGGGAAGGAGAGCACATCCAAATTGGCATCTATTCCTTGGAAAAAATCAACAACTTTGTTTATTTAGGATGTCAAGTTAACGCTGATGGGGAAACAACAGAGGAAATAAAGTGAAGAATCACCTCAGCTAATAGGTGCTTCTTTGGTCTCAGACCCGTGTTCCAAAGCAGAATAATTGCCAGGAGCATCAAGCTGCTTTTGTATAAAACACTGATCCGCCCAATTCTCACCTATGGTTCTGAGACCTGGACCATTTCTAGAAAGTCTGAGTCAAGCCTGCTGGTTTATGAACGCAAAATCCTCCGTAGTATATTTGGTCCAATATGTGTGGGAGGTGAATGGAGGAAGAGAACCAACCAAGAGCTGAACACACTTCTGAATGAACCAGATATTGTGAAAATTATAAAGCTTGGTAGACTCAGGTGGGCTGGACACGTGATCAGAATGGGGGAGAATGAAATACCAAGAAAGGCACTCACAGAACAGATCTATGGCACCAGGAGAGTTGGTAGACCCAAACTACGTTGGGAAGACAGTGTGAGCTATGATGCGCGCCACATCCTTGGGACCCGGAACTGGAGAGCAGCTGCACTTCACCGGGACAACTGGCGGAGGGTGTTAAAGGAGGCCTTGACTCAGTAATGGGTTGTTGCGCCACTGATGATGATGATGTAGATGATACCTTTGTTATTTTCAATGGGACCATGAGACAAATAGATAATCTAAAGTCTTTTATGAATAGTATCAATGCAAAACTACAATTCACAGCAGAAGTAGAAACAAATAATGAAATAAATTTCTTAGATTTAACTTTAACAAAACATAACAATAGATTTTGTTACAAGATCTATAGAAAACCTGCAGCAACTGATTCCGTTATACACGCCAAATCTTATCACCCGTATACTCAAAAAATGGCCGCTTTCAAGCATCTTACACCGGTTGACAAATATACCTCTCGAGCACGATGATTATATGGATGAATTAAATACAATTAAGTACATAGCGGAAGCGAATGCGTACCGAAGCCCAATGGTCGAACGGTTATTACGTAAACATAAAAAGAAGAACGTCATAAGTGCACGCAACAAAAATAATAAAGTTAAGTTTATTTCAACTGAGTACACCAATAATATACCCATGATTTTAAAAAACAAATTTCAGAAACATAACATCCTACTATCGTTCCACACCACAAATAATGTTCAAAAATTATTACAGCCTAAAACACAACAGTTTAAAGAAAAAAGAACGGGTGTTTACAAAATGGTTTGTAATGATTGCGATATGGTTTATATCGGTCAGACCGGCAGGGCATTTAGACAGAGGTTTAAAGAACATCTACCTAAAAATAACTTAAATGCCTGTAAATCAAAATATGCCGAACACTTAATGGTGCATAACCATAATTATACCTACTTTGACACCAACTGCAAGCTATTGCATCTCTGCAATAAGGGACGATACATGAACGCAGCCGAAGAATTTGAAATATACCGGGCGTTTAAGTGCAGTCCTAATAACATGTTAAATGACCAGCTGAATTTTAAATCGCATCAGCTATATGATATGGTTGTTGACAAATTCATATTAACCAGGAATGGACAGCAATCGGTGGGGGGGGCGTTGTGACGAGACCGTAGAGTAGTTGCAGGCAGTGCGTCGCGAGCCAGCAAAGGGTGCGCACCCAGACATCGGTTAACTTGTGTAGTGTTTTATTTTAATTTGTAGTAGCTTAATTTTAATGTGTTAGCGACGTCCACACGGGACTGAAATCTGAAGATGAGGCCTTGAGTCTCGAAACGCGTTATTTAAATAAAACAATAAGAAGTCATGACGGATAAAAAAAGGTAAATTAATTTTAATCTGTATTGAAACTTGACTTGGATACCAGAGAACATGAGTTTAAAATTAGAAGCCTATCAGGCATCTACGGTATTTAAATATATTAACATTAAAATTAAATTACTGAAGACCAATCTGCACATCAAATTTAACAAAAAGTGCCTACAGTTGAATATTATACCTAAATACAGCACATTACGTATTAACAACACGTCAGACGTTGCTAAGAAGGTTAAACGTGTTGCAGAAGTAACATGGATAAAAGAAGAAATAAGACAGTTGTACAATAAAAAGTCCAGATTAAACGAATTACTTTACAAATCAAATTTAAAATTATTAAACACAATACATCCGGTACTAGTCTTTAACTTAATGCAGTATGTGAACAACCGTATCATGAAGGTCATATTACGCGTGAATGCGCACCCTTGCTGATAACTCTTACAGTCCTGTGTAATATGCTGTGCCTTATACAGAGCGATAGTCTGTGTCCCATTATTACGCTTTGGTTAAATACAATGAAAAAGTTTTATATTGCAAACCTTCATGGGTTTGTACTGTTACAATAACCCCCCAATGAGAGGTTTTCTGCCAAAACAGAAAAACTCTCATTGCTAAACCCTAAGAGGACCAGTGAGGATGTGGCGCCAACAACCCCCCTTAATAATTCCTTAATGAATCATGGGTAAACTACCCCCCTAGTTCGGCAACTATGGCTGCACCTGAATGACTCTACTGGACTTCTCGGTTCGAGATCCCAACACCGTAAAATCAGACAGGCACTCACCACAGTACCACCTAACCTTGTAACATTTCAACAAAAAATCAATAACCAGCCTTTTACCCAACCAGATCCTCAACTGACATATCTCCCCTTATAAATACTGGATTGCCTTTAGCAAAGTACTGGGTGCGTACATATGAGCCCTACTATCTTAAAATCAGTAACTTAAAACTCAACTAAACATTCTTTACTGTACCAAACCCTAACTTCAAAACAATTGTAATCATTTTTAAATTAACATAAATATTTTATCCTCAAATATAAACACAATTCCCTTATTTTACTCAACTGTTACTTGTTTGCCTTGGCAAGATCATCTCAAAACGAAAATAAACTATTTAAATTTCATTCATGTAGTGAAATAAATCTAAGTCCCTTACCAAAGATTCACATTTACGTTAATTTGCTATATCTTCTTCAATTAATCCCTCTAATCGCAACTTTTAAAATTCAAAATCTTTTAAATGAATATCATTTTCAATATAAATCTTTATAATCCTATGCAGATAATTGTTACCACCTAAAAAATCCTTTACTCTCCTCAACTCGCTTACAACTACACTTGGTTACAAACATATAGCGTGAACACTATGAATCAGCTGATACATTATCAACATACATAATCATATCCATATATAGTGGATATGAAAATAAAATACCATCTTTACTTCAAAGAAATTTTTGTTTTCCAATAATTAAATGCATTTAAATTCCAGAAACATATATTCTGACAATTAATAAAAGAAACAAATTATTAAATTAAATTAATTAACAAAAGAACATATGACTTGAATACATTAACCATTATACAGTCCACACCAGTCATCAGCTGATGCCTCATTATCAGGTGAGCGACCTTTCTATGGAATATAGAAACCTTTCTATTGAATATAGCACATTGAATATAAATAACACTAATACACAACATTATTCAATTTAGCTCATAACATGTCCTTGGTGATTATACAATCATTACAACATAGAGTCTCGTACTTAAAATCATTTGTTCTCATAAGTGAATGTTCATCACTAATCATTGAATCATAAACTTATAGTAAACCTTACCGAACAGGAACTAGGCCATCAATCACCAACTCTCTAGTTAGAGTAAGTAAACTTGATTGTCCCGCTGTTACAGTGGTCGTTACCTCTCAGTGATTTCTCAGCTACTTCTCCTACTTCATCATTTTATTACTTCCCCCCTTATACCCAGTTACAATTAGGTAAACCACCTGCCGGGTAAACCAGATCAAGTATTTACCTGGTTGGATAAACACTCTATTGTGTATGCCCCTAGCTTGTAACGGCCAGCTCCTTTTCCACACACACTATTATTTCCTGATGGTGGACTGTAGCGCCCATTTGCATCCACAAGAACTGAAGTTTAATTAGGGTGTAGACGCTGCCTACCCCGTTCTTGCTTCAGCGTTATAAAAAATTCAGCATTACTGATGTCTGAGGACAACAGTAATCCTACTAAATATTATTTATAAGCCCTTAACACGGCACTACCAACCCCTACGATGATAGCCGCTGTTCCATAGTTCAGTGATTCCCCTGATTTTACCCCCCGGTTAATTTCTAGAGTCACCAATTTTGAAAATAATAACAAGTATGGCTCGGATACACTCTGCCTAACCACACTTGCTACCAATAATCCAAATCCACGGTCAGGGTTCGGTGACGCCGTGACCGCCCGAAAGTGGGGAATCACAAGTAAATAATATATATTATATTATTATATACATCCACCAAAATCAGTAAAGTTTCAATTTTTTTAAATTATTTCAATAATTTAAAAAAATTGAAACTACTGATTTTGGTGGATGTATATAATAATATTATAACAAATCGGTGGCATAATGTTTAGCAAAATAATATATATTATATATATATTCCCCCTTTTTCATTTAGTTATACAATAATCTGTGTTTATTTATCAAAATTATAATGATATATATTATCAGTGATTTATAAAAAACATACCTAACATTACTCAGATAGATAATACTTTTTTAATTGGGTCACATTATACGTTCCTTTTATTTCTCTGGTTTGTGGGTCTATTAATACATAAGCATTTTCCATTTTTATTTCACTAACCTCATATGGACCCGCGTATAACAAGAAGAACTTTTTTATCTCTTTATCTAGTGCCGATGATTGATCATTGTTTTTTACTAATACTAGTGGCCCTACCTCATATTTGACGGGATATAAAATTTTTATCATGCTTTCGTTTCCGTTGTTCCGCTTTACTTAAGAGCCGCTCCTTGGCAAGCACCAGTTTCCTACCATGTGGTAACTCAGTCCGTGTCGGAAATTTTATTAATTCCTCTATTATGCTTGATGGCCTCCTCTGAAACATTAACTCATAAGGACTATAACGTGTGGATTCATGTAAGCTACAGTTAATGTACCCTTCTATTTTATTTACAAATGTGGCCCATAATGAATGTTTTTGATGGCAAAATGTTCTGAACATACGCCCTAATTCCCGCATAACACGCTCACTAGGGTTTGATTGGGGATGATATACTGATGTATGTTTAACTAAAATATTCTCCCAACCTAACGTTTCCCTCCAAGTGTTGCTGGTAAACTGCGACCCATGATCCATGATAATACTATTTTAGGTCTACCCACTTCAGCAATGTATTCATTTACTATTTTTTTTGCTATTACCCGAGATGTAGCCTTTTTTACAGGGTACAGCTTTACAAATTTAGTAAAAACATCTAATGCTACGAACAAATAAGTCACTCCGCCTTGACTCTTGGGTAGCGGACCATATAAATCAACAGCAACTATCGCCAAAGGACTGTCTGGTATTACATGTTGCATTAACCCCTCCTGTTTACGATTATTTATTTTGGCTTTTTGACAAATTTCACATGTTTTTAACATTTTACGCACGGTTCTTTCCATAGTATTAAATTTACATGATTCTTTTAATATGTCACTGCATTTCTTGGGACCTACGTGCCCATATCTCAAATGACAATCTTTCACTACTTTGGATATTAAAAACTTAGGAACGCATAACTTCCAGTCGTCACCTTGTTCGTTTGTTCGGTGAAATAAATTTTTACCATACATGCTAAAATGTTTTTCCCATTTGTTAGGTGTATTTGGCATCTTATTTAATGCTGTTATAATTTACCAAGTTCTAGATCTTTTTCTTGTTCTGCCGCTAGGTTGTGCATTAATTTTTTTCATATCTAACCCCTCCACTTCTTTGATTACAAATATTTTATAGGTGTTTGCTGTATCTACATCGGTATTATTATTAAAATCAGTTCTAGATAGGACGTCAGCTACTACGTTCTCTTTACCCCTACAGTATTCTATGGTTAAGTCATACTCTTGTAATATTAACATCCATCGCACTAATGTACCATGTGTTAGTTTACAGTTTTTTAAAAATGTCAAAGCGTGGTGGTCTGACCTTATGATTATTTTATTTCCCAACAAATATGTTCTGAATTTTTTACAGGCGAAAACTATCGATAGTGCTTCCTTTTCTGTTATAGTATAGTTCTTTTCACTAGCTACCAAGGATCTACTGGCAAAAGCTATCATATTATGATTACCTTCCCTATCCAATTGAAATAGTTCTACCCCCAAAGCTATCTTGGATGCATCGGTATGTATGTAAAATGGTTCCATAAAATTAGTATGAGCTAATATGACAGTGGTTAAAAATTTGTTTTTTATTTGTTCAAAGGCAGTTTGCTCTGGTAAACCCCATTGCCATTGATTACCCTTATTTAATAAGTGTCCCAGTTGTACGGTTAAATATGAATACTTTTCTACAAATTTCCTATAATAAATTACACAAGCCTAAAAAACTTTGCAGCTGTTTAATATTCTTGGGTGCTGGAAAATTTTGTATTATTTCTACTTTTTTAGGATCTGTACTGATACCCTTAGCTGAAATTATGTGGCCTAAAAAATTGGCCTGTTCCCTTAAAAACTCTGACTTTTTAAATTTAACAGTTACTCTATATTCATGTAATTTGCTTAACACTCTATCTAATCTCTCACAATGTGTATTAATATCTGGTGAAGTTATTACTATATCATCCACGTACACAGTGGTAAACTCTAAAATTTCTCTCCCTAACACGTAGTCCAAACATTTAATAAAGACGATATTAATTGATGACTCGTTGGGCACTTGGTGAAACATATTAATACAAAGGTTTTGTAAAATATATAAAAACACTTGGTAAGTTTCACAAATTTTTTAATTAACTCTGACAGCTGTTTCGACTAACTTAAGCCATTGTCAAAGAGCGAGTGAATGAAATTACTGAACACAGGATGTTAGAGTAGTGTAGGTGGTAAACATCTGTTTAGGGCGTTTCTGGAACATCTGTGTTGTGATGGCGAGGGGTGGGGAGTGTGTGCATGAGACAAGGGAAGGTCTGGTGTCTTTAAAAAAACTAAATACAATCATGAATGCAAAATATAAAATTAACTGAACTAAATATAAACTGAATGCAAAATTTAAAATAATGATGAACATTCAAAATAATATAAAATAAACTAAACTAAATAACAGATTTTAATAAAGGGGATACACAAAATTCAGTCTGTTCATTGGTTAAATTTTTGTTATTTTTTATTGCTTTTTTAATTTCTAAAATTTCTAACAAATCCATTTTTCTACCTTTTTGTATGTTGTGGAGTAGTGTTATGTTTTTTGTGTCTATAAAGTGATTGTGTTGTAAGCAATGATCTGCAAAACCTGTATTAGATGTATTGGTTAAAATCGCCTTCTTATGTTCAGAAATGCGATGTTTCAGAGCACGGCCACATTGTCCGATATAAATAGCATCGCATTCTGCACAGTGTATTTCATAAACTCCATTTTTCTCCAGTGTATTAGATTTTTCTTTATTATTGACTAGTAGTGAAAAAAGATTACGTTTGTTTACTGATACCATGTTAAGACCATGGTTTTTTAACCTATTATTAATCTTATCTGTTATACACGGAATGTAATTTGTTAAGTGAAATTTTTTGTTACCCTGATCTGGCTCTATGGAATAAAATTCTTATAAAGTAATTTTCTTCTGTTTTTTTTAAATTAAAGAATTAATTATTCTTTCATCATAACCGTTATTTTGTGCTATGGCTTTTATAATATCTACCTCTTTATTGAAATTTTCTTTGGATAAAGGAACTATAAGGAGACGATTAACCATTGCATGAAAACTGCTTAATTTTATGTGCCATGATGTTAGTGATTGTTTATGTATAACGGTATCTGTAAAAGTAGGTTTTCTATATATCTGAAAACTAAGATTATTTTGTGATCTAGTAATGGTAAGATCCAAAAAATTTAAACTTTTCATATTTTCTGTTTCAAGTGTAAATTGCACGCTACTATAAAAGGAATTAATATAATCTAAGAACATATGGAGCTGTCTATCTGTTCCCGTCCAGATACAAAATATATCATCAACATACCTTGCCCAATGAAAAACATATTTTATGTTGGGGTTATCAGATGTAAAAATGTTTTCTTCCAAAAATGTCATAAAGATTTCACTTAATAAAGGTGATAAAGGAGAGCCCATAGGTAAGCCATTAAATTGTTTATAGATTTTATTATTAAACTGAAAATAATTTTGTCCTATGCAAATATCTAAGGCCGAGAATAATTCTTTTTTCTGATCACTATTTAAGGTTAAAGTATTTTGTATATGTGAGGAACAGATAGACAACAGAACATCTACAGGTATAGATGGAAATAAATTCTTAACATCAAATGAAACTAATTTTGCATTCAGTGGTAAATGTACATTTTTTATATTATTAACTAATTGTAAAGTGTTTTTAATAGCATACTTTGGGTTAAAGTTAATATATTTTGGCAATAATTCATTAAGTTTTTTACAGACTTTATATGCAGGTGCAGTTACATATGAAACAACTGGGCGCATGGGACAATTAGGTTTATGTATTTTTGGTAAACTATACAAAACAGGAGCTTTTGGGTTCATCATAGTTAGCATGAAACTTTTTGTGTCTGAAAATATATTAGGGCAATTTTTAATAAGTGATTTTATTTGTTTTTGAAACTTATTAGTGGGATCATTTAATATCTTGAAATTGTCATTCCTGAAGAGAAGTTCTGTCTTTTCAATATATTCGCTCCTATTTATTATTGTAATTGTATTGCCTTTATCAGCTTTGCAAACCACTAAACTATTTGAATTAATTTTTTGTTTTAAACTTTTAACTATGTACTTATCTGAATCTTTTAGACTGTACTTATTCTTATTACTTTTTGATATAATGTTTGCACAGGAAACTAATTCATTATTTCTTATATCTGGGTTATCTACATTACTAAGTGCTATTTCTGTATTTACACATAACATTTCCATGTCTCTTTTGTACCGTATGTTTGGACAATATTTCAAACCTTTATTTAACAGATTTAGTTCTTTCTGAGTAAAGTTTATATTTGAGAAATTTTCCACTCTGTTATAAAATTTATTTACTGGTGATGACATAGTAGTTACTCTCTTACTACTTAGCTTAGTTGTGATAAGTTTTAGTAATTTTGTTTTTTGTACTAAATATTGTTTATGAGCATGATAACTTACTTGTTCTCTGATCATATTATCAATAAGGTCAAATTCCACTGCACTGTATCTATAAGTTAATTCACAATGTATTAGTTTTTGGTGTAAAGACAAATTATTTCTTCTAGAGTAAAATTTCTTGAGTTCCAAATGTAGCCAGTTCTTGTATGCCTGTTGAACAGCAGTTTTTGCTTCAGACGATTGATGGCGGCAACTAATCTTCATGTACGTTGGAAATACACTATTCTTTAGGCACTGTTTATTAAACCACAAATGGTTGTTGCACTTCCGGAATTTTAAAAGACATCTTCTGTAGAAAGTAACGAGCATTGCTTTACTTGCACTTTTCACGATATTAATTGATGACTCGTTGGGCACTTGGTGAAACATATTAATACAAAGGTTTTGTAAAATATATAAAAACACTTGGTAAGTTTCACAAATTTTTTAATTAACTCTGACAGCTGTTTCGACTAACTTAAGCCATTGTCAAAGAGCGAGTGAATGAAATTACTGAACACAGGATGTTAGAGTAGTGTAGGTGGTAAACATCTGTTTAGGGCGTTTCTGGAACATCTGTGTTGTGATGGCGAGGGGTGGGGAGTGTGTGCATGAGACAAGGGAAGGTCTGGTGTCTTTAAAAAAACTAAATACAATCATGAATGCAAAATATAAAATTAACTGAACTAAATATAAACTGAATGCAAAATTTAAAATAATGATGAACATTCAAAATAATATAAAATAAACTAAACTAAATAACAGATTTTAATAAAGGGGATACACAAAATTCAGTCTGTTCATTGGTTAAATTTTTGTTATTTTTTATTGCTTTTTTAATTTCTAAAATTTCTAACAAATCCATTTTTCTACCTTTTTGTATGTTGTGGAGTAGTGTTATGTTTTTTGTGTCTATAAAGTGATTGTGTTGTAAGCAATGATCTGCAAAACCTGTATTAGATGTATTGGTTAAAATCGCCTTCTTATGTTCAGAAATGCGATGTTTCAGAGCACGGCCACATTGTCCGATATAAATAGCATCGCATTCTGCACAGTGTATTTCATAAACTCCATTTTTCTCCAGTGTATTAGATTTTTCTTTATTATTGACTAGTAGTGAAAAAAGATTACGTTTGTTTACTGATACCATGTTAAGACCATGGTTTTTTAACCTATTATTAATCTTATCTGTTATACACGGAATGTAATTTGTTAAGTGAAATTTTTTGTTACCCTGATCTGGCTCTATGGAATAAAATTCTTTTAAAGTAATTTTCTTCTGTTTTTTTAAAATTAAAGAATTAATTATTCTTTCATCATAACCGTTATTTTGTGCTATGGCTTTTATAATATCTACCTCTTTATTGAAATTTTCTTTGGATAAAGGAACTATAAGGAGACGATTAACCATTGCATGAAAACTGCTTAATTTTATGTGCCATGATGTTAGTGATTGTTTATGTATAACGGTATCTGTAAAAGTAGGTTTTCTATATATCTGAAAAGTAAGATTATTTTGTGATCTAGTAATGGTAAGATCCAAAAAATTTAAACTTTTCATATTTTCTGTTTCAAGTGTAAATTGCACGCTACTATAAAAGGAATTAATATAATCTAAGAACATATGGAGCTGTCTATCTGTTCCCGTCCAGATACAAAATATATCATCAACATACCTTGCCCAATGAAAAACATATTTTATGTTGGGGTTATCAGATGTAAAAATGTTTTCTTCCAAAAATGTCATAAAGATTTCACTTAATAAAGGTGATAAAGGAGAGCCCATAGGTAAGCCATTAAATTGTTTATAGATTTTATTATTAAACTGAAAATAATTTTGTCCTATGCAAATATCTAAGGCCGAGAATAATTCTTTTTTCTGATCACTATTTAAGGTTAAAGTATTTTGTATATGTGAGGAACAGATAGACAACAGAACATCTACAGGTATAGACGGAAACATTAAAAAACTTAATGAATTATTGCCAAAATATATTAACTTTAACCCAAAGTATGCTATTAAAAACACTTTACAATTAGTTAATAATATAAAAAATGTACATTTACCACTGAATGCAAAATTAGTTTCATTTGATGTTAAGAATTTATTTCCGTCTATACCTGTAGATGTTCTGTTGTCTATCTGTTCCTCACATATACAAAATACTTTAACCTTAAATAGTGATCAGAAAAAAGAATTATTCTCGGCCTTAGATATTTGCATAGGACAAAATTATTTTCAGTTTAATAATAAAATCTATAAACAATTTAATGGCTTACCTATGGGCTCTCCTTTATCACCTTTATTAAGTGAAATCTTTATGACATTTTTGGAAGAAAACATTTTTACATCTGATAACCCCAACATAAAATATGTTTTTCATTGGGCAAGGTATGTTGATGATATATTTTGTATCTGGACGGGAACAGATAGACAGCTCCATATGTTCTTAGATTATATTAATTCCTTTTATAGTAGCGTGCAATTTACACTTGAAACAGAAAATATGAAAAGTTTAAATTTTTTGGATCTTACCATTACTAGATCACAAAATAATCTTAGTTTTCAGATATATAGAAAACCTACTTTTACAGATACCGTTATACATAAACAATCACTAACATCATGGCACATAAAATTAAGCAGTTTTCATGCAATGGTTAATCGTCTCCTTATAGTTCCTTTATCCAAAGAAAATTTCAATAAAGAGGTAGATATTATAAAAGCCATAGCACAAAATAACGGTTATGATGAAAGAATAATTAATTCTTTAATTTTAAAAAAACAGAAGAAAATTACTTTAAAAGAATTTTATTCCATAGAGCCAGATCAGGGTAACAAAAAATTTCACTTAACAAATTACATTCCGTGTATAACAGATAAGATTAATAATAGGTTAAAAAACCATGGTCTTAACATGGTATCAGTAAACAAACGTAATCTTTTTTCACTACTAGTCAATAATAAAGAAAAATCTAATACACTGGAGAAAAATGGAGTTTATGAAATACACTGTGCAGAATGCGATGCTATTTATATCGGACAATGTGGCCGTGCTCTGAAACATCGCATTTCTGAACATAAGAAGGCGATTTTAACCAATACATCTAATACAGGTTTTGCAGATCATTGCTTACAACACAATCACTTTATAGACACAAAAAACATAACACTACTCCACAACATACAAAAAGGTAGAAAAATGGATTTGTTAGAAATTTTAGAAATTAAAAAAGCAATAAAAAATAACAAAAATTTAACCAATGAACAGACTGAATTTTGTGTATCCCCTTTATTAAAATCTGTTATTTAGTTTAGTTTATTTTATATTATTTTGAATGTTCATCATTATTTTAAATTTTGCATTCAGTTTATATTTAGTTCAGTTAATTTTATATTTTGCATTCATGATTGTATTTAGTTTTTTTAAAGACACCAGACCTTCCCTTGTCTCATGCACACACTCCCCACCCCTCGCCATCACAACACAGATGTTCCAGAAACGCCCTAAACAGATGTTTACCACCTACACTACTCTAACATCCTGTGTTCAGTAATTTCATTCACTCGCTCTTTGACAATGGCTTAAGTTAGTCGAAACAGCTGTCAGAGTTAATTAAAAAATTTGTGAAACTTACAAAGTGTTTTTATATATTTTACAAAACCTTTGTATTTAATAAAGATTGATACACTTACGTTCAGTCCAAAAGGCAATCTACAAAACTGATAATTCCTTCCATTATACAGAAAGGCCACATACTTTCGGGATCCCTCCTCCAATTCTATTTGCCAGTACCCAGCCAGTGATGTATTTGGTGCCACTAAAACGTTGCCACTAAATTTCTCCCACTGGTTCTGGTGATTCTCTATCTGGAATAATTATTTTGTTTACTTGTCTAGCGTCTAAACATAGTCTTATTGATAAGTCTTTCTTAGTCACCACTACTAAAGGGTTGGAGTATGGTGAGGTGGATTTTTCTATTATTCCTTCGGCTAACATTTTATTTATTTCTTTTTGTACTAACCCCCTTTTAGAGTATGGTACCGGATATGCTTTAGGCGCGAAAGGTGTCTTTTCTTTAACAATTAACCTACCCCTAAAACCTTTTACTAGACCGGGTTTATCTGAAAAAACTAATTTATTTTAATCTACTACCTGTACTATTCTCTCTCTATCCTGATAACTAAACTCCCCAGTTTGATATAGAATTTTATTCATTCTTTCACCCCAACTATCTTCAGTTTTAATTAATTCATGCTTATTTACCTTTAAATTACAATAATTGATCATCAAGGGTCTGCATTCATTTATTTCATTATCGGATACTAATATCCCTTTACTAATTATTTTTAATGCTTTCATTTCCACATCTCTTCTTCGTATAAATGGTACTTCAATTATATCGTTTTCATTTTTTAATTTCATAGTTTGTGTATAATAATTTAATTCAGCTTTAAAATTATTTAAAAAATCATTTCCCATTATGGAAACAATGCAAGTGACTACAGTATGTGTGCAAACAAAATATAAAAAGATCAATATTTCAGCTATATATTGTCCTCCACGCTATAATTTGTTGAAGAGTGATTATCTGGATTTGTTACAATCGCTCGGCAGCCATTTTGTTGTTGGTGGTGACTTTAACGCGAAACATACCTACTGGGGATCAAGACTTAGTACCCCAAAAGGCAAAATGCTGTATGCTGCAGGTAAGGAGGCTAACTGTGATTTTTACTCGTCAGGCAAACCAACATTCTGGCCAACTGACCTGAAGAAAGTGCCTGATCTCATTGACTTTTTTGTCGTTAAAGGGCTTTCTAACAATTATATTGAGGTTACTGATTGCAGTGATCTTACTTCAGACCATACACCTGTCATCCTGACAATAAGCGAAACACTGATACAGAAGGAAACACAACCCAGACTGACCACTTGTAAAACTGACTGGGATGGATTTAGAATTGAGCTTAAAAGCCTTATTGAACTCCAGGTGCCTCTTCGGTCAACAGAACAGCTAGAAAAGGAAGTAAATCTGTTTGTAGATAATATACAGCAAGTATCATGGCACAATACACCTGATAAAGTAAGGAAATTTAATAATGTTCACTTTAATTATCCTCTGGAAGTACATCAGCTGGTTAAAGAAAAGAGAAAAGCACGTAAAAAATGGCACAAAAGTCGTGCACCACAAGATAAGACAATACTGAATCGCTTGAGTAATAAACTCAAAGATCTTCTTAAAAATATTAAAAATCAAAATATTAGCATGTATCTCCAGGGATTGACAGCAGAAAAAGATACAGAGTATTCACTCTGGAAGGTTACAAAGGGGATTAAAAGACCTAAAGTGCATTCACCACCCATTAGAAAAGATAATAATGAATGGGCAAGAAGCGATAAAGAAAAAGCAGAGATATTCGCAGAATGTTTAGAAAATACATTCCAACCACTCCCTAAGCAAACGGCTGATGAAAGAATTGTACCAAGTTCAAGAAACGACAGTCTAGAAATCAGTCAGGTATCACTTACAGAACTCAAACAAGTAATCAAAAGCAATTTGAGTGCTAAGAAAGCTCCCGGATATGACTTGATTTCAGGACAGATACTGAAAGAATCGCCTAACAAAGGCTTTATTAAATTGTTGCACCTTATTAACGCAGCTATTAGATTAAAGTATGTTCCAAGACAGTGGAAAGTAGCAGAAGTCATAATGATTGTCAAGCCTGGGAAAGATCCAAACGATAAGAAATCTTCCGACCCATCTCTTTGCTACCGATAATATCCAAGGTGTTTGAAAAATTACTGATTAAGCATTTGAAACCTATCTTAGATGAGAGAGAGCTGATTCCCACCCATCAGTTTGGATTTAGAACCAAACATTCAACAATAGACCAGGTCCACAGGATAACTGGAATAATTGAGGATGCACTAGAAGAAAAGAAAGTATGTTCTACCATTTTCCTTGATGTCTCCCAAGCGTTCGATAAAGTGTGGCATAAAGGTCTCAACTACAAGCTACAGCAATATCTTCCAAGACAGTATTGTGAGATTTTGAAGTCGTACCTGAACGAGAGACTCTTCCGTGTCAAATGTGGTAGCGACTATTCTAAATTTAAGGAAATATCTGCTGGTGTGCCACAGGGAAGTGTTCTTGGACCAATGTTATACTTGCTATACACCAGAGACATACCACAAGATGAAGATGCAACCATGGCCACCTTTGCAGATGATACTGCTATTATGGCTGTTGCAGAAACTGTTGAAGTAGCAACAGTAAATCTGCAAAAATCTGTGGATAAAGTTAGCGCTTGGACCAAAAAGTGGCGCATGAAGCTCAATGAATGTAAATCTACCTATGTAATTTTCACAAATAAAAAAGTGACGAAAGTACCTATAACAATCAATTCACAAGTGATCCTATATGAAAATGAAGCTAAGTATCTAGGAATGTGGCTTGATACTAAACTAAACTGGAAGGTGCATGTTAAAAAGAAAAAACAAGAACTTGATATTAAGTACAGGAAAATGTATTGGCTGCTAGGACGACATTCTGAGCTAAGTATATATAACAAGCTACTCTTATACAAACAAGTGCTGAAACCAATATGGACGTATGGATCGCAGATCTGGGGTTGCACCAAGAAAACTAATACTAAAATTATACAGACTTTTCAGAACAAGGTACTACGCAAAATAGTAAATGCACCGTGGTATGTTCGTAATGACAATATTCATAAAGACCTTAACATGAATACTGTCCTTGAAGAAATAAGAATTACAGCAGTGACATCATGACAACATTGCTGTGCTGCAAATGCTGGATAACAGTAGCGTAGTGCGGAGACTTAAAAGGACAAAACCTTGGGACCTGGTGCAGTAAGCATTGATGCCGCATGAAAAGTGTGTGTAGACACTAGGGTTATTCAGTGGAATAATTCCTAATAATAAGTGATAGTTTTATGAAATGAAAACTACTAGATAAGTGCAAACTTAGTTGTAGTAATAAATAAATGAAAAAAAAAATTCCCATTATCGCACCTATATTCAAACCTGGAATTACTAAAAAAGGTACATTTATTTTGTGTTTATTTATTGTTAGCTGTAACATTATTTGTCTAGTCACCCTCTTACTCCGAACACATGTTACACCTATAACGCTAATTCCCAATACCGGTAGTTGTGGAATGGTTTCA
Source organism: Magicicada septendecula (assembly GCA_034769895.1). Classification (NCBI taxonomy): domain Eukaryota; kingdom Metazoa; phylum Arthropoda; class Insecta; order Hemiptera; family Cicadidae; genus Magicicada; species Magicicada septendecula. The sequence continues at coordinate 131,026,031 of CM068375.1, forward strand.
GTGGTCTGATTTTTTATTTTTTCAAAAATTCTATCATCCATAGCGGTAATCTCACTCCCTGAATCTACTAGAAAAGTGTACTTGGAATTGAATACTTCAGCTTCGAATTCAGCCATGCTAAAGTTACTACCGTTTTCATCTACTTCTTCCAATAATTCGTTATATATGTTTGTAATAAGTGACCCTGTTGTTATGTTACTACTAGACGGCTGGGGACCTTCCTTTTCAACCGTCCTCACTAGTTTAACTGTGCTGGAGGTGGTGGTTCGTTGTACACCCCCCTCTGATCTACTCTACTATCATGATTATTAGAAAATACTTCTGTACCCCTAGTCGCATTCATATTACTAACATATCCCCCTCTCCCTCTATGGTTCACACCTCCCGGCATTCCCCTACTATTGGCAAAACCTCTCCCTCTATTATTACCCCTAAACTCATTACTGCCATAATTTTCCCTTCTACTATACTCACTACTATCAAAACCTCTATTATAATTATCTTCTCTCCCTTGGGCACCACCCCTAGGACCCCGACACCTATAACACTGATTTCGAGAACCATTATAGATGCTAGCTCTACAATTAGGGTTTGGACATAACCATGCACCCCCCTCCGATCTACTCACATTATTAACAAAACGGTCTGGTTGTCTTACTTCGGTATTTGCTTCGATTCATTATCTCTAAACTGATACTTATTATCTTCTTCTTCTTTCATACTCTGGTACGCTTCTAGTATTTTTTCTAACTCAGCTATATTAGCAAACTCCCGGGTTCTGATTATGGACCGTATGTCCTTAGGTAAATGTTTACTAATGTATCTTATAAACGATGGAAGAGGCATCGGTGGTTCTAAATATTTGACCTGGCTATATAGTCGCGTTACATACGCAGTAATGCTCATATGTTTAATATTAAAATTGCTCCATCCCATTATGGTGCTACGTAAACCCTCTTGTTTTTCTTCTGACCAGTATTTATTTTTAAATGCTCGATCAAATTCATTAAAATCTGCCCAGTTATCATTATGAGCGTCCGCCCAAATTTTACCATCCCCTTTAAAATATTTCAAAATGCGTACCAATTTTATTTCCCAACTTTCTTGGTTATATTTATTGAAACTTTTTATTGAGTTTAAAAATTGTATGGGGTTCACCCCCCTACTTTCATTACTGAAATAACCCAACTCAACTTCAATGTTCACTCTCTCACTTACATTAGTTAATTTTTGGTTAATTGCTAAACTTAAATCTTCTCTGACTTTAATTATTTCTTGTTCGTGTTCTGTTTGTTTACTTTTCAAATTAGTTACATTAGTTTTAATTGTATCAATCTGTTCAATGTTATTTTTGAATTCATTATTAATATTTTCTTGCATCTTACTTGCTCTTTTAATTCGCTCACACTCATCAGTTACCCCTTGAACATTACTATCAATTTTGTCATTTTGTTTTTTAAATTTATCGTTAAGTTTATTTGTTAACGTGTCGAATTTTTTGTTTGTCTCTATCAGTTTTTCATTCTGCCTTTCGTTAATTATTTTTATATCATTTTCCATTTCGGTTTGTTTGTATTTTGTTTATATTTATAGTCATTTCATCTTTCACTCCCGCAATAGTCTTATTATGTTCCTCTAATTTATTATTTATCTCCACAAACTTCTCACTCACTCCACTAAAACTTTCATTTATACTTTCATATTGGCTGGTCATATTTAAATTACTCAATTTTTAGTTCGCTTATTGTGTTCGCAAATTCGTTATTTATGTCTACTAACTTCTCGTCTTGTTTGTTAAATCTATTATTTATTTCTGCTTTTATCTCTACACTATCTTTGTTCTGTTGGTCAAATTTATTATTAAATTTATCTTTAAATTTATCTTTTAAATTTATCTCTGATTTGATTTCCGTTCTAAACTCATTCAAATTATCATTATTCTTTTTCATTACATCCATAATCAACGCTAATTGATTAAATATATCTACATTATTGCTTTTGCTATTCTTAGCGTCTACTGTTTCAATTTTGTCTGTTATTTCGTCTATGCTCTCGTTAATATTTGTCGATACTAAACTGTCTTGTGAAACGTTTAATATTGCCCCCCCCCCTCTACACTCTCACATAAATTTGCATTCGTATTTTTCTCTGCCATTTCGAGTAGGTCGTAAATTATTTAATTTTAATTTACAACGTCGCTGTTATGGGCGCCATTTGTAATAGTTCATGGGAATTATTAATTAAAATATTTAAATTCGTCCCTGTTTCGGGCGTCGTTTGCAATAGTACTCTGTAATTAATGAGTAATTCTGGGTTACCTTACCTTTATTTGGACGTCAATTGTAAATCTTGACGTTCAAGTGAAAATTAAACAAGGTGTCATCTAGTGTACTCGGCAGAGAAAAATAGGTCAATGCAAACAAACAAGTACATATTTGTAAGTTCATATCAAACATTATTTTATATGTTTTACTCTGTCATTCTTGTTAAGCCACCATTCACATAAGCAATTTATCTCCTTTCTCTACATTTTGTATTCTTACTTTCGAATCGATTATGGTACGCTATTGGCCATTATTTGAAACAGATTCTGAAATACAGTTTAAAATAATTTCTATAACCTTATATTTACTTATTTAACTAGTTTATCTCTACTTTAGAAGGCAACCCAGCATTGCTCATACACACTCTCTCTCTCTCTCTCTCTCTCTCTCTCTCTCTCTCTCTCTCTCTCTCTCTCTTTCACACTCTTTTAGCCCTTTTGTTTTTGATTTAGCGCTTTAATCGATTGTCAAATTTTCATAATTAATTTTGTATTTTAAAAGGTTACTTCTCTGACGGCGTCCCCGCACACCACGTGCCGCACTCCATATATTTAGTTCGTCCAATTTAAGTTTCACTGCTAAACTGTTCACTGCCCTTTTTGTTTGATGTTACACTGTCTTTAGATCCTATTAGTTATAGTTTCAATCACATTTTATTTATTTATTTTTTTTTTAAACAAATTTTTGGCTTTTGAGCCTGTACATTGAACCGCGCGGTTCCACAGTTGTAGGATGACAGCCTTTGTTCTCTGCGCACTAGGCGAGAAGGAATTTATACGGACATGACATTTTCGTGTGACCGTTGGCCGACGTGTGTGTGCGTACGCATGAATGCGCACCCTTGCTGATAACTCCTACATTCCTGTGTAATATGCTGTGCCTTATACGGACCGATAGTCTGTGTCCCATTATTACGCTTTGGTTAAATACAATGAAAAAGTTTTATATTGCAAACCCTCATCGGTTTGTACCGTTACAGAATTAAATACAATTAAGTACATAGCGGAAGCGAATGCGTACCGAAGCCCAATGGTTGAACGGTTATTACGTAAACATAAAAAGAAGAACGTCATCAGTACACGCAACAAAAATAATAAAGTTAAGTTTATTTCAACTGAGTACACCAATAATATACCCATGATTTTAAAAAATGAATTTCGGAAACATAACATCCTAGTATCGTTCCGCACCACAAATAATGTTCAAAAATTATTATGGCCTAAAACACAACAGTTTAAAGAAAAAAGAACGGGTGTTTACAAAATGGTGTGTAATGATTGCGATATGGTTTACATCGGTCAGACCAGCAGGGCATTTAGACAGAGGTTTAAAGAACATCTACCTAAAAATAACTTAAATGCCTGTAAATCAAAATATGCCGAACACTTAATGGTGCATAACCATAATTATACCGACTTTGACACCAACTGCAAGCCATTGCATCTCTGCAATAAGGGATGATACATGAACGCAGCCGAAGAATTTGAAATATACCGGGCGTTTAAGTGCAGTCCTAATAACATGTTAAATGACCAGCTGAATTTTAAATCGCATCAGCTATACGATATGGTTGTTGACAAATTCATATTAACCAGGAATGGACAGCAATCGGTGGGGGGGGGGGTTGTGACGAGACCGTAGAGTAGTTGCAGGCAGTGCGTCGCGAGCCAGCAAAGGGTGCGCACCCAGACATTGGTTAACTTGTGTAGTGTGTTTTATTTTAATGTGTAGTAGCTTAATTTTAATGTGTTAACGACGTCCACATGGGACTGAAATCTGAAGGTGAGGCCTTGAGTCTCGAAACGCATTATTTAAATAAATACAATAAGAAGTCACGACGGATAAAAAGAGGTAAATTAATTTTAATCTGTATTGAAACGTGACTTGGATACCAGAGAACATGAGTTTAAAATTAGAAGCCTGTCAGGCATCTACGGTATTTAAATATATTAACATTAAAATTAAATTACTGAAGACCAATCTGCACATCAAATTTAACAAAAAGTGCCAACAGTTGAATATTATACCCAAATACAGCACATTACGCATTAACAACACGTCAGACGTTGCTAAGAAGGTTAAACGTATTGCAGAAGTAACATGGATAAAAGAAGAAATAAGACAGTTGTACAATAATAAGACCAGATTAAACGAATTACTTTGGAAATCAAATTTAAAATTATTAAACACAATACATCCGGCACTAATATTTAACTTAATGCAGTATGTGAACAACCGTATCATGAAGGTCATATTACCGATTGCCCAGAAACAAGATAAGAAAATAAATAACGTGATTTCAAGTCAACACAATAATGCGATTACTAAATGTAAACATACTTTTTATAGCCGTGTATCCAATTTAACAGACATTGAATTCCACTCGAGAGAATTGAATTTACTTAATAAAGGTTTGAAATATAATGTGCCTGATTTTAATAAAAACCATTTAACACGTGAAATAATACATGCTGAAGTAGCGATAAAAACAGTGCCCAACGTAAATTCACAAAATGAACTAAGAGTTTGATTAACAGTAAACTAAATAAGGCCCTTAGTATACACAACCTTTTAATTTAAAATCGGTCTATGTAAATGATTTAAAAGTTATTAAACAAATTAGAATGAAAGTTGAGGAAAATAATGCTATAGTTACTAAAGCGGACAAAGGTAACACATTAGTTATTATATCAAGAGAGGTATACCAGCAAAAAGTTTATGACTTCATCCACAACAATAATATAAAACCCATTAATGTAGATCCCACTTCCGAATTTGAGAAAAGTCTTAATAATGCAATCAATAAATGCACACATCTCTTTAATGATACCACACGCCGGTACCTGAAACCAATGGCTGCACAAGCCCCTCATTTTACCGGTCTACCTAAAATCCATAAAGAAGACACACCAATTAGACCTCTTATAAATTACACTACAGCACCAGGATACAAAGCAGCCAAGAAATTAGCTGAGATAATAAAAAATAATATAACGTTAGAAAATAATCACAGTATTAAAAATAGTTTAAAGAGTTAGTGGACCTAACGAGAGATATTAATATCGAAACTCAATATAAATTAGTGTCTTTTGATGTGACTAACCTATACACAAATGTACCGGTTCAAGCCACGGTTGAGATTCTGAAAAACAACTTAGAAAAATCTGGCAGTTTAGGTCCTCAAGAAATAAATGAACTACTATATATTCTTGGTGTCATTTTAAATCAGAACTATTTTTCATTTGATAATCGATTTTTTATTCAAGAAGAGGGACTAGCTATGAGTTCACCTTTATCTGGACTCTTGCCTGACATATACCTTAATCATTTTGAAAATACATATTTGCTTTCGGTAACCAATAAATTCAATAACCAGATTATTTTTTACAAACGATATGTACATGATACCTTTGTTATTTTCAATGGGACAATGAGACAAATAGATAATCTAAAGTCTTTTATGAATAGTATCAATACAAAACTACAATTCACAGCAGAAGTAGAAACAAATAGATTTAACTTTAACAAAACATAACAATAGATTTTGTTACAAGATATACAGAAAACCTACAGCAACTGATTCCGTTATACACGCCAAATCTTATCACCCGTATACTCAAAAAATGGCTGCTTTCAATAGCCTCTTACACCGGTTGACAAATATACCTCTCGAGCACGATGATTATATAGATGAATTAAATACAATTAAGTACACAGCGGAAGCGAATGGGTACCGAAGCTCAATGGTCGAACGGTTATTACGTAAACATAAAAAGAAGAACGTCATCAGTACATGCAACAAAAATAATAAAGTTAAGTTTATTTCAACTGAGTACACCAATAATATACCCATGATTTTAAAAAATGAATTTCGGAAACATAACATCCTAGTATCATTCCGCACCACAAATAATGTTCAAAAATTATTACAGCCTAAAACACAACAGTTTAAAGAAAAAAGAACGGGTGTTTTCAAAATAGTTTGTAATGATTGCGATATGGTTTATATCGGTCAGACCAGCAGGGCATTTAGACAGAGGTTTAAAGAACATCTACCTAAAATAACTTAAATGCCTGTAAATCAAAATATGCCGAAAACTTAATGGTGCATAACCATTAAGTTATTATACCGACTTTGACACCAACTGCAAACCATTGCATCTCTGCAATAAGGGACGATATATGAACGCAGCCGAAGAATTTGAAATATACTGGGCGTTTAAATGCAGTCCTTATAACATGTTAAATGACCAGCTGAATTTTAAATTGCATCAGCTATATGATATGGTTGTTGACAAATTCATATTAAGCAGGAATGCACAGCAATCGGGGGGGGGGGGTGCGTTGTGACGAGACCATAGAGTAGTTGCAGGCAGTGCGCAAATAGGCATTGGTTAACTTGTGTAGTGTGTTTTATTTTAATGTGTAGTAGCTTAATTTTAATGTGTTAACGACCCACACGGGACTGAAATCTGAAGTTGAGGCCTTGAGCCTCGAAACGCGTTATTTAAATAAATACAGTAAGAAGTCACATGATGGATAAAAAAAAGTAAATTAATTTTAATCTGTATTGAAATGTGACATGGATACCAGAGAATATGAGTTTAAAATCCCACAATCTCCGTCCTTTCAGCTTATAATTAACTATTTGTCTGGGAATGCAATAGTCATCCATTTGGTAAGGTGTTCCAACCATTTTAGCTGTTACTAGGCAGTCCTGTTGAGTATACTCATAATATTCCTGTTCCTGCCGTATATCAACATTTCTTCTCCTGCCTTGAAGAGTGTATCCTGCCACATGCCTGAGAAATCTCATTTTGGTTGCTTGAATATGATGCCTCGGATTTCATTAAAATTCAGTTCTCATACCACTAAAGAAGTGTGTAGTGGGCCATCACCTTGTAGAATATAAGGCATGTTTCTTCGTTACTTGTTAATTTTAGATTTCTTCTGATGGTTTCACACATATGGTTAAATTTATGTGTCTTCTTCACCATGTCATTGTTTGTAATGTAAAACACATTATAGCCCAGCTATTCAAAATTACTGACCTGCTTCTTGCTCGCATGGGATCTGCTCCATGAAGAGACATTACCATGGTATTCAATGTGGAGATCTGTAATCAAAATCCTTGGAGGGCGATGCAATGAGTGTATAGCCATCTGCAAGTCGCTTCCTGAATTCAACAGGATAGCTTGGTCATCAGCAAATAACAACATGTCAACTGCAGAGTTACAATTATAAAATCTTCTAGAAGATTTATCTGCCAATTGTATATTACATTGTCTATTAAAAAGAGAAGGTGAAAAGGGGCGCCCTTGTCATATTCCACAATTGATCACATCCTCACTAGGAGCTGTGCTTGGTCACCCTGTATCACTTAAGATTTTCCGTTCTGTAAAGACTTTGTATAGCTCTAATGAGTTGTTGCGTGATGCCTTTCATTGCCATTATTGCCACAACCTCCCCCTATTCACTCTGTCAAATGCCTTTCCAAAGTCGATGAAAGCTATGTATGTGGGCAACAGATATTCTCTTGTTATTCAATGACCTAGGCTGTTGTGAAGAGGCAATCTAAACATGATTTGACCTTCCTGAAACCCTGCTGGGCCTCTGAGAGTATGCTCTCTGTTATAGCCTTCAGTCATTTTGCTAGGATAGATGCATATAATTTGTAAGACGTGTTAAAGAGACTGACTCAATAGTTATCACAGTTAGTACGATCTTATTTCTTGAATATGGAGACTATCTTTGCCATCTGCCAATCTTCAGGAATATGACTAGTGGTCTAGCACAGATTAGTAAAGTTCAATAAATGATCATGCAGCAAGGCTGGCACATACTTTATAACCTTGAAAATCAGCCCATCAGTGCCCAGTAGTTTTCTATTTTTACAGCAGTGTATAGCAGCTAAGAATTCATCTATTGCTATTAGACTAGTACGTTCATAAATATCTGCAACTTTTGTTTCTTCCAGTTGCTTCTGGAACCACAGCCACTCAGAATATCAGACAGAGCCATTCCTTCTCTATGAGATTACTGATCTTCATGTTATCTCTTTCTGTTTGATATAAATCCCATAATATTTTGTAAGTCTTGTCCTGGCCACCCTGAGTGTCGCACTCTATATCACTTATATATTTGTTCCAACTGTATCGTTTGATTTTCCTTACTTCTACTTCTCTTCTGGCAGTGGCATAGTGAACCTTATGTTCAGGCCTTGTGTGATCAGTGTTTAAAGCTAGACATTTCAAAAATAGGAAAATTTCCAATTAAAATCCCCTGCTACTATTATATAATTGTTTGTTTATGTTATTGACAGCTTTCTGTGGATCTCATAAAATTCTTCTGAGTCATCTTTGTGACCATCCTCAGGCCTATATATAGCTACCAATGTTGTGTATCCCCTTACTGTTTTGTAATGTACTATTAATATTTGTTCTCTTACAAGTTGTTTGGTATGTATCCTGTTTTCAGTACTTTCTTTATCATTACTGCTACTCCAGAAGCTATGCCACTGTATATTAATATATAGTCCTCTAGCTGTATTGAACCTGTCAGCTTCTTTTTGGTTTCAGGAATGATAACAATATCCAACATATAGTGATCAGCCATATTGTGACATCATGAGCACTGCCAATTTATGAAACAATAATTTTCCTGGTGCAATTATTATTTTAAACATAAGGTGTCGATTCCGGGTACTTTTGAAGCTACCTCATGTAATACCGTATACTAAACCTGAAAACCGTCATTTTCGATGTTTGATAATTACTGCTATAATTACCTTGTTGCACATATCCACTCTAGGTACACATGCTGTTTTATTATTACTTATAGTCAGAATATAATTAGTTAAAAGTATATACACTGCATAAAGTCACTAATTAACAATGATGAAACATTATAATAATAATTTGCTTCATTATATACTATGACTCTAACAGTACTACCAAGATTATCATAGAACAGCACCAGGAGCGTATTTATGGGGGAGGGGTGTAAACGGGACCAGCCCCCCCCCCCAAGGGGGTCAGAAAATTGTGAATTTTGTTAATGATCTAATAATGCTGTTTTATTATTTTTGCAGTACACTAATATAGTAATAGCTTCAAATAAATAAAATATATTTATCCTAATATATTCACCTATTGTGATAAATACACCTTCTTATCTACTATAAGGTATAAATAAACCTAATTGGAGTTGTATTTATTTGAAGATATTAAAGGAATAATGGACTAATATAGTAGTAACTCTTTTTTTAAATATAAAACAGGTTTATTACACAGCATTCGAATGTACAGTTGGAATGTGAAATATAATAGGAAATTCAATTCAGTCAATAAGTATCTTCTAAACAATGTTTTAATAACGCATATTTTGACTGTGTTATTACTGTTTACTTTAATGGGATTGATTTCAGGATGTTATCTCTCCATCAGCTCTAAATTCACATCCATTAGTAAGTTACAATGATGTAATGCAGCTACACCATTGTATTCAGAGTCTTACTATTTGGAGGAAAGGCTGCGCGCGCGCGCGCACGCGCGCGTGTGTGTGTGTGTGTGTGTTTAAGAGCATTTAATAAAAGGGCATCCTAATAATATCACCAGGAATCGTGGTCATATACCAGGAAAGAAAAAAGGAAAGCAGAGTAGTCAGATTTTGATCATTATAGTATTTATGTAGCCAATATAGCCATTGGTTGTTGTTATGATGTCATGTTTCTTGAATATTTCAACATTTCGGATTTTACAGTTACACATTACAGTAATCAGTAGAAACAAAATTGTTTTGGCAGTATTTATTTTGTGTGATCCAGGGCATAGGACAGAGTGCTGTTCTTAATTACGCTGCCTTTCTTCTTGGATAGGCTTTTCGAGAATTTGAAATAAAACAAAATATAAATTTCATATTAATTAATAGCCTATCATATTACAAGTGTCATTGTTCCCATGTTCTGAATCATTCAGTCTGGTAAATTAATATTCACATTTTTTGACAGGAATGCAATGTGTCTGCTTTGTTGCTACCATTACATACTGGCGCAAAAGGTCTTAATTTGGTTGAGGCAACACATGTTTTCCTTGTTGAACCCGTATTGAATCCTGCAGATGAACTTCAGGCTGTGGGTAGAGTTCACCGCATTGGTCAAACAAGGTAAATACAAAGGCAATTCTAAACATAACCCCCCCCCAACAAATGTAGAAGAATATTTTTAGTATATACATACAAAAGTTGCATAGATGTCTACGTTGCTTTCCTAATCAAAAAAAACATCAGCAGGGTACCAATCAGAGTTGATACCATCGGTGATGTCCTCGTTGGCCTGAAAGCAGTCGGCAGGCAGCATCCTTGTGACAAAATAACACCTCTTCGCAGGAATTGGTCTGCCAGCGTACAGTATCCCTTCAACCTGACTATGCCCGAAGACAATTATCTGATAGCCCAAATCATGGCTGCAAATTTTCCAGAAAGGCATGCTTTCTCAAGAATACAGAGCCTGTCTTTGTGACACTCAGACCCATGGCAGTGGTTCCCGACCAGTCAGTGTAGCCTGTCTGATAAAGTCACACCGATGAATAGGTACCCTATACTTACGATTAATCGATTGACTTGACACAGTAACTGCTGCTGAAGGGGATGATCATCCTTTTCTCATTATTCATGCTCAAATGTGACACAACCGTCAGTTGTAGTTATTAACTGATTATATTTTAAATTGGGCCTTTCTCATTTGTTACCACAAAATAGGCTGTCTGCCTTGTATGTTACTTGAAAAATAATTTAGTTAGATATTCATACTTCAATAATTCAACATTTTGGTAATTAAAAAGATGAACTCTGTTGGTAGGAAAAGTAGACAGAAATCTGATTGTTAGTCATATCCCTTTATATAATACTTTTCCAGGAACTTGAAGAATGTTTTATAAACAGGGCAATTATCAGTGGCGGCTGTTGTTATCAGTTGCAGCATTGCACAACCACCAATATAGAATAACTAAACTGTAAAATAATATACGAAAGCATTAAGCATTTAAAAGTGTCATCGATTTTAACGGAAACGTATTAGTTTCTATGCGACAAAGTTCACGTACAATTCAAATGTGATGCACAGGCTGATGGTTGTACACTGATTGCAACTTTAAGAGTAAATGGCAGAGCTTACTACACAAACATATGGAAGGACACTCATTACTCTTGATAATGCTCTGTTTCATACGTGAGTTTGGTGGTAACAAAGCTTTCGCAATGCTCCAGTAGGAGCATTTGTAGCGCATCCCTTAGTTGTGTCATGAAATCAGCTGTGGCTGGTGTAGTGTTTACGTTAGTTGAAGGTAAATGTTACCCATTGTTTGAGGTTATAAAATAGCAATAATTTTGTATGATTGGGTTGTGATAGTAAAGTGCCAGTCAACTGAATATTAACTGTGTGTTAAGTTTTTTTTTTTTTTTTTTATTGCTTCTGTGTACTTTTGTAGTTTTTCTTTTTGGAGTCAGTGATTCTGTGTTCTTTCAAACCACGTGTAGCTTGTAAAAAGCACGATACTGTTTAAATTTTGCATTTCTCTGCATATTAGTGTTTGGTTACTGCAAAGTTAGTGATGCTTTTAGCAGCCATTCATGAGTACGTAGGAACATGAAATCTGGAATAAGTAGACATACCAATAGAAGTGAGATAATTCCAGTATCTGTGACAGCTCTCTTTTGGGGGAAAAAATTAACTGTCTATTTTTTTTTATATAACGTCATTATTGTATTGTTACGACGGTCTACTCGATCGTCGTAGGTACAGTGGAAAACAAATTATAAGACACCAATTAAGTCACTATTCCCACCTTTAATTTGTACAGTTAAACAGTTTGTAATTAACAACACAGTCTCTACAACAAATCAAATGAAAATTGTTCACATGCAGTAAAATGTCCACTAAAATTAAACACAATTAAATTGCAATTATACCGTCCGATTATAAAACACCACTCTTAACTAATAACCACTTGAACGTACACAGTAATATCGCTACTATAACTCTTGAACTGCACTGTCAATAGATCGCACTAATACTGACTTGAGCATCCCTGAGTAATTGTATTTATAGTCACCGAAAATCTAGACGATTCCTAATTGCGTCTTAGCATCCGTATGAACTAAGTAATTAACCTCGGCCTTGACACAGTCCGCACGGCTGGCGGCATCGAGAAGACTCGCAAATGCGTCTACAAGCACGTACGCCACACGCTTACATTCTGGATCTCTCTGGAACGTTCGATAAACACGTAGATTGTTCTGTGACGTCGTAACACTGCTTCCTCCTTAAGCCTGTTCGTCCCAAACTGGCAAACCATCTCTGAAGTAATACTCGACCACGCAGTCTAGGTGGACGTCCTTGCCAAAGTTATTTCTCCGGTTCTTCGAATTCAGGCTTGTGTGATTCGAACATCACGTTCCCAGGAATGCAAGTCTTCCGCTCAACCACTAGTTTTGCTGGAATCACTCCCGTTGTGTCATGTACTGATGAGCTAACCACCACTGGCTGATCCAAGTTTGTTTAGTTCTTGTCAACAACCTCTTTTGTAACCTCATCTTCAGCCACTTTTCCCTCGGGCGCTTCTGTCAGCTCAGGAACAAGCAAGAGTTTTGTCTCGACACCCATAGTTGGTTTTCCAATCACTTCTTTTGTCGTTACACTTATTTGTATTTCCTCTGCTAGTTCTTCCTCCATTTCCGCTTGCAATTGGGTTCCTCTTGCCCAGACCTTTTGACTTTTTCTTCAACTAATGCCACTCACTTAATCAAATGGTTGGTAGATCCCGTCATTTTAGCCATGCAAAGCTGTATCTTCTCTTGGCCAACCTTCAGGACAGTCTCTCTTAAGTCCACAACGATCTGTAGGCATTCATAATGTCCATGCCAAGAATCACTTCATCGACAATGTCTGCAACAAGCATTTAGTGGCTAAACTCGAGAAGACCCAGGCGTACACGTACGTCTACCTTTCCTAGCACCTTGACGGGGCTTCCAGTCACAGTCTGTATTGTACAAGAGCTAATTAGAGGCTGGCTGTTGCCGACAAAGTCAGGGCGCACAATGGACACTGTTGTGCCCGTGTCAACTGTAAATGATGTTGATTTACCTTCCGCAAATCCATTAACAATCAATTTTCCACTGGTCTTATGTAGTGTGGAAACTGTGTGCTGTTCTGGGCCTTTACTTCTCCAATTGGTGCGATCACTTTCTTCTCTCGGTATCTTCTTCTCTTAACAGTCTACCTGTAGATGACCACGTTTTCCACAGTTGTAACATTTCGGTCTTCTGTCTTTTTCAAATCGTTGTGACTCTCTTGAACTTTTAAATTGTTTGTCCGACAACATTGTTTTTCTTCACTCATCGTAACGGCAATGTGATACAAGGATCTTCTGACTGCATTGTGATGGCACAAACCCATTAGTGTAGCGGGACACTGACTTGGCAGCTTCAAACTCTAGGGCTTGAACAAGAGCTTCTGAGCTATTTCGGTGCCTTGCCATTCGTAACACATGCTGGAGTTCACAATCTCCGATGCCATCAATAAAAGTCTGCACTGCAAACCTTATTTGGAAATCTTCTGGTGCTTCCGGATAGGCCAATCTAATCAATCTGTCGATACTTGCTTCAAACTCTTGAAGACTCTCCCTGGAACGTTGTCGTCTTGTTCTCAGCTGAGCATAGTACTCCTCTCGGAAATGTTTATCACCATACCTTAATTCTAGAGCTTTTATCAACTCGGCATAGATTTTCTGGCTGTCAGGTGGCACTTTCTATAGTAGTTCTGCTGCGGGTCCTTTTAATGCGAGAACGAGTGAGACTGCCTCGTCTTTCTCTGACCAATTATTTGGGCATGCAGCAGCTTTGAAATGGCATAAATACGTCGCCCAGTGTGTGATTCCATCAAAGGTTGGGGTCTTGACATGAACTGTCCCAACCGCAGGCAAGGTGACCTTCTCTATTGACTTATTTTCTGTGTCTTTCTCCGTCTTTATCATTGGTACAGTCTGTTCACAAAGTTGTTATGGTTGTAACTTCAGGAACTGCTCTCTTATGTTTGCCATTGAGATTTCTACTGCAGATATTTTATTTGACATGGTTTCTTCTATGTCAAATATTTTTGTGGACATCGATTCTTCAACAATCGAAACAGATTTCTCTACTTCAGCTATTTTCAATGTCATTGATTCGTGTACCTCCGATATTTTAGTAACTTGTTTATTAAGCTCACCTCGTAGGAGACCCAATTCTGTGGTACTATGTTCTTGCATCTGTTTCTGCTCATGTATTAATGCTTTGATATCTTCTGTTTCATGCTTCCATTCCTCTGCCTCCTGTCGTCGTCGTTCCTCTGTCTCGCTTCCGCTTTCTCGTCTTGTCCTTTTTCTACCTCTTCTCTTTCTTGTCTTCGTTCTTCTTTCTGTCATCTTTCTGCTTCTACCTGTGTCTGCCGCAGCAGCGTTTGGAAAGCTTCCATCATCTGACTGGCATCCATGTTTACCGATTAATTACGAATTACACTCGCCTTGTATAAAGTGTCCACTGTTTCCACTGTTAACCGTTCCATCCCACTTCTGACACCACTGTTACGACGGTCTACTCGATAGTTGTAGGTACAATGGAAAACAAATTACAAGACACCAATTAAGTCACTAATCACACCTTTAATTTTTACAGTTAAACAGTTCGTAATTAACAACACAGTCTCTACAACAAATCAAATGAAAATTATTCACACGCAATAAAATGTCCACTAAAATTAAACACAATTGTATTACAGTTATACCGTCCGATTATAAAACACCACTCTTAACTAATAACCACTTGAACATACACAGTATTATCGCTACTATAACTCTCAAACCGCACTGTCAATAGATCGCACTAAGACTGACTTGAGTGACGCTGAGTAATTGTATTTATAGTCACCGAAAATCTAGACGATTCCTAATTGCGTCTTAGCGTCCGTATGAACTACGTAATTAACTGCGGCCTTGACACAGTCTGCACGGCTGGCGGCATCAAGAAGACTCTCGCAAATGCGTCTACAAGCACGTACGCCATACGCTTACATTCTGGATCTCTCCGGAACGTTCGATAAACACGTAGATTGTTCTGTGACATCGTTACAGTATGATGTTTGACACCCCCTCCCACCACCCAATCAATTACTGCAACCACAAAATTTGGAACCAACAGCTGCTACTGGCAATTATTATAAAAGGAAAAGTATTAAAGATAAATATTAAATATAAGATATTTACTTTCTTCAGTGAATTTACTGATTTCCTTAAAATATGTGATTCACTGAATATCTAATACCAGTTATTATCATAAAGGACCCTGTTGTTATCTGTAGATATCACTGACAAATCGATAATGCTGTTTGTTTTTTACATACATATTACATAGTCCTGGTATTGTAACGCGTTCTGCTTCTTCCTGTTCTTTCCAATTTTTTTGCTGAATAATCCTCTTTCCTTGAGAATAGTTGTGATTCCACTATTCTACATTCTCCACCGTCGTCCTCTTCTATTCTTCCCTGTAGGTCGGTTTCAACAGTTTTTTTTACTTCCCTGGTATATTCCAATCGAGCCGGACGACTGAACCCACATTATTTTTATATTCTCTAGCACTTTTTCTGCCAGTCTGCTTTCCAGTGGCGGCTGGTAATGTTTTTGACTGGGGGGGGGCAAAATTTAGTTGTACCCATATATTATGTAAAAAAAGTCACCAGTAGAAACTAAATTATTGCTAGTATCAACAAATAATTGTAAAATTGAATCTTTTGCTTCACTACTAAAATTATTGTTAATATCAAAAACCTACCTTGCAAACTACCAATATTTAAACAGTGTTTGAAACAAATTATTTATATACTTAAGCAGTTCACGTTCCTAAACTTAAATATTTAAGAAATTATATTATTAAATGCATGCATTACTAAATAAAATATTGTTCCCTACCTTGGATTAGTTTATTTGCTTCAACATGAAATCCATTTTCCTCTCCTTTTGTTTGGCAAAATGGTCAATAACTAATTCATTGAAGTTAGGAGTTATTTCTAACATTTTTTTTCTATTGAACACATTCCCAGAGCACTTAGTCTGTCCTTTTTCATTGTATTACATGTAAATGTTTTAATGCGTTTGAGAGTTGAGAAACATCGTTCACTTTCTGCTGTAGTCATAGGGATTGTACAAATAATTTTTAATAGTTTTACCAGTTCGGGAAAAACAGTAACTAGATTGTTTTCATCTACAAAATTGAGTAGAACCAATGCGCCAGTTGCCTTTGTGAAGTCAGGCCTGCTGTATAGAACTACCAGTTCATGTCTTAATGCAGTTTCATTTAAATTAAATTCTTCAGCAGCAATTTGTAACTGTGTTTCTGGAAAGATAAGCTGATGTTTAGAAAACAGGGTGAAACTATATAACTTCTATCAAATTAATTAACTCTTACCTTAGGGTTCTTTTCCAGAGTCGTACAGACGAAAACAGCTGCAGAAAGGATTATTTGAGATAAACGGTACAAAGATAAATACACAGTTTATATTTAAACAAATAGCGTCTGGTTTATTGGACAAATTAATCATTTAGTTTTCTTTGATAACAATTAAAGTTCTAATTTCTTTTAGTGTATGTGAATATAATCTTCTTTAGTAACATATGAAATCCAACAAATTAGTAAAATAAACATTTCTTAGACTACGGCAAATTATTTATATTTTTAATGAACCAGGACGTTTATTTTTATTTGTTTAATTTATATCTTTCCTTGGAGATCTCTATTGTTTAATAAAATGTCTATAAATGTAAGTGTTACAACATAGTAGTTAAAAGTAGTTAAAACTTGGTACTCATCCTAGTAGGGGCTTCGGTCCAACTGGTGTGCTCGCTTTTTATTCCTCACTTCAAAAGTCGCAGTATACTCATTAGAATAATTTTATTTCTGTTGTTACTGCGTTTTACTGATCACAAAATCATTGTTCACACATAAAAATGGTATCGGTCCACGTAACTTTATTGGTACGAGCACGGATAGCTTTTTAACTAGTTGACCGCTTTCTTAGTTCGTACACACTCCCACAACTGTTTATAATGAGTTCACTGTTTTTAACTAAATGTTCACTAATTTGATTTAATATCTCCATATGTTAATATTAAGTCGGCCGACGTAACTTTGCTCGAGCACTTAGATGGTTAAATTTTCTGGCCGCGCTGTATAGTTTGTACTTTAATATTTGCAGTAGAACTTTTTTGTAAATATTTCAACACTTTACTAGATAGGCCGAATTTGTTTTACGGCCTATCTTGCACGCCCGAGGCCACTGTTTTTAATTAACGAACTGTATGCTGCTTCCTACTACTGTCTGATGTTAATACTGTGGTGACAATCTGCATACTGTGTACTGTGATTCACACACAAAGACTGCTGCTGGGGCTATTATGTAATATGTCTGGCTTGGCTGTCTCCAGACATCAACAATAACACTATGTTGCTGGTTACAAGGGGCACCTCACAGGTGAATACTGACTATTAAAAATTTACTGATCTAACTTGAAACTAAGGTAGCACACAATTCTGTACCGTTACAATACCCCCCCCCCAATGATAGGTTGTATGCCGAAGCATACAAACTCTCATTGCATAAAATCTAAGAGGGTCAGTGAGGATATGGCGCCGCAACCCCCCTGAACACTCTACTAAAATCATGGGTACTTACCCCCCTAGTCTGGCGACTGCGGCAACACCCATCCGATATTACTGGACTTCTCTGTACGAGATCCCAACACCATAAAATCAGATAGGCGCCCGCCACAGTATCGCCTGACTCTATAACATTCAATTAAAAAATTAATAAAAGACCTTTCATTATACCATATCCACAACTGATTGGTTTCCTCTTAGCTGTACTGGTTCATTTTTATACAAAGTACTGGATGCATAAGTTTGGTTAGATAAACTTCTGTATACTTACAGCTAGTACACATAAATCCCCTACAAATTATATACATATTGTTTTCTCCTACCAAGATACCATCTCCCACCAAAAATCACAAATGGATTACATAAAATACAATAATAATTTAATTACCAATTTCATTTAATTTAATTCCTCCACTCCTCATTATATCAATCTCATTTGTTCAAAACAAAAATATTAATTGCATTACAATCAAAACACTACATCATTTCCTTTTGTTATTCATAAAAAGCTACCTCCATTTCAACACATCTGGTATTTCTTTTATTTCATAATAGAATTTGCTCATGGCAATGATTCAGCAGAATACAACATTCTTGTTGTTGTCAACTCAAGCATGACTGTAAACATCAACCTGTAAACATACCTGTTTACATCAACAGTGGTCTGCAAGACTTGTTTTATAAACAGACTCAGTCTCAACATTCTGATTACAACACTACTAACACATGTACTTCCTTCAATTTTCAGTCTCTATACCTTTTAGTGTTGCCATATTAATAAAATTCACATTTTTAAATTTGTTTCATTTCAACTCAATACCTTTTAAATAAATACATTATTTAAAACACTTACAATTAAAACACACAATGCAAAATAAAATTCCTTCGTACCTCCTGTTACTTATTCTATCAAAATAAAATATTATTATTATTATAACATACTACAAACATGTTTTACCCATAAACTGTAATATACATTCTACCAATATATCCTGACACAATACATTCAACATTAACACATTTATTTACAGATTTTCGTCATACTTTATTATTTACCACACTTCAATACCTAAATCAGCCAGGTAATTTTACCATTACTCACATAATTAAATGTTCATTCAGTATTTCTCAACCCCCATCATCGAAAATTAGTCTTCCTATCACATAACATTTTTCAATTTCAAGTATACATATCATATGGCTATTTTTTGTGTTATAATCATAAAATTTTATTTTTTCCAATGTACCATCATAATAATTTTTAGGGTAACCCCCCATTATTACCTTCTCATAAATCATGTCTACATTAATATTTTTTGTCAAATCTCCATCAGTATTTATTGTCACAATTACATCCTTGAATTTTTCATTACTATAGACGTCAGCTGTTACTAATACGCTGACCCTCACTACAGGTAAGTATATGTGATTATCATCAATATAATCGTTGTCATTGTTTACTACTGAACAAGACGAGTGTACATTATTTATCATAATTCTCTTAATATTCAAACTCTCTATCAACTCTTTATAACCTCTATCTAACTTAAATACTTGCATCTCACCATCTACACACAACTCTTTCTCTAAATATCTCTCACCCCAACGCCATATCACATTTTCTCTCTCACTCCATGCAGAGGGTACTGCTACATTAAAACATTTCCTGATTCCTCCAGGAACAATACAAAAATTCAAAAAACAATTGTTGGTAGACCATTTCTCTACCCAATACATTCGTGAAGATCTTTCTTCACCCCCCTTAACATGAAACAATATAATTTACTTCATATTAATTAACTCTTACCTTAGGGTTCTTTTCCAGAGTCGTACAGACGAACACAGCTGCAGAAAGGATTATTTGAGACGAACGGTACAAATATAAATACGCAGTTTATGTTAAAACAAATGCTTCTGGTTTATTAAACACATTAATTACTTCGTCTTAACTTTGATAGCAATAAAATACTAGTATATTATGTTGTATTAGTAATACAACAAATCAGTAACGAATAACCTAACATCAAACAGATTAACAAAGGAAATCTTTCTTACTTCTAACCTATTACAAATTATTTATTTTTTGTATGAACCAATACGTATTTATATCTTTTCCCCTTACTATTTTCTTTTATAAAAAACCCTTTCCCTTAGAGATCTCATTTTAACGGGACATTTTTTATTAAAAATATTAGAAATTGATATGAAATTATAAATTTGTTTTGGCCATTTAATTATGTGCTTTCGCTTTTACTTAACTGTCCATGGTCCAATTTGTAGCACTGCCTGTTCCGAGATGCTTTCTTGGTTCGCACACACTCCCGCAACTGTTTATAATGAGTTCGCTATGTTTTAATTCAATTTTCACTGATTTAATTTAATATCTCCCCATGTGTTAATATTAAGTCGGCCGACGTAACTTTGCTCGAACACTTAGATGGTTAAATTTTCTGGCCGCGCTATTGTTTATGCACTTTTTGTTGTTTTACTGGATAGGCCTACTGTAATTTTGGCCTATCTTACACTCCCGAGGCCACCGTTTTTAATTAATGAACTGTGTGCTGCTTCCTGCTACTGTCTGATGTTAATACTGTGGTGACAATCTGCATACTGTTTTTCACACACAAAGACTGCTGCTGGGGCTATTACGTAATACGTCTGGCTTGGCTGTCTCCAGACATCAACAATAACACTATGTTGCTGGTTACAAGGGGCACCTCACAGGTAAATACTGACAATTAAAAAATTTACTGATCTAACTTGAAACTAAGGTAGCACACAATTCTGTACCGTTACAATACCCCCCCCCCCAATGATGTTGTATGCCGAAGCATACAAACTCTCAGTGCCTAAAACCTAAGAGGATCAGTGAGAATATGGCACCACAACCCCCCTTAACTCTCTACTAAAATCATGGGTACTTACCCCCCTAGTCCGGCGACTGTGGCCGCACCCGTCCGACCTTACTGGACTTCTCTGTTCGAGATCCCAACACCATAAAATCAGATAGGCGCCCGCCACAGTAACGCCTGACTCTACAACATTCAATTAAAAAATTAACAAACAGGCCTCCCATTGTACCATATCCACAACTGATTCGTTTCCTCTTAGCCATACTGGTTCATTATCAGCAAAGTACTGGTTTATGTTTATTACAAAATATAACATGCATCTGACTACATTGTAATATAACTTCTAAATTGTCCATCGGTTACATTGATTAATTCGAATTTAATCATCAAGCCCATACACATACACTATCACAATGACTCATCTTCAACAAGTTACATTGGTTTCACTCAACAATATAGCTTGACCCTAGAAGATACAATGTTAACAGAACAATATAAGTTTACAGTATCCTAGCCTTAGTACATATGCATTCCAGACAAATTAAATAATGTTCCCAGTACAATATTACCCATCCAAAATAACACATTGATTATATAAAATCGCATTAAATCACAACAATTATGACTAAGAAATACTAATTATCCTCAAGAGTCTTTCTGCTTAACTACTATATATATATATATATAATTTTTTTTTCTACCCCCCTACATATCCCTTAACCCCTGATACCCGTTACATTCTACTGTGTTCAGCACTAGGCTTCTTGGCCCACACATTTTTTGATTATTTTTACCCAAAAATTTCCTTCAATTTTCAATTTTAAGTGAATATTTCAATCATTATTTTCATCCGTAATTATTTACAGTTAAAATTCAAATCAAAATAAGTTTAAATTCGTTATTAGAATTCACATTATTAAATTAGTTTAATTACCCATTTCATTTACTTTTATTACATTTTTCAAAATGACCCTACATAAAAATATTACCTACATTCCATCACATCTGGTATTTCTTTTATTTACCTGTTTACATTAACAGTTGTATGCCAGACTGGTTTTATAAACACTAACTCAGTCTCAACATTTTTTATTACAACACCACTAAATACTTCCTTCAATTTTTTAGCTTCTATAAATCTTTTTGTGTTGACATGTTCATCAATTACTATTTGTTTTACATCACAAGTTAAATCATAATTAATTTGGCTTCATTAATAAAATTAACCTTTTTAAATTATTTTAATTTCACCTCCACTCAAAACAATTTAGCTTTAGTTACATTATTTAGAACACTTAATGTAAACACAATTCAAAATTAAATCCATTATTACCTCTCGTTAGTTATTTAGTAAAATCACATATTATTATTATTATTATACCATTCATTCTATTATTACAAACATATGTTACAGAAACTATAGTCTGCCTTCCAACAATATAATCTTGACACAATACATTTAATACTAACACATTTATTTACAAATTTTCATCATAATTTATTATTTACCACACTTCAATACCTAAATCAGCCAGGTAATTTTACCATTACTCACATAATTAAATGTTCATTCAATATTTCTCAACCCCCAACAACAAAAAATAGTCTTATCTTCATATAACACATTTCAATCTTATTTACATTCATCATATGGCTATTTTTTGTGTTGTAACCATAAAATTTTGTTTTTTCCAATGTACCATCATAATAATTTTTAGGGTAACCCCCCATTATTACCTTATCATAAATCATGTCTACATTAGTATTATTTGTCAAGTCTCCGTCAGTATTTATTGTTACAATTACATCCTTGAATTTTTCATTACTATAGACGTCAGCTGTTACTAATACGCTGACCCTCACTACAGGTAAGTATATATTATTACCATCAATATAATCATCAATCTTTGTTTCACAAGGTAAGTCAATTGGTTCCTCTCTCTCAATATATAAACTCTGCACTAATATTTCATAGCCTCTATTAATTTCAAAAATCTCTGTGTCTCTCTCTCCTCACAATACCTCTCACAACCCCTTGGGCTATCTCATTCCATGCAAAAGGCAACATAAAATCACTAAAATACTTACTGGCTTTACCAGATACATCACTACAAAAACTTAAGGGACCGTTTGGAGACACCATGTCTCCCACATAACCATTGGAGGAAACGCTGTCCTCATAAAACATCTGTGAAACCTTTGTTTCACCACACACTTGGGGAACATTTGCCTTTTGCTCCCCTAACATTTCAGCACACTCTCTCTTACTTTCATTAACACTAGCTAACAACACTTCGTTACCAAATTCTACTTCAACAAAATCTTCCTTATTACTCTCAGTATTAACTACCTTACTCTCTAGTACCATCTTTTCAACTATATCATTGCTATTTTCACCCCTACTTACCTCATTAATTTCAGTATTTCTCCCCAACTTATCTAACTGTTGTATTAGCTTAACATCAATTTCATTCAGTTTCTCGTCAATATTCTTTTGTGACTCGGTCACTTTTTCGTTTATTTCATTAATATTAACATTTTGTTGTTTTAATTTCATCTCTGATCTCATTCAACTTTTCATTAAAATTATTTTTAATTTTATCATTCTGTTCATCGAATTTATTATTTATTGTCTCAAGTTTGTTATTTTGTTCGTCAAATCTAGCATCCAATTTATTATTCTGTTCCTTCATATTGTAAAGAAATGTTTACGTGGGTTCGTTTAAATTGTTAATTAGTGTTATTTGTGTAATATATATGTCAAAATGTAACTTCTCTTATCATTTACGGGTAACCCGTATTTCGCTCTGTTGCATTCAAATGTTGCCGCCTCGCCACCTGATTGGCGCACGGCTTTCTGCAGTGTTGACTCGGCTAGCGTTTTGCTTTGACACTTTCACTTCAATAAATTCTTAGTTGTTATTGTAAATTAATTGAATCAAACATACAGAATTGCAGATTGAGAACATTTATTAACATTTTAGAAGATTTCAGTTACTTTATGATACATCAAATTCGTTTTCTGCACCGGCTATTACACTTGTTCGGTTGGTACTTGCTCAGTTTGTATACCATTCGTCTTTAACGTTAGTTCACAGTAATATGGTTTTTCTCAGGGGTGTTAAAAAGTCCTTTCGGCCACAGAAATATATACTTACGGCTAACACACACAAATTTATAACAATTCTTAATACTAGTTACATAAACAAATTAATATCTCATTATATTCAAGTAAGTAATTACCAATGAAAACTTGTAAAGAAATTTTGGGTTAGTTTTCGTTTGTCAAATTTATTTATCAAAAGGTTCGTCAATTATTTATTATATTTTACTTTCAATAATTGCTAATCGATTAAAGTTTAAATAGTGAATTTAACAAAGCATTTATTTCTGAATCGGAATAGTGATCAGTGAAGTGAAATAGTTATTTATTAATTCTGACCAAAAAATTGTGAACTCGATAATGGGATTATGTTTATACTCATCGATTTTCCTGCTGAAGATCCTGATGTCGTCTTCTTCTTCCGGATTACTCCTGGGATGTCGTCTTCTTCTTCCGGATTACTCCTGGGATGTCGTCTTCTTATATTTTCCAGAAGTTTATTCCTCTCGTCTCGATGGTTTTCCTCGCTAACTCCGGCCTCGTATTCCTTCGGTTATCGTCCGTCTTCTTCTATGATCGATGTCCCGATGATCTTCATTCGGTGTCCGTTGTCGTCTCTCTTCTTCACTACGTCTTCTCGTCTTCTTCAGATAATTATGGTTTGTTGATTAGTTTTTATTAAACAAAATTTTGTTCAGGATTCCCTGGACTGTTGTTGTTATCTCCGTCTGGTTTAAATTAAGTTCAAATTTACTTTAATAATAAAATTTTAGTGCGAGAGCTGCTCGATCCACTCTCGGCGTTGGTCAATAATACAGTAATGAAAATCTAACGGTTTTTTGGCAATAAATTTCTGGTTGCTATGGTTACCTAATAAATTATGCTAATTTTCATTGGTCATTAACTTAAGTCATTGTAATGTTTTAACGTCTTTTTTAATCTAATTTTACCAAAATATCTTCAAATGAAGATTTCTATCTTATACTAATAGCTAGAGTTATTACATTAGTACCATTCTTCATAATTTTTCATGATGATCATTTTGATATCCCTCATGCCCACTTTTGAATAGCTCCACATTTTTACTATTTTCCATATTTATATTTTACATATATTTTATTCAAAATTAGTTGTTATTCATATATTTTGGTACTAGAAATACTCACTTAATTTGTTTAACCATTTGGTATACTCTGCTTCAAGTTTGGATTATTATTTGTTCTCTAAACTACTAAATTTGTATTCAACAGTTTGGCCTAGAGCCTAGATTTTATTCTACTCCCATCTAACATTTCTTAATAACATATCTGGTAATACTAATACAATTTTATAAACAAAACAAACAATAAACATCAGTATTTCTAACTCTAACTCTTATTATATAAATATTCCTTGTCAGGTTCTAGCCTGAAATAACTTTTAACTACCTTTTCTGTTTTTTACTATTATCTTGCTTATCCTATAATTTACTACATTCTATGGTTTTTTGAACAATAATAAAACTCTTATAATACTACTGTTAAACTGTGCCTTACTCGATATGTCTTATCTACTAATCCCTTCACTTAAATACAGTGTCTGTCCTTCTTATTTTACTACTCATTCTAATAACTTAATTCGTACCTTATTATATAATTCTGACATCCTATTACCTAAATTCATAATATCACAATCAGTTTAATCTTATTTGCTAACATAAAGTTTATCAAAAATTGTTTAGCTGTTTATTATAGTCTGCTTATAAAATATTTTATTCTACACCCCCACTGCACTTTTCCCTTCCATAGAAGGTTTCTTTATTTATTATCACTCTCACTTTTTTCCATTATATGCTATACCTAGCACTTCACCACTTATTTAATTTTACTCACATTTTTAATTTACTCCCTTGTTTATTCACACGATTTGTCTGATTATTTTATATCACTGTGTGATTATGGGTCATGAATAACTAGTTTACTTTCAAATCACTCTGATCACTTTTAGTTATTACTTAAATATTGCTTTTGTTTGGCTCAAAGCATCGTTTGTTGGCTTTGACTATTATCATCACTATTAGTTTGGGTATGGTTAGTTTCTAACTCTCCACCTTATATTATATAAGTACATTCTTTTATCAACAAAATATACATGACATTATTACTTTCCATTAATCTTATTATCCTAGGTAAATCTCATATACTACAATTATCAGTTCATTATTTAAATTACAATATAATGGTCATTATTTGGGATTATTTGATTTCCCTTAGGTCTCGGCTGCTTCTTCATTGTCTCTTGGTTCCTTTGGTATTTATCCGATCTATTGTGTCAGGTCATTGTCAGTTTAATAGTCATTTGTCATTTTTGGGTTACTGGGTTATTGATCTCTAAGTTTATAAGTTTTTGCCTCTTATTCTTATCTTCAGCTTTTTATTTTATAATTAAATACAATTGGATCTTCACTACCTTATGTCATGTTACAATATTAATATCATTAGCATCAAAACGACAATATTACATTAAATTGTTGTTGTAAAAAACACATTATATCATTATCGAACTTACTACATTTTGTTGAGGTCGAAGTTAGTTGAACTCCAGAGTCCTCTGTGACCATTGTTTCATCTGTAATATTTATCTTTCTGTCTTTTTCATCTTGACCTACATTCGGAGTTGAATGTGTTTCAAGACTATTACTAATATCTGATTCGTTAAAATCAATTACAGTACTTTCATTATTATTACCTGCCATTTTTATCTTATTTATGGGATGTTACATAGAAATTTTAATCTTGCAAGTATTCAATATTAATTTACTGCTCTACACAATTATAACCCTCTTACTATTTACTTTTCGTAATATTTCATTATGTTTATGTAGTTTACAAAAACGTCCTCACTCTCAAATAACCCGTTCTGCAGCTTAATTAGGTCTGGCGAATGTAATAAAAATTACACTCGCCATCACTGTTCGGGCGCCAATG
Organism: Magicicada septendecula; assembly: GCA_034769895.1. NCBI lineage: Eukaryota > Metazoa > Arthropoda > Insecta > Hemiptera > Cicadidae > Magicicada > Magicicada septendecula. The sequence continues at coordinate 131,053,017 of CM068375.1, forward strand.
AAACAATATAAATTTATGTCAACTATTAGAATATTCGAGTCCCTAGTTCGGGGCCATTGAAACTATATAAATTCTATCAAATTATAAAATACTCTCGTCCCTGTTCGGGCGCCACTGAAACAATATAATTTACTTCATATTAATTAACTCTTACCTTAGGGTTCTTTTCCAGAGTCGTACAGACGAACACAGCTGCAGAAAGGATTATTTGAGATGAACGGTACAAATATAAATATGCAGTTTATGTTAAAACAAATGCTTCTGGTTTATTAAACACATTAATTACTTCGTCTTACTTTGATAGCAATAAAATACTAGTATATTATGTTGTATTAGTAATACAACAAATCAGTAACGAATAACCTAACATCAAACAGATTAACAAAGGAAATCTTTCTTACTTCTAACCTATTACAAATTATTTATTTTTTGTATGAACCAATACGTATTTATATCTTTTCCCCTTACTATTTTCTTTTATAAAAAACCCTTTCCCTTAGAGATCTCATTTTAACGGGACATTTTTTATTAAAAATATTAGAAATTGATATGAAATTATAAATTTGTTTTGGCCATTTAATTATGTGCTTTCACTTTTACTTAACTGTCCATGGTCCAATTCGTAGCACTGCCTGTTCCGAGACGCTTTCTTGGTTCGCACACACTCCCGCAACTGTTTATAATGAGTTCGCTATGTTTTAATTCAATTTTCACTGATTTAATTTAATATCTCCCCATGTGTTAATATTAAGTCGGCCGACGTAACTTTGCTCGAGCACTTAGATGGTTAAATTTTCTGGCCGCGCTATTGTTTATGCACTTTTTGTTGTTTTACTGGATAGGCCTACTTTAATTTCGGTCTATCTTACACTCCCGAGGCCACCGTTTTTAATTAATGAACTGTATGCTGCTTCCTGCTACTGTCTGATGTTAATACTGTGGTGACAATCTGCATACTGTTTTTCACACACAAAGACTGCTGCTGGGGCTATTACGTAATACGTCTGGCTTGGCTGTCTCCAGACATCAACAATAACACTATGTTGCTGGTTACAAGGGGCACCTCACAGGTAAATACTGACAATTAAAAAATTTACTGATCTAACTTGAAACTAAGGTAGCACACAATTCTGTACTGTTACAAACACCACGAAAAAATTCTACCCTCTGCCACCCCTCTACTCGTACACTCTCTTCATACTCTCTCTCTAACTGATCAATACTTATTACTACTTCATTACTAATGCCAACTAACTTTCTACTCTCATTATCACCACAACTATTACTCAGCATATCACCATTAATTTCATTCAACAATATTTCACTCTTGTTTACGTCATCATAACTAGCATTATTACTCACCTGGTTTTCAATATTTCTCCCAACCTTATCTAACTGTTGTTTTACTGTAATATTTATTTTATTCAGTTTATCATCAAACTTATTATTCTGTTCCTCGAAACGATAATTAATGTCCCCCTTAATTTCGTTAAATTTAGCGTTCAAATTTTCATTTTTTTTGTCACACTTACTATCTATCTTTAACAACAACTGCATCATACTCATCATCTCACCACTGTCAGATTGATTACTTTTGTTAATTGATTTCGGGGTTATTTGAATCCCCGAGTCATCTATGTCAGCTGACTTACTTAATTCTCTATTTTGAACTAAGATTGGAGTCGAATGGACCTCCAACCCACTCATGACCGTTGATTCGGTCAAACTATTTTCTTTATTGATATTTGTATCAAATTTATTTTCTGTATTGACTTCGGTTAAGTCAGTTATGCTGACTTCATCATCGTTATTCTTCATTTTATCTGGTGTTTTTTCTTTTTACCTATACTATTATACACCTTAGCTTACTTCTATGTCTAATATTTTGTATATTTGTTTATATCGTACAAACTAACTATACCTTAGCCCTTACTCCCAAATAACCCGTTCTGCAGCTTAATTAGGTCTGGCGAATGTAATAAAAAATTACACTCGCCGTCCCTGTTCGGGCGCCACTGAAACAATATAACTTACTATCAAATAATAAAATACTCGAGTCCCTGTTCTCGGGCGTCAATGAAACTATATTAATTCAGTGCAAATAATAAAATATTATATTCGAGTCCCTGTTCCGGCGCCACAGAAACTATATAACTTCTATCAAATTAACTCTTACCTTAGGGTTCTTTTCCAGAGTCGTACAGACGAAAACAGCTGCAGAAAGGATTATTTGAGATAAACGGTACAAAGATAAATACACAGTTTTTATTTAAACAAATAGCGTCTGGTTTATTGGACAAATTAATTATTTAGTTTTCTTTGATAACAATTAAAGTTCTAATTTTTTTTAGGGTATGTGAATATAATCTTCATTAGTAACATATGAAATCCAACAAATTAGTAAAATAAACATTTCTTAGACTACGACACATTATATATATTTTTAATGAACCAGGACGTTTATTTTTATTTGTTTAATTTATATCTTTCCTTAGAGACCTCTATTGTTTAATAAAATGTCTATAAATGTAAGTGTTACAACATAGTAGTTAAAAGTAGTTAAAACTTGGTACTCATCCTAGTAGGGGCTTCGATCCAACTGGTGATGCTCACTTTTTATTCCTCACTTCGAAAGTCGCGGTATACTCATTAGAATAATTTTATTTCTGTTATTACTGTGTTTTACTGATCACAAAATCATTGTTCACACATAAAAATGGTATCGGTCCACGTAACTTTATCGGTACGAGCACGGATAGCTTTTTAACTAGTTGACCGCTTTCTTAGTTCGTACACACTCCCACAACTGTTTATAATGAGTTCACTGTTTTTAACTAAATGTTCACTAATTTGATTTAATATCTCCATATGTTAATATTAAGTTGGCCAACGTAACTTTGCTCGAGCACTTAGATGGTTAAATTTTCTGGCCGCACTGTATAGTTTGTGCTTTAATATTTGCAGTAGAACTTTTTTGTAAATATTTCAACACTTTACTAGATAGGCCGAATTTGTTTTACGGCCTATCTTGCACGCCCGAGGCCACTGTTTTTAATTAACGAACTGTATGCTGCTTCCTACTACTGTCTGATGTTAATACTGTGGTGACAATCTGCATACTGTGTACTGTGATTCGCACACAAAGACTGCTGCTGGGGCTATTACGTAATACGTCTGGCTTGGCTGTCTCCAGACATCAACAATAACACTATGTTGCTGGTTACAAGGGGCACCTCACAGGTGAATACTGACTATTAAAAATTTACTGATCTAACTTGAAACTAAGGTAGCACACAATTCTGTACCGTTACAAGGGTTGGTTGCAACAAAACTGCTATTGCTAAATGGTCTGAAAATAAAAATCTGTCGTCTATGTTGGTAACTATTATGTCACAAACTTCTTTAGCTGCAGTCTTCTTGCTTTCATCAAAACGTGACCTTTTTGGATTTTGTGATGATTCTCCAAAATCATTTGTTGCAGACAGACTGGCATCAAAATCAATATAATCTGATGTTTTGAATGTGTGACTTGAATGAGGCAACATACTGGTGTGTTTTAATACTATCAATTTCTACTTGCTGTAATTGATTAAACAAAACGTCACAGGCTGGCATAATTTTGTTGAAAAATGTTAACCAAAAATTAAAATCATCATTATTTAATGTGTTTTTCAGTCCTAGTTCTTTCTGAACAGTGGACTTGTCACTCTCGTCATCTATGATTTTTTCAAGAACAGCGGAAATGTCATTTTTATGAATAAATACTGTTGTCACACAACGGGATTTAAAATTTCACTTGGTATTAGAACATTTTGGGATACGTTTCTTTACTACTTCATCAAGTATGGCAGTTCGCTTGGAAGATCTTGAAAAAAATGTTGTAAAGCCATCTAAATTACAGAAAAATATTTTTACTTGCTTGTTTTGTGATGCAGCGCGCTCAATAATTAAGTTTAGTTGATGGGCATAGCAGTGTATATACTGGGCATTCTTGTACACAGCTTTAACTTTTGCTTGAACACCGTTATGTTTTCCACTCATTACTGCTGCCCCATCGTAACTTTGTGCAATAATTTTACTAGGCTTCTTATCAAGTTCTAATTTTGCTAATTCTTCAAAAATAGTATTACTAATACCTTCAGCGGAATGATCTTGTGGACTGACAAAACTGATAAATCTCTCATATAATTTTCCGTTCAATTCATACCTCACAACTAACACAATTTGTGACAGAGTGGCACAATCCGTGGTTTCATCTGCTTCAATTGAAATGTAGTCAGTTTCATTTATTTCTTTTTTTATTAGTCTAATGCACACTGCATAAATAGAATCCAAAATTTCATTTTGAATTGTTTTAGAAAGACCAACGAAAACCCTATTGTTTGTTTTTTCAGTATGCTCTCTCAAGGTGCTATCTAGGCCTGCCATTAAATATACTAAGCCCCTAAAAATACCTGGATTCTCAGATGTGTTTGTTTCATCATGTCCCCTTAAAGGTAGTTCAAATATTCCACAAAACTTTACACAGTCAGTTAACTTACTTAGGATGTATCTGTTCTTAGAGACTTCTTCATTATGCTGTTTAATTTTTAATCTATATGCACTAACTGGCAACTAATATTGACTTTTCCTAACAATGAATATTCAATACAGTTGTTCATATGAGTTTCACTAATTTTGTTTTTTAATTTTTTCTCCCAAATGTTTCAAGTCCTTAATTCCATTTTCAGTCCAGACTGAATCACTGTTTAGGTTCATCACCAAACATACATAACAAAAAAAGTAATTGATCACCTCACATCCACATATCCAATCAGCATGTAAGTAACAGTTTCTATTAAATTTTCTTGTGTAGTTTTTTTTACTTGATGCTGGTCTGTCCGTTTTATAATTTTGTTGTGTAATATCTAAATTCGGTTTTGGTGGCCCTAATTTTTTGAGTTCTATTTTCTTTTCGTAAGTAAGTGAATTTGAAATAATCAAACGTTTAATATTACTTACCGAATTCATAGCCATTTTAATCGTTTCTAACAAATACGCACAGAACACACAGGCTCAGGCCTACACAGAATAAGTTACACGTTTATGTACACAAGGTTCAACAAAAACACTATTGTACACAAAAAGTACATCAAGAACACAATCAAAACTACCCTGTATATAAAACACAAGAGAAAATATATGCACTTTAAACAGCAACAGAGAAGTTTTGAACAACGCTCCGTTTCTCTATGAATTTAGCTGCGAAACAGAAAGCGGCCACAGTCCCACCTGTAATGGCAGATGCACATTTAAATGCATAGACATGTGTACACGTCTCTTGCCCTGCTCCCTGAAAGAATGGCCTATGCAGGGAGGACGACAGCGAAACCGTCCCGGCTGCGGGGCCATGCCGAAAACATCGGGTGATCGCTATTAGTCTCCCCAAAAATATCTTTCAATAAGAATACTACACATTATAGTTACATTATTGACAAGTGTAATTTGCAAATTTAGTGGGAGGGCTGCACCCTTTTGCCCTCCTTGTACGAGCCGCCACTGCTGCTTTCCTGACCCCAGTACCTGTCTTTCTTTTTTTTCTTAGCCTTATCACCCATGACTCATCTACAGTATTTCATTCCAGCTACTTGAATATCATGTGTTTTTTAATTCAGGTATAAGTTCTCCCCTCCCTATAGAACAGTGTACATCAGTTTGTAAACTGATATCTTTGCTGTTGAAGTTGTGTCTGTAAGATCTGCAAATGGCTGACTGTCTTGTTTTATTTGAGCGTATTCTTCACACTGTCTTTCAAAATTATAATGATGACAATATGAGATACCGGACTGGCTGCTATACTAACAATACAGTACACGTTCATTTATGGCAATAAAACCAGCAATCTAATATGAACAGTGATGTAAATATAACCAAAGTTGTCTGCTCCTCAGTAGCAGAAATAAAATTGTTTACAGCTAAATTTTGTGGCATGTTTAAAATTTGTACATTTTAATGAAACTGAAATGCTGCCCCAAAATTTTTACAATTTTTTTTTGGGGGGGGGGGGCGTTTTTTAATATTTAAAACTAGACGCGTGGCCTAGATGGAAATAAAATGCGCTGAGCCCATCGTGACAGGTCTTGCAAAGAAACACTTGTTTAACATGCCATTCTTTTTGTCTTAGATCTTAAAGCAAAATTTCAACCAATTTCCTTTTATAAACCAAGGTGGTTGGCTTGCACTAATAACATCTCAGAATATCAGAAAAAAAATTACAACATTATATAATAACCAGGCACAAGTTATTTCATGTTTCAATCAACAGAGGATTTTTCATTTACGTTAACAATGGTTAAGAATTTAATCAGCAATGAAATTATTAAAGTACATGATAGTGAGTGCAAGTTATCCGCAGATAACGTTTAAAATTTTTGAAAAATAATTTCCTAAATGTATTCAACTGCTTCCATCTATCTGTCCCCAGCACTTGGAATTAGTAAAACGAATAACAAGCAACGATAAGATCACTGACTGTGATCACTGCTATGCAGACATAAAGAAGAAAAAGTTTTTTTTTTGTATTTAAAGTTATAATCAAAAATTGTACCAAATTAATTTCAAACTATTAATCAAAAGAAGTTTCGATTTAGACTAATTCGATATGGTAAAATGGTTAATCCATAAAATCACAAGTCATGTGACAGGTAGATGCAAGTTCTTCATTGTCTGGATATTGCAATTTTTTAAGTATAATCTTTTTCTTTTAAATAAATTTCAATTCGGCTTCCTTTTGCAGGAATTAAAGAAAATATCTACATTGTAACAATCATAACCTTCAACACCATGAATAATTAATATACTAAATAATTATAACATTTTCATAATAACAGTCATCACTATGAGCACAATTTAGCATGTCTGCATAAAACAAAACACGTTCCAGGCAATCTTAACTCTGAGGTATGAGTCTATTTTATTTAACTGAATTTTTTGTGTGTTGGTTACGTGATAACCGGCGGAGTACTGTGTGTGTGATGAATAAAAGGAAACTTCCCACCTGATCTCTGAGAACACATAGAAAGAGATTCCTGGCTTGCAAGTCTGAGTGTGGATGATGGTCTAGCGTGGCATGACGGCGTTGGGGATCCTTTCGCACTGCTCTGCGGATGGAGAAGATTTAATGTTCACATCTCGGCGACCCCTTTCACCTCCCGACTATGGGGGGACCTGTAAAAATTTCATTTGTATATTGGAGCCAGACAAAGAGAACATTCCGCCCCCACATCTTTTCGCCACGCAACCCCAATCACACACACCAGTATAATTTCAATTCAACAAATGCCAGTCATTAACCATAGTAAAAGTCATACTTCAAGTTATTAATTTAAGTATTAAATTTCGATTCATCACAATTCCTTAATTCATCCAGGCTTAAATATTCATGGGTTACATTTTAGATTTAAATTCTCATTACCAATAACTTAACAGCCACGTGGTCTCGGGCATACCCGAAATAATTACATTTACAAACTATTTCAAATAACAATTAAACTTCAGTGTAATCACAATTATAATTTTTTAACTCATTCAATTCCTCTGCTTTAAGTTTTCATTGCTTTTAAAATTGATTCTTTAAATTTACTCTAAGTCATTTAACCATGTGTCTCAGCCATACCGGAACGAACATGGCCAGTCAGAGCCACACACACACACACACACACACACACACACACACACACACACACACACACACACACACACACACACACACACACACACACACAATTATTATATCTTACACACAAGCCCCAATTAAATTAACATTAATTATTAAATCATGAATACTGGCTCACCTGAAGCTCTTTATAAAATTATAAACTCATAGTAGATGTTAACAACAGCACTCCGCCACGATCCGCTCTGTACCAGTGTTGGAAGAGAAAGAGACGATAATTATTGCTGCGTAAAATTACAAAACGCAGATACACGGCTGAATAGATTTCATTGTCAAAGAACTGGCAGCGCGGCGAACCGAATGACGTCACAGATCAAGATCCCGGCGACTGACTAGATCTCGCTGTCACTAGCGGGCAGCCTAACATGTAGTGATAACGCACTGAACTTACCGAATTACATATAAAACTTGCCATGGAGTTTACTTTTAATATTGCCATGTCACAAAACATGTAAGGTAACTAATATAATGTGGATATGTTACTGGCATGTTTAAACAGTGGAAATGAAATAATTGAACACAGAAAAAATTACAACTTAATGACAGTTTAAATTAACAAAATGATTAATACTTATCTGCAACGTTCATAGACATACTCGTTCTTGAACTTTATGACTGCTCAACGTTACATTAATGTAACAAACAACAAATATCACCTGATTAACTCTATCACAGTAAACTATGCAATTCACAAATTAAAGATGCCCACACACAATAATCACTCTACACTACACTGTTATAAAATGCATGCACTGAATCACCACAACTACCAGCCATTTTCATTGACACCTGTATTTATCAGTGGCAGCCCGTGCTTAGGTTGCATGGTTCCACAACCCCCATTAAATCACAAATTGTATTTTAAATTATAGAATTATGAATAAGACAATAAGTAATAATAGTGTTTTCAAGCTAAATCATTGTAATTGATCATTTGCCGATTGAAAAGCGCAGAGCAATTACTAAAAACCATATACGCTGTTGCTGGGGTGTACATGGCAAGTCTGCACCAACTGTGACGTGCTTTGTATATGGGGAAATACAATGGAGTAGTGCTCTGGCTGGCTAGACTCGGTTGTTCCTATTGCAGTGGTATAGGCTTGCTTGGTGTGATTAGGGACTACAGTCCCCGCTCACGGCGGCCACCAGTCTTTTTGTTGGTAAATAACACGTGGTGCACCGGGTTGGAAATTCGTTGTTAGTGTCAGTCCAGTTCATCGTTAAATGTAAATAATAGTACATATAAAGAATTAAGGTGTCATAGTGTAAGATATTTATTATATTTAACTGGTAGGATCCAATTAATTCTGTTGTAAACTTAACAAAAATGGTGTTCAGTTTACATCATATTAAAGAAAAAATTGAAATTAAAGAGAGTAGGTAGGCCTACACCAGACCTTTCAAATTTTAATTAAAGTGTAAAATCAGGTAACAGAATATTTAATCATAAATTTAAAAAAGATTCATACAATAAATATTCGTGGTTACGTGGGTGTGACACTAAAATTGCATTATTTTGCTTTCCTTGTGTATTGTTTGGAGGCAAGGAGACTTGGACATTTTCTATTTAGAGAATATAACAATTTAATACCATCCAACCCAACTGCAACCCCCAAATTTTTCAACCACCAGTCGCCACTGGTATTTATACTCCACTGAGGTTGCAAGATGATTCTGATTCTATATATAATCATATAGAATAATCGTATAGCCAAAGATGCATAGAAAGCATTGAAAGTTGTACATTATGTTATTGCATGTGTGACGGCCCCCTCCTTAACCCTGTTTATCCTGAACTGACAAATCATCTCTGCAGTAATGTTTTGCAAGACAGTCTAGACGGGCAACCTTAAATTGCATTGCCGTTCTTGTTTTATCCAATAAAAAACATAATTGATTCTGTTCCTCACAGTGTAAGGGCTTTTCCAGTTGCCTTGGAGTTTCAGGGAGTGACCACGATGATGTTTTGGGTTATACAACCAAACCTATCGCCTTCTTCAAAACCCATACCATTACTGCAGATGTTGTATCGCATTTTCATTATATCACTAACTATTTTCAGCCTTCCCCTTGTTGACTAATTCGTTTCTGGCATTTGATTATCCAGTTTCAGAGGATAATTCTGTGATTCCTGAAGCTAAATTTCAGTTAATCTGAACATTAAGTCCCCAGAGAGTCTCTTGACCACCCACAAGTTTTGCCTGAGTCATGCCAGTTATATTGTGTACTGATGGTCATTAGGAATAATGACCAGGTATAGGTCATTAGGAATAATGGTAAATGTTGACTGCAATCTGTGTGGTTCTGGCAGACAACTTTTAACTGTAGTTCTGCTCCATTGTGCTGTTGAACCTGTCATCCATTCCATCAAACTCAGACTGGAGAGGCATTATCTGAATCTTTTTAATACCAAGTAGGTGACATCCAGTAGTTTGGTGGTATAGTTACAACAACTTGAATTATTATATCATCGATTTTTCTTATCTATTTAGTATAGAAAGCATTACCTCTTGCGGCCCAATTCTTGGGACATGGTTTTTAAAGTCACCTATAAACCCATATGCACCTATATGCATTTCCACACCAAGAATTGCTTCATCTACAATGTCTGCAATGACTACTTGATGATCAAACTAAAGTCGACTTTGGCACAGGTGTGTCTCCATTTTCCCAAACACTTTCATAGGCCTTCCAGTAGCTGTTCATAAAGTACAAGAGCACTAAGCTAGTTTGAGATTGTTTTTAGATCAGGGTGCACTGTGGAAACTGTAGCACCCATAATTGAAGTTGATCTTCATTGAACAAATCCGTTAACTTCCAAGCCCCTACTGTTTTTCTGAAGGGTGGCAGCAATTGTATGTGTCTAGGACTTTGTTTTTCCATTTAGTCAGCACATGCCTCATGTACTGACTACTCTTCATTTCCCTGGTGTTTGTGTGAATTAACTATACTGGCAATTTTTTGTACATGTCCAGGTTTCCCACATTTATAATATGTGTGTTGGTCCATCTTTGATGTTCTCATCCATGATCCATTCCTCATTGCACATCAATATTATGTTTTAGCATTACCACACATCATGAACACATTAGCATCACATTTCTTGTACTATATTAAGTGCCCTGAATTATAGATCTTTTAGTGTTATGTTGTGATAATAGATTCTATCTCCATATTTGTTCTTCAGCATTTTCAAAATTTGAAGGCTTAAAGTTTTGACATATCCTCTTTTTTAGATTGTTAACGCTTCATACCCATGCAACAGCAGTAACCAGACATAAGACTTTAATGTTCACTGTTGGAAAGAATTTGGCAAACTTTTTTGACTACTAAAGTTAAATTAGTGAAACATAGTAGTATTTTAAATGAAACTGTAATAAAATTCTTTGCTTTTTTTTAGAGAGACATATGTACATCGTTTTATTGTGCGAGGCACAATTGAAGAAAAAATGACAACAGCAGTTGAAGCATCTGATGCTGATCAATGGAGCAATGATGAGTTAACATTGCAACAACTTTTTGATTTGTTTACCACAGTTGATGAACCAATAAACAACATTAGTAATGGGGAAAGTTCACAAAATCAGGGTGAAAGTTCGCTTGTTAATTTTGAACTTAATGAAGAAGATAATGGCATAGAATTAGCTACAGTTGAAATAGGAAATACAGATACAGATGATCCTGAAGCTGGTACTCCTGACACATTTAGTGAAGATGAAGATAGTGAATCAAGTGTTGTAAACTTTAGAATTAAAAGTGATTTTTCTGATGATGATGATTAAAAAAGAAGTTACCATCAGTTAATTTGTTTTCTGAGTATCCATAAACGTATGGATACTGTAGATTTGTGTACAATGTTTTGTAAATATTTTATATTACTCTAATTAAAATTAAATTTTAGTTGTATAAAATGTTTTACAGTTAAGCTTTACATTATTGTAGGAATTATGTTATTTTTGTTTGTGCATAAATACACGAAGCTGGTTAAATTAGATTGTACCAGAAAATACAGTACACTCCTGATTATCCATGGAATTGGATGGCATGATCGCTATGGATAACTGAATTCCGCGGATAATCCACAACACACACAAAAAGGGAAGAAAGTAGAGAAAATTCTTTATTAACATTAACTGTTTATTGAAAGTAAAGCAATGCAGTAAAACCCTATTAAGACGCTCATCAAGGGACCTTGTGAAAACAGTGTGTTAAGTGGATATTACCAAGTATTACCAGTATGTACATACTGAAACCGGTGTAACTAATAATCACATTTTCTATGCAATTTAAATACTAACTCATACGAACTGACATTTCATCAGAAGAAGTTGTACTGATAAAGTGTCTTTTGTATAGTATCAGTGTATATCATCTACATTTAGTATTTATGACAAAAGTTATATAGGCCTACACAAGATCCAAGTGATCCCACGTTTTCATGCGAAGCAGAGATTAGATTCAGGAATGAGTTACCTCAAACAAATGAATTAAAAAAAAAATCATAAAAACACATGTCAATGAAGTTACTGCTGAACAGTTGGCAAACATCAGTACATCTGATGTTTGCACATCTTGTACAGTATTTCAGTTTTAGTAGTTAATCGGCTTTTAATTATACTGCATAAGTATAAAGACAAACATACTGAGAAAATTAAATATTCCCACAGTCGCAGTGAAGTATATATGTGAGAGTAGATTCTATACAGTTCTGTTTTGAACAAGTTTTATTCAAAATACCATGTTATCATATTATGAGGATTGGAGGGCTGTAAATGGGGTATTTTGTAAGAGTCCTATATGTGAGATGTACAGGAGCTGCACAAAAAAGTACATATAGATAAGATAGCATAACAGGTGGGCATATATTAATGAGGTTTTACCGTAGGGCTATATATCATATTTTACAGTATAAATTGTGACCTTGGCATAACTAAAAACAAAGAATATACATTATTTCAACATTTTTAAAGTAAAGATAAAACAAGAAAAATGTGTTGAAAATTACTGTCTGTTGGAGCTCTTATGTGCTTCAGATTAAACATTGTTTTAAAAAAAAAACAGTCACATATTTTTGTTTTTTATTCAAAATGAAACAATTTTAGTGTATTAAGATTAATGGGACAGAAATGTTATTATACAGCTGAAATTTATTTAAGCTTATAAAAAAAATTGTGGGCTACTGCAGATAAACTCCTTGTGGATAATCAGGAGTTTACTATAATTATTTTTTATATTGTATGTCAGGTATACTGTTTCCACAACACCAACACCAGGTTGTCTCTTCACACAAAAATTCTGTTATACTCTTGCTTTAACTTTCAAGTGTTCTCGGATGTTTACTTCCAATTTGGTACTCATATTGAAGGGGAGGACAGTTTTTGTTTTTTCAAATTTTTATTTATTTTTCTTGAGAAACATTGGTTCAAATATAATTACTAAAAACTTCCGGGCTGAAAGGCCGTGGTCGAATGCTTGATGTTGTGTAGCTAGACGTTTCAGCCACACCACCGGTGGCCATCTTCAGTAGCAAAAATGTTCGTAATAGGTGGTATGCCGAACAAAGTCGCCCAGTGAACTGGGAACAAGCAACAGCAAGAGAAGGCTACGCTGTGTCTATTTATAACTTTTTGGTCGCTTAAGGTGTATAACGCGAACCAATCAGAAGCCAGTTCATCATTCTCCACTCTGATTGGCCGTGGAAAATAAACCATGCCAGACACTATTTAAAGAGATGCTTTCACCTCAGCGGTTCATAGCGACGGACGCATTCTTGTGAATATGGATGGACTCCAGATGCAGGCGAGTGAAGTAACCCCGGACAGAAGACAACACCCGGGCTTCATCAAACATTACCCGGTGATCGTCGTGGGAAAGAGCGTGTTCAGCAACTGCGGACTTCTCCGGCTGGCCCAGGCGGCAGTATCTCCGATGTTCTGAGAGGCGCGTTCGGACACTACGCTTCGTGATGCCAATGTAGACCTGGCCACACGTACAAGGAATACTGTACACCCCGCAAAACGAGAGCGGATCCCTGGCGTCTTTTACCGGTCACAGGAACTGATGGATCTTTTTGGTTGGCTTAAAGATCGTCCTGACGCCCCGTTTACTCAGCAACTTGCCGATGTGGTCAGTCATGCCACGGATGTAGGGCAAGACAGCGGAGCCAACAACCTCGGGCAACACCAACTCGTCCGGCCTACCAGATCTTCTCGGCTGGGCAGCTCTCCTCACCTCCGCAGCAGAGTAGCCGTTGGACTGCAGTGCTTCCTCGAGATGCCGAAACTCATCTTCGAGATACCGGGGCTCACAGATCCTCTTTGCCCGGTCAACCAGAGTCTTCAGCACCGCCCTCTTCTGCTTAGGATGATGATTGGAGGACTTATGCAGGTATCTGTCAGTGTGCGTTGGCTTCCTATAAACTTTATGCCCCAATCTGCCATCGACCCTTTTCAGGACCAACACATCCAGAAATGCCAATTGATCACCGCTCTCGCGCTCCATCGTAAACTGTATGCGTGGGTGCACAGCGTTCAGATGTCCAAGGAAGCGTCCCAACTCTTCATCCCCATGGCTCCAGACCACGAAAGTGTCGTCAACATACCGCAGCCAACACTTCAGCTTCAATGGCGCAGATGAAATTGCCAACTCTTCAGATTTTTCCATGTAGAAGTTTGCAACCACAGGGCTGAGAGGACTTCCCATCGCGACGCCATCCAACTGTTCATAAAAGCCGCCGTTCCACTGGAAGTAGGTCGTTGTTAGGACCTGCCGGAACAAAGCAGTGATGTCCGCCGGGAACAGTTCACCTATATACCCCAAGACCTCCTGGACAGGGACCATCGTGAAAAGAGAGACCACATCAAAACTCACTAGCACGTCGCCAGGCTCCAGCACCAACTCCCGGATCCTCCAGAGGAAATGAGAAGAGTCCTGGACAAAAGAATCCGTCTGCCCGATGTGCAGCTTGAGCAATCCAGTGAGGTGCTTTGCCAAGTTGTACGTCGGCGAGCCAATAGTACTAACGATGGGCCTCAGCGGAACATCCTCCTTATGGATCTTTAAGGTCGACCACGGCCTTTCAGCCTGGAAGTTTTTAGTAATTATAGTGATACTGGCCTTGAAAGTATACGTACTAAAATTGGTTCAAATAATTTAATACAAAAAGTATTTGGGTAATGAAAAATATTACTCAGGATAGAGATGGGTGCTCAAGATGATGAAAGAGCCTATGGCACAAAGTACGTAGGCAAGAGAGGGAGAGAGTTAAATTGTCAAATTCAAATTTGTATCCTCTGTGTACCTTTATGAGTCATCACATAATAATCCATCCATATATATGTTTTCATGGAGGAAATGCTTGGTGGCAACAAGTGGAGCATAGTGATTTAACCACATAACCGTGTTGCTAGGAAACATGTTACTACAAAATACTTTACATACATATGTTGAAAAATTACTTTGAATGTATATTAAAATTTTGATGTGAAAATTACATCTGATTTCTTTTGTACAGTTGTGTGTCAAATTTCATTAAGTCCCCTATTTGCAGTAAGAAGTTTTTGGAATGGGTTTTATGACATTGTATATAATCTGCTGCTAATGAACTCAATTTTGTATAGAATGTTGTATGATATAAGAATTGTTCAGAATTCAGAATAAGGAAAGCTAAGAAATCCACTAGATGCAGTGTGTGATGATGTATGGTTCAATATCCATGTAATCAAATGGGAATGTATACATTACAGATTATGCTTTATTGTCAAGTTCTTGGGCAGTTAGGCACTAAATGAGAGAGAATAAAGTTTCATATCATTAAATAAAATACATTTCATTCCAATTGCCCAGCTCATTTCTCAAAGAGGTAAAAAAGTCCAAGAACAGAAGCATTCTAAAAATCATAATAAGGACTGTTCAAGATATAGTGTTCTGAAAATTAGCTAATTAGTTTCACAGAAACATGATAATATCTTTGGGTTACACTTTTTTTAGTTTCAAGGAGTCTTGTGTGATTTCACTGTAAAACTGCCAATGAATTCCACTGGACTGTTCTCTCCCGCAAGCTCTAAACTCCCAAATTCAATCATATGTTCAGTCCAAATGTAGGCACACTCTTTTCATTCTACTTTCCCAATGTAGAAGAAGATGATTAAAAAATCACAAAAGTACAAACATGTGGGCTTCCCTGGAACACTATCTTGAGTAAAAAAAGAAAATTTGACGAATCTTGCCAAAGAGTGCAGTGTGGTTTTTTTTGTCAACTATGTTCTGAATGTGTTTTAGTACATTTTTAATTAATTTTTCCATTATGGATAGAATTTCTTACAAACTTTTAGTAATTTCATACTTTTAGTGCAGAATTTCAGTTAATCTACAAAATTCAATTGTGTGAAAAAGTGTAGATTATTCCAGATAATGTATTCTGTACTGTGTTTTTGTTGTATGCTCATTTACCATACAAACTACTGCCACAGGTTTTGATACAGACAATGAACTCATGTCAATATGTGCTTTTGAACTGACACTGTGATTCATATATCACTTTGACACTGTGATTGTTAACAAACATGTAAGGGATTGCAGAAAAGTAATCAGATGGCCATTATAAAACTCTGTATTTGAAATATATTACAAATTTTCATTATCACCTTGAAAGTAATTCTCTACCATTTACTTTCAGTATTAAACACAGAGATGAAGGCTTCAGAATTAAAAGTTTTTCTTATCCCACCATTTTGGGTGACAAAGGCCTTCCAAAACACAGTTGACTTACTGGGAACACAGTCAGTTGGTTTCATAACTTGCCTCCCATTAACGTGTTCCATGAACAGTCTCTTACTTTCTGCAGTGCCTCATATTTTGCTGAGTGGGAAGAATTTATGACGGGTCATCACTGCCAATATAAAAACTGTCCCTATTCTACTGCCAACAGAAAATTTTATACAGTTTATATGCTTGTGTATTTTTGTTACAGTTAATGTTACGAACTCTGCAAACAATCACGTGTTTTATATTTTATTCGGTAGACGTATTATCTTACATTGAAATGTGAAGGATAATTATATTCTATATTTATATAGTGTGTACAGTATGTGAGTTGATAAAAGAAAGTGTGTTCTTGAGATTTCCAGTCTGTTAGTATCTGGTTGTTACTGAATTTGAAGATACGGTGTGTGTGGGCTGTTACTTAAAATTACTAAGATCTTCTCAGGTATTGGTGGTTTTTGTTTTCAGGCTGTAACACAGACACTAAATAAAACCCATGAAAAAGATAATTAGTCATTCCATTCTTTTGGATATAAAAATGTGTGGGATGATTTGACTAAAAGACTTGAGGTTCTGCCAAATTCATATCCAGCCAGTAATTTGAAAATTGGTTGACCTACAATTACAGAATCTATATCTTACCTCTAAGAAGGATCAGTGGTAGATAACCATTATGGGTGTAAGAAAGTTTTCTATCAGCATTGTACAGCCTGTGATTTCATTCAATTAACTATTACATTTTAAAATAATTAATAGGATAATCCTATTCTATTTCCAAAGACTTTATAGCACTATTGTATACTTTAAACTTACTTTTGTTTGAAATTGTAATACATGATACAGGCGTGACAGTTTGGTTTAGTATGGAATTTAAAATTCTCTTTATTTCCTAACCATCTGAAAATGTAACTAATCGAAATTTAAATTTAGTGGAACCATGATAGTCTGAACTGTAATAATCTGAATGTCCAGAATCTGACGAACGTAAGTAAATTGTACTAAATTAGCTGAGTGTTACAGATAAAATTAAAACGTGTGTAAGTTGGTAAAGACAGTTTAGTGTAATAATATAAGTATTTTAATTATTTAAATAAGTAATAATAGAAATTGAGAATGGATAATCAATTCTCATGTTTTTTCATAACTTACAATTTAAGAACAAATAAAAAATATCTGTATAAGTGTTTTAATCCTACTAGCAGCAACTATACTTTCTGTAGCACCAAGGGTCATTTCACTATTATGCATGCTTTAAAGTACAAATTTGGTGGAACCAAAAAAATATTATTATTGACACCCATTGAAGAAAAATAATTGACATCACCAATACTTTTCATTACATACAAAACATTTTTTCAAAGTACAGTATAATCTTTAGAACAAGACAGAATACTCCAAAATATTATTGAAATTTTTGACAATTTGCAAATTCTTATTATAGCTACATAACCAATATATGCTTTTCCAATAAGTCATGACTTACATGTTTATAGCTAACATGTGTTTTTTTCACACTTGGTTTGGTCTTGGTTTAGAAGTATGTTGTTTTGACATATTTCTAAAACTATTAAATTAAACAGGAAAAAACTTTTAAACACAGTCTAAATAAACATACTACATAGTAAATTTGTAAAACAAACCAAAAGTCCAGTTCCAAAAGTTGCAGCTTCACAGTAATGTGTTATTAAAATCCCATTCACAGTTCAAATACAAATACACAACTTTGCATACTTCAAAAGATGTTTTTGGCTCATGATGGAGTCCTTCACACATAATAAAACCCACTACAAAGGTAATGATTTGCTGGAGATTTGGTGTAAGTGCCCTGTAATTAGCAGGAAGTTTGCAATAGCATTCCTTCTTTGCCCATCGGACTGGAGACTTCTTTTTCGTCGAAGTCTCCAAAATGTTCCCCTTACATGAAATATGCTGGATCAGTGTCATATCTTTGAATTGATGTTTAATAATTGGTTTCATTCTGAAGTATGATGGAGGTGGTTTATTGATTTGTTTGACTGTAGTTTCTCTTTTTGCCAATATAGACCATATGTGATGGTGTACATTGTATTGCAGTGATTTTTTCTCTGCTAGTTTTAATTTCATTTTGAATCCTCTTTACTCATTTCATTTTTGACAGATTTGGAATCATAGAGGAAGATGGGCTCTGTTTAAGTCATTATTTTGGTTAGCATAATAAATATGGTTTTTGAGATGGAATAACCCTACACACCTTTAAGGAAGAAGTTACTGTTTTTGTAAAATTAAGAAGGATGACCCCAAATACATCTAAATGAAAGTGAAAAACAGTGTCATCTAGCTGCACTTTTACAGACAAGGATACAGCACTTGTACTAATTTCTGCGTTGTTTTAAAATTACCTACAAACTTCTACAAATGTGTGTGCAAACTCCCACCAAACATAGATAAATAGGCCATGATGTTGGTGATACAAAAACAAATTAATTTGTATTTAAAATAATACCTATTACTATAATGAACAAAATAGAAATTTAACACAAGATTATTGCAACTGCTAAGCAGATACATCTGATTGTTAACAAAATAAGTCTTGCCATCAATATACAAAGAATTCAGTCATCACAAAATTTAAAATCAACACATACAGTACAGAAAGTCTTTAAATATCAAAAAAATGAAATAAATAAACAAAGTGATTACTCATGTTGATACTTCCATATCTTGGCAACAGCTAATTCCAGTTAGTCACGATTATTCTGATTATGCATATAAAATATTAACTTTCAGTTAGAATGTTTAGTTATCAGTTTAGAAGCTGTAACTGATGCAATAATCAACATGCAAAACATTAATAAGTATGTCATTTGTATAATGGTTTTGTAAAGTTTACAAAAATTTCTGTAATTGCAGGATACTGTGGTTTGAGAACATAGTTATATGCATGAATCTAATTATAAAATCACATTTGTAAATACAGATTAAACTATTTAGTCAATACAAAGCTTATAATTAAAATTTTGTAATCAGTCCAGATCAGGATGCTGGTTACAGTTTGTGTTGAAAATGTAGTGATCGCTCACTCGCGCATTATATTAATACATCTCTGCATGGGTGAGTCATCTGTCCTTAATTGAGATTATTTGTGTAACCACTTTATATATTATGCCACCAAAAGTGTCACCAATTCTTCAAAGAGCCTGTTATATGTTTTCTTCGCGAAGGCTGAAGCAAAATTTATTTAATCACTGACAGTATTTAAATCTGTCAGATATTTGCATTTCCTTTAAACTTCTAAACATCTTGTAGTACTCACAGTGCATGTAAAACAGTGCTTTGCTACACAACCAGCAAACTTTACTTCCCAGTATAGTAGAACTGATATACTGAAGTATTGTCATGTGTTAAATTAATGGTAAAGGAGTGAAACTCCAAAGTCCAGTAATCCCAGAACTAATTTTGCTAACCAAAGTCTGGCCTCCATAATGCATTAATGAAAAGCGATAACGTAAATGACAAGTTTCAAGTACCAGCACATTAAAAAAAGAAAGGTAGTACTTCCTAATGCAAATATTCAGGCCTCATGGAAAATTCGAACTGTATTTGATTTTACAGTTGAATTTTAGTAATCCAAATTGTTCAGGTTGTCAGTGTCCTACTGTAGTTGCCAACATCTTTTCCAGTCTTAGATAATATCTGACAGCCTTTAGAAAATCTGGTCAACTGGTTTTTGACTTATCTCAAATGGTCAAAAAATTAACCTTTGGCAGAACATAGAAAAATATAAACACAAACTAAATAATATCTTAATTAAGAAACAACTTAAGATTATAAAGAAAATGGATGTTTTCCAAAGTTGTAAATTAATTTCTTAACGTTATAAATTTTGTATTTAATGATACATGTATTGTGTGGCCTCCATTAATAAGTATGTCAGGTTTATTGTAAGCAGTGAACATATTGAAAAAAGAAACAAGCAAAAATTTCATCATTCTGAAGATGAGAGTATTATGATATATAAGAGAAAACTGTGAGTTTTATGATATACAGGCCTACATGCTCTAAATTATGTATATATTTTATATTTAGTTATTGAAGTGAAATACATATATTGTAAAACATACATTTCAAAAAATTGAAATTGTTTTTTAAAAATCGAATGTTCTGTATTGTAATTACTCTATTTAATGAAGAGTATAATTATTATGCAGTTATAAGTAAGAAGCTGTCATCATTTCGAACTGTGAAAACAGGAATAGTAACTATTTTTATATGTGTAATAATGAAAAGATTTTCAGCTCACAGTAAATGATTTGTGTAACGCATTGTGACTTAGTACCTATATTTTATATATCTACAGGCTGAAGTTTTAATGTTTAAAGTATGTGTATGTAATGCTTTTATATTTTTTTACTCACACGCACACACACACACACACACATGTGTTACAATAAACTCATGTAAGCATTCTAGTATTATTAATGTTGATAATAATTTAATTTAATTTGTGTGAAAAGTTGTATTTTTCTTTGTATTTTGGTAATAAATGCTATATTGTAAATGCCGAAAATTATTTTAAAGATGTGCATATAACCTCTTTCTGGAGTCAAACATATACAAGAGACTTAATGGATGCATCTAATGATGTTGAAAACTGCCAGTTATGTAATTATCAAATAAACACATACTGTTACGACATTACAGAACAGTCTACGTGTTTGTCGAATGTTCCAGAAGAGTCTCGTTCTAATGTGTGTGGCATACGTGACTCGTTATGCATTCGCGAGATTTTTCTGGAGGCCGCCAGTCGCGCGGACTGTGTCAAGGCCGCAATTAATTACGTCATACACACTGGCACTAAGACGCAGTTTGAAACCTTCTGGTCTGTGCGTGGATGTATAAATACGAGGCGGCAGCGGCGTTATAGATTCAGTATTAGTTGCGATATATTTACAGTGCAGTATGAGTTTATTGTCGGGCGATTACAAGTGATTAACTGATTAATATCACTTAAGTGATTAATATCACTTGGTGATATTACTGTGTGCTTCAAGTGGTTATTAGTGAAGTGTTTAATAATCGGGCGGGATAATTGTAATACAGTTGTGTTTAATATTAGTGGACATTTTATTGCGTGTGAACAATTTTTATTTATAAATTATTTACCTTAAATTATCCGCCGTGTGATTTCTTGTGCTTCGTCTATGACGCGTTTCAGAGCTTATGCTCCATCATCAGATATTAAAAGGTAAAACTATCACTCTTGCGAGATCGTTAAGAAGTTAAACTGCCAAAATATGCATATGAACCGTACGCGGATTTGGGTGCGCACCCGTTCAAGTTCAATCTGCCACTGAGTGGTTGCTACCTTATCGTAGCCCCAGCGAGCAGACTCAAGGCGGTATCGTACTGTAACAGTACATAATGACCCAGTACCAGAATTATGGGAATTAAGGGTGATTTTCAATGTTTTGTATTATGTAATTATTAAAACATACAGAATGGTTAGGTACATTGTCCCTCTGGAAAAAGGAACAACGCAAATTCGGCCAGAGTAAAAACACCAAGGTCGCCGGTGGACGTGAAAACATCAAAATATACCATGGCGGTGTTTATGACGAAGTACGACAATATGAATTATGATTGGGCTATAGCACAGCTCCGTCATCGCTAAGAACAATGACGCACTGAGTACAATGTGTGTAACGAGGTGTTGTCCAGAAAAACAAAGCTGGATGACGTAAGAACTACACACACACAAGCGCAATTTTACATTTGCCTCGATCTCATTTCAACGCCATTCTTCATAGCAGCCACAGCGATGTAGCGTTGTGTGCATAAAATTTTACAATAGTTTAAATATAATTGGCAAAATGTTGGCCACAGTAGTGGAGCAAGAAAGGCTCATATAACTTGATAACATAAAGATACTAAATATGTAAATTCAGTGTAAACATCAATCTAATTGAACGGCAGACTAAAAGGCGAACACCAGCCATCACCATGGGCAGCATGCACAACCAACGGATGGACATCAACACCGACTAACCAGAGAAGTTCCTTTATTATTTTATATCTCATGAGCTCATTAATATCAAATTGTTAATCAGAAGAATGTATGGGTCTAAAATTGAATGTGCGAATGAGAGAGTGAATGTATGGCCATGAACACATATGCCGAGGGCATTGGTTTGTGTAAGAAATAATTAACTATTAATTAATAATTTTGAAGCTGCAGCAGTAACGTTAAATTGATATCAATCCAGTAAATAAAGAAATCAAAAGAATACCAAGAGATATAGAAAGTAACCGCCATTTTGTTTTGAGTCAGATCACCTGACGTCATTATTGTGAACACATGGTTATGTATGTACTAACTGAGAGTGAATTAAAATTAATGGTTAACCTCCAGAATATTTTGTTATCAATTGTGTCGTCAACTGTGTTTCGAAATCTTCCTGTACCCGAAACCCTGGAACCCCTTAGGTATAAAACAGTTTACAAAAGAAGAAATGAGCCCGGCGAATAAGGAATTTGGTAAGTACCCAGAAATACCAAATTATGGTATTTGTCATACATATCTTGTTAGATATATGTAATAATATTATCAAAGTGTAGAGTAAAATATATAGAATATTACAATTGCCGCCCTCACAGTGACTTGATTGTATGTTTAAAGTTTATTGACAAAGGTAGCATTTACAAATATAAATATAAAAATATTATCATTATTATTGCATTATTATTATAAGAAAAATACAGAGTATATTACAATTGGACGCCCTCACAGTGGACTTTATATAAAATTAATTTATATAAAACAGATAGGTGGAGAAACACAGAAGACGATATATAATGAATGAGAGGTTATGTTGTTGAAGTTGAATAGTTAAGTACGAGTTGAGTAAATTGCGTAGTCAAATACAAATAAAGATAAATAACCATTTAAAATATTAAAATACAAAATGGCAGAAAATAATAATAGCATGGAAAGGCACATTAGCTCAACGCCCAAAGTAGTTGAAAATAAAATCTCATTAGAAAATATATTCACATTAATCAGTGACAATTTCAATCAAATGAATGGTACGCTTAATGCAAAATTAGATAGTTTTGAGAGTGAGTTAAAAAAGCAGAATACTTTACAGAATGTCAAATTGAATCAAGTAGATGAAAATTACGAGAGTAAGATGGGGGTAGAGAATAGTAGAGAATCAAATAAATTGAATGAAAATAAAGACAAGGTAAGTAGTGGTGAGAATTATGATAATAGAATTAAAAGTATGGTGTTAGAAAATAATTGTGTGAGTATTGAGAGTGGTGATAAAAGTATAATGGGAGTAGAATTTGATAATGAAGTGATAAAAAGTGTTGATGAATTAGAGAGAAAGTATAGAGAGAATTTACAGATAAAGGGGTTGCAGGGGGTAAATTTTTCCCTTAATGTTGTAGTGGGGGGTGAAGAAATGGCTTCACGTGAATATGTGAAAGACGATAGGTCTACAGATAAATTTCCCTTGGTTTTTTGTGCACTTCATAGGTGGTGCCATAATGATGAATTAATGTTCCCTGCATATTTTGAGAGAGAGTGTGTAGCTTGGTATGATGGTGAGAAAGGTTTTGAGAGAGAGAGAAATAGAGGTATTTAAAGTAAAGAGAAATTATGAAGAATTCATAGAAAGGCTAGGTATAGAGAGAAATAATAATGATAACGAGTACTTACCTTACAATGACATTGAGATAGCAGTAGATGAGGTTAACACTGATGATATAACTTACCTAATGTTAACAGATAATACCAACGGAGACTGGACAAAATTGACCAATATTGAACAGGTATATGAACCAACCGAAGTGATAATGAATGACATAGAAATAAGAGATTATTATAATAATAATAATAAATTTAATATAAATAAGAATGATCTATGTTACAAATATGTTAGACTATTGTTCGACGATATGGGGTAATTGTTTATTGTTTATTGTGTTATGAACATTTAATTGTGTGGACAGTGTTTTTAAAAATGGACTGATTATGGTAAATGATTTCATGATTATGTGAATTGTATATTTTGTGTAGATGATATTATGTTAAGTGTATTTGTGTACTTTGCTGTTGTGTATTTTATGTATTTTTTAGGTAAGCATGTATTGTACAATTTTAAATAACTGAAGAAAGTTTAAATGATATTATGAGATTTAGATTCTAAAGGGTTAGTAAATGATTAAGCAGGTAATAGATTTGGCTATTGAGAAGTATTGTTAGTTGGTAAGTGATGAATTTTGTAATGGTGTATTAAGTGAAATGTTGTAAAGAGTTTGGGTAATAGTGATAAATAGAGGCATGGGAGTTAGTTAAATAAAGTTATTGGGAGTTAGGAAAAATAAAGTGTTGAGATATTGATAGTATATAAAGAGGTGTTAGATATTTTAGGGACACAGTGGTTAGTAATTATATGTAGAGTTGAGTGATGTGCATGGTAATTATATTTGTTGTTGATGGTGATATTTTGTAATAAGGGTATTGGTGTAGGAGTCCAACGAGAGATGTTGAGACAGGAGGGATCGTTGTGTGCCGGAAAGGGTTATCTGAAAGGGTCAGGAACCAATGATGGAATGAGCATAGTGAGGGAATACACACATACTAGTACAAAAAAATGCGCGGTGCCAGAGGTTTTAAATGGGATTTGTGAAGGGGGTTATTATAGAGATATTGGTGTCAAAATATATTAATGGTTAGAAGCAGCTAGTGTAAAAAAGGGGTAGTAAGGTTAGGTTGACAGATGCCAAAATAAGACAGAGAAAATAATGAATAATAGAGAGTCACCCAAACGAGTAAGGATAGAAGGGTTAGAAAAGGAGAATTCATGGTAGGAAGGTGAGGTAACAAAGGAAGGTGATGTAACAGAAAGGTAAGGATTTGAAATTGTTGTATAGAATCTAAGGAAGGTCAAATAATTAAAAGTTAATAGAGAATTGTTGAAGTAGTAATGTTATAAAGTTTGGTACAAGTCATGTAAATTTAAATTGTTTAATGTAAGGTAAATATAACAATGTTAATATGTAATGTACAATGTTTTATTATGTTGGGGGGCAATAGAGTGTGTGGTTAGGAGGTCGTTACAGGGGTAATGACGATAACCAGTGTTAAGAGATAGTATATTTTAAAGTTGAAAATCTAAAGTTACAAATGAAGTTGATAAAAATATTATAGTAAGCTGCCATGTACAAAATAGAAGAAGTGAGTCTAAGTTGAGTAACAAAATTTAAATAATAAAAGTGTCTGCCATGATAGTTGTAAGCTGAATTTGTAGAAATAATTAGGTGAAGGTATTTTGGGGGTATATTAAAGAATTGTGGATATATTGTGTTATATATAGTTATATATATATATGTTGTTTATTTTCTTACAAGTAAGAAATTGATTTTGGTGGTGGTAAAAATCAAGGTATTCTAAGTCTTGTAGTTGTGAGGTTGAACCTTCAGAACATTTCAGATTTTAAATGTTCTGAAAATCTGGAAGAAAAAGATCTTCCCGTCTGGCCGATGTAGAATTGGTGACAATCATTACAAAAAAAGTTGGTATAATTGTGTAATGTCTGACCTGAGACTACTTTGAAGAGGACAGTTATAAAGAAACTTAGGTTCCCCGACGTTGTGTGCATCAAATATAACACTATTTTATTATGCCACACTAGTTGCGGCATCAAATAGAATAATACATTTAACTGTTTTTGTTTATCTCAGGGTTCAATTCAATAAAATCAATACTTCATTACTTTCTAGGATTTAATTTATTAACTAAATATCATTATATATCATCATATTTCATGGTACACTTAATTATTACTATAAATATTAATTAATGCACATTTAATAAATTTAATAATTCTTCAATCTCTAAAACTTTACTTCTTCCTATAATTCATTTTTTAATAATTGATCAACTTAAGTTTAGTACAACATTTTGTATCATAACGGATTCATGTAAAATCAAAGCGATTGTAATATAGATATTTTATGACATACTAGACTTCCTACGATTTTCTCTAATGGTTCAACATGACTTTACTTATAATGAAGTTTCTAAATTAATACTTTAAATCAATTTCCGTAGTGAGTTCTTTTAGTGACGGACAAGTGGGTGTAAAATTTAATTAGTACATAACAAATTTACTTGAGTTATGATTATCCATATCTTGTAGAGGTCGCAGGTGGTAAGCTACGCTTCTTGATCAGCATTTGGAGTATTGATGATAAGTCACCTCCAGAATCTTGAGTGGTCTGCGTGAACCTCACTGTAGCCCTTCACATACACAGCACATTACACAACGCGTGTTCGTATTGGATTTATTGTGAGTCTAAATTATTGTTGCTATTACTTTGGTTATTCACTGACATTCTGTAAATATATCATTAAATTTACTAACGATATTGTTTAAAAATGTATATTACACTCGGTTTTTATGGTTTGTTTAACTGATACACATGAAGATAAGTTACTGTTATTCGTTCATGACTAATTATTATACAACATTGTTCGAATTGTTAATATTGCCGTTATATTCCGTTTCACTATCATTTACTATTATACGATCACAAACTCAAACGCTAGAAAATGTTAAACAGTTCATATCGTATCGATATTTTCTAAGTCATTTTACAAACTTTCGTAACAATTTTGTCACGCCTTTTACTTCCGCTCCCTTCGAAAATTTAGTAAAGACCCCTTTTCGCGTCTCTGTCACTTGCCTATATCGAACATGAGAATTTCCCCACTAGACTTCTGGTTTCGGCGGTGCCGTTTCCTAATTGGCTCTTTTTCGTACAACCTACTCCAGAGACCACCTACTTTTTCAAAAGTAAGTTCTGATAGGTCTTCTGATTCCCACCAAACTCTTCTCCTAGGTCCTTTACCCTTCGGTCAATGGCATTTCCGAATACTCTGGTAATAAATCTAGTTGTCGTATCTCTTAGTCTTCACAAAGACAACCCTTCGATTTCTCTTCCAACAGCTGCCTCTCCAATTAGTTGCGCCTATGGTATTATATTTTCTTGAACAAAGGCCTCGCCAACTCTCTCCGTAAGTATTTTTCCTTTTTGTCTGGTTCCCAACAAAACCCTATCCTTTTAGTTCCTGCATTAACCTCGAGTACAATTTCTTTCCTGGTATCATAGTATTGTTCCGGTGCATCCTCTGTTGGTGCGTTTCAGTCAAGGAACACCCTTCATTGTTTTCTGTCTGCTGTTGTTATGTTCGTGTAACCTTTCATCCTTTGTCAGAACGAAACATTTCTCACTTGATGAGTTTATTCACTTCCTTGTATGCTTTTCTCCGGATTGTAGGCTTTTATTCACTGGCGTCCTTTCTAGATACACCCAGCACAATAACCTTGTCTTTCTAACACGTGGTCACTTGCAACACTAGATTTATGGCATGTCAATTAGGCTTGCTTAGACGACAGCGGACGCCTTCACCTGTTTTTTTTTGTTCGCTACACTCCTACGAATAATTTCATACATCAATTGCCACCACGTTCAATGACATTTACCTTAACTAAAAGAAAATTTATTTTATTTTTTTTTTTTAATTTGGCATTATATCAGTCCCCAATTTGGGTCAATTTGGATGAACTCTTTGAATCAAAAGGGACCCCAAATTTGCGCCCTGTCGTTGAGATACCATGTCAATTAGATACTCTTCGCATTCCGTGTACAGGCTCATCCTTTCCTGAACATAGTGTAGTATGTTTACTGTTGGCAATTCTGACCTACTGAAAAAAAAAACTGGTGCCGTACGTTTAAATGCCCTACATAACGGTCCCACTCCCTTAGTAACCTACTTTTACTTTTGCCCTTTTAAATGAATCCGTATTTGTTTTTCTAATCTTATTGCTATGTTTAACATTCATCTATGATTACAAGATTACATCTAGTCATATAATTTAAAATCTACATTTTATCTATGTTTCAATATGACTCTTTACATATATTCCCTTTTGTTGTTCATTCCTGCACATGACAAACAAATATACACAGAAAATAATTAAACATTTCATTTAATAATAGTAATAATCATCATGATAATAATATTAGTAATCCTGAAAATTAGATTATCTTTCACCCGTACACATTTAGTACATTCGGTTTTTATATCAAATATTAGCTAACAATACACTATTATATGTACATTCCTTGAATAGATAGTTAATTGAGAATATTATTATAGAAATATTAATTAACAAAATATTTTCTCTACATCTCTACGAATCTACAATTTAAACGTTTACGTTATAATGATAGTATAATGTACTTAATCAATTTATTGCCACAATTTTTTAATTTAAATTGCTAACGATGTTCTGTTAGTTCACAGTTTATTAGTTGACACTTCACAAACACTTCACTATTCTTTTATATTTAAAAGTTTTTGTGATAATTTAACGTTCCTATCCGTAACCTACTAATTGTTATGACACTAGCAACATTTTAAGAAATTTATTTTATCTATGCATCTACGTTAACAATAATTGTCAAACGTTTAGTCAACATTTGCTAATAGGCATTAATAATTACAATTATACAATTCGTCGTATTATATCTCATTATTAAGATAATTGTTATTTACGGTATTTTTTTTTGTTAATTCTTTCAGTTACATTTTAGACATCACATTGATCATTTTACAATGTATACAATTTTCTTTTTATCTGGTGTCAACTAAGCCTCTGAATGATATTTCTTCAGCTGCCTCGTGTTGAAAATCCCACGTATTGAATTGCTGTTTACGTCGTCCTGTATTTGGTACGTGGCGCTTCCCACCTTCCGTGTGATGGTATAAGGACCTTCATATCTATCTATATCTATACATAGTATAAAGTAAAGTCGGTCCGTTTTCTCTCTGTGTTTGAAATCACTAATCTCAGGAAGTACTGAACGGATTTTATTTAAGTTTTTGCCAATAGATAGAGTGTCTATCGAGGAACATTTATGTGTATAATTAATACATATATGTTGTACATTAGCTTAGCTATCACGGTTTATGTCAAGTAAGTGGTATAGTTTACATCTTGTATATAAAAATGAATTTTTCTTTGTTTGTCCCGTATGCATTCCTATACCATTCATCTGATTGCGATGAAACTTCGGTGAGTTGTTGTGCGCAAGCCCGCGAAGGTTTCTGTATTTTTTTCGATGGGGTCCTTTGGGGGGTTCTTTGGGGTCTTCCACATCTCCTCCTAAACCACTGGACCGATTTCAACCAAACTTGGCACAAATATTTTACGCAACGGGAGAACCAACCTAGGATAGGTGTTTTTTCGATGGGGTCCTTTTGGGGGTTCTTTGGGGTCTTCCACATCTTCTCCTAAACCACTGGACCGATTTCAACCAAACTTGGCACAAATATTTTACGCAACGGGAGAACCAACATAGGGTAGGTGTTTTTTCGATGGGGTCCTTTTGGGGGTTCTTTGGGGTCTTCCACATCTTCTCCTAAACCACTGGACCGATTTCAACCAAACTTGGCACAAATATTTTACGCAATGGGAGAACCAACATAGGATAGGTGATTTTTCGATGGGGTCTTTGGGGGGGGGTTCTTTGGGGTCTTCCACATCTCCTCCTAAACCACTGGACCGATTTCAACCAAACTTGGCACAAATATTTTACGCAACGGGAGAACCAACATAGGATAGGTGTTTTTTCGATGGTGTACTTTTGGGGTCTTCCACATCTCCTCCTAAACCACTGGACCGATTTCAACCAAACTTGGCACAAATATTTTACGCAACGGGAGAACCAACATAGGATAGGTGTTTTTTCGATGGGGTTCTTTGAGGTCTTCCACATTTTCTCCTAAACCACTGGACCGATTTCAACCAAACTTGGCACAAATATTTTACACAATGGGAGAACCAACATAGGATAGGTGTTTTTTCGATGGGGTCTTTTGGGGGGGTTCTTTGGGGTCTTCCACATCTTCTCCTAAACCACTGGACCGATTTCAACCAAACTTGGCACAAATATTTTACGCAACGGGAGAACCAACATAGGATAGTGTTTTTTCGATGGGGTCCTTTTGGGGGTTCTTTGGGGTCTTCCACATCGCCTCCTAAACCACTGACCGAGTTCAACCAAACTTGGCATACATATTTTATGCAACGGGAGAACCAACATAGGACAGGTGTTTTTTTCGATACGATCATCTGGGGGGTCCTTTGCGGTCTTAAAAAACTATTAGATCTGGTTACTATGGCAACCCAATAGAATAGATTCTGTTCTAAATATATTATCGCATTAAATTGAAGACCACGCGAATGAAGTTGTGGGCAACAGCTATTTATTTTTAAGAAGCCTACTTTAATTGAACTTTATTAATTAAACTAACATTTTCATTACGTACAACTTGAAACTCCATAGCGAAGCACGGGTATTCTGCTAGTAATGCGCAAAATTTCCCAATTATATTTTGCGTAGCGTCTGAAAGTTTATGTGTCCGAATTAGGACCTGGTCCCCTACTTCAAATGTGGTAATTTTACTTAGTTTGTTTATCCGAGCAGCCTGTCTCTCTCCTCTCTCCTTGAATCTTAATTGTAAATTTCTCTATGTCAACACTTTCGTTATTTATTACAATGGGGTCTAAATATTTTTCCCAATGTCTACCTGGTTTGGTTCCGAATTGTGCCTCATACGGTGTAACCTTGATAGTGTCTTGATACGTCTCATTTAGACATGCCTTTATTGTTTTTATATACGTAGCCCATTTTGTGTGCCTTTCTCGTATGAAGATTCGGAATAAGTTGCCTAGCTGTCGGTTCCATCGTTCTGCGATGTTGGTACATGGATTTCTGATTGCTGTATATTTTGGTTTTATATTTAAATCCTTCAGACCTTGCGTCCATTTATGTGACGTAAATTGTGTACCATTATCCGTTAATACACTGTTAGGCTTTCCGTGGGTAGTGATATATTGCTGTAGTCATTTAAGGGACACATTGGTAGTGGCTCTTCTTAATGCATATAGCTCTACATATTTCGTGAAGTTATCGACGATAGCTAACCAATAAATACTTCACCCCCCCCCCACTGGATGTAGGTAGAGACCATAATAATCCAAACTTATTAACTCTCCGTTCCGTGTAGGTAGTATTGGCCGCGTTTCCCCGGTGATGATTCGGTTTCCGCTATCCTTACATCTTTGGCAAAGGTCACAGCATCGTATAATTTGGCTGACAATTCTGCACATCGCGTCGATCGTAAAATGTTCCTTCAGTAGCTGCAGTGTCTTTTTCGTGCCAGGATGACCATACATTTGATGAATCTCCTGGATTAATTCAGTCCTAAGCTCTTCCGGAATATGCAGTTTCCATTGGTCTTTCCATCTTCGGTATAATTTATTATTAATTTATTACCTTAAAATGTTGATTTATCTGGTCATCGCCTCCCTCCTTAATTTTGTTTATTATTTGTTTGAATTTATTGTTCTCGAGTTGTAACTGATGTATTGTTTTCAATTTAGCGGCAACATTTTTGTTCATTTTGATTTCCATGGCATGCATATAATATTCATGCTTTTCGTCGGTGGATTCGTTCACGTCGTTATCTTCTGGATATCTGCTTTGTATGTCTGCAACTAAGTTTTCCTTCCCCTTGCAGTGTAGAATTTTGAAATTGTACTCCTGTATAGCGAGTATCCATCTAGTAATCCGGGTGTTGTTTAAATGGCATTTCTGAATGAAGGTTAGAGCTTTGTTGTCCGTTATTATTGTTAGCGGTTGACCTAATATGTATATACGGAACTTTTTTTAAGCATTGGACTATGGCAAGCAGTTCTTTTTCTGTAGTAAAGTAGTTTCTTTCGGCGTTTTTGAAGGTTCTACTTATGTATGCGATGACAGCGATCTCCCCTTCCTGATCGATCTGATACAGCTGGCCCCCGTATGCATAACTACTTGCATCACATTGTAGGTAAAACCGGCGTCCTTGCATGGGAAATTCAAGTATTACGGTGTCTATAAACAATTCCTTCACTCATTGAAACTGTTCGCTCATGGTGTCCAAGTTGAATTTATTTCCTTTTTGTAATAGTTTTAGTAATGGCTGGGTATATTCTGCGTATCTACTTGTGAATTTATTTTAAAAATTGGTAAGTCCCAAGAAACCTTTTAATTGTTTGAGATTTCTCGGTGTTGGGAAATTTAAAATAGCTGATACCTTATCTGTTGTCGGTTTAATCCCAGTGGTCATTAAACAGTAACCGAGATACTGTATCTCCCTTCGGAAAAATTGCGACTTTTTTAAATTAACGGTTATGTTGGCCTTACTTAGGTTATCCAACAGGTTTTTCAAATGTACAATGTGCTCCTCTTCATTTTGTGAGAAACATAGAATATCATCAACGTATATGATTGTGTGCTTCTTGACCTCTTCCGTTAGTATGTGGTCAAGTCCCCTTGCCAGGCTTGCTAATTTTGTACTTAGACCAAAAGGCGTCACCTTGAACCTGTAACATCTGCCTTCGTATAAGAAACCTGTATAGTTACGACAGTTCTCCTTTAGTGGAATTTGCCAAAAGCTGTTTGGTAAGTCTATGGTGGACATCACTTTTATGTTACTGCATCGTGCTAGAATTTCATTTATCGGCGGCGGTCCTTCATAATCCGGGATGGTGATGCTGTTTACTTTTCGGGCGTCAAGACACAATTGCACCCTCCCGTCCCTTTTAATGACAGTTACCAGAAACTGGATGTAGGGGCTTTGGGCTCTTTCAATTATCCCGTATTCTAGCATTCTCCTAACTTCATCCTGAACTGCCCTCTGATACTTGATAGGAACGGGCCACCCCTTTTGTAGGTAAGGCGTGCTGTCGGTTACCTGGAAGTAATGCTGGTATCCCATTATGAGGCCTGGCCGTTCATTAAATACTCTTTTGTTTTTATGTAAAAGTTGTTCCACTGACTTCATCTGGCTTGATCCACCCCGTCTAGTTCATCAAGTTTCTCACGGATTTCCTCATCCATGTTACATATATCTTCTTCTATTACTAACAGAGGCACTTCGCAGGGACCTTCCTCCACAGTCGTTCCTAATTCCGGTTGTATCCATTTTAATCCATTTTTCCGGTATGTTGATTACACTCTTTGATTGTTGCAGAAAATTCATTCCGAGTATACAATCTCTTACTAGCCCCGGTACGATCAAGAACACACAATCCACACTTATGCTATCATTTAGAATTGTTTCACAAAATACTTGCCTTTTAATGTGTTTAGATTTATTTCCTACCGCGCTAATTATCGTCGTATTATTAACACTTAGGATCTTGTGGTTTCCAAGTAGCTTTTTATTGTGATGATACAAATTTTCGGATAATACGTTGACGGCCTGTATCAATTACGACATTAACCGGTACTTGATTTATCTTAATTGATATTTCAGGGCTTTTAATTGTTTTGATTTCTATGTTTTGCTCGTTTTCCTCCATCAAATCTTTTTTGATATCTGGAAAAATTGCTTTCATATAGGCCTACTCATCATTTCTAGTTATCTTGTTGTTTTGACCAACCTCTGAGTTCATTGCACTCGTAGGTAAAAGTCATTGCTGTTTTGATGTCGACGGTCGTTCGTTTTGCTTAGAGTCCATGTGGCGCTCAATGACCAAACTATTTATGCCCTGCGGCTTGCTGGTTTCACTCACCGGTGTTCTTTGTACAAAGTTGTCCCTCCAGCCGGCGCGCAGTTTATTATTTTTGTTGTTCATTTGTCGAGGTGGTGGTGCGTCACCCTTATATTTTATGACAGAGCGCTCACCTATTTTTTGTCCATCGTTCTCAGTTCTCGTATTTATGTTCATATATTCACGCAGTAACGCCTCGAAACTATTTATTGTTATTACGCCCCTCGTCACTACCGCAATCTGTAGTTCCCTATTATAGTGTCGTGCTAATTTCGTAATCATGTGTTTATCTGAGAGTATTGGGATTAGTTGTCGGCTCTTCAATACGCATTGTTCCATATACTGTATCATATTAAGGGATCCGTTTGGATTGAATCGTCCATATTCCAACTGGTCATGGACCCGGTCTTGTTGTGTAGCGCTCCAATATTTACCCATAAATGCCTCTTCGAATTCTTTAAATGTTTTAATTTGTTCACGTACTATTCTCCACCAGATAGCTGCTTCACCAGTCAAATGTCGGCCTATCCATCTTGTGTTATCTTCACTGTAGTATGTCTCCTGGAGTTCTCGCAACTCCTTCAGGATTTCGATCGGGAACTCAGTCAAATGTGGCATCTTTATTTATGCTCGTCCCATTTACGGCAATGGCTGGTCTCTGCTCCATTTCTTCCAACCTACACTGTACTCTTTGTTGACTTTCCCGTACGGTCGTAAGGTTGTTTGCTATTTCGTCAAGTCTTCTACCCTTTTCCGTGGAGACGTCATTCAACTTCTCTTCAGCACTTTGATGAGCTTCCTTTAGATTCCTTACCTGTTGATCTATCCCATCTATCTGCTGTTTATTCTGGTTCTGCGTATTATAACCTTGAGTTATAAAAACAAACCCATTTCGGTCTTTGGTGTTCAATAAGTTTTATTAACGTTGGTTACACAAAAGAAAATAATTTATTAAAATAAAATATTAAGAAATTTTTTCTTTAAAGTTTATTTTTGCTTTAACTCAATTAGGTTATTAGTTTAAATTTATTTTCCCAATTAATTAATGCCCTGTTCTTCTTAACTTAAGAATTCGTTGAAGTCTAGACGATCCCTGTCAAATGCGGTAAAATTATAATTTTGATTAATTATTAAATAATGTTGCGTTTGATTGTGGAATCGCTTCACCCAATGGTAGGCTAGCTGTGAGGCACCTTCTTCAATAAGTTATTTTAAATCTTACTCTGTCTTCTTCCTGTTATAAAATGCTGAAATTCCTTAAATTATTTTCATCTAATAAATAAAATTCTTTTGCTGCATTAACTCTTGGGTTTTTATTTAATTATTTAATTTTAAATTCAAAATGTTATTTACTACATCAACTCTGTCTCTAGGGTCGAGAATTACAATAGTTGGTTGTGTTCGAATTTTTTCCAACACTTATATTGTCAAATATGGCTTGTATTGGGTGTTGTGTGTTTAACTTGTGTCGTTTATAATTTTGTATGTTTAATATGCGAACGTTATTAATGGTTCGTTCGGTGTTATAAAAGCGTCTAGTAGCCTGTGTGCCTTACCTGTCCCTTCTCACTCTTTTGTACTTCCCGATAGGCGCCAAATTGTTTTGCGAGAAAACAATTAAAAGTTTTTACCTGGATGGTTTTACAGTGTATTAGTGTAAATTCAAATAGTTCGCCGTCTGGCATGAACTCGAATCTCGTTTGAGTGGGGGAAACGTGTTACCAACTTGAAATAATATTGGTTAGGTTGACTCACTACTATTAAACAAAACATACATAATATTTTTCTATAAATAATTACTGGACAGTTGTTAATGGTACACACTTTTTTTTGGCTCAGAACTGTTAATTCTTGTTAACGCTTATACAAAAATAGTAATCAGTATAATAATTTTAGCCTCGGCAATAAATAGTCGTTCACTCAGCGGATGGCTGGGTTGGCAATACAATGTTTCAATTCGCCACAAGACAGCATTGGTTATTATTTACAAAATAAATTTGCCAAAATAGAGTCCTTTTAAGTACGACAAAGAAGTTTTAAAAACAAGATAATTAATTATAATATATCACTTAATGTTCGTGATCATTAAAATCAAACAAGGTTTACTTTAAATTCAATGTTGTGGTGTTAAAGTGTGTCGTTGGTGTAATACATAGGTTATCATCAGTTATTTAGTGTTTACAAATTGTTTGTTCATCAATCCTTGAAAATTAATACCTTCAGTGATAGTGAGAGTTCACCGTTTAGTTATAAATTTGAAAGAGAATTTATTTTAAAAGTTCAATGAAATCAGCAATACTTATCGTTAATTGGTAGGAAGTGTATTGTCAATAGTTAACGTAGGTTAATTCGTCGATGTCGATTCTTCTTTCTTCAATCTTGGGCTTCAGGTACGTCCAGCGTCTTCTTCTTGTTAATTTCCTTATTTCCACTGCATCTGGATTAATTCGAACTGGTCCTTGGTCTGGTTGATTGTAGCATCCTCTCGTCAGTTGGTCTGGTCCTTTTCTTCGTAAAATTTTGGGCACTTTTTATGTTTTATGATAAAATTTTGGGCCCTTCACGGCGTGTCGTCTCTTCAGTTAAGCGTCACTACAGATTCTAACGTTCCTAACTGAAAATAGTCAATATTCTGCTGTTGTCATGGTAACTCAAAATTTCTGATTGGTTAAAATTGGCTTAAGACCATTGTTAGGAGATTTGAATTTTTATTTAAAATGGTTACAGATCTTCTGAATGCAATTAATTTTCAGTATTCCCTTTTAAGTATTAAATATCATTACCACTGTTCGTATTTTGGTTCAAGGATTAATTTGACATCCAATACTATTGTGTTTACTTAGGTATTAACATTTTGACAGTTATGTTGATTTTGTTTAATTACACTGTTTTCTTAATTTACATGATTACTTTAATATTTCCTTCTTAACATGATTGTCTAATCGTCTTTCATTGTTTGTATGCCTTAGTTTTGCTGATGTTGTTGTTTAATTCTCAAAATTGAAGTTTTTTGTAGTTTTACAGTTAGGCATTTGCCTAGGCGTAAACAGCAATTGGCTACTTTTATTAAATTACAGAGATTATATTTTATTTTCCCCTTGTATGGGTTCTGATTGGTTTAATACATGATTTTATTCATTTGTTCTAGGGTTTTATGCCTGTTCTTGTAATTATATGTGATTTTACTGGTTTCATATCCTGGCTTGTCTATTGTCATAACTGCCTTTTAGTATCATTGTATTTGTCTGTATTTATTTTGCTTTTTGTTTACTGCTTTGTTTGTTTTTAATTATTATTTATTAACATATAACATTGAATCTTATGGTCTAACAATTCCCACAGATATAATTCTATTCATTAACACATAATTATTTACTTTTCATTACCCACAATGTTCATTTTCATCATGTACTCATACTCTTTGGTGAGTAACAATTATTACACAGTATAAACAACAAACATATAAACATTAATTAAATATTTTGACTATAATGATAATTCCTTATTACTAATCCTATATGACATTGGGTCATTAACATCACACTCTAATAACAATTTACTATATTTTTTATTAAAATCTTTTAATGATTATTTTATTATCAATTGTCTTTCCCTTATCATTTTGGGTTAATAATATTTAGTTTTATACCTCTGTATATTAGAAATTCTCTATGCTGTGTATTAACATACTAATAGTCCATTTTTCTTAAACTCATAGGTAATAATATAAATTGTTACTTAGAATATTAATTGTTCAAAATTTAAAACATGATATTGTGCCGCGTTTTGGAAAACGCGGCGATGTTCCGATGTCTATATTGTGATTAATTAAAGTATTTACGTATTTGTCGACGAGACAGAAGTTGTCCTTTGGTACGGTCAGTTGGACTTTGTCATGCTGTTGCCCCTTGTCCGCCCGACTCGCGCGCGCCCTATCTATGCACGTACGGTTTTTTCAACACCCGGTTTATTCAGTTTGACTTTAGCTATCAGCGCCGCACATTCTGGTCCCCGGCTGGCAGAGTAGATTGAACAGTTTTCGTCTCCCAGCTTCTTCTATGAATAAGTAGAAAGCTACGTGACCTCCGGTAAGTCCATTAAAATATGTATTTTAATTATTTATAAAAACAAATTGGTTTTATTTAATATTAAAGTGGATGCGTTGAGATATATATTGCAGTGAATCCTTAGCGCATGGCGAGTTTCAGGTTATAATTTGTTTTATGTATGATTTATCTCAACCCTGGTTAATTGATTGTAACGTTAAGGATATAATTATGTTTTATATTAATCCAGTAATGCTTCTACTAAATTAACTAAACTAAGATGGGGCGTAAGTCAGTAAGTTTCTGATATCTGTGTATGTCACGGGCTTGTTAAAAGTTGCCGATTCCTGTAAGTGCGTCATGAAAACTTTTGCATAAAGGTTAATTAAAATTATCATTATTATGGAGTGACTGTATTTAGACATATTCTATATTAACATATTCATGGAGTTATTTTTTGAAGTGATTTACCACATTCAATGGGATTCTTGACTTAGGCAATTTTTCGAGTTTATAAACCAGACAGTCCATGCTATGTCAGTGGGTAAATGTGGTAGGGTGTGTTTCATGAACTTATGTGTAATCCCAGATATAATTGTGCACGGTTTCCGAGGTAGCCGGGAATCTGCCCCGCTCTGGAAGGATGGCCGAACAACTGCCTCCGACAATGTAATTTTAAAACCTTCGTCAGCTGTGTCAGCCGGAAGGATGGACTGGACACACACTACTGAGCCCTCAACATACACCCTTCAAACCAGGTGAAATTTAACCATTTTTAACCTAAATCTTGTGGCCGAAGTACTCAGTGAGACTTTCATGAAACGTTCCAGTGTGGACAGTTATTTCCGGACAATGGGTGGAATATTTTAATTGCATTTTGTAAGGCTTACGCCTCCTCAATTACTATCATGTATATCTCGTTCTGAGAGTGAAAACTCGGCCGGGGTCACGCACCACCCGGGTCGAGGGGAGTTCGGTAGATAGAGTTGAATCTCATTCTATTTCTGTTTTAAGCATGTTGGGACATTTATGTTAGCGATTTTCCTCCATCGGGACACGTGTGTTATTATTCATTCATATTTGGGGGTGGTTTTAACCGTGGGCGACTCCCGTTGGAGACGTCCACTGCAAGTCTGTCTGTGTCAGATCTTGCTAGATCCCGTCCGATGCCTGACCCTGCCGGTAGTCAAGTTTTGGAACACTGTGAGCTGACTTAATATTTTTATGACTTAGATTCCGTATTACAAATTCTGTACCACTGTTTAGCTAATTTGCACACTTTAAAATTACCATTGTCACAGTTTGTATTTACCATAAAAAAAAATCTTTGTAACGATAATTGTAATTGCTCACTATAACAGTTAGTTAACCATAAGAACACACAAGATTAACCAATGTCAGTTATGAATACTCATGGTGGTCAAGTTCCACTATTTTTCTAGATTCTGTTTTGGAAAGTAAAAAGAAACATAAAATGCAGTTAGGCAACCGGACATCCATGTTAACCTTGTGATGCTACCTTTCCTTATAGTAATTGATGGGATTTAATTTGATAATTAAATATCGGCATGGGATTTGTGCGCTGGCCGCGTGGCTTACAGAGAACATTCAGTTAACACTTATCTTGTTAAAACTTGGGGGCATGTCTGCTCCACTCCTGGGATATTTTAATTGAAGTTTTGGGGAGGGGGTTTAGTCGCCTATTAATTACACAGAAGGGGGCCAGATACTTGGTCAGAATAAGGGGGTTATGGGTGTTGAACAAGATTATGATATGCGCTGATAACCAGGGTGAACATGTGATGTGTTATTTATATGCAAACGTGGTTGATGTTAATTATATGTATGTGTTGTTTTTATAATTGTTACATTGTTAAATTAATCCTGCAGGTGTACATGTTTATATATATATATATATTTATGTTTAGTTATAATATGTGATTATTTGCGGGTCGAGATTGTGTGCCACTTTACAATTGTATTATTGACATCATGTAGCATTTCATGAATTAATATTTACTGATCCTTCAGATCTTATACTTATTCAATGCTTGGTATCGTTAATAGTCATTATTCCTTGCTCAACTTTTGGCAAGGCACACATTAAGGAAATTACACTCAACAATAAAAAAAAAAAAAAAAAACTTAGTTATCTAGCCTTTTTGGGGCTCAGGTGTTGTACTACCAGAGAAGAATAAATCGTTGTTGTTACCTTAAGTTCAGTGTTTCATTTGCAAGTCCCATCACACTGGACCCAGCCCAATTTCAGCTTCTCTAGGCTCTTGCCTAGTTCTAAATAACTTGTAACCTCTCTTTCAAAACCAGCAAGCAAGGAGATAGAAATTTAAAAAGAAATAAAATAAATACTAAAAGCATAGAGAGGATACAAATGGTAGGTCAGAGCGTGGTTCATTCTGGGGTTGAACCCTTGGGTCCGTTGGTGTGATGGGGCTTGCAAACTTGGAGATAGTCTGGCAAATAAAATGGCACTTAATAGTTGACATGAAATGTAGAAGTATATATATTTTTTTTATGAATTATTGTTAAATGTTTTGAATTGCAAATCTGAGGCCGCCATGGGCACGCGTTGTAGTTGGGTTGTTGTTTTGAAATTGGACATTGCCGGAGTTCGCGTGGGGATGGGTTCCCGAATTTATTTTTTGAAAGTAATTGCGCGTGCGGTTAGTGGGATGCGGTATGGCCCGACTGGAAGTCGGTATCGTCCGATTGTAATGGTGACAATGTTGTAGTCGAAATGTCGTATATTGTGGTTAGTGTTAGGTGGTGTGGATTGTATGTTGGTGTTAGTGTCTGATGTTGTTTCTTCTTGAGTCTGGCGACTGACGGAGAGTTAGTTCTGGAGCGGGGCAGGTTTTCGCAGCGCTAGGAGCCCGGGGGTCTACTCAAAGGAAGGACAGTACTTGAGTTTTTCCGATTCTTGTTAAAATGTTTTTGTAGGTTGTGTTTGTGTTAGGTGTTTAGTGGGAATTTGTTTTATGATTGTTTGTTTTGCATTGTGCAATTCTGGCAGCGGTATGCTATCAGGAGTTGCCCCACCCTCTTACAGGCGTTCTCCAGAAATTTCCGGTGGTGGATGGATTTGATGAGGACCAGCTGTTGGTTTTCTTGGACCTGGTCCTGCAGGTGGCTGATTTCCCAGGGGTGTCCGATGGGGAGGTCTTGTATCTTATATACCCGTATTGCCGGAGTACGTTGGCTGGTCTGGTCACCAAGGCCCTGCGTCGGGGTGACAGTGTTGATGCTTTCCATGGGGAGGTGTTGAACTTCTTCATACCCACTCGACGACGCTTCAAGCTTGAGTTGGAAAGATTCTATCGCCCACAGACCTACGGAGAGGCGTTAGAAGATTTCGTGCGCGATATACGGAAAGCTGCCCGGGTGTTAAGATTGGGATTGCCCGAGACAGAAGTTATCCAAGCAATTCTGCAAGGACTGACTCCCCAAGAGAGATCTCGTTTGGCATTCGCGGACCGTCCACGTAGTTTTGCGGATCTTGAACAGCTGTGTGTGTTTTCAAGGACGGTCCAGGCGGCTGACGAGTCCCGAGGAAGAGATGCCACAGATGTCCAATCCTCCAGTGGTTCATCAGGAAGAGCCAAAAGGGACAAACATGGAGGTTGGAGGAAAACTCAAGAGACGCTTAGAAAGCCTGAATATTCCGGAAGTGATGGAGGCTACAAGGGGGTGGCAAGTGTGAAGACGGTAACAACAGCTACAGCACAGAAAACAAAGAAACATGAAATTAACAGGGGAAAAAGAAATTATGTTAGGGAACAGACGGCGGCAAGTAGGGAGCCTGTACCAAGGCGTTATCCCTATTCGGAGAAAAAGGAAC
Source organism: Magicicada septendecula (assembly GCA_034769895.1). Taxonomy (NCBI): domain Eukaryota; kingdom Metazoa; phylum Arthropoda; class Insecta; order Hemiptera; family Cicadidae; genus Magicicada; species Magicicada septendecula. The sequence goes on from CM068375.1 coordinate 131,095,053, forward strand.
CTTTAAAGGTTCCAGAGGAATTACAAGTGCCCAAGAGAGTAGTAGATGAAGAAAAGGAAGCGGAAGTAGAAGAGCGGTATGACTCCGTGGGAACAATACAGGAGGATAAGAGCGCGTCAGTTAATACTGAATTACCGGACTCCAGGAGGACGTCATGGTTGAATCCAGAGGCCGCAGAATTTGTTCCGGTATTTACATCTCGGTTCGTGAGGGATCCAGAGCCTGTAACATCACCATCGCCAGGCGAAATTAATTTAGTCATTGCACATGAACCTGGACAGCTGGATTCCAGGGTGGAAGATGTTGAGGACGTTGTGGTTGCTGAAGGTGGTCAAGGAGTGGAATCGACAGAAGAGTCAGAAGAGCGGTCTGCAGATGCTGCGCAGGTGAGTATAGTTGTAGGGGTTAGGGAGACTGTAGAGTCTGAAGTTGCAGAGGGACACAGGGATGTCCGGGCTGCAAGTGTTTCTGAGGTTGTGGATGGACAAGGAGATGTCCATGCCGCAAGTGTAGTAGAAGTAGATGAGTTAGAAGTTGAGGAGAAATTTGGTGGCAGCGTTGTGGAGTTTGTGAGTGAGAGTGAAGTAGTGTGTGAAGATGTGCAGACGCCTTCTGTGAGTAGTGTTGAGGATTCCGCGGAACGGGAGGAAGTTTCAGGTGGACCAGGTGAGCAACTAGAGGAGGACGAGGATGTGCAGTGTTCAGATGGTGGTAGTGGAGGTGATGGCGATGACGTTGGTGATGAACGTGTGGATGAAAATGAGATCAGAGAAGAGGTTAGTCAAGAAGTTCGTGAAGGAGCTGGCGATGCGTGTGATGAAGAAGATGTATCAGAGGAGCAACGGGAAGAGGTTGAGGAGGTGCAGCGTCAGGAAGTGGATTTGGATTATGTGGATGAAGAAGGGGAAGTTGTAGAAAAGGAAGAAATTGTAGCAGAGGAGTTAGACGATGAGCATAATCCAAAGCGGAGTGAAAGTAGGGAGGTAAGTTGCTTTGATTCTGATCCCGAAGAAACCAGTCAGTACAGCTCAACACGAGATAATTTCTTAGAGAGTGGTGTCCGAAAGGAGCGAATACCTAAAGTGCGGCATAGAAAGGTAAGAAGCAGAGGTTAACGGGTAGCGGATAGATGTTCCCCACATTCCCAGTGGTGTTCATCTATTTCAGGGTTGCGCCCCTGCCCACGCGAGCCTTGGTTTTCCTCCATTCTTCCTTATTTCCGGAGGTAGCCAGGTCCTTGCCCTCAGTCCTAGCTATTGCCCTTTAATGATCCTTGCCCCATTTCATCTTCCCAATTTTCCTACCACTCCCCGTAGTAAAAAAAAAAAAAAAAAAAAAAAATCTATCAAACGGAGTTAGAGAGAGACTTAGCTTGTGGTCCTCGAGATCGTCAGTTTCCCCTGTGTTAAAGGTTAGATGGAGTGATGGTGTGCTGTTGCTGATTGTTAATAGTTGTTGAGGTTGATGTTGTTCATTATAGGGTCCGAGCCATGCCGCATTCTCTGGTTTTCCTGGTGTTATTTTTTGTTGCGAGAGAAAGTTGTGTAGACGGTGCTGTAGAGAAGTAAAACCCCCTCGAGTTATGGTGTATTTGTTGAGTTGAGATGGGATTAATGTTCGTGTGCCCTAGGTGCGGTCCTCTCTGTCTGGCTAAGCGGGGCCGTCCGCCCTTGTGTAGGGAGTGGGCCAGCCATATGGCAAGGTTGGAGATGCCTTGTGGGTGCATGTGGCTGGTCGGGACGAGAGGTAGTACGGTCGCTCACATGCCAAGGTGGGAGATGCCTTGTGTGGTCCTAGGACGAGCATGTGAGTGGGACCGGTGGGAGTAATTGGTGGTCACCGGAGAGGGTGACGTGTTGGGGCGGTCCCGTGGGGTTGGCGTGGCGGAGAGGGTCGCATGGGGATTGGTGGTGTTCCTGGGAGCAAGTCTGCCTGGCCAACTCACCCACGATGTCCACCGGAGTTTTAATGGGAGTACACTGCTGGGTACCTTCCCGAGTTTGAAGGTGAGGCAACCGGGTTGCCCTTTTGGGCTGGGGGTGTGCCGCGTTTTGGAAAACGCGGCGATGTTCCGATGTCTATATTGTGATTAATTAAAGTATTTACGTATTTGTCGACGAGACAGAAGTTGTCCTTTGGTACGGTCAGTTGGACTTTGTCATGCTGTTGCCCCTTGTCCGCCCGACTCGCGCGCGCCCTATCTATGCACGTATGGTTTTTTCAACACCCGGTTTATTCAGTTTGACTTTAGCTATCAGCGCCGCACATTCTGGTCCCCGGCTGGCAGAGTAGATTGAACAGTTTTCGTCTCCCAGCTTCTTCTATGAATAAGTAGAAAGCTACGTGACCTCCGGTAAGTCCATTAAAATATGTATTTTAATTATTTATAAAAACAAATTGGTTTTATTTAATATTAAAGTGGATGCGTTGAGATATATATTGCAGTGAATCCTTAGCGCATGGCGAGTTTCAGGTTATAATTTGTTTTATGTATGCTTTATCTCAACCCTGGTTAATTGATTGTAACGTTAAGGATATAATTATGTTTTATATTAATCCAGTAATGCTTCTACTAAATTAACTAAACTAAGATGGGGCGTAAGTCAGTAAGTTCTGATATCTGTGTATGTCACGGGCTTGTTAAAAGTTGCCGATTCCTGTAAGTGCGTCATGAAAACTTTTGCATAAAGGTTAATTAAAATTATCATTATTATGGAGTGACTGTATTTAGACATATTCTATATTAACATATTCATGGAGTTATTTTTTGAAGTGATTTACCACATTCAATGGGATTCTTGACTTAGGCAATTTTTCGAGTTTATAAACCAGACAGTCCATGCTATGTCAGTGGGTAAATGTGGTAGGGTGTGTTTCATGAACTTATGTGTAATCCCAGATATAATTGTGCAGGGTTTCCGAGGTAGCCGGGAATCTGCCCCGCTCTGGAAGGATGGCCGAACAACTGCCTCCGACGATGTAATTTTAAAACCTTCGTCAGCTGTGTCAGCCGGAAGGATGGACTGGACACACACTACTGAGCCCTCAACATACACCCTTCAAACCAGGTGAAATTTAACCATTTTTAACCTAAATCTTGTGGCCGAAGTACTCGGTGAGACTTTCATGAAACGTTCCAGTGTGGACAGTTATTTCCGGACAATGGGTGGAATATTTTAATTGCATTTTGTAAGGCTTACGCCTCCTCAATTACTATCATGTATATCTCGTTCTGAGAGTGAAAACTCGGCCGGGGTCACGCACCGCCCGGGTCGAGGGGAGTTCGGTAGATAGAGTTGAATCTCATTCTATTTCTGTTTTAAGCATGTTGGGACATTTATGTTAGCGATTTTCCTCCATCGGGACACGTGTGTTATTATTCATTCATATTTGGGGGTGGTTTTAACCATGGGCGACTCCCGTTGGAGACGTCCACTGCAAGTCTGTCTGTGTCAGATCTTGCTAGATCCCGTCCGATGCCTGACCCTGCCGGTAGTCAAGTTTTGTAACACTGTGAGCTGACTTAATATTTTTATGACTTAGATTCCGTATTACAAATTCTGTACCACTGTTTAGCTAATTTGCACACTTTAAAATTACCATTGTCACAGTTTGTATTTACCATAAAAAAAAATCTTTGTAACGATAATTGTAATTGCTCACTATAACAGTTAGTTAACCATAAGAACACACAAGATTAACCAATGTCAGTTATGAATACTCATGGTGGTCAAGTTCCACTATTTTTCTAGATTCTGTTTTGGAAAGTAAAAAGAAACATAAAATGCAGTTAGGCAACCGGACATCCATGTTAACCTTGTGATGCTACCTTTCCTTATAGTAATTGATGGGATTTAATTTGATAATTAAATATCGGCATGGGATTTGTGCGCTGGCCGCGTGGCTTACAGAGAACATTCAGTTAACACTTATCTTGTTAAAACTTGGGGGCATGTCTGCTCCACTCCTGGGATATTTTAATTGAAGTTTTGGGGAGGGGGTTTAGTCGCCTATTAATTACACAGAAGGGGGCCAGATACTTGGTCAGAATAAGGGGGTTATGGGTGTTGAACAAGATTATGATATGCGCTGATAACCAGGGTGAACATGTGATGTGTTATTTATATGCAAACGTGGTTGATGTTAATTATATGTATGTGTTGTTTTTATAATTGTTACATTGTTAAATTAATCCTGCAGGTGTACATGTTTATATATATATATATATTTATGTTTAGTTATAATATGTGATTATTTGCGGGTCGAGATTGTGTGCCACTTTACAATTGTATTATTGACATCATGTAGCATTTCATGAATTAATATTTACTGATCCTTCAGATCTTATACTTATTCAATGCTTGGTATCGTTAATAGTCATTATTCCTTGCTCAACTTTTGGCAAGGCACACATTAAGGAAATTACACTCAACAATAAAAAAAAAAAAAAAACTTAGTTATCTAGCCTTTTTGGGGCTCAGGTGTTGTACTACCAGAGAAGAATAAATCGTTGTTGTTATCTTAAGTTCAGTGTTTCATTTGCAAGTCCCATCATACTGGACCCAGCCCAATTTCAGCTTCTCTAGGCTCTTGCCTAGTTCTAAATAACTTGTAACCTCTCTTTCAAAACCAGCAAGCAAGGAGATAGAAATTTAAAAAGAAATAAAATAAATACTAAAAGCATAGAGAGGTTACAATATGTAGTTACTACTACTGCTAACTTAATTCTACTACATTTTAGTTTATTTTGTTACATACTGGTGTTCACTTATAATTGCTTTTAATCACCACAGTCCTTCCTGTGTTTAGCAATTATTAGCTCTCACTCACTTTTTATGCACTTATAAACTTTTTTCACTGACTTATCAGTGTTTATCACTATTAAGGGGGTTATATTTACTTTGGGGTATTTTAATGCTAACACCTTGCACTCTATATGGTTTAAGTGTTACTGGTGGGTATTGCTCATTAAAATTCTCTTTCTCATTTTATTTTAAAATTGTTCATTATCATTTTACCCCACTATCTCTCACTCTACTAAGGTTGATTGTACAATTAATAAGTTTGTGTCGTGCTAGTTTGATTTGTCATAGTTATCTCTGTTTATTTGGGTTAGTGTACCCTTATACAATTTAAGTCATTAACATTTAACACTTCTATTTATAGATTGTTTGTCTGTGTTTACAATCAACATTATTATATACAATTACCATTGATTGGTCTCTTCTCATTTGGTCTATCACTGGTGTTGTGCACTTTCACTGTCTTTACTTCATTTTGTTATATTTTATATATCCCTTCCTTGGTGTTGGGGCTGGTTCTGTCTTCTCACTTCTCATGCTAATTATTTATACCTCCTTAGGTTAGTGTGGTGACTAGTTCTAGTTATTCACTTACAAATGTCATAATTTATATTATATTCTTGTTTTTTGGGGCTGGTTCTACTCTCTCACTTACCATCTATTGGGCTATTGTGGTTAAATCGCCATGTATTATCGTTTTTTCAACGTTTCGGTTCATTGCTTGTTACTTTTTTATTATTAGAGGTTACTTTCATGATTACCTCGATATGTTTGATCGTTTTATTATTTTGAATCACCCATTCTTTAATCTCTGGCTCATCCCTTTTTATTATAGTGTTAATTATTTAAATAATTTATTTTGTCATGTTTCTTCATTATTGTTAGTTGAAGACATGTACCATTACATATTGCCCTGCCACTAAAATTGATTATTTCAGCAAATATCGTTCAGTTTTTTGATTGAAATTATCAATCATTATTTCATTTTATTTTCTTAATCACTGGTTAGTTTTGAGCTATCGATTCTTACTATTTTTGAGTGTCAGTATTCTTCTTGAGTTTTGTATCATATTTTAGTTTAATGTTCTTATCCCTTTGATATCTAATTCCCTGACATTTCTTCCCTAACATTATATTGAATCGGATCGGAGGGGTACTTTTGACAACATTGCTCCACCGTCAAATACACATTTGATTGCCGGACTTATCTACAGTCAAGCATTAACAAAATTATAAAAGTAGTCTTAGTGCGACTATAAAATAAATATCATTTGTAGGATTCTCCACATTATTATCATTTAGTTTATACAATACATTTTTCAAATTATAATCTTTTTCTTTTATTCACACTCTTTAGCTCTTAGTGATGCGATATTATTAGTGGGTATGGTATACATGATCTTTTTATTATTTGTTTTTGTTTATTTTTCCTCCTTATTTAACACTAGTCACTTATTAATTGGTTTCAGGATGTTTTTTTTGTGTTTAATAATATTTTTTTATAGAGGATTGGTTATATGTCCCCTTCCTTCTTTGGGTCTACGATCTCATATGTGTTATTTAGATTGTCTTTACTTACTATGTAAGGTCCTGTGTAAAGTGTACATAATGCCCATAATTCTGAATGGTAGAAAGATCATAAAATAAAATAAAAGCATTTTAAATCCGATAAAGCAACATTAAAAAATTAATTAAGAACCACCGTAAAGCACAATCATAGATTGAAGAAAGAGTTTCATTTAAAACCAATGTTACAATGAGTGATGAGTAATAAAAAATAAACTTCAAAACTAAAAATAAAAAAAGGTAATACCCAGGTAGGATAGGAGTAAGTAAGGAAGAAACCCAGAACATGACAACATCCACAATAAGAAAAGGAAATACTTTTATAAGGAACAAGGAGAATAGGAGAAATTAATGAAGAAACCAGAACAGGACAACATCCACAAGAAGAAGGAGTGCTCTTATAAGAAACCCAAACCCCAAAAGAAAGTAATAAAAATAATAACAAATGAAAGCATAACAAGATCCCAAATTTAGAAACCATGTAAAATAAATATAAGCCAAAAGTGTATAAAGTAGAATTGAAGTGAACCAATGTGAATTAATTATATAATGCAAAAAACAAACCTTCAATATCCTCTATAAACAAATTCCTTGATTTTAAAAAAGACTACAAAACTATTTATAAGACTATACTGTGAAAAAACGCGAGTTTGTAAAAATTACATTTAAACTTAACTTCAGTGAAACGAACACCCACAAACATTAAATTAACTTCAAACAGAAAAGAAAACCAGTGAATACACCATTTAAACTATTAAAACAGTAATTCCACATAACGAGACGAACAGTAAAATTCTCGACCTAATAGACAAAAGCAAAAAATAACTAAACACAACACATTTTGTCAAATTGAACCACAACACTTAACCAGGAACACTCCACTAACACCCGAAGGAAGAATCGCAGCTTCAGGAAGGAGAAATCATTGGGAAAGCAGCCTTTATTGGAAGCAGAATCAGCGAGGTGCATTCGTCTGACATCTGAACTCGAAGCGGCCATCTTTTTCTTCCCACAATCCAACGCGACACTGCCTGTACAACTGAACGGTTCGAAAAATTCTTTACTTACTAATATATATTGAATGTTATAAATGTATTTTAATTTTTAAGCTGATATATTGTAATGTTATACTTTCCATACTTTGCCCTTTTTCTCTGACTATCTATAAAATAACTGTTTTAAGAACCCTATAATAAATAATTGTACAATCTGTTGATACCCTGAGAGAGTCGATTAATCAATCAATATTAAATCGATTATATTACAATTTGTTAATAAAATTCCTTATTTACTATAAAATTGAATATTGTTTATTCCTACATAATAACTAGTATAATATATCATTTTAATTGAGCAATAACTACCAGAATTTCACCACTTAGAAGGAAGATAACCTACAAATAAGGAAAGTACACCAATCGATTGTTTTTGTAGACAATCCTATTAACTGGTGAAGGAATTTTAAATACAGAAAAGATATAACTTGAGTAAAACAAATAATACAAAGTTCGAAACACCACGGAACATTATAAAATAATTAATTTTAAATTAATTAAAAAATAATAATAAAAATAAAAAAATAAACTATAAACAAACATTTTTTTTACAAACAAACAAAATAACAAATTCAATTTATTTAATTTGTTACAAATTGGCGACCAACTGAGGGGCTTTAATTAGTGATTGATAGGCCACTATAATTTGCCCAATCCCTAATTGGAGCTTGGCAGCAGTTATAAAGTCAGAAGAAAGGGAAAATGCAATGTCGAGCAACATCAAAGAAAAGGGCGGCGGAGGCCGAAAAGGAAATCGATATGGAGGACAAAGAGGCGATGCCGGTGGAGGACATGGAAATGTTATTACCCCCAATGGAACCTAAACAACCCGCACCACCAGAGGAACGACCCGAGAAACCCTCACAAACAGAGAACACGACAATACAAGAGATGTTCAGAGTGATGATGGAAGAAATCAAATCTGCAAAGGAAGAAATCATATCCACCAAAGAAGGAATAAATGAAACCAATAGGAAAATGGATTCTACAAAAGAAGAATTAAGGAAGGACATAGGAGAAACTAGTAAGAAGATGGGAAGTGATAACCAGTCTTTAAAGGAAGAATTCAAATCAACAAAGGAAGAATTCAAATCAACCAAAGAAGAATTGATTAATAAAATAGAAAATACTAATCAGAGAATTGAAGAAAACAGTAATAAGATGGAAGAAAAGATGGAAGGTGACTACCAACAATTAAGGGAGAATAGCAGGAAGATGGAAAGCGACAACCAGCAGTTGAAGGAAGATAACAAGAAGATGAAGGAGAAGTTGGAAGAATTGAAGGAGGATAACCAACTATTGAGAGAAGAGAGGGAGGTCAACCAAGAGAATCTGGACAAGTTAGACGAAAGGATGGAGTTGTTAAGAGAAGAAATGAACAAAGAACTCAACGATAATAAAGAGTACACCAACAAGAAAATAGAAGAAGAAACTATGGAAATCAAACTACAAATTAAGGAAGTGGACGAAAGGTGTAGCCAGACCGAGAAGGAAGTACAGGAATTCAAAGAAGAGGTAAACACAAAGTTTACTAATATCGAAGAACATAGTAGAAGGAAGATGGAAGAAAACCGAAGAGAAACCCAGGAAGAGTTAGGGAAGGTACGAAACCAAGTCACGGAAAGGTGTGGCGGAATGGAAGAGGCTATGACGAATATAACAGGTCAAGTATGGCAGAACCAAGAAGAAATGGAAGTCATGAGAAATCGACCCACCAACTTTACTGGGATACCAATCAATGAAAATCGGGAATGGCTGAATTTCCGACAGTACAAGAGAAAACCAATGGAGTTCCTGGCCCGGATTGAGGAATACTTCGCCAAACATAGAGGGAGTAGGTGGAATAACAACTGGGAGATATTGGACGAGTCGTTCAGGGAAATGACCGACAACTGGTGGATGGCGAATCGAAGCGAGATCGCAGACTACCAACAGTTCAGGAACCTGTTCAAAGCGAAGTGCTGGTCAGAAACCACGCAGAACCTGATACGAGACAATATTTGCCATGGACGATATAGGGCCCAACTAGGTAACACCATGACGGCCTATTTCTTAGGGAAGGTGTGTCTGGCAAAACATTTAGAACCGGCAATACCCGAAGAATGCCTGGTGAACAAGTTGTCCTATCACTACGACGAAGATATAATCAGGGCAAGAAGGGGTAGCCAGATTAAAACAGTGCAAGCCATGACTGAGTTACTGGAAAGTTATGAAAATGAGGAACACTACTGTCAGAGTAGAAGGAGGAACGATAGACCAGAAATGAGAAATAACCAGTACCCCAGTAACAACAACAACCAGAATGGTAACAACTACCAAGGAAACCGTAACCATCAGAATAATTACAACGGCAATAATAACCCGCCGAATAACAATAATAATAACTTTAGCAATAATCAAAATAATAATAGGAACAACAACCACTACCCAAATAACCGTAATAACTATTATCAACCCCCTAATAATTCCTATAGTCAGAGAAACCCCCACCCCGGTAATACTAAACGGTATTACCATAATAATAGAAATTACAATGCAAATAACTATAACAATAACAACAGAGTTTCCCGACCACGTGTAAATTTTATAAGAGCTGAAGATCGGGGGCCAAGAAGGTACAACCGTCAGGGAAGGAACAGTTTCCACGATGGAGATCGTCGACGGAGAAGCGAAGAACGTGATGGTCCGAGGTACGAACAACATAGACGGAGTACCAGTCTAGATGATCCTGGCCGACAACCAAACCGAGAACAAACGTTTGAACAGAATATAGAGCGGCAGGAACCGATGCAAGGTTTCCAGAACGACACCTTGGTCGGTCCGAAAAACAGCAATAACAACGACGAACACAATAATTTAAACGGGAGGAGGCAGTGATAAATTATCACGACCCTTTACTGCTCCTATCTCCTGGATATAAACAAGAGTTGCAAGAGGCAACTGGATCGACCAACATTACCATCATTAGCAACAACTATTTGAAAAACATAAGAACTGAACTATTGGAGGAGAACGAAACTAGCCTCGATAGTCAGAATAATGAAATATTATATATAAAAGCGGAAGTAGAAGGAATCCCCGCAAAAATCATGATTGATACCGGTGCTAATATATCAATAATTAACATAATTGAACTGGAAAGAATCCAGAAAGAATGTGGTAAAACATTGCCAATGTTGCCAATAAATAATATTGTCTTAGTAGGTGCAACTGGCCGCCAGAACAAAACTATTAGAAACCAAGTTTCTGTAAATGTCGTTAGCCGTGGTATAGCTTTGAATATGGTATTTTTAATCGCCACCGGACTGCCGTTTAATATATTGGTAGGTTGCGACGTATTAAGGAGGAACTCTGCCATTATAGACCTGAACCAAGAAAAAGTACTGTTAAAAAACCGAGAACTACCCAGCACCCTAGAAGGGATAATGAAGAAACTATTGTTACTCTATACTGGACCATATCTCGTTGCCAAAAATAATAACAACAACACGTACGAACTGAAAGAAATAGTTTCCGGAAAAGTCAAAGGAGTATACAACCAAGCCTCCATAAAGAAATATTACGAAGATTGAATTTATAATAGTATAAAATTATCAAAATTTAAAAAATAGTAAGAACAACTTACCAGCGATTTTAGAAGAAAATAATCTGAAGTTAAAAGAGGAAGAATAGAATTAGAATTTAATAAAATTATCAAAATTCTAAAAGAATAGTAAGACCAGCTTACATAAAAAATTTTAAAAGGAAAATTTGGAAATAAAAAGATGAATTATGTAATAACCACCAAAATTCTAAAATATATATAAGATCAGCTTATAAATGATTTGAAGAGAATAATTTGACTAATTTAAAAGAAGAAGAATAGAATTTGAATTTTGTATAATTGTCAAAATTTAAAAGATAGTAAGATCAACTTACAACTAATTATTTATGGAATTTAATTATGAATGAGATAAAAAGGAAATTGCATTTTACAAAAAAAATAAAATAAATAAATAAGTAAGATCAACTTACACAAATGATTTAAAAGAAAATAATTTGGAATTATTAAAAGAGAAGAATTTGTTACTATAATAAAATTATCAAAATCTAAAAAAGAAAAAATATAATATAATAAGAATGACCTATGACTAACTATTTATGAAACGAGTATGGAAACAGATAATCAAGAAGGATGATTATGATATTACTCAGTTCTGAAAAAAAAAAAAGAACAACTCATACCAAACATATGAAGAAAATGGTTTTGACAAGAAAATAATAAAAAATTAATGAAAGCCAAAGAGAAATAAAGACCACATGTAAAAATATAATATTAATGATTTAATTTTAATGAATACAAAAGCGCGGATTAATAACTTTCTGAGAAAGAGAAAAGACAGAAAAATATGTTTATATAATATGATCATAATAACAACTTGGATGTCAGTTATAAAGAAACCAATTGAAAAAACTAACTGACATAAAATAAGACCATTCAAATAATTAATAAGAACCTGACATAAAATAAGACCATTCAAATAATTAATAAGAACTAAAGAGAAAAATGTAAAATATAGAAATATGCTATCAATAGCAATAACCAGAAGAAGATATAATGAGAATTCAGATGAAGAAGGAAAAAGTTACACCATAACTAGTAACAAACATATTAACAGAGTTTCCAACCATAATAAAAATGAATATATCAGCCGAGCTAAAAAGTTAGAAGAAAATATAATGAGAATAATAAACACTAAGAAGAATAAATGAGATAGAAAATGTGAGATAATCTGAGAAACAACGAAGTTAAGTATCCAAAGATATTTTTATGTCGAAAATGAGACTATTCTATATGTAATTTTTATTTGATGACTGTCTGTAGATAATTCCAGCAGCATTATGTTTTTGAGCAGAGATGAATTGCCTCTGAACTAAGTTAGAAGTGTAGCATGGCCAGCAGAGTAAGTTGCCAACAGTGCCTCTCTGGACTGCCCCAGCTCACATGTTAGGGAATGTTAGGGAATTAATATCCCATGGATAAAACAAAGTTAAGAAAAGAAAAAATATAATAATAATAATAAATCTCAGAAAACACTAACTATCCAAGAAGAATCAAAGTCAGATAAGAGACGATAAAGTTTATTAAACTCAAGTATGAAGAAGCCGATATAGGAATGGGGAGGAAGACGGAAGAATAATAAATAAAAAAGTTATCATAAGCAATTATTTCATCCATAACCAAGTCTGAAATAATCACTTCTGGAGGAGAGCAATCTGTAGCATGACAGATAATGCCCATAATTCTGAATGGTAGAAAGATCATAAAATAAAATAAAAGCATTTTAAATCCGATAAAGCAACATTAAAAAATTAATTAAGAACCACCGTAAAGCACAATCATAGATTGAAGAAAGAGTTTCATTTAAAACCAATGTTACAATGAGTGATGAGTAATAAAAAATAAACTTCAAAACTAAAAATAAAAAAGGTAATACCCAGGTAGGATAGGAGTAAGTAAGGAAGAAACCCAGAACATGACAACATCCGAAATAAGAAAAGGAAATACTTTTATAAGGAACAAGGAGAATAGGAGAAATTAATGAAGAAACCAGAACAGGACAACATCCACAAGAAGAAGGAGTGCTCTTATAAGAAACCCAAACCCCAAAAGAAAGTAATAAAAATAATAACAAATGAAAGTATAACAAGATCCCAAATTTAGAAACCATGTAAAATAAATATAAGCCAAAAGTGTATAAAGTAGAATTGAAAGTGAACCAACGTGAATTTAATTATATAATGCAAAAAACAAACCTTCAATATCCTCTATAAACAAATTCCTTGATTTTAAAAAAGACTATAAAACTATTTAGAAATAAAATCAAAGAATAAAAAGAGGATCAGTGCAAGTTTTTATGTTATATTAGATAAACCTAGTGTGTCAATATTGAAGTTCATAAACTGAGTAAATTGGAAAATTATACAATTTTAAAGTGTTTATATTGTGTCCATGAATAATATTAAATATAGTATTACCATGACAGATAATACAAGTGTTTCTAAATAACTGCCACTCTTTATATACAACATTCATTAGAATGAGAGTAAATAAAGCAAGAGCAGGCCATATAAAAAGTGAAGTGATCAAGAATCATTACCCCAAAAATCAAACAAAAAACAGTTATGACTGAAATAAAACTAGGTGTAAGCAATAGTGGAGATGATGGAAGGACAGATATGTTTTGTTTATTTAGAATAAGTTTAAATAGCTCAAGGATAAAATGTCTGAGAGTACAATCCTGTTAGTATAAAACTTTTATTATGAAAAATGTTTATTATGTTTTAAAAATAGTTAATCCAGATTAAAATGTCTGAGTTTGAAAGACTACTGTTAATTTCAATCATGTGTTATGAATTAAGAGTATAAATTATATACTAAATGTTCTTTTGTTAAAATAAGAAAATGTTAATTAATGTCATATTAGAATAGAAAGTCTGAGAGGGTATAAACAAAATGTATTATTTAAAAACTATGTATGTAAAAACTGTTAAAAAATCTAGGCCAAATGGTAAAACTAAACTGCTTTAAAATTGATGAATTAAGTACAGAAAAACAATTAAACTAATGGAATATCAATCATAGAGTCATATAACTGGAACTATAATTAAGAAAGATTTTGTAAAAAGATAGTGAGAAGTATTGTTAAAAATGTAAATGTAAAAACTGAAAGTTCAGAGAGGGGAGTCACAAATTAATGTATAATATTTTAAAAGGTAACCAATTAATCAAATTGCAAGAAATTAAGGGAAGATAAACCTTTTATGACAATCTGAGATTTAATACAATCATTAATATAACATGTAAAATGGCAAACATTTTTTGAAAAGGACAGGAAGTGAATTTTAAGACTTACAATTTTCAAATGAAGTAAAAATAACATTTTATATCAAAAACTTAGTAAAACTATCTTATTTGGTATCAAATCAAGCAGAATGAACTGAAGAAGAAGATTATGTATTTAATATTTAATAAATTTGAATAATAGCAAAAATATATTCAGTAGTATAATGTAAAAATTTTACATGTACAGGAAGCTAGAAAGTTTTGAAACAATGGATTGCTAATATTAAATTGGCTAAGATTTTAGGAGAAGACGAAGGAAGTTAGTTAGTTCATGATTAGACGTTGTGAAGTACACTAGAACGAGCTCTTGCTATATAATAACCTAATAGCTGAGACATCAATGGCGTACTTTCGACATGCCTAGCCTACTATGAAAAAACGCGAGTTTGTAAAAATTACATTTAAACTTAACTTCAGTGAAACGAACACCCACAAACATTAAATTAACTTCAAACAGAAAAGAAAACCAGTGAATACACCATTTAAACTATTAAAACAGTAATTCCACATAACGAGACGATCAGTACAATTCTCGACCTAATAGACAAAAGCGAAAAATAACTAAACACAACACATTTTGTCGAAGTGAACCACAACACTTAACCAGGAACACTCCACTAACACCCGAAGGAAGAATCGCAGCTTCAGGAACGAGAAATCATTGGGAAAGCAGCCTTTATTGGAAGCAGAATCAGCGAGGTGCATTCGTCTGACATCTGAACTTGAAGCGGCCATCTTTTTCTTCCCACAATCCAATGCGACACTGCCTGTACAACTGAACGGTTCGAAAAATTCTTTACTTACTAATATATATTGAATGTTATAAATGTATTTTAATTTTTAAGCTGATATATTGTAATGTTATACTTTCCATACTTTGCCCTTTTTCTCTGACTATCTATAAAATAACTGTTTTAAGAACCCTATAATAAATAATTGTACAATCTGTTGATACCCTGAGAGAGTCGATTAATCAATCGATATTAAATCGATTATATTACAATTTGTTAATAAAATTCCTTATTTACTATAAAATTGAATATTGTTTATTCCTACATAATAACTAGTATAATATATCATTTTAATTGAGCAATAACTACCAGAATTTCACCACTTAGAAGGAAGATAACCTACAAATAAGGAAAGTACACCAATCGATTGTTTTTGTAGACAATCCTATTAACTGGTGAAGGAATTTTAAATACAGAAAAGATATAACTTGAGTAAAACAAATAATACAAAGTTCGAAACACCACGGAACATTATAAAATAATTAATTTTAAATTAATAAAAAAATAATAATAAAAATAAAAAAATAAACTATAAACAAACATTTTTTTTTACAAACAAACAAAATAACAAATTCAATTTATTTAATTTGTTACAAATTGGCGACCAACTGAGGGGCTTTAATTAGTGATTGATAGGCCACTATAATTTGCCCAATCCCTAATTGGAGCTTGGCAGCAGTTATAAAGTCAGAAGAAAGGGAAAATGCAATGTCGAGCAACATCAAAGAAAAGGGCGGCGGAGGCCGAAAAGGAAATCGATATGGAGGACAAAGAGGCGATGCCGGTGGAGGACATGGAAATGTTATTACCCCCAATGGAACCTAAACAACCCGCACCACCAGAGGAACGACCCGAGAAACCCTCACAAACAGAGAACACGACAATACAAGAGATGTTCAGAGTGATGATGGAAGAATTCAAATCTGCAAAGGAAGAAATCATATCCACCAAAGAAGGAATAAATGAAACCAATAGGAAAATGGATTCTACAAAAGAAGAATTAAGGAAGGACATAGGAGAAACTAGTAAGAAGATGGGAAGTGATAACCAGTCTTTAAAGGAAGAATTCAAATCAACAAATGAAGAATTCAAATCAACCAAAGAAGAATTGATTAATAAAATAGAAAATACTAATCAGAGAATTGAAGAAAACAGTAAGAAGATGGAAGAAAAGATGGAAGGTGACTACCAACAATTAAGGGAGAATAGCAGGAAGATGGAAAGCGACAACCAGCAGTTGAAGGAAGATAACAAGAAGATGAAGGAGAAGTTGGAAGAATTGAAGGAGGATAACCAACTATTGAGAGAAGAATTAAGGGAGGTCAACCAAGAGAATCTGGACAAGTTAGACGAAAGGATGGAGTTGTTAAGAGAAGAAATGAACAAAGAACTCAACGATAATAAAGAGTACACCAACAAGAAAATAGAAGAAGAAACTATGGAAATCAAACTACAAATTAAGGAAGTGGACGAAAGGTGTAGCCAGACCGAGAAGGAAGTACAGGAATTCAAAGAAGAGGTAAACACAAAGTTTACTAATATCGAAGAACATAGTAGAAGGAAGATGGAAGAAAACCGAAGAGAAACCCAGGAAGAGTTAGGGAAGGTACGAAACCAAGTCACGGAAAGGTGTGGCGGAATGGAAGAGGCTATGACGAATATAACGGGTCAAGTACGGCAGAACCAAGAAGAAATGGAAGTCATGAGAAATCGACCCACCAACTTTACTGGGATACCAATCAATGAAAATCGGGAATGGCTGAATTTCCGACAGTACAAGAGAAAACCAATGGAGTTCCTGGCCCGGATTGAGGAATACTTCGCCAAACATAGAGGGAGTAGGTGGAATAACAACTGGGAGATATTGGACGAGTCGTTCAGGGAAATGACCGACAACTGGTGGATGGCGAATCGAAGCGAGATCGCAGACTACCAACAGTTCAGGAACCTGTTCAAAGCGAAGTGCTGGTCAGAAACCACGCAGAACCTGATACGAGACAATATTTGCCATGGACGATATAGGGCCCAACTAGGTAACACCATGATGGCCTATTTCTTAGGGAAGGTGTGTCTGGCAAAACATTTAGAACCGGCAATACCCGAAGAATGCCTGGTGAACAAGTTGTCCTATCACTACGACGAAGATATAATCAGGGCAAGAAGGGGTAGCCAGATTAAAACAGTGCAAGCCATGACTGAGTTACTGGAAAGTTATGAAAATGAGGAACACTACTGTCAGAGTAGAAGGAGGAACGATAGACCAGAAATGAGAAATAACCAGTACCCCAGTAACAACAACAACCAGAATGGTAACAACTACCAAGGAAACCGTAACCATCAGAATAATTACAACGGCAATAATAACCCGCCGAATAACAATAATAATAACTTTAGCAATAATCAAAATAATAATAGGAACAACAACCACTACCCAAATAACCGTAATAACTATTATCAACCCCCTAATAATTCCTATAGTCAGAGAAACCCCCACCCCGGTAATACTGAACGGTATTACCATAATAATAGAAATTACAATGCAAATAACTATAACAATAACAACAGAGTTTCCCGACCACGTGTAAATTTTATACGAGCTGAAGATCGGGGGCCAAGAAGGTACAACCATCAGGGAAGGAACAGTTTCCACGATGGAGATCGTCGACGGAGAAGCGAAGAACGTGATGGTCCGAGGTACGAACAACATAGACGGAGTACCAGTCTAGATGATCCTGGCCGACAACCAAACCGAGAACAAACGTTTGAACAGAATATAGAGCGGCAGGAACCGATGCAAGGTTTCCAGAACGACACCTTGGTCGGTCCGAAAAACAGCAATAACAACGACGAACACAATAATTTAAACGGGAGGAGGCAGTGATAAATTATCACGACCCTTTACTGCTCCTATCTCCTGGGTATAAACAAGAGTTGCAAGAGGCAACTGGATCGAACAACATTACCATCATTAGCAACAACTATTTGAAAAACATAAGAACTGAACTATTGGAGGAGAACGAAACTAGACTCGATAGTCAGAATAATGAAATATTATATATAAAAGCGGAAGTAGAAGGAATCCCCGCAAAAATCATGATTGATACCGGTGCTAATATATCAATAATTAACATAATTGAACTGGAAAGAATCCAGAAAGAATGTGGTAAAACATTGGCAATGTTGCCAATAAATAATATTGTCTTAGTAGGTGCAACTGGCCGCCAGAACAAAACTATTAGAAACCAAGTTTCTGTAAATGTCGTTAGCCGTGGTATAGCTTTGAATATGGTATTTTAATCGCCACCGGACTGCCGTTTAATATATTGGTAGGTTGCGACGTATTAAGGAGGAACTCTGCCATTATAGACCTGAACCAAGAAAAAGTACTGTTAAAAAACCGAGAACTACCCAGCACCCTAGAAGGGATAATGAAGAAACTATTGTTACTCTATACTGGACCATATCTCGTTGCCAAAAATAATAACAACAACACGTACGAACTGAAAGAAATAGTTTCCGGAAAAGTCAAAGGAGTATACAACCAAGCCTCCATAAAGAAATATTACGAAGATTGAATTTATAATAGTATAAAATTATCAAAATTTAAAAAATAGTAAGAACAACTTACCAGCGATTTTAGAAGAAAATAATCTGAAGTTAAAAGAAGAAGAATAGAATTAGAATTTAATAAAATTATCAAAATTCTAAAAGAATAGTAAGACCAGCTTACATAAAAAATTTTAAAAGGAAACAATTTGGAAATAAAAAGATGAATTATGTAATAACCACCAAAATTCTAAAATATATATAAGATCAGCTTATAAATGATTTGAAGAGAATAATTTGACTAATTTAAAAGAAGAAGAATAGAATTTGAATTTTGTATAATTGTCAAAATTTAAAAGATAGTAAGATCAACTTACAACTAATTATTTATGGAATTTAATTATGAATGAGATAAAAAGAAAATTGCATTTTACAAAAAAAATAAAATAAATAAATAAGTAAGATCAACTTACACAAATGATTTAAAAGAAAATAATTTGGAATTATTAAAAGAGAAGAATTTGTTATTATAATAAAATTATCAAAATCTAAAAAAGAAAAAATATAATATAATAAGAACGACCTATGACTAACTATTTATGAAACGAGTATGGAAACAGATAATCAAGAAGGATGATTATGATATTACTCAGTTCTGAAAAAAAAAGAAGAACAACTCATACCAAACATATGAAGAAAATGGTTTTGACAAGAAAATAATAAAAAATTAATGAAAGCCAAAGAGAAATAAAGACCACATGTAAAAATATAATATTAATGATTTAATTTTAATGAATACAAAAGCGCGGATTAATAACTTTCTGAGAAAGAGAAAAGACAGAAAAATATGTTTATATAATATGATCATAATAACAACTTGGATGTCAGTTATAAAGAAACCAATTGAAAAAACTAACTGACATAAAATAAGACCATTCAAATAATTAATAAGAACCTGACATAAAATAAGACCATTCAAATAATTAATAAGAACTAAAGAGAAAAATGTAAAATATAGAAATATGCTATCAATAGCAATAACCAGAAGAAGATATAATGAGAATTCAGATGAAGAAGGAAAAAGATACACCATAACTAGTAACAAACATATTAACAGAGTTTCCAACCATAATAAAAATGAATATATCAGCCGAGCTAAAAAGTTAGAAGAAAATATAATGAGAATAATAAATACTAAGAAGAATAAATGAGATAGAAAATGTGAGATAATCTGAGAAACAACGAAGTTAAGTATCCAAAGATATTTTTATGTCGAAAATGAGACTATTCTATATGTAATTTTTATTTGATGACTGTCTGTAGATAATTCCAGCAGCATTATGTTTTTGAGCAGAGATGAATTGCCTCTGAACTAAATTAGAAGTGTAGCATGGCCAGCAGAGTAAGTTGCCAACAGTGCCTCTCTGGACTGCCCCAGCTCACATGTTACGGAATTAATATCCCATGGATAAAACGCAAAGTTAAGAAAAGACAAAATATAATAATAATAATAAATCTCAGAAAACACGAACTATCCAAGAAGAATCAAAGTCAGATAAAGAGACGATAAAGTTTATTAAACTTAAGTATGAAGAAGCCGATATAGGAATGGGGAGGAAGACGAAGAATAATAAATAAAAAAGTTATCATAAGCAATTATTTCATCCATAATCAAGCCTGAAATAATCACTTCTGGAGGAGAGCAATCTGTAGCATGACAGATAATGCCCATAATTCTGAATGGTAGAAAGATCATAAAATAAAATAAAAGCATTTTAAATCCGATAAAGCAACATTAAAAAATTAATTAAGAACCACCGTAAAGCACAATCATAGATTGAAGAAAGAGTTTCATTTAAAACCAATGTTACAATGAGTGATGAGTAATAAAAAATAAACTTCAAAACTATAAATAAAAAAAAGGTTTTACCCAGGTAGGATAGGAGTAAGTAAAGAAGAAACCCAGAACATGACAACATCCACAATAAGAAAAGGAAGTACTTTTATAAGGAACAAGGAGAATAGGAGAAATTAATGAAGAAACCAGAACAGGACAACATCCACAAGAAGAAGGAGTGCTCTTATAAGAAACCCAAACCCCAAAAGAAAGTAATAAAAATAATAACAAATGAAAGTATAACAAGATCCCAAATTTAGAAACCATGTAAAATAAATATAAGCCAAAAGTGTATAAAGTAGAATTGAAAGTGAACCAATGTGAATTAATTATATAATGCAAAAAACAAACCTTCAATATCCTCTATAAACAAATTCCTTGATTTTAAAAAAGACTATAAAACTATTTAGAAATAAAATCAAAGAATAAAAAGGGGATCAGTGCAAGTTTTTATGTTATATTAGATAAACCTAGTGTGTCAATATTGAAGTTCATAAACTGAGTAAATTGGAAAATTATACAATTTTAAAGTGTTTATATTGTGTCCATGAATAATATTAAATATAGTATTACCATGACAGATAATACAAGTGTTTCTAAATAACTGCCACTCTTTATATACAACATTCATTAGAATGAGAGTAAATAAAGCAAGAGCAGGCCATATAAAAAGTGAAGTGATCAAGAATCATTACCCCAAAAATCAAACAAAAAACAGTTATGACTGAAAATAAAACTAGGTGTAAGCAATAGTGGAGATGATGGAAGGACAGATATGTTTTGTTTATTTAGAATAAGTTTAAATAGCTCAAGGATAAAATGTCTGAGAGTACAATCCTGTTAGTATAAAACTTTTATTATGAAAAATGTTTATTATGTTTTAAAAATAGTTAATCCAGATTAAAATGTCTGAGTTTGAAAGACTACTGTTAATTTCAATCATGTGTTATGAATTAAGAGTATAAATTATATACTAAATGTTCTTTTGTTAAAATAAGACTATGTTAATTAATGTCATATTAGAATAGAAAGTCTGAGAGGGTATAAACAAAATGTATTATTTAAAAACTATGTATGTAAAAACTGTTAAAAAATCTAGGCCAAATGGTAAAACTAAACTGCTTTAAAATTGATGAATTAAGTACAGAAAAACAATTAAACTAATGGAATATCAGTCATAGAGTCATATAACTGGAACTATAATTAAGAAAGATTTTGTAAAAAGATAGTGAGAAGTATTGTTAAAAATGTAAATGTAAAAACTGAAAGTTCAGAGAGGGGAGTCACAAATTAATGTATAATATTTTAAAAGGTAACCAATTAATCAAATTGCAAGAAATTAAGGGAAGATAAACCTTTTATGACAATCTGAGATTTAATACAATCATTAATATAACATGTAAAATGGCAAACTTTTTTGAAAAGGACAGGAAGTGAATTTTAAGACTTACAATTTTCAAAATGAAGTAAAAATAACATTTTATATCAAAAACTTAGTAAAACTATCTTATTTGGTATCAAATCAAGCAGAATGAACTGAAGAAGAAGATTATGTATTTAATATTTAATAAATTTGAATAATAGCAAAAATATATTCAGTAGTATAATGTAAAAATTTTACATGTACAGGAAGCTAGAAAGTTTTGAAACAATGGATTGCTAATATTAAATTGGCTAAGATTTTAGGAGAAGACGAAGGAAGTTAGTTAGTTCATGATTAGACGTTGTGAAGTACACTAGAACGAGCTCTTGCTAATATAATAACCTAATAGCTGAGACATCAATGGCGTACTTTCGACATGCCTAGCCTACTATGAAAAAACGCGAGTTTGTAAAAATTACATTTAAACTTAACTTCAGTGAAACGAACACCCACAAACATTAAATTAACTTCAAACAGAAAAGAAAACCAGTGAATACACCATTTAAACGATTAAAACAGTAATTCCACATAACGAGACGAACAGTACAATTCTCGACCTAATAGACAAAAGCGAAAAATAACTAAACACAACACATTTTGTCGAAGTGAACCACAACACTTAACCAGGAACACTCCACTAACACCCGAAGGAAGAATCGCAGCTTCAGGAACGAGAAATCATTGGGAAAGCAGCCTTTATTGGAAGCAGAATCAGCGAGGTGCATTCGTCTGACATCTGAACTTGAAGCGGCCATCTTTTTCTTCCCACAATCCAATGCGACACTGCCTGTACAACTGAACGGTTCGAAAAATTCTTTACCTACTAATATATATTGAATGTTATAAATGTATTTTAATTTTTAAGCTGATATATTGTAATGTTATACTTTCCATACTTTGCCCTTTTTCTCTGACTATCTATAAAATAACTGTTTTAAGAACCCTATAATAAATAATTGTACAATCTGTTGATACCCTGAGAGAGTCGATTAATCAATCGATATTAAATCGATTATATTACAATTTGTTAATAAAATTCCTTATTTACTATAAAATTGAATATTGTTTATTCCTACATAATAACTAGTATAATATATCATTTTAATTGAGCAATAACTACCAGAATTTCACCACTTAGAAGGAAGATAACCTACAAATAAGGAAAGTACACCAATCGATTGTTTTTGTAGACAATCCTATTAACTGGTGAAGGAATTTTAAATACAGAAAAGATATAACTTGAGTAAAACAAATAATACAAAGTTCGAAACACCACGGAACATTATAAAATAATTAATTTTAAATTAATTAAAAAATAATAATAAAAATAAAAAAATAAACTATAAACAAACATTTTTTTTTACAAACAAACAAAATAACAAATTCAATTTATTTAATTTGTTACAAATTGGCGACCAACTGAGGGGCTTTAATTAGTGATTGATAGGCCACTATAATTTGCCCAATCCCTAATTGGAGCTTGGCAGCAGTTATAAAGTCAGAAGAAAGGGAAAATGCAATGTCGACCAACATCAAAGAAAAGGGCGGCGGAGGCCGAAAAGGAAATCGATATGGAGGACAAAGAGGCGATGCCGGTGGAGGACATGGAAATGTTATTACCCCCAATGGAACCTAAACAACCCGCACCACCAGAGGAACGACCCGAGAAACCCTCACAAACAGAGAACACGACAATACAAGAGATGTTCAGAGTGATGATGGAAGAAATCAAATCTGCAAAGGAAGAAATCATATCCACCAAAGAAGGAATAAATGAAACCAATAGGAAAATGGATTCTACAAAAGAAGAATTAAGGAAGGACATAGGAGAAACTAGTAAGAAGATGGGAAGTGATAACCAGTCTTTAAAGGAAGAATTCAAATCAACAAATGAAGAATTCAAATCAACCAAAGAAGAATTGATTAATAAAATAGAAAATACTAATCAGAGAATTGAAGAAAACAGTAAGAAGATGGAAGAAAAGATGGAAGGTGACTACCAACAATTAAGGGAGAATAGCAGGAAGATGGAAAGCGACAACCAGCAGTTGAAGGAAGATAACAAGAAGATGAAGGAGAAGTTGGAAGAATTGAAGGAGGATAACCAACTATTGAGAGAAGAATTAAGGGAGGTCAACCAAGAGAATCTGGACAAGTTAGACGAAAGGATGGAGTTGTTAAGAGAAGAAATGAACAAAGAACTCAACGATAATAAAGAGTACACCAACAAGAAAATAGAAGAAGAAACTATGGAAATCAAACTACAAATTAAGGAAGTGGACGAAAGGTGTAGCCAGACCGAGAAGGAAGTACAGGAATTCAAAGAAGAGGTAAACACAAAGTTTACTAATATCGAAGAACATAGTAGAAGGAAGATGGAAGAAAACCGAAGAGAAACCCAGGAAGAGTTAGGGAAGGTACGAAACCAAGTCACGGAAAGGTGTGGCGGAATGGAAGAGGCTATGACGAATATAACGGGTCAAGTACGGCAGAACCAAGAAGAAATGGAAGTCATGAGAAATCGACCCACCAACTTTACTGGGATACCAATCAATGAAAATCGGGAATGGCTGAATTTCCGACAGTACAAGAGAAAACCAATGGAGTTCCTGGCCCGGATTGAGGAATACTTCGCCAAACATAGAGGGAGTAGGTGGAATAACAACTGGGAGATATTGGACGAGTCGTTCAGGGAAATGACCGACAACTGGTGGATGGCGAATCGAAGCGAGATCGCAGACTACCAACAGTTCAGGAACCTGTTCAAAGCGAAGTGCTGGTCAGAAACCACGCAGAACCTGATACGAGACAATATTTGCCATGGACGATATAGGGCCCAACTAGGTAACACCATGATGGCCTATTTCTTAGGGAAGGTGTGTCTGGCAAAACATTTAGAACCGGCAATACCCGAAGAATGCCTGGTGAACAAGTTGTCCTATCACTACGACGAAGATATAATCAGGGCAAGAAGGGGTAGCCAGATTAAAACAGTGCAAGCCATGACTGAGTTACTGGAAAGTTATGAAAATGAGGAACACTACTGTCAGAGTAGAAGGAGGAACGATAGACCAGAAATGAGAAATAACCAGTACCCCAGTAACAACAACAACCAGAATGGTAACAACTACCAAGGAAACCGTAACCATCAGAATAATTACAACGGCAATAATAACCCGCCGAATAACAATAATAATAACTTTAGCAATAAACAAAATAATAATAGGAACAACAACCACTACCCAAATAACCGTAATAACTATTATCAACCCCCTAATAATTCCTATAGTCAGAGAAACCCCCACCCCGGTAATACTGAACGGTATTACCATAATAATAGAAATTACAATGCAAATAACTATAACAATAACAACAGAGTTTCCCGACCACGTGTAAATTTTATACGAGCTGAAGATCGGGGGCCAAGAAGATACAACCATCAGGGAAGGAACAGTTTCCACGATGGAGATCGTCGACGGAGAAGCGAAGAACGTGATGGTCCGAGGTACGAACAACATAGACGGAGTACCAGTCTAGATGATCCTGGCCGACAACCAAACCGAGAACAAACGTTTGAACAGAATATAGAGCGGCAGGAACCGATGCAAGGTTTCCAGAACGACACCTTGGTCGGTCCGAAAAACAGCAATAACAACGACGAACACAATAATTTAAACGGGAGGAGGCAGTGATAAATTATCACGACCCTTTACTGCTCCTATCTCCTGGGTATAAACAAGAGTTGCAAGAGGCAACTGGATCGAACAACATTACCATCATTAGCAACAACTATTTGAAAAACAAGAACTGAACTATTGGAGGAGAACGAAACTAGCCTCGATAGTCAGAATAATGAAATATTATATATAAAAGCGGAAGTAGAAGGAATCCCCGCAAAAATCATGATTGATACCGGTGCTAATATATCAATAATTAACATAATTGAACTGGAAAGAATCCAGAAAGAATGTGGTAAAACATTGGCAATGTTGCCAATAAATAATATTGTCTTAGTAGGTGCAACTGGCCGCCAGAACAAAACTATTAGAAACCAAGTTTCTGTAAATGTCGTTAGCCGTGGTATAGCTTTGAATATGGTATTTTTAATCGCCACCGGACTGCCGTTTAATATATTGGTAGGTTGCGACGTATTAAGGAGGAACTCTGCCATTATAGACCTGAACCAAGAAAAAGTACTGTTAAAAAACCGAGAACTACCCAGCACCCTAGAAGGGATAATGAAGAAACTATTGTTACTCTATACTGGACCATATCTCGTTGCCAAAAATAATAACAACAACACGTACGAACTGAAAGAAATAGTTTCCGGAAAAGTCAAAGGAGTATACAACCAAGCCTCCATAAAGAAATATTACGAAGATTGAATTTATAATAGTATAAAATTATCAAAATTTAAAAAATAGTAAGAACAACTTACCAGCGATTTTAGAAGAAAATAATCTGAAGTTAAAAGAAGAAGAATAGAATTAGAATTTAATAAAATTATCAAAATTCTAAAAGAATAGTAAGACCAGCTTACATAAAAAATTTTAAAAGGAAACAATCTGGAAATAAAAAGATGAATTATGTAATAACCACCAAAATTCTAAAATATATATAAGATCAGCTTATAAATGATTTGAAGAGAATAATTTGACTAATTTAAAAGAAGAAGAATAGAATTTGAATTTTGTATAATTGTCAAAATTTAAAAGATAGTAAGATCAACTTACAACTAATTATTTATGGAATTTAATTATGAATGAGATAAAAAGAAAATTGCATTTTACAAAAAAAATAAAATAAATAAATAAGTAAGATCAACTTACACAAATGATTTAAAAGAAAATAATTTGGAATTATTAAAAGAGAAGAATTTGTTATTATAATAAAATTATCAAAATCTAAAAAAGAAAAAATATAATATAATAAGAACGACCTATGACTAACTATTTATGAAACGAGTATGGAAACAGATAATCAAGAAGGATGATTATGATATTACTCAGTTCTGAAAAAAAAAGAAGAACAACTCATACCAAACATATGAAGAAAATGGTTTTGACAAGAAAATAATAAAAAATTAATGAAAGCCAAAGAGAAATAAAGACCACATGTAAAAATATAATATTAATGATTTAATTTTAATGAATACAAAAGCGCGGATTAATAACTTTCTGAGAAAGAGAAAAGACAGAAAAATATGTTTATATAATATGATCATAATAACAACTTGGATGTCAGTTATAAAGAAACCAATTGAAAAAACTAACTGACATAAAATAAGACCATTCAAATAATTAATAAGAACCTGACATAAAATAAGACCATTCAAATAATTAATAAGAACTAAAGAGAAAAATGTAAAATATAGAAATATGCTATCAATAGCAATAACCAGAAGAAGATATAATGAGAATTCAGATGAAGAAGGAAAAAGATACACCATAACTAGTAACAAACATATTAACAGAGTTTCCAACCATAATAAAAATGAATATATCAGCCGAGCTAAAAAGTTAGAAGAAAATATAATGAGAATAATAAATACTAAGAAGAATAAATGAGATAGAAAATGTGAGATAATCTGAGAAACAACGAAGTTAAGTATCCAAAGATATTTTTATGTCGAAAATGAGACTATTCTATATGTAATTTTTATTTGATGACTGTCTGTAGATAATTCCAGCAGCATTATGTTTTTGAGCAGAGATGAATTGCCTCTGAACTAAATTAGAAGTGTAGCATGGCCAGCAGAGTAAGTTGCCAACAGTGCCTCTCTGGACTGCCCCAGCTCACATGTTACGGAATTAATATCCCATGGATAAAACGCAAAGTTAAGAAAAGACAAAATATAATAATAATAATAAATCTCAGAAAACACGAACTATCCAAGAAGAATCAAAGTCAGATAAAGAGACGATAAAGTTTATTAAACTTAAGTATGAAGAAGCCGATATAGGAATGGGGAGGAAGACGAAGAATAATAAATAAAAAAGTTATCATAAGCAATTATTTCATCCATAATCAAGCCTGAAATAATCACTTCTGGAGGAGAGCAATCTGTAGCATGACAGATAATGCCCATAATTCTGAATGGTAGAAAGATCATAAAATAAAATAAAAGCATTTTAAATCCGATAAAGCAACATTAAAAAATTAATTAAGAACCACCGTAAAGCACAATCATAGATTGAAGAAAGAGTTTCATTTAAAACCAATGTTACAATGAGTGATGAGTAATAAAAAATAAACTTCAAAACTATAAATAAAAAAAAGGTTTTACCCAGGTAGGATAGGAGTAAGTAAAGAAGAAACCCAGAACATGACAACATCCACAATAAGAAAAGGAAGTACTTTTATAAGGAACAAGGAGAATAGGAGAAATTAATGAAGAAACCAGAACAGGACAACATCCACAAGAAGAAGGAGTGCTCTTATAAGAAACCCAAACCCCAAAAGAAAGTAATAAAAATAATAACAAATGAAAGTATAACAAGATCCCAAATTTAGAAACCATGTAAAATAAATATAAGCCAAAAGTGTATAAAGTAGAATTGAAAGTGAACCAATGTGAATTAATTATATAATGCAAAAAACAAACCTTCAATATCCTCTATAAACAAATTCCTTGATTTTAAAAAAGA